>OY728159.1:2051325574-2052734156 GCA_963277665.1 Viscum album | reverse complement strand
TCTGCTCGAACACATCACAATTCACTCACCCTTTTATGTCGTCTGATTTCAGGCCATTTGGACATCATTCGGCCCATTTGGACCCCCCCACGCGCGTTTATCAAGCGCGTGCAACCCTTAAAGAACGCATAATGAGCCCTATGGCGCAGACCGCACGTCCGATTGATGTGCCATCTATGCGTGCACGTAGAGAATAATAATTGGATTGTTTTCTTGTGATTTCAAGTCAATATGATGTCGTCCTCTATGATTTTGACCGTTAGACGCCCGTTTTGGCCGTTTATGACACCAAAACGGTGTTCCCGCTCACCGCGGGCACATGGCACGTCCGATTGACGTGTCGTGTGCTCGACCACATCACAATTCACTCACCCTTTTATTTCGTCCAATTTCAGGCCATTCGGACATCGTTCGGCCCGTTTGGACCCCCCCCCCCCCCCCCCCCCCCACGCGCGTTTATCAAGCGCGCGCAACACTTAAAGAACGCATAATGAGCCCTACCGCGCAGACCGCACGTCCGATTGACGTGCCGTCTGCGCGTTCATGTCATGAATGTTGTATGGAACCAACACCACTGGCCATGTACTATGTTTCTCACCAACCATGGACCTAAATGGGTTAAAACCATCTACTGCCAAACCCAGTAGAATATTACGATCATCTCGGGAAAAGTCTGGGTGTCTCTGATCAAACTCTTTCCATGCCAAAGAATATGCCGGGTGAGTTAATTTATCAACCTCAATCTTTCTCTCTGAATGCCAAGTCATCAATTTAGAAATTTTAGTGGACAAGAAGAATCTCTTTAGTCTCGTTTTCAGTGGGAAATAACGCATCTATTTAGCGGCAACTTGTTTCCCTTGATTCAAGACTCTCCCGGGAAGAATCTGACTATCTTGATTAATCTCATTGGTCTTCCACCTGGATGTATAGCAAACAGTACAATTATTTAATTGCACATTCTCTTTTCTGAACAACATACAATTATTGCAACATGCATCAATTGTATCATATGTAAAACCAAGATCATCGATTAACTTGCGAGCTTGATAGAATGACTCCGGAATCTTCGCTCCAGCAGGGAGTACCTTCTTCAATAATACCAACAACATGTCGAATGAGGTGTCTGACCCCTGGTTCAAGGCCTTCAGGTGTAACAATTCAATGATGAACGATAGTTTACTAAATTTAGTGCATCCAGGATATAATTCAGTATGCGCATCGTCAAGAATTTCAAAGAATTTCAATGCTTCTCCATCTGCAGAAGAACGAGGATTACTCAATCCAACGTCGTCATTTACGACATTACTGTCTTCAGATTGAAACTGACGCATCATATCATTCAGAATTATGTTCATCGGATCAACTGTTCCCGAATCAACATTCATATGAATATTTTCTGAGCGATGACATGAAACAGAATCTTCTCCATGACGCATCCATGTCTTATAGTTTTTCAAAAACCCATTCAAAAACAAATGTTCTCTAACACTATCTCATTTGAAGAGATATCTATTTGCACATTTTCTGCATGGAAAACTAATCATATCGCTTGGAAATTTGTTGGTGAAATCCACAAATCGCGTAATCCCCTCATAATATTCAGCTGAAAATCTATCTTTCATTTCAATCCAACTCCTATCCATATCTGTATTTAATAGAAATCAAAAGTGAAATATCTTATTTAAATTCCAAAAAAACACATATCATTAAAATTTAAAAACCAAATTTGGATAAAAAAACATTACCTGCGGAGGACTCGACCGCGGGTAAACGGGGTCTGACTCGATTGCGGATCCATGACGGCGCAGTGAATTGACGACAGAGGTTCGACGGCTGGACTCAAAAGGAGCGGAACCGTTGGACCGCGTGGAGGGTTCTACACGGCGGGGCACAATGGACCGGAAGGGTCCAACGGAGGTAGGAGGACTTTCCGGAGGGATGCAACGGGGCTACGAGGGGACGGCGGTGGCGGGGCTGTCCAAAGGTGCAGTGCGGGTAGGGGTGGGGGTTGCTGGGTCGTGGGGGTGTCGGGGTCACGGGGGTGCAGCGCGGAGGCAAGGCGGTGGGGGTCGCCGGGGTGCAGCGCGGGCGGGGGTGTCGGGGTCACGGGGGCGCACCGTGGAGGCAAGGCAGTGGGGGTTGCCGGTGGCGTAGCACGGAGGCAAGGGGGTGGGGATCGCCGGGGGTCGGGGTCGCCGGGGGTCGGGTCGTCGGGGGTTTCCGAGGTCACCGGGAGGTCAGGGGTCGGGGGTCGGGGTCGACGGGGGGTCGGGGTCGCCGGCGGGGTCGGGGTCGCCGGGGGTCGGGGAGGGTCGCCGGGGGTCGGGGTCAGGGTCGCGAGGTCGGGGAAGGGGGGGTCGCGGGGTCGGGGAGCGGAGGGAGGGGAGGGAGGGGAAATTAGGGGTTTTTTAGGAAAAATTGCAGCGGCCGCCATTTGGCGGCCGCTGTTGATAGTATTAGCGACCGCTATAGATGCCCCGCCTCCAAAACCATATTTTCTAGTAGTGCACATTACTTAATCAAGGTGCCTAAATTATATTAATACTTTCTTTAAGTGATATTACTAATATATTTGCTCACATTACTAATCCTAAGCGTAAAATCACTATTCATAAATTAATATTCATCAAAATTTATGTTGATCTTATTAGACTCTAAATTTCATATTGAACACAACTGTATAAGACCATTTTTTAAAAATCATTACACATTTTTAATTATTTAAGGTTTACATGAATATTTTTAAAATATCCTTTTTTCTAAAATTCATCAATAATATGCATACTATATTTATCCGGACATTTGAAAATTTAAAAACTTCATCATAAGAAGAAATCACAATTTTTATTTAAATCAAAGGATTACACAAGGCAGTTACAGTCTCGTTACATAACCCCTTATAACACCAGCATAGGACCTAAGAGTAAGGTGTGCTAGGGTGATAGAATCTTGGGGCAGCTCGGTCAACATTGCCCGAGTAGTGATTTCTATCAGCTTGAACTTCTCGTGAAGGTGATTCTGTTCCAGCTTCACACGATGAAGTTCGGCTTGGGTTTGGTCTAGAGCAAAGCCCAAAGGTGCTACCTTCTTCCCGAGTTCTGTCAGATGGGCTTCGATCGGCCCGAGACTACTGGATGGGGCCATCGAATCTTCTTTCTATATTAATTAAGATCACTTTTATTTATATAAAATAATTGTAACAATTAATTTCCAATGTTCTTATAACAGTCGAAACCCAACGGTCTAATTATACTCATTTTATTAAATGAAATATTTTTTTTTGAGTATAAAATAAAATAACACGCAAAGTTAGGAAACAAAATTTATTCAAAATTTCAGGTTGTTACAACTCGCACCTGACGGTCTACATGTTATGTGTCCCATCATAGTATGTCGTCCAACTGTAGAACTATATTTAAGAATATTGTTATAGCATTTCAAGGTTCTCATCATAGCGGGGAACTGTCATAACCTTATCAATGCAACAAATACTCTAGGACATTATTACATCATAGTCATGCAGAACAATGAAAAATATATAATAACATGTTTAATATTTAAATACATTAAATATCCATGTGATCAAAGTAAAACCAGTTGGTTCTAGAACACTAACTCTTACAAACTCCCACTTGGACTAGAGCCAACTGCCTACGACTTTCAGTCCACTAGGCCTCACATGGTGATCATGTTTCTGCTGAGTCAAGGCTTTAGTCAAGGGGTCTGCCACATTGTCTTTTGTGGAAATAATTCTCACTGCAACTTCAACTCTCTGAGAAAAATCCATCAAGAGATGATACTTCTGAAGTATGTGTTTTGTCCGCTGATGTGACCTTGGATCTTTTACAAGAGTCACCACTGGAGTATTATCACAGTATAGTGTGATGGGATCTTTACTGCAAGGTATCATATCCAGCTCCTAGATGAAGCTTTGCATCCAAAATGTTTCTTTAGCTACCTCAGAAGCTGCAATATACTCAGACTCTACTGTAGAATCTGTGACCACACTCTACTTTGAGCTCTTCCAGCTCATTGCACCTCCATTCAAAGTGAATATGTATCTCGCTTGCAACTTCATGTCATCTTGATCAGTTTAGAAACTAGCATCTGCATATCCTCTATTGACTAGTTCCTCATATCCTCTATAAACTAGAAACATATCCTTAGTACACCTCAGATGCTTTAGGATAGTCTTGACTACCATCTAATGGCGGTCACCTGGGTCATCTTGATATCTTCCTACCACACTCAATGCGTAGGAAACATCCAGCCTAGTACATAGCATGGCATAAATAAATGAACCAGTCGTTGATGTGTATGGAGTCCTTTCCATTATCTTTCTTTCCTCATGTGTCTGAGGACACATTTTCTTGGAAAGATGAATGTCATGTGATGTTGGGAACAATACCCTCATGGATTGTCCCATATTGAATATCTTCAGTATCTTATCAATGTATGTATTTTGACTTAAGCCCAGCAATATCTTGGATCTATCATGATGGATCTTGATCCCAATAATATATGATGACTCACCCAAGTCCTTCATAAAGAATAATTTATTCAACCATGCCTTAACATACTGTAAGACTGGTATCTCGTTTATAATAAGCAATATGTCATCAACATATACTATTAGGAAAATGACTGCACTCCCACTAAACCGTTTGTAGACACAAGGATCACATTTGTTCTTGATAAAACCAAATTTCATTACAGATTCATCAAAATGAATGTTCCATGACCTGGATTCTTGATTTAATCCATAAATGGATTTATGAAACTTTCATACCTTATTGGCATCCTTTGGAGTCATAAACCCTTCAGGTTGTGTCATGTAGACATCTTACTGAAGGTTCCCGTTAAGGAAGGTTGTTTTGACATCCATTTTCCAAATCTCATAGTCATGGTAAGCGGTAATGACCAATAGAATTCTAATGGATTTTATCATTGAAATTGGTGAAAAGGTTTCACCGTAGTCAATTCCTTAACGTTGTTTGAACCCTTTTGCAACCAGTCGTTCCTTATAGGTACTGACTTGTCCTTCCATATCCAGTTTCTTCTTGAATATACATTTGAAACCAATAGGCTTTACATAACTGGAGGATCTACCAAAATCCAGAATTAGTTTTGGTACATAGAATCCATTTCAGAATTCATGGATTCTTTCCGCTTGGAAACATTTGTGCCACTTACTTCTTCCTTATAGGTTAGAGGATCATTATTATCAACTAATAATGATTCACCATCCTCGGTAACTAGAAAACCGTACCATTCCAGTTCTCTAACCTCTCTTGTAGTCCTACGCAATTCTTGTGTCTCTGGAACAGTTCTTTCTTCCATCGGGCTTTGTGGAATTTGCTCCTCTGCCAACTCTTGTGTACCTTGAACCTCAACTTCATCGAGGTCTATCTTGCTCCCACTATCTCTTTTGGATATTTGATCCCTCTCAAGTAATATGGTGTTTCTTTCCACTATAACCTTTTTTTTGAAGGGTTGTATAGGTAATATCCCCTTTTTTCCTTGGGGTATGCTATAAAGGTACACTTTGTGCCTTGGGGTGCAAGTTTGTTACTCGGAGAGTCCTTAACAAACACATCACTTCCCCACACATGTAAATTTGATAACATGGATTTCTTTACACTCCATAACTCATATGGAATACTATTTATCAATTTAGTTGGTACTTGTTTTAGTATGTGCTCCATTTTTTGTATCGCATATCCCCAAAAGGATAATGGAAGACTTGCATGACTCATCATTGATCTCACCATATCCAATAGGGTGAGGTTCCTCCTTTCGGTCACACCATTCCATTATGGCATGTAAGGAGGAGTGAGTTGGGATAGGATCCCAAACTCTCATAAGTAATCAATGAAGTCTTGATTAAGATATTATCTACCTTGGTCTGAGCGGAGTTTCTTAATCTTCTTACCAAGATGGTTCTCAACTTCATTATTTTATTCTTTGAACTTATCAAAAGAATCTGACTTATACCTCATTAAGTAGATATATCCATATCTACTAAAATCATCAATAAAAGTTATGAAGTATGTGAAGGACCCCGGGACACCCTGAGAGGGGAGGGGTGAATCAGGGTGACCACTTTTTCTTTTAATTTGTTGGATCTTGTTCCCACGTTGGTAGGAACTTTTTGAACCTGTATGATGATTACGATCAAAAAGAAAACATTCACATGCATAGAGAAGACACAGTCATTTTTACTTGGTTCACCACTAAGGGCTACGTCCAAGGAGCATACGCCGACAGGTTGCCGGTCGTACCTAAATCCACTATGCTTCACTAGCTGCGGATACAAAAGTTCGGGTACAGACACTCTGTCCCAGGCTCACTGCCTTTACAATAGTTCAGGGATAACTCACTGCGTCCCTCGGGTCACTCCCGTTGACTCCCCCTGGCTCACTGCCGTTGGTGAAGTCCCACTCAGTTTATAGACGTGTAGGTCTCTTCTTCATTTGCATAAGAGTGCATCCTTTGTTGAATGTAGATGCTCTATTGAAGTCCGATTCTCACCAGAAGAAGAATATCACTTTTCCTCGAATGAACCGAGTAGTTTCTCGGCTTTCGTGCAGCTCCAGCAAGGCAGGCGTGCTTCAATAGTGTCTAGGTCTCCTTTTCAAGCCCGGCGCGCAAGTCTCTCGGCGGCGCGCAAGTCTCAGGCGCGCAAGACTAAACTGGCGCGCAAGTGTCACTGAAGCACCTGCGCGACACTGCCTTCTTGAACTAAAAACTTGCGCGATCCACTTCCTTTCTCTTCCAAACTGCCTTGGGAGAACAGCCAAACACCGGCGCGCAAACTCTACTTGCGCGACAAAACAACCACCTGCGCGACTCAACCACCTGCGCGACGAGAGCTCGAACAATCTATCGGCCTTGAACTCCGTCCAAAATGAGGAGGGGTGGTCCAGTATTTATAGGCAAACTGGACCCCCTGCGCGGCGGCGCGCAAGTCCCTCGACGGCGCGCAAGTCCTGTCTCCAGATCCTCTGTCGCGCAAGTTACTTGCGCGACCCGACCAACACTTGCGCGACCTTCTTTCCTTAGCCAAATTGTGATGTTCTGATCCTCAAAAACATATGGCGCGCAAGTCTTTCATCCTCCAAGATCTCGGCGCGCAAGTATCTTTGCCAAAAACACTTTACTTTATTTACGGATTTTCAGGCCCAAAAATTTGGCAAACACTGGGAAACAGCGCCACCTTCACTACTGTTTTCTGCTTGAACGGTATGATCACTTTGTTGGTACACACCCTGAACTTCCACTGAGGATTGACAACAAACACAAACCATACACCAAATCATGCTTTGAAGAACCTGGTTCCAACAATCTCCCCCTTTGGGTTTGTTGGAAATCAGAATAAATTCAATAGATCTCCAACCATGAGCAAATCCAAAACGCAAGAATCAACTCAGCTAACACTCTAAGTCTACGTGAGCAATGCTCGGTGTAGAAAACAAGAGAGAAAGCTTGAATTGGGTCTTAGTGTGTTGAAATCGTACACGAAATTCTCCATCCCGATGTTATCCTTATTAAACTTCTCATCACAAGCTTACACTTCTCATCACAGAAGAATTTCTTGCCTTGAATTTATTCCTTTCTCCCCCATTGACAATAAAACCAAAGACCGAAAAGTTTGTTCAACGTTCAGCGCAAGCCATACTCCCCCTGGATAGTATCTCCCCCATAAACCTGCATCACATCCATAAACAGATAAAAACAGTTAAAACAAACGGGGAGAGGGGACTTCCGCAGCCTCCTTATGCAGTAGGAGGTGGTCGAACACCGAGGTTCAACCGATGCTTCTCGAACACAGCCGCAGACAATGGCTTGGTTAGGATATCAGCCACTTGCTCATTAGTTCCAACATGATCCATTTTAATCACGCCTTGTTCAACCTTTTCTTTGATAAAATGATACCGTATTTCAATATGTTTTGTACGAGAATGCTGAACCGGATTCTTCGTAAGATCAATTGCACTTTTGTTATCACAATAAATCACCATTGGTTGCTGCACCTTATCACCAATATCTGTTAGCTGCTGCTTCATCCAAAGAAGTTGAGTGCATGCTTTTGTGGCGGAGATATATTCAGCTTCAGCAGTACTAAGAGAAGTACTTTCTTGCTTCTTGCTCAACCAGCCAACACATTTATGCCCAATATAGAAAGCTCCACCACTAGTGGACTTTCTGTCTACTACATCCCCAGCCCAGTCAGCATCAGAAAACGCTGATAATTCACTGTCCCTGCCTGCAGCAAAAAATAACCCGAAGTTATGTGTGCCTTGAATATACCTCATGATTCTTTTTACTGCTGACATATGTTCCTCCTTTGGATTACTCTGAAAGCGGGCCGCAAGGCATGTTGCAAAGACAATATCTGGCCTTGTCGCTGTCAGATACAGTAGGCTTCCAATGATCCTCCTGTACATGGTGGGATCAACAGAGTTCCCATCCTCATGCTTTCCAAGTTTAGTTCCAACAGGAATCGGAGTTGACATTGGTTTGGAGTCTTGCATATTGAACTTCTTCAGCAACTCTCTTGCATATTTTTCCTGAGAAATGAAAGTGTATTCCTTCTTTTGAATTACTTGCAACCCCAAGAAATATGTGAGCTCCCCAATCATAGACATTTCAAATTCTGATTTCATGTGGTTGGCAAATTCATCCACTGATTTCTGCCTGCTGCCACCAAAAATGATATCATCAACGTAGACAAGAACCATGAACTGATCTTTTGGAGAATTCTTCACATAGAGATTGTGATCAAATCCTCCTCTTTTGAATTCCAACTTCTTGAGATATGAATCTAGCCGTGAGTACCATGCCCGTGGTGCCTGCTTCAAACCATATAGAGCTTTCTTTAGTTTGCAGACCTTTGTTTCATCGGTACCCAAGACAAACCCCACCGGTTGTTCAATGTAGACTTCTTCTTCGAGTACACCATTCAAGAATGCTGTCTTAACATCCATTTGATATACTTTATATCCTCTTTGGAGTGCCATGGCAAGGAAAAGCCTGATTGATTCCAGTCTAGCAACTGGAGCAAAGGTTTCTTCAACATCAATACCTTCAATCTGGGAGTATCCTTTACATACCAGTCGTGCCTTGTTTCTGATAACACTTCCATGCTCATCAAACTTATTTTTGAAAATCCATTTAGTACCAATCACATTGTGACCTTCAGGTCTCTGGACAAGATCTCATGTCTGATTCTTATCAATCTGATCTAATTCATCATTCATGGATTTCACCCAAGATTCATCTTTTGCAGCTTCTTCGAATGAGGATGGCTCTACAACTGATAGAAATGCAGATTGTGTGGTATTCCTCATCCTTCTGGTTTGTGTGGGTGCACTCCTATCCCCAATTATGTTGGATGGATCAATCCCAGCTCTTCGATTTCTCCTGCGAGGTTCAGTAGTATTCTCTTCATCCATAGTTTCTTCTTCAGATTCTTCTTCTGAGTCAACATCATTATGTGATTGATGAGTGTTTTGAACAGCTTCCTCTATTTCTGCATTTTTAGTTCCTTCATGTCCACATTCTTCATGACTTTCTATCACATCATCATATGACGTCCGTGAAGCATTTGTGGTTTTCTCTTCAATTATCTTAACATCATTGCTTTCCAAAATCCTTCCCAAACGATTGTTGAAACATTTGTAGGCTTTGCTGTTCATTGAGTAACCAAGGAAGATTCCTTCATCTGCGTTGTCACCATATTTCCCCTGATTTCCTTCTTTGTTCCTGATGAAGCACTTACTTCCAAAAACACGAAAGTATTTTAGAGAAGGCTTCCGTCCATGCCACAATTCATATGGTGTCTTCGTCTCACCCATATAAAGTCCTGTTCGATTCTGAATGTACACTGCAGCTTGAACAGCCTCTTTCCAGTAATGTCGTGGAATACGACTCTCAATCAGCATAGTTCGTGCCATGTTGTTCACCTGTCGATTCCTTCGTTCAACAACTCCATTTTGTTGTGGAGTTCTCACAGCAGCTACCTCATGTTGTATCCCATGCTTCTCCAGATAATTTTCAAATTCAATGGACGTGTATTCTCCTCCATTGTCAGATCGCAACACTTTGATTGTTCGTCCAGTATCATTCTCGGCGATTCGCCGATATGTTTTCATGCAGTCAAGGACCTGTCGTTTCCGGTGAATGACCATCACACATGCCATTCGATTGTAATCATCTATGAAAAGGACAAATTACCTTTCTCCATGAGTTCCGGCAACATTTATTGGACCACAAATATCTGTATGAATCAGATCAAGAAGGTGAGATGCCTTTTTCTTCTTTGGCCGATATGAACTGCAGACCAACTTCCCACGAATACAAGCATCACAGGATTTTTCACGCTCACGCTTCAGGTTGGGAATGTCCATGACAATTCTCAATTTTGATATTTTCTCCATGTCTTGTTGATTGATGTGTCCCAATA
Organism: Viscum album; assembly: GCA_963277665.1. Taxonomy (NCBI): domain Eukaryota; kingdom Viridiplantae; phylum Streptophyta; class Magnoliopsida; order Santalales; family Viscaceae; genus Viscum; species Viscum album. The sequence goes on along the minus strand of OY728159.1, from coordinate 2,052,723,691 downwards.
TCCGATGCCACAGATTATTTTCTTCTTCAACAGTCATGTAACATACATTCTCTTCACTATCAACCTGATACAAGTTGCCTTCTGTTCTGCATCCTTTCATAAGTGAATTGCCGGTTTTTCCCTTGATGGTGCATCCTTTCTGATTAAAAGTAACCATAAGTCCTGAGTCACAGAGTTGACTCACACTGAGGAGATTATGACGTAGGCCATCTACGTAAAGGACTTCAGTCTTCTTTAGTTCTCCATTAGCTAATTTGGTACTTCCACTCCCTTTGATTTTCAGAGCCCCATCATTACCAAATCTTACTGTACCATCAACATTCTTTATGATATTTGTTAGTAGACCGGCATTACCTGTCATATGAGATGATCAACCGCTATCTAGAATCCAGGTACTGTTGTTCTTTGTAGCTTTGAGAGCTACCTCTGCAAGGTTTGATTTCTCAATCTTCCTCCTTTCCTTCCATGAGACATTAGATTGAGTATATAGAACTGATGGCCTTTCAACTATCTCTTCCGTAAACCCAGGTTCTTCATAGTCAAAGTCTTCTTTAAGAGGTGAGAACCTGTTTGAAAGAGAAACATCGTCTTTCTGACGAGACTTGACATGTCTGGAACTTCTGCATGAGGTGTCAATGTCCCTTCTCTGCCTGCAATTAATGGCCTTATGACCAAAGTTAGAACAATGAAAACAATATCCATAGAAATTATTTCTTCTATAAGAATTAGGATATGAAATTGTTCTCCTTTGTTGAGCATCTATATCTTCTCCATTCAGATAGCTTCTTGCCTCTTCACAATAGGACATGGTATGGCCCAGATAGCCACAGAACTGACACTTCATGAGAAGAAATGTCTTCTCACTTGAATTTTTCCTTATAGCTTCTTCCTTGGGAGAATAGTAAGACTGTCTGCCATTTTTGAAAGTTTGAGGATAATTTTCAGGTCTCCTTTTAGTTTGGATTGAGGGTTCCTTTTTCAGCACTCTAGGTAACATTTCAACATGTTCAACTTTCATCTTATCTTTCTTTTGGATCTTTTCACTTCCAGCAGTTGATGACTCAGCCTCATAGCCAATTCCACTCTTTCCCATGCAAGCAGGTCTTTGATCACTCAAGACTTTTCCAACCCCATCTGAACCACACTTGGCTCTTGCAAGTAATTCTGCATCTGAGAATCTTCCGAACTGTATTTTCTTCCTCGATTCTTTTGGAACTGATTCTGTCTCCATTTTACTCCTCAGAGTAACTACTTCCTCCTCAATACCCTCAACAGTCTTGGATTTTTCATCCAGTCTGGATGTGAGGTCATTGATGACCTTTGCTTGCTCTTCAATTCTCAGCTTCATATCAACTGCATCTTCATTGCTTTCAATTATTTTAGACTGTACCTTCACAAATTCTTCCAGTCGTTCAATTTCAGCTTCAAGTTGATCAACATATTCAGTTGATTCTTCTACAATTGATTTCCACTTATTGCAGCTCTTACATTTAATCTTAATCTTACTAACTGCATCCTTAAGTTGCACCTCAGGATCTACACAAGTTCTCAGTTGTTTTTCACCATCAGTATCTTCTGACTTTTCAACAGTGGCCATCATAGAAGCATGGTTCCCAGTTTTGAATTCTGGTTCTTCTTCATCACAGAATTCATTGTCATCTTCTTCCTCTTCACAGACAAAACTCTTTCTTTGCATTTTCTTACCAGATTTGAAGTCTCCCTTTTTGAAGAACCTTATTTGAGGATTCTTGAAGTTTTCATCTTCACTGTCATCATCATTGATATTCTTCAAGCACTGAGAGGCAATATGCCCAACTTTTCCACAACGGAAGCATGCGAGAGGTAACTTCCCTTTGAATTTCCCTTTCCCCTTCTGGAACTTCTTTGCAATGAGAGAAAAAATTTCTTTCTCTTCGTCATCATCACCGCTACTATACTTTGATATTTTCAATTTATCCATGGCCTTGAATGCCATTTCCTTGCTCACCCGAGTCGTAGCATCTTCTGGTTTGACTCTCATTTCATATGCTACCAAACTGCTCAGTAAGTCATCTAGAGAAAGTTTGGAAAGATCTCTTTCCTCAAGAGCTGACACCTTCTCATTATACAGAGGTGGAAGTCTTATTAATATTTTCTTTACAATATCAATGTCTTTGATTTCTTCGCCTAGACCCCGAATTGCTCCAACCACTTCAGTAATTCGATTGAAGAAAGAGTCTGCATTCTCGTCTGGATGCATCTTCAGATCATCAAACCGATTGTGTAACACTTGTAGTTTCGCCTCCTTCACTTTGCTATCACCTTCATAAATATTCTCAAGTTTATCCCACATAGATTTTGCTGAGGTGCAATTCATCACCTTCAGGTAAATCTGATCAGAAAGGGCAGTAGTGAGAGCATTCTGTGCTTTGGCATCTGCATCAAGAAGTTTCCTGTCTGTTTCAGTCATAGCCAGACCTGTTGGATCAGTGACATGTATTCCTTGCACAGTAGAAAAAAGAACTTCCATTCCAAGAGATCTTAGATGAGATCTCATTCTGTTCTTCCAGATCTGGAAATTGCTTCCATCGAAGTGAGGGACTCCCCTGACATTGATCACGTTTTCCATGACGAAGAAGGTCAGATTCAACGCCAGCAACCTTTACCCTCTGATACCACTTGAAGGACCCCGGGACACCCTGAGAGGGGAGGGGTGAATCAGGGTGACCACTTTTTCTTTTAATTTGTTGGATCTTGTTCCCACGTTGGTAGGAACTTGTTGAACCTGTATGATGATTACGATCAAAAAGAAAACATTCACATGCACAGAGAAGACACAGTCATTTTTACTTGGTTCACCACTAAGGGCTACGTCCAAGGAGCATACGCCGACAGGTTTCCGGTCATACCTAAATCCACTATGCTTCACTAGCTGCGGATACAAAAGTTCGGGTACAGACACTCTGTCCCAGGCTCACTGCCTTTACAATAGTTCAGGGATAACTCACTGCGTCCCTCGGGTCACTCCCGTTGACTCCCCCTGGCTCACTGCCGTTGGTGAAGTCCCACTCAGTTTATAGACGTGTAGGTCTCTTCTTCATTTGCATAAGAGTGCATCCTTTGTTGAATGTAGATGCTCTATTGAAGTCCGATTCTCACCAGAAGAAGAATATCACTTTTCCTCGAATGAACCGAGTAGTTTCTCGGCTTTCGTGCAGCTCCAGCAAGGCAGGCGTGCTTCAATAGTGTCTAGGTCTCCTTTTCAAGCCCGGCGCGCAAGTCTCCCGGCGGCGCGCAAGTCTCAGGCGCGCAAGACTAAACTGGCGCGCAAGTGTCACTGAAGCACCTGCGCGACACTGCCTTCTTGAACTAAAAACTTGCGCGATCCACTTCCTTTCTCTTCCAAACTGCCTTGGGAGAACAGCCAAACACCGGCGCGCAAACTCTACTTGCGCGACAAAACAACCACCTGCGCGACTCAACCACCTGCGCGACGAGAGCTCGAACAATCTCTCGGCCTTGAACTCCGTCCAAAATGAGGAGGGGTGGTCCAGTATTTATAGGCAAACTGGACCCCCTGCGCGGCGGCGCGCAAGTCCCTCGACGGCGCGCAAGTCCTGTCTCCAGATCCTCTGTCGCGCAAGTTACTTGCGCGACCCGACCAACACTTGCGCGACCTTCTTTCCTTAGCCAAATTGTGATGTTCTGATCCTCAAAAACATATGGCGCGCAAGTCTTTCATCCTCCAAGAGCTCGGAGCGCAAGTATCTTTGCCAAAAACACTTTACTTTATTTACGGATTTTCAGGCCCAAAAATTTGGCAAACACTGGGAAACAGCGCCACCTTCACTACTGTTTTCTGCTTGAACGATATGATCACTTTGTTGGTACACACCCTGAACTTCCACTGAGGATTGACAACAAACACAAACCATACACCAAATCATGCTTTGAAGAACCTGGTTCCAACAGTATGAGTACCCTCACCTTGGTTCAACTAGAAATGGTCTACACACATCGGTATGAACCAATTCAAGAAGTTCTTTAGAACTTTCATCTTTCCCACTAAATGGGGATTTGGTCATTTTGCCTTGTAAACATGCATGACATACGCCAAGTGGTTTTAGTTCTAAATAATATAAATATCCATCTTGATGTAACTTTGTCAAGTGTTTCTCGTTTACATGACCTAGCCAGTGATGCCAAAGTTTGGTGTGGTATGAGTCATGTGATGTATCTTTGTTATCGATTTCCATTATTTGGTTTGTGTAATCCAACACATAAAGACTATTGTATAAATGTGCCTTACCAAAACAAATGTTATCTTTGTAAAAGAAGCAACATTCATTTCCAAACTTGAAAACAAATCCATCTGTATCTAATCTAGATACAGAAATAATGTTTTGAGTAACAGGCAACACATAATAACAACCCTTTAACACCAAGATCATCTCAATTGACAATGTGAGGTGGTAGTCCCTGATAGTTACAACAGCAAATATGGCTCCGTTGGATGCTCGCAGATCTACCTCCCCTTGGTCAATCTTACCGAATCTACTTGGTTCCTGTATTTGGATATATATGTGAGAACCACAAGCTGTATCTAATACCCAATTTATAGAAATAGATAGATTTCATTCGATAACAAATGCACCTAAATATTCCCCTTACTTCTTAGGCTGGGTGTAGTTCTTCTTCCAAAGGACTTTCTTTCCACATATGAAACAAACAGCCTCTTGTTCCCTTGCCTCCCCTTTGATCTTCCTTTTATTGGAAGTTTGTGAAGAATCTTTGGGCTTAAAACTCTTCGTCTTCTCTTTTCTCTTATTCACTATAAGGACATGAGTTTTTTCGAACTTCATATCTTTGTCTGATTGGTGAATGAGGATAAGAAGATCAGATAGAGACTTCTCAATGTTGTTCATGTTGAAATTGACAACAAAGTTAGAGAATCTCTGAGGGAGTGATGTGAGAATGAGATCGATGCCTAGTTCTTCGGGGAGTTTAAACCCTAGAACCTCCAAGTTCTCAATGTAGCCAATGATCTTGAATACATGAGGCCCAGCTGGGGAACCCTCTCTAATATTACTTTGAAAGAGTGTCTTGGATATCTCAAACCTTTCCTATCTTTCTCTCTCCTAGTAAAGACCACAGAGGTGCTTGATCATGCTATAAGAATCCATGCTTTCATGAGACTTCATGATCTCACTATACATTAATGATATCATCAAACATTGAACATCGACCGCATAATTCATATGTTTCTCATAGACCAAGAAATACTCATCACTTGCCTCTTTGGCAGGCGGATCAGGTAATGTTTACTCCAACATGTAAGACTTCTGTTCATGGCGTAGGATAACCCGGAGGCATCTAAACCATTCCTAGAAGTTACTGCCAGTGAGGATGTTGTCTTTATTTAGAATTGATCGCAGGGATAGTGTGGCTGAAAATCTTTTCATTTTTATTCTACAATTAAAAGAGCAGATCATTAGTACTCTCTTGATTTTTATGAGAAATAATAAATTAATTTTATTAAGTCTCCCACTATTTTATTAAGACTCAATGTCCCTCACCATTGAACTCGGAATGTCCAGTTTTCATGACATACTAGTGGCAAGGATCCATATTCCCCTTCGTATAACCCCAACAAGGGTTGGTCAAGATATTTGAAGGTATTTAGGCAGGCAGGTCTTTGCCAACTGCAGGCTTGAAACTCCTTGATATGTTGAGTGGACTCCCCAATCCTAAAATCCTAACTTTGGATTTCCTCAACTCTTACCTCCAATATTACACCAAGTATATCGAGGGATACTCCTCTTGATGTAATATAGTTAAGTCAACCCAAAACCTTTCATAAGGGATTCCTGTATAAAATTAAGTTTCCCAACAAGGGTTGGTCAAACACATAGTTTTATTTAGTTTTTCCCTTAATCAAGTAAAGAAAGGCTTGGTCTAACTTAATATTTTATTTGAGGTATTTTTATCTCTTATGAGTGAATTTATTATTATCATTATCACATGCTTTTTAATATTAATTGGAACTTACTTAAGTGATTAACCATGTATTGATAATATTTATGCATAATCATGGTTTATTTTATTTCCATCTTGAATGCTTGTTTAATACATTAATTATGTGACTGTAACAACACATCCATAATGATAAACCATGAAATTGATAGAAATAAAATAAATAAAAGGGAATGATCATGAGATTTTCTAATGGCTAGTTTATCTAGCAGTTGATAAACTAACCCTGACCTAGGGGAGAAACAACTTAAACCTTTTGGGTTCGTGTTTACAGCTTTCCACCTGTCCACCTCTGTATATCTTGGGATTGGTTTCGTCTCAGCTCTAGCTTAAATCGCCTCCTCTAGCTTGGGAGTCCCATCCATTACCTATGCTTTTAAACTCACACATAGGTGAGGGGTAAAAAGGGGGTTTTGCATAAAAGAAACCATGGGCATGTAGGCCCTACATATTAATGAGGAGAGATGGCTCATAGGCCAATGATTAATTTAATAAATAAATTAAAAGGATATCAATCACATACAAAGGTTTTGGTCTAGTTCATGATCACCCACATACATGAAACGAGTTACACATTTAATAAAAATAGTTTTCAATTCTTTAATTGTTCTTATTAAGATAAATTGATCTCAAATCGATTAATTGTTATCTTTAATTAATCAATCCTTTTATCTTAATCATTTTCTGAATTTCCTTGATATTCTCCTCCATCATAATTTTAAACAAATAAATTCATTTAAAATTATCTTTTTACATAACTTGTACCTTGGAGGAAACCTGGTGAATTCCCGTTCATAACTACCCAATGAGTAGAAATGAACATTACGCAGATATTAAATTAAACACATATACATAAAACACATATCACATGTTGTGTATCAGCTTTATGCCTACACCATGGTACACGTATCAAGGGATTTTATAATATAATAATAAATTTTAATAAATATGCGTAATTTGGATGAGTACATGACGTGTAGTTCCAACTACACGGCGTGTACTATCATTCACTGTCTATCCGAAGTACATGCCTGAGGATACGGCATGTAAATGTACTTTAGAAATCTTCGGAGTATATGGCGTGCCCAGTGGGCCACACGCTGTGTAGTATCCTCATTACACGGTATCCATCTAGGAAAGTCGTGTATGGGGTACACGGTCCAACCCTAACCTGAAGGGACAACACATTGTGTCCAGTGGGTCGCCCGACGTGTAATCCGGAAACCATGTGCCACATGTTCCTGGTCAACACATGGAGTCTTTAAGACTTGGAAGAACTCCAATGACATGACTTGGTTTGGTGGACCAGTCTCGATGCATTGAACCTTGATACATGTTGTGTGAATCCAACTACCAGTCGTGTATTCTGGTATTGTACGGCCAGGAACCTTTGGCACATCCAGATGAGATCATTAATTTTATTTTAATCAAAATTAAAAGAAAATATCATTTTTGTAAGGTGAATGAGATATGAAAAGAAGGAGAACAGATCTCAAAATCCATATTACAAGAATGATAAACCTTGAATTGAAAAACAAAATTATTAAACTGTAAATCATCAATGAATTATTTAAATAATTATAAACTATGATGTAACCCCTTTGACACCACTTGTAAGTTTCAGGCATAGTGTAAGCGTAGTTGGTCCGACACCCAACTTTAATTTCTACCATGATAAATGATTATTTTGGGATTAATACAATGATGAACTCCAGTATCCCCTGAATAGAATCAAAGATTTAGATAAAAAAGGAAGAGTCCCAAAACCATTAGAGAGGATCTTGCACATCATGTTTATAATTTATTTAATTAATTTCATAAAGAAAATAATACCCGGATCTTCAATATTTTCTTCATTGATGATGTCGATCATCCTTAATGACCCTTCTCGATTATCTTATTGCACTTGCAAGTATCCAAACTAGAATCCCTCTAGCAGTGATCCACGTGTGCTCTGATGGCCTCAGATCGACTCCACTCATTCTTCGGGTGCTAGCGCGGTGAAGCGAGTGTCTTGTGTCAGTCATTCTTGATCGCTTGTTATTAGGACTTGAAGAAAGTCTCTCATTATTGAGAGAGGAAAGAAGAGGATTTGAGAGAGAAATTTTGTAGCTCAACAATTCTCAATTCATTGGGTGTGTGGTTCGGTACATGGTGCAATAGACGTATGTGTCTATTTATTAACATGGATCTTCAGTTACAATATTTAATTGTGTAACAGCAATTAAATACATTCATAACCATAGAAAAAACTCATGCTATTAATAATAATACCACGTCATTATTTATTGCGCGCCAACTTGCAAAAAATGGAATTATAAATGAAATTTCGCATCACAAAATAATAGCATCATTATTTTAATTTTTGACAACTAGTTAAATAATTATTTATAGTCTTCTAAAAAATTATTTTACTACCAGAACGAAATTGGTTTGCTCGAAATTCACTTCCATTTATTGAACACCTTAATAAATCAATAAATATTTTATTCTATTAAATAAATATTTTATTTAAAAACTAGTAAATAAATATTTATTAAATGTTCAATAAAATAAATAAATATATTTTACCCACAATTCGGTGAATAAATATTTATTTAATTTATGCAATCATTTTAACTTGAATAAAATTATTCTACTATCTTGATAATAATATTTATTAATTAAATTCAAATAGAATTTAACCGAGACCACGAGAAACACTTAGTGTGTGACCCTCTGGGATTATTTCTCATTGGCATTAGGCGGGATTTCCTAAAGTCTAAGAGTAATGTCTAGAAATGGGTCAAGGCACCCAAGAGACACTACTGGAAATCATGGTTTTCCCAACAGTTGTATACCAACGGTTCTTTTGAACCATTGGTATAGGTGATATTTACCAACAGTTTGCATTAACCGTTGGTATTGATGTATAAAAATTGATTTTTCCCAACGGTTTGATGAAACCATTGGGAAAGATTGGAAGAAAATTAGTTTTCCCAACGGTTTCATCAAACCATTGGGAAAGATGGGGAAAATCAGTTTTCCCAACATTTTAATGAAACCATTGGGAAAACTCTATCTTTCCCAATGGTTTTTAAAAACCGTTGGGAAAGATTTCTCCCAAATACAGACCAGCTGAACCCCCACCCAGCCCGATTGCAGAACGATTGCAGACAGAACCTAATCGATCTCCTGAATTCTTCTCAGCCGCGACACTCTTTCCACCCAATATCCATCTTCAATCAAACAAAATCTTATTTCACACTTCAAATTAGTAAGTGTTACCTTAGTTTTAGCGTTATTTCTCTATTTTTCTGGTGTTTTATGTTTTGATTTAGGCTAAATTAGGGTTGCTGTCTATGGAACCCTTGGATTTGTTTGATGTTTTTTGTTCTACACTTTAAACATGGTAAAGGGTTTGTTTAGTGGGGTGATATGGTACTTTTTTGTGGAATTTATTTTAGTTGAAAATTGGATTTTGATTTGGATGAATTTATGTTTCAATTTGAGGTGGGGGAGGGTGTGCAGATGGGGTGGGGGAGGATGTCGAGGGATATCCAAGTGGGGTGGGGGAGGGGCTATCTAGGTAGGGTGGGGAGGGGGTTGGGTTGTCCAAATGGGGTGGGGTAGGGTTGTTTGGGGTGGGGTAGGGGTTGTCTAGGTAGGGTGGAGGAGGGGGTTTTCTAGGTAGGGTGGGGGAGGGGTTGGGGGTTCCAAATGGGGTGGGGGTAGGGCTGTTTGGGGTGGGGAGGGGTTGTCTAGGTGGGGTGGGGGAGGGGGCTGTCTAGGTAGGGTGGGGGAGGGGTTGGGTTGTCCAAATGGGGTGGGGGTAGGGCTGTTTGGGGTGGGGGAGGGGCTGTCTAGGTAGGATGGGGGAGGGGGCTGAGTTGTCCAAATGGGGTAGGGGTAAGGCTGTTTGGGGTGGGGGAGGGTGTGCAGGTTGGGTGGGGGAGGGTGTCCAGGAAGGGTTGTCCAAGTGGGGTGGGGAGGGTGTGCAGGTGGGGTGGGGGAGGGGCTGTCTAGGTAGGGTGGGGAGGGGGATGGGTTGTCCAAATGGGGTGAGGGTAGGGCTGTTTGGGGTGGGGGGGGGGGGTTGTCTAAGTAGGGTGGGGGAGGGGGCTATCTAGGTAGGGTGGTGGAGGGGGATGGGTTGTCCCAATGGGGTGGGGGTAGGGTTGTTTGGGGTGGGGGAGGGGCTGTCTAGGTAGGGTGGGGGAGGGGGCTGTCTAGGTACAGTGGGGGAGGGGGTTGGGTTGTCCAAATGGGGTGGGGGTAGGGCTGTTTGGGGTGGGAGAGGGGCTATCTAGGTAGGGTGGGGGGGGGGGGTGGGTTGTCCAAATGGGGTGGGGGTAGGGTTGTTTGGGGTGGGGGAGGGGCTGTCTAGGTAGGGTGGGGGAGGGGACTGGGTTGTCCAAATGGGGTGGGGGTAGGGCTGTTTGGGGTGGTGGAGGGTGTGCAGGTTGGGTGGGGGAGGGTGTCCAGGCAGGGTTGTCCAAGTGGGGTGGGGAGGGAGTGCAGGTGGGGTGGGGGAGGGGCTGTCTAGGTAGGGTGGGGGGATGGGTTGTCCAAGTGGGGTGACGGTAGGGCTGTCTAGGTGGGGTGGGGGGTGGCTGGGTTTTCCAAGTGGGTTGTGGGGGGTAGGGGTGTCCAGGTATGGTGGGGGGGCTAGGTTTTCCAAGTGGGGTGGGGGTAGGGTTGTCCACGTGGGGTGGGGGGTACTGGGTTGTCCAAGTGGGGTGGGGGTAGGGTTGTCCAAGTGGGGTGGGTGGGTGGGGGTAGGGCTGTCCAAGTGGGGTGGAAACCCTAAATTCAATGTTTTAATTGGAGATTTGGTTTGTTTTATTAGGGATTAGGTGTATGAGGCATTCACATTCCTATTATGGGTGGTTTTAATCAAAAGTTATGATGTTGGAACCATTTATGATGTTGTTGTCTCTATTTAATCTCATTTCCCCTAACTTAACATTAAATTCTATATCACATTTGGTTTCTGTTTTTTTAATTTCTAGTTAAGTTATTTGTGGTCGATGATTGTCTCATGTTAATTGTTTTCAATGGTTTGGTGTGGAAATTGGGCATTTAATGTGACTTTTCCAAATGGGGGTGCCTTGAGAATACTCCAAATATATGTTAAAAATGATCAAAGGTATTTTATTATTTAAAATGGATTTCGAAAGATATTTTCTATTAAAGTTCAATCCTATTGAATTGTTTATGACAAAATGACTTATATAAATTCTTTTTACAGAATGGACATAATTTGGATGTATGAAACCGATCGGATCTCAAGCGATTTTCAAAACAATTTAGAGAGCTTTATAGATTTTTTATTTTACAATGCTTCAGATAGTGGTCGCATACACTGCCCACGTTCCAATTGTGTTGGTAGACCTTGGTTGAGCCGTGAAGAAGTCAGCTACCACATAACCAAAAATGGTTTTCAAGCAAAATACTTTGTGTGGTATCACAATGGGGAGAAAATGAAATCTCAAATTGGTGATGATCGAAATGAAAGGACTAGAATGGAGAATTTGTTAGATGATCGGTTTCCATTTATTCGTCATCATGAAAAAGAAAGGATTTTGACTTAATAAGACTTCGATATGAGGACAGTTGATGCATCTAGTGAAAATGATGATATTGATAGGGTGAAAAAATTGAATGATGCTGCCACGACTCTAGTATATCGACAATGTGATAAAATGAAAAAGCTGGAATTTTTAATCCGATTGTTTCATGGGAAAACTATGTGTGGGATTTCTAATACAGCAATCGATTACATTCTTACCCTCTTGAAGGATTTACTTCCAGATGATGCAGATATTCTCTCAAACCACTATATGGCATGGAAGTTAGTTGAGGAACTTGGATTTTCAAGAAACAAAATTCATGCTTTCCTGAAAGATTTCAGTTTATTCTGGGAGGAAACCGCTGAACGAAATGATTGTATAAAATTTGGCACATCCTGCTGGAAGTCAAAATCTAATGGAACACCATCTTGTGTTCCACAGAAAGTAATGTGGCACTTTCCATTGATCCCCAGACTCCAGAATCTTTTTATGTCTGATGACATATCAATAAAAATGAGATAGAATAATACCGAGAGAAATAAGACTAATGATGAGTTGGTTCATCCTGTATATGGATTTTCATGGAAGAGATTTGACGCTCAACATCCTGATTTTGCAGCTGACATGCATAATGTGAGGCTGGGTCTTTCATGGGACAGTTTTAATCCGTTTGGGCATATGCTTACTTCGCACAACACATGGCCAGTTTTTATACACATTTATAATCTTCCCACATGGTTGTGTATGAAAAAACCTTTCACTTTCATGAGTATACTCATATCTGGTCCTTTTGATCCCGGCATTGATATTGATGTATACATGTAACCTTTAATAAAATAGTTGAAACTTCTTTGGGATGTGGGTGTGCGCACATACGATGCATATTCGAAAGACATATTTCAGATGTGTGGTGCGCTTATGTTGACGATCAATGATTTTCTGGATTATGCAATGATTTCTGGATGGATCACTAAGGGAAAATTTTCATGTCCAGTCTGTATGAAGAATACACGATCCAGAAGAGTAAAACATCACTATAGTTTCAGTTTTATGGGACATTGACGATTCTTTCCAAAGGATCATCCATATAGAATGAATCGTTGAAGATTTGATAATACCATAGAGACCGATGATCCACCTCAGCATATTTCTGGAACTTACATGCTTAATTAATTGAAAGATTTCAGTTTTTCATTCAGGATGGGTCAAATGAAATCTGGAAAGAGAAAGAATGTTTCCACTGAAACCTGTTACAATTGGAGGAAGAGGAGTATCTTTTTTTATTTTCCTTATTGGTAAACCAATTTGTTACGTCATTTCTTAGACATAATGCATATTGAAAATAATATATGTGAAATGTTGCTTTCGGTTCTTCTAAAGTTCAAGGGGAAGACAAAAGATGATTTACGATCTCGGCGTGACTTGGTGGATTGGGGCATCAGACCAGAATTACATCCTGTGCGTATCAGTGAAAATAAATGGAAACTTCCATGTGCTTCTTATGTGATGACACCTATGGAAAAAAAACAATTTCTGGAAGTATTAGAGACTATTAGAGTTCTTTATGGCTATTCAAGCAACATATCTAAATGGGTCAACAGAAGAGATTTGAAGCTAAAATCTTTGAATAATCATGATTATCACGTTCTACTGCATGAGTTGCTTCCAATAGCAATCTGTCATCTTTTTTCCAATAATGTAAGGGTGGATGTTATTCGGTTGTACCATTTGTTTAGAGATCTTTGTGCTAAGAAGTTTTCCAAGTCTTTATTTCAAAAAATGTTGACATATGCCCCATTAATTTTGTGTGAGTTGGAGAAAATATTTCCTCCATCATTTTTCACATGCATGTTGCATCTGACTATCCATATTCCCACTGAAATACTTCTCATAGGACCTGTTTCTTTTCGTTGGATGTATCCAACTGAAAGAAATATGTTCACATTAAAGTCTTATGTCCGAAACAGAAATCATCACGAAGGTTCTATCGTGAATGGTTACTTGGATCAAGAATGTATGGATTTCTGCTCGATGTATTTTTCTGATATTACTACAATATTGAACAGACCAATGAGAAATGAAGAAGAATATTATGAGAAAATTGAACCCAATTTTCCATCACTTCCTCAAACAGGAGGAATTCCTGGATCATATTCATTGAAGACATTAAGCCATGAAGAGCGGGAGATGGCACATCACACAGTTTTGTTCAACTGTGATTTTTTCTATGACTATATTCGGTAACTAAATTGATTATGTATATCTTAAATATATATCTGTTAAACTATTCATATTTTTTTATCTACAGGGAACATAAAACAATGATAAATAGGAAGCATTGTTCTTTATCTTTGAGAAGGAGAGAAACTTTGCATAGCAAAGAGTTTTCTTCTTGGTTAAAATTGAAGGTAAAAAAATTAATGTTTAAAATAATTATATCAATATTTAATTAAGTTTAATAGTCATTTATATTGTAGGTATTGAGTTTTTCTGTTGACTTTGTCTCTAAGGAAATAAGAGCTTTGGATTTTGGTCCTAATATTGTGGTTCGTGACTGTAAATCAATTGTTATCAATGGGTACAAATGTATTGTCACTGAATGAGCAAATAATATGAGAACACAACATGATTTTGTTATGGTTACTACCACAACAGATTGTTATTCCATTACATTAGATAGTAGACTGCGATTTGAAAATGTGGGTTATTATGGAGTTGTTGAGAAAATAATAATATTGGATTATTACTCTCATGGATGAGTTACAATGATGAAATTACATTGGTTTGATTCGATGACGAGACATGGCACATTTATTGATGATTGTGGATTTTGAGTAATTAATATGACTCGCAATCTTGCTACCGAAGAACCATATGTGTTGGAATCAATGGCTAAACAAGTTTTTTATGTCAAAGACCAACTTCGACCTGAATTTGGTGTCATAGTTGAAGTAATTCCAAGACATATTTTTGATGATGGTGATGATGGAATTGACATTGTCCCTAGTTCCATTGGAACCAATCCATTTATTTCTTTTGATGACTCCAATAGCTCAATTTTCAGAGTTGATTATGAACCTGAAGTTGTGGTTGAAAATATATAGAATCATTCATCCATGTTCTAAATTCTTTTGGTTTACCTCGAGTTGGGTTGTTAAGGTTGGTAATATTCAAATTGATTTAGTATTGATCACAAATATGTTTTTGCTGACTTGATCGTTATGTGAATTTTCAATGTTTATTGGTTGTAGTTTTATTTGAATTGCATTTTCTAATTTTGAATTGAACTGTATTCAAACATAGTCAAACAATATTTCTAACTTGGTGAACATTACAACTTGTATGATTTATTAAATCCATTCAATCTCTTCTAAAACAATTTATAGCTGACTTGACCGTTATGTGAATTTTCAATGTTTATTGGTTGCAGTTTTATTTGAATTTCATTTTATAATTTGGAATTGAACTTTATTCAAACATAGTCAAACAATACTTCTAACTTGGTGAACATTACAACTTGTATGATTTGTTAAATCCATTCAAGCTCTTCTAAAACAATTGATAGCTGACTTGACCGTTATGTGAATTTTCAATGTTTATTGGTTGTAGTTTTATTTGAATTGCATTTTCTAATTTGGAATTGAACTGTATTCAAACATAGTCAAACAATATTTCTAACTTGGTGAACATTAAAACTTTTATGATTTATTAAATCCATTCAATCTCTTCTAAAACAATTGATAGCTAAATTACCAATGAATCCCCCTATTCCCTCATATATTTAGTTTTTTGGGTAACACATTAGTTTTATTTTTCTAATTAATTACATATTTGTTTTCAAAAGCAGGAAATGAAGCTAATTGAAGAGAGACGAAGGAAAAAAAATGATGGAGAACAATTGTCAAATGACGGAGTTGGGAATTCCATCATTAGTGCCTATAGTGAGTACTTTATTTCAAATTGATATATTTAAAGAATATATAATGTCATGTGATTAATTTTTTTGTAAACATTTTTGTAGGATCCACCTATACGTCGACAGTTATTCGACGAGGAGCCTAGTACTGGTCCTAATACTCAGGCCGGTGGTACGAGGAGGGTTCGTACCAGAGGTGGACGAGCAGCTGCACGTACCCGACTAGACCCTTCCCCTCCCACTGACATGTCATCCTTCCCACATTCTGATCCTGGTGTGTCATTAGGGACACACGGGATATTTAGGCCTCCCATGTTTTCACTACCTTCTGCATCTTCTGGCCCATCATTTTCACATCCCATGATGATTCCCACTCCCCAGTCAGCATCCGGTCAGACAGCTGTACCATCTTCTTTTCCTTCTACTTCTGTCTCTCCGAGCTTCTATATTCCATCGTCTTCGACTCCTGTTCCACCACAGGGTGTTCCATCAGTTTCTGTGGATCCAGCGGCACTCAACGATCAGACCGGCACAGGTATATTTATAGAACCCTAACAAATTTTTATAGCAATATTTATTTTCATTATAACATTTTTTGATAAAATATTTGTTTTTCTTTCATGACAGATACATCTACTGACAGGAGGCGTGGGCAGGGGCGTACATGTATGCATTCGGTGTGGAAATGCCGCACACAGGTTATGGTGGATTATAATAAATACAACCAAATGGTTGAGAAAACAGGGTAGTAATGTCAGAGTTTTTTGGCGACGCTTTCCAAATACTCTGACATCATTCCCGTCAGCCCGCTATCGTGGAGACATTTTCCACATGAGGTCAAGGATAGAGCTTGGGCAGAGATATGGGTAAAAAAATATGTTCTATTTAATTCCATGAATTATTTTTATATTTATATGAATTAATATTTTGATGCCAGCTTCGATTTAATTTTCCCGATGGTGAGGGTGCACGACCAGAATGTCTAAAGGATTTAGGCGAGCTTTGGAGAGCCTACAAGCATGAGTTGTATATTGGCTGGGTTGCTAGAGTTGGCACTGAGTTAGAGGCGGTACCAGTGGTGGATGATTGTCCTATAGAGCAGTATCGTCAGATGATTACTCATTGGACGAGTACCCAGTTTAAGGTATTAATAACATTTGAGGTATTTAAATAATAACTTTCATGTTTTGAATTAATAATATCTGTTTCATTTTTGAGTTTTATTTAGGAATCACCTGGAAAAAATAAAAATAACATTGATGCAAAAAAATACCTCCACACACTGGGACGCACTACGATGTCTGATCATGGGAGGAAGTAGGTATGACAATTGTTTATAAGTTTTCTTTACGATTTACACTTTCTTTTGTTTCCTCAATTATTTAATAGTTTGCTAAAGTTTTCATATAACTTTAGTTTTCAATGTCATTGTAGAGGAAAATACAAAATATTGAAGGATGTGTGCCTCGAGAAAAACTGTTTTGCTCGAGTAGACGGAAAAAGGATGGAAGTACCGTCAACGAAGCGACTCAGTAGTAGATTGTAAGTTTTAATCTGTTGAATTTATATTTTAATATCTATTTTATAACTTAATGATATATTTATTTTTGTAACAGGCTACTTTAGAGGTCCTCGATGCCCAAGAACCAGACAATTTTGGGCCAACAGATCACTTACATCAGGTGTTGGGAGAGGAGCATTCTTGAAGAGTACGCTGCCGCCCTAGGATAGCCCCAACGAGGTATTGGCCCTCCTCAGGTACGAGCTATAGTGCCACCGAGCTACAGCAAGTTAGGGCACAGGTAGAACAGGCTGAGAAAAGAGCCACAGAGACAGCAGAATAGTCTGCTAGGGCAAACAGTGCGTTTATGAAATTTATTGAAGTTCTACGTCCAACACTTCCAGCAGAGGCCATCCCAGCTTTTGATGAATATATGTCGTCGATGCGTTCTATATATAGTGCACCAGGTGGCAGTTCTAGTGGTGGTCAGGATGATGTCCAGCTTGATGATGATGATGGTGGTGAGGAGTCTGATGCGGAAGAGGAGGGAGAGGAGGAGGGCAAGGCGGGTGGCGAGGGTGAGGAGGAGGGAGAGGGTGAGGAGGAGGGCACTGAGGAGGGAGAGGATGATGATGGGGACGAGGACGAGGGTGATTATGGTGATGGTGATGTGGGACAAATTGATCCATTACATTTTTTACTAATATTACTGAGATTTGATATTTAATCTATTCTAGTTGTTGGTTTTATCTAGACTCGTAGTATAGTATTGGAGTTGAGTTATTTTTTATATATTATCTATTTTTATGGATGTTGTTGTCTTTTAGTGGTTGTGTGTTTGGGAACCCCCCACCCCCCTCCTTCCTGAACCCTGAACAACCCCCCACCATCCTCCTTGGACCCCAGACACCCCCCCAGACAGCCCCCGGACAGCCCCCCGAACTGCCCCCCAGACAGCCCCCCCCCCCACCCTCCTCCCTGGACCCCGGACAGCTCCCCAGATACCCCCCCCCCCGGACAGCCCCCCCACCCTCTTCCTTGGACCTCGGACAACCCCCCGGACACCCCCCAGACAGCCCCCGGACAGCCCCCCGAATAGCCCCCCGGATAGCCCCCCCACTCTCCTCCCTGGACCCCAGACAGCCCCCAGGATAGCCCCCCAGACAACCCCCCGTACAGCCCCCCACCCTCTTCCTTGGACCTCGAACAACCCCCCGAACACCCCCCGGATAGCCCCCAGATAGCCCCCCACCCTACTCCCTGGACCCCGTACAACCCCCCAGACATCCCCCCCCCCACCCTCCTCCTTGGACCCCGGACAACCCCCTGAACACCCCCCGGACAGCCCCCCGCATAGCCCCCCCACCCTCCTCCTTGGTCCCCGGACAGCCCCCCGGACACCCACCGGACAGCCCCCCGGACAGCCCCGCCGGATAGCCCCCCCACCCTCCTTGATTTCATTTAATACTAGAAAATATATAATATATATTTTATTTATTTTCATCATGATAATCAATGTAAATCACATTTACACATATAATCAATATCATAGATTCTTGGTATGTTATAAAAGAGATGTATTCATTGGGCATGACATTGTTATCTCTGAAATGTTTCATAGCATGATAAACTAAAATCTAATCTATACTAAGAATGATATAAAAATATTTTATATGAATGTCCACAAGATTTTAAGTAAATACCATTCCACTAATAGACACATGAGGATTCTCATAAAATGGGAAACATTTTAAGTACATACATAAAACCAACCAAACTCATTCAGTTTCCATTGAAACTTTAGGAGAACGATTCATGGGTCATATGTGAAGTGTACAAATCAACCGTGCCTCAATATGAGACACGGTGTAGCTGGCACCACTCAAAGTGTCTGTCTTCTGTTTCAAAAGGACGTCATTTTAATTGAAAAACATCAACTGGCATACGGAAAACCGACCAAACACATTTGGTTTCCATTGAAACTTTAGGAGAACAATTCATGGGTCATATGTGACGTGTACGAGTCAACCCCGCCTCAATATGAGATGCGGTGTGGTCGGCACCACTAAAAGTGTTTGTCTTTTGTTTCAAAAGGACGTCATTTTAAGTGAAAAACATCAACTGGCATATGGAAAACTGACCAAATGTATTCATATTGTGTCTATACTTTATCACAACGATCCATGGGTCATATGTGATGTGTACGAGTCAACCCCGCCTTAATATGAGGCACGGTGTGGCCGGAATCACTCTAAGTGGCTCTCTTTTGTTTAAAATGGACAACATTTTAAGTACACATGGAAAACTGACCAAACGCATTCGGTTTCCATTTAAACTTTAGGATAAATATTCATGGGTCATATGTGATGTGTACAAATCAACCCTGCCTCAATATGAGATGCGTTGTGGCCGGCACCACTCAAAGTGTCTGTCTTCTGTTTCAAAAGGACGTCATTTTAATTGAAAAACATCAACTGGCATACGGAAAACCGACCAAACGCATTTGGATTGTGTCGATACTTTAGCACAACTATCCATGGGTCATATGTGACGTTTACGAGTCAACCCCGCCTCAATCCGAGGCGCGATGTGGCCACCACCACTCAAAGTGTCTGTCTTTTGTTTCAAAAGGACGTCATTTTAAGTGAAAAACATCAACTGGCATACGGAAAACCGACCAAATGCATTCGCATTGTGTCGATACTTTAGCACAATGATCCATGGGTCATATGTGACGTGTACGAGTCAACCACGCCTTAATATGAGGCACGGTGTGGCCAGAATCACTCTAAGTGTCTCTCTTTTGTTTAAAATGGACAACATTTTAAGTACATACGGAAAACCGACCAAACACATTCGGTTTCTATTGAAACTTTAGGAGAATGATTCATGGGTCATATGTGACTTGTACGAATCAATCCTGCCTCAATCTGAGACATGGTGTGGCCAGCACCACTAAAAGTTTCTGTCTTTTGTTTCAAAAGGACGTCATTTTAATTGAAAAACATCAACTGGCATACGAAAAACTGACCAAACGCATTCGGATTGTGTCGATACTTTAGCACAACGATCCATGGGTCATATGTGACGTGTATGATTCAACCCCGCCTCAATCTAAGGCATGGTGTGGCTTCCACCACTCAAAGTGTCCGTCTTTTGTTTCAAAAGGACGTCATTTTAAGTGAAAAACATCAACTGGCATACGAAAAACCGACCAAAAGCATTTTTATTGTGTCAATACTTTAGCACAACGATCCATGGGTCATATGTGACATGTACGATTTAACCCTGCCTTAATCTGAGGCATGGTGTGTCCAGAATCACTCTAAGTGGCTCTCTTTTGTTTAAAATGGACAACATTTTAAGTACATACGGAAAACCAACCAAACGCATTTGGTTTCCGTTGAAACTTTAGAAGAACGATTCATGGGTCATATGTGATGTGTACGAATCAACCCCACCTCAATATGAGATGCGGTGTGGCCGGAACCTCTCAAAGTTTCTATCTTTTGTTTCAAAACGACATCATTTTAATTGAAAAACATCAATTGGCATACGAAAAACCGACCAAACGCATTCAGATTGTGTTGATATTTTAGAACAACGATCCATGGGTCATATGTGACATGTACAAGTCAACCCTAGCTCAATATGAGTCACGGTGTGGCCACCACCACTCAAAGTGTCTGTCTTTTGTTTCAAAATGACGTCATTTTAAGTGAAAAACATCAACTGGCATACGGAAAACCGACCAAACGCATTCGTATTGTGTCGATACTTTATCACAATGATACATGGGTCATATGTGACATGTAAAAGTAAACCCCTCATTAATCGGAGGCATGGTGTGGCCGGAATCACTCTAGGTGGCTCTCTTTTGTTTAAAATGGACAACATTTTAAGTACATACGGAAAACCGACCAAACGCATTCAGTTTCCATTGAAACTTTAGGAGAACGATTCATGGGTCATATGTGACATGTAAGAATAAACCCTGCCTCAATCTGAGACATGGTGTGGCCGGCACCACTCAAAGTGTCTGTCTTTTGTTTCAAAAGGACATCATTTTAATTGAAGAACATCAACTGGCATAAGAAAAACTGACCAAACACATTCTTATTGTGTTGATACTTTAGCACAACGATCCATGGGTCATATGTTACGTGTAAGAGTCAACCCCGCCTCAATACGAGGCACGGTGTGGCCGACAACATTCACAGTGTCTCTCTTTTGTTTAAAATGGACAGGATTATAAGTGAAAAGAACAACTGACATACGCAAAACTGACCAAACATATTTGAAATGTTTTGATTATTTAGGACAATGATCCATGGGTCATATGTGACGTTTATGAGTCAACCCCGCCTTAATATGAGGCATGGTGTGGTCGGAATCACTCTAAGTGTCTCTCTTTTGTTTAAAATGGACAACATTTTAAGTAAATACAGAAAACCAACCAAACGCATTCGGTTTCTGTTGAAACTTTAGGAGAACGATCCATGGGTCATATGTGATCTGTACAAGCCAATCCGGGCTCAATCTGAGTCGCGGTGTGGCCGAGATTAGTTTAAGTGTCTCTCTTTTATTTAAAATGGACACTATTTTAAGTACATACGGAAAACTGACCAAACGCATTCGGTTTCCGTTGAAACTTTAGGAGAATGATCCATGGGTCATATGTGATGTGTATTAATCAACCCCGCCTCAATTTGAGATGTGGTGTGGCCGACACCACTCAAAGTGTATGTCTTTTGTTTTAAAAGGACGTCATTTTAATTGAAAAACATCAACTGGCATACGGAAAACCAAGCAAAAGCTTTCAGAATATGTTGATACTTTAGGAAAACGATCGATGGGTCATTGTGACGTGTACGACTTAACCTCTACTCAATCCGAGGCATGGTATGGTGGGATCACTCCTTGTGTATGTATGTTGTTTAAAATGGACGGGATTATAAGTGAAAAGAACAACTGACATACGGAAAACCGACCAAACACATTCTAAATGTGTTTATTCTTTAGGACAACGATCCATGGGTCATATGTGACGTGTACGAGTCAACCCCACCTTAATCTGAGGCATGGTGTTTCCGGAATCACTCTAAGTGTCTCTCTTTTTTTTTAACGGACAACATTTTAAGTACATACGGAAAACCGACCAAACGGATTCTGATTGTGTTGATACTTTATCACAATGATCCATGGGTAATATGTGATGTGTACGAGTCAACCCCGCCTCAATCCGAGGCGCGGTGTGGCCGAAACTATTCATAGTGTCTCTCTTTTGTTTAAAATGGGCAGGATTATAAGTGAAAAGATCAACTGGCATACGAAAAACCGACCAAATGCATTCAAAATGTGTTAATGCTTTAGTAAAACAATCCATGGGTCATATGTGACATGTACGAGTCAACCCCGACTCAATCTGAGGCGCGGTGTGGCCGACACCATTCACAGTGTCTCTCTTTTGTTTAAAATGGACAGGATTATAAGTGAAAAGAACAACTGACATACGAAAAACCGACCAAACGCATTCGGATTGTGTTGATGCTTTATTTCAATAATCCATGAGTAATATGTGATGTGTATGAGTCAACTCAGGCTCAATTTGAGGCACGGTGTGGCCGAGATCACTCTAAGTGGCTCCCTTTTGTTTAAAATGGACAACATTTTAAGTACATACGGAAAACCGACCAAACGCATTCGGTTTTCATTGAAACTTTAGGAGAATGATCCATAGGTCATATGTGACGTGTACGAGTCAACCCCTCCTCAATCTGAGGCACAGTGTGGCCGCCACCACTCAAAGTGTCTATCTTTTGTTTCAAAAGGACGTCATTTTAAGTGAAAAACATCAACTGGCATACGGAAAACCGACCAAACGCATTCAGATTGTGTCGATACTTTAGAAAAATGATCCATGGGTCATATGTGATGTGTACGAGTCAACCCCTCCTCAATCCGAGGCGCAATGTGGCTTACACCACTCTAACTGTGTCTCTTTTGTTTAAAATAGACAGGATTATAAGTGAAAAGAACAACTGGCATACGAAAAACTGACCAAACGCATTCGAAATCTGTTGATAATTTATCAAAACGATTCATGGGTCATATGTGACCTATACGAGCCAAAACAGGCTCAATCCGAGTCACGGTGTGGCCGGGATCAGTCTAAGTGTCTCACTTTTGTTTAAAATGGACAACATTTTAAGTACATACGGAAAACCAACCAAACGCATTCGGTTTCCATTGAAAATTTAGGATAATAATCCATGGTTCATATGTGATGTGTATGAATCAACCCCCCCTCAATATAAGATGCGGTGTGGCCAGCACCACTCAAAGTTTCTGTCTTTTGTTTCAAAAGGACATCATTTTAAGTGAAAAACATCAACTTACATATGGAAAACTGAGCAAACGCTTTCGGAATATATTGATACTTTAGGACAACGATCGATGGGTCATTTGTGAAGTGTACGAGTTAACATCGCCTCAATCCAAGGCATGGTGTGTCTAGTATCACTCCAGGTGTATGTATTTTGTTTAAAATGGACATCATTTCAGGTAAAAATATATGGTATACAAAAAACCGATCAAATAATGAATTTAATTCTAGATTCCACATATAATTGTCATCTAAATTTTAAATTGAATTCTAAATGAATTATGTATGTTTATAATTATGTTATGAATTCTAATTTAATTATGGATGTGTATAGTTTCAGGATGCATTATATGTTAAATGTGTATGAATTTGTTCTCTATATGTTTGTATTAGTTGGTTATTGCATGTATAATAATTGTATATGTATGTGTTAGTTTATTTCAGGTACAATAATTGGATTGAAAATGGGAGGGAATGCACAAAATGAGGCCTGATGTCCAAATTGCAGAGCTACTGTGCAAATTGCAGGCTGCTGTGCAATTTGCACAGCATAGGCTATGCCAACGGTTTCAAACCGTTGGCATAACATCTCTGATGCTTTTTTTACCAACGGTTCAATGAACCGTTGGTAAAAAACCTTTCCTAACGGTTTATAAACCATTGGGAAAGAGGAGAATCCTTGGGATTTCCCAACGTTTCAAGCCAAACCATTGGGAAAAACTATCCCAACGGTTTGGAACAACCGTTGGGATAGGTTAGGCTTTCCCCCACCCTATACCAACGGTTCATAGTAAATCATTGGGAAAATATTTACCAATGGCTTAATTCCCTACGGTTTGTAGAACCGTTGGTATAACATATACCAACGGTTCTGTAGCCTTTCCCAATGGTTCAGAACTGTTGGGAAAGACTGTATTTCCAGTAGTGAGAAAGAACTTAAAGTCACAACAACGACATCCACATACGAACACTCACTGTGTAATATAATCTCTTTGTCACAATATCTCATCAAGTAGGTTTCATGATAGTGTCATCAACTTTTATGCTTGATACATCGTTATATGACTACCTGAAATAAACTCATCATTACACCATGGACATGGAATTTCGTGTGACAGTTCTATTTCAATCAAAGGGATGAGATATCAACTTCCATAAATGGAAGGGACAAATCCTTCCTCAACTTATCCATTAATAACATGCCACTCATGACACACCCAACGTACCCTACTTCTCGCCAACTGTCTATGTGATGGTTTTTGTTAGTAAATCAAAGTGTGCAAGTCATGACATGTATTAATTGTAATCTTAAAGTCTAAGAAACATTACACACGCTCGCAGATATAAATATCTGATGACACCAAAACATGAGGAATTATTACTGGCAGGTCGGTTCTCATAATCTCTTATCTTGGAGATTACCAAGTGTGAACTTCATGAGAGGAAGTCTCATCTACTTACAAGTACTCACACCTGACGGTCTGCATGCTATGTGTCCCATCACTGTATTTCATCCAACCGTATAACTATATTTTAGAATATTGTTATAGCATTTCAAGGTTCTCATCATAGAGAGGAACTACCATGATCTTATCAATTCAATAAATACTCTAGGATATTATTACATCATAGTCATGCAGAACAATGAACAATATATAATAAGATGTTTAATATTTAAATAAATTAAATATACATGTAATCAAAGTAAAACCAGTTTGTTCTAGGACACTAACTCTTACACACAATCGGGGGGTTGCACCCTGATATGACAGGGGAATACTGACCCTGAAATATAGGACATGCACCCTAGTATGAAAGGGGAGTACCGACTCTACATGAACATCGCATATGGAGGACCCATACCCTAGTAAGAAAGGGGATTAATATATCCATGAATAGAGGACCCATACCCTAGAACCTTAGGTAAGTACCTAATCTATATGCACAATGATTATGGAGGGTTCGTTTCCTGATACAATGGGGGATCTTTGAATCCATCTGCACGAATAATACGGGGGACCTGCACCCTATTCCGACGGGGGATTACTGACCTCAGGAGTACTAATCCATGGATAGATGACCCACTCTTATTGTTTGTGTGTGGGGGGTCTATCTCCACCAGTTCAAGAGGTAAGGCACACCCACGCCCTAATACGGTAGGAAAGTACTAGTCCCAGTGTCTCTCTATGGTAAACCAAATCGATCTCTAACATCGATTAAGCATCGTTGAAAGGAGCATCACACTCATCATGCCTCATGTCACAACACTTCCATGGGTAGGGGACCCGAACCCCAATATTAAGAGATCACCACTCTATCGGACTAAAGAGTATAGGGGGCCCGCATCCTGGGGCGATAGGGAAGCGTAGCGACCCTAACATTTCTCTAGTGATCCACCATGATCATTACCCAAGATCAAGAACATCTAGTTTTGCTTCATGATTGAATAATTTCACATCGTATCTCATAAGACACTATGAAGGATACCATCACGTTCTACATGGAAACCTTATCAATATAGGCTACTCACAGGCTTGAATCTGAGACCCAAAAAATGAGATACGCTGGGAGGAAGTTCCAAAGAATAGCACACAACATGTACTAGGGTCCACATGGAATGTGACCTTGCATAGACACTCGTCTGTTTCCTCTGCTATGTGGATTGGTTGTCCATGTAATATTACAAGGTTTGCCTCACCTCACTTAGGCCCTGGTCATGTCCTTCCCCACATGGCTCAGCTATCCATGTCTCTAACACAGCATGAACCTCTGGTACACGACATTTCCTAACTATATAGCCTCTTGGCCATGTTCCCAGCCTATGCCAATGTATGGAACCCTGTGTCCATGTCTTTTGGACATATAATTCCACATGACCATGTCCCATTAACACGGCATTTTTGGCCATGTCCCTCAACCACATGACCTAGGATCACTACATGGTGTGTACACCCAATACATAGCGTGTAGTCCCCAAAAGTCATATTCCCTAGATGAGAAGAAAACATAGCATGTTATCTTGTACTACACACTGTGTGATCAAGAATTAAAAATTGAAATTCCCTACAAGCCACCTAAAACCCCCATTTTCTCCAAAATTCCCTCAGATCGACCCCCATGGGATCCGCAATAGTCATAAAAGGGATCTAAAAATCTCAAACAACACATAGAAAGGGGGATCAAGACTTAAAACACAAATATGCTTACCTCATGGTGAAATGCCAAAACTTTGGATTCAAAATGATGTTCGGGAGACATTGTATCATGATCCGGTGATGATCAACATCAAAAATAGGGATCAACGGCACCTCCTCACTTCGGTTCGGCCTTGGGTCATTCGTCGCTCAAGGGGGAGCTCCTACTCTCCCTTTTTTTCAAATTAGAAGGGGGTGGGGGATGATTTAGTTTATTTTAATAAACAAATATCAACTCACCCTCCAAAGCGCCCGACACCAAAAAAATTTATGTCGTGCTTATGGTAAACACCACGTTCTAAACTCAACTGCGGCCTTAGATTTATGATCTGAGACTCCACTTGGGAGTTATTCCTTTTTAACAAAGAAAATATGCGTTCATGATAAAATATATTTAATATTTTTAATACCAACACTGAAATAGCGCTGTCCTGGGCGCCCTCAAATGATTAATGTGATTTTGGGGTACTTAGGTGCAGTAGAGTGGTTGACCAAGGTCGTCTCTCAAAGGAGGAAGTGAATTTAACAACTTATTAAAGGTATTCTAAAAATTAAATAAAAGAGAATAAAATAAAAAAACTACTTTAAAGGATTGGGTTTTTTTTATAGTTTATGAATCTAGAAGAATTTTTCTGGAAGAAGATTGTATATTTTTTTTGTTTTTAGTTTTGAAATTAATTTCGATTAAAATGACACAACCAGAAGATGTTTTTTTAGAAATCTATTTTAAAAGGTGTAATAGATCTAACTCTACCTATTCATTCACTTATTAATCATTATAATTTAAATAAATATCCACTTAATTATGATCCCCTAATTTTTTATCCCTCTAACCCTACGAGAGTTAACTTAACCACAAAGATGAAATTACTTAAACCCTAGGCTAGCTTCGGAACACCCAATCGCAGCACCCTGCTTTGATTGTTGTTCTAAGGATAGATTATGTTAAGTGGTTAATTAGAGCACATATCCATTCTGGAAATGATTATGAATTGTGTTTAGGGATTATATTTGAACTCTACAAATTTATCCCGTGTGGTCTTGTATTACCGATTAAGATCGCGCTCTCACAATTTACACAAAAATCTCGACCTTGCGTGTTTTGTATTAATTGTTCAATTGCTTGCTTAGTTTCTTGTAATTTAAAAACACAATTCATGGATCATATTATGTGAATTAAAGTATCTCATTTATTCAAAATAAATGAATGAAAAAGGATAGAGTTCGATCGATTACTAAAAAGAACTACTCTTCCATGGGTGGCGTAATCATCGTAGAAGCGTTTTGCATGTGCAAAGGTTTAAAATGGGTATAACCCAATAACGCTTCTACTCAAGAATTCCAGACCAATTAGGAAGATTAATAGAAGAATAAATTTAAACAAAACATAATAAAATATAAGAAATAAAATAAGAAAAAAGAAGTTTATTACATAAACAAAATCATTACAACATGAAGGAGAAGAAGAAGGCTTCGTCGAAGGGATCCTTGCTTCAAGAGATACCCTTATTGAAATGGTTGTATAATTGGAGTGTATCCACTTATCCTCTTCCCTCAACTTCCCAATGCACGTCCCAACCCCTCCAAATGAGAAAAACTCCAATTTATAGAGGGGATGGGGGAGAGTTTACAAGTGGTTTCAAGTGTGAATGTGGAAATTTGGCCAAATATTTTATTTCAAATTGCACCGCCCATTTGACCTCCAAAACGCGTGAATTGACCAGCATTACAGAAGGATGATTTGTGCCCAATCATTTCCCCGAGCTTTCCTCAAAATATGGGCTCAATAAAATCCCTTATGTAGAACATATGGCCCAAATACAGAACCCATGTCCATTTTTCTGAGTCCAGCTCACCAATGGATTAATGGCCCATTTAATCTATCCAAATGCACTCTTTAGCTCTAGTGTCATGAATGAAAGTTGTAGAAAATTAAGTTAGGAACACTCTTACAAAATTTAAAATTCAAATAATAAATATAAAAAAATTTATCTTCGAAATACTACAGTGCACTATTAAGGGTAAAACTGGAATTTTCACCAAATTTTCAAATGAATGATCAAATCCCAAATATTTTATAAATAAACATATTTAACACAATGTGAGGAAATTATTTCATTTATTATCAATAAAATATTCAACAAAATAGTATTTTATCAACTCCCCCACACTTACCCTTTTGCACTCCTGAGCAAAATCTCATATCAAGTAAACATCAATATCAAATCAAAACCAATTTTAAAACACATATCCTTGAGATCAAACAATTACACACCAAGAAACAAAAGATATAATGACTCATAAAAAAATTTATTTCAAGTTCTTCATTTATATCATTCAATATATTTCCACTTTATTTATCCTCCCATGCACAAAACACTTACCTCACTTGAATTTTCTCTTATCACACAAATGTCATTTTTTTTGCAATGTCTTTCTCATCCAAACTCATACAAGGGTCACCATAGGCTTGATAGATTCCTAAATCACTACTCTATGTGAGTCAAGGACATATTTTTATCATGAGGACTTTCCAGGGTTGTTCTGTGGCTTTCAGTTGGTAGGATTTTGATGTGAAAAATTCTGAGGCTGAATAAGGAGGGCTTGACTCTTTTTGAAGAAAAATTGAATTAATCTAATTTTCACTTAAATATGGTCTTCTCCTCAATCCACATAGTATCAATTCAGCTCCATCATCATGAAAAGTCATGAAAGGTTTACACCATTCATCATTTGAGCATCAAAAATTTCAATCTTCTCAAACATGATTTTCTTGAAAGCTCCAGATGGGCACAGCTTTCCACCTCAATTAGAAGCTCTAGAAAAGGCACAGCTTCACTTGTCTTGAAAGTTCCAGAAAAGGCACAGCTTTCAATATAATGAATTTCTTCAGCAGAAAACACATCTCTTCATAATTTAATTTTCCACCCAATGTTTCACAGAATGTGGTAGCACAACACAACATAGCTTCCCCAACACTTAAGCTCAACTAGATTATGCAATTTCACTTCAAGAGTTGGTTGGATAGGGAAAATTGGATTGTAATGTGGCTAACCTAACAGGTTGTACATGGATTCTAATGGATACAAGGATTAAATATTCAAGGTAGGCCATTATAAAAAAGGATTCTTTGAAATAGGGGCTTTAATACCAAACAAATGCCTCAATCATTTAAACATATGTACCTCAAACCCTCAAGTTTTGACAGGAATAGATCAAATTCTGGTTAAATCAAGCATGGTTTGGTTCTCTCAAGAAGTGATATGAATGTAAAGAATATGAAAATAATGGTTTATAAGCCTCACGGGAAAGTGATTTCAAATATAAAGACAGTGAGATGTGGTATGGGATTCAAAATTCAGCGTACATTCCATGAAATTACTAAATATTTGAACTTGAAACAAAGTCATTTTCAGCATTAATTTAAGCTTAGTTTCAAGGGATAAATTGTTTCACTCATTGATATGCTTTTAAAAATTGTGATGAGAATCATTTCAGCTCAAAAATTTCAAAAACACAAAGAAAATTGAAAAATAAACACACAAAATTTGAAAAACACACAATTTTTTTTGGTTTGTTTTTTTAAAGGAAAACAATTGAAATTAATAAACTAAAAGGTTCCCTCCCCCACACTTAAAATATTGCATTGTCCTCAATGTGAACCCATGAGATGATATATGCACGTGAAATGCAGAATTTTTAAATAGGACAAATAATATAAAAGTGAAAGGGTTAGGAACAGCCTGATGTGATCAAGTGATGATGGGGTCATGCAGTGTGATAAAATCCACTACATCAGTAGGAAGTTCCTCAATGTATCTATTCAAACATTTCCCATTGACTATAAAGCTCCTTCCAGTGTCCTCTTGTATGATCTCCACTGCACCATAAGGAAAAACATTAGATACAATATAAGGACCTAACCATCTGGAATGCAACTTACCAGGCATCAACTTCAGTCGTGAACTGTAGAGTATGACTTTATCTCCAACATGAAACTCCCTTTTCTGGATAATTTTATCATGAAATGCTTTTGATCTTTCCTTATAGATCCTTGAGTTCTAATATGATGACAGTCAAATCTCCTCAAGCTCTTGAATTTGTAACTTCCTTTGAATTCCAGCTTGGGCCAAATCCATGTTGCATTTCTTTATAGCCCAACATGCCCGATGCTCGACTTCCACTGGGAGATGACATGCTTTCCCAAAAACAATCCTAAATGGGGACATACCAATGGGTGTCTTGTATGCTGTCCTATAAGCCCACAATGCATCATCCAAGCACTTGCTCCAATGCTTCCTATTTGGCTGCACAGTTTTCTCCAAAATTTGTTTCAACTCACGATTTGAAACCTCAGCCTGGCCATTTGTTTGGGGGTGGTATGGTGTTGATTTTTTGTGTGTCACCCCATAATTTCGAAGGAGGGAAGCGAAATTCCTATTGCAAAAGTGTGTCCCTTGGTCACTGATGATAGCCTTTGGTACTCCAAACCTGCAGAAAATTTGAGCCTTGACAAAATCCACTACAACATGAGAATCGTCAGTCCTAGTGGCCTTGGCCTCCACCCATTTACTCACATAATCAACAGAAACCAAAATATAAAAAAATCCAAATGAATAAGGAAAAGGACCCATAAAATCAATTCCCCAAACATCAAAAATCTCACAGAATAAAATGGGTTGTTGGGGCATCTCATGTCTCCTTGAAATATTTCCAGTGTGTTGGCAACGAGGTCATGACTTAAAAAACACATGAGAATCATGGAATAGGATAGGCCAATATAATCCGGAGTCTAAAACTTTCCTAGCTATCCGTTGTGGTCCAAAGTGTCCACCATAAGCAAGTGTATGATAGAAATGCAAAACAGACTCAAACTCATTATCGGGAACACACCTCCTAATGACTTGGTCACTACACATGTTCCAGAGGTAAGGATCATCCCACACATAAAACCTAGAATAACTTTTTAATTTTTGGACTTGATGTTTCTTTAAATTTGCAGTTATTTCAGAGGCAACAAGGTAGTTCACTAAATCAGCATACCAAGGATGTGTACCTGAGATGGAATAAAGATGCTCATCAGGAAAAGTGTCCCGAAGTGGTACCTGGTCCAGGGTGTCATCCTCTAGTGTGTGATTAAGCCTACTCATGTGGTCTGACACCAAATTCTCTGACCCCTTCTTGTCCTTTATCTCAAGTTCAAACTCTTGAAGAAGGAGCATCCAACGGATAAGTCGTGGCTTTGCATCTGGCTTCTTTAGGAGGTACCTCAAAGTTGCATGGTCAGAAAAAATAACTACTTTAGAACCTAATAAATATGAACGGAATTTATCTAAAGAAAATATGATAGCAAGAAACTCCTTTTCTGTGGTAGTGTAGTTTGATTGGGCTGAATCCAATGTCCTTGATGCATAGGCAATCACATGTGAACGCCCTTCCGCCCTCTGAGATAAGACAGCTCCAACCGCGAAGTTGGAGGCGTCACACATAAGCTCAAAAGGAATCTCCCACCGTGGGGGCTGTATGATCGGTGGAGTGGTCAGACACTTATTTAGCTCATCAAATGATACCCTGCACGAATCATCAAAATTGAAGTCAATGTCTTTTTGAAGCAATCGAGATAAGGGTAGAGCGATCTTACTAAAATCTCTAATGAAGCGTTGATAAAATCCAGCATGTCCAAGGAATGATCGAACATCATGCACACATTGTTTCTGACGCTTTCGTCGGGGCGCGCGCGCATCCGTCCGCGGGGGAGGGGGACGCGCGGCTTTGTTGCCCCGCATTCCCGCTTTCCAAAGGCGGGCGGCATTCGTTCCTTGTTCAGGTACGTCTGCTCCTTGATCGAAACGGGATGATGGGATGTCGGTTCTTCCTCCTGTGGATTCCTCCTCAGAACTCGTCACCTAGTCCGGGTCTCCCTTATAGATTTAATACGTAGTTCGTGAAACTCTTCCCAGTGTCATGTTTCCATGGACGCCGGTTAATTACACTGCTTCTGTTGGGACATTCCAAAGGGTCCAGTCAGGGCAGCAACCTTCGGTCAGGGGAGTAATCACGTTTGAGGCATCAGTAGCGTGTCTGGATGCTGGGGTACCTGGCATGTCTGTCTGTTATCCTCAATCACAAGGCTTCTCGAGGGCGTGGAAGCCCGAGGCATCCCACATCGAGCGCAGGGAATTACATGTCATAGACACGTATCTGAGGTTTTCCTCAGCTTCCCATGTTCAACACAGGGTATGTTGCAAGATTAACGTCTAGCAGAGACGGTTGAGAATGAAATGGGACCATCGCAGGGGGGGGGGGGCGACAGCGAAGTTGGGCTTGAGCCTTGAAGAGACTTCCTACGTATCCCCGTGGCAGGGAATCAAAGTCCGCGTAGTTCAGGATGGTGCCGGTAAACCGACGTGAAGCTGGACCTTGGTCCGAAGAGAGTTGGGCTTGAACCTCTAGGAGGATTCCTACGTACCATGCCTTGACATGGATCAAAGTCCCCGTAGTTCAAATGATACAGTTTAACGTCATGCGGGACGATAATGAACCCTGACGTGAATAAACGACGGGTGGGCTTGAACCTCGTGGAGGCTTCTTACGTACCATGCCTTGACATGGATCAAAGACCTCGTAGTTCAAGTGGTCACAACGGCTTACCGCTGGACTGGAATGAGACCCGACGTGAAAGAGCGACGGGTGGGTGTGTCGGTGAACCGACGTGAAAGTAGACCTTGGTCCACTATTGGTGGGCTTGAACCTCATAAAGGCGTCCTACATACCATGCCTTGGCATGGATCAAAGACCTCGTAGTTCAGGTGGGGGTTGGGTCGCAATGGCTTACCACTGGATCGGGTTGTAGTTTAACGTCATACTGGACGTAGGTAGAACACGACGTGAATTGGGTGATGGATGGGCTTGAACCTCGTGGAGGCTTCCTACGTACCATGCCTTGACATGGATCAAAGACCTCGTAGTTCAGAAGGTTTCGCCGGTGAACCGACATGGAAGTAGACCTTGGTCCACTATGGGTGGGCTTGAACCTCGTGGAGGTTTCCTACGTACCATGCCTTAACATGGATCAAAGACGTCGTAGTTCAGAAGAAAGTAGACCTTGGTCCACTGATGGTGGGCTTGAACCTCGTGGAGGCTTCCTACGTACCATGCCTTGACATGGATCAAAGACCTCGTAGTTCAGAAGAAAGTAGACCTTGGTCCACTGATGGTGGGCTTGAACCTCGTGGAGGTTTCCTACGTACCATGCCTTAACATGGATCAAAGACCTCGTAGTTCAGAAGAAAGTAGACCTTGGTCCACTGATGGTGGGCTTGAACCTCGTGGAGGTTTCCTACGTACCATGCCTTAACATGGATCAAAGACCTCGTAGTTCAGAAGAAAGTAGACCTTGGTCCACTGATGGTGGGCTTGAACCTCGTGGAGGCTTCCTACGTACCATGCCTTGACATGGATCAAAGACCTCGTAGTTCAGAAGGGGTTGCCAGGGTCGGTGCTCACTCTAAGCCCACGTGAGTCATGCTCGGTGTGAGAAACAAGAGGTTGCAAGGACCTGACGATCATGTCGCGAAGGGTGCGTCCGTGAGAAGCGAAGAGGGGCTTACGCGTTGGGCAGCCCATGGTGTTGGGACTTACTCCAGGATGGAGGCCCATGGCGCGACAAAGCGCGGGAAAGATGGACCTTGGTCCGACAATGGGAGGTGCCTCGTTCCCTATCACGTTCCCCACTGACCTTGGTAGTGGGGGAGTACCGAGATGCACGGGTGCAATCATCCGTACCAAAGGTTAGGGATTTACGCTCTGAGGCGACCCTTCCCCTGCGAACATACACCACTCCGACAAGGAGGATCTCATTCCATGTGCGGAAGAGTTCTATTCCCGTGGAGACGAGCGGTGTAATGAATGCTCGAGCTGGGGGGACCCTTCGTGAGGGAGACGAGGTTGGGTCACAGTTTAACGTCATGTGTTGAGGACGTGGTGCTTGGCAGTTTAACGTCCTGCAGCTCGGACGAGGTGGGTTCACTCCACACCCCTAGGGCTTACATAACCAGTACCCTCTGGTCCTTGGGGAAGGGAAGGTACCAGTAAGGCCATGGTAAAGGGGGGTCGAGGGAGGAACCATCGAGGGGTCCACGTTAGCGTGGCTATGCGAAGAAGCAATAGTCGTTAGCGTGCCTATGCGAAGAAGCATTGGGCGAAGCAACGCTACGGGAGGTGTTGTCCATGGGACTTTGAAATCACATCGTGCAAACCTGGAGGGTCGCACGGAAGGTGGAATCGCTAAGCAGAGGAGTGTGCTTTGCGAAGTGGGGTGCCTTGGCCTTAGCATGGGGCATAGGTGGGAATGGGTGGTGCTTCGCGAAGTGGAACAGTGTTCGCGGAGCACTGCCTCGCGAAGGAGGAGTGGTTCGCGAAGTAGGGTCCTGCCAAGCAATGTGCTTCGCGATGCATAGTTATCCTGCCTTGGCATAGGGATTACTAGCATGGGTCGGGTGTTTCGCGAAGCACGAGTGCTCCGCGGCTGCCCGGGTTCCCTTGGGAATCCCCTTCCTTTGCGAATGCCCTTGGGCTTCGCGAAGGGCATCCCTCTCGGAAGAGGGGCTCAGAACGAAACAAATCAGAGTCGTCTTGCGAAGTAGAAATACCTCGCGGAGCTCATGATTCCCGGGGCAAAGCTTGCTTCGCGATTCGGGAGAGGAGAAGCCGAAAAGTCGGATTGTCCGTCTTCGGGACTCAGGGGGAGTCGAGTATTTATAGGGAAGGGGCGCCGCGATGCAGGGCTCGCGCGCCGCCTTCGGGGCTTCGCGGCGGCTCGCGAACGTCAAACGGATTCGCGGAGGATTACCGCCTCTGGAGCTTCGCGGCGCCTCGCGAACGTCAAAACGGTTCGCGGCGGATTACCGCCTCCGGAGCTTCGCGGGGCCGCCAAATTTGGGGCGCTTCGCGGCGGGGCTCCGCGGACGGGCTCCGCGGCTGTGCTTCGCGGCTGTGCTTCGCGAGGCAGTGCGCCGGCTGTCTTTTTCGTTCTTTCCTTTCGGGCCATATTTTTGGCGCCAACAAATGCCCCCCCTCAGACTTGGAGCCGCGGAGGGCGAAGGGTCGAAGTCTGAGGGACAATCGCCAAATATTGTCGGTGGTTCGCGATGCGTCATCGCGAAGGGGGACCGCGATGCTCGCCGGGGCCGCGGATCCGGACGCGCCGCGATGCTTCGCGCGGGTGAGGCGCGCCGCGATGCTCCGGGGTCATCGCCTATAAATAGGGGGTCCGCCCTCTTTTGTCTTCACGTGTCTTGTCTTTTTGCGCGCTCTCGATTTGGAGAAGCTCCGCGTACTCCGCGACAGCACTCCGCGAATCGAGCTTCGCGGCGAACCGCGAGTCTCCGACTCCGCGTCCGCGCCAAGCGAACCTCTGTCTGCCTTGGCCAGACTTCGCGGCTTCGTCTCGCGACCGATCTTCGCGATCCGACTTCGCGGTCGAGCTTCGCGGCCGAGCTTCGCGATCCAGGGGGAAAAACTTTTCTAAGGATCGACATTAAAGATGGCCCATCAAGAAGCTGTGCTGGGAGTACTCGCAGATGCTGCTCGCCGGGATGAGATGGCCAACCGTCCAGGCTTGGGGGAAATGGTTCGCAGCCATTCAGACCACACTTCTCTGACTGATCTGCTGTCGGAAGGTCAGAAGGATTATCCACAGTGCAAAAAGCTGCCGTTGTACGGCTTCGGGCTGAGGGATGACGTCTTCATCCCTGAGGCGGGAAGGGATGAACCAGCTTGTTGGTTCAGGAGCACACCGTGCCAACACCAATGGTTCAGGGCGGCCGATGGTCACGCGCGGGAGGATTTCACACCCGTCACCACCGATTGTCTCTAAAATCATGTGAACGACATTGACGGGAGGCCACTGCAACCGGAGACGTCCCCTCCTCTCTACCGCACCATGCTGAAGGCGGCTCTGCAGGATCCGAAGAAGGGATGGTCCGATGAGTGGGACCTGCGCCAGGGCGGCAATTTTACCGACGACTGGGCCTGGGCCTACTGGGTAGGCGCCTCATGCGAGGAGTTCGAGGCTGAACTGAGGAGAGTGGGATTGTACGAGGCGGCATGGGCCTCCCAGTTCCATATTTACCAGCCAAAGCAGCTGATGCCGGAACTGCTGAGTAGATGGTCGTCCAGGACCAACACTTTTCATCTGCATCACGGGGAGGTGGGCATCAGCCTGTGGGATATCCACCAGGTTTCTGGGGTCCCGATCTTGGGGGCCATGTACGACGAGTTCCTCCCCGTCATCAGTGCGTGGGGGGATGCTGAGCAAATGCCACGGCTGGCGTCAGCGCTGATGGCGCTTGTCCCTGGAGAGGACAAGGAGGCCGTGAGGGACGTCCACTTCAAGAGGTGGTTCAAGTGTTTCCTGAACTTTCCAGAGAATCGAGAGTTCCCTCCAAGGCCTCGAACTTGTCCGAGGGCAGCCCAGCGGGGTAAGGGGCACTCGTATTGGCGGGTTTTGGAGGACAGCCAATGGAAGACTTGGGGTTTCAGCGTCAGCACCGAACAACAGCCAGTAGTTAGGCTGGCGGCATTCATCGCGGCTCTCATATGTGGGTGGATCCTACCAGTGAGAGATACAAGCATGGGGGTACGGCCCAGCTCGTTCATCATGGCATCGATGCTGGCCATGGGGCAGCGGATCAACCTGGGGATCCCGATGCTTGCCAAACTATTCAGAATGCTGCGGCGCATTAGCGAGGGCAAGAAGCCACCAAGAATATACGGGCCCTTCCACCTCCTGTATGGGTGGATCGCGGCGCATATCAGGGGGATTTACGAGTATCCAAACCCCATTTCGCCGTCGGGATCAGACTTTCACCCTTCCATCCTGAACGCAGTTGGGAGCTTCCCATTCAAACTGGCCGTTCCGATGGTGCTGAATAGGGTGTGGAGGGCGGACGAGTTCAACTTTCATCCCTTTCCACTGCCGACGGGAAGGCTTACTGATGATGGACGGGGAACGGAAGAGCATCGGGCTTACCTCCTGGCCTTCCGAGGTGGAGTTTTGGTGGCTCGGATAGATCGTGAGCCGATCTGTGAACCATACACCCCACACCGTTTTGCGAGGCAGTTCCGGTGCCTCCAGCGGCTGACCCTGCAGGTATACTGGGAGGTGCGTCACGAGGAGCACCCGTGTGTGATGAGGCAGATGTGGCTCATGTTCACACGTGAGGATGGAAAGATGCAGATCGCATTGCCTCCATCCACCGCCGCCTTCGGCTTAGTGAAGGAGTACGCCATTAGCTGGGAGGCCGCTTATCCCGGGGAGATGCTGAAGCAGCCAACGATCCGGGTTGGTGACGGTGGGCCTCCTTTATCTCGAGGTCGGGGTCGGAGGGCAGCTAGGGCCGCCCGTGGCAGCGGGGCTGCCATGGCAGAGAGACCCGCACCGGCCGAGGGTATGGCAGCAGTGGCGGATCCGGTGGTTCCGGGAGAGCAAGGTCATCCGGAGGGGCGGCCACCGAGGGGATTCCGTCGGATATCCGCTCAGGCTCCGGGGAAGCGGCTGCGTCATATTGACATGGCGGAAGATGCTGTCTTTCCGGAAGCTTGGGACGTCTGGGACGTCAACCGGCAATTCCTCAGCCCATCTGAGATGTGGGCCCACCTGAATCGCCTCGGGATGAGACTGCCGGGCATAGGCCCAGTCCGGGCTGGGTTCATGGTGTCTCCGGCGGAGGCGGAGCAATACTTGAACGAGCTGGAGGATTACATCCACTCCAGTGGTGTCCCTCGCCCAATGACAGACCGGGTGAGGGTACTGTTGAATCAGACGGTCCCTCCACAGCCATCGGCTGCCGATTTGAGGGAGCGCTTCCCCTTGCCAGAGGAATCAGGGGATTCTTCTCGGGAGGATGAGGCTGGAGGGGGGGACCCGCTGGAGGAGGGCGAGGTCGGAGACCGAAGCTCAGAATCCGACGACTTCGCGGAGGCTCTTGAGGTAACATTCCGAAATTCTCTTCATACGATCTGTTCTTGAATCCCTACGGACTTCTTACTAATGTTTGGGTCATGCAGGAGGAACTTGTTCGTAGGCCTCGCTCTCGCTCCTTGGCGGGTGACGATGCGGGACCTTCAGAACCCGCGCCTATGGCTGCGTCCAGTTCTACGTCTGGTGGGACCAGGGGGTCTGAGGTGGCTCCTCTGAAATCTCCAGATCTTCCAGCAGTATACGGGGGGCCCCGTCTCGGAGTCCCGTCAGTACCGGCCCAGGAGCAGCGCTCAGAAGTCAACCTTCGTAAGTCTCCTCCACCGGTCTCTTCGTTGCCACACGTGGGCCATGTCGACTAACGTTTATGTCTCTTTCTGTCATACAGTTCTCCGACTGGCGTGGGGTGCTGCAGCGAGGCTGGTTGGGATGTCTGGCGGCGTCCCTCCCAGGGGCATGCTGGTGATGGTGACGATAGTCCCTTCACCTCCTCCAGCTGCGGCGCACACCATCACTGGCGGGACCACCAGCAGGGTCATACCTGAAACCATCGAGGTGGACTCCGAGGAAGAGGATCAACCGGTCAGTCCCAGTCCTGTCGTGCCTGTGCCGGCATCAGGTGTCGTACCAGACTCAACGCCAGATGCGGATCCCGCTGAGGAATTCCTGCAGGCATATCCTGTGTACGAGCCTGCCGACCGCGCGGATTGGGACGAAACAGCCTCTGATGAGGAAGACAGCAACATAGTCCGCCGCCGGTCGTGGAAGCTGATCACGCGCTTTATCAGGGACACTCCCCAAACGCAATGGCTGGCCGAAATGGATAGGCTCCGCTCACGGTTGCGCGAACTGTGTGTCGGGGGAGTGGATGCCCAACGCCCTCACGCGCTCATCCGAGACCTCATGGCTGAGAAGATCCGGGAGCATGATCGTGGGCTGAGCGTGGGATGGCAGCGGAGGAAGGCGACCAGCATCAGGAAGCTCCAGGAGGCTGAAGGCGAGGTCCAACAGATGCAGATCCGGGCCAACGAGCTTTCAGCCACCCTCGATGCGCAGTCTGAGCTGGTCTTACGATTGAAGGCCCAGCTGGCAAAGGCTGAAGAGCATATGGAGCAGACCTCTGGAAGGATGGCTGTCGTCCAGGCCGAGGTGGAAAGGGCCCGGGCCAGGGTTGACGGATTACGCCCCACCGCTGCTGAAGAGGAGCGGGAGTTAAATCAACGGCAACAGGCTCTGGACGCCGCAAGTCAACGGGTGGCGGAGCTGCAACGCTCTTTTGACGGAGTCAACCCGTCCATGGGGGAAGTCAACCCCCGAGTATTGTAGCGAACTCGAAAGAAGCTTTTATTAACACTTTTGTGCTCCAACTCTTTCTTTCTCCTTTGTTTTGAGTTCCGTAATACGCACGATTTCCACCGTTGAATTGCCTTGTTGCATCCCTGCAATGTTTGCGGGACGTTTGACGACAATTCCCTCAAGCCAGTCCAGATTCCCGAAAGATGGGGAAGGCTTGATCGGAGGAGGAACTTCCAGGATAGCCGAATTACCGTTTCTCCAACGTGCTCTTATGCACGATCGGGGCAACACCAGGGGCGCTGAAACCGGTTCAAGCAGGTGAAAATGGGAAGTGTGAATCACGATGCCCAAATTCGGAACACTGTGGGGATGGCGTGACAATAAAGGACAACCGCTAACCGTGGCGGACAAACGGTATCCTTACTGCGTTAGCCTGAAATGGGGACAACAAATGAGGGTCGACCGTTGACCATGTTCGAAACACGGGACCGTGTCACAAATGTTGTCGATCAATCTTTCAGGGCGTTGGCCCAGGACAGTTGGTGGACCATAGGTCAGACATCCATACTGTTGGGGGGCCCTTCCAGACATGAAAGAGGACGAGAGTCTGAATAAGGGACACGCAAAGCGTGGAACATGGAGTGGTGGCTTGTTCAAACAGAATCCAACACCTCGGTAGTTGCACCACCGCGGAGGGAGTACGCCAGATGGGCGCATCGACCTGATCACGGATCATTCCTTCTTGGGATAGGGCCTCTCTGGCGAGGGGATCTATCGCTTCCCAATGGGATCTTGGGGCATCCTGAACTTGTTCAGGGTAAAATTGTAGCTACATTGTTCTCCCCGAGGGGTCAGGCCAGAGGGATGGAAATGGGGAGGAACAGGATTTTGTGATTCCTGGGGCTGAACCCTAGGCGAAATGCCTGGGCGTCTCTACGTATCCCACGTGATGATGGGAATCAAGCCGCACGTAGTTCTGGAAGCGCAGTTTAACGTCGTACTGGACGAGGGGCAGCCTAACCGTGTTGGTACACATCCGGCCAAAACTACTAAGCCCACGTGAGTCGTGCTCGGTGTGGGAAACAAGTAGTAGTGGTGGGAATTTCCCGACGCAGAGAGGGGCAGGTTGGGGCAAAGGGATGCTCGGTGACTACCGGCCCAATGACACTAACACGATCATTCAGCGCATCTAGATGCGCGAAGGGAAAGATCCGAGTATGGTGGAGTTCCACTTGAACATGAGGGAGTGGAAATGTGTGAATCATGACGCTCGAGATTCGGATCACGATGGTGACGGCGTGGCGATGGAGGACTACTGCTGACCATATTCGCAACACAGCATCCTATCGCGTTAGCCTGAAATGGGGACAAACAAATGAGGGTCGACCGTTGACCATGTTCGAAACATGGGACCGTGTCACAAATGTTGTCAAATATCCGCAGGGACGTTGGCCCGAAACGATTGTAGGGCCCTTAGGTCCAGCATTCATGGAGAGCCCTTAAGCTTAGTATCCACGTCGTCCGAGGGTCCTTTTGGATGTGGAAGAGGATGAGGATCCAAATAGTGAGCTCACGAAGCTTGGTCATGGGATGAGGGGAATGTCCCTGTGAAAATCCCATGCTTTGGGCTTTTTGTCAAAACACATCTGAATACGTCAACGAAACGTATTAGAGAGAGGGAGCAGATTCCTTTCCCTTGGGGAGATCTTAGTTTAGGGTCATAGAACTCGGACCATGGATTGGAAAAAGGGATCAGGGGACGCATGACATCACAGCCTGACGTGAATGAGCTCGAGTCGAGGGACCGAACACCAGGGTTAGGCTGGGCCCGCGGGGAAGTACCCGGGCGCTCCTACGTATCTCATGAGGATGAGAATCAAGCCATACGTAGTTCTGGAAGGTGGCAGGGTAAGGTACCAGTGCCAGGGGAAAGGGGAAGTGCGGACGTGGCCCTTGCACTAAAAGAAGCGGAATTTGATGTGTCTTGTTTGTTATTTGAGGTGAATGGTTTTTTTTTTGTGAAGCGACAGGCCTAGAACTGTAGGTCGTGATGTCGCCACAAGAATCAAGCCGTGATGGGCATTGACAAGTGGCATGGCGCGTGGCCAGTACCCAACGTGATGTCCTCTACAGCGAGGTCACCACAATGCGGTGCCGTTTTTCGTCGTGCGGCCAGGACGATAATGTCACAGTTTAGGGTCGTATGATAGGACCGAGCATGCATTTTATCGTCATGCAGCGCAGACGTAGCATAGACGATGCTAGGCGGGAAATGCGCGCAGTGTTTAAAACACATTTGACAGAGACATGATCCCACATCAAATTGTACGCCATCCGGAGGTAAAACGGGGAGAGAGACTGGCTTCCTGAATGGGTTGTACCCGGAGACAGGGCGTCTGGGCGGTCCTACGTATCCCATGAGGATGGGAATCAAGTTAAACGCAGTCCCGAATGGATCTTAGTTTATAGTCTTAGAGCTCGGACCATGGGAGCCCCAAAGGGCGCCAGATTGCAACTTTATCCCCCTAGCATGCAAAGGTGCACTGAGGGATAATGCCAAAAGTGTCGAGATTCCACCTGGACATGATGGGGTGGAAAGTGATGTGAATCATGCAACCAACATTCAAGGACTGAAGGAGCTGGCGTGACGACAAAGGATTACTGCTGACCATATTTGCAACACATCATCCTGTCGCGTTAGCCTGAAATGAGGACTAATCAAAACGAGCATCGACCGCTGACCACATTCGCAACGCGGGATTTTATCGATTTGTCGTCCGCAACCCTGGAGGGCATTGGCCCGTATCGGTAGGAGAGCCCTTGGGCGTAGTATCCAGGCCGTTCTTGGGGGTCTCTCCGGGTGTGAAAGATGATGGAAGTCCGAATAGAGGGGAACACGAAGCTTGACAAGTGGAAGGAACTTGACCAAGTTGAATCTGACACTCTTGGTCCTAGACCAGAGTACTCTCAATACATGGGTGAACCACTACAGGGAGCCAAGGGACTCAACCTTGAGGGTGATCGAGAGATGGAAGATTCCCAGGGGAAGGGGGGCATGATGCCCTCAACCTTGTATCATACCTACGCACCCCCCGCTGGAGAGGGATGGACCAAGTGGCCTAGGTGACCGGGAAATCAGGAGATCTCCCCGAGGTGGGGCTGGACCCGAATCTTAGACATTCAGGTGGTCCTACGTATCCCATTAGGATGGGAATCAAGCCACACGTAGTTCTGAAAGGGTGCCTTTTAATGTCATGCAGGACAGGGGATAGGAGGACTGAACCTCAGAATGGGGGCGTGCGTGGTGCAGCTATTGCGTACCCGACATGAATGAGGACGTAATCCTACACTGCGCCACGCAGTCCTGTGATCGGGGTCCTGAAGGCAGGATTAGAGAGGTAAATTCGCTGAACTCAAGCCGGGTCCAAAGACAAGGGGTCTTGAACGTAGTTCCAGATGAGAGTCTTAGTTTATGGTCTTAGAGCTCGGACCGTGGATGGTGACAACTCCCAAGTAAGCACAGATGTCAGCCCAATCCCTAAGCCCACGTGAGATAAACTCGGTGTGGGAAACAAGGGGGGGACCCTCATTGCAACACTTGGGGCATCCATTAAAGGGGAGTCAGCAGAAAGTTCTGAAGGACACCTTTGATGTAGCTTGTTCCTCAAATGCGCAGACGTGCACGGAGGAAAAGTACCAAGAATCCCGAGACTCTACTTGGACACGATGAAGTGACGAAGGGTGTGAATCGTGTACCCGGCATTTGGGCTTAACGGGTTGGCGTGGCGACAGAGGAAAACTGTTATCCATGAAGGAAACACAGCGTCTGTATCGCGTTAGCCTGAGGTGGGAACAACAAACGAGCATCGACCGCTGACCATATTCGCAACGCGGGATTTTATCGATTTGTCGTCCGAAACCCTGGGGGGAGTTGGCCCGTATCGGTAGGAGAGCCCTTGGGCTTTGTATCCAGGCCATTCTTGGGGGTCCCTCCGGGTGTGAAAGATGGTGAAATCCCTGATGCGGGGATACGCAAAGCCTGGAAAGCGGGTGCGAACGTATCCGAGTAAAGCTTGGCATTCCAGGTAATGAACCAGAGTACTCTTAAGCACATTGGAGAACCGCCTAAAAAGAGGGATCGACGAAACAAATCAGCAGGGGGTGGGAGCATGGCGTGGTCATCACGAGACCGTCGTGAATGAGGACATAATCCCACACCGCACCATATGATCCCCTCATGGAGGAAGGATAGGCCAGGGGGCCAAGATGGGATGAGGATTCCCGAGGAATGGGGCTGGACCCGGATCTTGGACATCCAGGTGGTCCTACGTATCCCATCAGGATGGGAATCAAGCCACACGTAGTTCTCCAAATGTAGTTTAACGTCATACCGGACGAGGAGGGGAATAACATATCCCTAAGCAAGGTGTACAGTATGGCGTAAAAACCGACGTGAGGACATAGCCCTACGCCATGCCGTACAATCCTATAAGATAGGTCCTGGGTCGCGGCCTGGAAAGGCCGAGGGGCCTGGGGCTGAGCCTCAGAAGTGGAGTCGTACGACATGGTACATGATCCCGACGTGAATGAGGACGTAGTCCTACACCA
Organism: Viscum album; assembly: GCA_963277665.1. Taxonomy (NCBI): domain Eukaryota; kingdom Viridiplantae; phylum Streptophyta; class Magnoliopsida; order Santalales; family Viscaceae; genus Viscum; species Viscum album. The sequence continues at coordinate 2,052,679,247 of OY728159.1, read as the reverse complement.
CACCGTACGCTCCGGGTGAGGAATCCTGGGCTGTGGGCCCGATCACTGGCACCACCTGGGGAAGTTTTTCACCTCAGGATGGGGCAGAATGAATCACTGTTGACCATATTCGAAACACAGCGTTCCTATGGTGACCCGCATGGGGGCAACAAATGAGCGTCGACCGCTGACCAAATTCGCAACGCGGGACTTGTTTCGATTTGTTGCTTGAGAAAACCCTCGGGGCGTTGGCCCGGATTGGTAGGAGAGCCCTTGGGCTTTGTATCCAGGCCGTTCTTGGGGGCCCCTCCGGGTGTGAATTCATCCACGAAAGGGGCAAACACCTCCAGGGGGGAATGTGCAGCCGGGTCGAGGCTTGCTCGACGTGGGTCGGGGCAAAAATGTGCACCCTGCCGTGTCTTGACCCGAGGGGAAGATTTTGGCTTTTGGGCTGGGCCAACGGACGAAATGTCCGGGCGTTCCTACGTATCTCATAAGGATGAGAATCAAGCCATGCGTAGTTCTTGAAGGCCATGCAGTTTAGCGTCATGCGGTGAGGACGTGGGAGGGTAGAAGAACGGGAGTGGGCGCATGGTGCGACCTTTACAATCTTTGCGTGAGTGGGGTTGCATGAGCGGGGCCAAGAAAGCCGACGCCCTGCTACACAAAGATCCTCCAAGGAGACCATTCCCAGAGGGAATAGTGGAAGAGAGAAGCTTGGGGCTGGGCTCGAGACAAGGCGTCTGAGCGTTCCTACGTATCCCATGAAGATGGGAATCAAGCCGTACGTAGTTCTTGACATGCAGTTTAACGTCATGCGGGACGAGGGGCATCTCGTTCGGGGATGTGTGCGGCATGGTACATGATCCCAACGTGAGAACGTAGTCCTACACTGTACCGTACGATCCCATAAGAGGGTAAGTCAGAGAGAAACGAGGGGGGCCTGGGGCCAGACCTCGGTGGAGACGGGGCCAAGGGCCCAAAGAGGCCGAGGGTCCTGAGGCTGGGCCTCGATCAGGAAGAACTGACTGACTTGCAGTTTAACATCTTGCAGTGAGGACGGAGATACAGTTTAAGGTCATGCGGGACCAAGTCGCAGTTTAGGGTCGTGCAGGACCAATGCAGTTTAATGTCGTGCAGGACCAATGCAGTTTAATGTCGTGTAGGACCCTCTCGCAGTTTAGGGTCATGCAGGACCATCTTTTACCCTAGGCAAAGTATCGCTTGAGGAATCTGGCATTGGTGGGAGGGGTTACACGCTCTCCATCTGTGGTCACCAAGGAATATGCTTCATTGGGGTAAACCTTATGGATGATATAAGGCCCTTCCCATTTGGGTTCTAACTTGGGCGGTTTCCTTCCGGGAATCATCGGCGCTCGCAGGGCCAGCACCAGGTCACCCTGTAGAAAAGAGCGGAGACGGACCTTCTTGTCAAAAGCTCTTGCCATCTTGTCCTGATGCCTTTCCAGATTGTGCAGGGCACGAAGCCGGTTCTCGTCCAGTGCCTCTAAATCAGCTAGACGGATCTCGGCTACCTCATCTGATGTCTGGTGATCATAAACTGCCGTGCGTAGCGACGGCAGCTGGATCTCAATGGGTAGGACGACCTCAGCTCCATACACCAGGGAATATGGGGTCACCTGGGTAGAGTTGTGAGTCGTCGTCCGGTAAGCCCAAAGGGTGTTGGGGAGCTTGTCCAGCCAACTCTTCTTGTTCTGACCAACCATCTTCTGCAGAATGTTAGAGAGGGTCTTGTTGAATGCCTCGATCTGTCCATTCGCCTGTGCGTGGTAGCGGGAGGTATGGTTTGACCGGATGTCGTACTTAGCGTACAATTTCTTCAATTCAGCTGCTCGGAAGTTGGTACCGTTGTCAGTGAGGACGGTGTGAGGGACCCCAAACCGGTGGATGATGTTGGAGCTCACAAAGTCAACGACGGAACGGGCCTTGACCTCTTTGAGCGGAACTGCTTCTGCCCACTTGGAGAAGAAATCTGTAGCAGTCAGGATGAACCTACACTGGCGGGCTGTTGCCGGCGGATACGGTCCCACTACATCGAGTCCCCATACCGCAAATGGCCAAGAGTACTTGGTGGGGTGGAGGGGTTCTGGCGGCCGATGCAAGAAGTTGGCGTGCACTTGGCACGCGTGGCATCTCTTGGCGTATCCAATACAATCGTGGATCATGGAGGGCCAGAAGTACCCTAGCCTCCGGATTTGATGGGACAGCTTCGGCCCAGCTTGATGGGCGCCACAGGAACCGGCGTGAACCTCTTGCATAACTTGAGGTATCTCTACTCCTTGGATGCAACGGAGGAGGACACCATCAAAACTCCGTTTATAGAGGGTCTGCTCAAGACTGGGGCCGCTCTGGAGGGTAAATTGAAGTGCGCGGCGTCGGATTCGCTCGCGCTCGGCCCGGTTGTCCGGGAGCTGGCCATTTTGGAGATAATCGACAAAAGGTGCTCTCCAATCGGGGGTCGTTTCAACCACTGCGTCTGACGAACCCGGGACTCCCGATACGGAGGGTCCGGCGGTGATATGACTTACCCGTAGGCTATCACGGTCCTCTTGGGTGACGGGAGCAATGACTCTACGGTGGGCCACGTGTATGACCAAATCATCTTGCTCGGGTTCTACGAGCGATGCGGCTAAGCCAGCTAGGGCGTCCGCTCGGCCGTTCTGCGACCGCGGGACATGGGTAACCTCTGGCCGAGAAGAGAACTGGGCCATTAGGAGGAGGGTGTATTCCAGCAACGGTGCAAGCTCTGGCTTCCTGACGACGTAGTCGCCATTAACCTGTTTGATTACCAGCTCAGAATCTCCCTTCACATGTAGATGGGGTACATGGATCTCAAGGGCCAACTCGAGGCCGGTGATGAGAGCTTGGTACTCTGCCTCGTTGTTCGTACAACCTTCTGACAACAGGAAGGAGTACGGCAGGACGGCTTGCGTCGGGGTAATGAAAACAATACCCAGACCCACTCTGTTGAGCTTGGGGTCGTTGAGCCTTCTACCAGTGGGGCTCCGGGAGGCGCCGTCGAAATGCATTTGCCAACACGGGACAGCGTGATCGACCGAGAGGATCGTCTCGTCAGGGAAATCCAGGTCCAGGGATTGATCCGCAGAGGTTGGATGGGCAGCTAAAAAGTCTTCCAACGCCTATCCCTTAATGGCCTTCTGAGGCACAAACCTGATGTCAAACTGCTGGAGAATCACCGCCCACCGTGCTAGTCGGCCAGTCAGCATGGGGCGGTTCAGGATGTACTTCAGCGGATCCACCCGAGAGATCAATTGTACCTCGTGGTGCTGCAGGTAGTGTCGCAACTTCTGCACGGCGAAGACGAGCGCAAGGCAGCTCTTTTTGATAAGGGAATATCTGACCTCCGTATCGAGAAGCATGCGACTGAGATAGTAGAGACTGTTCTCAGTGCCCTCGTTATTCTTCTGGGCGAGCAGCGCACCGAGGGATCTCTCCAGGGCGGTCACGTAAAGAACCAGCGGCTTTCCAGAGACGGGTGGCATCAAGACCGGAGGTTGGAGCAGATACTGCTTGATTTCCTCGAAGGCGATCCGACACTCCTCATCCCATTTGTAGGCAGCGCCTTTCTTCATGAGCCTAGAAAAGGGATTACACTTGCCGGCCAGGTTCGCAATGAATCGGCGTATATAGGCTAAGTGGCCTTGCAGGCCTCGAAGCTCCCGAATGTTGCTCGGGGGAGGCATTTGGCTGATGGCCTTGATCTTCTCCGGGTCGATCTCGATACCTCGGTATCTGACAACAAAGCCCAGAAACTTCCCGGAGGTGACTCCGAAGGCACACTTCAGTGGGTTCATCTTCAGGTGACGGGAACGGAGGAAACCGAACACTTTCTCAAGGTCTTTGAGATGGTCCTGGCGCTGATATGATTTGACTACAAGGTCATCCACGTAGCACTCCACCAATGTCCCGAGGATCGGTTTGAATATGCGATGCATGGCCCTCTGATAAGTGGCACCTGCGTTTTTCAAACCGAATGGCATTACCCGGTAGCAAAAGGTACCCTGGGGAGCCCTGAAGGCAGTGGACTCCTCATCTTCGGGGGCCATCCAGATCTGGTTGTACCCGGAATACCCATCCATGAAAGAGAGGGCTTGGAACCCGGCCGTGGCGTCAATCAACAGCTCCGTCACCGGGAGTGGGAAGTCATCCTTTGGGCAGTGGCGATTAAGATCGCGGAAGTCGATGCAGACTCTGATCTGCCCATTCTTCTTCCTGACTGGCACAATGTTGGCGAGCCATTTGGGGTACTGGACCTCTTTGACGAAGTTGGCCTTAATTAGCTTATCAACTTCGGCCTCAACCATAGCGCCTTGGGAAGGGTGCATTTTCCTGGGAGGCTGCTTAAACCCACGATGTTTTACTGGGAGGCCCAGACGGTGGACGGCCACTTGGGGATCCAGCCCTGGCATCTCATCGTAACTCCAGGCAAACACATCGCGGTGCTGTTTGAGGAAGTCTACATACTGCTGCCGCTCCTCGAGGGACATGGCGGCACTGATTAATGTGGGTCTTGGATCTGCCTCGCTACCAAGGTTCACCTGTACCAGCTCATCGATCGTGGTAGAGACGCCTTCTTCAAAGGCTGGGGGAGCATCCTCCAAGTCTTCCTCCCCAGCCGTGGGGGGATTTCCCGTGACGGAAGGTACTTTTGGGCTCTCAAAACCCGAGGGGCAGCTGGTGCCGGCTTGGGCAGCAGCGGTCATCACATCAGGAGACTCACTCGTCGTGGAGACCATAGCAATGAATGCACTTGACCCTATCCCATCCGGCCTTCGGCCTAAGGGGCCACGCTTGATGATATCAAAGCAGTGGTGACGTGTCGGCCAGAGTCGGTTGATTCCAGCCCGGCGAAATAGACACGTATGGCGCACCGCCTTTGTCATGAGCTTGACATCCCGGTACCGTACAGGGGTAGGAGACTCCGGGATGACCCGAGCCTGGTTGATGTAGGAGTACGAGGTGATATTCCGCCGTCGCTTGGACGCAGGAACATGCCTTCCTTGCGTACCCGAAACAACGAAACATTGTCCCATGTCGGGGGTCGTGGCCTCCAACCGGTGGATCGGGAGGATGTAGGCGTCGTCCATGCTCGCCCAGGGATCACTTGTGATTGGGGCGGGCTCATCCTCGCTGACCAGGATCTTCTTGTCCTTACTTTTGTAATAACCCGCATCCAGATAGCGGGCCTCACAAGAAGCGAAAGGGGACGTGTCTCCTTGGAGCACGCCTACTCGACCGTTGAGCGAGTACTTAAGGCACTGGTGATACGACGAGGGAACCGCTGCATGCAGATGGAGCCATGGCCTTCCCATCAACGCGTTGTAGGCGGTGTCCTGAGAAACAACCATGAACTCGGTGCTGGCAATTAAGCCACCGAACTGGGTCTTCAGACGGATCTTGCCGACCGGGGTTTGCTCTGTCCTGTCGTACCCCTGAATCCTGAGGTCAGAGGGAGTCAAATCACCTTCAGACAAACCCAGCTTTCGCAGCGTCCGGGTCGGAATTAGATTGATTCCAGAACCCGTGTCAATGAGGCAGCGACGGACTTCCACACCGTTAAAGTGGCCAGTGATATACAGTGGGCGAATGTGCCCCTGTATAGGAGGGTCTTCATCTTCACCAGAGAACGAGATAACCGCCTGACATTCGGCGTTTTCAATCGTCTCGGTATGGAAGGCCTTCGCGGCTGCCACTTCCGTCTCGAACTGGAGGGGGCTCCTTAGGGCCTCGGCGAGTCCCTCGCGCATCTCGGACGACAAGCGCAGGTCCTCAAGGATGGAAATCCTCGCCGGAATTCCGGCTAGGTTCTTTAGGACATCATACTTGCGTGCCAAACGCGAACCTCTGCTTACAGGGGGTTTTTCGGCATTTGGAGGCATAGCGGGTCCTGCTGGTTGAACTGGCGGTCGGCTAGCACTGGGTACATCCTGCTGCCTGCTAGTAGAAGCCTGGAGAGTAGTCGTCAGGCAAAGATCGAACAGCGGGGGCTGGCCCGTCGCCGGGCGAGACTGGCTGTGATACGAACGAGGCGGCTCTCCCTGATCCAGCAACACGAACGGCGGTGGAGGTAGAGCCAAGGGTGCTGGATGGGTCTGCGCGTGCTGAGATCTGCGCTGAGCCTGCTGCCTGGTCTCGGTAGCGTGCACGGCTTGGTCACAAGTGCCTGCTGACATACCTCGGTGACCGGCGCGATTGCGATTCCTCTGACGTTGACGTCGGCTGGAAACGTTGGGGCGGTCTGCCTGGGGTTCCCCCTCATCGGGGGTCATATAGGGCTTTACCAGCTCCACGGTGTTAACCGAAGCATACCCTTGACTGTCACTCGAAGAGTCATCCACCGCTGGGCGGATTCTGGGGGGAATGCCCATTTCGGGAGGTATAAAGTCGCCGAGAGTGCGGGATGACGACGGCACTAGCGGTGCACGTTGCTTCTTCTTGCGTCGCCGCTGCTTGCCTTTTTGGGCAGAGGTCGACTGTGAAGACGATGTTGAGGCACCAACTACTTCTTCTGAAGGTTCCGACTGCTTCAAGCGTGCCCGGATGATACCCTGGGCATGGACGACAGTTTTTCGAGCCATCCAGTTGTCTTATTTCTGGGACCCGCGGCTAGGGACCTGCTGCCACTCACCCTCGCTGTCACTGCCGATTTTTGATCCCGTGAGGATGCCTGCCACCTGCGCTGGCGCTGGGCCCAACTTGACTATGTTGTTGTTGACCTGGTCCTGAATCCAGTCTTTAAACACATAGCATCGCTTGAGGGTGTGCCCCAGGATCTGATGATAAGGGCAGTAGTTGGGGTGATCAGTGAGATGCGCCTCTGCCGGCCTCCTGCACTCAGGCAGACGCACGATCCCTTGCTCTAGAGCACTTCGGAAGTAACCAGGGACCTGATTTTCGTTAAAGGAATAGGTATGGTACTTTCTTTCCGGGTAAGGAGCCCTGGGGACCTGGTCCTGTCGAGGGACCGGAGGGGCCTGCCGAGGGGGCGGCGCCTGGTTGTCTCGCCTAGGTGGCGGTGGCGCGTTGCGCGGGGGAACCTGTCGGTTCTGAGGCGGTCGCTGCTGGGCAGGAGCCTGTGCTTGAGGTGGAGGACCTCTGCGGGGTTGTGGGGGTGGTGCCGCCGGTAACAATTCCAGCTGCCTCGGGGCCTCTATTTGAGCCACTGCGGTGGGTTCAGCCTTGGCGGCCCTCCTGGCTGGGATCATAGGGGGCAGCAAACGTGCTTGACTAGCCTGTTGCAGGGCCTCCTCGAGGCACTGGGCCTTATCCGAGAAATCTCTAAACCCCCCAGGGTAGTTCTGGGTAATCAAGGAGGGTACCAGCTCTGTCTTTACGTTCCCCACACACATCGTCAGTAATTGCTCCTGAGTCAGCGGCATATCGAGAGAATACGTAAGTCCTTTCCACCGGGCGATGAAGTCTGAAACCCGCTCATCAGGCCTCTGTTTGCACTTAAAGAGGTCCGCGATGCTGGTCTTCCGCGTGGTGGAGCTGAACTGGTACAAGAACTGCCGGCGAAGATCCTCCCAACCGGTCACTGATCCGATGGGGAGCTGGCTGTACCAGACGAATGCCGGACCTTCCAACGTCTGTACAAAACATCGGAGCTTAGCGGCTTCTTGCTGAGCCGGGGTCCCCAGCATGGGGCCACACCTGGAAGAGAAATGAGCCAAGTGCTGGGGTGGGTCCCCTGTCCCATTAAAAGGCGAGAAAGTGGGGTTCCCAAAACCCGGAGGCGCGGGCATATCATCCACCCATGCGGGATAAGGCTTGCCATCCGGTGGGACCGCCACCTGCCGTGTCTCCAACGCCTCGAGGCGGGCTGTGAGTGCCGCAATAAGGTCCTCCGGGTGGGGGTCCCTGTCTTGACGGGGGTCCCTAACCACAAGCGCATTTCCAGGTTCTTCAACATGGTAGACGGCTTCTGCTACTCGCGGGTTGACTGGTTGGACGACCTGTTGGGCGACTGGGGGAACCCGGATTGGGTTCTTCAGATTGCCCCGTCGCTCAGGGGGGTTTGGCGAGACGTATCGCGCCCTCTTGCCGTACGTTCCGGATTCCGCCCTGTCCGCGGCAGTAGCATGATCAGGGTTGCCCGGAGGCATCTCACCGGGGGGAAATTGTTCTTTCCCCTGCTGTCCCAGCCTGGGATTACCATAGTCGGGTCGTCGCTCTGCGGCGCGTTCAGCCAAGAGTTTGTCGACCAGCCTCTTCTGCTCAGCAAGCTGCTGGCGCAACGTGGCCTTCTCAGGGTCTTCGTCCGTTTTCTGCACAGAGGCGGACGGGTCGGAGTGCTTGACTATTCCGACATGCTCCTTACCCTTGCCAGTGCTTTGACCGAGTGCCAGTGACTCGGTGAGTACGGGGAGGCCTAGCAGGTTCCTTTGCTGACGGGTGACTCTCCCTGATGGGTCGAGTAGTGGCGGCACGCCCTCGGATGGTAAGTCCCCATCAAGGAACTCAAGCTCATCTTCCTTATCCACAACGTCGGCCATGTGGACTGTGACCCCTCTCGAGGGCATATCCTCAATGTCGCATAGCGAATCGGGCTGTCGTCGGATAGGGTCGAAGAGGAGAGCGGCATAGCGTCCCCAACCACGGACTTGCACATGGGGGGTGGCTTCCCTGACAATCTTGCGGAGTGCCTTGAAACTCTGGATGCATTTTCGTTGGAGGGCACTCTGGTGACCGGGCGACTCGGGGTGCTGGGCCGCAAGGAGCGCCGCTGCATCAATTAGGCGGCACTGTTTGCCAATCTCCTCGAAGTGCTCTCGACTCCTGGGGTACACTACCCGTTCCCAACGGAGGCGGAAGTGCGTCGCCCACAGGGTCCGACAAAAGCATCCCACTTCTTCAGGGGTAAGCAACTCGGGTACGTGAAAATTTAGCGCCGCCGTGGGCCAGAACTTCTCTGGGAAGTAGTCCGCTGCAAGAATACTCCAGAAGCTCCTGGGTTCATCCTCGGGGTTTGGCCCTACATTTCCCCACTCATCAACCGGAGGTGGCTGAGGGACCGGTAGCGGTACCGAGGCGGACCTCTGGGATAGCAAACTCGGCGGTGGAGAATACGGCGAGCGAGCAGACTGGCCATCGTACTCTGGGCCCTCCTCTGAAGAGCGAGGTGACCTGACCACAATGTCACGATAGGACGGGCTAACAGCCACTGCTTCGGGTACGGGAATTTCCGTTACCGGTGTCCGGTCATGTCGTGGCTCTACCACCGTTGACCCCCAAAACAGCTCCTCGTGATCCCGAGTAGAGGTAGAGGGCGCTTCGGGTGACGGTGGCGGTGACTGCGCGGTCGAAACCTGCGGAATTCCCAGGATTTCTTCCTCCTGGATGTACCTGCGGAGAGAGACGGGAATCCGGCGGACCTCAAATTCCGGGAGAATGAGGCTGACGCGTCTGGTTCCTGCCCCAGTCCTTGATACGGAGGAGCTGGGAGAAGGTTCCATCGCTGAATCGCATTCCGCTTCCGAATCGGAGAAGCGGGCAGGCTTGATCCCCCCCTGGGCCTTCCCAGGATTCTTCTTGTGGCGGCGACGACTCGCTCTTCTGCCCCTGGGTGGCTCTTCGGGACAGGGTTGACCCCTATCAGGCAGCCTTGGGGCGGCACTAGCGCCGTGGCGGAGAGGGCCCCCACTTGAGATAGCCGGGGTGCCGGGGGTACCAGGGCAAATATCAAAGGGTACATGGGGAGGACCTCCATGAACAGTACCCACGTGGGTGGGGCCTCTGTTGGAACCGGCAGGAGCATGGGGAAGACCTCCATGGTCGATGCAAGTGGAGCGAGGCTGGCCTTCACTCCTCGAGTTGCTGGGGCGAGGAGGACCTTCGCCAGTCGCAGAGAGGACGTAGGGGGGGCCCCCACGTCGAAGGACTAGATGGACGGTGCCTTCAGAAGGATGGACCTCATACCTTGTACAGCGGGCGCGGGAAATGTTTCCGCGCTGAGCATCACTGCCCCGGGGCAGGTATTCCTGCAGGATGGGGGCAGCACGAGGCATGCCTCCATGACGAACCTCGGAGCGGGGAAGGCCCACACTCTGTGAGGTAGTGGTACGGGGAGGACCTCCGTACGGGGTGGCATCACCGCGGGTTAGCTCGCGACGATCATCACTGGGGCCTGCAACCCGGAGAGTCAACCCGGCCTGCCCATGGGGCGGCTGGGGTCTCAATCTTGGTTGGGCGAAGGGGTGCCCCTGCTTAATGTAGGCGGGGGATTCATAATGTACGTCGGCGGTGGCTCGGGCCACTATAGTTGTCGATGTGGACGCGGCTAGGCGAGCGTCCTCAGCCCGGGCCCGGCGCTAACGTCGGGTCAGGCGGGCCGGTGCAGGTGGTGCAGGGACATAGTCTGCCTGTTCTTCCTGCGGGGCCGGACGGCGGTGCTGACGTGGCCGGACGGGAGCTCTCGCCTGGGGGTCCTGGGTCGGGGCCCTGAGCGGGCTGATCCGGACCGCGCCTGCCTCTTCGGCGTAAGGCGAAGAGTCGTCAAGGCGTTCTGGGGATAGGCTCCCGAAACGGTTGAATGTCGAGGTGGGGAGCGGGGGCTCCCTGCGCGGCCTGTTAGGGCGGCGTTGACGGCGGGGCCTGGAAGCCTCCAGGTCCAAACGGGCCATATCCCTGGTCGGGATGACCCCTTGTTCCTCATACCTGCGCACGAGGCTGTTGATCACCCTTCGTTGGATGAACTCTGATGGGGAAAGGGGGCGTGGACGTCCCGCATCCCGTGACGTGGCAGCCGTCGTGGCGGTAGTGGCGCCATGTGGAGTGGCCGTAGTGGTGTTGCCCCTACCCCTGCGCGGGCGAGGAGCGGATGGTGACCACATCTCTGAAATAGTAACCTGGTTCCTGGAAAACGAAGGGATCAACTCATCAGTACTGAGAGGAAAAGGATTGACAGCCAGTGCCCCAGCGTTCTTCCATCCTCCATGTCTGTGAGAAGGATCCACGCCAACACGCTGCGGAGCGGAGCGCCCCACGTTCTACTACCCCGACTTCTGGTGAGTTCCACGACAGGCCCGCCATTTACTTGGCGGGACCAGGCAACGGATATCTGAATCCGGTGACACGTCAATCTACTGGTGTCTCGAACGCTACTAATCTCCATGCTGAGGAGAAGAATTTCACGTCGGGTTCACCATTTCTGTTTCCGACGCTTTCGCCGGGGCGCGCGCGCATCCGTCCGCGGGGGAGGGGGACGCGCGGCTTTGTTGCCCCGCATTCCCGCTTTCCAAAGGCGGGCGGCATTCGTTCCTTGTTCAGGTACGTCTTCTCCTTGATCGAAACGGGATGATGGGATGTCGGTTCTTCCTCTTGTGGATTCCTCCTCAGAACTCGTCACCTAGTCCGGGTCTCCCTTATAGATTTAGTACGTAGTTCGTGAAACTCTTCCCAGTGTCATGTTTCCATGGACGCCGGTTAATTACACTGCTTCTGTCGGGACATTCCAAAGGGTCCAGTCAGGGCAGCAACCTTCGGTCAGGGGAGTAATCACGTTTGAGGCATCAGTAGCGTGTCTGGATGCTGGGGTACCTGGCATGTCTGTCTGTTATCCTCAATCACAAGGCTTCTCGAGGGCGTGGAAGCCCGAGGCATCCCACATCGAGCGCAGGGAATTACATGTCATAGACACGTATCTGAGGTTTTCCTCAGCTTCCCATGTTCAACACAGGGTATGTTGCAAGATTAACGTCTAGCAGAGACGGTTGAGAATGAAATGGGACCATCGCAGGGGGGGGGGGGGCGACAGCGAAGTTGGTCTTGAGCCTTGAAGAGACTTCCTACGTATCCCCGTGGCAGGGAATCAAAGTCCGCGTAGTTCAGGATGGTGCCGGTAAACCGACGTGAAGCTGGACCTTGGTCCGAAGAGAGTTGGGCTTGAACCTCTAGGAGGATTCCTACGTACCATGCCTTGACATGGATCAAAGTCCCCGTAGTTCAAATGATACAGTTTAACGTCATGCGGGACGATAATGAACCCTGACGTGAATAAACGACGGGTGGGCTTGAACCTTGTGGAGGCTTCTTACGTACCATGCCTTGACATGGATCAAAGACCTCGTAGTTCAAGTGGTCACAACGGCTTACCGTTGGACTGGAATGAGACCCGACGTGAAAGAGCGACGGGTGGGTGTGTCGGTGAACCGACGTGAAAGTAGACCTTGGTCCACTATTGGTGGGCTTGAACCTCATAAAGGCGTCCTACGTACCATGCCTTGGCATGGATCAAAGACCTCGTAGTTCAGGTGGGGGTTGGGTCGCAATGGCTTACCACTGGATCGGGCTGTAGTTTAACGTCATACTGGACGTAGGTAGAACACGACGTGAATTGGGTGATGGATGGGCTTGAACCTCGTGGAGTCTTCCTACGTACCATGCCTTGACATGGATCAAAGACCTCGTAGTTCAGAAGGTTTCGCCGGTGAACCGACGTGGAAGTAGACCTTGGTCCACTATGGGTGGGCTTGAACCTCGTGGAGGTTTCCTACGTACCATGCCTTAACATGGATCAAAGACGTCGTAGTTCAGAAGAAAGTAGACCTTGGTCCACTGATGGTGGGCTTGAACCTTGTGGAGGCTTCCTACGTACCATGCCTTGACATGGATCAAAGACCTCGTAGTTCAGAAGAAAGTAGACCTTGGTCCACTGATGGTGGGCTTGAACCTCGTGGAGGTTTCCTACGTACCATGCCTTAACATGGATCAAAGACCTCGTAGTTCAGAAGAAAGTAGACCTTGGTCCACTGATGGTGGGCTTGAACCTCGTGGAGGTTTCCTACGTACCATGCCTTAACATGGATCAAAGACCTCGTAGTTCAGAAGAAAGTAGACCTTGGTCCACTGATGGTGGGCTTGAACCTCGTGGAGGCTTCCTACGTACCATGCCTTGACATGGATCAAAGACCTCGTAGTTCAGAAGGGGTTGCCAGGGTCGGTGCTCACTCTAAGCCCACGTGAGTCATGCTCGGTGTGAGAAACAAGAGGTTGCAAGGACCTGACGATCACGTCGCGAAGGGTGCATCCGTGAGAAGCGAAGAGGGGCTTACGCGTTGGGCGGTCCATGGTGTTGGGACTTACTCCAGGATGGAGGCCCATGGCGCGACAAAGCGCGGGAAATATGGACCTTGGTCCGACAATGGGAGGTGCCTCGTTCCCTATCACGTTCCCCACTGACCTTGGTAGTGGGGGAGTACCGAGATGCACGGGTGCAATCATCCGTACCAAAGGTTAGGGATTTACGCTCTGAGGCGACCCTTCCCCTGCGAACATACACCACTCCGACAAGGAGGATCTCATTCCATGTGCGGAAGAGTTCCATTCCCGTGGAGACGAGCGGTGTAATGAATGCTCGAGCTGGGGGGACCCTTCGTGAGGGAGACGAGGTTGGGTCACAGTTTAACGTCATGTGTTGAGGACGTGGTGCTTGGCAGTTTAACGTCCTGCAGCTCGGACGAGGTGGGTTCACTCCACACCCCTAGGGCTTACATAACCGGTACCCTCTGGTCCTTGGGGAAGGGAAGGTACCAGTAAGGCCATGGTAAAGGGGGGTCGAGGGAGGAACCATCGAGGGGTCCACGTTAGCGTGGCTATGCGAAGAAGCAATAGCCGTTAGCGTGCCTATGCGAAGAAGCATTGGGCGAAGCAACGCTACGGGAGGTGTTGTCCATGGGACTTTGAAATCACATCGTGCAAACCTGGAGGGTCGCACGGAAGGTGGAATCGCTAAGCAGAGGAGTGTGCTTTGCGAAGTGGGGTGCCTTGGCCTTAGCATGGGGCATAGGTGGGAATGGGTGGTGCTTCGCGAAGTGGAACAGTGTTCGCGGAGCACTGCCTCGCGAAGGAGGAGTGGTTCGCGAAGTAGGGTCCTGCCAAGCAATGTGCTTCGCGATGCATAGTTATCCTGCCTTGGCATAGGGATTACTAGCATGGGTCGGGTGTTTCGCGAAGCACGAGTGCTCCGCGGCTGCCCGGGTTCCCTTGGGAATCCCCTTCCTTTGCGAACGCCCTTGGGCTTCGCGAAGGGCATCCCTCTCGGAAGAGGGGCTCAGAACGAAACAAATCAGAGTCGTCTCGCGAAGTAGAAATACCTCGCGGAGCTCATGATTCCCGGGGCAAAGCTTGCTTCGCGATTCGGGAGAGGAGAAGCCGAAAAGTCAGATTGTCCGTCTTCGGGACTCAGGGGGAGTCGAGTATTTATAGGGAAGGGGCGCCGCGATGCAGGGCTCGCGCGCCGCCTTCGGGGCTTCGCGGCGGCTCGCGAACGTCAAACGGATTCGTGGAGGATTACCACCTCCGGAGCTTCGCGGCGCCTCGCGAACGTCAAACCGGTTCGCGGCGGATTACCGCCTCCGGAGCTTCGCGGGGCCGCCAAAGTTGGGGCGCTTCGCGGCGGGGCTCCGCGGACGGGCTCCGCGGCTGTGCTTCGCAGCTGTGCTTCGCGAGGCAGCGCGCCGGCTGTCTTTTTCGTTCTTTCCTTTCGGGCCATATTTTTGGCGCCAACACACATGTAGGATATGGCAGGGATGAAATAATGTCTACCTTAGATTTATCAACTTCAATGCCATGTTGTGAGACTATATGACCTAAGACAATTCCCTTTTCGACCATGAAATAAAATTTTTCAAAATTTAAGACCAGATTCTTCTCAATACAACGATGCAACACATCACCCAAACTAGAGAGACATTCATCAAATGAGGATCCATAAACTGTAAAATCATCCATAAATACCTCCACGAAGGTCTCAATAAAATCAGAAAAAATATTCACCATGCATCTCTGGAAGGTACCTGGGGCATTGAAAAGTCCAAATGGCATCCTCCGGTAGGCAAATGTGCCAAAGGGACAGGTGAATGTAGTCTTCTCCTGATCCTCTGGAGCTATAGGAACCTGAAAATATCCAGAAAATCCATCCAAAAAACAATAATGTGTCCTACCTGCAAGTCTCTCAAGAATATGGTCAATGAATGGAAGTGGGAAATGGTCCTTATGAGTGGATTTATTTAGTTTCCTATAATTGATACACACTCGCCAACTGTTTTGTACTCTCACAGGAACTAACTCATCATTTTCATTTTTTATAACAGTGAAATCAGTTTTCTTTGGTACAACCTGGACAGGGCTAACCCATTGCGAGTCAGAAATAGGGTAAATGATACCCGCCTCAAGTAATTTTTCAACTTCTTTCTTAACAACTTCCAAAAGTGTTGGATTAAGTCTCCTTTGTGGATGCCTAATCGGTTTATCCCCATCCTCCAAGAGAATCCTATGCATGAAAATGGAGGGGCTAATACCTGATATGTCAGGCAAGGTCCACCCAATCGCCCTGATGTTATCTCTCAAAAGATTCAAAAGTTTTTCTTCATGTTCAAAAGGGAGATTGTTAGCAATGATAACAGGTAATATCTCACCATTCAACAAGTATGAGTATTTCAGATTTGGTGGCAATGTCTTGAGTTCTAATGAAGGAGGGTGTAGTATGGATGGAGACATTGAAGGAACTGAAATATGTGCACAAAGAGCATCAGTATCAGAATAGACATCATCAAAATCAGAGAATAAAGCATCAAATCCATCAGCATACTCAACAGCCATGTCATAATTAGAGTGAACATGATCAAAATCAGAATATGAATCCACATCAAAATCAAATCCAAGAAAGGATTTTGTATCAGCAACATGTGTGGAAGTGCTCTTAGACATCAAACTCGAACCAATATTCATAATCTCCCTAAGCATAGGACAATCAAATTCCATGGAGTTTTTATTTAGTGGTTTAAAATGAGAGATAACAAATGCAGAGTGATCCTCTGAGGGGTACTTTATGGAATCCATAACCTTAAATATCACAACTTCATCTCCAAACTCCATGGAAAGTGTACCCTCATTGATATTTATGATAGTTTTTGCAGTTTTGAGGAAGGTCCTACCTAAGATTATAGAAGCATGAGAACTTACCTGATCTTCCTCCATGTTAAGAACATAGAAATCTTCTGGAAAGATCATGTCTCTTACCCGGACAAGTACATCCTCAAGGACTCCCGCTGGATATGTCGTAGCTCTATTCGCCAACTGCACCACTACTCTTATTGGCTTCAACTCACCAACCTGCAAGGAAGAGAATACATAGTGAGGCATCACATTTATGGAAGCACCTAAATCACAAAGTGCATTAGAGAAGTGCAACTCCCCTATGGTACATGGGATGGTGAATGTCCCTATATCCTTGCACTTTGTTTGCATTGCTAGAGTTGGTGTAATGAGTGTTGACACATTCCTTCCAAGATTGATCCTCTCATTTCCCTTGAGCCCTCTTCGATTGGTGCAGAGTTATTTTAAGAATTTGGCATACCTTGGGATTTGCTTAATGGCTTAAAGTAGAGGAATGTTGATCTCCACATGCTTGAATGTGTCCAAAACCTCCTTTTTTATTGCTTCTTCAGCCATCTTCTTGGTTTGAACAACCCTATTTGGAAAAGGAAGGGTTTTAGGAGGAACATCATCAATCTTTTTCTTACCTTTATCTTTCTCCTTGGATTGCTCATCAGTTGGTTTGGAATGCGGCTACTCTGGAGTTGAGGTGAATCCTGGTGGAATGGTAGGTACAGATGTATTGTTCATTTGCTTCCCACTTCTCAATGTGATGGCACTGACATTCCCCTTTGGATTTGGAGTGGGTTGGGAAGGTAGATTTCCAGAATTCTTACTCACAAGTTCATGGAGGGCGGTGGCAATCTGGCTCATTTGAGTCTTCAACTCCCTCAGCTCCGAACTTTGACTCTTCATCTCATTTTGTTGATTAAGAACAATTTGATTCAAAAGATCATTAGTATTAGAATCTACCTTTGGTGGAGGATTCCCTTGTTGCTGAATTGTTGATGTTTGAGCTTCAAATCTCCTTTGGGGTTATTGGAAACCTTGTTGGTAAGGTGGAGGCTGCTGGAAGTTTGGTTGAAAAGGGGGCCTTTTGTTGTCCAGAGACATACCTCATGTCTGACTGATCTTTCAACCCTTGGTTGTATGCTGGATCAAACTTCTTTTGGGGATATGGTTGTTGTTGTTGCTGCTGATATGGTCTCCCAGGGAACACTGTTTCACAATCTTCTGTTTCTTGGAGTTGTGGGAAACATTCAGTTGGGTGGCTTGTCTCAGTGCAAATACCACAAGGCCTTGAAGGAGGGGGTAGAGATTTCTTTTGTGCCAAAGCAATTTGCCTCACCATAGTTGTCAATTATTCTAACTTGGTATCAATCAAATGACTCTCAAGAGAAGAAGGACTTACCTGATGTACTCCCCTGATATGTGGTGTACCTCGATCACCAAATTGTTGGGAGTTTTGGGCCATCTTGTCGATCAATGCACGTGCTGCTACTGGTGTCTTGTCCACCAATGCTCCTCCAGCTGCAGCATCCACCATACTTCTCTCCATAGGTGTGATTCCTTCATAGAAGTACTGGATGAGTAGTTGCTCACTGATTTGGTGATGTGGGTAGCTTGCACACAACTTCTTGAATCTCTCCCAATACTCATATATTGACTCCCATTGTGCTTGATTGATCCCCGAGATCTCCTTACGAATGGAAGTGGTCCTTGATGCTGGAAAAAATCTCTGCAAGAACAGACGTTTCAAATCGTTCCAACAAGTTACATCTTCGGGTTGTAAATAATACATCCAATCTTTCGCAGCTCCATCAAGTGAGAATGGGAATTCTCTTAATTTAATTTGATCTTCAGAAACATTTCTTGGTTTTAAAGTTGAGAAAACCACATTAAATTCATTAAGGTGTTTGTTGGGATCCTCACCAGATAAGTCATGAAACTTTGGAAGAAGGTGAATTAATCCAAATTTCAATTCAAAGTCTGATTCGAGATTTGGGTAAGCAATACAATTTGGTTAATAGTTAATATCTGGTGCAGCCAATTCTCGAATGGTTCTATTAAGTTCATTTCCATTATTTCCAGCCATTGGTTCCTCTTTTATGTTTGAATTTGAATTATTTCCAATTTCAATGTTTCCAAAAGAGAGGAATTCACCAACTGGTTGAATATTGAAACTTCCCGTAGATTGAGAATGTCTGATTCATGCCCTAAGGCTACGTTCAATCTCAGGGTCAAGATCTAATAGATCTTCAGGATTAGTTCGTGTCATAAATCAAATAAAAATGAAAAGAAAGAAATTGAACCATAGTAAAATAAAAATTATAAGTTTGAGTTGATGGTCCAAAAAAGAAGTAGAAGGAAATAAAAGAAGGAAAAAAATCAGATTGGGTAAAGACGGACGGAATAAAGAAGAGAGGAAGATAATTAAAATGTAAAATAAAATAAATACCTCTAATTGGTTGAAATAATTACTTGCCTCCCCGGAAACGACGCCAATTTGAAAGAGCGTTGTCGTGGGCGCCCTCAAATGATTAATGTGATTTTGGGGTACTTAGGTGCAGCAGAGTGGCTGACCAAGGTCGTCTCTCAAGGGAGGAAGTGAATTTAACAACTTATTAAAGGTATTCTAAAAATAAAATAAAATATAATAAAATAAAAATACTACTTTAAAGGATTGGGGTTTTTTTTATAGTTTATGAATCTAGAAGAAGTTTCTTGGAAGAAGATTGTATATATTTTTTTGTTTTTAGTTTTGAAATGAATTTCGATTAAAATGACACAACCAGAAGATGTTTTTTTAGAAATCTATTTTAAAAGGCGTAATAGATATAACTATACCTCTTCATTCACTTATTAATAATTATCATTTAAATCAATATCAACTTAATTATGATCCCCTAATTTGTTATCCCTCGAACCCTACGAGAGTTAACTTAACCACAAAGATAAAATTACTTAAACCCTAGGCTAGCTTCGGAACACGCAATCGCAGCACCCTGCTTTGATTGTTGTTCTAAAGATAGATTATGATCAGTGGTTAATTAGAGCACATATTCATTCTTGAAATGAGGATGAATTGTGTTTAGGGATTATATTTGAACTCTACAAATTTATCCCGTGTGGTCTTGTATTACCGATTAAGATCGCGCTCTCACAATTTACACAAAATCTCGACCTCACGTGTTTTGTATTAATTGTTCAATTGATTGCTTAGTTTCTTGTAATTTAAAAACACAATTCATGGATTATATTATGTGAATTACATTAGCTCATTGATTCAAAATAAATGAATGAAAAAGGATAGATGTCGATCGATTACTAAAAAGCACTACTCTTCCATAGGTGGCGTAATCATCGTAGAAGCATTTTGCATGTGCAAAGGTTTAAAATGGGTATAACCCAATAACGCTTCTACTCAAGAATTCCAGACAAATTAGGAAGATTAAGATAAGAATAAATTTAAACAAAACAGAATAAAACAGAAGAAATAAAAGAAGAACAAAGAAGTTTATTACATAAACAAAATCATTACAACATGAAGGAGAAGAAGAAGGCTTCGTCGAAGGGATCCTTGCTTCAAGAGATAACCTTATTTAAATGGTTTTATAATTGGAGTGGATCCACTTCTCCTCTTCCCTCAACTTCCCAATTCACGTCCCAACCCCTCCAAATGAGAAAAATCTAATTTATAGAGGGGAGGGGAGGAGAGTTTACAAGTGGTTTCAAGTGTGAATGTGGAAATTCGGCCAAATATTTTATTCCCACTTTCACCGCCAATTTGACCTCTAAAACGCGTGAATTGACCGGCCTTCCAGAAGGATGATTTGTGCCAAATCATGTCCCTGAGATTTACTCAAACTTTGGGCTCAATCCAAGCCCTTATGAAGAACATGTGGCCCAAATACAGAACCCATGTCCATTCTTCCGAGTCCAGCCCACCATTGGATTAATGTCCCATTTACTCCATTCAAATTCACTCTTTATCTCTAGTATCCTGAATTAAAGTTGTATAAAATTAAGTTAGGAACACTCTTACAAAATTTCAAATTCAAATAATAAATATAAAAATATTTATCTTCGAAATACTACAGTGCGCTATTAAGGGTAAAACCGGAATTTTCACCAAATTTTCAAATGAATGATCAAATCCAAAATATTTTATAAATAAACATATTTAACACAATGTGAGGAAATTATTTCATTTATTATCAATAAAATATTCAACAAAATAGTGTTTTATCAACCACACTGTGGCTCTCTGGGCCCTGGAATCCTACACCGACTCAGGGCCTGGCTTTGAAAATATTCCTAGAAATATTCCAAAGTCTCACACAATAAAACCCAAGTCACTGCGTTCTCCCCACCTTAAGGATTTTTGTCCTCGAAAATCAAGAGACTAGGAACAAGGAGTAAGAAATTGAGCTCACAACTAGGTCTCCCACACCACACCAGTGAGATCAACATAGGGTTCTCATGTTGTCTACAACCACGCACTCAGGGGAACCGCAAGTGCCAAACCACACCCAAATTCCAACTCAAACCAAGTCGACATCGGGAAACAAATAGGGCACATGTCTTATCATCTATGATAGGTGGAAAACACCAAGCACCCGGTCCATCTGTGGTCATAGGTTATGGTGGTACACCACCTCACTAACATGACACAGATATTAATGTAACCCAACGGTTCTCATCCACCCTTGGATGAACTGCACCACACCAACCTCAAGCATATCACGTATAAATCTAATGATGAGCACACAAGGTTATTAATTAACAACATAGGTCTTCCCAAGTGTACACACTGAGTAATATCAGGCCCTCCATCTATAAACCTCTAACTGCACCACAGCTTATAAATATCCACAGGAGTCGACCGATATGTTAACTCAAATATAGAGGCAGTCCCTGGGTGCCAGTATAAGAAAAACACTAACTCTCAGTGGGGGAGGTAAACCCGACACGTACTTGGGTATATATCCTCATCTCCACCACTATGGTAGAAAACCCAAAAGATCATAATACTACTATTTCATAGGTTATACTGGTCATCTGATAAATTTAGACCATATCTGCCCACACATGAGCTCTTCCTACTCAACTTGGGATTAGTCACCTCAAAAGGAGGAAAAACTATGTCCCATAAGCTGGAAAAAACTGCCACACCCACTGGTGGAAAACATCTGAGCATGGATGGGAGGAAACCAATCCACACTGATGAAACATCATAGGGCCTCTCTCTACTGCTATGGGAAGATTCTATGCAAGGATCTCCTACCATCGGGGCCTCCAAGCATACAAGTCGAGCTAAAAGGCTCCACTGGCATCATCATGGCCTACTCCAACACTCTAATATGTAACCCCTCCCTGAACACACAAGTCCAAGAAACGTGTCTGCCACACCTTAAAACTATCTTCTTTGGGAAGAACTGACTCACCCGCACAATTTTGTATCACATCACAAGAATGAATCTTGGTGGGGGAAGCATCCCTCTTTATCATGAGTCTGAAGATACTTCAAACATCATCATAACATGGCTCTACTGATGCCCTGCATCACCCTGGATAAGCCTCAATCAAGAATTGAAAGGGATAGAGTAACTCAAAACAGTGTCTAACAATACTAATGTAAAAAGTATAAAGGACACAAAGTGTACCTCTAATCATCCTCAGATCCTCCGAGTCATAGGACTATATGGACTTCAAATATACTCACCTATATCCTCCAGATCTCTGAGCCTGGCATGGATCACCTAAGGGTGGTGGTGGAAACATATCAAATCATCTTCCACCTCCTGCTGCTCTCCTTGTTCCTCTACCATGTCTGTTTTCATACAGAACTCCCTACTCCAAATGTTGTCTCTGCCACACCGGTCTATCGATTGTCTCCTTCTCAGCAGCACGGTGGGTCAGAAAATCTCACACAATATTTCATTGTTCATCACAAAAGTAACATCTCCTCTCCTATAGCTGACAAGATCCTCGGCGCAACTCCTACGCTATAGACCCATGTGTATGAGTCTGTTCATGGGTATGCCTCCTGTATCATGATCCTGTCGACTGTCATCTTCCAATAGCTATAGACGTCTCAACATAGAGATAACCACGGTCAGACCCATCCACCCGACCCTCCTCCAGGAATCTCTATATCACTAGAGATATCTCCAGCACCCCTGTATAAGAGGGAAGGTACAAGGATGCCACACTTACTTAGATGTCTCTATGAAGGCCCTTCTTAAAGGTCTATGCTCAAAAAAACGGATCTCAAACCATATCCAGGGAGTATCACGAAAGGGCTATGAACCTCATCGAGTACTCTCTATCACGGACATGTTACCCCGCTGAAGCTACAGAATCTCCTATATATGCATCAATATCAACATGGATGGATAAAAACTATTCCCTAAAGAGATGCTCAAACTCTATCCAGGTGTGTGTCATCTCATCGTGGGTTTGCATCACCAGAATCCATCATCACCTGACCAATATCTACATAAGGCTCACCACTAGGACCACCATCTAATCGGGAGGTGTCCACACAAGGAAGAAAACATGTCTGACTGCCTCAAGATAGTCATCAGCTGCCTGGGGGTCTGGCTCACCCTGATACCTGGGAGATCTCTACCTCTGGAACTCATGCAGTGCACTCGACTTACTTGCATCCTCGTTCTGAACATCCAACACAATCTACTGCTCAATGGGTGATGGCACAACTGGCGGACCACTCGGAGGTACTGCCTCATGCCCAGTTCCCTGCACTAAAGCCTCATCACTAGGTGGATCACCATCACAATCCCATCATGGAACCCTATCTTCCTATCATTTTAGTAGCATCCTAAAATAGAATCAAGATGCATCACAGTCAAAGAGTGTATCTGGGGAGCTAAATCATGAAGGATATGGAACCTACAACCCAGTCTTATATGACACATGTACCAAAATTTCCCTCCAACCAATGCCTAAATTTTTTGAGCCAACAAACAGGTTATCAGAGTCCTAGTAAATAGATACATTGGCCACCACACCAACACTAGAGTACTTGGCCTGAAATCCAAACTCAAGACACTTCAACATTGTCGTCATAAATCCCAAACCAAGATCACACCTAGACAACCTCTACACTATGGTCCTAATGTGGAACCCACTCTGATATCACTCTATCATGACCCAACCCAGTGGGGTCTAAGCCATGACTACCCTAAGCCTACATCCAATAGGTCAAGGGTTATCGACTAGCACTAAGTAGACATATCACACATATGGGAGGCCTTAGACTATGATACTTGTACGCACACACCCACATACATCTCCATGCAACAGTGCAGAGATAATAAAAATAGAAATAGAAATTAATGAATACATATATCCCACAATTATAGTACAACAAAAGTATTGAAATAATAAAAAGGAAAAATGAAAACCCACCAAAACTGTAAAAGAGTCCAACCTGCTCAGATGGAGGGGACTGTAACCACCGAAACACACCTCAATCAAGCACTGCTAGTGAAATTTTATGCTTTAATCATGCAACATCATATCTCATAATCCACCATGAAATCTATCATCACGTTATACGTAGAAAACTACTTAGGATAGGCTACTAGAAGGCCTAAATTTGAGACCCAAAGAAGAAGATACACTAGGCAAAAGTTCTCAATAACAGTACACGGTGTGTACTGGGGTCCATGCAGCGTGTGACCCCACATAGACACTTGGCCATGTCCTATGCCACACTGATTTAATTTCCATGTGATCTTACATGATGTGTACATGTTTTACATGGCATGTCTCACCTCACCTGGGCCCTGGTTGTGTCCTTCCCCGCACAGCTCGGCCAGCCATGTCTCCAACACGGTGTGTACCCCCCGATATATGGCGTGTCCTAGAAATCTAACTTCTTGTCTATATTCCCAGCTCGTTCCTGTGTATGGAACCCCTTGTCCATGTCTTCTATCCATGTACTTCCACACTTCCTTGTACCATTGACACGATATGTCTGGTCATTCCCCTCACCCACATGACCTAGGCTCACTACACAGCTTGTACACCCGGTACACAATGTGTAGTCCCCAAAAGTTACTTCCCTTAACAAGAATAAAACATGGTGTGTGTTCCTGCACTGCATGTCTTTTGATTAATAATTCTAAACTAAAATTCCCTACGAGCCTCTCGAAACCCCCATTTTCTCCAAAATTCCATGGGATTGACCTCCGGAGGATCCTCAACAATCGTAAAAGGTCTATAAAAACCTCAAACAACTCATAGAAAGGGGGATAGAGACTTAAAACTCAAATTTTCCTATCTCGTGATGAAATGTTGAAGCTTCAAGTTTAAAACGATTCCCAGGAGCCACTGTAGTACGATCTAGTGACGATTAGTGTCAAAAATGGGGATCAGTGACACCTCCTCACTTTGGTTCGGCCTTGGTTCATTCCTCACTCAAGGGGGAGCTCCTACTCTCCATTTTGTTGCGCGTGAGAAGGGGGTGGGGAATATTAGTTTATTTTAATAAATTATTATCATCAACTTGCTTTCCAACACATGCTCAACCAAGCACTCGACACTGACAAATTTTATGGTGTGCTTAGGGTAAACACCATGTTTTGAACACAACTGCGGCCTAAGATTTATGATTTGTGACTTTTATCAAGGTTTATTCCATGTTAATAAAGAAATTGAGCATGTGTAATAAAATATTTTTATTATTTTTATTATCATCACATCAAGGATCTTCAGGCCCTAGAATCCTGCACCGACTAAACGCCCAACTTTGGAAATATTTCTAAAACATTTCAAAGTCTTACACAGCAAAACCCGAGTGACTACATATTTCATGATTTTCATATCATAATTCATTATTTATCAATAGTGATAATCTAGTAAAAATAGTAATTTTATTTATCATGATAATCATTATTTAACCACTTTATGAGGTAAAATTAGTTTCATAAAATATATTGGATTATCAAAACTATACAACCTTGTCATCCCATTTCTGAATTATAAGAATACTAAAATCCACATGAGGGGGTAAAATTGAATGAATTTCATGAGATGATATTCTAGTCACATGATAAATAATTAATAATTTTTCCCTTGATATTGGTGCTATGATGAATTTGATTTAAAATAAAATCTTGTGTATTTTCATTCACTATAGGGAATAATTTTTTTTAATAAACATTCTCATTGCTTCATGGAATGGAATAAAATTATTTTATAGAGTTTTATAATGTCTTTAAGACAATAACGTGAACACATAATTTCTATCAAATATTTTATAAGAAATAAAATGAAAGAGAATAAATAAAACAATACAATATTTAAAAATATAAAAAATAAATATTATCTTCATCATGATCAGTTATAAATCATAATCAAGGTCAACAATTTTATGATGTCTAATAAAATAGTATGTGTAAAGTTTCATGGTTCATAGTATGATTAGATAAGTTCACTTTAACACTTTGGTGTACACCAAATACGTGATGTCCATTTTTTGACCCGTTTTGGGCGTATGTTTCAAGCTTTCATTTGATGAATAGTGTTTGTTTGTACATTGACCATGATGATTATTAACACATTCTCGATAACAACTAATCACATTATCTTATGGGAATGAATTGGAGTATGATATTTAGTTTTTATTGCTCTTCAAGAGTACATTATTTTTCCCGCACCAATAGATCAAGAAAATAATTTATATATTTTTCGATGTCATTAAGAGGGAGAAATAAATATAATAATATATGATATAGAAAATAATACTCACCTTTTTTAGGTAAGAATTATCTTACGTCAATGATAGTGATGGAGGTGGCGTCGTGATGATGCGCAATGCAAATAAAATGATCATGCTGATAACATGTTGTAAAACGAATTGAGTATTGATTAAAACTATGAAAAACTTTGAAATTAGAATTTTGAGATCGATTGTTGGAAAATTGTCTATGTTGTGGTTCTGATGTCGCAGTACAAAGGTAACGAACAACCAAAGAACAACAAGAACAAAGCTGGCGATGTGTTTCAATGAAGCAAGAACTGAAGACAGGTGATAAAAGTTGCAAAAAAGTAAAATGGACAAGGACTAACATGCTTAGGGTCCTTAGGGATCCTACTACATGGAAAGAACACCACACACATGCACTTTTTATTACTATGAATAAGAAAACCAAATTTACAGTGGAACGATGCAGAAAAAATGACAACAAAGGCAAACAAGTGCAACACTGTGATAAAAGAATCAAAGAACTGCAAACAACTCACAATATCGGGGTTAATAACACCTAGTCATCCTAATCTCTTGAAGCCCCTACTGGATCTGGATCTGAGTCGCTTAGGTTCTGACCTACATGAGTTGAGGTCGAAGGAAGCGAACGAGTGCTCCACCAACAACGGTACACCAACGATGTACCATGGATATCTCATTCTTCCTGGGTATTACCGCCAATAAAACCTCACTAGGTTTTGGGAACCACTCTCCAAAGGGATGCACTATAGGTGCCGATGATAGTCATCGGTGGGATCTAAGAACCCTAGATTAAATTACCCACTACTACAAATAGGGCTTATAATAGCACTAAAAACTGCCTTTAATAGCACTAAAAAAGCATTGTTAATCTCAGTAAAGATAAAGGGGGGCCTTTATCAACGCTTGCTTAGTGCTGATAAAGGTAGTATTTATCAGCGCTATTTTCAGCGCTGATAAATGGATAATATATCAGTGCTAGAAATAGCACTGATAAATACTACCTTTATCAGTGCTATTTTGATCACTGATATATTATCCATTTATCAGCACTTAATTAGCACTGATAAAGGACAAATTTCCTGTGAAAACTCAGAACCTGCAGAGCACCTGCACACATATGACAGCACCTGCACACAACAGAAACAACACCCACACACAAAGCACAGAAGAACAAAAATTCTATATACATATACTTGAAATCATGAATACAAAACAATACACTTCTATATACATCTCAAACAATGTTTAATTTGGTTACAATTACAATTATCCAACAAATAGTTAAAAAACATTGATGTTTCATCCTTCTTGCATCCATGATCCGCTCTAAAAAATTGTCGTCCATGGTATTAGTTTCCGAACAAAGCATTCGAACTCAAGAAAAAGATTTCACCTATATAAGAAAACAAATATTATGTTAGCAATACAATAATGAAATAAATTAAACATTAATATGAAAGAATACAATAATAAAATGTCAATTGTTACTTGTTACAACCTTTACATGTCCATATTTCCTTGGATAGAACCCCCCTCCCTCCCCTGGACGGCACCCCCCTCCCTCCCCTTGCAGCCCTCCCTTTCCCTGGACAGCCCCCTTCCCACCTTCTAGATAGCCCTCCTCCTATCCTAGACAGCCCCCCTCCCCTACTAGACACCCCCTCCTTCCTGGACAACCACCTCCCTCCCCTCCCTGAGACATCCCCCTCTCTACCCCTAGACACCCCCCCTCCCCTTACAGCCCCCCTACATGTCCATATTTCCTTGGAAACCCCCCCCCTCCCTCCCCTAGATGGCACCCCCATCCCTCCCCTTGTAGCCCTCCCGTTCCCTAGACAGCCCCCTTCCCACCTCCTGGACAGCCCCCCTCCTCTCCTGGATAGTCCCCCCCCCCTTATTGAACACCCCCTCCTTCCTGGACAACCCCCTCCCTCCCCTCCCCGAGACAGCCCCCCTAGACAGCCCCCCCCCCCCCCTCCCCTTACAGCCCCCCTCCCTTTCCCTAGACAACCCCCTCCCCACTGGATATCCACCTCCCCTCCTGGATAGCCCCTCCTCCCCTCCTGGACACCTCCCACCCACCCTCCCACCTAGACACCCCCTCCCTCCTGGACACCCCCTCCCTCCTAGTTCTTTAGTGTATACCCATTAATAACCTTCTTTATCCAACTATATTTTCATCATATATTTGATTATGGAATAAATATTAATCATACACCATCATTCAATAATATGAATTATAAAATCATATATATTTTGAAGAGATACAGTTCAACAAATCAAGGAAAAACACCAAACAAAAAATATATTGGAGGAATAGGAATGAAATTTCACATAAATCTAATGTGATAAAGGTAAATGATGCATATGTTGGGTCTTTATGACATTAAATAAGATATATTGGGACTCAAATTGAACTAGAATATAATTCTTGGGCCTTTACATGGGCTTGAAAATGGTTTGGTTGGTTGGAACTTTTGATGCCTCACTATGGACCCACTTCAGGCTACTCTATAAGTGATCTACCCATTGTATATTATCATTATTGAATGGAATTGAATGGATCTTTTTCTGGACACCCCCTCTCTTCTGGACACACCCCCTCCATATCCTCCTGAACACGCCACTCAGGGACACCCCCCCCCCCTGGACGCACCCCCTCCCTCCCCTCCTGGACACCCTCACAACTGGACACCCCCTCCCTCTTGGACACACCCCCTCCTGGACACCCCCCCCCCCCCCACTCCTGGACACATCCCTCCCTCCTGGACACCCCCACCCACATATAAGCGAAAATAAAATTAGAAAATTGAAAATCCAAGATATTGGTTCCCATCAATCTTTTAAGATGCTTGTGAGTGGACTGAATGACTATGCATCGGTCAACTTCCACACTATTGACCAGTGAAGTCCAATGAGTTGTGCTTTACTATAAAGAAAAATTGTTTCTAATTCCATTCTTCATAACCTAAGGATATAAAACATAATAAAGGGTTATCATATATGCTCAATAAGTGTAAAAAAGGTAGATATCAATGATCATATATGGATAACATTAGTAGGAATTCACCTTCATCCTATTTGTGTATAATCTTCCATCAGGTATGTTTCCCATTCGTTTCTAAACACATTTATATCATCTTCTGAATATGAGTTTTTGTGACAGTCATGGTATTAATGAAAAAATATAAATACACAAAGGATTAATAAATATTTTAAATAAAATAGTAATTATTTTCGAAAATACCTCGTCAGGGATGCTAGTTTGTTGATGAAATACGATATCTTTCATAAATTTACAAACATAATAACCACAGTCTTTTCCATTTGTTTGTTTTGGACACTACAGAAACATCAACAATAATAAGTAATTTGTTTTGATATGTGTTTGGATAGTGCAATGTTATTATATATACTAGGATACTTTTCTAGTTATAGATCTTGTAGGCATTCTTATCCTTAGGCCCTGGATTCATTCCATGCATTAGACGATATTGATGCACCGCCCTATCATAACAGAATCCTCATCAAAAGATAACATAAATTATATAACTAGATGTTTAGTTTTAAAATTTTGGATCTAGTGTATTAAAAATTTACAAACGCCATCATGCGTGGTCGGTTTGTTGGATATCCATGCATTGAATCTAGAAAATAAATCTTTGGAGTATCCAAATTGACTGCAATCCGCATCCAGTGCTGCCTAAAAATACAAAAAGGAATAAGTAAAGAAATAAATGAAAATATAGTTGATATGATTAAATTGTAGAGTTTTACCCCTGCATCGTTGGTATTAAAAAGAGTATGTCATCCATAATTTTGTTTTCAAACGATTTGAGCAGGGATGACATTATTGCAACCTCATTATCATAATCTATTTCATCTTTTGAAGAGGTGGTGTGAGGACTAACGAGTCCAAATTTTTGTTCATGGGGAAATCCTTTCAATTGTTTTTCATATATATGCTTGCAAAAAATATAAAATGTACTTAGTCATAATTATCAGAGTATATCATCTTTTGTAAAATCAAATCATGAAAACATAACTCATGTATACATTTATAACTGAGGCGCCTAGCCATTAATACTTGAGGATTTCATTTACATTTTTAGCACTAATGAAATCTGATGTTTCCTCTTTGTACATATTTTTTTCAAAATCAACTGTGTGAGTATTGTCATCTATCAAATTTGTATCCACATGATCCTACAATGATATTAACTGTGGATATAGAACGGGCAGGTTGAAGGTGCTCTCAGTAGACTGTTTCAATCGGTTGGTTGATCCTTGAGATAGTTTTGAGCTGATATTTCGCTTCACCCCCTTCTCTTTGTCATTCTGTAATAACATTCATCAGTTCAGACCTTTTTTCATTAAATTTTAAAGGTCCATCTTGAAAAATAAATTGGAAATGGATACCTCCTTGTCGACATGTTTTTTTACAAGAATTGTCGGCCATGCAATGAATGTTCCAACAGCTTGTTAAACCGTATGAATGTCATCATCTTCATTTGGAACAGGTGGCTCGTCACTCGGCTCATTAGCTACATTAATTGACACTCTGATATGATCTGTTAGAAGTTTTCTGTTGTGTAGCATGTCATTCTGCATATTGAACGTTGTAGCCCTCGCTACAAGGCGATAAGTGGGAGTTGATAGATATAAATCACAGTCATTTTCACCCTGTATAATATTAGTAAAGGAAAGGTATTAGTGTTTATGTGAATCAAATTTCACAGAAACAATTATTAAAACATTGATTACCGTAACTAAGTTAGGTTTTTTAGGGGAATGGTTCACCTCAAAGCTGGTGGGGGTGGGGCAGGATCTTCACGCATGGGTTATTGTTGAGTTATTTTTTCTCTTTGCCTACCCCCATCAATGTTGTTATAATCTCTCTCTGGTATTGTAATTATTCTTGAAAATAGCTAATTTTTCTTGCAGTTTTTCCATTTTTTCATTTTGATCCTCCGCTTGTTTTTGTTTTTGAAAATATGTTCGGGGTGTCACCCCAAAACCCACACCTCTGAAATGGCCATACTGTTCTGGTTTCTTCAAGGCTTCTGAAAGTATGTCTACATCTGGTGTGGTTGTTGTTGATTCCTATGATTATGTCAGATAGAAGATATAGAAAAATAAGTAGTCCATGTAATGTAATAGAGATTTAAAGAAAATCAAATTTATATTATGTCATACTTACACATGTTTCCCAAACTTTTTGTGTGTTTTCATCTATCAGTATCCCCTATTTATTTACAAGAGAATCCTTCCATAGCACATGGCGTGGGATGTATATGGATTTCTATTTCGATTCATCAATATGCATATAAACAGAGAAACATGGTTATGGTGTTGTTTTATGTCACATACAAGTAGTACGGTAGATTTAGAAGACGTACCAATTTTTTCTCAAGTGAAGCGTACCCCATCCTTGCTTTAAGGTAAGGGTACGCTGGTTCTGTTGTGCGTTTTTTATTTTCAACACTCAGTTGTTGTTTTATAAATAAAAAACTATCAATCGAAGTGTTGAATACAAGCAATGTCAAACAACGTATTACCCCACACAATGTACCTGAAAAGTGTGCTCCCCACGATGGTTGCTAAATGCATCCCACGCTCCTTGGGATATCAAGTGTTCATAAAGAGGAGGTGGGTGCGGCTTGATTTTCCCTTCAGCATATTTAAGATGATATTTCGTTAAAATTGTGCGGAAACCTCTATGAATCCTTCCTGAAACTCTTAATACATATTCCTTATGTGAGGCATCTACTATAAATGCACTCTGCAATATATGATGAAGATTAAGTCAATGGTTTGATATTTTATTTTAATAAATTAAAAAAATGATATCATAATGTTCCTGTAATCTCTTCCCACATTAGTGTCTTCATCCCAGTGACAACATGGTGCCACGACTGTACATCAATCAGCACATGTTGTTGAGTGACGATTCCAATGTAGCTACTAAAGATGGCTCTGTTGGGGTTAACATGTTGTCATAGCTTATTCCATCCCACCTAAAATTTGATGCCTTTTGCTTTTTCCTTAAGTATTTTGGCTAACACTGTCAAACTATGGTGCTCTTGTTTTTTTTTTTTGCACTTTCAGGGTTTCATTTCCTACCATTTCCTCAAAAGTATCATCAATATGTTCCTCCGGAGCGCTAGCATCAGCACTGGGACCAGCAGCAACAAGTTGATAAACCTGTTGTACCTCAACACTAGGACCAGCAACAATAGGTTGAGAAACCTGTTGTTGCTCTACACTGGGACCACCACCAGCTGGTTGAGAAACCTGTTGTTGCTCTACACTGGGACCACCAGCAGCTGGTTGAGAGACCTTTTGTGCCTCGGGATTGGGTGCATCAGCAGGTGCAGAAGTCATTATCTGTAGAAGTGGTTTAACATTTAATTTAGATTACATAAAAGCAGCAGCGGACAGATAATAACAAAACGTAACACAATGTATATTACAATAAACAAATAAGCTGATTATTGTACTCTATTTTTTTCTTTAAAGGCTGAAGAGATTTTACTCCTCTATCGACTATGTAAATCCCTTCATTGTGGTCTCCTCTGACATAAAAAACATTGTCTACATTGGGACCATTGTGAAATGATTGTGAAGTCCCTATAAAAGGGTCATCCTCCATTGAACTTTTATCTAACCCTTCAGTTGTTTTGGTTGATAACAGAACAATTGACCAATTTCAGTTTGCGGGGTCTGGAACATAAAATACTTATACTGCCTGTGATTCCATTATAAATGGTTAATCTTTCTCCCCTTCCTTATTGAAATCAAATTTCACAAATCCTAATTCATTTATTTTAACAGCACTCCTGTTATCAACCCACTTTCATTGAAAAATCAGCACTTTAAATTTCGTATAATCCAACTCCCATATTCATTTGATGATGCCAAAGTATGACATATTCGCATAAATTGGATTTCTATCCTTAGAACCGGAAACATGCATCGCCTCAACCACAAGTGTAACCCCACTATTCTACATGGTATTGTCTTCATCATGTTCATTAGTATAGAATGTATAACCATTAACTGCATAAGCATTGTAAGATAATACATACACACTTTCTCTTCTGACTAGCCATCGTAGTCGTTATGAAATTGAGTCTGGATTTTCATCTAACTGCTTAAAAATATGGTCCCGAAACCATCCTATAAACTGTTGATTATGTGTATTTGATATCTATTTTTTATCTCTAGATGGATTCAAATGCTTAATAATTTATTTGTGGGTTTGAACATATGGGTCAACGTCGAAACTATTATGCAAAATGTAAAGGTGAGCCTACTCCTGATCTGTAATATTGATTGTGACAACCTCTCTTCCAGAAATTCCTTCACCCTCAAGACACTCAGTGTGATGAGATTTCGGTAGACTAAAGTTTTCCACACCATATAGGTATTCGGTACAAAATTCAACATCTCCCTCAATAATATATTGCTCCGCAATACAACCCTCTGGACGACTTTGATTTTTGACATACCCTTTCAAAATATTCATATACCGTTCAATAGGGTACATCTATCTATAATGTACAGGACCATATAGTCAAATCTCTCTCACCAAATGAACCATCAAATGAACCATCATATCGAAAAATTTCGGTGGGAATAACATTTCCAATTCACATAATATGATGGAAATTTCTCTTTCCATAGTTGGAAATTTCGTCAGGCCTATAACTTTGATGCATATAGCTTTGAAGAAGAAACAGAGCTTCATTAATGTTTGGTGGAAATTCTTGGGAAATGAAATGTAAAGCTATAGGAATTAGATCTTACATCAAAACATGGCAGTCATGTGATTTCAAACCCTTTAATTTTAAATCGCTTATTGACACGATGTTCTTGATATTTGATGAATACCCCTCTGGAACCTTTACGTCATTCAATAAGTTGAAAAACTGATATCTATCCTTTCTAGAAAGAGTGTAAGCAGTAGGAGGAAGAAATATTTGTTTTTCACCCTTCACTGGTGCCAACTCTTCTCATATTCTCATCTCAACCATGTCCAATCTAGCCTTAATTTCATCCTTTGTTTTTTCAGGTGCATTTAGCAACATGTCAGTGAAACTATCACATACATTTTTTTTCAACATGCATAACATCAAAAAAATGGCTGACATATAGACAATTCCAATATGGTAATTCAAAAAAACTGATCTCTTTTTCCAACCAGTTTTCGTAAGGTTTTTCAAAAATGGTTTACCAAAAGTAGTGTCCAAATATTTTACTTTCTCAAACAATTGATCGCCTGTTAGTGGAGACGGTGTTGTATGTTCTTCTGAACTTTCGTCGAATGATGTCGTCCAAGATCAGTACTTATGCCATCAGGGTAGAATTCTGCAATGTCCTAGAAACATGATTTTCGATGAATGTTTCAATCTAATTGACTGTGTACCTTGTTTGAAAATGGGACACCCTTGAGTTCCTTTAATGATATATCCTGAAAAATTTCCATAAGCTGGAAAGTCATTTATCGTCCCGTACAACATGGCTTTCAAAGTGAAATCTTTATTTTTGTAAGCATCATACAACGTAACACCTGAATCCCACAATATTTTCAAATCCTCGATCAATGGGGCCAAATAAACATCAATATCATTACCCGGTTGTTTTGGTCCTGATATAAGCATAGATAATATGATGTATTTTCGTTTCATGCATAACCACGATGGTAAGTTATAATTTACCAACATAACCGGCCATGTACTGTGACTGCTGCTTTGAAAACCAAAAGAATTCAACCCATCTGTAGATAATGTCAGAGGAAGGTTTCTCAGCTCATTTCCAAATTCAGGATACTCGTGATCAATTCTCTTCTACTGAGGAGAGTCTTTCGGGTGACATAGTTTCTTATCTTTAATTCTTGTATCTGCATTCCATGTCAATTGTCTTGCAGTCTCCTCACTTTCATATAGGCGCCTAAACCTTGGAATGATTGGAAAGTACCATACAACTTTTGTAGGACTAGAATCATCTTTCTTGTATTGAGAAGCACCATACTTTGGGAGTTCTTTAGGTGATTTGTGGTCCTTGAGAAACAATATACAGTCATTCGGGCAGGCGTGTATTTTTTCAGAGATCATACCGATCGATCGTAGCATTTGTTTGGCATCGTATGTTTGGCTTAGGAGTTCATTATCTTCTAGGAGCACGTCATTCAGGAGAGCAAGTAGTTCCGTAAAACTGGCATCACTCCACCCATTGCCTGCTTTCAAATTATACAGCTTCTGTATGGCTGACAATGTTGTATATTTAGTGCAACCAGCATACAATGGAATTTTTCACAACTCTTTAACTTATCAAACATTTTTGGGAAATCACGAAGTTTATCTTCAACTGTCCTTTTCATTTCCTCAATACGATCTTCATCATCATTCACATTTATAATCACACCCTCTATATGATCGGCTTCACTATTCATGCTTGTAATCATATCAGATGATCCATAAAACACTATGTTATCCAATCCACTAACTAAATTCATTTTTCCCCGTGTTTATTCCAACATGTATAACTTCGATCTATTCTGTGATAGATCAGGTGTTATTCCAACTCCTAT
The DNA here is from genome assembly GCA_963277665.1 of Viscum album. Taxonomy (NCBI): domain Eukaryota; kingdom Viridiplantae; phylum Streptophyta; class Magnoliopsida; order Santalales; family Viscaceae; genus Viscum; species Viscum album. Next base: position 2,052,643,998 of record OY728159.1, on the reverse strand, counting down.
GGGCTAATTTTTCTTGAATAACAACAGTGTAAACACGGACAAAGTATTTGAGAAGGGTCACATGCATGATCTTTTACAAACTTGATAAACTCGTTCACACCATCTTCATACTCTTTTGTCAACCGATTGGCATTCATCCATTATTTATTCATATTCATCATCTTTATGGGTTCGATCTCGAACTTTCCTAATATTATGTTTTAATTAATCAAGTAGCATTGTTTGGGTTTTATAAAAAAAAATCACGGTACAAATGCCTCTACAATGAAATAGAGGAACCTACCCCAAAACATGTGAAAGTACTTGAACTCTATCTATATACGGGGGACTGTGCCCTGTCTTTTGTATATCTCTAGGGAGTACCTAAAACCTATACATGGAGGACTCTTCACCAAAACATGGGGGAGTACCATAATCCATATTTTCTCCAAACATCTCACTTGTCACTTGTCAACTCTCAAGCAGAGTGAAGATAATTAAAATATCCAAACCACATCGTGTGAAATTTCCAATGAATGAGGGAATAGTACTATTGTGATCTACATGAGAAGATATTTATAATGGGCTACTATTACATGAAATACTATCATCTAAGTGAAAAATAAATAATAATAATGAAAATAACATAGCACACAATTTTTTCAATGGATACACAATGTGTAGGGTTCTCAGTCGAGGTTGGTTGTATACAACTATTTCTAAACTCATGTGAAATCCATATACATGGTGTGTCCAGTAGGGTGAACATCGTGTATGGATAAGATGCCTGATTTAATCTGACATATATCAAATTAATTCCAAGTTAGTCTTATAAAGACTGCATGATGCCTTTGAAAATACATGACATATATAATAACTTGAGCTAAAGGCATGTACTTTAGATACATACGGAGTCACCTCACCGGCTATGCATCACATTTTTGTGGAATACACGGTGTGTAGTCCTTACATGACCACTAGGGGTGTATAGTCTATACACATCAAGTTTCTATGGTATCTATACATGGTGTGAGTAAAGTAAAACACATATCATATGGTTCTACCATTATTTCATGGCATGTACATGGTTTCATGTTGAATTATATGTCTTGGAGATACATTGTTTGTAACCTAGGTTCACATGACATGTAACATTTAAAATGAAACTTATTCCAAGTTTGAGTCAGAATATGAGTCATGTGGTGTAAATTTTGGAGATAAATGTTGTGTGGCATTAAAATCTATATGAAATCCATGTATGGGGAATCATGTTCCATTTAACAAGACTACATGCCATGTATTTTAAAAATATATATAATCTGAAAAACATCATCTTCACACCATAAAGTGTCTTATAGAGTCCTCTAGAAGTGGTTTTCTAGGATTCAGTGGAATTGCACTAGTAACAAAGTGGTGGTGCCATTGAAATGGGTAAATTTTGGATTGATATTCAATGGTGGAAGAACTACAACATGGAAAACAAATGGCATATCAATCATGCCAATAACCGCAACACCATACAAAAACACAATCGTGCTCACAATCGCAACACCATACAAACTAGACAATCACAATTTTAGATTTTACAAAGCATCCCTTATTCAATTTTGTTTGTTAATTCAGGAGTTATCATAGAAGTTTTATCATCCTGGGGCATTCATTCATAAGTCAAGTATACGTAAATTACCAATTTTTATATTAAAATTTTCAACAAGAACCAACCAACATGCAATTCATTTAGTGCGCAAACAAGGACCACCAACGGCCACGATTTTCAGCGGGGCGTTTAGCCCATACATTTCTCATTATAACCATCAATATCAAACAGTAATAACATGAGAACAATGGGAAACCAATGAGTAGCAGGAGAAAACTCACCGTGAAGGTGTCGTTAAGCACACGGCAGAGGTGCGTTTGTGGCAGAGGAGAGGTGCACAACAGAGGAGATTTCCAACTAAAAAGAAAACATAAAATAGGGGAAACCCATGAGAATAAAATAATCTAAAACCAAGTACACCATTTACCACGTCCCACAAACCCCAAGAACCCACTAAAACCGAAATCAACCCACACCATGGTTAAACACACCTTAAGATAACCAGAAATTATAGAACCCACCTCCGATAGAATGAGTTCAACAAACTTTTTAAAATATTAAAGATGAACATACAATGGGTAAGACCTGACCAATAGGTCCTCCTTACTAGGTATAATCCCAAATTTTATTCTAGATATTATATCCCAAGTGAGTAAGCCCTAATCAATCCTTTGTTATCACACCTTTCATGACACATGCATCCTAATCACATGACTTTTTTTTAAGAAGGTTGAGGCACAAAGGCCCCTATTATTAAAATAGAAAGTCATACAAGGAGTGAAGACAAAGGAGTATAAACAGCAAAACAGGTCCATAAATAAGTCATCAGCGCACTCGCGAGCGAGTGTTCATACTGTGAAGAGATGTTTGAGCACCCCTTCCACTTGGTTGTCTCCCCCTCCGCCCAGCCTTTGCCTGTATCCATGGACCTCCACCATCATCCGGGATCTCAGACGTTACATCCGTGTTCACACACTTAACTCCATCCCAATCTTCTATTGCTTTCCTGTCATCATCACTACTAGCAGGTTCAAGTAATTCAAACGAATTATAGGTACTCACCTGTTTTATAACATTTTGAATTTAAGATTGAGGGGTTCCATAGCTTGGTGAAGGCTAGGATGATCTTGACATTATGTCATTTTTTCCCTCCAGATTAGGAATGACCACATGCAGTTCAGGGGAGTCTTGGACAGATTCCGGACCTGTCTGCTTATACTGCCCAGTTAGAGTAGGTTTATGGTACTTTCTATGGGTGCACTTGGCATCCTGAGAAATAGACTTTTTAGAAGATACCAAGTCTGTAACAGAAGTTGTATCCTAATCACATGACTTCAAACTTCATGGTACAATCTTTTCAAACAACCTTAAACTATTTCCCTTAAACTATGTGGACTTTGAATCCTATTTCAATAGGATATGTAATATTCCATCTTGAGTTCTAAACCTATCTTCATATTTCATACCCATCCTCATGAATCCATCTTCCTCATGAGATCATCTACATCCTTCCCTTTCCTAACTTACGAATGTGTGAGACATTAGGTGTTTCTATTTATATGAATAAACCCATTGCAAATTGTCTGAAAAATAATCATAACCTGACACAAATATTGTGCTACCATACTCAGTCCCCCTCACAACCAAGAATCGGGCTATGTTGTTTTATTTTGAAACAAAAATGATGAAACTAACATGAAATTATTCAATAACTAAATAAATTAGGTTCCCCACATGCCAGGACCTTTTATTTGTGTGTCGCATACAAAAAATAGTGAACCCAATTTGAATTCTTCAATGAGAATATAATGGTGTTCCTAGGATGTTAGGCTATTTTGTTTCATGTTTTCCATGTAAACAAAATTTTTTAATATAACATGAATCCTTTACTTGTTAAAATGATTAATAGAATATACTTATTTGTAATAATTCACTAATCAGTATTATTTTTTTGGTAATTTTTGTATATAGGTACCCCTTATGATCTCCATTCAATCGAAAGTGAAGGTCTCTTCATCCACTAGATGTTCCCATGCCTCAATTTCTGCCAAATCTACTACCCCCATGATCCAAAGGAATACATCACTTATTCAGAGGCCTCAAAACTAGGTGGATGACATGATGGTAAGGGGGTACCACTAACACAATACCATCCCTACTCTTGAAGTTTCATATGAGGGTCTTCACGTGTTGAAGCCTCACAACCCGCCCCATTATAGGGAAACTATAATAAAGCAAGTGGCACCTACCACCACCATTAATTAATTCAAAATTATATCCCTAGAGAATGATAATAATTATATTCCTTATCTTAGGAAGGTGGATCAAGAAGTCATCCATGACCTCAACTCAGTTCAGGGGTCACCCAGTAGGGCTCCTAACAATCGCCACTATCGCCAACATCATGTGACCACTAACCCTTAAAAGCCTGTTGAGGGAACTACAATGAAGACACCTTCCCTAATCTCTTAGATCCAAGAAGATATTAGGTCTCTCTAGGAATTAAGATCTATTGATCATAGGGAGAAGGTTCATATACCCACTTCCCCATAATAAGTTTTCCAACACAACAGGTGGTATCTAGTGAGTAGGATCATATCCCTGTTCAAACTCAATGAGCCTACCCATACATCTTGACAAAAATTAGGGGGAACGCACATATTTCCACACCCATGCATAAATTCCACCAGTTTCTTATAGAAGTGTATAAGGGGAAAGAGTAGGTATATATCCTCACTCCTACAAACAAACAGGCTCATAATCCTATTGAAATTATAGAATCCCATCAATACCACTTGGAGGAAATATAAAAACAACCCTATATCCCCACCCATGTCTTAAATATTTGTCAGCATATATTGGAAGCATTAGTAGAAAGTGGTAATCGAAATATCTCAAATATCACATAGGGGTAAGCCTATATTCATGCTTCCATAAATGCTGAGCAAGGTAACACCATATCCCAATTTCCATATGATACCAGGCCTATATCCCCACACCCCTTCAAGAATAATGTTAGAATATCCCAACAAAAACATAGGATTGGATTCATATTCTCACATATGTCTTGAAGGAGAACTAGTATATCCTAATTGAATCTTTGAATTAATCAGACATGCCTGCTCCCCTCCAACCTAAAGAAGGATGATGACATAACTCAACAACTACTAAAAGGTAGGAACATAATCCATTTTGGTTTGAAGGGATCCATTAGCAATTTTTAGTAAAACATAAGGTACAAGCCCATATTCATATCTCTTGCTAAGAATCCCATCAGTTAGCACTATCAATGCCATGTGATTCATCCAAGAACACTCACATTAGGTAGGGTCACCAATATTCCCCAAGGATAGCACCTAAATGAAGGCCTCTCTAAAGGAATATAATAACCCAAGATAAGGAAAATACTCCTACACTGACCAGCGACGGCGGAGGCAGCAGCGGTCGCGGCGGAGGAGGAAAACCCAGCGGCGGCGGAGGTAGCGGCGGTCACGGTGGAGGAGGAAAACCCAGCGGCGGTGATGAAGGAGGATGAGGAAGAGGAGGACGAGGATGAGGAGGACGAGGACGAGGAGGATGAGGAGGACGAGGACGAGGAGGACGAGGAGGGGGAGGAGGAGGAGAGGTCGTGGCGGAAGAGGGGCCTGGTTCAGCTTCCGCGAAAGCTTGACTACCTGCGAGAGAGGAGGGCCTGTTAGGGTTAATAAATAAAAACCACTAGAACCTTTATCAGTGCTCGTTGAAAGCACTGATAAAGGTATGAGCGCTGATAAATAGGTATTTTATCAGTGCTTTTTTAGCACTGATAAAGGTTTCTCTTTATCTGCGCTAAAAAAGCGCTGATAAATATATGTTTTATCAGCACTTTTATTTTAGCGCTGATAAAACATACCTTTATCAGCGCTTTCAACGAGCACTGATAAAGGTTCCAACGGTTTTTATTTAATAATTTATTTATATTATTATATATTTATTTAAAATGTCATATAAGATAAATATATATCTATTTATTAATAATTATAACAATAAAGAGTATATTTTTATAAATATTGGTATATAATTGTTAATATATACAAAAAAAATATTTTTTATTATAAATATTATAATTTTATATAAATTAAGAATAAAAATGTTTATCAGCGCTAAAATAAGCGCCGATAAATTTTACCTTTTATCAGTGCTAAAAAACGCGCCGATAAAGGGTATACCTTTATCAGTGCTTATTTTAGCGCTAATAAAGGTTAGATTTATCAGTGCTTTTAACTAGCGCTGATAAAGGCATACCCATTTATCAGCGCTTTCTGTTTAGCGCTGATAAAGGGCAGCGCTTCCCTTGCCCTGTTTTGTGGTAGTGACCTTGGGAAGCACTGAAGTAGGAGTGATGAAACCTCCTGTGAACAGTGGTTCCCCCAAATAGGTTCCCCCAATCCAGGTATGCCATGAAGCATGCGGTGAAAAACCCAACAGAAATACTAGAGTGAGGTGGAAGGCCATGATCAAAAGGGCGTCCACACAGATGTATGGCCAGAAATATAGGGCAAACATACTTGGATTTTCAGGGTGGAAACCGAGCCAAAGTCGAATGGGCCAAATGCACATCCCAAGTGAAATAAAACAGGTCCAGGTCCAGTATAATAATAAAAACATGGTTCTAATGTTAATTAAATGGTAGAAATATAAAAACATTATTAAAAAGGTTATAAAACAAATTTAATATGAAAACCAAGAATTAAGAAATCTTAATTCACAAATCTCCACCATTTTCAATTGAATTTGGTGATGTTCTTGCACCTAAGGGTCATAAAACTGGTACCAAGTTTAATCTATCTAAACAAAACTTAAACTTAGACAGAACCACAGCTTTATTCAAACTATCAACTGAGTTAATGTCAGTGTGTATCTTATTGATACACACGGTTCTAGATTCTAAGACATCTCTAATAAATTGTAACCTAATATCAATGTGTTTTGACTTACCATGGAAAACTAGGTTTTTAGACAGATGAATTATTTATTGACTATCTGAATAAACATTAATAGAAAAACTGTAAATACAATGTTCAGAAGCAATACCTTTGATCCACAAGGCTTCCTTGACTGCTTTAGTCAAAGCTATGTATTTGGATTCTGTAGTCGAAAGTGCAACAACTGATTGTATGTTGCACTTTCAGAAAATGGAACCTCCGATATCACTAAACATAAACACATAACCGGATAAGGATTTACAAGTATCGACATTTCCAGTATAATCAGCATCCACATAACCATAGATATGTTTCGCAAAATATATATTTCTACTATAACACAAAGAAATACTAGATGTACAAGAGAGATATCTAAGAATCCACTTAATGGCATGCCAATTTGGCTTCCCTGGTGTGGCCATGAACCTTCTAAGTGTGCAAATAGCAAAGGAAATGTTGGGGCGTGTGCAAATCATAACATACATTATGATTCCAACCATGTTAGCATAAGGAATTTTGGACATGAATTCAATATCTTCTGCAGCTATAGGGGCTTGAGTAAAAGACAATTTAAAATGTTGTGCGAGAGTAATATTAATAGGTTTTAAAGTTTCAAACATGTAACTCTTGAGAACTTTTAAAATATAACCATGCTGAGAAAGATAAAGCAATTTATTGGGTCTGTCTCTAATGATTTCAACGCCTAGAATTTGGTTAGCCGCACCCAGGTCCTTCATTTCAAAATTATTTTTCAACTGGGTTTTGATAGAAGAAATGATATTTATATCCTTTCATATGATGAGCATACCATCAACATAAAACAGTAGGTAAATGATGGAGGTTTTGTTTCTTTGAAATAAACACAAGCATCATATTGAATCCTGATGGATTTGTTACCTAGCATAAACGAATCATATTTCAAGTACCATTGTCTTGAGGCTTGCTTTAAGCCATAGAGAGATTTATTCAGAAGGCACACTTGATGTGGTTTAAATTCACTAGGATAGCCATCTGGAGGTTGCATATAAATATTTTCATTCAGGTCACCATGTAAAAAAGGTGTTTTTGACATCTAACTACTCAATGTGAAAGTCATTATAGGCAGTATAGGCTAACAGGAGCCGAATAGAAGAATGCTTCACGACTGGGGAGAATATTTCGAAATAATCAATTCCATCTCTTTAGAGGAAACCCTTGGATACTAACCTAGCTTTGAATTTTATTTTTCTTCTCTCAGTGTTATCCTCTTTTCTTTTGAAAATCCATTTGGAACCAATTACTTTAGCATTAATTGGTTTGTTTACAACACTCCGTGTATGGTTCTTCTTAAAGAATGAATTTCATTATTCATTGAAAAGACCCATTTCTTGGAGTCTTTGTCTTCCAAGACTTGCCTATATGACTGAGGATCATCATTAATGAGATCATGCGCCACATGAAAGGCATAAGAAGCCATATTGTATTGGCTGAATCTGGAAGGAGGTCTTGGGACCCTCCTTTGCCTATCACGGGTCAATTGGTAGTCCTGATAAGTGGCAGGAGGTTCAGAATCAGAATCTGAACCAGAACTGGTCTCAGAATCAGCTGTAGTAGTGGGCTGAGATGGAGGTTGAACTGGCTAAACTACAGCCTCAAGATGAGCCAAAGGCTCAAGTTTATTAGACTTACAGAGGTCTAGATCATCGATGCCTAGTTGGGCAGTCTTGGTCTTGGAAGAGGATGACTCATGAAAGACCACATCCCTACTAATAATGCATTTTTGGTATCCAGGTTTATCAACCCAGAGTTTATATCCTTTGACTCCCTCAGTGTAACCAATGAAAATACACTTTAGAGCTCTCGGTTCTAATTTATTATCCCTAACATGTGCATAGGTTGTGGAATCGAAAACACTTAGGTAGGAGTAAGAAGGGGGTTTCCAGTACAAAGCTCTTTAGAAGTTTTAAATTGGTTAGCAGACAAGGGACACCTATTGATAAGGTAGACAACAGTGCTGGTGGCCTTGGCCCAAAAAGATTTGGGGAGACCTGAGCATGCAAGCATGCTTCAAACATGTTCTAGGATTGTCCTATTCATCCTCTCTACTAGATCATTATTTTGAGGAGCATCCCTAAAAGTTTTGTGCCTCTTGATCCCTTTAGCTTCACAAAACTCAATGAAGTTTGTAGATAAGTACTCTAACCCATTGTTTGTCCTCATGGTCTTAACTTTCTTTCCGGTATGATTTTCAATCGAAGTTTTCTATGTTTTAAAGGTCTGGAAAACATCTTATTTATGTTTCAAGATGTAAACCTAGACTTTCCTAGAGAAATCGTCAATAAGCATAGTGTTGTTAGTGTTTGTATTATAATCACTACCCAATTACCTTGAATGGGTCTTTCCATCCAAGACATACAACTCATTCGTAAGAGACCCTCTTATTATGTTTTTGGATCCCTTGGAGATCTTAACAGAACCTGATTCTGATCTAAAAGTGTATCCTTTTTTTATTAAGGACTCCTAAGGAAATCAAGTTGTGCTGGAGGTTGGGAACCCGCCTTACATCAAGCAAGGTAATGACTGATCGATCATATGATTCTAACAGGACAGATCATCTACCATCAACCTTACACTTCTTGTTGTTTCCTAACAGGTCATCTCCTTCCACTCTTTCAACCAACTCTGAAAAGGACTCTTTGTGTGGACACATATGGAAGGAACAACCAGAGTCAAGGACTCACTCACGATCGAGTGTATGGCTGGAAACATTTAAGACTTTGGCAGTGTCATAGCCAGAGTCAACAAAGAGAGACTGATCAGTGTGTTGCGTGCGTTCTTGCTCATGCTTAAGCTTCCTACATTCTGGCTTAATGTGCCCAGGCTTACTGTAGTGGAAGCAAGTGACTTTTCTATCTTTAAAATTACCATTCAGTTTTGGTTCTTGCCTAGGTTTTTTACTGCCTTTGCTTTATCTGTGTTAAATTGTTTCTTTTTACTTTTACCCTAAGGTCTTTCCCTAGTAAACAGACTCTCAACCTCACCTTTTACCTTAGGTTTGGAGTGAAGTTCTTTCGACAGAAGGGCAGAACTGACTTCTTCTAGAGTCAAGGAATCTCGACCATACATCATGGTCTCGACCAGCGTACTATAACTTTGGTCAAGGGAGATCAAGAGAATAATGGCCTGATCCTCATGGTCTATCGAAACATCAATGTTGGTTAAGTCCAACATGACTTTATTGAATTCATTAAGATGAGATTTTATGGAAGTACCAGGTTTCATCCTAAATGTGAGCAGGCGGTGCTTCTTATATAGCCTTCCTACTAGGGAGGCTGTCATGTATAGTTTTTCTAGTTTGAGCCATATTCCGGCAGTGGTAGACTCATAGGACACTTTCCTAAGAACTTTATCTCCTAAGGAAAGTAACAGTGAATTGTGGGCTTTAACAAGAGTGTCAGTGGGGACATGTTGGTATTTTGTAACAGTTTGATCAGTTTCATTAATAGTTGTAATGAGTTTACTAGGCCCAGATAGGGCATCAATAAGACCTTGCTGGACAAGTAATGCCCTCATTTTTATTCGCCATAGATTAAAGTCGTTGTCTCCATCGAACTTTTTGATTTCATATCGCATTGTAGACATGTTTATATGGTGAGTAGATGTCGAGTAATTGGGGACACAATGAAAGCGTACGCCCCCAAAAGACCGACCAATCTCACTAGGGATAAACGTGTACATTGGTTATGAAAAATGAAAGTTTTCGGTGAAGGCAATGATTTCTCTTAAAAGGATAAAACAACAACAACAATACACGGGCAGAATTAAACAAAGATTGAATGCGGAAAATAGAAAACCCAAATTAATAAATTGCAAACAAATGTAATTAGTAGTAAACAGAATACAACAGACAGATTGTCCTAAAGCTGTAAGCATTGTGCAAAGGGGTTGTCAACCAAATGTTGGAAGCGAAGTTGTACAACAGGGTTTGAACAACAATGATCAAAGCAGCACTTAAACAACGTAACAACTTAAACGGGTTTGGTGGAAACAAGAAACAGATTTAAAGAATCCTGTAAACAATGGCAACAAGCGAACAGATAAATAAACTAATAACAGAATGCAGCTTGCAAGTAATCAAGCGACTGCAAACAAAATCGTAACAAGGCAGGTTGCTTAAAAATCAAAGAACCAAAGACAGATCTGAGCAATAGAACGAAATCAAACAGCACAAAAACCAAGTTGGCTCTGATACCACTTGTTGTGGTTCTGAGGTCGCAGTACAGAGTTAACGAACAACCACAGGACAACGAGGACAAAGCTGACGATGTGCGTCGATGAAGCAAGAACCGAAGACAGGTAATAAAAGTTGTAGAAAAGTAAAATGGACAAGAGATTTACGTGCTTCGGATCCTTAGGGATCCTACTGCACGACAAAAACACCACACACATGCGTGTTTTATTACTATGAACAAGAAAACCAGATTTACAGTGGAACGATGCATCAAAAACGACAACAAAGGCAAACAAGTGCAACACTGTGACAAAAGAATCAAAGAACTGCAAACAACTTACAACGTCGAGGTTAATAACACGTGGTCGTCCTGATCTCTTGAAGCCCCTACTGGATTTGGATCTGAGTCGCTCTGGTGCTGACCTACATGAGTTGAGGCCGAAGGAAGCGGATGAGTGCTCCACCAACAGAGGTACACCAACGATGTACCGCAAAGATCTCCTTATTCCTGAGTCTTACCGCCGAGACAACCTCATTAGGGTTCGGGGACCACTCTCCAGATGGACACACTGCAGGTGCCGATGATAGCCACCGTCGGGAGCCAAGAACCCTAGATTGATTTACCTTGGAAAGCGCTGAAGCAGGAGTGATGTAACCTCATGCAAACAACGGTTCCCCCAAATAAGTTCCCCCAATCTAGGACTGCCACGAAGCATGCGGTGAACAACACAACAGAAATGCCAGAGCGAGGTGGACGGCCATGATCAAAAGGGCAGCCACACAGATGGACGACCAGCAATGCAGGGCAAACATACTCAAAATGCCAGGGTGACACCCAAGCCAAGTAACCATGCCAAAGTCCAATGGGCCAAATGCACAGACCAAGTGAAATAAAATAGGTCCATGCCCACCATAATAATAAAAACATGATGGTAATGTTAATTAAATGACATAAATATAAAAAAAATTATTAAAAAGGTTATAAAACAAATTCAATATGAAAACTAAGAATTAAGAAATCTCAATTCACACCATCTTTGATGGAATGGGGTATTAAATTTGATTATGACAATGACCAATTAAAATACAAATGCAAGAGAAAAGCAAGAGTGCAGAGAACACAATGTAGAAAAATCCTTCAAATTAATCTTTATTGTATCTGACGGTTGAAATTCAAAAGATTCGATAAACCAATATTTGTTGCCATTATTAAGGGTTGGGGAACGTGGAGTAGTCATCATTGGTAATATTTAATAACAATTCGAATATAATATATTCTAATACCATAAAATATGATATATATATATGTATATTTTTAAAGATTTAGGCACCAAAAAAATACGCAATTTATGATTAGTTTGACACCGCTGGACCTACTATTATTATGATTAGTTTGACTACAGTGACTCTTCCACTCACGGCGCCCAAAAATATGTGTATATATATAGAGAGAATAATAATAATAATAATAATAATAATAATAATAATAATAATAATAATAATATATAACGATATGTAACGACAGTGATGACGTCACCCGAACCAGATCGTCTTCAAGAACCGGATCCTGTGGCCTTCCTCTCACCCCTGACGCGCATCGCCGCTTTTCTGACCCCCACCCCACACGGATCATGTCTCGGACGGATCTGGTCTTCCTGCCGGCGCCCTTCACCGGACACATCATGTCCACAGTGGCGTTTGCCAAGCTCCTCCCCGATCGCCACCCCCGCATATCCGTCACCGTCTTCGTCATGGACTCCCCTTTCGACCCCAACGCCGCCGCCTACGCCCGCTCCACAGCCGCCGCCCTCTCCCACCCCCGCCTCCGCTTCATCCATCTCTCCCACGCCTCCGGCACGGCGCCCGTCCCTGCCACCTTCTCCGGTGCTTTGAACGCTTCAATCGAAGCATACAAGCAACCCGTACGCGACGGCGTGGCCGAGTTAATCGCCGGGCCGGACTCGCCCAGGCTCGGAGGGTTCGTGCTCGACATGTTCTGCTTGTCCATGGCGGACGTCGTCAACGAATTCGGCGCCCCCACCTATCTGTTCTACACCTCCGGCGCCGCCATGCTCGGCTTCTCCCTGCACCTCCAAGCATTGCACGACGACTGCAACCAGGCCTTTGAGGAGTTACTCAACTCCGGCACCGAGCTGACGGTGCCCGCTTTCGCCAACCCGGTTCAGGCAGGTAAGGTGTTGCCTTCGGCGTTGCTGGATAAGGCACAATGCCAGAACTTCATCAACCGCGTTAGAAAGTTCAGGGAAACCAGAGGCATACTGGTGAACACCTTTGAAGAGCTGGAACCCCATGCCCTGAACTCCCTACGGAATCCTGGGGCGGGTGTCCCGCCCGTCTTTCCCGTGGGCCCCATCCTCAATCTCTCCGGCAAGGAGGAGGGAGGGATCTTGGATTGGCTGGAGAAGCAGCCGGCTTCGTCGGTGGTGTTCCTCTGTTTCGGGAGCATGGGATGCTTCGATGCAGAGCAGGTGAGGGAGATCGCGCGCGGGCTGGAGGGAAGCGGCCACCGGTTCCTGTGGTCCCTCCGCCGCCCGCCGCCGAGCGGCGCCGTCCAACCTGGAGAGTACTCGGATCCGGAGGAAGTGCTGCCGGAGGGATTCCTGAAACGGACGGCGGAGGTGGGGAGGGTGATCGGATGGGCGCCGCAGGCGGCGGTGCTGTCTCATCGTGCGGTGGGGGGATTCGTGTCACACTGTGGGTGGAACTCGGTGCTGGAAAGCCTGTGGTTCGGAGTGCCCATCGCCACCTGGCCCATGTACGCGGAACAGCCGGTGAACGCCTTCTTGTTGACGGCGGAGTTGGGAGTGGCGGTGGAAATCACGGTGGAGTACAAAAGAGATTTGAGGCGGGGGACGGCGAACATGGTGGTGAGCGGGGAGGAGGTGGAGAGAGGGATTAGGCGTTTGATGGAGGAGGGCGGGGAGGTGAGGGAGAAGGTGGTTTCACTGGGAGGGACGGGCAGGGAAGCCCTGGGTATGGAGGGATCGTCCTACACGTGGCTGGGGCGTTTCGTGGACGATGTCATGATGTGATCCGGGTATCTCCTACGCATGTGCGGCCACAAATCGGTGGGCGGTCGGGCTGTCATATTTATTTTCCCATTATTATTTTATTCGGTGTTCTGAAAACCGGACCGACCACACCCTCAACAATTCCCATTGATCAGGCAACAATTTTCCCTTCTGAATTTGCAACTTTCAACCCACAATCTGACTCACACGAGACGCTCATATTCAAAGTTAAGCCATTTCTGTGAATCTCCGATCTTTAACATTAACTCTCTTAGTTAAGGTTGATAAACATCAACCCAAACTCTAATTTGTACGGTAAGTCCTCAATTAATCGGATCTCAAACATCCCAATCAATAAATTCACCCAAAGTATCAATAGTGGATGGAACAACCGAAAGTCTCATCTTATTCAATGAAGTTTTTGATACAAATCTATAAAGATCTTAAAAAACCATCATCAATAGGGTGTTTATTAGATGTCAATGTTTGGAGATGGACTAGACACGCAACAACCGGAAGATAATTCTTCAATCAACCAAAAGATTGCGCACTGCAAAAATCAAACAATCAGAATTCTTTCATAAACTTCGTGTATCAGAAAATAAGTAGCACTACCAAAGATCGACGCAAGGTCAGCGTCGACTTTTATTAGCGTTAAGAACAAAGCGCTGATATAAAAAGACACTTTATCAGCGCTAGCTAATAACACTGATAAATGATAGATTTATTAGCTCTATTATTAGCCCTAATAAAAGTGTTTAATAAAAAACATTATTAATTTATATAAAATTATTATATTTATATTCAAAAATAATGTTTATTTATATACAATAAATAAAAACCGAATGTTTATAATTAATATATATTTTTTAATAATTCAAATATATATATATATATATATATATATAAAATCTTTTAAAAAAAGTATTTATAAGATTATAATTAAATAATTATATATTTAAATAATTATAAGATTATAATAAATTTTATTAAATAATAAATACATTTATTATATTTATAATTATATATTTATAAGTATAAATAAATAAATATATGTTTCCAATGACTTTCGTCAATAAATATATTGATGCATAAGTATACTTGACGTGCATATGTTATGTATTCATCATGAGTGTTCATTTATACATTACACCATTATTATTATTCATGTTGCCCATATATGTGATGAGATGTTTTTATGACCTATACTTTACTACGTATATGATTCATTCATGTTATATCCATTAATCTATTATATTCTCGTATATATATATATATGTAAATAATTATAAAATTATAATAAATATATTTATAAATATATGCAAATATTATAAATAAATACAAATATTTATAATTACAATTCTAAATTAATATAGATATATTTAAATAATTATAAAATTATAACAAATATACTAATTATATATATCTATAAAATTATAAATTATTTAAATATATATATTTATAATTATAACTATAAATAAAGATATATTTATTATAATTTTTTGATTACAAATAAATATATATTTATTTATAGTTATAATTATAAATAAATATTTATTTATTTAAATAATTATAAAATTATAAAAAATACATATATTATACTTATAATGTTATAAATATATATAATTAAATACATATATATTTATAAATATATACAAATATTTATAATTATAATTATAAATAAACATAGATATATTTAACTAATTATAAAATTATAATAAATATATTTATTAAATAAAAAAAGTACGAGAAGTGAACAAAGAGAGTGGAAGGAAAGAGTGACAAAAATACCACCAAAACAATAAAAGAACATAGTTCATCCTTTATTTCTACCACCCCTCCCATGAAATCCACCATAACCTCTAGGGTTTCTTTCTCATCTCCACTACTTCAGAGTCTGCCACACACCACCTTGCTCGTCAATATCCATCGTTTCATCAACCACTATATTGCCCTGGCCATCATCAACCTCTTCGCCACCCTTAGTAAGATCTTTGTCATCCACAAAGTCTTCAATTAAGAGTTGCCCAGTCTACAGCTCCTCTGCCCCATCTTGTTCATAGATTGACAGAGAGACATTAGTCATGTGAAATGCTGAGTTTTTTATACCTTTTCTCTCCTGGCTTTCTTCGTAAATCTCATCAAATTTCGGAGAGTTGATGGACTCCAGCATAGTGAAGAAGTTTTGCTTCCCAACACCATTATTAGGTGAAATAACATGTGTGTCATCATTATGTGAAGTCACCACTGCTAATGCAGATTGAAAACCATGGGCATGTGAAAGCAGCGCATGCCCTTGAGAGTTGATGCCCTGCACATGTTCACAAGAGGTATTCTGCATTGCACGCATAGCTTGGCATGGAACATCAGTTGTCAAGACAATTTGCTGAGATGCAGCAGCTTCGCATAAGGGAATAACAATAAGAGGATCAAGATACACCCCCATGCATACTACATGTTTGTTAAGAAAGTCTCTAGAGGCAGCCTACGCCTCCCCCAAACTCGCAGATGAAACAACAGGTGCTTGGGCAACCTATACACACTGCTGAGATCCAGTAGTGACACATAAGGGTGTATCAAGGAGCTCAGAGGCATGCATTTGCCACCCAACCGCACAAGGAGAAGTCCTTTTAAACCGCATAAAATAAAAAGTAAGTTTCCATTTCGATAAAAAATGATCTTCTAATAAAATTACAGGATCCATATCATCAAAACTAGCATGACTATCAACATCACCCCATTTAGAAGAGGTCTCACCATGAATCATATAAGGAAGATTTTGTGTGGAGGGTGCATATGGACTTGGAGGCAGCACACCCCCACCACCAACAACATTACATTGCATACCAACATGGTTTTTCCTAGCAACAACATCAACAAAAGAGGGAGGGCCCTCATTCACAGAGTTGATGTTATTCATCAGGTTACCCTTAATGGATGAAGTTGGAGCATTCTTCATACCATCAAAGGTACCCTTCTTCCCAAACATCATATTTAAAGGAGCAACATCACCAGTAGATGGCATTTTAAACATACAATTTTCAGTAAGATGTTCATATCTTTTACAGTTAGAGCATCTCAGTACTTTGTGACAATTGTCCTTAACATGTCCAATAGTTGAACAATTAATGCAAAACTCCGACACATGCTCAAACTCAATAAAAATATCAAACTTAAACTCACCAGCAAGCAAGTAAACAGTCTCGATAAGGGGCAGAGATATAACAAACTCAATCAAAATGTGAGCAAAATGACCATACCTGATAGAAATAGTCTCCTTATCAAGTTTGGTTGGAGTGCCAACGACCAACGTAACATCCCAAAGTATACTTGGATGCCAAAATACCCAATTTAAGCCCTTAAAACGGATCCAAATCTGGACAACAATATCCACGGCTTGAAGAGGGTCGAATAAGGGATCCCATTTTTGAAACCTCAAAATCCCAGGCTTGAGGTTGAAAAATCCACAACTCCAAGCTTTCAATTTCATTTCATTTGAACAAAAAGTGATGTGGTAGAAATTCATACCGAGCGACAATATGCGCCATTCACTGAATCCCCATATCTGAAGAAGACACTCCCTTAAATCGTCAAGCTTCCAAGATTTGATCGTTTGCGAACCGAGGCGAGCGATGATTGAGTGTTTGCAGGCATCGATTCGCTCTTCAAAAACATGAGGGTTCGCTTCAACAACCGCAAAGCATGCCATTCCTAAAGATCCTATTATGAGAGATAGAATCACCACTCCAAGATCCAAGGAAAAAACGATAATCACCTTTAACAGGATCCGCTCTGCTCGAAGATCATCCCAAATTAGAGCGCTTCAAGGGTTCATGACCATTCGACGGGTCCACAACCGACACTTTGATTTGCCTCGAATCAGATCCCTTCTTCTTCGAGGGACCAACAAAGACATCCGCGAGATCAAATATATTTATTATACTTATAATGTTATAAATATATATAAATAAATAAATATGTTTATAAATATATACAAATATTTATAAATAAATACAAATATTTATAATTATTAAATTACAATAAATATATTAATTATATATATTTATAAAATTACAAGTATAATAAATACAGTTATTATAATTTTATAATAAATATATATAATAATATAAATAATTTATTTACATTATATCTTTATCAGTGTTTTTTTAGTGCTGATAAATAATGTCTTTATCAACGATTTCTATTTTAGCGTTGGTAAAACATACCTTTATCAATGTTTTTTAGAAAACAATTATAAAAGTTTTCCTCAATTTTATAAAAATAACCCTAATAGAGTCTTCTCTCTTGCACCTTTAAGTTTATGCGGAACTGTCTCCCTACCCTACCGCTGTCTCTCCCTGCCTCGCCGCCTTCTCTCTCTACCTCGCCGCCCTCCTCATTCTTCATTTTCACCATCGTCATTGCTCCCTACCTTGCCGCCATCTCTCACACCACCGTCGCTCCCTGCACTGCAGCCGTCCCTCCCTACCGGTGTCGCTCTCTACCGTCGTCACTCCCTACTTCCGTCACTCCCTACCACGATTGCTCCTTGAAAGGTAATCTCATTCGATGATGAATAATCGTTATCATGTAAGGTTTTTCTCTTTACCACGTTTCAACATATGCTTAGTAGGGTCAAAGTTTCTTATGTATTCCATGCTTTTGATAAATTCTTCTATGTGATTTTTATTCTAGATTTAGCCTCGAATATTCTTTAAGAGTTGGTTCCACCACTTCCTCTGTTTTTGAAACTCAATACTTCATCCTTTTAACTTCCATTTATCTTCAATTAAACTTCCAAAAATTATTCTTCCAAAACATATCTTTATATTTCTGGAATTTAACCCAATATGAATATAATATATGTTGGACAAATATAAATTTTCTTGACCTAAAGAGGAAGAAAAAAATCTTACCGAAGTAATGAAATGGATAGTTTTAAATGTTAAGATACCAAAGTCAAATGATTTTATGATATGAAAAGATTAGTCTTGCATAAGCTACAGATAAAAATGAGGATTAAAAATTACTATATTATAAATCATATTAAAGGAAGCTACATGTGTAGGTTGGTTTTTAAACCCATGACATAAGTCGACATGAACTTGTTCCTACATGATATTTATGCTCAAGTTGAAAAACCCCGAATCTTATCCAATATTTTATAAGAAAAACATGAAAGTCACATTAAACAAGATATTGGTAGGATCTTGATCTTCATGATGTGAAAAGGATATGGGGTGTTCGAGTCTATCAATGAATGCTAGTAGCTTAATATTTAGAGATTTCAAGATAAGGATTATATGAAGTAGTGTAGAGCAGTGCAGGATAAGAATAACAATGAGAATATACATTTTATTATATTCACTTTAAATGAAATTTTATCAAATCTTATGACATGAGCAGATGAGAGATACATGAAATTGTCTCTCCGCATGTCTATTTTACGATCAAATTTTCATTTAGCAATTATATACTTAACATTTAATTATGAAAATTCCATTAAGGTTGTCTATACAGGAGAACCCCCCACCCTTTTCCAAGTATCTAGCATTTGGGTTTTTATCTAAATTATACCCATATTCCTTCTCCCATAACCTATATACCCACCCTTTGGATTTCAATAATGGGAGAGAGTTTCTAGGGTTCTGTTTTAAATATGATCCCTAAAAAAGATTCAATTATTCTATGGGACTCAAGGCAAATGTATTGTTTACCATTAAAAATACTATTGTTAAGTTTTAAAGTATTTCTCTTAATTTATCTCTAAGTAGTTTCCAAGAACTTTCTTTCTCTGTTTCTTCTTTGAAACAAATTTATTTTTAATGAGATTGGTTTAAAAGTTTGTGTTCACGGATTAAAAATGAATTTTAATGAGCTTTATGATAAAAAATGTAACCTTCTAAATATTTTGATCAAATTATGATACTTGGGTGGCGTGGCCTTAATTTGATACTTATTCGCCACATCTCTTTTGATAATTTAATGGAGTTTTAATGTCAAAATGTAATTTTATTGAGAATTATTTAATATTGGTTGTTTTTTAATGAAATTGTAATTCTTTGAATATTTTTATGAAGATTTGAGGTTTTGGTGCAAAATTGATTAATTGTTCTTGTATTAATCTTTTTGTATTTTGAGAATAAATATTTTGATGTACTGTTGCTTAAATATTTCCATTAAATTTTTATATTACACTTAATCCATTCCATGGATCATTATCTTTATAAAATGATTATGTGTCATTTACGGATATACTTTGGTTAGATTTGATGTGTCCTTCTCAATCCTTGCTACATCATCTTATTTTCACCAGCTTTCTTATATACCGTGTTCCCTTTATTTTTATTTCTCCTTCATATTTTCTTTATCTTTAAATGATTTTTCTATATAAAGTGTTTCCTTATTATAATTATGCCTATATGAGTGTCTGTGAGGGATAAATAGTGTTTTACAAGTGGGTTTATCCCTTATTATGGAATGATATTCGATGACAAGTGTTTGAGAAAATGCCTAAATGGTTTTTTTAAAAGAATTATTTTGGTTTTAAAATCAGTGGTAATCACCGATTTTATGTTTTAAAAATTATTCTTATGTTAATTGGATTTCAAACTAAGATTTTGGGTGATTTGAAAGTGTTAAAAATGTTGGAAAATGTTGTTTTATTTTTAAAGTGATGAGTTAACCCTCGTGATCTATATTTAAAACCACTTTTTTTAGCCTTGGTTAATTTTATATCAACGTTTCAGGGTGTTTAAAGCTTTTAATATTTCTAAATGAGATATATTATTTCAAAAGGGTGTGTTTTCCCATGTGGATTGGATTTTGAAACTTATTGCGTCTTTGAATGTTTTTCAATGGCCGTTTAAAGGGTAGTGTAAATTCACATTTGATTTTCAAAGGTGTTTGGATAAAATTGATTCGAAGAGTATATTTGGATAGATTTTATAAATGATAAAATGTCTTGGAATTCAAATAATGTTTTGAAAATAGAATTCCCTTTTTAAATTTTTTAAATAACGAGTTTTCATAAAAGGTGTGATACCCACTTAAGCCCCTTCAATTCTTGTATGACCATTGTAGCCTGTGATCTAATGTGGGGATGTTTATTATTGACGACCTAGTTTGATGGAACTTCTAGGGGTGCATATAGGTTTAGTAGTGATAACCTAGTTTCATTATCTCCAGTTCAAGTCCTTTTATTAATACATCCTAGTGACGATGTCCATGAAACTAGAATCCTTTTTAGGATCATTTAGGGGTTTTATCTCTCTGATTCTATTATATCCCCTGTTATTTATATTATTGATGGACTAGTTTGTTATGGATTGTTTTTATTCCTTTGGATCTTCTAAGAGGTATATTGAAAGGCATTGTCATGGGAACTTTCAAATAATATGTAATTTCTTACTTCTTAGGTGCAGTAGAGTGGCTTACCAAGGTTATCTCTCAAATGAGGAAGTAAATTTAACAACATATTAAAGGTATTTTGAAAATAAAATAAAATAACATAAAAAACTACTTAAAAGGATTGGGGGGGTGGGGTTTATCATTTATACAACTATAATAAGTATGTTGGAAGATGATTTTATATATATTTTTCACTTTTAAATGAGATTAAGAAAACACAACGAGAAGATGGTTTTTTAGAAAAATATTTTAAATGCGTAATCAACCTAACTCTACATATTCACTTGCTTATTAATCATTACAATTTAAATTAACATCCAATTAATTATGATCCCCTAATTTATTAACCGCCGAACCCTATGAGAATTAACTTTACCACAAAGATGAAAATAGTTAAACCCTAGGCTAGTTTCAGAACGTGCAATCGCAACACCTTGCTTTGATTGTCGTCCCAATACTAGCTTATGGTAAGTGGTAATTTAGGGCACATATCCATTATATAAATAAGTATGAATTGATTTTAGGGATTATATTTTAACTCTACAAATTAATTCTCTATGGTTTTTTTTTACTGATTAAGTTCGCGCTCTCACAATTTACACAAATCTCGACCTCGTGTGTTTTGTGTTAATTATTCAATTGATTTCTTAGTTTACTATAATTTAGAAAATAAATTAATGGATTATATTATGTGAATTATAATACCTAATTGATTCAAAAAATAAATAAATGAAGAAGGTAAGAGGTAGACTGATCACTAAAAAAAACCACTCTTCTATGGGCGGTGTAGTCATCGTAGAAACGAATTGCATTCGAAAAGGTCGTGGAAAGGGTAAAACCCAATCACGTTTCTAATCTTGATTTCCAGAAAAAATAGGATTATTAATAGAATAATAAAATTTAAAATAACAAAATAAATGGAAGATAAAGAGTTTATTAAAAGAATAACAATATTACAACAAAGAAGAAGAAGATAAGAGCATTTTGGAGGAGATCCTAGCTTAATAGATTCCATCCTCCACTGGTGAATTGAATTGGAAACGAACCAATTATTATTTGATTCCAATCATCTATGGAACATAAAACCCTCTCCAAATGATAAAAAAACACATTTATAGAGTGGAGGGGAGGCTAGGTTACAAGTGGTTTCAAGTGTGAATGGGGAAATTCGGACAAATATTTTATTCCAAGTTGCACCACCTATTTGACCCTTAAAATGCGTGAACCAGCTATACTTACAGAAGAAAGATTTGTGATAATTTTTTTTCTCAATATTCACTCCAAATTGGGGCCCAATCCAATCACCAAAGAAGAAGTTATGACCCAAATACAGAATTGATATCCAATCTGGTGAGTCCAACCCCTCTTTGACTTCACGTCCCTTTTAATCAAATCAAATACATGATTTAGCTACCATGTCCTAAATAAAAGTTGTATCATATTAAATCAGTAATACTTTTACAAAATTTTAAGTTCAAATAATACATATAAAAATATTTATGTTTGAATTACTACAGTGCACTTTAAAGGGTAAAACTGGAATTTTCATCAAATTTTCAAATGAATGATCTAATCCCAAATATTTTATAAATAAACAGATTTAAAACAATGTGAGAAAATTATATCATTTATTATCAATAAAATACTCAATAAAATTGTGTTTTATTAACTCCCCCACAATTACCCTTTTACAATCCTGGGCAAAGTCACATATCATGTATTCTAGAAAAATTGTGACAAGATATGCATGTTCATATTCCTTAATCCATAGTGACAATATAGGAAAAGTAATATTCCTATCAGAAGTCAATATCAATAAATTTGAAATTCGTTGTCTCATAAATTGTATCCAAATAAAATCCAGTGAGATTAGTGACACTAATCATAGCAAAACAAGTTATGGGTCCAACATGCCATTAATTCCCCATGTGTGTGTGTGCCAAAAATTTCAAGTTTATATCTCCACCCTCTATTCAGTATATTCAGGTCAAGTAAAATAATTCTTCTTACCTAGTTTAATTCACTGAACCCGTTCTACATTCCCTTGTAATTAAATTTCAATACACACTCACTTAAGCATTCCCAAAAGTCAAACCTTGAGCTCCCAGCCTAGATATCCCCATGTGTTGTACATTTCATAACTCACCTCTTTATTAATAAATATTTCTTTTGATTTGATTTTTTTTTTGATTTTTTTGATTTTTTTTATTTTTTTTTAATTTTTAGGGCGTAAAACTGTCGAATATTAGGTACACATGCACAAGTCAATTAGGTACAATAATGAAATTGATCAGAAGAGAAATGAACATATGAACCAACCATTAATATAAGATGAACTTTCCTACCTAACTTAGATATACCTTCAATTGAGTAGGAATAATTTCACAAGTCATGGTTGTGTGAAAATTTGTGTGGATAAATTAATAACACAATTTACCATGAAAAAATATCATAAATAATGGTGTTATAATCTAAAAGGTTTTATAATGACACAACCAATCATATCATCAATGACTTACATTTTTATAAAAATAAACCCTTAATAATGAAATCTTGATAATTCTTATCATTCCACCAATGAATTTTGAAAACATGCATTTTCTATATGTTCCATATGGAAATGAGAATGCTACATGATATGTTTTTTTATTTTTTTTGGTTTTTTTGTTGTTTTTTTTGAAGTTTTTTACCAAAAACCTAACACAAAACACACAAATGAAAATCCTAAATAGCTACCCCAAAATGTTTTCCCCTCTCCCACACTTAAAATATTTAATTGTCCTCAATGTGAACCCATGAGATGATATGTACACATGAAATATATAATTTAAAATAGGACAAATAATATAAAAGTGAAAGGGTTAGAAACAACCTAATATTCTCAAGTGATGATGGGGTTATGTAGTGTGATGAAATCCACTACATCAGTAGAAAGTACCTTAATGTATTGATTCAAACATTTCCCATTGACTATAAATCTCTTTATAGTGTCATCTTATGTGATCTCCACTTCACCATAAAGAAAAACATTAGATACAATATAAAAACCTAACAATCTGGAACACAACTTACCAGACATCAGCTTCAGTTGTGAACTATAGAGTAGGACTTTCTCTCCTACATAAAATTCCCTTTGTTTGATCATTCTGTCATGGGATGATTTTGATCTTTCCTTGTAGAGCCTTGAGTTCTCATATGATGACAATCTAATCTTCTCAAGCCCTTGAATTTTCAACTTCCTTTTAATTCTATCTTGGGCCAAATCCATGTTTATTTTCTTTATATCCCAATAAGCCCGATGCTCAACTTCCATAGAGAGATGAAAAGTTTTCCCAAAAAAAAAAATCCAAAATGGGGATATACTGATGGGGGTCTTGTATGTCATCCTATAAGACCACAATGAATCATCCAAGCACTTGCTCCAATCTTTCCTATTCGACTGCACAATTTTCTCCAAAATTTGTTTCAACTTCTGATTTGAAACCTCAACCTGACCATTTGTTTGGGGGTGGTATGGTGTTGATGTTTTTTGCATCACCCCATACTTTTGAAGGAGGGAACCCAAATTATGATTGCAAAAGTGTGTCCCTTTGTCACTGATGATGGCCTTTGGTATTCCAAACCTAAAAAAAATCTGTGCTTTGACAAAGTCCACTACAATATGAGAATAATTAGTCCTGGTGGACTTAGCCTCCCCCCATTTTCTCACATAATCAATAGTGAAAAAATGTACAAGAAAACAAATGAACTCAGAAAATGACCCATAAAATCAATTCCCCAAACATAAAAAATCTCACAAAATAATATGGGTTATTAGGGTATCTCATGTATCCTTGAAATGTTTCTAGTGTATTGGTAACATATCATGACTTACAAAACACATGAGGATCATAGAATAAGATAGGACAATATAATCTAGATTCTAAGACTTTCCTAGCTATCAGTTGGGGTCCAAAATGTCCTCCACATGAAAGTGTATAACAGAAATATAGAACAGACTCAAACTCATGATCAGGAACACACCTCCTAATAACTTGGTCACTAAACATGCGCCAGAGTTATGGATAATCCCAAACATAAAATATTGACTCACTCTTTAACTTTTGGACTTGACGTTTCCTTAAATTTTTAGGAATTTCAGAGGCAACTAGGTAGTTAACTAAATCAGTATACCAAGGATGTGTACTTGAGATGGAATAAATATGCTCATTAGGGAAAGTGTCTTGAAGTGGCACTTGTTCCAAGGTTTAACCTCTAATGTGTGAGTAATCCTACTCATGTAGTCCTCCACCAAGTTTTCTAAAACCTTCCTATCTTTTATCTCAATATAAAATTCTTGAAGGAGGAGCATCCATCAAATAAGCCTGGGCTTCGCATCTAGCTTCTTCAAGAGGTACCTCAGAGATGTATGGTTAGAAAAAACAACTATTTTAGAGCCCAATAAATATGAACATAATTTATCTAAAGAAAATATGATGGAAAGAAACTTCTTTTATATTATTGTGTAGTTTGATTGGGGAAAATCCAATATCCTAGAAGCATATGCAATCACATGTGAACGTCCATCACTACTACAAAATTAACCATTAGCAACCGCCAAAAGCGGTCTCTAATGGTCTTTAGCGACCGCCAACCGACGACCAATGGCGGTCGCAGTTGGCCCGTCGCTAAAGGCCAATAGCGACCGAAAACGACGGTCGCTATAGGGGGTTTACGTCCAACCACGATGGCGGTCGCTGGGAGGAGTAGTAGTGACCGCTTTTGGCAGTCGCTAATGCTCTAAAAAATGTTACCATTAGCGACCGCTTAAGGCGGTCGCTAGCTTGGGGTTTTTTTAAAAAATACTGCATTTTGACAGCAGCCAAAGTACAAAAAAAAAACCTGCAACAAATAAAATCACATGAAAAAGGTTCAATGTGGATGTGTGTGTGGATTTAGTGGAAGACAACTGCAATTTAGAACTCACCTAAGATGAACAAAATTCAGTCACCCATGATCGGAAGAAACCTGTGTTAAAGTAAGTCTAGAGAATTCAGTCTGCCAGAAGTATGATAATGGAAGATATCATATTGATATAGTTGATTGGAAGGTGTGATTGGAATCCATTTAAATCACAACTCATGCTGAAATAATAAAGCTGAGTAAAAAATATATTCAGATAAAGGAAAATGACCATCCAATAATTCATTAAAAAATATAGTAATGTTTTCATAAGATCTACTGAAATAAAAGCTTGCTGATTTTTGGATGATCACCAACTGGATTTTCATAGAAGGACATTCATAAATACATGTAATGTTTATGTAAGTGCTTCATGCTTCTTGAATTAAGTCAGGATCATGGGAAAGAAAAAGATGTTATGCCTTCAACGACTGAAGAAACTCATAGAAGGCTCAGGCTATACTCACTAGTCTTCTCATCTGCAATCATTATAATATATCCATTTTAGTCATGAAATCTAACCGAGACATCCTCATCAAGTTCAGATCTAGTTTTGATAAATAAGAGCTTGATGTAGAGTTTTCTAATATAAGGGAAATGATCAAATAGAGACTGAATCTAAGTTACTTGATGTTGAGAATATATTTATAAAGATGATATGTGATATTAATAAAGACCAACTAATTTATACTCAATCATTTAAGAGTACTAAAAAGAAAATTATAGAAAGAAAAAAATTGAATTTGAAAAAGAATGACTAAAATAAGTTGCTGCCCAACCTTCTTCTTCCAAACATAGAAACACTTCCACCACAAAACATTTACCTTAAATGAAAATGAAAAAAAATCCAAACTAAACCTAAAAATTACAAAATGATTCAAACTCCAATGATTCATACTCACACCACTGATCTTGTTTGTTTACCTCTTATATTTTCAGTTTTATGAAGGAGATAGTGGGCCTTTGGGCACTCAAATATTTAGGATTTGGGGTTGCATGATGATACACGTAGGTTGTTCCATGTTTTGTGCCAATGGAATTTGAGTGTGTATTTTATGGAGGTTTTTCTTTAACCTAACAGTATGTGGTTACATTAAGTGTGAAAGTTCATGCAGGGATTTATGATTGCATGATGTGTTGAGCATAAGAAACATTGAGGTTTGTGAAGTAATGAGAAGTTTTATAAATAATGGATGTGTAATTTTGAGTGTACTCAATAGTGATAGTTTCATGTTTTTCTACAGTTGTAAGAAGCACTAGTTTCAGAAGTATATTTGAGTAATTTAGAAGAATAAGAATCCATGGGGTTGTGTGTGAACAAAATTATGCATTCAGTTTTGCAAAGCAGATAATAAAATCCATATTCCATTGTTTCTTAATCGTGTAAAGAAGATAAAAATATGTTCATATATATGTTTAATACTTAATTAAAAAATAAACACATTTACATTCATACATACCTCAGCCCTTAGATGCACATGGATCTACAAAATGATATGGATATGGTGTTTGTTCCCCTGAAATATCTTTAGTAATAGAAATAACTAATAAGGAAAGGATCTGATTCCTATTACAGTGCCATGTAATGTAAACTACATAGGACTCGTGTATACACTAAAATGCTCTAAATTTCAAACCACCCCTCACCAATGATCTAAACTGTACAACCAACTCAATAATTAAAACATATTTTATACACTAAAATGAAACATTTTTCACAATGTAAAGACATTATTTAAGACATGCTCTTATAATTTGATTCTCTTCATTCATCAATGCATCAAAAACAAATTTATAAACAAATAGCAGGCAAGTTCATTAGTGAATTTAAAACTTCTCTCTACCATAATAAATCTCCATTCTTATGGCTTTGAAAATTAGAGTTTAACACACGAGTATTCCTTTCCTTGGAAACCACCATAAGAAAGCTTCATCCATGCTCCTTCCACTAAGATAACCCAACATATGAGAAAACACCTTCCTACCCAATCCCCTAGAAGCATGTACCAAATAAATCCATGTCCGGTGAGGAAAAAAATACACAATTCATATTCCTTACATCGATATGCATTAGATTATAGGAATCTACATTGTCTTGGACAACTTTATTTAAACTTTTCAGCATTGCAAGGGAAAAGCAACATAAGAATGACATTCTCCAGACCGATGTTTTTCATCATGATTATGCAGTTGACTATAACTTAAAGGGGCCTTGCAATTATGCATTTCATATTTATAGAATAGTTGAATTGTTCTAGATATATATCTCAAAGAACTTTGGTTTTCAGCCATTGTAGTTTCCACCTTGGAAATTATATTAAAAAATTATTGTGTAACATAAAATTGTTACAATAGTTGCATCAGAAGTGGATAATTAGTGGAGTTAATTGCCTGTGGGATAAATCTTATAATTACCATGATTAAGGTTAATTATCTCATCATTCATTCACTTAAAACCACACACCTTTATGGTCAAACTAAATTTGAAATACGTATGGGGATGAAATGAGAACAAATTTCATTTTACAAAGACTAAACAATCAACAACAAACAAATCACAAAGCCAATGCATTATGAAATCTGAGTGATGGTGGTTCCAAAATTAAAAAACCTAAAACCAAAATTAGGGATTCCCAGATTGCACATAAAATCTATAACTAATTGAATATGTGGAGTCATAGGTCGGGTGAGACGTGGAGGAGGTGCAGCGGTTAGGGTGGATGGGCAGCGCGAGGCACCGGGTGCGGGCGTGAGATGAACGATCTGCGAGGAGAGGGAGCCACGGGTGAGGGAGGCGGAAGAAGAGGTGCGAAGGGGATCTAGGGAGGTAGAGGGAGTAAAATAAAGAGTGAGATGAAGCTGGATCCAGATGCGGGTTCGGCGAGGGAGAGGATGAGCGACGATGAAGGCGGAGGTAGGGTTTGCTGAGGGTGGTGCATGAGGGAGGAGTGGGGGGAGATATCACATGAAATTTATTTTTTAAGACTAGAGACCGCTATTGAAGGTCACTATTGATACCCAATAGCAACCGCCAATGGCGGTCTCCCGTTCCATGGGGCTCCAAAGATTAAATTTCTAGTAGTGCATCCACCCTCTATAATAAGATGGATCCAACTGAAAAGTTTGAAGCATCACACATAATATCAAATGGAATGTCCCACCATGGGGGCTGTATGATCGGTGGAGTGGTCAGATACTTCTTTAGCTCATCAAAGGAAGTTCTACAAGAATCATCAAACACAAAATCATAATCCTTTTGAAGTAATCACGATGTAGGAAGAACAATCTTACTGAAATATTTGATAAAACACCGATAAAATCCTACATTCCCTAAGAAAGATCTAACATCACACACACATGAAGGATATGGTAAGGATGAAATAATATCTACCTTAGATCTATCTACCTCTATCCCATGTTTTGACACTTCATTCCCTAAGACAATTCCATGCTCTACCATGAAATGACACTTTTCAAAGTTCAAGACCGGATTATTCTCAATATAATGATTAAACACCTTTCCCAAAATAAAGATACATTCATAAAATAAAGATCCATACACTGTAAAATCATCCATAAATACCTCCATGCAGGTCTTAATGAAATTAGAAAAAATACTCACCATGCATCTATGGAAGGTACCTATGGAATTGCATAGTCCAAATGGAATCCTTTGGTAGGAAAATATAGTGAATATATAAGTGAATGTTGTCTTCTCCTAATCATACGAAGCTATAGGAGCCTGAAAATATCCAAAAAATCGATCCAAGAAACAATAGTGTATTTTCACATCTAGTCTCTCAAGAATTTGATCAATAAATGGGAGGGGGAAATGGTCCTTTCAAGTGGATTGATTTAGTTTCCAATAATCAATACACACATGCCAACTGTTTTGCACCCTCATTGGAACTAATTCCCCTCTCTCATTTCTAACAATAGTAACATCACTTTTCTTAAGCACAACCTGAATAGGACTCACCCATTGGGAATCTAAAATGAGATAAATTATACCCATCTCTAGAATTTTTTTCGATTTCTTTTTTAACAACTTCCAAAAGAGTCAAATTTAGTCTCCTTTGTGTCTTCCTAACCAGTTTAGCCCTATCCTCTAGAAGAATCCTACACATGAAAATGGAGGGCCTAATACCTGATATGTCATCCAAGGTCCACCTAATTTATCTAATGTTATCTCTAAAAAGATTCAAAAATTTTTCTTCATGTTCAAAAGGATGATTATTAGCAATGATAACAAGTAATCTCTCACCACTTAATAAGTATGATTATTTGAGATTTTATGGCAATATCTTGAGTTCCAATGAAGGGGGGTGCTATATGGATGAAGACATTGAAGTAATTGAAATATGTACATAATGAACACTAGTATCAGAATATACATCATAAAGATCATAGAATAATGCATCAAATCCATCAACATACTCAATTTCCAAGTCATAATCAGAGTGAGCATGATCAAAATCAGAATATGAATCCACTTCTAAATCAAATCTAAGAGAGGGGTTTTCATTAGAAACATGTGTGGAAGTTCTCTTAGACATCAAGCTAGAACTAATACTCATAATCTTTCTAAGCATATGAAAATAAAAATTTATGGGTTTTTTATTTAGTGGTTCAAAATGGGAGATAACAAAAGCAGAATGGTCCTTTGAGGGGTACTTCATGGAGTTCATAACATTAAATATCACAACTTCATCTCCAAACTCTATGGAAAGTGTACCCTCATGGAAATTTATGATAGTTTTTGAAGTTTTGAGGAAGGTACTACCTAATATAATGGGAGAATGATAATTTACCTGATAATCCTTCATGTTAAGTATGTAGAAATATATTGGAAATATCATGTCTCTTACCTGAACAAGTACATCCTCAAGGACTCCCACTGGATATTTTGTAGCTCTATTTTCCAATTTCACCACTACTATCGTTAGCTTCAACTCACCAACCTGCAAAGAAGATAATATAGAGTGAGACATCAAATTTATAAAAGAACCTAAATAACATAAAGAATCATAAAAGTGTAACTCTCCTATGGTTCATGGTATGGTGAATGTTCTTGGATCCTTGCACTTTATTGGCATTTCTTGAGTTGGTGTAATGAGTGTTGACACATTCCTTACAAGATTTATCCTCTCATTTACCTTAATCCCTCTTTGATTGGTACAAAGTTATTTTAAGAATTTGGAATACCTTGGTATTCTCTTAATGGATTCAATAATGGGTATATTTATCTCCACATACTTGAATGTGTCCAAAACTACTTTTTTCATCACCTCTTCATCCATATTCTTGGTTTTTACA
This sequence comes from Viscum album, assembly GCA_963277665.1. Lineage (NCBI taxonomy): Eukaryota > Viridiplantae > Streptophyta > Magnoliopsida > Santalales > Viscaceae > Viscum > Viscum album. The sequence goes on along the minus strand of OY728159.1, from coordinate 2,052,612,549 downwards.
ACTCTATTTGTAAATGAAAGGGGTTTAGGAGGAACATCATCAATATTTTTCTTATCTTTGTCTATATCCTTGGATTTCTCATCAGTTGTTATAGAATGGGGCTTCTTCAGGGTAGAGGTGAATTATGGTGGAATGATAGGTGAAGATGTATCAATTGTTTGCTTCTCACTTCTCAATGTGATAGAACTGACATTCCCCTTAGGATTTTGATTTTTTTGGGAAGGAATATTTTTGGATTTATTACTTACCAGTTCATAGAGGGATATGTAAATCTAGCTCATTTGTGTCTTCAACTCCCTCAACTCAGAACCTTGAATCTTCATATCATTCTGTTGATTAAGAAAAATTTGTTTCAAAAGATCGTTAGTGTTAGAATCTACCTTTGTTTTAGAATTCCATTGTTTTTGGATTTCTGATTCTCGAGCTTCAAATCTCATTTGGGGTTGTTGGAAACCCTGTTGGTAAGATGGAGGCTACTAGAAATTTTGTTGAAAAGGGGACCTTTGTTGTTTTCTGGATCCATACCTCATTTCTGATTGATCCTTACACCCATGGTTGTATGTTGGAGAAAAGTAATCATACTTCTTTTAGGGATGTGGCTGTTGTTTCTCCTGATATGGTCTCCCAAGGAATACTACTGTGAAATCCTCCGTATCTTGTAGTTGGGGGCTACAATCGGTTGGGTGGTCTATTTCAGTGCAAATGACACAAGACCTCACAAGAGTGGGTTGGGATGTCTTTTGGTCCAAAACAATCTGCCTCACCTTAGTGTTCAATTATTCTAACTTAGTATCAATAAAATTATTTTCATGAGAATAAGGACTTAACTTATGTACTCCTCTAACATGTGGTGTACCTCGATCGCAAAATTGTTGGAAGTTTTTTTCCATCTTGTCAATAAACGTATGTACAACTACGGGTGTTTTGTTGACCAATTCCCCTCCAGCCACAGAATATACCATGATTCTATCCATAGGTGTAAGGACTTCATAAAATTACTGGATGATGAATATCTCCTTGATCTAGTGATGCGAGAAACTTGCACACAACTTCTTTAATCGTGCCCAATGCTCATACATTGACTCCCCTTGGGCTTGCTTGATCTCTGATATCTCCTTTTGAATGGAAGTGGTCCTCAATGTTGGAAAAAATCTCTACAATAAAATAAATTTCAAATCATTCCAACATGTTACATATTAATGTTGTAAATAATACATCCAATCCTTTGAAGTTCCATCAAGTGAGAATGGGAATTCCCTTAGTTTTATTTTAACTTTAGAGACATTTCTTGGTTTAAGGGTTGAGAAAACCACATTAAATTCTTTTAAATGTTTGTTTGGAACCTCACTAGATAATCTATGAAACTTTGAAAGAAGGTGAATTAACCTAGATTTTAATTCGAAGTCCCATTCAAGGTTTGGGTATGCAATACAATTTGGTTGATAGTTAATGTTGGGTATAATCAATTCTAGAATGGTTCTATTAAGTTCATTGTTAGTTTTTTCAGCCATTGGTTCTTGTTTTATGTTGATTTAGAAGTGTCTCCAATTATAGTGTTCCTAGAATGGAGGAATTCTCCAACTGGTTGAATGTTGAAACTTCCTATAGATCGAGATTTTCTGATTTGAGCTCGAAGGTTATGTTCAATATTAGGTTCAAGATCTAATAGATCCTCGAGATTATTTCATGTCATAAATCAAATAAAAATAAAAAGTAAATGAAGAAAAGTGGACCATAATAAAAATAAAAGAATTTTGAGTTGGTCTGATAAAAATAAAAGAAGAGAGAAAAAAATTTAAGGGGAAAGAAGAAAGAAAGAGGAGAAAAAAAGAATAAAATGAAAAATAAAAAAATACCTCTAATTGGTTGAATAAATTACTTGACTCCATAGAAAAGATGCTAATTTGAAAGGCACTATCATGGGTGCTTTCAAATGATGTGTAATTTTTAATTTTAGGTGTAGTAGAGTGGCTAACCAAGGTCGTCTTTCAAAGGGGTAAGCAAATTGAACACCATATTAAAGGTATTTTAAAAAAAAAATAAAAAAAAAATAAAAAACTAATTAAAAGGATGGGGTTTCTTTATCATTTATATGACTATAATAATTATGTTGGAAGATGATTTTATATTTTTTTACTTTTTTTTGAAATGAGATTAAGAAAACACAACAAGAAGATGTTTTTTTAGAAAAATGTTTTTAAGGATCAATCAATCTAAACCTAGATATTAACTTAATTATTAATCATTAAAATTTAAATTTAAATCCACTTAATTGTTATCCCCTAATTTTTTAACCCCTGAACCCTACAAGAATTAACTTTACCATAAAGATGAAAAGAGTTAAACCCTAGGATAACTTTAGAACATGCAATCGCAACAACCTACTTTGATTTCCATTCCAATACTATTTTATGCTTAGAAGTAAATTAGGGAATATATATATTTTTTAAATGAGTATTAATTTAGTTTAAGGATTATATTTTAACTCTACAAATTAATCCCATGTGGTTTTGTTTTATTGATTAAGTTCATGCTCTCACAATTTACACAAATCTTGACCTCACATGTTTTGTGTTAATTGTTCAATTTCTTTCTTAGTTTCTTATAGTTTAAAAAATAAATTCATGGATCATATTTTGTGAATTAAAGTATCTAATTTATTCAAAATAATTAAATAAATAATGTAATAGGTAGATCAATCACTAAAAAAACTACTCTTCCATGGGCGGCGTAGTCATTGTAGAAAAGAATTGCATTCGCAAAGGTTGTGGAAAGGGTATAACCCAATAAAGTTTCTAATATTGATTTACATAACAAATAGGAACATTAATAGAAGAAGAAAATTGAAAATAATAGATTAAATGGAAGAGAAACTAAGATTTTACTGAAAGAACAACAATATTACAACAAAGAAGATAAAGATAAGAGATTTTTGGAGGAGATCCTAGCTTGATAGATTACCTCCTCCAATGGTGAATTGAATTGGAAAGGAACCAATTATTATCTAATCCTAATACTCTATGGAACTTCCAACCCTCTCCAAATGAGAAAAATACACATTTATAGAGTGGAGGGGAGGCTAGGTTACAAGTGGTTTCAAGTGTGAATGGGGAAATTCAGCCAAATATTTTATTCCAAGTTTCACCACCTGTTTGACCCTAAAAACTCATGAACCAACTGTCCTTCTAGAAGGATTATTTGTGATAAATTTTGTTCCCGAGATTCTCTCCAAATTTAGGACCAATCCAAGCATGGATTAAGAAGTTATGGCCCAAATACAGAACTGATATCCAACCTAGTGAGTCTAACCCATCTTTGACTTCATGACCTTTTTACTACAATCAAATGCATGATTTAGCTCCCATATCCCGAATGAAATTTGTATACAATTAAGTCAAGACAACCTTTACAAAATTATAAGTTCAAATAATACATAAAAAAATATTTATGTCTGAATTACTATAGTTCACTTTAAAGGGTAAAAGTAGAATTTTTATCAAATTTTCAAATGAATGATCTAATCCCAAATATTTTATAAATAAACACATTTAACACAATTTAAGGAAATTATATCATTTATTATCAATAAAATACTCAATAAAATTGTGTTTTATCAGATGTATAATTGGATGGTGTCCCTAGTTGAACATCTTTTGTGTATTTATTTTGTTAATTACTGAATCAAATAGAATGGATATGAATAAAGAACAGATGGATGAAAATCATTTGAAAAAAGGGAATGAAGATGGAGTGAAAGAGTTCCTTAAGTTTTCAAAATATCATGCATATGACCCTTCTCAAATCCTTTGTCCATGTTTATGTTGTTGTTATTCAAGACTAATTATTCTAGAGGAGTTGGAAGAACACTTGATCTATCATGTAATAGATCAAAGTAATAAATGTTGGAATAAACATGAGAAAAAAGATAATGTTGCTAGTGGATTGGATACCACTGCATTTTATGGATCATTTGATATGATTACAAGTGTGGAGAATGAAAATGACTGTATCAAGGATGTGATTACAGATGTGAATGACGATGAAGATCATATTGAGGAAATGACAAGGATAGTTGAAGATGAACTTCATGATTGGAAAAAAATATTTAAGAAGTTAAAGAGTTGTGAAAAGATGCCATTTTATACTGGTTTCACTAAATATGTAATATTATCAGCTGTACTAAAGCTGTATAATTTGAAAGAAGGTAACGAATGGAGTGAAGCCAGTTTTATGGAACTACTTGTGGTCTTGAATGACATGCTCCCAGAAGACAATGAGATCCCAAGACGAACATATTACACCAAACAAATGATAAGCTTAATGGGTATGATCTTTAAAATAATAAACACATATCCAAATGACTGTATACTATTTATAAATAACCAAAAATCACTTACATAATTACTAAAGTGTGGTTCTTCTCGATAAAAGAAAGATGAATCCGGTCCTACAAAATTTGTATGGTACTTTCCAATCATTCTAAGGTTTAGTCGTCTATATGGAAGTGAGGAGACTGCAGGGAAATTGATGTGGCATGCAGATACAATAATTAAATATGGGAAACTACATCATCCGATAGACTCTCCTCAATAAGAAATAGAATTGATCATGAGTATCCTGAATTTGGAAACGAGCCAAGAAACCTTCATCTTGAATTATCTACAGATGGAGTGAATCCTTTTGGTTTTCAAATAAGCACTCACAGTACATGACCAGTTATGATGGTAAATTATAACTTTCCACCGTGGTAATGCATGAAACGAAAATACATCATGTTATCTATACTTATATCCATAATAAAACAACTAGGTAATGATATTAATGTTTATTTGGATCCATTGATCGAGGATTTGGAATTATTATGGGATTTAGGTGTTACATTATATGATGCTTACAAAAATAAAGATTTCATGTTGAGATCCATGTTGTAGGGGATGATAAATGAATTTCCTTCTTATGGAAATTTGTCAGGATATATTATTAAAGGAACTCAAGGGTGTATCATTTGTGAACAAGGTACACAGTCAATTAGGTTGAAACATTTATCAAAAACCATGTTTCTAGGAAATCATAGATTTCTACCCTGATGGAATAAGTACCGATCTTGGATGACATTGTTCTATAGAAGTTAAGAAGAATGTACAACACCAGCTCCACTAACAGGTGATCAACTATTTGAGAAAGTAAAAGATGTGGACACTGCTTTTGGTAAACCATTTTTGAAAAACATTACGAAAACCAATTGGAAAAAGAGATCATTTTTTTTGAATTACCATACTAGAATTGTTGGTACATCAGAAATTTTCTTAATGTTATACTTTTTGAAAAAATATGTGTGATAGTGTCATCAACACTTGCTAAATGCAACTGAAAAAACAAAGGATGTAATTAAGACTATGTTGGATATGGTTGACATGGAAATATGAGAAGATTTGGCACCAATGAAGGATGAAGAAATAACTTTTCTTCATTCAACTGATTACACTCTTTCCAAGTAGGATAGATATCAAATTTTCAACTTCTTGAATGATGTAAAGGTTCTATTAGGGTATTCATCGAATATCAAGAATATAGTGTTAATGAATGATTTAAAGTTAAAGGGTCTTAAATCACATGACTTCCATGTTTTGATGCATGATCTAATTCCTATAGATTCATGTTTCATTTTTTCCCAAGAATTTCCATCATATATTAACCAAGATCTGTTTCTTCTTCAATGTTATATGTAATAAAGTTATAGACCCAAAGAAATTGCCGACTATAGAAAGATAAATTGTTATCATATTATGTGAATTAGAAATATTCTTTCTACCAACATCCTTTGATATGATGGTTCAATTGGTGAGAGAGATTCGACTATGTGGTCTTGTACACTATAGATGAATGTACCCCATTGAACAACATATAAAATTTTTAAAAGGGTATGTCAAAAATTGAAGTCAGCCAAAGGGTTGTATTGCAAAGTGATATATTGTTGAGGAAGACATTGAAATCTATACCAAATACCTATTTGGTGAAGAGAGAATTATTCTACCAAAATCTCATCACACTGGGTGACTTGAGGGTGAAGGAATTTCTAGAAGAGATGTTGTCACAATCAATATAGATCGGGAGAAGTCCCACCTTTACATTTTGCATAACAATTTGGAGGTTGACCCGTATGTTGAAACCCACAAAGAAATTATTAGGCTTTTGAATCCATCAAGGGATAAAATATGGATATCAAATACACATAATTAAAAGTTTATAGGATGGTTTCAGGACCATATTTTTAAGGATTTAGATGAAAGTCCGAATTCAATTTCAAAACGAATTTAATGGCTAGCCGGAGGACCAAGTGTGTATGTATTATCTTACAATGTTTATGTAATTAATGGTTATAAGTTCTATATAAATGAACATGATGGATACATTACCATGAAAAATAGTGGAGTTACACTTGTAAATGAAGTGATTCATGTTTCTAGTACTAAGGAAAAAAATCCAATTTACATGAATATGTCATACTTTGGTATCATCCAAAAAATATGGGAGTTGGATTATACAACATTCCAAGTGATAATTTTTCAATAAAAGTGGGTTGATAATAGGAGTGCTATTAAAATAGTTGAATTGAGATTCATGAAAGTTGATTTTACTAAGGAAGGGTAAAAAGATGAACCATTTATAATGGAATCATAGGTAGTACATGTATTTTATGTTCTACATCCTACAAAATGAAAGTGGTGAATTATTCAATTATCAACCAAAACCACTGAAGCTTCAAATGAAAATTCAACTGAGGATGAAACTTTCATTGGGACATTGAAATCATTTCATAGTGGTCCCAATGTAGATGACATTTTATATGTCATATAAGATCATAATGAATGGATTTGGATAACTAATAAAGGGGTCAAATCCCTTTAGCCTTAAAAAAAGAGAGTTCAATAACTAGGTTATATATTTTTTGTAATATACATCGTGTCACCTCATGTTATTATATGTTTGATGTAGTATTTATGTAATCTAAATTAAATTTTAAACCACTTCTGTAGATAATGAATTTTACACGTGCTGGTGCTCCCAATCATGAGGAACAATAGGTTTATCAACCTTTTTCTACTCCTAGTGTAGAGGTATAGTGACCATCTTCACATACATATGCTACCACTCTAGAGGAAAAACATATTGATGATGTTGAATATGAGGAAATGGTAGGAGACAAAGGACCTACGATGTAGAAAAAATAGGACCACCAGAGTTTGACAGTGTTAGAAAAAATCATTAAGGTAAAAATCAAAGGCATCAAATACAAGGTCAGATGGAATGCATGGGGCCGGCATATTAACCCCAATAAGGCCATGTTAAGTAGTTACATTAGAATCATCAATCAAAAATGGGTGTTGATTGATGTAGATTCATGGCACCATGTTTCACCCACACTTAAGACATTAATGTGGGAAGATATTATGGTAACATTATGATATCATTTATTTATTTTTAATAAAAATTAAAATAATAAAACATTGACTTAATCTTCATAAACCCTTGTAGAGTGCATTTATAGTAGATGAATCTCACAAGAAATATGAATTAATTCTTTTTAGAATAATTCACAGAGGCTTTCACACAATTATAACATGGCATCATCTTAAAGATGCTGAAGGAAAAATAAACCCACACCCACCACTTATATATGCACACCTAATAACCCAAGAAGTGTGGGATGCATTTACTAGCCATCATACATATGTGTATTTTCAGGTACATTGTGGATAGTAATATATTGTTTGATGATATGTGTATTCATCACTTTGATTGAAATTTTTTTATTTATGAAACAACAACTGAGTGCTGGAAATAAGAAATGGGTATAAAAACCGACATACCCCTACTGTAAAGAAAGGATGGGGTACAATTCACTTGAAAAAATTGGTACTTATTGTAAATCTATTGTAATAATTTTATGCGACATGAAACAATAACATAATTATGTTCCTCTATTTGTATATAGATTGATGACATCAAATCCAAATCCACTTCCATCATACCCCATGTGCTATAGAAGGAGTCATGTGTAAATAAATATGGGATACCAATAGATGAAAACACAAAAAAGTGTGGGAAACATGTGTAAGTATAACATAATAAAATTTTGTTTTTTTTTTAAATTTTTATTACATAACAATGATTAATTATTTTCCTATATTTTCTATCTGTCATATTCATAGGAATCAGCAACACTTGTACCAGATAAACACCTACTATCGGTGGCCTTGAAGTGGCCAGAACAGTATGGCCACGTTAGAGGTGTGGGTTTTGGGGTGAAACCCCAAACACATTTTGAGAAAAAAAGAAACAACAGGAGGATCAAGATATAGAAAGGGTATAGATGAAAGTAAGAATAAATAACCTTGAAGAAAAATTTCTTTGGTAGTCTAATTTGTTAGAAAATGTTATGGGGATAATTAAAGAGAAGAAGTAACTCAATAACAACCATTTCGTGAAGATCCCCCACCCCCACTAGCTTTGAGGCAAGCCATCCCCCTCAAAGAACTTTCTTAGTCAAGGTAATCAATATTATAATAATTGTTTTTGTGAAATGTGAATAAAAAAGACACTAATACCTTTCCTATACTAATATTCTATAGGGTGGAAATGATTGTGATTTGTATCTATCAACACCCACCCATCGCCTTGTAGTGAGGGCTACAGTGTTCAATATCCAAGATGATAGACTATAAAACATACCACTTCCAATATGTCATGTGAGAGTAGAGATTATAATAAATCATGATCCAAGCACCGAGCTACCTGTTCCACTTGATGATGAAGATATTCACATGATCAACCAAGATGTTGGAAAATTCATTACATGTATATTAGATCTTGTAAAAACACATGTCGAGAAGGAGGTATTCATTTCCAATTTATTTTTTATGATAAACCCTTAACAATTAATGAAAAAAGGTATGAACCTATGAATGTTATTATAGATGAACAAAGGGAAGGGGTTGAAATGAAAGGCTGACTCAAAACTATCTAAAATATCAACAAAACAATCCAAAAGATCTTTTGAAAGCACCTTTAATCTTCCCATTGAATACCCACATTTACCAACATTGAAGGTTCATGCAGATGAAAAGTTATAAAGTGGTAGTAGCCACATAGTTTATTTTGAAGAAAAAATGTATGTAAAGGAAGGTACTGGATATATTGGTTTGGAGAATTTAAATTAAATCCTTAACTATGATTGGACAGGATCCTCATTTGTAAATGTATACATGAGGTATGTTTTCATGATTTAATTTTCCAAAAGCTGATATACTATGTTAATTATGACTAAATACATTTCATATTTTTTTTTCAGGTGTATATATAAATACCAAATGAAGGGATTTACCCATGTTTTTTTTGGACTCGTTATTCCTCACACCACCTATACAAAACAAACAAAAATAGAATCCAAAAAATGGATGAAATAATGGAAAAACTTTCCAAATCATTTGAAAGAAAACCTAGGGATAGCACACTCTTAATAATACCAACTTTTCAGGGGTAAAATGTTATAATTTAATCATATCAAATATATTTTTATTTCTTTCATTACATATTCCTTTTTTTCTGAAAACATTAGATGATCATTGTGGTCAATTTGGACACTCCAGATATTTATTTTCTGGATTCAATGCATGGATTACCAACAAACTGACCACACATGATGGTGTTTTTCAATTTGTAATACACTACATCCAAAACTTTAGAACTAAAATTCAAGTTATATAATGTATATTTTGTTTTATTGAGGATTCTGTTATTATAGGGCGGTGTGTGATTATCATATAAAGCATGGTATGAGGATAAGAATTATGTAGAGGGACCCTGAACAGTTCTACAACTAGATAATTATCAGTGTATATATAATAATATTTCACTAACCAAACACATATCAAAACAAATTAGTTATTTTCCTCAATGTTTCTATAGTGTCTGAAACAAATAAATATAAAATATTGTGGTTATTATGTTTGTAAATTTATGAGAGAGATCATATTCCATAAAAAACACATCGACAAAGATATATTTTCAAAGTAAATTAATATTTAATTTAAAATATTTATTAATCCTTTATGTATTTATATTTTCTAGTAAAACTATGATTTTAAAAAAAATTGTGTTCAGAAGATTATGTACATTTTCTTAGAAACGAATGGGCATCATACCTGATCACAGAATGTGCAAAAATAGCATGAAGATGTGACTTCCATAAAAGTAACGGATTGTTTCATATTTTGTTTAATTTATTTCTTTTTAGTATTACTCACATAAGAATTATTTTCTTATATAGGTGGATTAATTTTTTCGAGTTAGGGTGGTTTGTTCAAAGATTCTCATGCTCGTGAGAGATTGTACTTCAAGGATTCAAATCATAATTCAATTAGAAGGTAAAGTTTTTTTAATATACTATGTTTTTCCTCATAATATTATACAAGTGGGTTTTATTATTTAAAATTGACATTAATTTAAGTAAAAAGAACAAGTGACATTCTAAAAACTGAGAAAACACATTCGGATTGTTATGATACTTTAGGAAAATAATACATGAGTCATTTGTGACATGTAAGAATCAACCACACCTCAATCCAATGCACAATGTGATTGATATGACTAAAAGTGTCCCTTATCAGTTTAAAATTGAAATTTTAGTTCGAAACGTATGACTCACTGAAAAACAAGAAAACATGATTTGATTTTCTTGATAATTTAGGACAGTGATTCATAAGTCATTTTTGATGTGTATGAAGTAGTCTCACATCAAAAAAATGCACGATGTGACCGGTATGACTCAAAATAAGTGTTTCTGGTTTGAAATGACATTTTAGTAAAAAAACAAAACTAACACACTAAAAATAAAGAAAACACATTTGTATTGTTTTTATACTTTAGAAAAATGATATATATGTCATTTTTGACATTTATGAATTAATTTCACCTCAATATGATGCACTATGTGTCCATTATAACTCAAAGCGGTTCATTTATTTAAAATTGACATTAATTTTAGTAAAAAGAACAAGTGGCATACTGAAAATTGAGAAAAAACATTTTTATTGTTTTGATACTTTAGGAAAATGATCCATGATTCATTTTTGACATGTAGGAATCAACCAAACCTCAATCCGACACACGGTGTGACCGGTATGACTAAAAGTTTCCGTTATCAGTTTAAAATTGACATTTTAGTTCAAAATGTGTCACTCACTGAAAACCAAGAAAACATGCTCTGATTTTATTGATAATTTAGGATAGTTATTTATAAGTAATTTTTGACATGTATGAATAATTATCACATCAAACTGACGCACTATGCGATCGGTATGACTCAAAATGTGTGTTTTTAGTTTGAAATGAAATTTTAGTAAAAAAACACAACTTTCATACTGAAAATTGATCAAATGAATTCATATTGTTTTTATAATTTAGGAAAATGATCTATAAGTCATTTATTATCTGTAATAATCAACTGAAATTCAATATAATGCATAGTGTGGCTGGTATAACTCAAAGTGTCTCTATTTATTTAAAATTGACATTAATTTTAGTAAAAAGAAGAAATGACATACTGAAAACTAAGAAAACACATTCAAATTGTTTTGATAATTTATGAAAACAATCCATGAGTTATTTGTGACATTTAGGATTCAACCACACCTCAATACGATACATGGTATGACCGGTATGACTCTATGTGTGTCTTTTTATTTAAAATTGACATTAATTTAAGGAAAAAGAACAAGTGACATATTGAAAACTGAGAAAATGTATTCAGGTTGTTTTGATACTTTAGGAAAATTATCTACGAGTCATTTGTGTCATGTAAGAATCAACCACACCTCAATATAATGCACGGTGTGACCAATATGACTAAAAGTGTCTATTATCAGTTTAAAATTGACATTTTAGTTCAAAACATTCCACTCATTGAAAACCAAGAAAACACTCTCTGATTGTCTTGATAATTTAGGAAAGTGAATCATAAGTCATTTTTGATGTGTATGAAGTAGTATCACATTAAATTGATATACAATGTGACTGGTATGTCTCAAAATGTGTGTTTCTAGTTTGAAATGACATTTTAGTAAAAAAACATAACTGGCATACTAAAAATCAACCAGATGCATTCATATTGTTTTGATAATTTAGGAAAATGATTTATAAGTCATTTTATACATGTAGGAATCATACGTACCTCAATATGATGCATGGTGTGGCTGGTATAACTAAAAGTGTCCCTTTTTATTTAAAATTGAAATTAAGTTTAGTAAAAAGGACAAGTGACATACTAAAAACCAAGCAAACATATTCATATTATTTTGATAATTTAGGAAAATGATCCATGATTCATTTTTGACATGTAGGATCCAGCCAAACCTCAATAAGATTCACGGTGTGGCCAATATGACTCAAAGTATGACTTTTTATTTAAAATTGACATTAATTTAAGTAAAAAGAACAAGTGACACTGAAACCCAAGAAAAAACATTCATATTATTTTAATACTTTTGGAAAATTATCCATGAGTCATTTTTGATGTGTTAGAATCAACCAAACCTCAATCCGATGCATGGTGTGACTGGTATGAATAAAAGTGTTCGTTATCAGTTTAAAATTGACATATTTGTTCAAGATGTTTCACTCACTAAAAAATAAGAAAATGCTCTTTGATTGTCTTTATAATTTAGGACATCAGTTCATAATTAATTTATGACATGTACAAAGAAGTATCACATCAAACCGATGTACGATGTGACCGGTATGACTCAAAAAGCATGTTTCCAGTTTGAAATGACATTTTAGTAAAAAAACAAAACTAGCATATTAAAAACTGAGAAAATACATTCAGATTGTTTTGATACTTTAGGAAAACGATCCATAAATAATTTGTGATAGGTAGGGATCAAATAAACCTCAAATTGATGCACGGTATGACCGATATAACTCCAAATGTGACATTATTTAAAATTAACATCAATTTTATTAAAAAAACAAGTGATATACTCAAAACTGAGCAAACACATTCAGATTATTTTGATAGTTTTGGAAAATGATCCATAACTCATTTTTGACATGTAGGAATTAATTCCACCTTAATACGACGCATGATGTGAATAGTATAACTCCAAATGTGTCTTTTTTTATTAAAAATTGACATTTTATTAATGTATTCTTTCATATTAATGTTTAATTTATTTATTAATAGTATTTATAACATAATATTTGTTTTCTTATATAGGCGGAATCTTTTTCTTGGGTTGAGATGATTTGTTTAGAAACTGATACCATGGGTATAAATTTTTGAGAGGGAATCAGGGGAGTCAAAATATGAAACATTAATGTTTTTAAATGTTTTTTAGATAATTGTAAATGTAATTATATAAAAAATTGTTTGAAATTTATATAGTAGTGTTTTTTGTACATACCATGGGAAGAAATTTTTGTATTCATGATGTTAATTAAATATATATTTCCTTGTTTGAAATTATAGGTTTTTTTAGGTGTGATGTTATATTAAAAACAGATTTCAACAAGCTAGGCCTTTATCAGCACCATTTCGAGCGCTATTTAAGGAGATGATAAGGGGGGACTTTATCAGTACTTTTTTAGCACTGATAAAGGACCCCCTTTATCAACACTTTTTTAGCGCTGATAAAGAGTCCTCCCTTTATCAGCACTTTTTTATCACTGTTAAAAGACTTTTTTCACACTATTAAAGAGAATATCTATAGTAGTGTAGACAATGCACCCTACTCACCACACTATATCTCACTGCTCACACACGTTCTGAACAAACTCACACACAAAGAATTCAAACAAGGAAATGACAAGAAAAGTAAATTGAACATAGAATATTTCAAAGTTTTTACTTTCATCCTATGTACACGAGAGAATATTGAAAACTCTTATACTATTGGAAGTAAAAAGGATTAAAAATAGTGCAGCCAAGGAGCCAATGTTACACTTTCGATTCAATCGTACAAGCTTCAAATCAAATATTGGTCTTAATTTATAGAGGTGAATAAATAATTGAATAGGTAGAATCACCATCCAACTTTTTTGTTCAACTATCTATTGATTTCCCCATTCTTATGTGAAAAGCACTGACTCAATCATTATAGTTGGTGGATTGTTTACAACCTCTATCCAATAAACATAGAACAATTTGTAAAGCTCATCAAAAGTACTCCAACTTCTGATAAACGAAACTTGTGTAATGAATATGTTGTTTTCTCTGCCTTGATAAGTCTGAGATGAGCTTATGGAGTTCCTCATTATAGTAATTTGAATCAGATAACTTAAAAAAAATTATTCAAAATCCTAACTATCCCACACTTACTTCAAGGATTATTTCGGTATTCTCCAAATCTTGGACAAAACTCATCCTCTTTCTCTATGTATATAGTGTTCTCCATAATCCTATGTTAATTTGAGCCCTACTAAGTCATAGAGATACCTAAAAAATTTAAGGATTAAAACATTTGTGAACATGTCAACCAGATTTTTCTTCCTAACTATCTTTTGAAACTCTTAACACTTTATATTCCAACAGATTCAAAATGAATTGGAATTTCAAGTCAATGTGTTTCGTTCTTACATGAAAAATTTTATTTTTGATACGAACTACCCCAACGAGACCTAAGACACGACTACCCCAATCCCAACTCCAATAGGCCAAAGGCTAGTGACCAATACTGAGTAGGCACATCAGACACATAGAATTCCTTAATCTAATGTACCTGTACACATGCATGCATCTCCAAGACCATACATTGATGAAATGTAAAAAAAATGACAACCATGCACACATACGTCTAAAATCCCACCATCAGAGTACAACAACAAAGTAATAGAAAGAAAATGACCAAATAGAAGCCTGCAAAAATAAACTAAAAACAATTCCAACGTGTAAAGAAGGAGAGGACTATTGTAAATTAAACTACCAGAACAAACCTTGGTCTATCTGGATCACTAATATCTACCTAGTTCTGATACCTCTATGACTCTGTCAAAAGGTCGGTTGTTTTCATAAGACACGACACATGTGATTAAAACACATACATGGGTGAGTATAACTATAATACCAAGTAGGACACCCTAAAATCACTTAGCATATATGTAACGACCCAAACTTTCATTAATGGAAATTACTCTTGATCTAATTAAATGTATCATTATATAACATGTTTATATAAAATGTGAACCTCATTGGTTTTATGTTTTTGGATTTTAAAATACTGTTAATAATTGTGACTGTTTCTAATATAGCCATTGAACAGTGATCACATTATTAGTATAAATATAGGGCTTTAACAAATCCAATTTACTCAGACAAAGGAAGCGATGACCTCATCTAGTAGACTTCCCCATATGAATCCCATTTTCCGGAGCTCAGAAAGAAGGTGGATTCATTGGGCTTCACTCTTGACTAATCCCAATCCGAGATTCAACATGTTAATCTCAAACGGAACTGCTTACGAGAGAAGTGGAAGTTGATAAAGATTACCACCTGATCAATGTTATCTGAGCCACCCTAAGATTTTGTCACCATCATACACCTTACTCTTCAGTCTTATACATGTGTTATAAAAGTTTATGTAACAATACCTTAGCACTATGATTATTTGAATTATTTTGTAAATAATAATGAATATACATTCATTTTATTATTGTTACTTTGTAAATAGTTTTGATAGCGCAAATAGTATTTTTAGTTAATATTCAACTAAGAAATATATTTTGATAAATTAATGTATTTTTGAATTAAATAATATTTTAATAAAATATTATTATTATTAAATTAATTTTTATTAAATATAAATGATCGTATAATTTTATTAATGCAATTGTAATTTTTATTAAGGTTTGAAAGCTGTTTTTGTCAAAACCCAGGAATTTTTCGATAAATGGTGATTTTTATTTTAAAAGTAAAAATTCACGTATTTAGAAAATTATTTAGATAAAATGAATATTATTTTTGAAATCAGGATATCAAAATTATCCAATGTTTAGTTTTTCATAATTTTCCGAGACAATCGAATTTTTGGGTAAAAATTAAATACCGTTTAAATATATAATGTGTTTTATGACATTATAATGACCCAATAGTGATGTAATAAAATACTATAAATGATATGTTTGGAAAATATATGTTTTAACATTAAAATAATTTTATTTTAGGTTTGTTTGATTTATTTTACAAAACTTTAGTGGACCCTCTAAGAGTTATAAAACATTTTCACTTTTTAAATGAATTTCCTTGAAAATGTGACTCACCTCCACATAATCCACCCTATTATTTTAAGAAGTTAGTTAATTGGCCTTATAAAATATTGTTTTTCACTCCCCCTTTTCAAAAACCATTGGCAAAAAACATGGGCTGTTTTGTGGTATTAATTAGTTTAATGTGTGGTGACCCAAACCTAAATAATAAAGAATTCTCTATCCTTTCCTATATAAACCCACCCAAGATCCCACTTCCTCTTCAATAAAAGCCTTTGGAGTTCATACAAACTCTTCAATACTCTCTCTATAATCCTCCAAAGGTGCCCCAAGCTTCCAAGAAGCCTCTCTCAAGCCTCTCCCAAGCCTTTGGGATCACACTTCCAAGTAAGGAATTTACTATTTTATCATTTTTGTCTCAATTTCATTATGTTGTTATACCCTTTTAATTTCAATTAAAAATGTTGGGGTATGATTTAGAACCTCCCTAATACTTACCTATTTATGTTTGAATTATGAGATACCCCTTTCACTCTCATTTAATGCCTCCCATGTACACATGTTACCATGCTGAAATTCCGTAAGGAATCTCTCTCTCCTCATTTACATTCAAGCAATTCCATTATATTATGAATCTAAATTCCTTTAATTATGTTGGTACATGTTTCTATATGAACCCCTTACTACCCATTACATGTAAATATGATGATACACCCCTTTATCTCTCATCAACCATTTTTACAAATTTTTATGTCATGTCGTTATGCTGCCGAAATTACACCACGATTTTCCAAGTCAAAATCATTGTGTAGTGAATACCATACCAATGTCTATATCAAGGGTATTCACCTTTATGAACATATACATATTTAATGGTACTTTCATGTATGTATTACAAATTTATTAATCGTGGAATAACTTATGATGTTGAATGACTCCATGCTTTATGATCCATGTGGCACACTTATAAATGAAATGAAATGTTTAAGAAGGGTACGCCCTGATAGCACTCCAATGCATTGGGTAAAGATTAGTATCATGATACTTGAAGTTAAATGAGGTTTTACTCATTCTAATTCAAGTGAAATGAGGGTTTACTCATGATGCATGTGAAATGAGCCTTGTCTCATGCTAAAATCATGTTAAATGTTGTTTCCACATTTCCATGTTTTGATTATCGTGCTTTATCATGACTTTATGTTTCTCTTGTGCTCCATTAATATTCCTATTTTCTAACACGTACTATATTCCTCATGTTATTCCATATTTATTCCCTTATTGGGCTTTATATCTCACCCTTTTCTTATGCATGTCGTCAGGTTATCCTATGCAAGGTTAAGTACGAGGGAATGTAGTGGTCATGTAAAGGAAGTTTTCAATAAAGATGTTGTATTTAATGTTTTAAGTTGTTATGTAATGGTCCTAATCCACAAATACACTAGACATCTCGATATTTTATTTTTTATCAAGTGAATTTTATTAAATAAATCATGTTTAAATGTGTAATAAAGAGAAGGGTTGTCATAGTTGGTATTAGAGGATAGGTTTAGTTATTTTTGGGATTAGGATTTGAAAACCCTAGTAAATCCTTGGAGATAAGACTAAGTATAATAAAAACATCCCTATGTTTTGTTGAGTATTGAGTAAGTGGTTTATCAATAAAATACATCCCTGTCTAAATACGAGTAGGTAGAGGTGACTCTGGTGCATCTTTATCCTAGGGGTAAAACCCGAAAAAACCACTTTGAGCTAGATTCGAATGGGAACTGGTGCATGACAATAGGCCTTTCTGTACTATTGGTTACGACACTCACGGGGAATATGCTTTGGTAAATTTACAAGCTTAGTATGAACCATTATTAAGGGCATTAAAAAAATTCCCCTAAGAGTATATATTAGAAAGTAGATCACGAATATCATAGATTGAATCCTATGGATTCATAAGTTAAGGAAATAAAAGTTATTTATAAGTTATCATTTTTTTCCTTGGATTACCCTTTATGTGTTACCCCTAAATTTCCTTTTATTTCATCCAATGGTCGGTAATAGGAGGACTCGGGCTAACAACCGATGTGAAGATCAATGTGATGACTGTGCTAATGAGATGCCCAATCCGATGGAAGCGGGAATCACGAACTTTGTCACACTTCTCTCTTAGTAAACTAAATATTTGAATAGAAACATGGGTCAAGAGGAACGTTCAACCCCCCCACAAGAAAGAACAAGTCGCTGTTGAGAGATTTATGAGACAAAGGCCTCATACTTTTAATGGATCATCTGATCACTCAATTGTCGAACAATGGGTCAACTCCATTGAAAATATCTTCTCTATCATTAAATGTTCTGAAAAAGAGAAGGTTCTCCTGACTGCTTATTGTATCGAGGGTGAAGCTAATCAATGGTGGATGTTGATCAAAAATATGAATCCTGAGGAGGAGATCGAGGCGTTGGAATGGAAGGATTTCTGGAATATGTTTTTTTATAAATATTTTCCACGCACCCTCCGACTTAACATGGAAATGGACTTCCTTGACCTCAAACAAAAAGACAATGAATCTGTCAGAGAATATGAGAAAAAATTCACAAGGCTTGCACGATATGCCTCCAGCTTTATCATTACCCCCAAATACAAGGTTGATCTCTTATTTGGTGGGATGGAACCTAGCCTGTGGAAAGCGCTGGAAATCCGTGACTTCAATAGATATGAGAAAATTGTCTGATGTGCCCTCAAGGTTGAAATGGAGATCGTAGAATCTCAGGGGTATCATGGGGATAATAAGAATAAGGTGGAATTCCATTTTGGTGGTCCGATGGATAAATACAGTGGTACTAAGAAGATCCAGCACCCCACTTTCCAAAGGTGTGGAAAGAAGCACTCTATAAATTGCATGAAGGGTACGAGAAAATGCTTTAGGTGTGGAAGAGAAGGTCACCTGGATATTAACTATCAGCAAGAAAAATCCACAGCTGCAACAGAGGAGAGGAATGCTCCATTTGAACCTCAAAGCGTTGTTCATTGCTACAACTGCAAAGAACCAAGGCATCTTGAAAATTAGTACCCTAATCCAAGGGTTTTAGGAGGCAACCAACAACCTCCAAGGCAGCAAGGGTGAGATTTTTCCATCACTACTGCCAAAGTGAACCCTGACAATGAAGTGGTGAAAGGTACGCTAGTTATTCATTCAAGAATAGAGAATATAATTTTTGATTCTGGTTCTATGCATTATTTTATATCATGAAAGTTTAGTAGAACAATCCTAACACCACCAAAAATCATGGAAGTGAAGATGTCGGTGAGTACAGAAAATGGGGCAATCATTGCATCCCATGAATATAATTCCTCCCCTGTCATAATCCATGGATTGAACTTCCCAGCGAACCTCATCATACTCCCTATGGTGGAATTTTATGCAATTCTTGGCATGGATTGTCTTTCCTTATATAGATCCAACATAAATTTCCGTGAGATGGAAATCACTCTCCATGTGGAGAATCAACCCCCGATTCTATACAAGTGCAAGGAGGAAGATGAATCTTCTTTAGCTCCATCATCTCAAGCATGGATATTACCGCCCTATGAGCACACATATCTAGATCAAATGATCGAGTCTAAGGAGGAAACCATCCTTGAAGACATTCCTATTGCGAGGGAATTTTCTGAAGTGTTTCCTGAAGAATTTCCTGGTCTTCCTCCTAGAAGAGATGTTGAATTCTCAATTGATCTTATACCTGGGGAATTGCCAATATTCAAGACTCAGTATAGAATGGCTGTTGTGGAACTTGAGGAGATGAAGAAAAAACTAAAAGAGAATCTGGATAAAGGGTTTATACACCCAAGTGCTTCACCATGGGGTGCACTAGTTTTCTTCATCAAGAATAAGGATGGGTCAATGCACCTTTGCATCGATTATCATGATCTTAACAAAATCACAATAAAGAACAAGTATCCTATCCCATGAATTTATGACTTGTTCGATCAGCTATGTGGGGCACAATACTTATACAAGGTGGGTTTGCGGTCGGGATATTATCAAGTAAGGGTGAAGAAGGAAGATATCCCCAAGAATACTTTTCATACAAGATACGGGCACTATGAATTCATAGTAATACCTTTTGGACTCACTAATGCTCCAACAATCTTCATAGACTTGATGAATAGAGTATTTAGATATTACCTTGACAAATTTGTGGTATTATTTATAGATGATATTTTTATATAATCCAAAACCAAGGAGGATCATGAGGAGCATCGAAGAACTGTACTAGAGACCTTATGGAAGGAGAAGTTCTATGCAAAGTACAACAAGTGTGAGTTCTAGTTGAAGGAGGTCACATTCTTGGGCCATATCATCACAAGTAATGAGATATCTATGGATCCATCCAAAACAGCTACAATTGAGGGATGGACGAAGCCAACATCGGCAACAAATATCCATATATTCTTGGGGTTAGCTGGATATTATCGACGATTTGTGAGAAATTTCTCACGATTGTCCAAACCTCTTACAAAGCTAACTTGGAAGAGAGTAAAGTTTTCTTAGAGTGATGAATGTGAAGAAATATTCAAGGAGTTGAAAAGGAGTCTTATCACTATGCTTGTGCTCACTTTACCCACAAGTGGAGAACTTTTTGTGGTATTCAGTGATGCTTCGAAGAAGGGCCTGTGATGTGTGTTGATGCAAAATGACAAAGTCATTGCCTATGCTTCAAGGCAATTGAGATTTCATGATTAGAATTATCCAACACATGATTTGGAGTTGGCTGTAGTGATCTTCGCTTTAAAAATTTGGTGGAATTATCTCTTTGGGGAGAAGTGTTAAATATATACAAACCATAAAATCCTCAAGTATATATTCACATAGAAAAAGTTGAACATGCACCAACAAATATGGTTAGATCTAATCAAAGACTATGACTACTCAATCCATTACCACCCTAGGAAAGCGAACAAGGTGGCAGATGCTCTAAGTAGAAAGGACCCAATGATTCTATCACTAATGAGAATTGAGAAGGATCCAATCTTCTTAGATTTGATGAAGATAGGCATGGGAATTATAAATAATGGAACATCATCAATCCTTTCACAAATGATTGCTCAACCATCTCTTTTGGAAAGGTTAAAGGATGCTCAAAAGGATGATGTGGGAATTCAGAAGAAAGTGGAAGCTATCAGAAAAGGGAAATCCTCAGAGTTCAATGTTAATGAAGAAGGAATTGTGAGATTTGGTAAAAGACTATGTGTTCCATCATGTTCAGAGCTGAAGAAGGAAATTTTGGATGATGCACATAGTTCAAATTTCTATATTCACCTAGGAAACACAAAGATGCATCTAGATCTACGATAGAATTATTAGTGGGATAATATGAAGAAGGAGATCGCTGAATTTACATCAATGTGTCTGGTGTGTCAGCAAGTGAAGGCTGAGAGACAGAAGACTAAGGGGATAATGAAACCATTACCCATACCAGCATGGAAA
Organism: Viscum album; assembly: GCA_963277665.1. Classification (NCBI taxonomy): domain Eukaryota; kingdom Viridiplantae; phylum Streptophyta; class Magnoliopsida; order Santalales; family Viscaceae; genus Viscum; species Viscum album. The sequence goes on along the minus strand of OY728159.1, from coordinate 2,052,590,812 downwards.
TGTGAGAAAATCATCATGGACTTTGTCACCAGACTTCCGAAGGCATCCAAAGGCAACAATACAATTTGGGTTGTTATGGATCATCTTACAAAGTATGCACACTTTATTTCAATTCAGGAGGATTTCTCATTGGATCAACTGTCATGGATATATATCAGGGAAGTGGTAAGGCTGCATGGAGTACCACTATCTATTGTATTCGATTGATATCCAAGATTCACCTCTAAGTTTTGGAAGAGTCTTCAACATGCTCTGGATACTGAACTGAACTTCAGTACAAACTATCATCCTCAAACTAATGACCAATCTGAGAGGACTATCCAAACACTTGAGGACATGTTGAGAGCTTGATCAATGGGCTTTAAAGGAGAATGGGATCAACATCTTCCTCTGGTTGAATTCTCCTATAATAACAGTTTCCAATCGAGCATCCAAATGGCACCATATTAATCCATTTATGGGAAAATGTGCAGAACATTAGAATGTTGGGATGAAGTCATTGAGCATAAACTGCTAGGACCAGAAATGGTCAAAGAAATGGTGGAGAAGGTGAAAACTATTCAACAACATATTAAGGAAGCCCGAAGTCGACAGAAGAGTTATGAAGATAACCATCGATGAGACCTTGAGTTTAAAGTTGGAGACATGGTTTTTCTACACATATCACCGTGTAATAAATTCATGAGGTTTGGAAAGAAAGGGAAGTTAAGTCCCAGGTACATCGACCCCTTAGAGATTCTTGATCGTGTCGGGGTTGTGGCCTATCGACTAGAACTTCCACCTACCATGGACAAAGTACATGATGTCTTTCACGTATCCCTCTTAAGTAAGTACATACCAAACCCTTCACATGTACTCTCTTCATAGGTGGTATAGTTAGGTGATGATATTTCTTATGAGGAGCAACCAGTAAAGATCTTAGATCATAGAGAAAAAGTTCTACGAAATAAGACAATGCTTCTCGTCAAGGTGTTGTAGAGAAACCAAAAGTTTGAATAAGTGACATGGGAATCCAAGGAAATGATGAAGTAGAGTTATCCACATCTATTTTAGTGTGGAAAAAGGAAATTTTGAAGGAGAAATTTCTTAAGGGGGGAAGATTGTAACGACCCAAACTTTCATTAATGGAAATTCCTCTTAATCTAATTAAATGTATCATTATGTAAAATGTTTATATAAAATGTGAACTTAATTGGTTTTATGTTTTTGGATTTTAAAATACCATTAATAATTGTGACCATTACTAATATATCCATTGAATAGTGATCACATGATTAGTATAAATATAGGGCTTTAACAAATCCAATTTACCCAGACAAAGGAAGCGATGACCTCATCCAGTAGACTTTCCCCGTATGAAGCCATTTGTTAGAGCTCAGAAAGGAGGTGGAATCATTGGGATTCGATCTTGACCAAGCCCAAGCTGAGATTCAATATGTTAAGCTCAAACGGAACCGCCTACGAGAGAAGTGGAATTTGATAGAGATTACCACCTGAGCAATGTTATTTGAGCCACCCCAAGAGTATGTCACCATAACACACCTTACTCTTAGGTCTTATGCAGGTGTTATAAGTGGTTATGTAACAAGACCTTAGAACTATGATTATGAGAATTATTTTTTATATAATAATGAATATACATTCATTTTATTATTGTTACTTTATAAATAGTTTTGAAAGCGCAAATAATATTTTTAGTTAATATTTAACTAAGAAATATATTTTGATGAATTAATGGATTTTTGAAATAAATAATATTTTAATAAAATATTATTATTATTAAATTATTTTTTATTAAATATAAATGATCGTATAATTTTATTAATGCAATTGTAATTTTTATTAAGGTTTGAAAACTGTTTTTGTCAAAACCCATGAATTTTCGATAAATGGTGGTTTTTATTTTAAAATTAAAAATTCAAATATTTAGAAAATTATTTATATAAAATGAATATTATTTTTGGAATTAGGATTTCGAAATTATCCAATGGTGATTTTTTCATAATTTTCTGAGACAATCGAATTTTTGGGTAAAAATTAAATACCATTTAAATATATAATGTGTTTTATGACATCATAATGACCCAATAGTGATGTAATAAAATACTATAAATGATATGTTTGGCCAATATATGTTTTAACATTAAAATAATGTGATTTTAGGTTTTTTTGATTTATTTTACAAAACTTTAGTGGACCCTCCAAGAGTTATAAAACATTTTCACTTTTTAAATGAATTTCCTTGAAAGTGTGACTCAGCTCCACATAATCCACCCTATTATTTTAAGAAGTTAGGAAATTGGCCTTATAAAATATTGTTTTCCACTCACCTTTGAAAAAAAACCATGGGCTGGTTTGTGGTATTAATTAGTTTAATGTGTGGTGACCCAAACCTAAATAATAAAGAATTCCCTATCCTTTCCTATATAAACCCACCCAAGCTCCCACTTCTTCTTCACTAAAAGCATTTGGAGTTCATCCAAACTCTTCTCTAATCTCTCTATAATCCTCCCAAGGTTCCCCAAGCTCCCAAGAAGCCTTCCTCAATCCTCTCCCAAGCCTTTGGGATCACACTTCCAAGTAAGGGATTTCCTCTTTTCTCATTTTTGACTCAATTTCATTTTGTTGTTATACCCTTTTAATTTCAATTACAAATGTTGGGGTATTATTTATCACCTAACCCATACTTTCCTCTTTATGTTTTAATTATGATATACCCCTTTCACTCTCATTTAATTCCTCCCATGTACACCTGTTACCATGCCGAAATTCCGTAAGGAATCTCTCTCTCCTAATTTACATTCAACCAATTCCTTTGTATTATGAATCTAAATTCATTTAATTATGTTGGTACATGTTTCTATATGAACCCCTTACTGTAAATTACATTTAAATATTCTGATACACCCCTTTATCTCTCATCAACCATTTTTATGAATTTTTATGTCATGTCGTTATGCTGCCGAAATTACACCACGATTTTCCAAGTCAAAATCATTGTGTAGTGAATACCATACCAATATCTCTATCATGGGTATTCACCTTTATGCACATATACATATTTAATGGTACTTTAATGTGTGTATTTCACATTTATTAATCTTGGAATAACTTATGATGTTGAATGACTCCATTTTTTATGATCCATATGGCACACTTATGCATGAAATGAAATGTTTAAGAAGGGTGCACCCTGATAGCACTCCAATGCATTGGGTAAAGATTAATATCATGACACCTCAAGTGAAATGAGGGTTTACTCATTCTAATTAAAGTTAAATTAGGGTTTAATCATGCTCCATGTTCAATGATCCTTGGATCATGCTAAAATCATGTTAAATGTTGTTTCCACATTTCCATGTTATGATTATCGTGCTTTATCATGCCTTTATGTTTCTCTTGTGCTCCATTGACATGACTATTGTCTAACACGTACTATATTACTCATGTTATTCCATTTTTATTCCCTTACTGGGATTTATAGATCACCCTTTTCTTATGCATGTCCTCAGGTTATCCTATGCAAGGCTAAGTACGAGGGAATGTAGTGGTCATATAAAGGAAGTTTTCAACAAAGATGTTTTATTTCATGTTTTAAGTTGTTATGTAATGGTACTATGCCCCAAATTCACTAAAAATCTCGATCTTATATTTTGTATCAAGTGAAGTTTATGTAATAAATCATGTTTAAATGTGTAATAAAGAGCAGGGTTGTCATCATATAACATCAAGATTAATAATCAACTCATCACATGTATATGTCAATGAAATATATAATGGGAACATCTAAATATAATCATAGTAGACACACAATATCAAGGTAAGGTCAAAAACATAAAGACAACCTAGTATTCTTGGTTGAAGGTTCCATATAACACTTGTTTGGGAGAACAAAACCTAAGAGTCAAAAAGCACTGATGGTGTCCATCTGAGATGTTGTGCTCATCGTGTCTTAGCATAATAAGTACACGCTATAAGTCTGGAGAGATCGATACACTAATGAGGATCACACCTAAGGCCATGAGGTATACTAATGACCCAATTTGAATTAACCTTATAAGTAGGCGATCGACACCCACATAGTGTTGATTATGACAATATCGATAACTCCACCTAGGGATGAAGATGATGATAAAGGATCTCATTTCGGGCATCACAAATGGATTCCAACAACTCCATCCAAGAATAAAGTTCCTCATAGGGGATCACCATCCTACATGAAAGACACAATTCTATAACAACCCTTAGGTAAAGGATAAAGGGAAGACACCCTAAACAAACTTGTACAATCTAAAGAGTACAAGGGCTCCAAGCCTTCTTTGAGATGGTACACGATAAGTACTATGAGTACATGATGTGTAATTTTGGCACCGGATTCTACCCATGTATTATAGACCATTCTTGTGTACATGTCTAAGTACACAACATGTGGCCTACCACACATGGTGTGTGAGGCCACATGATCTCTTAGGCGTGTACCCCCTGTACACACTAAGTTGCCTGCTAGGGTGTACATGACATGTGTTATAGTCCACATGGTGTGTAACTCTACCTCACCTCCTGGGCATGTACCTCTTGTACAAACTGATCTAGACAGCTATGGGTTACACGAAATGTGGTAGGAACCACATGATGTGTGATCCTTAACTCTCCATAGAAACCCTATCCACTACTCTAATTAAAATACAAAATATGTGTTCTTAAAGTACACACCGTGTATATTGGATTTTTCTAGAAATCCAAATCACTTCACGCAGCTTTTACCACTCCTCTAATTCTCATGGATCTACTGATAATACCGCTAAAGAACATGGATATCAATCCATGTGAGTCTATATTCATCATTGATAATATTATGACCAATTATTCTACCCGAGAAACAAACACTGTCACATATCATTACCGTCATATGCCCCAATCAAATGGGGGTCTCCAAATCCATCCCTGCTCGATCCTCCTTCGTAGTTGTGCCCCATAAATGCAACATCGATTGTATATGTACCTATGGTATTGATTCATTATGTTAAGTAATGTTCAAACAAAAATATAATACTAGATATTCATTGAACTGTGGGCCAAAGGAATTACTTTCAATGAATGTGTGAAGAATGGGGGAAGAAATTCATAAAACAAAAACATGTGAAACAAACCTTGGCTAATGTTCATGTTAGACTATATTATTTTTCCTTATAATGATTAATTAAGAGATACAACATAATCAAAAATTTAATTACCCAATCCCAGATAAATCTAACCTGTAACCATAATATTCTTGATCTGTGAGTCAATTCGTTAGTTAATTTATTCACATTCATCATATGAATAAATAAATGGGGATAAATTCACATAAACAAAAATCCTACTCAAGATGGGTTTATCACTTATGAATACTGATTCCACATCATTTTAGTTTGTGAGATCCTCAAATTTTGATAGCGCAACAATCCTCAATCTCTATCCATTCCAATCTCCAGAAGTCTTAAGCAATCACACCACAAAATCAATGGATATATTTTTCCCATTTCCACTCAAGAACTGACAAAGGCTGAAGCATACCCTTCATTAATTTCTATTCTACTTTAACCTATTGACAAGTCAAAATTTTCATGGTAAATTCAATAATATATCTTTTTATTCCATCTCACTAGTAATACTACTGAAGGTCTCTGTACATCTTAGTACTTCTAGGATGAATGGAGAATGGTGAACTATGAGCTTCATTTAACAAATCCCTCTTCAATTGGGAATTACAAGGCTTACATAATATTTTTTTAAAATATCAAAACACATTATTTATCAACATTAAATTAAAGAAACATAACCTTTTTAACCAATTATACCTTTTTCTGTAACTCAGGGTCATCTTTATGAGCTTACTTAATTCTGTCTGGTAGAGATGGTTTCACTGACACCTAAAACAAAATAGAGGAAGTTCCTACATCCATAATTTCTAATCCAAAATTTATCAAATCATTAACCAAAGGGTAATGTTCTAAATTTTACATGGTTAATATAGAAATATTTTTATGACTCAAAGCATCATCCAATTTTTTTTTTCTTTTCTAGGATAGTAATGAATCATGCAATCATAATATTTATTCAGTTCTAGCCATCTTCCCCAACTCATGTTCAAATCTTTATGAGTGAATATATACTTAAAAGTTTTATGGTCAGTATGTATTTCAAACCTCTCTCCATATAAATAATGCCTCCAAATTTTTAAATCAAAAACCATAGCTACTAACTTTAAATCATGAGTAGGATAATTTTTCTCATGAGGTTTTACTTGACGTGAAGTATAGGAAATTACCTAATCATTTTCAATAGGACACCAACAATTCCTTTCAAAAAAGCATCACTATAGATGAAAAAATCACCATTTCTTGAGGGAAATTCCAAAACTGGAGCATTAATCAACCATATTTTTAGTTCCTAAAAACAATCATCACATTCTTTTGTCCATATAAATTTTACTTCCTTCTGAGTTAACTTAGTCAGTGGGAGACAACTGAGCAAAGTTTTCAACAAACATTTGGTGGTAGCCCACCAATATAATAAAACTAAAAATCTATATGAATTTTTTTGGACTTGGATATTCTTTAACAAATTTTGTTTTATAAGGGTCAATAGTAATATCATCTTTAGAAACAATGTGCCCAAGGAATGAAATCTGTTGTAACCAAAATTCACAATTACAAAATTTTATATAGAATTTATTTTATTTTAGATTTTTCAAAAAAATCCTTATATTTCTTTCACGTTCCTCATGAATTTTATAATATACCAGTATATCATCAATAAAAACAACCACAAAATTATCAAAAAACACATGGAAAACTATATTCATTATATCTATAAATACAACTAGTGCGTTATACAACCCAAAGGGCATAACTATAAACTCATAGTGCACATATCTAGTCTGAAAAAAAGTCTTTGGAATATCTGACTCCCTCACATTCAACTAATGATACCCCGACCTAAGATCAATCTTCTAAAAGTATTCCTCTCCCTAGATATGATCAGGAAAATCATCGATATGTGGCAAATGAGACTTGTTATTAATAGTGATGTAACTCAATGCTCTATAATTAATAAAAACATTCATGGAACTATATTTATTTTTAACAAAAAAAATATGAGAACCCCATTGTGAAATGATAGGTTGAATAAAACCTTTATCTAGAAACTCCTGCAGTTTCTTTTTTCATTCCAAAAGTTCTACTTAATCCATTCGATAAGGGGTTTTGAAATAGGCTTAACATCAAGGACTGAGTCAATAGTAAAATAAACCTCCAAATCAGGAATAACACTAGAAAATTCATCAAGAGTAACATCCATGTATTCATTCACCACTAGCACATCAGTAATTTGAATAATTTCTTTCTTTTCAACGATATGTGCTAAGTAACTTTCTATTCCATTTCTAATCAATTTATCAACTTCTTGATAGGTTATCAAGGGTGTGAAATTATTGAATAAAATTTTATTGGATTTGCAATCTATTTTAGCATGATATACTAAAATCCAGTACATACCCAAAATAATATCAAATTCTATTATAGGTAGTTTAAAAATATTTTTAGGAAAGACCATTTTACTAATAACAATAGGAAGATTCTTATAAATCCTGGTTGCTTTAATACTTCCACTCATAGTTTTCACCAAAAGTTCTATCATACTTTCATGATGTGATATTCCCAGTATTCTTGAAAATTTATCATAAATAAAATAATGTGAATATCTAGAATGAAATAGGTTATTGGAATAATTTGAATACACAAGTAACATACTTTTCACAAATTCATTTGATGACCCAAAATTAACCATAGTAATAGAAAATGATTTTGCCACACTTTTTTTCTTTTATTATTGATGATTTACTATCTAAGTTACTAAATTCGGGTACACATTAGAATAATGTCCCAAATCATTGCAATTAAGGCATCTTACTATCATATTTTCATTATTTTTTTATTATTTTCCTTTTATTAATGAGCCATGTGACCAAACCTTCCACATTGAAATAGTTTCCTTGATTTTAGAAGACATTAACCAAGGCGTTTTTAACACACTTATCACATGATGAGAATTTTATTTTCTTACCTCCACATTTATTTGATGAATACTTCCTTAAATCTTTCCAACCCAACCACTTCTTATTATTTTCACCATGAGGCACATACATGTTATAAAACTCTATCTCAACTTTTTCAGAACAAAAAAAAAAGTTTCTCATAGATTTTAAATTAGTATGAATCCAAATATCTTTATAAAATTGGTTTCAAACCAAAGTAAACTCTATTAATTTTAATATAAATTTCCCAAAAAAATCCAGTACATACCTGGCTAGTCTTGTGAAGTTTTCTTTTCGCACAACCACAAAATCTTCATCTATTTCCCTCAATTATAGGAATTTTTTCTCCATTCTACATAGAATTATATTAAGAAAGTATTTCTCAAGGAAAGTATTCTTACATTAATCCCATTTTAAGGCATCAATCTCTTATCTTTCCTTGACATTATTGATCATTGACCACCACTGGTCGACTTCACCTCAAAACTATAAATTGCAAGACTGGCCTTTTTGATGATCTGAACACCCAATGACATCAAATATATTTTCTAGGTCTTTAATCCAACCTCATCTACCACTCGGTTAGAAGATATACTAAACACAGGAGGGTGTTGCCTCATAAAATGTTTCACTATCATTATATTCATTTGTGGTAGATCTGATTGATCTATTGCATAGATGTCACCACTATTTATAGACTGCATCAACTGAGCCATTACTTCTACGAACTAATTAGTTCCAATTACAACCATTCCCGATTGCTGATTCAGAAGGATGTCTTCTTCTTGGTGCCTTCCTGCATTATCTCCCGTATTCCCTCTATGGAAAACCGTTCCGAAAAAACGCAGTTATATGAAGAAACATGGTAATATTAAAATTCTATATCATTTCAAATTAACCATAAAGTAAAAATAATTTATGGGTATTAAATTAATATTATCATAACCCAAAAATTTATCTAAACCTTCCCCTGATACCAACTGTAAGGACCTGACATTAAAAATTACATAATCTAGTGATTTTAAAAAAATAATTTACATTATTACAATCCCAAATATCTTTTTGGTTTATATTTTTAAATAATTAGGGCTAACTATTATATGGTAAACCCATACATTATAAGTGGACACATCTACACAATATCTATTTTTCCCATAAAACAAAAGTCTTTAAAATAAAACATGATTTATTTTCATAAAAAATCTTCACAACTTTCAACTTGAATTCTTATTTTCTCATAACTATACTCAAACCATGTAAAAAACATTTATAAACTTGGTATGATCACAAAAAGGCTAGTAAAGGACATAAAAAATAAAATTGTTTTTTAGTGAAAACCCATAAAAAAATTTCCTTGAAAATAAAATAATTTCCATGAAAACACATTAACATGCATATAAAAGTTTTGTAGGTGTCTTGAGACATCATTTTACATATCACACTTACAAATGTAATAACCAATATTGTCAAATTTCATCTTCAGAGTACCCAATTAATTGGAGGTTATAATGTAACCACCCATCCTTGGCTTATCACGAGATCACCCATCATTGGTTAATAACATAACCTCCCACCCTTAGGTTATTATAGAACCAAATATCATTTGTTTATAATGTAACCAAACATAATTATAAACAATTCCCAAGAATAATATCATAATCATAAAACATGAACACTTTCATCATAAAAATATTACTAAGGAAAAAACATTTTCATTTTTAAATCATGTATTTTTAGAAAAACGGATCACATAAAAAGGAAACATTTTCTTTGAAAATAAACATGTAAAATTTTAAAGTAAGATTCAAATAATTAAGGATTAATTATGGAAAAAATATGCTCTTTCCATATAATTTTAAAATACATTCTTTCTGACTTTTGTAAAAAGTGTTGAAGAGGAACTTTAAAAGAGGATTTTTAAAAGAAAGTCTCTTACCTCGAGTCTCACATGCTATGTATGTTCTTTATATTCATGAATAATAAAATTTTGTTAATTTTATACTTTATTTATAGAAATTTTCAAGTTTGTTATTAATTTTATATCACTTATTACTATGTTAAATACAATTACTTAATCACTTAAGTTCACGTCGGATATTTTGATAATATTCGGTACTTAAGTCCAAAATGACTTTGGTCAGTTGACTATGGACAAATAGGTAATTATTCCATCATATATATTATAATAATCATGATATAAGTATTATTTTTATATATAAATTATAATTTTAAATTCAACCATTACATATATTTAATAAAAATGAACTACGTTACAATCATGAAGATGATAGGCTGTACGTACGCATGGGTAACATTTCCATTTTTTTAACGGTCACTATAGAAAGAAGGTAAGTATTATTTTATATTTAAAAAATGATAAAAATATAATATATATATATATAATATTAATTATTTAAATATACTTATATATATCTTCCATGTGATGTGGTGATGAAAAACGAATCACATCACTTTGTGGAGGTGGTAGTCCACATGTACACACGAATGAAATTATTATTTTTATGTACATGGAAAGATAAGAATGTAAGTGATATATTATATTTTAATAATGATAAATATTTCATGAATATAATATATAAACATTAATTCCAACATTATAACTAGTCTTGAGAGATGGTGATGGAAAACAAATTGCATCGGTTCGCGAGGTGGTAGTCTGCTGTACACACAGACGGTGAATTATTTTCCAATTTGAGGGAAGATGATATGGATATGGGTCATTGAATAAAAATAATAAAATATTATTATATTTAGGATACATGATTTATTATTTTAAAATGGTTGAAGAATATTTTAAGGAATTGGAATAAGAAACAAAACTAAAACAAGCAGATAAAAACTATACCTCATCTTTGGGAAACCTCTTTTTCTTAACACCTTATGAGCTCTAAGATGGGTGTTATGTATAAAATAAAACCTATTTGATGTGATGAGGGATTATATTAAGGGATTTGGGTTAGTCTTAGATTAACCAAAAGTGTTTTTAATTTCAAATAAATGATAATAAAATGTTTCCTTTTATAAGATAGGGGAGGGGCACTCTTGGCATTTCTCAAAATATTAAATTAATATAAATTAATTTTCAATTAAAAATGGATAAAAAGTGATTTATTTTGAATATAATATGATTATGGGATTAAATAACCTTATACAATAAAAATTAGATAAATTTTGACTCTATTTATACCCTTATCTTTTGGTTTTAACCCATATTTAACCCCTTTAACTATTACAGTGACAACATGAATTTTTACTCTTTGATAGTTAATATAGTTACTATAAAATAAAAAAATATAAAAAAATGGATCATTTTTGATATTTTAAACCCTATACTAATAAATTGGACAAATTTAATATTTTTAGTAATTTTATATCATTTAATAAAATATTATTTACTATAATGTTTCTATATTGTCATTTTTTAGAACTATTCATTACTCTAACTTTAATAATATTAATACATCATCTAAAATTTAAAAGAAATATTTTATTATATACATAACATGTAAAGGTAATCTATAATTTTTTATCACATTTTTTATTTCAAATTATATCAATTTTAATATTTTTAATATCATTTATTTCATTTTTCCAATAATTGAATAATTATTATGTCAACATTGTTTAAACATTTATGGTAATTATTTATTCAATAAAAACTAAAAATAAATTACCCTAATGAAGATAAATATTTTATATTTTAAAATACTATTTATATTTCAATATATCCTCTGGATAACACCATATTAAAAATATAACACTTATAAAAAACAAGAGTGTGACATGTTTGACATTTCTTTAAATAAAATACTAAAAAGGTCATAATTTCATACAAGTGGCTCCAAAAGGTCATTAATTCAACCAATATATGATTATGGTAGATATATATCCATCCCATAAGAATTATTTTAGTTTTTTTATAATTTTATTATTCTTATCATTTTATTTTTAACCTAAATTACCTGATTTACCCTTTACCATGGTAATAAACAATACTAAGTTTAATATTCATATTGTCCAAAAAATAAAATGGACCTATTTAATAAATTTAAACCCAATAATTCCAAATATTAAATCCATTTTAAAAATTCAAAACACATAATTTTTAGAATTTAATTTAAAATTAAAACAACAAAACGCAATGAAAGATAATTTTTTTTGTAAAAATTCCATTTTAAAATATAAAATGTTTTGATACTAAAATAAAGTATAAAATCAATTTTTAAAAACCATAATTGGATTATTTTAAATAATAATGAACTAATTAGAATTTAAAACTAATCAAAAACATAATTTGACCTTTTAAATACACTGAAAGAAAATACAATTTTCAATAAAAATATGTATTTTTCACTATTCATTGAAAAATAAATATTTTGAGAAAATTATCAAAAATTAATTCTAAGATTATTTTGAAAATATAAACTCAAAAATAAAATTCAGTTTCTCAAATTAAAATTCTATAATTGGAAAATAAATCTTTTAAATATAACCTTATAAAAAATGAGTTTAATAAAACTATTTCATTTTTGATTTTAAGAATTAATTAACATATTTATAATGAATATAAATATTTAATTAAATAATGATAATTAATATGAAAAAAATATATTCTATTAGTACCTGGGTTATTACATTGATTTATCCTTATGTACATGCCATTTCATTTTGTACATCGGTGAACATATCATGGGAACTGTAGTGCCCCGAACGTAGTAAGCCTAGAGCCAGTGTCCACTACCATTACATTGGCATGATTATAAGGAATCAAATCATGAAGAACCAAAGGGTTTATTAGTATTTCTAAACCAGATATATGCATGAGTTTTTTTTTATTAAAAATGAATACACTAATCACAACATAATCTTTTTTCAAGAATAAATTTATTCCCACTTAGCATATCCTTGCGTATCTTTCTTAATATACTTCTTAGATTCCTAGGGAAAGGAAACAAAATAACAGTGATCTAAAATTCTCAATAAGGGTTAATTATAGTGGAAAAAATAATAAATCAATGAGAATAATTAATATGGAAAGGTAAATAACTGAACACACATGCCACGAAATCAATAAACTCAGAGGGAGTGTGTAAAAAACATAGAAAGGTAATAACTGAACATACTTTACATTAGATCAATAAAATGAGAATGAAAATTCATCCATAGATAATGTCAAAGAAAAAATATCATGGATAATAATAATAACTGAATTTTCAATAAAGGAAATTCTTAATTATTGGATGTCATGTTTCCCAAGAACATGATACATTTTCAGTCAAGATCTATTCTCAAGACTGTTTAAATCTATGCGTAGAAACCCATTTATTCTACTTGGAAACACACTCAAAGGTTTTTTTCCAAATAGTTCATATATCGAGACTACTAATGCATCGAGGGGATTATTTCCAATGGCCCCCAACCTGTGTAGTGCATGTAAAAATCATTCTTTATATATCAAATAATCGATTTAATTAATGAACCATGTGACTTATCAAATATCCATATTGAGTAAAGAATACATATTTATCAATATTTCCCTAGATAATCAAATAACTATCAAATTTATTACCATATTTAAAAATGGTATACGATTTAGGAAATTAATATTTCCATGATAAATGATATGGATAATTAGGGGAAATTTAATGTCCAATAATCATAGGAAAGTGAATATTTCAAGGGGACTACAAAAATGAATCAAGGAAGTGAATTTTAATACTATCCTTGGAAAAATAAATAAAAACCCATTAAGATAAATAATAATGATTGTATAAATACAACATATCCCAAGTAGAGTAAAAATAAAATGTGATTGACACTGATGAATGAAAATACTATAGAAATATCTTTTAAAAACATTCTTGAGGAAAATATCCTTTTAATTTTGAAAAACATTTTTAAATACTTTTATTTGAAAATAACTTTTAAAAAAATTACTTATAAATTAACCATTTAAACTTGTAAAGGAAGCTTCAAATAAATGATGTCAGGTAATTACATACATGTAGTACAAGATAAAAAGAACATTCCTTTTACAAGGTAAAAAGGTTGGAGAAGTTCCTTGTTCAGAAAGCGGCAAGAGGATTAATTTGAAAACATTTGTAAAAGAAAAAATTGGTAAAAATGCATTTAATAAATAATTTTTTAAAGCTTAAAAACATTTTTTAAAACCATTTTAGAAAATATGGGTTTTAGAAGAAAATAGGTTCTCCGACTAAAGAGAGAAATGAAGTCGGGTTTTCTTAAAAATATTTTCTAAAAAATGTTGAGCACCAAAGAGTGAAAAAAATGGTACTATTACTAGAAAAAGTTTATTAATAACAAGAGAAGAGTAAAATTAAAGGGTTTATCTAAAAATTATCATATAAATTACTTTAATGGAATTTCAAGAATTAGTAATCTCTATTAGGATGAGATTGTGAAATAAACCCTTAAAATAATCATAATATCGAAGTGAGAATTAATCAATGAAGATATTATGTATATCAATTATAAATCCACACAAAATTAGTGTAAATATATAAATAGATAGTCAAAGTCATTATAAAAATAATCATATAACATTAATGATAATGAGAAATTAATATAACCCAATTAAAGGAATTGAGTTATGAATTTTTTTACCACTTGGTAACTTTAAGTTCAAATCCCCTTAGATGATATAATTCATATTAAAACTCAAAATAAAAATAATAATTAAGTATTCATGATATTAAATACATTATGGGAATTATATACACCACACATGTAACATCCCTACCCAAATGACCATTAACCCAGTAGTTGGACCAGTGGGTCAAATGGACCTAAGTGCATCTCCCCGTATGCTAGAGGCTACTTAATAGCAGCAAGGGTCTAAGGAGGTGATAGTGGAGAGAATATACCATCATATTAGAGTTAAAATGATAGGAAATTTCAATAAATAATGGAATTAGTAGATAAAAAATAGATAGCAGTGGAAGACATATAATAATCATTTTATTAAAGTGTCCAATGTCAGTTTATACAATGGATGAATTCATGTTATGGAAGTGATACATATCTAAAAGTATTAAATAGGGTAGCATTCTTTCAATATAATAAAAAATAAGGAAAATACAACAAATCCCCATGGGTGATCTCCATGAGAATCCCGAGATCCAGCTTGGTCCTTTACTCCTAACTCTAGGTACAAGTATACAATAATAAGCAAGGTCCAAGGCCCACGGTCCTACAAACAAGAAAGGTATACTCAGGTACCCCAATGAAATGGAAGCCCAGGTAGAGTGTGAGATATAAATCTCAGTAGGCCAGCACCACCGGTTTCAATACCTATCCAGACAATATAATATAAATTAAACAGTGTGCAGTTATAAAGAGATAATAACAGAACTGTATAAATTAACAAACACCCGTCCAGGTTCCTAGGGGTCACATAACAACTATACTAGCTTCGACTAGATGTTAGGATGTTAGTCTAATCAAGTCAATTTAATATATATATATATATAATTAGTATATATATAGATAACTGTGAGCTGGGTTGGATCAGGACATACCATCGCCATTAGAATTCTAGGGGAGCTCTCACGGTCTTCCCCAAACCCAGGTCCATGAGCCCTTTTAATCTCTTGGACTATATGAAGATAATGGCATGGGGTAGTGATGCCTCCCACCCACATGTAAATAATGGAACAGGGTAAATATACATACAACCCACATTTAATAGAATGGATTGGGGCTATAATTCCTACCACCCACATTTAAAAGAATGGATCAGGGATATAATGCCTACTGCCCACATTTAAATAATGGCATGGGGTAAATATACCTACTGCTCGTATGTTGAGAATGGAATAAGGTAAATATACCTACCTCCACATGTAAATTACCATCATTTTTATAGTTATAATGTAATACATATGGCATCACCTCTTATGGATTTCAATTGGTCACACCATATTCATAATATAATCAATCACATTCACATTAATACTTGAGGCAACCCATATTAAGTATATCAATTAAAATAAACAAGGGATTGATAATCTTCAAAACATACCATGAGGCAAGGACCACCCATTTATGTTTTTATCCACATTAAATTCCACTTCAAGGAAGCTGTTACATTTAACCCATTTGATATAAGTCAAGTCATTCAATATGCCTAATACATTCATTTAAAACATGTAATTTGGTAAGAGTCATTTCCCTCAAGGTCATCTTACCCAATTTTCCAAAACATGGAAAATTGGTTTAAGTGTAAAGTTTGCTATCATAATCCATTATTACTATATTGACCCAAGGTGTGGTCTTACCACCCTATTCCATTTCAATTAAAGTTTAACCCTTTAATATATTTCAAAGGAAAAGCATGCCATTAGGTAGAAGTCATCCTACTCAAGTCTTTACACTCAATTTTCCTAAACATGGAAAATTGATTTAAGGCCTATCCATTCCAATTAAAAGATGTCACCATTTCACTTAAGTGATCCTAAACATGTCAATTTCATTTATATTACTTTAAGGAAAGTCATCCTATAATATGTGGGTCTCCCTAAACAAGTAATCTCATTCACCTTGACTTAACATGGAAAATTCATACACATGGCATAAAGAGACACCAATAATTTTAAGTAAGAATGAATAAAAGATTAATGATACTACATTTATTTAAAACTAAGGACAATGCAATAATAAATTCCCTAGTGCATTACTTAAATTAAAAGGGCATAGAAAGGGACCCTAACTCAAAATAGAACCAAGCTATCCACTTCAGATCTTGGAGCTTTCTAACTAAAAGTTGCTGCTCTCCCACTGTGCATATGTAATTTCACACATATGTAAGGACACCTAGCCTTTATGCACACACCCACATGGCCATAAGCATGGGCAAGGGTATCCTTACACATATGCTTATATGTATATACATGTCTCCACTCACCTACGCGTGCATTTATACACACACACACACACACACATGCACACCGAGCCCCATACGCGTACAATCACCACCATGGATGATTATAAACATAACGGGGGAAACCACATATATATATTCACTTACCTATGCACACGCAGGTGAGTCACCTTTGACTTGGAAACTCAAAACCAAAAAGTAGGGACCAACACACTACAAAAAGCATTCTAGGTACTCAAAAACACCAAAATCCCTAAATATATACTAAGAAACACGAATAAATCTTACACTAAAATAAAGAGGGTGGACCGAAACCACCCGAACCTCCTCACCTTCGGTGGTGATTGCTGGAACACACACCCAAGGGTCCTAATAGGCCTTTCGCAAACCCTAGAACCAAATCAAACCGAAAAAAGATCAGCCCTAAAGACCTAGGGTTCAGCCGAATCTTGTGGGTCAATGGGGAGGAAAAAATTGAGAAATAAGAGGGAGACTGGGCAGAAGGCCTTACCATGCAGTTTCAGAGAGAAATTATAAGGAACCGTGGACGAAAACAAAGGATAGAGGAGGGAAAGAGAGGTGAGGTCGTGTGATGAAGGGGAAAACCCGGAGGGGGTGTTTTATGTAGAATGGAAAGGGAGAGGTGAGTGTTTAGGTTTTTAGGTTTTTTATTTTATTTTTGATTTAATTTAAATTAATTTAATACATTAAACAAACTATTCTACATGGTTTGACCCACACGGTTTGGAAAACCATGCGCCAATTGTGTGGAACCCTCTGTTTAAGAAACTCCCCTCATATGGTCTGTACTTGATGGTGAAAATAACCATGAATATATCGTGTGATAGCCTCTTCCCACCTAAATCATCCCACAAAATTACCTTCATTGGGCCGCACAGTTTCAAACAAACCGTGCACACTCTATAGTTTTCTAAAAACCCTGTTTTCCAGGTCCAACACTTCCAAAACTCCTTGATCCACCAAGGAAACTTAACGGGGCTTCACCCAAGTCCAAAAAGTGACCCAACTCTCGGAATTAAGTTTCAAAGATCAGTTTAAATTCCGACCCATTTAGTTGTCGAAAAATTTCAAAAACCTTTTCATTTTAACCCGATTCAAAATGTGGATCATTACAAGCTTCCAACCTTATAAATTCTCATACTTGAGAATCCCTGAATAACAATGTACACCTCACCTGACGTACAGGGGTTGTGAAGCTTTGATCCGACATTCATGTTGCATCTACGAATGTCCAACTCACCTTAAAGAATTTCAAAGTAAAACGACACTTAACCAATTTAAAACTTGATCCAATTATCGTTTTCCAACCGAAAAATCGAGACAACTCTTGCCCAAGCCCATTAAACTAGATAAATGATCACATCATCATCTATTTAAGTATTTTTCCCAAGGTACTTCCCACCTTAGGTTTTAATGTTAAGAACCCAATTATCAAACTATGGTTCAAACCACCGTTGGAATTTCCTTATGAGCATGCCACTAAGCGTTTTAACAACGATCATAGCATGATTTGAAACAAAAAAAACAATTGATTCTCCATCAACCTGTAAGACCAAAAAAAATCAGCCTTTCATGAAAAGCACCAGCTGGCACCAATCACACTCATTAAACAAGATAGGAAAGAGTCAAGCCACTATGGACGACCAATTACAAAGATGCCCGACTTAGATGACCATTGTTTTATAAGATGAATCGTGATGCCTTCTCCTAAGATAGATCACTTTTAGCACAAAAATGCTCATTGAATCCTATGCCTGACTTTCGATAATGTATCTAAGGTCAAAACATGGATAAAATCATGCATCCCATGTGTAACACCAAAAGAGAACGACCCAAACAAGCCCAATGGATTTTAAGTGTTTACGCGACGTAAGACTAACACTATCTTAGTGCATCCAGGACGATGATAAGAAGAGGGACATGCTCATTGCATAGCATAGTACACAAAGAGGATTGAAATGAATTACAGTTAAACATACCCAACTAATAGAAGGAATAAGGGTTGAACCACCACTGGTCGACTTTCATAGAAAGAAACTTGGATTCACCTACTGACGTGTCAACACAATTTCAAACCCGCATGCCTCAAAGGCATTCAAACATGATCAAACACTACCAAAATTCATTTTAGGTAGCGTGAATTCTACTTGAAAGGCCACATTTACTATATTCGACATGAATCTCCTTGTCATAGGAGTGTTTTAGTTGTCAAGGAGGTGATAACTAGCTACTCGCAAACACACTAGACCAAAACAACACAAACAGATGTGTGACGCTCCTCTGAGCTACCATCATAATGTCAAGAATAAAAGAATATCGAGGCCTAGTTGAAACTAAACCCAAAATGATCAGCATGTCAAAACACAAGAGTCTTTGGAAACTCATCCCGAGCATTGGGACAAACCTATTTATTTAACGCTCAGGTCACTCTACCTAGAGATGACTCGAGACCACTCTCAATAGCACTAGAGGTTCATTTCAGAGTAGTATTACCACATACAACCATTAATGTTGATGATAGCATACCGAGTCATCCATATTTAAATAAAGTAAGGTTCAAATGACCAATGAAGCAACCGACCATTCCCAAGGAATTTCTAACCAACTGAAACTGAGCATTAATCGATGCTCGTGCCTGTATTAGGGGTCTAAGAAAACCATGAACACCCATCCGAAAAAGGGTGTTAGGGATCCAAAATTACTAGAAGGGAAAAAAACACTCTAACAGTACCAAATGTTAGATAACTCATAGGATTTAGCAAGGAATTCACGTTCTAAGGGCACTACCTACCATATTCTATCCCCTCATGAAGAAAAAACACTGACACTAACACCGGGTCATGTTAAACAAAAGGCACAAGATCAACAGTCTAACATTTTAAGCCATTGATAATAAAAAAATAGCCTATGGAAAACACCTAAATTTCTATTCCAAGGAAACTAAAAGGAATAGGTCAAGCTACCCATAAACAAGGGTTTACCAAGGTGACCACTTATGGTTCCATTTCCAAGACCTTTATATTTATTCACATTTCATATTTAAGCATTGAAATATTTCATTTAAAAAAATCAAGCACCATTTAAAAAAATACACAAGGTACTTGATTAAGGCAACGCCCCAAGGGAAAAATAGGAAAGTTTCACAAAACTTCCTTTAAAACATTTAAACACTCAATGCCATCCCATCATAAACAGGTAAGTTATCATAATAAATTCCTTTTAATAGTTAAGGCAACCTACTGGGGTTCAACTGAGCCAATCTAGGTTTTCTAGAAAACAACCCAATAGTAGTTTCTCTACTTATTTAAGATCAAAATTAAATATATTTCACATAAATAAACATGAATTTCAGACAAAATCATTTTATTAAATTTAACATGAGTTTCCATTTCCCAATTCATGAAGCTCCCATACACTCCATGGATTGAAAATTGGATCCCATTTATCAAAACCGAAATCAATTTAGTATTTTAACATTCTCAAATATATATATAATAGTGCAGATAGATGGGTGGTCATAAACCAACCTATAAATCACCCATACACTTTATAGTTTGTCATTTGGCTCCCATTTAATCAAGATAAATTCACTATTGTAATTTAACTTTAGAAAACCTTACATTTTATTAACTCCCTTAAAATGTATTCATATTATGCTAAAAATGGTTTGAATATATGTGTTACCCTTTCCTAGTTTTAAGGCATCCATACACCTTACAATCAAAAATTGGTTCCGGATCATTCTAAACTCAGATATACAAGGAAAATATTCTATCATAATCATTAAACATAGAAGGAATTCTAAACAAGGTAAAATTATGGCATAACAGGTAGCTAACATAGGAGCATGTTATAACATAGATCATGGCATGTGAACAAGTAAGGCATGCTAAAGAAATAAAAGTACAACATGATAATAAACTAGGCATCTTAAACTAAAAGGAAAGAATGATTAAAAATTACCTAAGAAGGTACAAATCTAAGCATGTTATTTAAGAACCTTTCATGGAATATAAACACTAAGCATGACATAGCACTCAAGGCACAAAATCCAACTTTAGAAATCAACCTACTAATGCAACTATATGGCATGGCACTATGCCTGGAATGTGAGTTTCTATGTTCCTGGTATGATGCATGGAATGAAACTTCCTTTCCATAATAGGTCAAGGGTAGAATTACTAGAAATCCCATAAATCATAAATAGCGGAAAGCACAACAGTCACCCTTGGTGAAATAATATCAACTGTAATAGAAAACAACATGAACAACAATCCTAGCCCTATCCAATTGGTCATTTCCCATATGTGGGGTGATCAGTCCCAATAACTACTATTAACCAAGTGCCGACACATTCCTAATATCCTATTTACCAATCCAAAATAGTAAGATAAATGAAATGAAACAACCTCTAATACCACTTTGTAACATCCCGTCCCGACTGACCATTAACCTGGTAGCCAGACCGATGGGTCACATGGCCTTAAGCGCGTATCCCCATATGCCATAGGCTTCTGACTAACAATGAGGGTATCATGAGGTGATATTGGGGAGACTATACCCTCATATCAAAGTTCAAATAATAGGAAATAACAATAAATAGTGAAAGTATTAGATAAAAAACATACAATAGCGAAAGACATATAATAATCATTTTATAAAAGTGTCCAACACTAGTTTATACAATGGATGAATTCATGTCATGGAAGTGATACATATCTAAAATAATAAACAGGGAAACATGATTTCAATACAATACAAAATAATAAAAAGATAAAAAATCCCCACGAGCAATCTCCATGATCATCCCGAGCTCCAGCTCGGTCATTTGCTTCTAACTCAAGGTATAAGTATAAAACAATAAGCAAGGTCTAAGGTCCGTAGTCCTATGAACAAGAAAGGTCTACTTGAGTACCCTAGTGAAATGGTGGCCTGAGTAGGATGTGAGATATAAATCTCAGTAGGCCATCACGACTGGTGTCAAGCCCTATCCATACAGTGTAATGTAAATTAAACAATGTGTAGGTATAGAGAGATAATAAAAAAACTATATAAATTAACAAACACCCATCCAGGTTCCCAGGGGTCACCTGATGGCTATACCAGCTTCAGATCAATTTCTGGATGCCGGTCTAATAATGTCAATTTAATATATATATATATATATATATTATATAAGTATATATATAGATAATTGGGAGTTGGGGTGGATCAGGACATACCACCGCCATCTGAATTCTAGGGGAGCTCTCATGGTCTACCCCAAACCCATGTCCAAGAGTCCTTTTAATCTCTTTGCCTATATGAAGATACTGGCATGAGTTAGTGATTCCTCCGACCCACATTTAAAGAATGGTACAAGGTAAATATACCAACCACCCACATTTAACAAAATGGATCGAGGCTATAATTCCTACCGCCCACATTTAACAGAATGGATCAGGGCTATAATTCCTACCACCCACATTTAAAGAATGACACGGAGTAAATATACCTAATTCCCACATATAAAGAATGGAACGAGGTAAATATAACCACCTCCCACATGTAAATTACAATAATTTTCATAGGTATAATGTAATTCATAAGGTAGTACCTATTATGTATTTAAAATTTTCATACCATATTCATAATATAAGGAATCACATTCATGTTAATACTTGAGTAAACCCATATTAAGTATCTTAATTAAATTCAAAAAGGGCTTAACAATCTTCAAAACATACCATGAGGCAAGGAATTCCCATTTATGTTTTTATCCAAATTAAATTCCACTTCAAGGAAGCCATTATATTTAACCTATTTTATATAAGGAAAGTAATTCAATATGCCTAAGATATTCATTTAAGATATTTCATTTGGTAAGAGTCATTTCTATCAAGGTAATCTTACCCAATTTTCCAAAACATGAAAATTGGTTTAAGGGTCAAGTTTGCTATCATAATCCATGCTTACTATATTAACCCAAGGTGTGGTCTTACCACCCTAATATATTTCATTTTAACTTTAACCCTTCAATATATTTCAAAGGAAAAACATGCCATTAGGTAGAAGTCATCCTACTCAAGTCTTTACACTCATTTTTTCTAAAGATGGAAAATTGATTTAAGGCCTATCCATTCCAGTTAAAGGATGTCACCATCTCACTTAAGTCATCCGAAACATGTCAAGTTCATCTATATTACTACAAGTAAATTTATCCTCTCATATGTGGGTCTTCCTAAATGAGTCATCTCATTCACCTTGCCTTAACATGGAAAATTCATACACATGGAATAAAGAGACACCAAGACTTTTAAGCAGGAATGAATAAAAGTATAATGATACTGATTTTATTTAAAACTAAGGGTAGTGCAACAATAAATTCATTAATGAATTACTTAAATTAAAAGGGCATGGAAAGGGACCCTACCTCAAAGTAGATTCGATCCATCCACTTTTTCTCTTAGAGTTTTCTAACTAAAATCTACTGCTCCCCCACTGAGCATATGCAACTTCACACATATGCAAGGACACCTAGCCCCTATGCACACACACAGATTGCCATGATCATATGAAAGGGGATCCTTACACATGTACTTATATGCATATAACCATATTTACTCACCTATGCTTGCATTTTTATATATATATATATATATATATATATATACATGGGAACACCTAGCCCCATACGTGTACAATCACAGCCATGGTTGATTATACACATAATGGGAGAACCCACATATATATATATATTCACTTACCTAGGCACATGTAGGTGAGTCACCTTTGACTTGGCGACTCAAAACCAAAAAGCAGGGACCAACTCACTACACAAAGCATTCCATGGACTCATAAACACCAAAATACCCAAATATAAACAAATAAACAAGAGTAAATATTACCCTAAAACAATGTTGGTGGACCGAAACCAACTTAACCGCCTCGCCTTTGATGGTGGTTTCCAGAACATGAACCCAAGGGTCCCAAGATACCTTCTACATGACCTTATAACCAAAGAAAACTGAAAACGAGATCAAACCTAAAGACCTTGGGTTTACCAAATCTTGTGGGTTGATGGAGAGGCCAAAATTAGCCAAGAAAAGGAGGGAGACTAGGGCACAAGGCCTTACCATGGAGTTTCAGAGAGAAATCGAAAGGAACCACAGATGAAAATGAAGTACATAGGAGGTCTTAAGAGGGGAGGTCATGCGATGAAGGGGGAACCCCCCTTGGGGGTGCGCTGCATCAAATGATATGGGAGAAGTGAGTGTTTAGATTTTTAGGTTTTTATTTTATTTTTGATTTAATTTAAATTAATTTAATATATTAAATAAACTAGTATTAATGGTTTGACCTACATAGTTTATAAAATCATGCAACAATTGTGTGGAACCCTCTCTTTAAGAAACTCCCCTCGTATTGTCTATCCCTCACAGTTAAACTAACCATGCGCAGACTATGCGATAGCCTATGCCTACCCGAATCAGCCAACATGGTTACCTGTAGTGGGATGTATGGTTCTAAACAAACCATGAGCCCTCTAAAGTTTTCTAAAAACCCTATTTTCTGGGTTCGGTGCTCCTGAAACTCCTTGATACACCTAGGAAACTTAACGGGGCTTCACCCGATTCAAAAAACAGCACTTTTAAGTGACCTAGATCTCGAAATTAAGTTTCAAAAATTAATTTAAATTTCAACCCGTTCAGTTTTCAAAAAAGTTCAAAAACCTTTTCTTTTTAACTTTGTTCAAAATATGGATTGTTATAACACAAAATATATAAGTGGTGAATATGGCGTATGCCTCATGAAAGTAAAAGTGAGACAAGAATCCCTTACCTTGTGTTTCTTTTTAGGTGAACATCCTTTAACCTCCTGTATAATGGTTTTAAGAAAGTTATTAACTTATACCAAAACCATAATCATATTTATAATATCATATATCATCTTATTATAATATCTTATTTCCCGTTTTTAACAATATTTTTTTATTTTCATCATTTCAGGTGTTAATTTTCATGTTTTTCGATTATGTTTGGACTTGTTGTTTTTTTATTGTTATGTTGATCATGATTTAATAATTTTAAGGATATAAACCATGATTTAAATATCATATATATTTATTATATATTTATTTAAAATAATCCATGAAATTTGGAGATATAAATGAAATGCACCATTCATAGAGACGGTAGGTCGTATGTACGCATGAATACTACTTCCATTTCCTTATCATATTTAAAATAATGAAAATCAAATGATATATATATATATATATATATATATATTATAATTATAGTATCATATTTATTTCATATATTTCACATATTTTTATTAAAACCATCCTTTATACATTCCATGCATTGGGTGAACGAATCACATCGCTTTGAGGAGGTGACAGTCCACACGTCCACAAACGATGTTATCATATTCCCACAAAATGGAAGCATGAATGTATGAGTTATATAAGAAATAAAAAATAAGAATACATTATATATATCATATATATCATATATAAACTATAATTCCATCATTATTTCCAACCTTGAAAGGTGGTAATGTAAGAATGGATGACATCGGTTCGCGAGGCGGTAGTCCGCCGTACACACGAACGATGATTGCGTATCGAATTTGATGGATGTGTGTGAAAGTGTAGGTAAAAATATTAAAATAATGACATCTAATTATATTTAATATACTTATGTTATTATATAATCCTTATATAAAAATAATTTAAGGGGTGGAGAATTAAATGAAACAAAAGTGATTGTTGAAGTACGTTACCTCTTATTCAAGTTACTCCTTTTGGTTTATACCAAAATAATTCAATGGTTTGATTTCTTCCCAAAGTGAGGCTTCTAGGATGAGGATAGTTATGTTGGGATAATATTTGGGCAGGGTTATGATGAGCCAAAGGGCTTGATAATTTTTAATAAGTGGGAGGGGTGAGTGCATTTTTAATGTGGAGGAGGAGTGGTATTTTTATAAATATAAAAAGGTAAACACTATTGAGAGGTATCCCTTACATAATGTTACTCAAATAATAAAAAACATTATATAAAAGGGAGTATATACTATAAATATATCCATAAGTAGGGTTTTTAAATGTTTATAGCTCCTTTCGTCCCTTAAATTTAAGGTTTAGTCCCATGTTAAGCTAATTTTTCTCTTAATCACTGTAATTAATTTTAATTACTTTCATTAATATTTTTGGTAAAAAACTAATTTTACCATAATAGAAATTATAAATTATTTTGATTCAAATTATGGAATCCATTATTCCAAATTACAATCATATAATAAACATAAATTAATTTAATTTTAATCTCGTAGATAGGATGACAAAGTAGAGTTTTAAAATAAAAATGCTCAAAAGTTTGAAATGTTTTTATATCCATTTTCAATGTTAAATTGATTTAAATTACCTAAATTGGATCAATTTATGTATAATTGAACTAAATATACTTTAAAACCAAATTAAAATACAATTTAACCTTATAAATTATTGATACGAAAAGTGAGTTCTGAATTAAAATATAATATTTTCACTATTTATCAAAAAATGAAACTTCTCATGAAAATACCAAAAATTCACCCAAAGCAAAATTTTATATTCATATTTAAAAAATTAATATTATTTTTTCATTTTAAATTTATAAAAATTTCATAATTTATATTTAAAATAAATGATCCATTAAAAGGAAATAAAACCGCCTTTATAAAAATATAGCTTTTCTATGCGTAATATTGGGTTTGTTCTTATCTTATATTTATAAAATATTTTGGATGAATGTAAAAAATATTTTATTGAATATATAATATATATATTTCATTAATATCATCTACTAATAGTAATTAATTTAATTTACTAAGATAAAATGCCTTTAGATCATAAAAATATTTTTTTCATAAAAACATTTCCTTTATAATATTCAATTTGTTTTTTTTTATTTTTAATAAATTGATTACCAATGAATTCATTTTATATTTGTATAAACCATATATTTTCATAATTTAGTTAATCCTATTCATAACCTCTAATTTAATGGTTATGTTATATCTTATTATATTAAATCATAATATTAATAGTATTTGGTAAAACTCGTTCTTGCGTGTAATACAAGCTATTGAAGAAAGTCTTTGTTTTGTGTAATGAAAGATAACTAAATATTGTTTGAATTTCAAGATATAAAATATATTGAATTTATTTTAAAATATCGAATATATTATAAAGTCTTGAGATGCTATATTCCCTTATACACTTGGTGTTGTGTGTCACATACACTATCGAATAAAATGTTATTTATTTAAAATTTTAGGGTATTACATTCTACCCACCTTAATTAAATTACTTACTCTCAATTTAAAATTTATCTCAGTAATATAGGGTTTGATATTTGAAAATATCCTTTTTTAAAAACCCACACCATAAAATATTTTATAAAATATTCACTTAATAAGAGAGAATGATAAGTACAAAGGTCACATAGAATAACATATAACTAGGTTTATATATAGGATAACAATAGTGACAAGTGAAAATATGGACTATCGGTTAAAAAAAGTGATTGAGGTCATTGATTAAAAAAAGTGATTGATCAATGGAATGTTGAGGGAATCAAATATATAAATATATGATGATTTAAAAGACCATTATTTCAATAAAAATGAAGGTATTAGGATAATATTTTTGTTTTAAGATCCTTTTCCTAATATTGAAGAATTATTTTATTAACCAAGAGTATAAAGAAGTATACTTACTTAATACGTTTCAATTTCATAAGAACAATTTCATCTTTTGGTTGTGATTCAATCAAAATCTAATTCATACCTTACTTCAAGAAATGAATATCCAAAAACTAAATTTGATGATTGAGGCACTAAAATTAAATTTTAATGGATCATGAGGCCCATAAAAGTGTGAAAAGTATTTCCATTTTTCTCTAAAAATTATATAATTACAATATGGTTAATACACTAATATCTAAACCTAAAATGTGACACTACTAGTTCATTATTAATATTTATATGTCAAATTGTTTAACTAAAAATAATTACACCTTAACTAGGACATCGCATAGGCCAGTGGTAGGTGCAAAACCCTTATCGTCCTTTGGTCATGTGTTCAAGCCCCACCACATTATAGGCAGTCCCTTTTCTAAAACTATATAATTTCAAAAATAAATACGATGGAAGTCCTTTAAATTTAATAATTAAATACCCTTTTCTCGATGGTTTTCAATACAACATATTTTTATTTTTCAAAGAAAAATAATCTAATTTGACTATTATTACAATATCATTAATGATCATAATAATAATAAATAGTATTAATATATTTAATCTCATTTATAGAGAATATAAGGTAATTATTACTCAAATATATTTTACACTAAAATAAATACCAAACTAATGAGTTGTATTTTTCTAAATTTCTTAAAAAATATCCTTAATCTAGGTAGAATCCCATTACATAAAACCTAAAAATAAGTTTTTAAGACTTAGAACTTATGATCAACCTTAATATCATAATATTGTAATGGAATCCACAAATCTTAAGTTAAAGAAGTCATATGTGCTTCTATAATAATTCTCAATAACTATCTTAGGGTTATGTTTCATAATCTATGTTTTCTTAAATATAGTTCCCAAGGTTACTACTAAACTTTCTCTGATACCAACTATAGCGCCCCTACCCCAATAATCCCATAGTCGATGTCTAATACCATTACATTGGCATGATTACAAGGAATTAAATCACAAAGGACCGAAGAGTTTAGTAGTCTTGGTAAACCAAATATATACATGAGTTTTTTTATTACAAATGAATACACTAATTACAACATATTTTGTTCATTAAAAAATTTATTCTCACATAGCATATCCTTGAAGATATTTCTTAGTACACTTTTTGGATTCATGGGGAAAAGAAACAAAATAAGGGCTAGATAAAATGCTCAATAAGGGTTAATTATAGAGGAAACAATAATTAATCAATGAGAATAATTAATATGGAAAGGTAAATAACTAAACACACATACTGTGAAATCAATAAACTGGGAGGGAGTGAGTAAATAATATGGCAAGGTAATAACTGAACACACATGCCATTAAATCAATAAACTAATAATGAAAATGAATCCATAGATAATTTAAAAGAAAAAATGTCATGGATAATAATAACAACTTAATTCTCAATAAATACAATGATTTATTATTGAAATTCATGTTTCCTAGGCACATGATACCTTTACCATCAGGATCTATTCTTAAGACAGTTTAAATCTATGGGTAAAAATCTGTCTATTCTACTTGGAAACAAACTCAAAGGGGTTTTTTTCAACTGATTTCATCTCATGAAACTACTGATACATCGATGGGATTATTTCCAATAGTCCCAAACCCATGTAGTGTATGTACAAATCATTCCTCATTTATCGAAAAATCGATTTAATTATTGAATAACGTGCCTTATTAAATATCCGTATTGAGTAAAGAATATGATTTTTGTCAATATTTTCCTTGATAATCAAACAATGATCAAAGTAATAAACATATGTAAAAATGTTATATAGTTTAAGAAATTAACATATCTATGATAAATTATATGGATAATTAGGGGAAATTCAATGTCTAATGATCACAAGAAAGTGAATATTTCAAGAGGACTAAAAAAATGAATCAAGGAAGTGAATGTTAATACTACACTTGTCCTAATCAATCAAAAACCATCCATAAGAAGAATAATAATGGTATCAATATATAAAAACCAGAAATTTCCATGTATTTTTTTTAATTAAATAGGAATTTTACAAGTCCATGAAAATTAATGGAGCATGATTCCGATGCCCGGTGTGACCGGAATGAATTTCTGAACTTTTTTTCAGGTGCGTTTAGTAAACGTACGAGTGGGTTTCTGTAACTTTTGAACTGGTGCTCGTAATTGAAATCTGAGGGTACCGTTGAACTCACATCGCCTGTATTCTTTTAAGAAGACTTTCACCTTGATGACAGTTGGTCGAGGGTGCAAGTTAATTTTTGGGTTTTTCGTGAAAGAATAAAATAAAATAAAAATGTGTAACATTTTATTTTATTTTTATTTGGAACTCCCATGTGGATGTTGAGGGGTGGGGACCACATGAACTAAAACCTCTCAACATAGGTTATGGTGGTGGGGACCACCTGATCCTAACCTCCCATGTGGGTTATGGTGGTGGAGACCACCCAGGAACCCATAAACCGGCTTTTGAAAATGAAAAAAAAATGATTTGCAGTCAACTCCCCTCTTAATGGGGATAAACCTCTTGAGATTCCCCACTTTAATGGTGCCACCCCTTTTAATTAATTTTATCAACTCAATTAATTAATTAAACCAATTTTAAAATTATACCAACAACTTAATAGATAACATAATCTATTATTTGGGCTACCTCTTCATTTTGGTGGGATTGGGAGGAAGGATCCTTGGGAGAAAGCTCTCCAACGAATAACGCCAACGAAGAACGCCGACTTCGACTCCGACTTCTTCCTCGGGACATTTGCTGATGAGGAACGTCTTCAACGTTAATGAAATGATGATCAAGGAAACGCTAGCATCACCAACGTCCATCTAATCCCAACGACATCGTCTCCTTCCCCATGAACAATCTTCAACGACTCAAACGAACGAGGTAGGGGTTGTTATTGAATTCATGGAATTTCTCAATTAAATTCCACATTCTTGGAAATAATGGCGAACATGGATCAACCAAAATGAGTTGATCCACGATTCGTATGAAATTGTTCAATTTGACATTCTTGATTCAAGGTTTTTGTTGGGGTGCTTGCTACAACTCTAACGTGGAGGGTGCGAGCCAAACAAACATGGACCGAACCCTCCACCATTATTCTTCTTGTGTGTTATTTGCGATGGTGACGACGACCGGTGCTGGCGTTTGGCACCGGTGGAACTTGAGAATGGCGGCCGACACCACCGCCGACTGCGACGAAGGTGATGGCGCAAAGGCGCCGCCCCGCTGCCACCATAGACCCGCGGCCTTGCCGCGCCGCCCCGAGGCCTCTGCCATTTGCGGCCCCCACAGCCACCGCTTCCCCGCGGCCTTGCTGCACCGCCCCCACAGCCACCGCCGCCCCGGCGCCTCGCCGTGCCACCCCGCGGCATGCCCCACGGCCTAGCAGCCTCGCCGTCCTATGGACGTTCACACCACCCAATGGCTCTCTACGGCCCCCTTGTAGCCTCAACGCCTCTTGTGGCCTCCGTGCCCCTTGCGGCCTCCATGCCCCCGCGGCAACCGTGCCCCTCGCGGCCTCCGCAGCACCCCACGACCCCTCACGGCCCTCGCGACCATCGCGTCGCTGCTAGACCGGGCCACCCAGCATGGGTCGGGCTAGAAACAGTGGGCTGGGCCACCCAGCGCGGGTCGGGTTAGACCTAGTGGGCCAGGTTGGTCCGACCGGGTAGGACCGGACCGAGACCCACTTTGACCCATTTATGCATTTTCAGCCATATCTTTGGCACCGGGTGTCTATTTGACGAACCATATGCGGCGCCAGAAACCTTAGAGTGAGATGGTCCCTATGGTATACTCCACTAGAGTTTTGGATAAAGTTGGGGAATGGTTGGGTTGGATCGAGCATGAATCCAACTGGGCCCTCGAGACTAAAAGGCTAATAAATCACAGACCGAGCATCCGATTGACGCACCGTCTATTGCGTTGAGACCCTTATGACGTGGTGGTACTTTGGGATAATTTTTTGTGACACTTCATAGAAGTTGGATTATTTAACAGTGGCTTGTGGAGCGGACCCTCCTGGAGACGAGGGAGCTTAGCGTAGGAACCCTGTAGCTGGCTGTGATGTGAAGAATGAAGAGCGACCCTGTGTGGGTCAGCACCGAGTGATCCTATGTGGGTCAACACCTAGAGATCCTGTGTGGGTATGCACCGAGCGATCCTATGTGGGTAAGCACCTAGTGATCCTATCTGGGTCAGCACCGAGTGATCCTCTGTGGGTCATCACATAGCGATCATGTGTGGGTCAGCACCGAGTGATCCTGTGTGGGTCAGCACCAATCGATCCTATGTGGGTAAGCACCAAGCGATCCTGTGTGGGTCAGCACCTAGAAATCCTGTGTGGGTCATCATCGAGCGATCTTGTGTGGGTTAGCACCGAGAGATCCTGTGTGGGTCTACCTCTTAACAAATTAATATGATTTAGTAGTTACATCAAATCATCTCTACTACTATACTTAAGTTATACAAGGTGTGAGATGAGTCTATACCTGTGTGGTACTTTCCTTCATGGTAATACCTTGGTGGTATTTTTTTGTGTGGAGTACCTGTGTGGTACTTGCCTTCATGATATTACTTCCTTTGTGGAATAGTTGAGCTTGGGGATTTGGAGTTGGACTCTATGTTTTCCTCATGATTGAGATGGGTTTACTTGATAACTTAGTTATATGTATGGGCATATACCTAAGTAGGGTTATAATTTGTTTCCTTTCTTGGAGGTTTATACTTTTTGAATTTTGTGAGACCTTGAGGGTCTCAGGGTCCCTAATGAGTATCATTATACTCACCCCTGCATGGGTTATGCCCGCACTTCGTTGTGTTTGGTGCAGACGACAGACAACGCTGATTGAGGATGAGGGTACCAGGACTGGAGGTAGCTTGGAGGTGGACGTTAGACGAGGCAAACCACAGAGATGGCCATTTTAGAGCTATACCTACCCTTCAGGTAGGATCCTTGGTGGGTGTTCATAGGAGCTGTTTTCAGTTATTCTTGTACTTTTAAGTTTTCTTGTACTTTACAATAGGTCTTGTACTCTGGCCCCTTTTCCTTTCAGTACACACTCTTTTTTTATACAGTTTACTTGTTGTTCGTATCTTGATGTGTGCTTAGTCGTGTGTGTTTATAGGTTATAAAGAAAATGCCTTCCCAGTTTTAGGGAATACTTCTTTCGGTGCTAGTCGCCATCCCCTGGCCTATGGAAGGCGGGCTTGGGGTAGTCACGACACGGGCCCCGGGGGACGGGTCATGACAAATTGGTATCAGAGGAGTCAGTTCTTCTCTAGAATATAAGACTCTGATATTTTTAACAGAAATAGTATTAAGTGTAGTGAGTGTGTTTATCAGTTTAGGGAATCCAGTGTTGGTGCGGTGGCCGATGTATCCATACACTAGGACCCTGACTTATGATTTCCGACCCAGTGCATGAAAAAACTAATTGCGTGTATGTTTTGAAGAGTTTTCTTTGTGATCTATTTGATTCAGCTCACCAGGTGTAACTTTTTGACAATGTGGCACCTATTTATTTTCAGGATGCCTCCATGAAGATTTCCATATAGGGTTCCGAGAGTTGTATACATTGATATCCCATCGAGCAACGAGGCCTCGGTGCAATCCCTCTTCTAGTAGAGGCACCAGCGGAGGCACCAAAGTTACCATTACCCGTTGGGCCACTAATGCCACCAACCCTAATAGCAGAGGGTGCATGCCACTTGAGCGCATTGCATGAGTTCCAGTGCTAGAGGACACTCAGGTTTAGGGGAGAGATGGACACACATGCGTTTGAGGATTGGATGGAGGCTGTGGTGAGAGTCTTTCAACTGGTAGGGACACCAGTCGATCTCATGGGGATCCTTGACGCCAGTCTTCTATAGGAAGCAGCAGATAGATGGTGGATCTTGATGACCCAGGTTCACGATGAGGTGACGCTTCTCTGGATAGACTTCGATGGCTTGTTTTGGACAGAGTTTGTTCCAGCGAATCTTTGCGCAGTGCACATACATGAGCTACTTCATCTGTAGTAGGGAAGCATGAATGTGGATCAGTACTCAGCGAGGTTCACTAAACTCTCACCCTACTTCATAGATATGGTATGAGACCCATTATTCAGGGCCTAGACCTTTGAGCAGGGAATCAAGTGGGAGATCAGGGCTTCGATGATCTCACTCAGCATCGCGACGCAGGTGGGGGTGTTAGAGTGAGCCCTCTTAGTGGAGAGTTTTCTTACTGAGTAGTCACCAGAAGTGAGACCCACCACCAGACATCATGTAGCGGAGTCTTCTGCAGCTGGCAGTAGACATATTTCACCGAGATCCAAGAGGACTAGACCTACAGGTGGACGACCGCATGATTCAGAGTTAGTTTTGTGGGGAACCCGAGGCAAAGCCAGTTATGCCAAGAGTGGGAAATGTTACTCATGCGGCAGGCAAGGTCACATGGCTCGTGATTGTCTGACCCGCCATACAGATGATCAACAGATGGTCAAAGAATCGCCCAGGCAGAGACAAAGATTCGACCAAGGAGGTCCGCAGGGAGCAGGCGGATGTGGAAGAGGAGCTGTCCGTGTAGCTGGTGGTGGGATAAGATTCGAGATGTTACTGCCACCACCACTAGGTGGTCCACCCCGGCCACAGGGAGCATGAGGACAGACGAGAGCTCAACTTCAAGCAGCTGAGGTCTACGATCATGGTGCTCTAGAGATGATACGAGGTACGATCTGTGTCTACTCGACCTTAGCTGCAGTACTTATAGACACAGGTGCCAGTCATTCTTTTGTTGCCACTGCCCTCATTCGGAGATCGGAGATTCCAATGGAGCCGTTGGCTCGATCCTCATGGCTAGAGACTCATACAAGAGTGAATTAAATGATTACGCACTGGTTCTGGCATTGCAAGCTTACTCTAGGAGGCGAGATCTTCGACTGGGATCTCCTAGTAGCGGCGTCGAGGCCTTACGACGTCATCTTGGGTATGAACCGGTTATCTACAGTCCATGATTAGATTGACTGTATTAGGCACAAAGTACAGTGTGTCCACATGGATGGGACCAGGTTTACCTTCACTAGCGAGAAGGGAGCCTTTGCAGTATAGGATGGTCTTAACTGGAGGAGAGTGCAGCCGAACACTAATAAGTTGGCTAGCCTTACCCTCAGAGCGGTTGATGTGGAGAGTTTGAGTTATCCTGTAGTGGTGGGCCAATATGTAGATTTCTTCCCTGATGATGTTCCGGGTCTACCTCCTCACAGAGAGGTGTAATTTTACATTGACTTGTACCCTGAGACGACACCGATATCTAAACCAGTGTATCAGATGGCTCTCGCGGAGCTTCGTGAGCTACGGGTACAACTAGAGGACTTGCAGGGGAAGGGATTCATTCGGACCAGTGTTTGACCTTGGATAGCCCTGATTTTGTTTTCCAAGAAGGCTGATGGGAGCTTGAGGCTTTGTGTTGACAATCAATGCCTGAACTAGGTGACCGTGAAGAAAAAGTACCCACTTCCGAGGATTGAAAACCTCTTTGATCAGCTGAAGGGAGCACGGTGGTTCTCGAAGATAGACCTCAGGTCAGGCTATCACCAGCTCATAGTACAAGATGAGTATGTGCATAAGATGACTTTCAGATGTCGGTACAACCATTACGAGTTATTGGTTATGCCATTCGATGAAACCAACGCTCCAGCAGTGTTCATGGGACTCATGAACAGGATCTTTCAGCCATACCTTGATCGCTTTGTAGTAGTCTTCATCGAGGACTTTCTGATCTACACGGCTACTAAGGAGGTGCATGCCTATCATTTGCAGTGTAACACCCCAAGATTTTATAGTACGTTATTTTTTCAAAGTAATTCAATAACTTTCACTACACACAACACTGAGTTCAAGCGCACAACGACTTACCAAACTAGCCGTTCAAAAGCGGTTATGAATAGTATTAACTGAATTTTTAATTTTATATAATCCTTATAATTTTAGAATCCATATTATGATTTTCTTAGACATAATATAAGAACAAATTCATTTTTTCAGATAAAAGAAGTATTTAAAAAAAAAATGCAATTTTACCGCTTTTTAATGGAGAACCCTTTTTAAATCCAATACTTGACACTTTTATATATTCAATTTATCAAAATAAAATTCTTATTTAGAATAGGTACATAAAAATTTGGTTTTGATAAATTTTTGGTGTCTTTCTGATAACTTTCATATTTGGGTGAATAGTGAAAATTACTAAATTTTAACTAAAAACAACTTTTTTAATCAAAATAATTTATAGTACTAAATTATAAATTTGAGTGGTTTTAATATGTCATTAGATTATATTTTTATCATTTAATATAATTTAGGTCATTGGATGTAATTTCACATTTAAACTAGACATAAACAAGTGTCAATCTTTTAATAATTATTATTTCTTAAAAACACGCTTTTTGTTTTGATAGCGGGAATTAATTTTAAATTAATTTCTGCCACTTCTGTGTTTGGAATTTGGAAAAATGGATTCCATATTTGATATCAGGAGGTCCAAATTGTGTAAATAGGTAACTTGTTTTAGACATTATGAATAATTACTTCATTAAATATTTTATTTACCATGGTTAAAGGGTAAATCCGGTAAATATGGGTAAATTAATAATATTAAAATAATATTAAATTACCCTAAAACATGTAATAAACCTATTGGATGATACATTTCCGAGTATGGGCATCCTTGGGTCGATTTTGGGACCACTTGGAGCCACTTGAGAGTGATAATGACACTTTATATTAATTAATTTAAAGTAAAGGCAAAAAATGACATAAACATATATCTTTTAGTAAAACAATTTTTACAAGGTATTATATAAGTTATATTTTTGACTATAAATATTAATTAGAAATATAAAAAGATTTACTACATAATGGTAGTTTATTTATAATTTTTAAACATTTAATAATTAAATTTATTTATGACACAATGATGATGCAATGTTTTATTTATTAATGAAAGAATCAAATAAATGGTATTATAAATGTTAAAATAAATATAATTTTAATATTTTTATGCCATCCATGAATTTTATAGGTTCTTATGGAATGTTATAATTGAATAAATAAATTTATTTTGAATTAATAAAGTTTTTATGACTTTAAAAAAAATCAATTATTAAATAGTGTCAAAATTTACATAAAAGAGTTTTTAAAAAATATATTATATTATTAATTGATATAATATTTTTAAAAATCTAAACTTCGGAAAAAGAACTTATATTATGATAGGTATGTTATTAATGAACCACTTGAGGTCCTCTTGAAAGTTTATACTAAGTTTATTAACCAAATAATATAAAAATTCAAAGAGACATGGTAAATGTCAAACTAATTAACTAAGAGTTAAATCTAAAAGACAAGGTTAATATAGTGACCCAAACCTATATAAAAATAATTTTTTGAGTTTATTTCAACCCATACCCACATTATCATCGAAATAAATCAGTTCGGATCCATTATAAACCGAATATTAATTTATTATAAAATAATATTTTAAGTTTTTTCTAAGGTGCCCCTCACCCCTCTTATAAAAGGGCACTCACCCTTCTCTCAAATTAATACCTTAAAAGCCTTTTGGTTCGGCCAAAAATTGACCAAATATCCTCTAAACTTCCCTCAATTAATCCTAGAGGCCTAAGTTTAGTCATAAAGCCAACCTAAGGATCCCTTTTTGATCAAATCAAAAGGAAGAACCCGAAGAAGGGGTAATAATTTCACCACCCTCTTTCAAGTTATTTATTCTTCCAATTCCTCTTTCTTTGTTTTTTACATTATAAAATGATAAATAAAGTAACTTCTATATAATATTATGTTATTATAAATATGGTATAACCATATTCATTATTCTATCCATCCTTTGAATGACATGTCACCATACGTGCGTACGTACGACTTACCGTCTCCAAGTCGTGGTGTAACTGTTATTCAATACCTTATTATTTGGATGAGTATAATAATGATGTGTAATTGATGTAAATAATAAATATAAAATTATAATGATTCTGTATATATGAAATACCATTCCATTATATATTATTTTAATATCAAAATAATGATATTGTCGCTCGTGCGTATGTACGAATTACCGTCTCCACAAACGCGATGAGATTCATTCCCCAACATATCCATTCAAGACTAATTTTAATTTTATGATTAAAAATAATGTTTAAAGACTTGATATAATTATGGATATGAATAATATACATCCCATCCATAACAAATATGACTCACATAACAATGAATGTAAAGGAAAATGAATCCGTTAACACCCGAAATGACGATAATACTAAGATATTATTAACAAAGCAATATCAGAAGGTCATATATGATATCATATTAATGTATATGATTCTTGTATAATTTAATAACAATTATTTTACCATTATATAAGAGTTTAACCTACCCTCTTCCAAGGAAAAGTACAAGGTAAGGGGTTTTCATCTCACTCCTTATTCCCGTGAGATTCATGCCATATTGCCACTATTAACTTTTGTGTGGTGTATGTACTGCCCATAATTGTATTATTTGTGTAATACAATTTAATTTATGTGTATTTACATATTTTTTGTATGATACTTCTTTCATGGGGTGTATGTTTCTTTAGTTACCAAATTGGTAAGGGTTAATTTCATAATCTCTTTATTATCCGAGGTTGTTTTTATGTAAGTATCTACTGGGACATATTTATTATCCATGTCCATGTTTCATAAAATAGTTTTCAAAGGGATTATTTTTAAGGTAATTTTTACTAAAACATAATTTTAAATGTTTTAAAGATTTATTCTTCTAAACCATTCTCATTAATGTCCATGTTTTCAAAATGGTTTTAAGGATTTATTTAAATGTACATGAATGTTTTAAAATGTTAATTACATTCAAAAGTTTAAAAGTGGTATGGGACAAAATGTCTTTAAATTTCTTCCTTTCTAAATTGTGTGACTTTTAAATGTTTTCATGAAAAAGGGATATTTCTCTCAAAGAGTTTTACAAATCATTTTCATCTATGTCAAAATCCTTTAATGGATTTTAAACTTGTTTGAAGTTGATTTATTATGATAAAAATATTCCATATTGTATTGAAGTTTTTGTGATATGTTTGACCATGGATGTGCTATTTTTATACAATTCATGGTTTATGGGTAAAGTATTGATATTTCATATGCTAGTTTTAATAAGAATGTTTATGTTATGTTTAAACCTTTTCATATAAGGAATGAATTGGACTTAGTATGTGATGGGTGGAGCCCGCTATAGCTCCTCGATGCATCGATAGGTATCATGAGACAATTAGACGTGGAATTGGCCGAGGCCTTTCCCAATTTGATATATGGTTTTGGCCGAGGACATAATCATTTTTAGACATCTTGGCCGAGGCCCTGACAAAATGTTTCAGAATGTCTGACATTATGTATTCCCTCATTATGAAATCAGTTATTACATGTGATTATTCTACTAGTAGAATATCCATGTGCATGTTTATATAGTAATGTTTGATTTATTTTTAACATATTATGTTCAAGTTTATGTTTAAAAGGCTGTTGTTTTTATTACACTTCTTGCCTTAAAAGTTTATTGCTTCCGCTAAATTATTTACCATTATTGAGCATCTGAGCTCACCCCTTTCTTATGTTTTATTTTCCCAGGATTTCCAAGATGTGTATTATGATTGTTACATAGGGTTAAACTAAAGGGAAAAATGGCATTCTCAAAGTATTACTTATGCTGTGTTGTATTTTAGAAAGTGTAATGTAACGTTCATATATGTAATCTATTTTCCAAGACTGCTAAACTGATCATACCTTAGGGACATGATTCCTTATAATCATACCAATGTATTAATATAATGCACTGACTCTGGGTAAATAGGGTCGGGGCGTTACATGCGGGTAGTACTGGACACACTATAAGAGCACCGACTCTATGGTAAACTCTCAAAATGCCATTTTTGGATCCAAGAGGTTCACTTTTTGGGACATTTCATATTGGAGGATGGAATTGAAGTTGATCAAGTGAAGATTGAGGCAGTACTAGCTTGGGAGCCACCCAGGAGTGTGATAGAGGTATGAAGTTTTCTGGGTTTGGCTGGATACTACCAGAGGTTTGTGCCAGATTTATCCAGAGTTGCAGCACCTCTATCAGCATTGACAAAGAAGGGAAAACCATTCATGTGGTCGGAGAGATTCCAGGAGAGTTTTCAGGAGTAGAGGCATAGGCTGACTAGTGTACCCATCTTGAGGCTATCATAGGAGGGCGTAGGGTATATAGACTACTACAACACATTAGTGACCAGGCTCAGATGTGTCCTGATGCAGGAGCGAGTAGTGATCACATATGGTTCTCGACAGCTGAGAAAGGATGAGCAGAACTACGCTACCCATGACCTGGAGTTAGCAGTAGTGGTCTTCGCCTTGAAGATGCGGCGACACTATCTGATGGGCGAACAATCAGTGTACTCTGATCACAAGAGTCTCACGTTTATCTTCTCTCATAAGGACCTGAACCTGAGACTGCGACGTTGGATTGAGTTCCTATAGGACTATGACTTCGAGATAGTCTATACTCCTGAGAAGAGGAACGTTGTAGCAGATTCACTCAATTGGAGATTTGGTATACATCTACTATGTGAGGAGATGGAGTAGCTGATAGATTTGCAGATATCCGTTGTGGAATGTGATGGAGCAGTTTTTCTTCAGTCTCTTACAGTCACTCCCCCACTTCTTCAGTGAATCAGGGAGGCGCAGCATGGCTACACTGACTGTGAGGCTCGACGTGCTCAGATATCCACGGTACAGGCACCTGATGGATTTTATGAAGATTGGGAGCACGTCATTCTCTTTAGAGGATGTACCATGGTACTAGTGTTGCTTTGGGAGGAAGTGATGAGGGATTTCCACACATCCCCTCTAGTGGTACATCTAGGAGTGGCGAAGATGTACTAGGATCTCCAACGAAAACACTAGTGGCCGAGAATGAAGAAAGCAGTAGCAGTGTTTGTCTCTCAGTGCCTCACTTACCAACAAGTGAAGGTGGAGCATCAGGTACCAACAAGCTTGGTTCAGCCTTTTGAGGTCCCAGAGTGGAAGTGGGATGGGATATCCATGGACTTTGTGACAGGACTTCCACACACATCCAGAGGTCATGACTCTATCTGGGTGACCGTTGACCGACTCACCAAGTCGGCCCACTTCCTACCGATCAGAGAGAAGGGTTCAGTAGAGAGCTTGAGATGCCTTTATGTGCAGGAGATTATGCGACTACATGGAGTACCCTCAAAGATTGTCTCCAATCATGATACACGTTTTACTTCCCAGCTATGGAAGGGGTTGTAGGAGGCTTTTAGGACGCAACTTCATTTGAGCACCGCCTTCTATCCTCAGACGGATGGTCAGACTAAGCGAACCATTCAGACCCTCGAGGACATGATACATGCTTGAATCCTCGACTTTGGTCACAGTTGGTAGGATCAATTTCCTTTGGTGGAGTTTTCATACAACAACAACTATCACTCCACCATTGGGATGACACCTTTCAAGGCATTGTACGGGCAACCTTGCAGATCACCTTTGTGCTGGACTGACCCAGGGGAGTCGGCACTAGTGGGACCAGAGATGGTACGGGATACCACAGAGAAAGTGCAGATCATCCAGGAGAATATTAAGACTGCACAGAGCAGGCAGAAGTCTTATGCCGACAAGAGATGGAGACCTCTGGAGTTCGAGGATGGCAACCACGTATTTCTATGGGTCTCACCCCGACGAGGTTTACAGAGATTTGGCCGAGGCGAAAAGTTATCTTTGAGGTTCATCGGACCTTTCTAGGTCATCAGCTGAGTTGGCGAGGTGGCTTACCGCTTACTCTTCCACCTCAGTTGCACTGAGTGCATGACGTCTTCCACGTATCCCAGCCGAGGAGATACGTGCACGAACCTTCTCACATCATCAACCATGGTGAGATGGACGTCGATGATGGGGTGACTTTTTCGGAGGTTCTAGCAGAGATTGAGGATCGATAGGAGTGAGTCCTTCATGGGTGGTCAATACCTCTGGTGCACATTTTTTGGCAGCACGAGAACCTTCAGGAGAGCACATGGGAGCTGGAGGCTCAGATTTGTGCTTAGTACCCCCAATTTGTTTCCTAGTTTTTAGTTGTGGATTACAGGGTCGCAAAGACCTGAGGTGGGGAGAATGTAAAGACCCAGAATTTCCATGTAATTTTTTTAATTAAATGGTAATTTTATGAGTCCGAAAAAATTGACGGCACGTGATTCCGAGGCCTGATGTGCCCGAAATGAATTTCTAAACTTTTTTTCGGGTACGTTTGATAAAACACTACTTTGTTGAATATTTTATTGATAATAAATGATATAATTTCCCCACATTTTTCTAAATATGTTTATTTATAAAATATTTGGGATTTGATCATTCATTTGAAAATTTGGTGAAAATTCCAGTTTTACCCTTTATAGTGCACTGTAGTATTTCAAAGATAAATATTTTTATATTTATTATTGTAATTTTAAATTTTTTAACAGTGTTCATAACTTAATTTTCTACAAATTTCATTCATGACACTAGAGATAAAAAGGGAATTTGGATGGAGTAAATGGGACATTAATCCAATGGTGGGCTGGACTCGGCAGAATGGACATGGGTTCTGTATTTGGGCCATATCTTCTTCATTCGGTCTTGGATTAAGCCCATATTTTGAGAGGAGCTCTGGGATTAATTTTCCCACAAATCATATTGCTGGAAGGAGATCTGGTTCACGCCTTTTCGAGGTCAAATGGGCGGTGAAAGTTGTATTAAAATATTTGGCCGAGATTTCCCATTCACACTTGAAACCTCTTTAAACCTAGCCTCCCCTCCACTCTATAAATTGGAGTTTTTCTCATTTTGAGGGGTTGTGACGTGAATTAGGTGATTGGAGGCAGAGGAGAATTTGTTTCACCCAAATTATCCAACCATTGTAAGAGGGGTAGATCTTGAAGAAAGGATCCCTCATCGAAGCCTCCTTCTCTTCTTCATTTTGTAATGTTTTCATTTGTGTAATAAACTTCTTTGTTCTTATTTTATTTCTTATATTTTCTTCTGTTTTGTTTAAATTTCTTCTTCTATTAATCTTCCTAATTGGTTTGGAATTCTTGAGTAGAAGCGTTATTGGGTTATTCCCATTATAAACCTTTTCACATGCAAAATGCTTCTATGATGATTACGCCACCCATGGAAGAGTAGTCTTTTAGTAATCGATCTACCCCTCATATTATTCATTAATTTATTTTGAATAAATGATATACTGTAATTCACTAAAGATGATATATTAATTGAGTTTTCAATTTAAATTAAACTAATCAATCAATTGAACAATAAACACAAAACGTGCGAGGTCGGGATTTGTGTGAATTGTGAGAGCGTAATCTTAATCGGTAATACAAGACCACACAAGATAAATTTGTAGAGTTCAAATAAAATCCCTAAACTCAATTAATCCTAATTTACATAGTGGTTATGTGCCTTAATTTATCATCGACCATACACTAATCTTAGAACATCAATAAAAGCAGGGTGTTGCGATTGCATGTTCCGAAGTTAGCCTCGGGTTAAATTCACTTCATCTTCGCGGTAAAGTTAATTCTCGTAGGGTTTGGGATTTAACAAATTAAGGGATCATAATTAAGTGAATTTTAGTTTAAATGATAATGATTAATAATAGATTGAAGAGTTAGAGTTAGATCTATTACGCCTTTTAAAATATTTTCTAAAAAAAACATCTTCTTGTTGTGTCTTTTTAATCAAACATCATTT
Organism: Viscum album; assembly: GCA_963277665.1. Classification (NCBI taxonomy): domain Eukaryota; kingdom Viridiplantae; phylum Streptophyta; class Magnoliopsida; order Santalales; family Viscaceae; genus Viscum; species Viscum album. The sequence continues at coordinate 2,052,547,198 of OY728159.1, read as the reverse complement.
CAAAATTAAAAACAAAAAAATGCAATCTTCTTCCAACAAACTTCTTCTAGATATATAAACTATAAAAAACCCCCATCCATTCAATTAGTGTTTTTATTCTCTTTTATTTTATTTTTAGAATACCTCTAAGAAGTTGTTTTAATTCACTTCCTCCTTTGAGAGACGACCTTGGTCAGCCACTCTGCTGCACCTAAGTACCCCAAAATCACACTAATCATTTGAGGGCACCCACGACAGTGCTATTTCAAATTGGCGCCGTTTCCAGGGAGGCAAGTAATTTATTCAACCATTTTGAGGTATTTATTTTATTTTTCATTTTATTATTTTCTTCATCTCTCTCTTTCATCTTTCCCCTTTCTCAAGTTTTCATTTTTTTTCATCCTCATCTTTTCTTTTTGGACCATCAACTCAACTTCTCATTTTTATTTTACTATGGTCCACTCACTTTCTTTTCATTTTTATTTGATTTATGACATGAACTAATCTCGAAGATCTCTTATATCTTGACCCTGAGATTGAACGTAGCCTTAGGGCACGAATCAGACACTCTCAGTCTACGGGAAGTTTCAATATTCAACCAGTTGGTGAATTCCTCTCTTCTGGAAACATTGGAATTGGAAGTTATTGAAATTCACACATAAAAGAAGAACCAATGGCTGAAAACAATGGAAATGAACTTAATAGAACCATTTGAGAATTGGCTGCACCAGATATTAACTATCAACCAAATTGTATTGCATACCCAAATCTCGAATCGGACTTTGAACTGAAATCTGGGTTAATTCACTTACTTCCAAAGTTTCATGGCCTCTCTGGTGAGGATCCCAATAAACATTTGAAAGAATTTAATGTGGTTTTCTCAACCCTTAAACCAAGAAATGTTTCTGAAGATCAAATCAAATTAAGAGCATTCCCATTCTCACTTGATGGAGTTGCAAAAGACTGGATGTATTATTTACAACCCGAAGATGTAACTTGTTGGAACGATTTGAAACATCTTTTCTTATAGAGATTTTTTCCAGCATCAAGGACCACTTCCATTCAAAAGGAGATATCGGGGATCAAGCAAGCACAAGGAAAGTCAATGTATGAGTACTAGGAGCGATTCAAGAAGTTATGTGCAAGCTGTTCGCATCACCAAATCAGTGAGAAACTCATCATTCAATACTTCTACGAAGGACTCACACCCATGGAGAAGTGCATGGTGGATACCGCAGCTGGAGGAGCATTTGTGGACAAGACACCAGTAGCTGCACGTGCATTGATCGACAAGATGTCCCAAAACTCCCAACAATTTGGTGATAGAGGTACACCACATATCAGGGGAGTACATCAGGTAAGTCCTTCTTCTCTTGAAAGTCATTTTATTGATACTAAGTTGGAAGAATTGACCACTATGGTGAGGCAAATTGCTTTGGCACAAAAGAAATCTCTACCCCCTCCTTCAAGGCCTTGTGACATTTGCACTGAGACAAGCCACCCAACTAACTATTGCCCACAACTACAAGAGACAGAGGATTGTGCAACAGTATTCCCAGGGAGACCATTTCAGTAGCAACAAAAACCATATCCCCAAAAGAAGTTTGATTCATTTGCTCCAAAATACAACCAAGGGTGGAAAGATCAACCGGACATGAGGTATGACTCTGGAAAACAACAAAGGCCCCCTTTTCAACCAAACTTCCAGCAGCCTCCACCTTACCAATAGGGTTTCCAACAACCTCAAAGGAGATTTGAAGCTCAAACATCAACAAGTCAGCAACAAGGAAATCCTCCACCAAAGGTAGATTCTAATACTGATGATCTTTTAAAGCAAATTGTTCTCAATCAACAGAATGAGATGAAGAGTCAAAGTTCGGAGCTGATGGAGTTGAAGACTCAAATGAGCCAGATTGCCACCACCCTCCATGAACTTGTGAGTAAGAATTTTGGAAATCTACCTTCCCAACCCACTCCAAATCCAAAGGGGAATGTCAGTGCCATCACATTGAGAAGTGGGATGAAAATGAACAATACATATGTACCTACCATTCCACCGGGATTCACCTCAACTCCGGAGAAGCCGCATTCCAAACCAACTGATGATAAATCCAAGGCGAAATCTAAAGGTAAGAAAAAGATTGATGATGTTCCTTCTAAACCCCTTCCTTTTCCCAACAGGGTTGTTCAAACCAAGAAGATGGCCGAAGAAGCAATGAAAAAAGAGGTTTTGGACACATTCAAGCGTGTGGAGATCAACATTCCTCTACTTGAAGCCATTAAGAAAATCCCAAGGTATTCCAAATTCTTAAAATAACTCTGCACCAATCGAAGAGGGATCAAAAGAAATGATAGGATCAACCTTGGAAGGAATGTATCGACACTCATTACACCAAATCTAGAAATGCCAATAAAGTGCAAGGATCCCGGGACATTCACCATCCCATGTACCATAGGGGAGTTGCACTTCTCTGATGCTCTTTGTGATTTAGGAGCTTCAATAAATGTGAAGCCTCACTCTGTATTCTCTTCCTTGCAGGTTGGTGAGTTGAAGCCAACAAGAGTAGTGGTGCAATTGGCGAATAGATCTACGACATATCCAGCGGGATTCCTTGAGGATGTACTTGTTCGGGTAAGAGACATGATCTTTCCAGCGGATTTCTATGTTCTTAACATGGAGGATGATCAGGTAAGTTCTCATGCCCCCATTATCTTAGGTAGGACCTTCCTCAAAACTGCAAAAACTATCATAAATGTCAATGAGGGTACACTTTCCATGGAATTTGGAGATGAAGTTGTGATATTTAATGTTATGGATTCCATGAAGTACCCCTCTCAGGACCATTCTGCTTTTGTTATCTCCCATTTTGAACCACCAAGTAAAAACCCCATAGAATTGGATTGTCCTATGATTAGAGAGATTATGAGTATTGGTTCTAGTTTGATGTCTAAGAGTACTTATACACCCATTTTTAAGGAACAAGACTCTCTAAGATTTGATTTTGAAATGGAATCATATTCTGATTTTGATCATGTGAACTCTGATTATGACATGGCTATTGAGTATGCTGATGGATTTGGTGCTTTATTCTCTGATTGTGATGATTTATATTCTGATACTAATGTTCATTGTGTAGATATGTCTGTTGCATCAATTTCTCCATCCATACATCATCCTCCTTCATTATAACTCAAGCCATTGACACCAAATCTGAAATACTCATACTTGTTGAGTGGTGGGATATTACCTGTTATCATTGCTAACAATCTCCCTTTTGAACATGAAAAAAATCTTTTGAATATTTTGAGGGAGAACATCGGGGCGATTGGGTGGACCTTGGCTGACATATTAGGTATTAGACCCTCCATTTTCATGCATAGGATTCTCTTGGAGGATGGGGCTAAACCAGTGAGACAACCACAAAGGAGACTCAATCCCACCCTCCTGGAAGTTGTTAAAAAAGAAGTTGAGAAATTGCTCGAGGCAGGTATAATCTTTCCCATTTCATATTCTCAGTGGGTAAGTCCAATTCAGGTTGTGCCTAAGAAAACTGGTTTTACTGTTTTTAAAAATGAGAAAGATGAGTTAGTTCCAATGAGGGTGCAAAACAGTTGGCGTGTGTGTATTGATTATAGGAAACTAAATCAGACCACACGCAAGGACCATTTCCCCCTCCCATTTATTGATCAAATGCTCGAGAGACTAGCTGGGAAAACACACTATTGTTTCTTGGATGGATTTTCTGGATATTTTTAGGTTCCTATAGCTCCAGAGGATCAGGAGAAGACTACATTCACCTGTCTCTTTGGCACATTTTCCTACCGGAGGATGCTATTTGGACTTTGCAATGACCCAGGTACCTTCCAGAGATGCATGGTGAGTATTTTTTCTGATTTTATTGAGACCTACATGGAGGTATTTATGGATGATTTTACAGTGTATGGATCCTCATTTGATGAATGTATAAAGAGTTTGGGAAAGGTATTGAATCATTGTATTGAGAAGAATCTGGTCCTGAACTTTGAAAAGTGTCATTTCATGGTAGATCAAGGCATTGTCTTAGGGCATGTAGTGTCAAAACATGGGATAAAGGTTGATAGATCTAAGATAGAAATTATTTCATCCCTACCATATCCTACATGTGTGCGTGATGTTAGATCTTTCCTAGGGCATGCAGGGTTTTATCGGCGCTTCATAAAAGATTTTAGTAAGATTACTCTTCCTATGTCAAGATTACTTCAAAAGGATTCTGATTTTGTGTTTGATGTTTCTTGCAGGAATTCATTTGATGAGCTAAAACAACGTCTGACCACTCCACCTATCATACAGCCCCCGCGGTGGGACCTTCCATTTGAGATTATGTGTGACGACTCCAACTTCGCGGTTGGAGCGGTCTTATCTCAGAGGGTGGAGGGACGTTCACATGTGATTGCCTATGCATCAAGGACATTGGATTTAGCCCAATCAAACTACACAACCACGGAAAAGGAGTTTCTTGCTGTCATATTTTCTTTAGATAAATTCCGTTCATATTTATTGGGCTCTAAAGTAGTTGTTTTTTCTGACCATGCAGCTTTGAAGTACCTCCTGAAGAAGCCAGATGCAAAGCCACGACTTATCCGTTGGATGCTCCTTCTTCAAGAGTTTGACCTTGAGATAAAGGACAAGAAGGGGTCAGAGAATTTGGTGGCGGACCACATGATTAGGCTTACTCACACACTAGAGGATGACATCTTGGACCAGGTACCACTTTGGGACACTTTTCCTGATGAGCATCTTTATTCCATCTCAGGTACGCATCCTTGGTATGCTGATTTAGTGAAATACATTGTTGCCTCTGAAATCCCTGAAAATTTAAAGAAATATCAAGTCCAAAAATTAAAAAGTGAGTCTAGGTATTATGTGTGGGATGATCCTTACCTCTGGCGCATGTGTAGTGACCAATTCATTAGGAGGTGTGTTCCCGATAATGAGTTTGAGTCTGTTTTTCATTTTTGTCATACACTTGCTTGTGGTGGACACTTTGGACCCCAACGGACAACTAGGAAGGTTTTGGACTCTGGGTTATATTGTCCTAGCTTATTCCATGATGCCCATGTGTTTTGTAAGTCATGCTCTCGTTGCCAACACACTGGGAATATTTCTAGGAGACATGAGATGCCCCAAAAACCCATACTATTCTGTGATATTTTTGATGTATGGTGCATTGATTTTATGGGTCCTTTTCCTAGTTCATTTGGATTTTTGTATATTTTGGTTGCTGTTGATTATGTGAGTAAATGGGTGGAGGCCAAGGCCACCAGGACTGACGATTATCTTGTTGTTGTGGACTTTGTCAAAGCACAGATTTTTTACAGGTTTGGAGTACCAAAGGCCATCATCAGTGACCAAGGGACACACTTTTGCAATAGGAATTTTGCTTCCCTCCTTAGAAATTATGGGGTGACACAAAAAACATCAACACCATACCACCCCCAAACAAATGGCCAGGCTGAGGTTTCAAATCTTGAGTTGAAACAAATATTGGAGAAAACCGTGCAGCCAAATAGGAAGGATTGGAGCAAGCGCTTGGATGATGCATTGTGGGCTTATAGGACATCATACAAGACACCCATTGGTATGTCCCAATTTAGGATTGTTTTTGGGAAAGCATGTCATCTCCCAGTGGAAGTCGAGCATCGGGAATATTGGGCTATAAAGAAATGCAACATGGATTTGGCCCAAGATGGAATTCAAATAAATTTGAAAATTCAAGAGTTTGAGGAGATTTTACTATCATCATATGAGAACTCAATGCTCTATTAGGAAAGATCAAAAGCAGCTCATGACAAAATGATCCAACAAAGGGAGTTTCATGTTGGAGAGAAAGTCCTTCTCTACAGTTCACGACTGAAGCTGATTCCTGGTAAGTAGCGTTCCAGATGGTTAGGTCCTTATATTGTATCTAATGTTTTTCCTTATAGTGTAGTGGAGATCACACAAGAGGACACTGGAAGGAGCTTTACAGTCAATGGGCAACGTTTGAAGAGATACATCGAGGGACTTCCTACTGATGCAGTGGATTTTATCACACTGCATGACCCCATCATCACTTGATCACATCAGGCTGTTCCTAACCCTTTCACTTTTATATTATTTGTCCTATTTAAAAATTCTGCATTTCATGTGCATATATCATCTCATGGGTTCACATTGAGGACAATTCAATATTTTAAGTGTGGGGGAGGGAACCTTTTAGTTTAGTAATTTCAATTATTTTCCTGTTTTAAAAAATTGTGTGTTTTTCAAATTTTGTGTGTTTATTTTTCAATTTTCTTTGTGTTTTTGAAATTTTTTGAGCTAAAATGATTCTCATCACCATTTTTAAATGCATATCAATGAGTGAAACGATTTATCCCTTGAAACTAAGCTTAAATGAATGCTGAAATGACTTTGTTTCAAGTTCAAATACTTAGTAATTTCATGAAAAGTACACTAAATTTTGAATCCCATGCCACATCTCACTTTCTTTATATTTGAAATCACTTTCCTGTGAGGCTTCTGAACCATTATTTTCATATTCTTTACATTCACCTCACTTCTTGAGAGAACCAAACCATGCTTGATTTAACCAGAATTTGATCTATTCCTGTCAAAACTTGAGGGTTTGAGGTACTTATGTTTAAATTATTGAGGCATTTGTTTGGTATTAAAGCCCCTATTTTAATTAATCCTTTTTTATAATGGTCTACCTTGAATATTTAATCCTTGTATCCTTTAGAAGCCATGAACAGCCTGTTAGGTTAGCCACATTACAAGCCAATTTTCCCTATACAACCAACTCTTAAAGTGAAATTGCATAATCTAGTTGAGCTTAAGTGTGGGGGAAGCTATCTTGTGTTGTGCCACCACATTCTGTGATACTTTGGGTGGAAAATTAAATTCTGAAGAGATGTGTTTTCTACTTAATAATTCCATTATATTTAAAGCTATTCCTTTTCTGGAGCTTTCATGACAAGTGAAGCTGTGCCTTTTCTGGAGCTTCTAATTGAGGTGGAAAGCTGTGCCCATCTGGAGCTTTCAAGAAAATCATGTTTGAGAAGATTGACATTTTTGATGCTGAAATACTGAATGGTGTAAAATTTTCATGACTTTTCATGATGATGGAGCTGAATTGATACTATGAGGATTTAGGAGAAGACCATATTTAAGTGAAAATTAGATTAATGCAATTTTGCTTCAAAAGAGTCAAGCCCTCCTCATTCAGCCTCAGAGTTTTTCACATCTTAATCCTACCAACCGAAAGCCACAGAACAACCCTGAAAAGTCCTCATGATAAACATATGTCCTTGACTCACATCGGGTACCTATTTAGGAATCTATCAAGCCTATGGTGACCCTTGTATGAATTTGGATGAGAAAGACATTGCAAAAAATTGATATTTGAGTGATGAGAGAAAATTCAAGCGAGGTAAGTGTTTTGTGCATGGGAGGATAAATGAAGTGGAAATATATTGAATGATATAAATGGAGAACTTGAAATAAGGTTTTTTATGAGGAATGATATCTTTTGATTCTTGGTGGGAAATTGATTGATCTCAAGGATATGTGTTTTAAAATTGGTTTTGATTTGATAGTGATGTTTACTTAATATGAGATTTTGCTCAGGAGTGCAAAAGGGTAAGTGTGAGGGAGTTGATAAAACACTATTTTGTTGAATATTTTATTGATAATAAATGATATAATTTCCCCACATTGTGCTAAATATGTTTATTTATAAAATATTTGGGATTTGATCATTCATTTGAAAATTTGGTGAAAATTCCAATTTTACCCTTTATAGTGCACTGTAGTATTTCGAAAATAAATATTTTTATATTTATTATTGTAATTTGAAATTTTGTAACAGTGTTCCTAACTTAATTTTCTACAACTTTTATTCAGGACACTATAGATAAAAAGGGAATTTGGATGGAGTAAATGGGACATTAATCCAATGGTGGGCTAGACTCGGCAGAATGGACATGAGTTCTGTATTGGAGCCATATCTTCTTCATCCGGTCTTGGATTAATCCCATATTTTGATAGGCGCTCGGGGATTAATTTTCCCACAAATCATCCTTCTGGAAGGAGAGCTGGTTCATGCGTTTTCGAGGTCAAATGGGTGGTTCAAGTGGTATTAAAATATTTGGACGAGATTTCCCATTCACACTTGAAACCTCTTTAAACCTAGCCTCCCCTCCACTCTATAAATTGGATTTTTTCTCATTTGGATGGGTTGGGACGTGCATTAGGAGATTGGAGGCAGAGGAGAATTTGTTTCAACCAAATTATGCAACCATTGTAAGAGGGGTATCTCTTGAAGCAAGGATCCCCTCATCGAAGCCTCCTTCTCTTCTTCATTTTGTAATGTTTTCATTTGTGTAATAAACTTATTTGTTCTTCTTTTATTTCTTATATTTTCTTCTGTTTTGTATAAATTTATTCTTCTATTAATCTTCCTAATTGGTTTGGAATTCTTGAGTAGAAGCGTTATTGGGTTATGCCCATTATAAACCTTTGCACATGCAAAACGCTTCTACGATGATTACGCCACCCATGGAAGAGTAGTCTTTTAGTAATCGATCTACCTCTCACCTTATTCATTAATTTATTTTGAATCAATGATATAATGTAATTCAATAAATATGGTCTATTAATTGAGTTTTCAATTTAAATGAAACTATTCAAGCAATTTAACAATAAACACAAAACGCGCGAGGTCGGGATTTATGTGAATTGTGAGAGCGTAATCTTAATCGGTAATACAAGTCCACACGAGATCAATTTGTAGAGTTCAAATACAATCCCTAAACTCAATTAATCCTCATTTCCAGAGTGGTTATGTACCTTAATTTATCACTGACCATACTCTAATCTTAGAACATCAATCAAAGCAGGGTGTTGTGATTGCATGTTCCGAAGTTAGCCTAGGGTTAAATTCACTTAATCTTCATGGTAAAGTTAATTCTCGTAGGGTTCGGGATTTAAAAAATTAAGGGATCATAATTAAGTGAATGTTAGTTTAAATTATAGTGATTAATAATAGAGTGAATAGTTAGAGTTAGATCGATTACGCCTTTTAAAATATTTTCAAAAAAAACATCTTCTTGTTGTGTCTTTTTAATCAAACATCATTTCAAAATTAAAAACAAAAAAATGCAATCTTCTTCCAGCAAACTTCTTCTAGATATATAAACTATAAAAAACCCCCATCCATTAAATTAGTATTTTTATTCTCTTTTATTTTATTTTTAGAATACCTCTAAGAAGTTGTTTTAATTCACTTCCTCCTTTGAGAGACGACCTTGGTCAGCCACTCTGCTGCACATAAGTACCCCAAAATCACACTAATCATTTGAGGGCACCCACGACAGTTCTATTTCAACATTCATAAAACATGCGAGTGGGGTTTGGTAACTTTTGAACTAGTGCTCAGAATTGAAATCTAAGGGCACCATTGAACTCGAAGTGCCGATTTTCATTTAAGAATATTTTCACCTCGATGGCAGTTGGTCGAGGGTGAAAGTTAATTTTTGGGTTTTTCGTGAAAGAATAAAATAAAATAAGATTGTGTAAAATTTTATTTTATTTTTATTTGGAACTCCCATATGGATGTTGAGAGGTGGGGACCACCTGAACTAAAACCTATCAACATAGGTTGTGGTGGTGGGGACCACCCGAGCGTAACCTCCCATGTGGGTTATGGTGGTGGGGACCACCCAAGACTTAAACCCCCTTGAACTCCCCTCTTAATGGAGAGAAACCTCTTTAGCTTCCCCACTTTAATGGTGCCATCCCTATTAATTAATTTTATCAACTCAATTAATTAATTAAACCAATTTTAAAATTATACCAACAACTTAATAGATAACATAATCTATTATTTGGGCTACCTCTTCATTTTGGTGGGATTAGGAGGAAGGAGCCTTGGGAGAAAGATCTCCAACAAAGAACGCCAACGAAGAACGCCGAATTATACTCTGACTTCTTCCTTAGGAAATTCGTTGATGAGGAACATCTTCAACATAAATGAACTGATGATCGAGGAAACACCGATATTACTGACGTCCATCTAATCCCAACTAAATCGTCTCCTTCCCCATGGACAATCTTCAACGAATCAAATGAATGAGGTAGGGGTTGTTATTGAATTCTTGTAATTTCTTGATTAAATTCCTCATTCTTGGAAAACATGATGAATGTGGATCAACCAAAATGAGTTGATCCACGATTCATATGAAATTTTTGAATTTGACGTTCTTGATTCAAGGTTTTTGTTGAGCCGCTTGCTACCGCTCTAACGCAGAGGGTGCGAGCCAAAAAAACATGCCCCGACCCCTCTGCCGTTCTTCTTTTTGTGTGTTCTTCACGATGGTGATGGCGACCGGTGACGGCATTTGGCATCGGTGGAACTCAAAAACAGCAGCCGACACCACCACTAGCCGCGATGAAGGTGACGACGTAACAGCACCGCCCTGCGGCCACTGCCGCCCCGTAGCCTTGCCGCGCCGCCCCGCGGCCTCCTCCGTTTGCGGCCCCTACGACCACCGCTTCCCCGTGGCCTGTTGTGCTGCCCCGCAGCCTCGCCACGCCACCCTGTGGACTGCCACGTCGCCCCGGCGTCCTCGCCACCCCACGGACCTCCGCGCTACCCAGCGACCCTCCACTGACCCCTTGCGACCTCTGCACCCCTCGTGGCCTCCGCTTCCCCCCTCGACCCCTCACGACCACCGCGCCGCTGCCAGGCTGGGACGCCCAGTGTGGGCCGGGCTGGGTTGACCCAAACCGGGTTGGCCTAGGTCAGGTCGGTCCGGGTCGGTCCGACCAGACCCATACCCACTTCAACCCATTTATGCATTTTCAGCCATATCTTTGGCAACGAACATCCATTTAATGAACCATCTGCAGTGCTGGAAACCTTGGAGCGAGACGGTACCTTTGGTATACTCAATTGGAGTTTTGGATAAAGTTAGGGAATGGTTAGGTTGGATCGATCATGAATCCAACCGGACCCTCTGGACTAAAAGGCTAATAACTCACAGACCGGGTGTCCGATAGACACACCGTCTGTTGCGTTGAGACCCCTATGATGTGGTAGTCCTTTGGGATAATTCTTCATGAGACTTCATGGTAGTTGGAGTATCATCTAGTGGATTGTAAAGTAGACACTCTTGGAGATGAGGGAGCTTAGCACGAGAACCCTGTAGCTGGCAGTGACGTGGAGAATGAAGAGCGATCCTGTGTGGTTCAACATTGAGTGATCCTGTGTGGGTCAGCACCTAGCGATCCTATGTGGGTCAGCACCGAGCAATCTTATTTGGGTTAACACCGAGCAATCCTGTGTGGGTCAGCACTGAGCGATCCTATGTGGGTCAGCACCTAGAAATCATGTGTGGGTCATCACCAAGAGATCCTGTGTGGGTCAGCACTAGCGATCCTGTGTGGGTCAAAACTGAGCGATCCTTTGTGAGTCAGCACCTATCGATCCTGTGTGGGTCATAATGGAGCGATCTTGTGTGGGTCAGCACTGATCGATCCTCTGTGGGTCTACCTATTAATAGAGTAAGATGATTCAATAGTTACATATAATTATCTCTACTAATGTACTTAAGTTATACCTGGTGTGAGCTGAGTTTGTACCTATGTGGTACTTTCCTTCGTGGTAATACCTTGGTGGTATTCTTCTGTGTGGAGTACCTGTGTGGTACTTGCCTTTGTGATATTACTTCCTTTGTGGAACAATTGATCTTGGGGATTTGGAATTGGACTCTGTGTTTTCCTCATGATTGAGATGAGTTTACTTGATTACTTAGGTATATGCATTAGAATATACCTAAGTAGGCTTATCATTTGTTTCCTTTCTTGGTGGTTTATCCTTTGTGTATTTTCTGAGACCTTGAGGGTCTCGGGGTCCCTACTGAGTATCGTTATACTCACCCCCGCATGGGCTATTCCCGCACTTCGTTGTGTTTGGTGTAGACGACAGACAACGCTGACTGAGGACGAGGGTACCGGGACAGGAGGTAGCTCAGAGGTGGACGTTTGACGAGGAAAACTGAAAAGAAGGCCTTTAGAGAGCTGTACCTACCCTTTGGGTAGGATCCTTGGCGGGTGTTCATAGGAGCTGTTTTTAGCTATTCTTGTACTTTTCAATTTTCTTGTACTTTACAGTAGGGCTTGTGCTCTAGCCCCTTTTACTTTCAGTAAACACTTTTTTGTCGTACAGTTTACTTGTTGTTCGTATCTTTCTATGTGTTTGGTTGTGTGTGTTTACAGGTTATAAAGGCAATGCCTTCCCAGTTTTAGGGAATACGCCTTCTGGTGCTAGTTGCCAGCCCCTTGCCTCTGGAAGGCTGGCTTGGGGTAGTCACGGCACGGGCCTCGGGGGACGGGTTGTGACACCATACATCATATACCAGGTGGAGTAAAAATAAAGTGTTGTTGTCATTGATGAATGTAAATACTATAAAAAGATCATTTAAAAACATTCTTGTGGAAAATATCATTTTCATTTTGAAAAACATTTTGAAATCATTTTCTATAAAAAAACTTTTAAAAAACATTTTCTTTAAAAATTAACCTTTAAAACTTGAAAAGGAATCTTTAAAGAAATTATGATGGGTAATTCTGTACATGTCATACAAGGTAAAAAGAACACTTCTTTTATAAGGTAAAAAGGTTAGAAAAGTGGATTGTTCAAAAAGAAGAAAGAAGATTACTTTGAAAATATTTTTAAAAGAAAAAAAGGGTAAAAATTTATTTAATAAATCATTTTTAAAGGTTAAAAATATTTTTAAAAACCATTTTAGAAAATAGGGGTTTTAGAAGAAAACATGTTCTTCGACTAAAGAGAGAAATAAAGTTGGGTTTTCTTAAAAACATTTTATAAAACATTTTTATCACCAAAGAGTGAAAAAATGGTCCTATTACTTGAAAAATTTTCATTTATAAATATATTATAAGAAAATTAAAGGGCTTATCAAAAATTTATCATATATATTCTTTTAAAGTAATTTCAATAATAAGCAATCTCGATTATAATGAGATTGTGAAATAAACCCTTGAAATGATCATAATGCCAAAGTGAGAATTAATAAATAAAAATATTATGTATATAAAATATAAATACACATATTATGTATATAAAATATAAATACACATAAAAAAGTGTAAATACATCAATATATAGTCAAATTATTTATTCACATAATCATATAATATTAACGACAATGAGACAGTAATATAACCCAATGAAAGGAATTGAGTTATGAAATTTATTTATCACTTGGTAACTTTAATTTCAAATAAAATTCGATGAAATAATTCAAATTAAAACTTAAAATACCATTAATAATGAAATATTAATGATATTAAATACATTAGGGACAATATATACACCACAAAAAATATTTAAGTGGTGAATATGGCGTATTCCTCACAAAAGTAAAAATGAGACAAGAATGCATTGCCTTGCATTTCCTTTTGGGTGAACATCCTTTAACCTCACATATAATGGTTTTAAGAATGTTATTAACTAATAAAATAAACATAATAATATTTATAATATCATATATGTTCTTATTATAATATCTTATTACCCATTTTTTATCAATCTTTTATTATTTTCATCGTTTCAGGTGTTAATTGTCATATTTTTCGAGTTTGTTTTGACTTATTATTTTTGCTCTTATTATGTTGATCATGATTTCATAATATAAAGGATGTAAACCATGATTTAAATATTATAAAAATTTATTATATATTTATTTATAATAATCCATGAAATTTGGTGATATAAGTGAAATGCACTGTTTATGGAGACAATATGCCGTACGTATGCATGAATACTAATTCCATTTCCTTATCGTATTTAAAATAATGGGAATTAAATGATATATATATATATATATATATGTATATTATAATTTCAGTATCATATTTATGTCATATATGTTTATTAAAACCATCCTTTATACATTCCATGTATAGCGAGAACAAATCCCATCGCTCTGAGGAGGCGGTATTCCACACGTCCACAAACGATGTTATCGTATTCCAAAAAATTGGAAAGAATGAAGGTATGAGTTATATAAGAATTAAATAAGCATAAATAAATTATAAATAACATATATATTATATATAAACTAACAATACAACATTATTTCGAATATTGAAATGTGGTAATGGAAGAATGAATGACATCGGTTCGTGAGGCGGTAGTCTGCTGTACACATGAATGATGATTGCATATCCCATTTGATGGATGTGTGAGAAAGTGTAGGTTAAACTATTAGTATAAAAATATTATTATATTTAATATAATTATGTTATTATATAATCATGATATAAAAATAATTTAAGGGGTGGAGAAGTAAATGAAACAAAAGTGACCGTTGAAGAACGTTACCTCTTATTCGGGTAACTCCTTTTGGTCTATACCAAAAGAATTCCTTGGTTTTTTTTTGATAAAAGTGATACTTCTAGGATTATTATATGGATGTTGGGTGATTATTTTATCAGGGGTTGGATGATCCAAATAACTTTATAGGTGTGAATAAGTGAGAGGTGTGAGTGAATTTTTATAGCAGAGGAGTGATATTCTTCTAAATATAAAAAGGTAAATACTATTGAGAAGTATATTTTAAATAATGTTCCACAAATAATAAAAAAATTCTATAAAATGGAGTATATGGTCTAAATATGTCCATAAAAAAGGTTTTGGGAATTTTTCTAGGTCATTTTCCCCCTTAAGTTTAAGGTTTAGTCCCTTATTAAGCTAATTTTTCTCATAATTGCTGTAATTAATTTTAATTACTTTCACTAATATTTTTGGTCAATATCTAAGTTTAGATTAATAAAAATTACAATTATTACAAATATTTAATCCATGTTTTCAAATTTTAATCACATAAGTGTTATAAATTAAATAAAATTTAATCCTGCAGATGAGATGAAAAAGCGGGGTTTTAAAGTAAAAATATTCAAAAGTTTGAGATGTTTTTATGTCCATTTTTAATGTGAAATTGATTATAATAACCTAAATAAGATTAATTAATGTAAAATCGAACTAAATATAATTTAAAACAAAATTAAAATATAATTTAACCTTATAAATTATTGAGATTAAAAATCATTTTTCAATTAAAATATAGTATTTTTTTTCACTATTCATCAAAAAATGAAACTTCTCAAAAAAATACCAAAAACTCACCCAGAGTATTTTTTTATATTACGATTTAAAAAATGAATATTAATTTTTCTTATTAAATTTATCAAAGTTTCAAAATTTATATTTAAAATTGGCACACCATTAAATGACGACAAAACCACCTTTATAAAAATATAGCTTTTCTATGCGTGATTTTTATTTTGTTCTTTTCTTATGCTTATCAAATATATTGTATAAATGTCAAAAATACTTGACTAAAATATATAATATATATATATTTAATTAATATCATCCAATAATAGTAATTAATTTAATTTACTATGATAAAACTCCTTTAGAGTATAAAAATAGTTTTTTTATAAAAACATTTCCTTTATATTCAATTTGTTTTTATTTTCATTTATAATAAATTGATTAACAATGAATTAATTTTATTTTTGTGTAAACCACCTATTTTCATTATTTAGTTAATCATATTCATAACTTCCAATTTAATGGATAGGTTATGTTTTATTATATTAAATATTTATATTAATAGTATTCGGTAAAACTCAGCCATGAGTATATTGCAAACTATCAAAGAAAGTATTTGTTGTGTATAATGAATGATAAATAAGTACCATTTTAATTTAAATATATAAAATATATTGATTTTTTTTAAAATAGTGAATATATTGTAAAGTCTTAGGATGTTATATTCCCTTCTACACTTGGCGTTGCGTGTCATACACACTATCGAATACAATGTTCTTTCTTTAGAATTTCAGGGCATTAAAGGAACCCTATATTGACCCAATGTATCATGTGAGTAATATGGTTTGAATCAGAAATAATTTTGTGATATTTAAAACTTTAACCTTGATTACTCATTAGCCAACTTTGGTTCATGCTATTACTAGGTTACACCCTCAGTGATGACCAAAATCTACTCGTATCAGAAATGATATGGAGTCGCCTCGACAACAGGGAGTGGGAATACGATAAAACATTTGTCACAAATAAGAGAAAACTCATAAAAGATGTCCCCAATTGGTAGGAAGGGTATATAATTAACCTCCTCCTTGATCGAGTTTATGCATTTTTCCATGATTGTGTACATTTTTCTGTATTCATGATTTTTCATTAATGGATACTTTTATTTCTAGCTTGTTTCATTTCTAGATTGTTTCATATTTTCGTATTTCATTGATGGTTTAAATCAGAAATAATTATAAAATATTTAAACTATTAATAAATTAAACACACATCAAAAATGTTTATCAATAGATTCACCCTCTAAACAAATTATCTTTAAATCTATCCTTGAAATTTCATGGTTAGTTGAATATATCATGCCGTCACTTATACTATGTGAGATTTTCATTGTGATAAATATAAAAAAAATTATTTAGAAATAAATTAAACATGATTGGATATCATTAAAATAAGAAATTTATAGACAATGTCAACAACATCGGTCACATATATTTGTTAACCACATTTTTCTTCGTAATGCTTAATTATGGATGATAATTGTCTACCTCATTTTTGTTCTTGTAATTTTTAAAAAAATATTTTACAAATTTAATTGAATTAAATATAAAAATTAATGATTATATAAAATATAAATATGAAATTTTCTCTATTTATCACATTTTAGGATAGACAAGTTTCATGGATAGTCATAGAGGGATGTCCAGTTTCTAATTTGAGTGTATAGAAGTCTCATCATTTCCATCATTTTCACCGCCTCCTTTCACCACCCATTATCTTAATTTTGTTGGGTTCTACTATATTGTGATGTGTGACTTATCATACATTGATCATTGGCTCATTACTTCCCTAGTAGAGAGATGGGGGTTATAGACACATACATTTCATTTTTTAGAGGGAGATATGATTATTACTCTTATGGTTGCGTCCATTATGTTGGGCCTCCCCATTGATGATGTGGCTATGATGGTCCAAGTTGGTATAGATTGGTTTGATTTAGTTCACATACTACTAGGAATTGAGGTTCGGGATGATGGAAGGTTTGTCTTCGAGACTTGATTATGAAATCCATGGATAGACGAGCACTTTTCCCATCTATCTGATGATGGTGATGAGATCACCATGATTGGATTTGCACATGCATAAAATCTAAGACTTATTGGTGGCACGATATTCATTGATCATTCAACTATATTTTTCCATTTGATTTATTTACCATTACTATAGGATTTGGATCAAATAGGAAGGTATATATGGGGGTCTTCATGTCTTTCATATACATACAGAGAATTTTATAGCATATGTCGAATCGAGAAGCTTCAAAATTATAGAATGTTTTATTCTTATCAAGATGTGGATATGGGAGCACATAATTTGATTATCTTCACATTCCCATACACCATTACCAGTCAATATTTTACAGGAGTCCCTGTATGGATGATGATACATTTTCCTTCCTTATTATGTGAAAATCAAATGTATAAGTTTTTATTATGAAATATAAGTATACAAATTTTATCTACAGGTGGAGTCAGACATGGTGTCCATGCTTATAGGATTATTCCAGATAGTCTTCAATCAAATGAAATATGATGTTATTAATTATATAATTAAATTATTATTGTGTATAGTACATGAATTCATTTTTTAATTAATTATTAATTTTTTATATTTCAGGTTTCATGGATGTCATCTATCATCCAGAGTCACCCATTACTATATGGCGATTCTTTCTGTCAGCTCATGAATTGTACCTATGATCCATTTTCACATTATTGAGTGGAATCGTTCTAATAAAGTTATGAGGTAGTTCTAATTATAGGAACCCATTCCTACCCCACCCAATCAGTTGTCTTCACTTCATTTTATGAACATGTTAGGGATACAAGAATTGGACTGGAGGAGATATCATGCATGATATATTGAGATGTGGAATAGATGATATGAGTCCTGATTATGAGGGTTAGACATAGTATGCATTCATATATCGAATCAACTGAATTATGGGTCCTAGTACCATATGTCCCCAATGAGACATCTTACGCAACATGGACAGGGTTATCATGAGTTGCTAATAATTCTTCCTTCCACTGTTCAATAGTTTTTTATTAAATTTAGCAAACTTCATACTTTTTTTTCTAGGATTCTCATATCACCCAACTCATTTACATCTATGATTATATAGAGGGAGGTGAATTTGACCATACCTATTTTCATAGATTAGTTATAGAGCTATTTATTCCCATAGATGAGATTTATCATGATAAAATCTTTGATTTGTGAGGCAATGCGGAGGGTGATGAGCCTGATATAGATGTGATAGGTGGTGAAAAACCTGTTATGGATGCATATGTTCCATAGGCGGAGGATATTCATCATGACCAGTCAGTTGCTCCTTCACTTCCTATTGTAAGCGATCCATAACTAGAGGCACCAATATAGGCACAGGAGCAACCACAACATGAGGCACAGTCTATTAGTGGGTCAAATTTTATTGCAGCGATAGAGGCTGACTGGTGTATGTTACATTCATTATTATCCTCTAATTCATAGATATCTGTTACAAAGCACTAATATTTTTTACATGTTGGGGAGGGTTCCAGTCAGTAAACACTATCCTTGGAGCTAGGGCAGGGTAAAAATGGTGAGACTGTAGATCTATCGTCTGTCACATAGGATGATGTGGAGGTAGGTGTCAGAGACGCTTCACAATAGTTGTGTATGCTAGAGCATAGAAATCAATATACACAGTGTAAACACATTATATACACACCTAGATGTGGCACAAAGGAACACACGAGACACTGACGTAGATTAGAATGATACTTGATATATGTTTTTTAAATCATTACTTGTATATTATATTAAAATATACTAATATATTATATTTTTTTGAATAAAACAAAAAATTGATATAATTGGAAATTGATACAAATATTTTTGAACAATTAAGAAACATTAATATTAATAAATACACTAGTAATAATAATAATTACTATTTTTTACTTATATCAACACTTCTTAGTATTATTATCCATGATATGTATAATAAATAATAATATTAAATTTATTATTAAATATTAATAATTCTTTCTTGAATTATATAAATATTAGTAATAATAATAATAAATATTATTTTATTTATTATATAAGTAATTAATTAATAATATACCATAATATATTAAGAATATTATAATTTTTAACTAGTAAATATTTTTTTTTCAATAGACATTATTTTATTTATATTATTATACAATAAATATTAATTATAATACTATTAATTATATTAATAACATAATAATATATTATTAATTAATAATAATTAATACAATTGACAATTAATAATTATATTACATATTAATAAATTACTAATAATTATATCAGCAAAAATTTCAAAAATGTATAAATAAAAATGTATAAATATAATTTGTTATACTATTAATTAATTAATAACATAATAATATAATATTAATTAATAATAAATAATACAATTTATAATAAATATGTTAATTATTAATAAATTACTAATATTTTATATCAATAAAAATTTACAAAAAAATTATAAATAATATTTCTTTTAATATTATTAATATTAATAATAAATATTATATTATTAATTATATAAATACAAAATTAATAATACACCATAATATATTAAAAATAATATATTTATTAACTAGTAAATATATTTTTCAATTCAAATTATTTTTTTATATTATTAAACAATAAATAATAGTTATAGTACTATTAAATTTATTATTAACATAATAATATATTATTAATTAATATTAAATAGTACAATTGATAATTAATAAATATATTACTTATTATTAAATTACTAATAATTAGATAAAAAAAGTTCATAAATATTTATAATTTTTTTCTAAATATTAATTAATAACTAATATTGAAAAATATATATAAATATATATAAAGTGGCATGAATGGGTTCACAGTTTGGCCATGCCCTGAAAAGTTGAATGAAACACAGTTGAAAGTGGTACCCACTTTCCCAACCCAGTTCAAGTGAGTAAGGTGTTTCCTTCTACGTTGTTGGATAAGGATGAATGTGAGAAGTTAATCAACTTTCTTAATTTTTTTTGGGAAACCAGAGGAATACTGGTGAACACCTTTGAAGAGCTCGAACCCCATGCCCTGAACTCCCTATGGAAACCTAGTGCAGGTGTCCCACACATCTTTCCCTTGGACCCCATCCTCAATATCTCCAGTGAGGAGGAGGAATGGATCTTGGATTGGCAAGACAAGTAGTCAACTTCATCGGTGGTGTTCCTTTGTTTTGGGAGCATGGGATGATTCAATTCAAAGTAGGTGAGGGAGATTGCACGCTAGCTGGAGGGAAGTGGCCACTGGTTCCTGTGGTCCCTTCACCACCCACCGTCGAGTGGTACCATTTAGCCCAAAGAGTACTCGAATATAGAGCAAGTACTATCTGTGGGATTTCTGAAATGGACAGTGGATGTGGGGAGGGTGATAGGATGGGCATTGTAGGTGGCAATGCTGTCTCATCGTGTAGGAGAGGGATTCAGGTCACACTGTGGGTGGAAATTGATGTTATAAATGTTGGCAAGAATCCTGATTACTAGTATAAAATTGTTCAAATTTTTTTAGGAACCTGATGAAATATAGAATTGATATAAACCAGAATAAATAAATCAGCATGCAATATTTTTAATTGAAAAAACCCTCTGATGCGGAGGATTAAAAAGCATATGGAAACTCTAAAAACTCAACTAATAATCAAAGAATCTATAAAATTCAATTAAATTTCCATACCTGAACGTCAATAATGGCATAAAAAACCTATATGAAAAAAACATTCCAATATTCCTCTATCTTCTCTATGAAAATCATCTCGGACAAAACTCAATACTCAAAGATCCATCTAGGACAAAATCTCACCCTTCTGTCGATGAAACATCACTACCTTAGGGATATTCGTTTGAACATTTTTCATCCTCACACCATATTGAAACTCCCAAAGGATTTATCTCTCTCTCTCATGATATATTCATTATGATGTACCACCGATCATCAATCGGGACATGCCACCTGATCACTGCTATCAGAAAGACTTTTGATACGTGGCTCTGATCATTTATCTCATTACTGTTACTCTACACCTGTTCCATGTATATGTGCCAGAAATGCTACTAAAAATGTAATATTCTCTTTCTTTCTCTTAGTGTAATACATCTTGAACACCCGTGAAGCAACTCCACATGAGTAGAAGTCAATATTATCATTATCAAAGCTCCACATGGGCTACCACAAATACGACGCTCCCCTTTCCTCTTGATCTTGGTGGACTACATCTTGAACAACTTTCCAAATAGCTCTCTGTGAGTAGTAGTTAATCTTTTCATAATCCCAAAAATGATACCACATACTCATATATAGAAACCAAGTCCATATCTCCAATAAAAGTGGCCAACATTCATTTTCCATCCATTAATATTGAGAATAAATCTCCATTATTGTTGATAGAAACTCCTATATTAATGATGATTAAAACCTATCCATTAAATATTTTATATCTCCTCAATAAATCTGACGAATATCAATAATCTCCCACTTTATCATATCATTGAATGGAAAACATCCAAAAAACTCAGTCAGAAAGAAATCAGGTTGGTATTTCACCAACCATCATCTTCTGCAAAAACTATGACAACACCATTTTGTACTTATGATAGAAAAAACTGTTAGATCCCCTTATAAAAGAAATCCAAATGATGAAGTATTTATCACATATTTATCTGCACCGTCCTACTGAACAGGACTAGAACAAAAAACATCTGGCTCCCATATAATAGTGATGACCAGATTATCTAGAGCCCCTACCAAAATTAACTACTCCCCCTACTCAACATCACCTGAACAGGCATGCACATCACCTCTATTAACCTGCTTTTATTCCTAAAACTTCTTCTTCTTCATGCATGCATCATCGTTCCTCTGAGAAACTTCCATAATTCTCAAGTTAATTTGAAATCATGAACCTTCCCTTTGATACCACTTTTGGAAAGAATCTCAATTTCGGGAAAAAAATTGATTTCAAAAATATTTGTGAGAAACCTGAAAAAATATGAAAGTGATATAAAGTAGAATAAATAAATAAGTAGGTAGTATTTTTAATGTAGAAATCCCTCCAATGTAGAGGATTAAAATAAACAGAGGGCAACTCTAAAAATTCCACTAATAATCAAAGAGTCTACAAAATTCAAGTAAATTACCATACTTAAATGTCAATGACGACATAAGAAAACCTATATGAAAAGAACACATTTATATTCCCCCATCTTCTCTCTGAAAACCATCTTGAACAAAATTCAATACTCTAAGATCCATCTGTGAAAAAATATTACCCTTATGTCGATGAAACGTCACTACCTCAAGGATCTTCACCTGAATATGCGTCATCCTTGCACCATCTTGTGAAACCCAAAGGAATTTTCTCTCACTCATGATATCTTCATCACGATGTACCACTAATCATCAACCGAGACATGACACCTGATCATCGCTATCAGAAATTCTTTCAATACATGACCCCGATCATTGATCTCATTGTTGCTGCTCTAAACCTGTTCCATGTTAATATGCCACACATGATACCACAAACATGATAACCTTCTTTCTTTTCTTAGTTGAATAAATCTTGAACACCTTTAAATAAACTCTCACGAGTATAATTCAATATCATCATTGATAATAAGCCACACAGATTACCACAAATGTGACAACCCCCTTTCCTCTTGATCCTGGTGGACTACATTTTGGAGGTACTGTCTCATCATGTAGTGGGGGGATTCATGTCACACTGTGGGTGGAAATAAATTTTAGAAAGCTTATATATTGTAGTTCTCATCACCACATGGACCATCTATGCCAAACATCAGGTGAACACCTTATTTTTGATGGAAAATTTGGGAGTAGCGATGGAAATCCTACTGGAGTATGAAAGTGATTTGAGGTGGGGGACGAAGAACATTGTTGTGAGTGGGAAGGAGGTGGATAGAGGGATCATGAGTTTGATTAAAGAGGGTGATTAGGTGATGGATAAGGTGATTTAATTGAGAGGAGATGGTAGGAAAGCCCTGAAATGGAAAAATCATCCTATGTGTGGTTGGGGAATTTCAGTATTATGATGTGATCCGTGAAATCTCCTGCCCATGTGTGGCCAAAAATTGGTGGGAGGTCATCTTGTCAGTATATATATATGATTATAAGAAAATTTATAATTAATTAAAATATATAATAAATAATAATATAATATTAAAAATGAATAAAATAATAAAACTTGTTTAACCATCCAACTAAATCGATCTGATCGGTTGGACCTTAAATCACACCCCTTTCAATATTCTAGCTAGATCCTAAGAACATTGGTTTTATTTTGATTTTTTATTGATATCAAAATTGAAACTTAAAATTGTTTAATATTTGAGTAATTTTTAAATACACCATTTGAACTGAATTCAAATTAAAACCCAATTAAAATTTTCTGAAGTGGGTTTTTTAAGTTTTTTCAAGAAAAAAATATTACAAATTGGTATAGGTTTTTATTTTTTTAAAAGTAGGGATGAAAATTTTGATACCCTAAATAATTTTTGAAAAAACTAGAATGAAATTGAGGGAATCAAGACCATTTTTATGGATCGATGACATTACAAAAACATTGATGTCTGCAACACCTTTTTTTATTACTTGAAATGTATTGGGGATGACAACCCTTCCATCTACAACCCTATAAAAGTAGTCCAACCTCCCCTCCATTCTCATCCAAAACCACTCATCATTTTCACTCTCTCTCTAAATCTTTTTCGATTTTTCCACTGAATCACCCTAAATCACTCTTAATTTTTAGTCTCTTCTCTGATGGTGAAGTTAGCGACTCTTGTTAGATTTCAAGGAGTAATTTTTTTAGGTTTCATTTTATGGTATTTTTTTGAATTTATTTTAATTTTTTACTTGTTTAGTTTTTATTTTATTTTAGTTATTTTATTTACTTACTTGTTTAGTTAATTAGATATAATTTTTAAATAATAGATAATATCAGTGATTAATTAATTATTATTTATTTATGAATATTTTGTAATTAATTAATTATTAGTCTTAGTTAGTAGTTTTATAACTATTTTGAAATGATTACTATTTAATATCATTTATTAGTTTATAATAATTAGTAAAAAATAATTACTAACTAATATATAATTAATTAGATTTTAATTAAATAAAAAATAACGAATAACTAGTTAAAATTTAGCTTATAATTAACTTATATTTAATTAATAATTAACTAATAATTTACTAATAGATAACTGATAATTAAATAATAATTAGGCAATAGTTATCTAATAATTAACGAATAATTAAATAATAATTGGATAATATTTAACTATAAATTTACTAATAATTAACTAATAATTAACTATTAATGAAATAATAATTAACTAATAATTAAATATTAGTGAACTATTAATGAACTAATAATTAAATATTAATTAACTATCAATGAAATATTAATTAACTTATAAATAACTAAAAAATACGTATTAAATACCCTGAAAGAATTATCTAATAATCAGATAACAATTAAAAAATTAATTATTAACAACTATCTAGATACTACTTAGTTACTAGTAATTAGGAAAATATAATTGCTAAATTAATTACCATGAAATAACTTCACACACTTCTTCTAATTTCAACCTTACACAATTACCCCCTATAGTGAATATTGTTTATCAATCAATTAATAAAGTAAATATTGTGTGGTTACCTGAGCAAGGAAATCTCTGTCTGGATACAAGAAAGTGGATGAATACTTTGACAAAGATGCACCTAGGGGTACTAACCTAAAAAAGAGCAGATTGATTATTAACTTGATCTTCACCTGGTGTACAACAAAGATACCCAACTATACACCTTCTGAAAATATATTACATATGAATTTGAAAATCAACCTTTTAAAAATACTCAATCAACTCTAGTGATCTACAAGTCTACTAAACACGTTTCTTCCAAATCTTATAACAATTTTTCAGAATATTCTAGTTATGAAAAAAGTGATGATATAAGTAAACATGAAAAGTGTTTAAAAGGAATCTTGAAGGAAAGGAAAAATAAGAAGAATCAGTGGAAGAATAATTACAAAAAAAATATTTAAAATAAAAGGTAATCCATATTATGATATTAGGTGTTTCAAGTTTAAAAATAAATGACACACCAAATATGAATGTCCAAAGTTAAAAAAATGATAAAGATAGAAAGAATGACAAAATAAAAAGACAAAGAAGGATTTTAATTCTAGTTGGAGTAACACAAAAGATTCCAAATCAAGTGATGAATCTATAAGTGAAAAGGAAATAGTTAATCTTGTATTAATGGTTAAGTTTAGTAATGTTGGTGTTTTTATTGAATAGTGTAAGGGTTATTATATAGTTATTGATTAATTTTTGAAATATTAACATGGAAGGTTTTTAGAAATAAATATTATGAAGAGAAATTAAACCATACAATACAAGAGTCATTACTTAAGGACTGTAAAACTTAGAAAGAACTAAAAGTGTTCATGATTGAAGCTTGGGATAGTAAGAGAATCTTATCCTATTATCTTAGAATAAGATCAATGGAAAATGATGAAACCGAGTTTTCAAGAATAATGCAGATGTAATTATATACAATAATCTATGAGATAAGCAAAGATAAATCCATGTTACCATCTTAATAAAGTACAAAGAGTATTAATATAACTGTTATATCCTACATTCTACTAACCATAACATTGTATTTACATTTTTTTCTTCATCAATTGTTATTTCATTCTTATGTGTAGATATGGATGACACTACTTTACTCACTGAGAAGTATAGAAATGTTTCACATGACATGATAACATGCCATGAGGTTCGATGAGTTAGAGTGAATAGGGAATTCTATTATCATCACATTCCATCTCAAACTGGTATTATATCATACCTACGACATGTTGGTTTTTATGGAATCACTATAATAGATTTTACATTTATTTATCATCACATCCTTAATACCCTCACCATGATATGGATACCTGATACTCACACTTTCCACTTTCCCAAGGGAGAGATAACCACCACCCTAGAGGATGTGGAAATCATACTTAGTCTTCTTATCCAGGGTGATGTAGTTATAGGACCCTCCCATAGAGACTGGATTGATCTTGTACAATGATTTATAGAGATATGAATTATGGGATATGATATTGATACAAATTGAAATTATCTATCTATGAGTTGGAATGACATTTCCTTTATACTTTTACCCACTGATGCTGATGGACAAACTTTCATGCATCATGCTTGTGCATATATCTTATTACTCATTGGAGAGAAAATACAAACTAATCACTCTAATATGCACATACACATGATGTATTTGGGGCTACTTGAGTACTTTGATCAGGTCAGGGGATAAAATTGGGCATTTTCATGCTTGGGATACACATATAGATTATTATTCACTACATGCCAATGATATTGTAGTGGTCTTGAAGGATCTATTGTCATCATTCAGATGTAGGCATGAGAGCACATCCACCCCCTATCCCCTATTGTTGATAGTATAAAGCTTCCGATGGATGTTTTGTATGACGCTTCATGTAGATACTAATATAATCCCTCATATTTATTGTTTAATAATTCTAATATGAGTTATTATACTTAATTGTATATTATTTATCACTTTCTATGTTTTGCATTATAGGTGGAGTCGAGAAAACTATTTCATCAGGACACTAAGATGAAATTTGGATGCATACTGTATTATTTTGTATAGCCTTATACCTGGTAATTTAAGTATATATATTCTTTTATTTACTAATTAATTTCAAAATATTATAGTTTTTAAAAATTAGTAAAAAAATATTTTAACAAATGTCACTTGTCATTTTAGATTTCATGGTATCCATATCGGGGTATAATTGACTAGATTCCTCCATATTTTACGACTAGGATTGATGATGTTAGGGTTTTAGTACCTCTCATGTACTTTAATATTATTGAGTGATAGCATACAAAAAATGTTAAAATCGGTTTGGATGCATTTAGAGTATTCCTTAAACACCCATATGTCCAACAATGCTTTATTCCTTGAAGATAACAGGGTGTAAAGATATCAACTAGAGACAACAACATGCACAGTATGTTGACATATGGTACACACGTGCATCATTTCCTATCAAGGTAATTCCTATGATGTTGTTTCATCTATCGTAACAACTCAAGTATGTGCCATGGTATAGCCTAAAAGTCTATACTATATCTTACACCATAGATTAGAGGGATCTAGGATCTGGTAAGTCAATAAATTTACATTAGTTTGTTTATTGTACATTTTTTTAGTTTAGTTTGAATCTATTTACATCATACTCAACTAGATCATGGGATATGCTAAGGTTTTGGGATAGCGTTTTGGAAGACAATAGATCTCTAGGCATTACTAGAGTTGGCCCTTCTTCCCATGGTTTCAATCCCTTACTCCTTTTGGGTTTCGTCCCTCTTTACTTTTTCTTGTTCTGATTTTTTCTGGTTATTGATCTTTTTTTGGTTTCATATCTTTCAGGTTTATCCCTAGAGTTACATTCCCAAATCCCCCTTTGGAATTTCTTCCTTCTTTTTTCCAAAATCCTCTTTCTGGTTTCTGCTTTTGGGTTTTTAATAATGGATGTCGATGTTTCTTCTTCGATGTTTTGTATTGGTCATATTTATTGGTATTTTTTGTTGGCATGGACGACGTCGATGACAACATTCTTCTGTGGCATGAAGATGATGATTTTGGCTTCTTTGGGAAACATCGTATGGTGTCTCCCAATGGTGGTGTTATTCTCTTTCGATGGTGGTTTATGGGGATGCTATGTGGTGAATATAATGGTGCTCTTGGTGGTGATAGGGTCAGAGTTGACGATTTTGGTGGTGGTCCTTGGTGTCAATGATGGTGTTTCTGGTGGATTGGATGGAAGATTCCGGAAAACGTCTTCGATGTCTATTTTGAGATGGTTAGGTGTCCAAGGCATGATGTGAAGTTGATGCGGGGGAGTTTTTATGGTTTTGCGTTGGTTTCTTCTACGTCATCAATGAAGTTTTGGGTGTTGTTTTGTTGTTTTTGCAATTGTATGGTATGTATTGTCCATGATGGTGGTTAATGGTCTAGTTTACTAGTGAGGAGGCAGTCTTGCTGGTGCTAATGAGTTTCATGATATTTATGGAGAGAATTTTCATCAAGGGTGTAAATATTGGTAGTAGGTGATGGGTTCGAGGTGAATAGAGGTGGTGCTGGGATTAAGGTGTCGCTTCACGTACCTAGTAGGGGTATGAATTTTGAAATTTGAAATGGATATATTTGTTTTTACAATTTTAATTTTAAGTTTTGATCATTATAATTCAGTTGTTTTGTATCTGGTTAATCTATTTTATGAGTCCCCCACTACCCTTTAAAAGTGGCTATTCCGAAAATCAAAAAATAAGATTAGTGGTAGTATTTATAGACTATATTCGTATCTACTCAAAGAGAAAGGAAGAGAATCAATATCACTTGAAAATTGTACTAGAGGACCAAACTAAGGAGAAAATGTATGAAAAATTTACAAAGAATGAATTTTGGATGAAAATGGATTCATTTTTGGGATATATAATGTCAAGATATGGTATATTAGTAGATCCATGAAAGACGGAGGGTATTGAATGTTGGCCCAGACCAACCACGGTTATTGATATTGATAATTTTCTTGGTTTAGCTGGATATTATCGATGATTTATTGATAATTTATCATGACTATATAATCCTCCAACCATGTTATCATGGAAGGGATCCAAGTTTCACACGACAGATGAATGTGAGGAAAATTTCAAGGAATCAAAGAGAAGATTATTGAGTGCACCTATGATTACATTACCCTATAGTGTAGGAATGTTTTAAATCTATAGTGATTCATCCAATAAGGGATTGGGATGTGTTATTATGAAGAATGACATGGTTATAGCTTATGACTCACGATAACTAAAGATTCAAGAGAAAAATTACCCCACTCATGATTTGGAGTTAGTTACGGTAATTTTTGAACTAAAAATACAAAGGCATTATCTTTATGGAGAAAAGTGTGATATATATATCAATTATAAAATTTTAAAGTATATATTCACACATAAGGAGATGAATATTTATCAAAGAATATGGTTAAATATTATTAAATATTATGAACGCTCAACACATTACCTCCTTGGAAAAGTGAACAAGGTGGTAGATGCTTTGAGTTGATAGGATCATGCTAGATTATCCATAATAAGAATCACAAAAGATCTAATATTTCTGAACTTTGAAGGGATTAATATAGAAATCCTAAAGGAAGGGAAAAATTCTTATCTTTCTCAATTTAATGTTCAACCTTCTAACTAAGTGAATATTAAAGAGGTGTAGAAGGAAGATGTAGAGCTGCAAAATAAGGTTAGAAATGTTCCTGAGTTTAACCTTGATCATGATGAAGTGATAAGGTTTATGAACCGTGTATGTTTTCCAACCATATCATACTTGAAGAGGGAGTTTATATAGGAATCTCATAGTTCTTCATTATCCATTCATCTTGGAAGTGTGAAGATGTATTGTGATTTGAAAGAATACTTCTGGTGGGATGGAATAAAGAGAGATACTGTAGAGTTTTTATCTTAGTGATTGGTATTCCAATAATTTAAGGATTAAATACAAAATTCTAAGGGGATGTTGTATCCATTACCCATATCGAAATGGAAAAGGGAGAACATCACTATGGATTTTGTCATTGGAATCCAAAAAAAATATAAAAGTCATAGTTCTATATGGGTGGTAAATAATTGAATTACTAAGTGAGAACACTTCATCACTATCAGAGAATACTTCTCTATGGATCTTCTTATAAGGATATACATTAAGGAAGTCATAAGGTTTCATGGAGTACCACATTACATTGTATCTTATCAAGATTTGAGGTTTACCTCAATGTTCTGGTGAAGTATTCATTAAGATCTTGATACAGAGTCAGGTTCCAGCACTGTGTATCATACCCAAAAAAATGACCAGTATAAAATAATAATTCAAAACCTAGAGGATATTTTGAGATCATGTTATTTGGATTTCAAAGGTGGTTGGTATCAAAACCTTCCTCTAGTTGAGTATTGTTATAACAATAGATTTCAATCTATCATGCAGATGGATCCTCATGAATCCCTTTAAGGAAATAAATGTAGAGCTCCACTATCCTAGAATGAAGTTGGAGAAATAAATCTATTTATATCCAAGATAGTTGAAGAAATTAAAAATAAGGTTAGATCCATTTAGCTACACATCAAGGTAGCTTAGATTTAGAAGAAAATTTATGCTGAAAATCGCTAGTGTGATCTAAAATTTGAATTTAGTGAAAATGTGTTTATAAGAATTTCTCTATGGAAGAAGGTTGTGAGATTCAGTAAGAAAGGGAAACTAAGACATAGGTATATTAACCCCTTTGAAATTCTTGATCATATTAGGATGGTAGTCGATCTCTTGGAAATTCCACCAAACCCATCTAAAGTTCATGATGTGTTCAATGTGTCTCTTTTGAGGAAGTACATACCTAACCCTTCACATGCACTGAACTCATAATTCATACCACTGGATAAAGATCTTTCTTAGGAGGAAAAACTGGTGAAGATTCTTGATCATATAGAGAAATTTATATAAAACAAGACTACTCCCTTGGTCAAAGTTTTGTAGTGAAACTACCAGTTTGAGGAGTATATATGGGAATTTGAGGATATTATGAGGTATAATTATCCTCATTTTTTTCTTCATAATAACGAATTTCAAGGTATAAATTCATTTTAAGGGGGGTAAAATGTAACACCCTAAGTTTTTATGAATTATTATTTTTTTCAAATAAATCAAATTCATTTGATGGATTGAGATGAATGTTACACTAAATTAAGCTCAGGTTATGTGAAACACCAAGTTAATCATATGATACATGCAACACCGTCTTATCTTATTTTACATGGAACACTGAGTTTTAACAAAACCATGATATATTATTAATTAATTTATTTAAATGCATCCGTTACAAAATTATCCATTAAACTTAGAAATATAAATCATAATAAATAATTTTAAATATCATGTATAATGATTTTATATAAATAAAACATATTGATAATAAAATACATAATTTTTGGTAATGTCTTTATATGTTTTGAAAATACCATTTTCTCAAAAAAACTACTTTTTATGTCTTTTTGTGAATAATGATAAAATTATTTTTTTAAAAATTTTATAAAATTAATTTGATAAAATAAACTTAATTTATGAATTAATAATTTCAATATTATCTTAAGGTGATTTTTTGGGATTTTTATAAAAAAGTTTCATTTTTTATGACTAGTGAAAACACTAAATTTTAATTTAAAACCACATTTTTGTTTAATTTATTTATAAATTTAAATTATATATTAATTTTTTTAAAGTTAAATTAGTTAAATTATACATTTATTAAACCTATTTATGTCATTTTAATCAATTTCAAATTGAAAGTGGATATAAAAACTTTGTAAACTTTTGATCATTTTCACTTTAAAAACCCTCTTTCTCCCCATGTATGTAGAATTAATATTATTTTTTTGCCAATTATGTGAATGAAATTTTTAAAAATAGTTTCAATATTTGGAATCATAATAATTTATAATTTTTAATAAGGTTAACTTAATTTTTGACCAAAATGAATTGTGAATGCACTAAAAATTAATTTCCACGGTTAAGGTAAAAATGGGTTTACGAGGGGGTTAAACTAAAAAGATTAGGGTAAAAATCAACTATATGCTTGTCTAAAAACCATTTTATAGACATATTTTGACCATTAAACCTATAAGGTTCTAAAATGGCCTAATTTAGACCCTGGTGACACTAGAAAAACATGGGTGGAATTCTCTCTTTGAAAAATTTACAAGTTTTCCACTCACCACACTTATAAAAGGCCACCCCCTATACTCGATTATTCACACCTTAAAATATTTTTTATTCAGACAAGACCTTCCAAAATAAATTCCAAAATTTCATCACCTCATCAAGGAATCCTTAGTTTTAATAGAAATCCAACCAAACAAGGCTTTTGTGAAAACCTAAGGAGGATACCTAAAGAAGAGGTAATGTTCATCAATGAATGTTTTTATTTTATTTCTTCCTCAAAACCCTTAAATTATTTTTATGTCATGATTTTATAATAGGCATAGTATCTTTTTTATACTTAGTATTTTTATGTTAAGGGTTTACCTATAACTTCACACACTTCTATCAAATGGGTTACAAAATCATCATTCATGTGTACGATAGACTGTTGCCTCGCGAACCGATGCCATTAATTTTTCTATTACCACATTTCATGGTTGGGAATAATTATGTATTTATTTTTTATATATGATATATATTATATTTATTTTGTTATTATGATTCTTTAATTATTATATCACACATACCTTCATGCTTTCAATTTTGTGGGAATACGATAACATCGTTTGTGTGTACGGAGGACTACCACCTTGAGAAGCGATGTGATTCATTCATGTTTTACATGGAAAGTATTAAGGATGAATTTTTTTAAAAATTTGTGATATATAAAAATTAACCATTATTTTTTAATGATAATATATCATACAATTTTCTTTCTTTATTTCTGACAAGATAATGTAAGCAATGTTTATGCATACGTAAGACCTACCATCTGAATGAACAATGTATTTAATTTCATAATTATATATTTTATATGTATTTATAAATTCATATATACTAAATATATATGATATTTATACCATGGTTATCATTTTGGATATGATTATTGGAATATGTTGGGGACCAACCCCTTTATTAAAAAAGGAAAATAAAAACAGAAATCTCTTTTGAACTGAGTTAAGGGAGAACCCATTATAAGCCCGAAGGGCCAGTGGCACGCAACCTTAGTTTTTAGGATCCCAAGAGACCATTGGTACAAATACCATTACAATAAAACCCATTAAAAATATGCCCAAATTGGCCTTTCAAACTCCAAACTCTCCTCCATAACCGTAACAAAACCTCAATATGCTAACACCACGACCACCATTACCCCACCATACAAAGCCACCATAGATGCTCATGAGGACCACTAATGAACACCCTAAAGAAAACCAGAGCTAAAAAATCGCTTGAAAATAAATATCGATGCTACTACATCATGCCATAACTAGATCCTCTCATCATTGTACAGATCATCGTCCATTGCACCCAGGTTGCCACTAAATCTGTCCACCATAGCCAGATCCACTTATCGCCACACAGATCACTATTGTTTGTACCCAGGTCACCACTGCATTAGTCTACCATGGTTATATCCATGCACAGGTCACAAAATGAGCCTCGCTGAACCTGCCATGATCTCCCACTGCCTGAGCTTCCGCCAAGGTCCACCCCTGGGATGACTAGAGATCCCACCTCTCCACATGATGAAACAACCGATGAGTCTTTGAAAAACCTACCCTCTACTGCCAAAACCTCCCAGGACCACTAAAAGAGCGACCCACCATCACCGTTAGAGAACCGGTGCCGAATCCATGCTGAGACATCAAGCAGTCCACGAGGAGCCGCCACTAAAGACGAAGGAGTCTAAACCCTGGGGATGAAACCCTAATGAGAAGAAGAGATATATCATACAAACATGAGATTATAAATATGATGAAGTCATGTTTAATGTAATAGAACAAAAAATATAACCAATTAAAACATTTATTAAAAACAAAGCGGATATTACCCGAAATGTAACTTTAACATGAAATCATTAATAAATAGTTAATAAAAAATCATAAGAATATCATATATGGTATGATAAATATGAATATAATTCTATAACATATGTTTAATAAACTTATATTTTTTTTATAGGATCTTTGAATGAATGCGACGAAAGTCAAGACTTTAGGTAAGATATTTTTGTCTCAATTTTCCTACTTTGAGAGGCACATTATGTTATGCACCTATATTCTTTCACATAGTGTATATATATCCCATTTGAAATTTAATATCATGAATTTATTCATCATTATTATATTTTAAGTCTCATCGTATGTTATTCCTTCACGAGGCTTATGAATTAATGTTACCAAAGTGGTAAAGATTTTATGTTACAATCTCACCATTTATCATGATTATTTATGATTAAGTCTCTAATATTGAAATATCATGATCTAAATCTCAATAATTATAATTAATTTTATTCTCCTATGGTTATTCAGGATATTTTAAAGTAATTTTATCATTTCATACTCTTTGGTACTTAAAATTATTAAGAAAATGTTTATAAGAAAACCTTACTTTATTTATCTTTTTGGTTAGAAATATATTTTATTTCAAAACCATGATTTATAAAAATGTTTTAAAAAATGTTTTATTACTATATTATGATTTTAAAATGAACGTTTTACCCATTTTTGACATTTTATAATTTTTTTGAAAGGAATATTCGTACTGTTTTCCAAAACAATGCCCGTTTGGCTTTTACTGAAAATGTTAAATGAATCTTCATTTTAATGTGTACGAA
The DNA here is from genome assembly GCA_963277665.1 of Viscum album. NCBI lineage: Eukaryota > Viridiplantae > Streptophyta > Magnoliopsida > Santalales > Viscaceae > Viscum > Viscum album. The sequence goes on along the minus strand of OY728159.1, from coordinate 2,052,512,434 downwards.
ATGAATAATATATTCCAATGTCATAACTAATAATTACTTATAATCTTCCTTTTTAAGTTTTAAATTTTATTTTCAATGAATAATATTTTAAAAATGTTTTATTTTTTAAAAATATTTTTTTTCAAAGCGGAAAGAATATTTTTCTCAAGAAATGTTTTAAACTATCTTTCAAAATTATTTCCCATATAAGATGAAATCCTTTAGTGTTACCTATACCTTAATGTAAATATGATCCAATTATACCATTCATATTATTTCTTTAAATGGTTTATGTTTGGATGCCATTATGTTTATGAAAACCACTTCTTTTCATGATTTATTCAATGATGAAATGATTATGAAACCCATATTTTTTCCATAGGTTATGATATGATGAAATATTTATAATAATAATTTCATTACATAGGTTAAGATACATTGAATGTTTATTATTTTCTAGCACACATATGTATAGTTTTATGTGATGGGTGGGACCTATATTTTCATCCAATTCATTGGGTAAATATTTATATATCATGAGATAGACTGGACTAGAATAAGGAGTCAACTTAGTTTAGTAAGGGACTTTGTCCACTATAATGGTATCAGAAGTGAAACTTGACTACTATGATGGTTTTAGGAGTGAATTCTATTCAATATGATATAATTTGCACTTATACTTGACTAATATTAAAATGGTTTTCTATACTTATGTGTATTCCAAAAATCCATGTCTTATGCTAATGTTATTCTCTCATGGATCATGTTCTTTGATTATATAATTATTCATGCCTTATGAATTGCCAATATTTATTCCACGACCCATGTAAATGTTTTTTGATATGCATGGTATGGTTCTCAAATGTTACACTCGTGTTATCATACCATTATTTTCACGTTATGCTTATGTATCTCCTTATATTTACCCTTACTAAGAACTTGAGATCACCCTTTCTTATGTTTACTTTCCCTAGGTTATGAATATATGTATTATGTATGATATGTCTAACAAGGGTTATAGTTATAAAGAGTGTAGTGGTAGATGACCTAGCTTACCTATGGACCAGTGTTTATGTTTCCAAGTTTTCAAATACACTAAACTATTATGTTACTTAGGCATTGTTTTTGTAATGTAATAAATATTGCACAAAAATGATATAATTTCTATGTATGTTAAGCCTGTGTTTTTATAGTTTGGAGTGAGGATGGGTGTAAATCAAAGATATGGGTGAGCCTAACACTCCTCTTTCCTTTATTTTCATCAAAAGGGATCATGTAGTTGTTATTATCCATATACATTCCTAAAATATATTTTTTCCTGAATATTCTAAGTTTCATCTTTAAAGGTTATTTGAGTTCCAATCAAGGGCTAAGGTTAAGTGAGCATTCATCAATAAAATTGAGGTTGGTGGTCTAAAAGCGTATCACATAGTCTTGATTCCATAATTTATTTGTATTTTGTTCTGTTGTGGTGACTTCTTACTATCCATTTGTTTTCCTTAATAGAGAATGATAATTGGATTAATGGAATGATTAAGTGAACCCCTCACAATTTCTAATGAGCCTATACCCAAGTGGTATAGGCTCCTACTTGGCATCCAAAAGACCCAGGATCAAATCTAGATAGGGATGAATTTTTGGGTTACTGTAGTAGTAATGTAGCAGGGCACTGCAGCAGTACTGTAGCAGTGGTAGAACTATCGCAGCGACAACATTGTAGTGGCGGAGGCACTGTAGTAGGTATTGTAGTGGCAACAATATAGTAGCTGCGCGTGTACTGTAACAACATTGTTTACCAAGGGGTCCTTTGGGCCAAAAAATGTGATTTCAAGACTTGTATTCATGCCACATGGACTTGGGAATTTGGGCTATGTAACAGGTCTCCCTCTACCCAGACTTAAATGGGTCTTTGCTTTAATAATAAATTGAGGCTTCAACCCCAACCTTTAAAAGAAAAGCAAACCACTCATGATCCTTTTGGGATCTATTGAGGATGAGTAGACCAGATCTAAGGACACCCATGGGGTGTGCCTCATCATTGAAATTATAATTGAGTTTCATAATGTTAAATTCTAGGGTTAATGAGGTAGAACCAATGATAATTATATTTAGCTTGTTAAATGGTATAAGGGGGAATTTTTCCAAACATGAAAGTGTTAAATGAGTTATGACATGGATGTGGAAAATAGTAAATGTGAATAATGATTAAATAAGAATGATTATATGAATGAATTTTATGATGGGGGTGTTATAATGTGGCTATAATCCCATGGTTCAGATTAGATTGATGCTCTAGGACCCACTAAGGTAGTGCATGGTTTAGGGTGTCAAATTGAGGCTCTATTCCCCTAAAAAATTTACATGATGGGAATTACTAGACCGAGTCTCTAGGGAAAGATGACATATGTATTTTTTTATGAAAGAAATGTCCTTATGATGTAGGGGACTTTGAAAACCCTTTTATGTTGTTTAGTTAACTGGTATTTTCTGAATCATGTTGATGAATATGGGTGACACATAGAATTAATGTTGAAAGTGGCTAATGTAGAATAAATTAAATTATGGAACCTAGTTTATCTTTTGATTATGCTATTGTTTAACATACTTATTTATACACTATTTAGACTTTATATATTTTTAGATACCATTTTTGGTGGCCTAATGAGTTGTACTCACACCCAGCTCAACCCTCCATTGGGTACCTGAGTAGATTTCATGGTTTTAGGTTAGGACAAGGGTATGGTCCCTATACTAAAGGGTTGTTATAGGGATCATGGATGTACATGGATGAGGGAACTGGACTTAGTTTCAGGACCTATTTTTTGGATTTTTTATCCTGTATATATTTTTGGGTTTTCCTTTATAATTGGAATAGTAAAACATGACATGGAATATTTACTATTTGGTTGTGGATTTGTACTCATTTTTGGGAAACTGATTAATGATTAATGTTTATTTTTTATAATATTTCATTTATTTAATATTCTATCTTCTATGAATTACTCTAATAACAAGTTATAGTCTCCCCACATGTCTCATTATACCATTTATACTTAGTCGGTATCCTCTAGAATACTGGTAGGAATGCATGAGGTTATGTGCCGCACTGGATTGGGGCACTAATTTAGTAGCTCTTGGGTTAGGGCGTGACAAAACTAGTCTGTTTTCCAAGAATGTTTTGGTTCGAAAATTCTGGTACTTACACCTTGGTCAGGGTTTCATAATATATTTAATATTATTAATATTATAAGTATCATATTTATTCATTATATACAATTTTATAATAATTCATATAAGGTGGTGATGAAAATTTAATTACATCACTTCATAAAGAGGGTAGTCCATACGTATGCACGAGTAATGTTTCCATTTTCTAAGGAATAAAAATAAATAAATAAAAATAAAAATAAATATTTATAGAATCATAATAATATCATAAAAAATAATATATTTTAATCAAACCCATCCATATGACCATTTAAGTATTGCAGATATCAAAAATGAATCACATCGATTCGTGGAGGTGGTATTCCACAAATACACAAAAATGACATTATCATTTCTCATAGGATAGAAATGAGGTACAAAATCATCGTAACATTATCATATAAACAATTCAGTATAGTAAATATTATTATTTATTTATTTTTTATGGTTATATAATATTTTTAGGGGGTTATGGAAGAAAGAAACTCAAAATAGTTTGGTAATGACAATATCCACTTCTTTAGAAAACCTCTTTTGGATTACACCTTAATCCTTAAAAGGTTGGTATTTTGGGAAGACCATAATCTCTAGAAAATGGGTAGGGATATTATTAAGCTGTTTGGGAAGGTATTTTCTGATATATATTTCTCAAAGGGTGTGAAGTATTTAGGGGTAGAGTACTTCTATTTATAAGTTAGGTGGGATGAAAAATTTTAAATACTTTAAACATTAAAATATATTAAAGTAATATTCAAGTTAAAGTTGAAAAAATGGAAAAAGTTTCAATGATAAAATAATTTAAGGTTTAAATAAATATAACCAATCAAATTTAGACAATTTTAAGAGATATTTTAAATCTTATATTTTATTTTAACCCCTTGTTAACCCTTTTTAACCTTAATTGAGGCAACACATTTTTACCATAGTTACTATTCATTAGACCAAAAAAGAAAGTGGATCCATTAATAAATCTGGAAATAATGATTCAAAATATTGAAACTATTTTATAATTTTTTTCCTATAATTGGAACAAATTTATTTTATAATATGTGCACAAAATGCAATAAATTGTTTTTTAGAAAAATGTATTTTTAAGCATAAATTTTTTTTTATTCCAATTCCTTACCTTGTAAAATCAATTAAATGAATCTTAAATTATTTTATTGAATATATATTATATAAATTTAATTAAAATTATTCATATTTAGTAATTAATTTAATTTATTTAGAAAAAAACGCATTGCACACATAAAAACATTTTTTCAGGAAAACATCTCTTTTTTACCTTAAAATGATTTTATTTTCATTTCTGACCAATTGATAACAAATGAATTAATTTTATACATGAGTTAAAAATAAATTTTCATAACTTTAATACTTTAAATTAATTTTTAATTAAATCATAAATTAACAAAATAATGTTCATAAACTAAACACTTCAAAATAGTTCTTTAGGATCAATAGTATTTCCCAAATGAATAATAAATTATTTCAAAAATTACATATTATTTAAATACCATGTAATTCGATTAATTTTATAATGTATAAAAATTATTCACATAATTTTAGGATTTTATTCTTCAAAATATATCAAAAACTTTTATTTATTAATGAAAAAATATATTCTAAAATCTCAGGGTGTTACAAGTTGGGTCTACAATTGGCCTGTCCCTAGAGTACGATTAAGCATGGAATGAATTTTATCACAACATGAATTTAATGAGTCACCCTATAACCATATTACCAGATCTAGTACATAAATCACATAACTATTAAACACTATCTTGGATACACATCTATAATTACAAAAATAATTTAATATTTACAATTGAGGGAGCTTTTTTGGTTTATAGTTTTAGATAATTTGGAAAAAAATTTAACTAGTTGAACCCATGTTATTTGTATTAAATGGTAATTTTTCCCACTATATAAGAAAATAATTAATCCAAAAAAATCCTTCAACATATCAAATAAGTTCTCCACACAAGATACTCTTGTAGATATATCTTACATATTACTTTTCTTTATAAATTGGGAAAATGGAAACATAATAAAGGGGTGTGCTCAGATGATTAGTAAGGGTAAATATAAGAAATAAAAAATAAAAGATCATAAGTGATCATATGATAAGTATATAGTTATAAAAAGGATACATAAGAAAGTTATACCCAATAAACCATATATCATATATCATAGCACATGGCGTGGCATAACATAATACATGAATAAAAAGAGTGTGTAAACACAAGTCAATAAGCATGATCCATGAGAGAATAACATATTCATGAGAATAAGTATAAAACTATAAAAAAATTTAAATATGGAATAAGAATTAGTATAGTGAAACATTAATTTCATGAGACACACTATCAATTCCCATAGTTTTGAGAAACTAAAACGTACTTGTAAATACATTATCTCACAATATATAAACTTTTGACCAATGAATTGGAGGATGATATATGACCCCAAACACATTTCATACATACTTACATGTACCATAATAAATCACTCATTTATCATATTATAAAGAACCCATGAAAATAAATTGAGTTTCATTTAACATATCATAAGTAAGCCAAGGAAGAAAATGGATTTCACATCCTTTTTAAATGGATTCACATAAGGAAATCATCAACATGATAAACACATGTATAGAAAAATGGGAATCCAAAGATATTTAGTAACTTTCTTGGTATATAATATTCAATAAGTATAATTCCTTTGGTATTTAAACCATATATATAGTGGGTATATAGTTATGTAAATATTTTCTTCAATCAATCGATGAATGAAATCAAGGTAAACACCCATTAATAAAAGGAAGAAAATATAGAGTTTTCAAAAGGCAATGACATTTGAAGAAAATTTATTACTATTCAAGGTGGACGGTTAGGCAAGACAAAGGCAGTGATGGATCATATATTTGATAGAAAATGGAATTACATAATCCATACATAGAAAAAATATGGATGGTAAAATTTGATGAATTTCATTAATTAGGAATAAGATATGTCAAAAGATGGTGACATAAATGAATAACAAATTTTAAAGAATTTTAGAAAAATTAATTTAGAAATAATAAATATCCTTGATATTTTGAAATCATTTTAAATAAAATATTTTATAAAACTAGGAGAAAAATAATTTCTTTTAGAAATAATGAAAAAATAGAGATAATGTTGTATAAAAAATGGAAAAGTGGTAGAAAAATGTTTTTAAATAGAAAATGTTGACAAGAGATTCTTTACATACTTTGATGAAAAAAAACATATAAAAAATGTTACAAATTACTTTAAAAATTTTAAATAATGTAAAGTATTCAAAAATGATATTTAGTCATAGATAAGCACATTTGAAAAAAAATCATCCAATGAATATAGACATTGAAAAAGGGATGTTCCCAACTAAAAAGAAAAAGGTTGGGTCAGTTTCCTTACAATGGGTAAATAATGATCTATGGGGGAAATTGAAATATGGAGAATACAAGTAAACCCATAAGAGTTAAAAGTGGATAATAAAATGTTAGTGTTTTTAGAGATGAAATTATAACAAATTCCCCAAATGTATTATCTTTCAAAATAAATATATATTTGTAAATGAGATTGGTAATGAATCCCTCACAGTATTGGTAACATAAAAATCAAGGGATATTGAGAGGAAGATTATGAAATGGGAATTAAAATATCATTAAATAGAAGAAATTTCATACTTGAAACTAATTAGGAAGTGAATATAACATATAAAAGAAACAATGGTGTGTAATATTAAACACGTTTAATGAGATTAAATCAAATACAAAGAACCCCTTACATCCTTAGAAACATTCATCTCAAAACCCCATGAGAGAAATAAATTAGAATAGAAAAATTAATATCATGAAATATAATATAATCATGATTTAAAATATTGTTATATATTCCATTATAATGAAAACATGTTTTATAATAATAAATATGTCTCAATGGGTGAAAATTTAAGAGAAAAAACCCTTACCTTGTTCCTGATACATTTTTACCATGTGCCTAATTTCTTGAATAATAAAATTAAGTTTATTATATATAATATTAGGAACATTATTAATCTTTATTTTATTTAATATGGAACATTTATCATCATACTCGTTTTATTTATTATATAATTTTTTCTTATGTCTGTGTGAAAATTGAATTGGTGTCGACTTATTTCTGTAATTTTAGAGATCAAAGATGATATTTTAATAATAAGTTAAATAATTAATATAAAAATTACATAACCATAAAAAAATAATTAATATTATTAGTTAAGTTCCCATAGTCATCCTTGATAGATTTTTATAACATTGTTCATGTAGGTAATTAAATCGACCAAAACAAGAACATGCTGTAATTAATGAATATATATGATTATAGGGTGGTTTAGTTATGAAATCATTATTTCATAAGTATAATAACATTATTTTTATTTTATAAAGGTTTTGAATCATAATTTAAAATATTTTTACAAATAAGAAAAGACTAGATGAAAAAATAAATACATCGCTTTTGTGGAGGCGGTTATCTGCACATACGCACGTAAAACATTTTCATTTTTTGGGATAAAGGAAGGGAATAATTTATAATTTAATAAAATTAATAATATTATAAATATAATATTATTTAATTAATTAATCTTTTAATACTATCCATGTTAGGTGGTTTAAAAAAATAAAACATGTCATTCATGGAGGCGGTATTCCACATGTACACATAACGACATTTTTACTTTTTTAATGAATTTGAGTGATTGAAGGTAAGTATTAATTTTTTATTTCAGAATGATATATATATTTTATTTAATATATTTATTATTTAATTACATAATTATAACTATCCATGACAGGTAGTTATGAAAAATGGACGATGTCGATTCATGGAGGTGGTAGTCCGCACACACGCATTATCGATGTTCTTTTGTTTTTTATTAGAAGATAAAAATGATTAAATAAGAGTTTTTAATTTAATATAATAATTTTTTATATTAATTAGACCCATTTAATTATATTAACATGGTTTGAAAAGGTTTGGAGGAGAAAAATTAAGAAGGAGGTAACAATTACATCGAGAGCTTGAGTTTTCTCTTAGAAATATCCTTGGAAATGGAGGCCTTAAGATAAATAAAGTTGAATATAAGATATATTAAGTGAGATATGGTTATAGGAAAAAAATGGTATAGTTTTAGGAATAAATTTGAAGATAAAGTTGTGAAATGAAGTGGTGTAAGGACCCCCTTTAACAAGTGAAGAGGACTAAAATTTTAGAAGCACCCTTTACATTTTTAACAATGTAATGTTACTACTAAATGGTAAATGGTAAAAAAAGTAAAAAATTGAAATGCGAGGTGAGTTTTGGTTTATCCAAACATCAAAAATTCATTTGAAAACCTGTTTTAAATATGTTTTGGGTCATTCACTCTTAGTTAATCATTTTTTATTATTTTTTCTTTTATCGGGGTAATTAATTTTCAACCTTGGTAATTAATTTTAATGAAAAAAATAAAATTTATATTTTAACCCAATTTGAAAATTATGATTTAAAATTTAAAATAATTTCATGAAATTAATTTTTTAACAGTGTGAAACATTAATTTTAAAATAAACACACATATCTTATAAGAACAGTTTTTAGGAAAAAGTGTGCTTCTAAGATTATAACTTATGTGTAATCCATAATTATAAAAAATTATAATTTTTTATGTCATAAATTGGTTTATTATAAAAATAAAAAATTATTTATATTTCAAACCAATACAAAACCTAATTTTACCATTAAAATACTTTATTAAAAGAAAATATCAAAAATAATTTTTATCAAGAATAAAATATTTTTTATAAGGTTAAATATAGGTTTCATAAATTTTTAAAAATATCATTAAATTGAATAAATTTACTCCATAAATACATATTTTATTAATTAATAGGTTCTATGAAATTATAGGTCTTTCTTATATACTGAAAAACTAATAAAAGTCATCATTCTGGAAAAAACTATATTTTTCATTATTCATATAAAAAACCATTATCTCAGAAAAATATATAAAATTTATAATAATATAATTTTGTTACATTTAATTCAAAAATTAATTTCATTTTATCAAATTAAAATTCTATTTTTTTTTAATTTTTTTTAAAGAAAATCAAAAATAGAATGATATACAACTTTTATTGAAAAATGACCTTTTTACACATTAGGTGTGGTTAGTATTATTTTATACCAATTTATATTTTAGAGATTTATACTATATTAGTTAATATATTGAAATATTATATATTATAATTTAAAATTTATTAATTTAATTTATTTGGGTAAAATATATGGTAGTTTTAAAAATTATTTGAGAAAGAACAATTAAATCACATTTATAATATATCCTTTAAATGTATGTATTTTTAGTTTAATAATATATTCTTATTTACTAGAGGTTTTTATTTTTCTTATAGTATTATTAATGGTGTTTTTTTATTAGGTCATGGATAATTTCAGTTTTTGGGTGTATATAAAACAAGTTTTCAAACATAATGTTTATTTTAAGGAAATAATTCTATAGTAAAATCTTAGGTCGTAACATTCTCCCCCTAAATGAATTGCATCCTCACAATTTTAAAACTCATAGGATGGGAGTAACTTCCATATGAAGCTTAATCATACACTTATATATAGTCATGAATTGGTTTAGGATATGAAGTGAGGTTTCCATTTATGAAAATTGATATGAGGCTTCTGTAAAGATGGATAATCCATTCCTAAAAAATCCTTGATAAGTGAAGAAGATAAAAATCCATAAGAATTAAATTTCAACAAACCATGAAGAATATTCATATAATCTAGATATTATAATCATACCATTAAATGTTTTTGTTTTTAAATAAATATATAATAGGTGAGAAATCCCACGATATAAGAGATCCAAAAAAATTCTAGACTGAAAATTCACCATTGACTTTAATAACAACCATTTAATTGGATTTTCATTTTTTTCATGGTATAAGAGGTTATTGTTTTCTATTTCCATTTTTATCCCTTGTATTGGGGAATTTATTTGCATAACAATTAATTTCAATATAATTTAAGAAATCAATTTTTGTAGCTTCTCTATTTCTCTTAAGCCAGTGAGCTTGATGGCCTTTATATGCACATTTATAGCATACATCCATCCCCTTAAGGAAATTACCCTTTATGTATTTTTTTACATATAGAAAATTGAATCTTATTTTCTTTATCATATTTATTATCCAAACATCCATTAGACTCCATACTTATATTATTTGGTGTGTTTGGGATTTCATCTAAGTTCATGTTTTTAATTATAATTTGTGATAGCCGTTTTGGCATATTCCCTGGGTTTATTGCCCCATACATTATATTATTTTGTTGCTTGTTGGGACAATATATGAATTTTCCATGGTATGAATTGTTAACTTAGTTAATTTTGGATTCAATAATTATTAAAATCAAAAGGATTTTACATGAGTGATGAATAATTAACATCATAATAGAATTATTGTAAAATATGATAAATTATACCTCAAGAGTTCTTGTTCTTTTAAATTATTATATTATATTTCAATTCAACCAAATTAAGTCTTAGTTTAGTATAGGATTCTTTAATTTTTATTTTCTCATATTCTTTAACATAGTTCCTTAACATAATAAATCCTATCTAATGTCTTTTAAAGATAATTTGATTAACCAAATAATATCCCTTGAGAGTGTTTAGGGAAGTGAGTAGTCTTAAGCATAGTCATTGTGCAATAGAGTGAGGATTGAGTTGATAATCAACCAGGATTTTTCAGGTTGGTTACCCCTAGGTGCATCTATTCTGTAGAATCATCCAATTTCTAGTAATCATATAGGGATGCTATATCTAGTAAAACCACATACTCAAATATTTACAAAAACTTTAGGATGTTACTATACACTTATACTCACCCCTAAGGTTTTTACTAATGTTCTCTCATCCTGATCTCGAAATGACATAAAATATTCATTATAAAAAACATAATGGTTTATCTATACCTTTTAAACTATGATAAACATTAACATATCAATCCTTAATGACATTTATAAATCTTAATTTGTCGTTAACCGATATTATCCTAACCTATAAAGTTATATAAACCCTTATTTGATGCCAACTAAAGCACCCTAGAATCGCAATCCTTGATACGGTGCTAAAAAACATAACTTTTACACACTAGATTTGATACAGATCCATAATTACAAAGTTAATGAAAAATTTAAAACCAAAGGTACTTTTTGGGTTTAGTGTTTTAGAGAATTAATAAAAATATTTAACTATATATTTGTTTCAAAATGACATTTTTTACACTATATAAGCAACTAATTAATACATAACAAGCCTTCAACATCTCACACAATACCTTCACACAAGATACCATTCTGGACAAATCTTTTGTATTACTTTTTTTATAACCTAGGGAAATAGAAACATAATAATTAGTTGAGATTATATGTTATATAAGGTCAAACATAATAAATAACAATAAAATATCATAAGTGATCATAAGACAAGCATATGAGTATAATTAAGATACCTAAGAAAGTTATACCCAACAAAGAATAGATCTTAATTCATGGGATAAGGCTTTGTATAATATAATATATGAATCAAAAGATTATAGAAACACGAGTCAATAAACATGATCTATTATAGATAACATATTCATGAGAATACATATAAAACCATGACTTATTTCAAATATGGAACAAACATTAGTATATAAAAACATTACTTTCATGATCCACACCATTAGTTATTATACTTATGAGAAACTAAAATTTACTCATAGATACTTTATCTTATGAGATATGAACTCTTAACCAATACATTGGAGGGTGATATAGTACCCCTCCCATCATTCATCAATACCTAAATGTTCCATAAGAAATCAATCATTAATCACGTCATAGAGAACACATGGAAATAAATTGGATTTCATTAAACACATCATAAATAAAACAAGGAAGAAAACTGGTTTCATATCCTTTTTAAATGGATTCACAAATGGAAGTCATCAACATGATAAACCCATGTAAATAAAAATGGGTATGCAAAGATATTATTCAATTTTATAGGTAAATACTCTTCAATCAAGATAATTCATATAGTATTTAAACCCTATAGATAAAGGGTATATGGTTAAGTTAATAATTTCCTAATAAATCGATGTAAGGAATCAAAGTGAATAGATTTCAATTAAAGTAAGTAAATAGAGTGTTTTCACCAAAAATTTCATTGGAAGAAAATTTATAACTATTCTTGGTGGGTGGTTAGGAAATACAATGATAGTGATGGATCATATATTTGATAGAAAATATCATTACATAATCCATATAGATACATAAGGTGGATGAAAAAATTTGATGAATTCCCTTGATCAAGAATAATATATATCAAAATATAGTGACTTAAACTAATAACACTTTTTTTTGGAGTTTTAGAAAAATCACATTAGAAATAAGAAATATCCTTGATATTTTGAAGGAATTTTAAAGAAAATATTTTATAAAACTATGATAAAAATAAATTAGTTTAGAAACCATTAAAACATAGAGGTAAAGTTTCATATAAAACAAAAAAGACATTAAAAAATGTGTGTACATAGAAAACATAAAAATAGATTCTTTTACTAATTTGATGAAAATGAACTATATGGAAAAAATTAAAAATTAATCTAAAATTTTAAATAAGTTCAAGTGGTAGGAAATGATATTGAGCCATAGATAAAGATATTCTGAAAAGCATCCAATGAATATGGACATTGAAAATGGGAGGTTCTCAACTGAAAAGGAAAAGGGAGAGTCAATTTCCTTACAATGGGTAAATTATGATACAAGGGGGGGAAAATAAATAAGAAGAAGTCAAGTAAAATCACAATAATGACTATAGGAGAATAAAATTATTGGGGTTTTAGAGATAAATGTATACAAATTCCTTATATGGATTATCTATCAAAAGAAATCTCTATTTGAAAATGATATTAGTATCAAAACCATCACAGTATGGGTAATATAAAGGAGATTGAGAAAAAGATCATAAAATAGACATTAAAATATAATTAAATTAAAGATATTGCACACATGGAATTAATAGTGTAGTGAATAAAATATATAAAAGAAACAATGGTGTGAAATATGAAACATTTCTCCTGAAATTGAATTTGAGACAAAGAACTACTTACGACCTTAGAAAATTTCATTCCATAACTTCATGAGAGAAATAACTAGGAATAGAACATTGAATTTAATTAAATATAATATAATCATGATACAAAATATTAAAGGTGGTAGTATACAAACCATTCTAATGAAAATATTATGTATAACAAGTAATAGGTCTTAAGGGGTGAACATTTAAGACAAGAAACCCTTACCTTGATCCCGATTCATTCTGAACGTGCTAAATTTTTTAATAATAAAATTATTTTTATTAGATACATTATTAGAAACCTTATTATTATATATTTTATTTAATTTTTACCATTTATTATCATAATATATTTAGTTATTATATAGTTTTTTCTTATTTTTGTGTGAATATTGAATTGATGTCGACTTATTTCGGTAATTTTAGTGATCAAAGATGATATTTTAATAATAATTTAAATAATTAATATAAAATTTAAAAAATAATAATCCAATAACTATTAAATTATTCACTTAAAGTAATATTAGTATTTAATTTCTCCTAGTAATCCATGATAGAGGTTTATAACATTATTCATATAGGTGATTAAACTGACCAAAATAAGAACTTGCTATAATTAATGAATAAGTATGACTATGGGGAGATTTAGTTTTAATATAATAATTAAAAATTTATAATTAAATTATTTTAATGTTATTAAGTTTATGAATCATATTTTAAAATATCTGGATAGATAATAAAATACCATATGAAAAAAATAAATATTTTACTTTTGTGGAGGTAGTAGTCTGTATGTACATACGTAATATGTTTTCATTTTTTTGGAGAAAGGTAGGGAATTGTTTATAATTTAATAACCCTAATAATTTTATAAATAAAATATTAGTTTATTAATTAATATTTTTTGTCTATCCATGTTAGGATGCTAATAAAAAAAATAAGACACGTCTTTCGTGGAGGCGGTAGTCCGCATGATGACATTTCTATTTTTCAACTAATAGGAGTGATTGAAGGTAAATATTAGAATTAAATTTTATAATACTAAATATATTTTATGTAACATATTAATTTATCAACTCAATCATTATAAACAACCCTAATAGGTAGTTAAAAAAACGCGAGACATCGATTTGTGGTGGTAGTAGTCCACTCATACACACTATCGACGATCTTATGTTTTTATTATTGAATGAAAATAAATAAATAATGGTTTTTAATTTAATATAATAATATATTAGTATATTAATTATACTTATGTAATTATATTAATGTTGTTAGAAAAGGTTTGGAAGAGAATTATTAATAATAAAATATTATGAAGGAGGTCATATTTACGTCGAGAGTGTGAGTTTTTAGCTAGAAATCTCCTTGGAAATAGAAGCCTTAAGATAACTAATGGTAACCAGAGGCTTAATTAATTGGGACATAGTTCTAGGAGTAAATAAATGGAAGATGTTTTTTAATAATTTCAAAGGGAATTATTTCATATGAATTGGCGGAAGGATCACCTTTTTTAAGTGAAGAGGAGGAAAGTTCTAGAAGTATCCATTGTATTTTCAATAATATAAAGTTACCATCCAAGGGTAAGAGGATCAAAAATGAAAAAAATAGTTAGGTGAGGTGAGTTTTGGTTGATCCAAACCTCAAATATCCCTTTATAAATATGATTTTAACACGTTTTTGGTCATTTCATCTTAGTAAATCAATTTTTACTATTTTCACCTTTTCTGGGGAGATTAATTTTATTGAACAAAGTTAAAATTGATCTTTTAAAATAAATTAAACCTTTTTATTTCAAATTTTAAAATCATTTTATGAATTAAAATTTATAGTGGTGTGAAACATTAATTTTAAAATAAATACACATATCACATAAAAATATTTTTAAGAAAAATTATGTTTCCAAGCTTAGAACTTATGTGTAAGCCATAGTTATCAAAAATAAAAAAAAATTATGACATAAATCGGTTTATTATAAAAAAATATTTATCTTTTAAATCACTTAAAAAGTCTATTTTACCATTAAAATACATTATTAAAATAAAATAACAAAAACAATTTTTATTTGGAATTAAGGTATTGTTTTTTAAGGTTAAATATATCTTTTATAAAATTAAAAAAATATATTTAAAAAGAATAACATTATTAATTAAATTTATATTTTATAAATTAATGGGTTTTATAAAATTATATGTCTATATTATATATTGATAATGAAATAAATGTCACCATTTTGGAAAAAATGTATTTTTCACTAATCATATAAAAATCACTTATCATAGAAAAACACCGAAAATTATTACTAAGTAAATTTTGGTGTGATAAATTAAAAAAATAATATTTATTTTATCAAATTAAAATTCTAAAATCTTCAAATTTATTTAAAAGAAAACACAAAATACAATGATATACTTCTTTTATTAAAAAATGACCTTTTTACACATTAAGCGTCCATAGTATTATTTCATTTGAGTTTTTATTTTAGATAATGATAATAAATTAATTAATATGTTGAAATATTATATTTTATTATTTTAAATTGGTTGATTTAATTTATTTGTATAAAATATATGATACTTTTAAAAATTATTTGATAAAGAACAATTAAATCTTATTTATTACTTATCCTTGAAATGTAAGAATTTTTAGATGAATAATACCTTCTTATTTACTAGATTTTTTTATTATTCTTATAATTTAATTTATAGTGTTTATTTATTAGGTCATGAATCATTTTTGTTAAGTAGTCTATATAAAACAATTTATTAAACATATTTTTTATTTAATGGAAAATAATTATATAGGAAAATCTTGGGTCCTTATATTTAATGGAAGTCACTCCATGAATATGTGGACCATTATTTCAATTTAAACAGGAAACCCAAGAATAAACCTCATAGGATGATGACATCATTGAGCCAGGTTCCTTGGACAATGAAGAGAAGACCCTCACTCTTGGACATGGTCTCGTAATTTACAATCCCACTGGTTAAGGTATCCATATTACACATTTAGAGTTATATGTAATTTCTTACATTCATGAAACTAGTGATAGAAAAACTTCTTGAGGGTGAGATACTCTTGAAAAATAAGTCCTAAACTACACCCCAATCATTTGATGACCAATGACATGGAGTGGTATAATGAAAAATTACATTGTATAATACATTCCTGTCCCTGAAGATGAGGCCTTCAAGGTGATGGAGATGCGACTATGAACTAGTCACCACATGAAAGGGAATGTAAAAACTTATAATCCCTAATAATTGGGACCATGATTGTTGAGTTGAAGAGCAAGTCGAACTATCTTCATCAAATATTTATTAGTCTTGGAAGAAGTGGATTTGATTACCAAGATTTATATTTTATTACCCATCATATGGTGACTATCTACAAAAGAATATTAACTCAAGATGGCACAAGAGCTTCAACCCAGTTGGTGAGGACTCATCAAGTGCATCCAACAGAACCGAGATCAAAACCAAGTGGAGGGATAATTTACAAGTACTGTAGCAGGTATTGTAACGACCCAAAATTTCATTAATGGAAAATCCCTCTTGATCCAGTTAAATGTTTCTTTATGAAAAATGTTTTTATAAGATATCAACTTTTTAATTTTACTTTAAGATTTTTGACCGTTACTTTTATAGCCGTTGAACAGTGATCATCTGGGTAGTTTAAATATAAGGCTTTAACGAACCAATTTTCTACTCAGACAAAGGAAGCGATGGCCTCATCCAGTAGAATTGCCCCTTACGAATCCCATTTGTCGGAGCTCGGAAAAGAGGTGGCGTCTTTGGGCTTTGCCCTTGACCAAACCCAAGCTGAGCTTCACCAAGTCAAGCTTGAACGTGATCGTCTACGGGAAAAATGGAAGTTGATAGAGATTACCACTCGAGCGATGTTATCTGAGCAACCCCAAGAGTCTGTCACCATCGCGCACCTTACCCTTAGGTCTTATGCGGCTATTTTAAGGGGTTATGTAACAAATAAGTAGCACCATGTTCATGTACATTATTTTTTTGTATATAATAATGAATATAATTTCTAGTCATTTTTGATACATTGTAATTAGTTTTTAAAGTACAAACGGTGTTTTTAGTTATTTTTTTAATTAAGAATTATATTTTAAATTAAAGGATTTTTGAATTAAATAATATTTTAATAAAATATTATTATTAATATTAAATTAAATTTTATTAAATATAAATGATCTTATAATTTTATGAATGCAATTAAAATTTTTATTAAGGTTTGAAAGCCATTTCTGTCAAAACCCGTGAATTTTTTTATAAATGCCAGTTTTTATTTTAAAAGTGAAAATTCACATATTTAGATAATTATTTAGATAAAATAAATATTATTTTTGGAATCAGGACGTCGAAATTATCCAACGGTGAATTTTTCATAATTTTCTGAGACAGTCAAATTTTTGGGTAAAAATTAAATACCATTTAATGTGTTTTATGACATCATAATGACCCAATGGTGATGTAATAAAATACCATAATCCTTATGTTCGGCCAATATATGTTTTATAATTAAAATAATGAGGTTTTGGGTTTGTTTGACTCACTTTTCAAAGCATTAATGGAGGCCTCAAGACTTATTCAACACTTTGCCTTTTTAAATTAATTTCCATGGGAGTGTGACTCACCTCCACATAAGCAACCCTAATTTTTTAATAAGTTCGGACCTTGGACTTGTAAAATATTGTTTTCCTCTTTCCTTTTCCAGAAACCATGGGCAAATACCATGGGATGGTTTGTGGTTTGGATTATTTTAATATAAGGGGTCCCAAACCTAAATAATAAAGAATTCTCTCACCTTTCCTATATAAACCCACCCAAGCTCCCACTTACTCCTCACTCAAAGCCCTTGAAGTTCGTCCAACCTCTTCCCTACTCTCTCTAGAATCCTCTCAAGGTGCCCCAAGCTCCCAAGAAGCCTCTCACAAGCCTCTCTCTAGCCTTTGGAAGCACACTTCCAAGGAAGGGGTTTTTCTTCCTTTCTCATTTTTGTCAATTTTCCTTAAGTTGTATTGCCCTTTTAATTTCAATTATGAATGTTGGGGTATGGTTTCGCACCTCTCCCATACTTCCCTTTTATAGTTTGAATGATGGGAGACCCCTTTCTCTCTCATTAAATGCCTCCCATGTACACCCGTTACTATGCCGAAATTCCGAAAGGAACCTTTTTCTCCTCTTTTATATTCAAGCAATACTTTTGTATCATGAATCTAAATTCCATTTATATTGTTGGGACATGTATATATATGATCTACTTACTGTCCATTACATGTAAATATGATGAGGAACCCCTTTCTCTCTCATCAACCTTTTTTTATGAATTCTTATGTCACGCCGTTACGCTGCCGAAATCGCACCGATTTTCTAAGCCAATGTCTTTGTGTAGTGAATACCATGCCCATTTCTCCATCAAGGGTATTCACCTTTATGCACATTTACATATTGATTATAACGTTTCATGTATGAATTCCACATTCCTTTATCGTGGAAGAATGATTATGTTTTATGAATCCATGTTTTATGATCCATGTGGCACACTTATGCATGAAATGAAATGTTTAAGAAGGGTGCGCCCTTTATAGCGCTCCAATGCATTGGGTAAAGTATAGTATCATGATACGTCATGTGCAATGAGTGTTGACTCATGCTAATTCAAGTGCAACGAGGGTTTACTCGTGCTTTAAGTGCAATGAGGGTTTACTCATGCTCCATGTGCAATGAGCCTTGGCTCATGCTAATTCGATGTTAAGTGTTGTTGCCACATTTCCATGTTATGATTATCATGCTTTATCATGCCTTTATGTTCATGTCTCTCTTATGCTCTATTGATATGCCTATTGCCTAACATGTATTGTACTCCTCATGTTATTCATTGTGTACTCCCTTACTGGGCTTTATAGCTCACCCTTTTCTTATGCATGTCCTCAGGTTATCCCATGCAATGCTAAGTACGAAGGAATGTAGTGGTCATGTAAAGGAAGTTTTCAATAAGGATGTTGTATTTCAAGTTTAAAGTTTTTATGTAATGATCCTAAGCCCCAAATACACTAAACCTCTCGATCTTCTTTGTTGTATCAAGTGAAGTTTTATGTAATAAAGCATGTTTAAGTTGTAATAAAAAGCAGGGTTGTCATAGTTGGTATCAAAGGATAGGTGTAGTTATTTTTGGGATTAGGAAACCCTAGTAAAGCCTTAGATACAAGACTAATCATAATAAAAACATCCCTAAGTTTTGGTAAATACTAAGTAAGTGCTTTACCAAACAAATACATCCCTGTCTGGATACGAGCAGGTAGAGGCGGCTCTGGCACAGATGTATCCTAGGGGTAAAACCCGAAAACACCGCTTTGAGCTAGACTCGAACGGGAACTGGTGCACGACAACGGGCCTTGCTACACTCTTGGTTACGACACTCCCGGGGGATATGTTTTGATAAATTCACAATCTTAGTATGAACCCTTATTAAGGGAAAAATGCCCCTAAGAATATATGTTAGAAGGAAGATCATGAAAATCCTGGATTGAATCCTATAGACTCATGAGTTAAAGAGATTAAAGTTTATTTATAAGTCATCAAATTTTGTCTTTGGATTACCCTTTATGTGTTACCCCTAACTTTCCTTTTATTCCAGCCAATGGCCGGTAATAGGAGAACTCGGGCTAACAACCGTTGTGAAGATCAGTGTGATGATTGTACTAATGAGATGCCCAATCCGATGGGAGCGGGAATCGCGAACTTTGTCACACTTCTCTCTCAGCTAACTCAAGTTTTGAATAGAAACCCTGGTCAAGAGGAACGTTCAACCCCCCATAAGAAAGAACAAGTCGCTATTGAAAGCTTCATGAGACAAAGGCCTCCAACTTTTAGTGGATCATCTGATCCCACGATCGCTGAACAATGGATCAACTCCATTGAGAAGATATTCTCCATCCTCCAATGCTCTGAAAAAGTGAAGGTTCTCCTGGCGGATTATCGTATGGAGGGTGAAGCTGATCAATGGTGGACATTGATCAAAAATACGAAGCCTGAGGAGGAGATCGAGGCTTTGGAATGGAAGGTATTCCGGAAGATGTTTTTCGATAAATATTTTCCACGCACCCTCCGTCTTAAGATGGAAAGGGACTTCCTTTCCCTCAAGCAGAAAGATGAAGAATCTGTGGGAGCGTACGAGGAAAACTTCACAAGGCTTGCACGATACGCTTCCGGCTTTGTCGTTACCCCCGAATGCAACGTTGACCGCTTCTTTGGTGGGCTGAAGCCTAGCTTGCGGAAAGCATTAGCGATCCGTGACTTTGACAGCTATGAGGAGATTGTCCGATGTGCCCTTAAGGTTGAAATGGAGATCGGAGAATCACAGGGGTATCATGGGGACAAGAAGCGGAAGGTGGACTTCAATGCTGGTGGTCCGATGGATAAATCCAACGGCGCTAAGAAATTCCAGCACCCCACTTGCCAAAAGTGTAGAAAGAAGCACCCTGGAAATTGCCTTAGGGGGACAAGAAAATGCTTCAAGTGTGGTAGAGAAGGGACCCTAGCTGTTAACTGTCAGCAAGAAGGACCCACAGCTGCGACAGAGGAGAGGAACGCTCCGTTCGAACCTCAACGCGTTGTTCAATGCTTCAAATGCAAAGAACCGGGTCATTTTGCGAATCAATGCCCTAATCCAAGGGTTATCGGAGGCAATCAACAACCTCCAAGACAACAAGGAAGAGCTTTTGCCATCACTTCTGCCGAAGTGAACCCCGACAACGAAGTGGTGACAGGTACGCTAGTTATTCATTCAAGAATAGCGAACGTACTTTTTGATTCAGGTTCTACGCATTCTTTTATATCTCAAAAGTTTAGTAGAACAATACCCGCACCACCACAAATAATGGAAGTAAAGATGTCAGTGAGTACGGAAAATGGGGCAATCATTGCATCCCATGAGTATAAGTCCTCCCCTGTTATAATCTGTGGATTGAATTTCCCGGCGAACCTCGTCATACTCCCTTTGGTGGAATTTGATGCAATTCTTGGCATGGATTGGCTTTCCTTATATAGAGCCAACATAAATTGTCGGGAGAGGGAAATCACACTCCATATGGAGAATCGACCCCCGATTATTTACAAGTGTCAGGAGGAAGATGAATCTCCTTTAGCTCCATCATCTCAAGCATGGATATTATTGCCTTATGAGCACGCATATCTGGCTCAGATGATTGAGTCCAAGGAAGAAACCACCCTTGAAGAAATGCCTATTGTGAGGGAATTCGCTGAAGTATTTCCCGAGGAACTTCCTGGTCTTCCTCCAAGAAGAGATGTTGAGTTCTCAATTGAACTTATACCTGGGGCGCTACCAATATCCAAGACTCCATATAGAATGGCTGTGGTTGAGCTTGAAGAACTGAAGAAACAACTACAGGAGAATCTGGATAAAGGGTTTATACGCCCAAGTGCATCACCATGGGGTGCACCAGTCCTCTTCGTCAAGAAGAAGGATGGGTCAATGCGGCTTTGCATCGATTATCGTGAACTTAACAAAATCACGATAAAGAACAAGTATCCTCTCCCAAGAATCGATGACTTGTTTGATCAGCTGCGTGGAGCACAATACTTCTTCAAGGTCGACTTGCGGTCGGGATATTATCAAGTAAGGGTGAAGAAGGAAGATATCCCCAAGACTGCTTTTCGTACAAGGTACGGGCACTATGAATTCATAGTAATGCCTTTCGGACTCACCAATGCTCCAGAAATATTCATGGACTTGATGAATAGAGTCTTTAGAGATTACCTAGACAAATTTGTGGTAGTCTTTATAGATGATATTCTAATATACTCCAAAACCAAGGAGGACCGTGAGGAGCATTTAAGAACTGTACTGGAGACTTTGCGCAAGGAGAAGCTCTATGCCAAGTACAGTAAGTGTGAGTTCTGGTTGAAGGAGGTCTCATTCTTGGGACATATCATCACAAGCAATGGGATATCTGTGGACCCCTCCAAAACAGATGCAATTGAGGGATGGCCGAGGCCAACATCGGTAACTGATATCCGTAGCTTCTTGGGGTTAGCTGGATATTATCGACGATTTGTGAGGAATTTCTCACGATTGTCCAACCCTCTTACCAAGCTAACTCGAAAGGGAGTAAAGTTTTCTTGGAGTGATGAATGCGAAGAAAGCTTCAAGGAGTTGAAAAGGAGGCTTATCACTGCACCCGTGATCACTTTACCCACAAGTGGGGAGCTTTTTGTGGTATTCAGTGATGCTTCGAAGAAGGGCTTAGGATGTGTGCTGATGCAGAATGATAAAGTGATATCCTATGCCTCAAGGCAGTTGAAAATCCATGAGCGAAACTATCCAACGCATGATCTGGAGTTGGCGGCGGTGATCTTTGCCTTGAAAATCTGGCGGCAATATCTCTATGGAGAGAAATGTGAGATATATACTGACCACAAGAGTCTTAAATATATATTCACACAGAAAGAGCTTAATATGCGCCAGAGAAGATGGATAGAGCTCATAAAGGATTATGACTGTTCAATACATTACCACCCTGGGAAGGCGAACAAGGTGGCAGATGCCCTAAGTAGAAAGGATCCAGCAATTATATCAATGATGAGAATTGAGAAGGATCCAATCTTCTTAGACTTGATGAAGATGGACATGAGAATCATAAAGAAGGGAACATAATCAATCCTTTCACAAATTATTGCTCAACCATCTCTTTTGGAAAGGTTAAAGGATGCTCAAAAGGATGATGCGAGAATCCAAGAAAAAGTGGAAGCTATCAAAAAGGGAAAATCCTCAGAGTTTAATGTTAACGAAGAAGGAATTGTGTGGTTTGGGAAAAGACTATGTGTTCCATCAAGTTCGGAGCTGAAGAAGGAACTTTTGGATGATGCACATAGTTCAAATTTCTCTATTCACCCAGGGAGCACAAAGATGTATCGAGATCTCCGAGAAAACTTTTGGTGGGATAATATGAATAAGGAGATCGCTGAATATACATCAAAGTGCCTGGTGTGTCAGCAAGTGAAGGCAGAGAGGCAGAAGTCTAAGGGGATGATGCAACCATTGCCCATACCAGAATGGAAATGGGAGAACATCACCATGGACTTTGTCACCGGACTTCCAAGGACATCCAAAGGCAGCAATGCAATCTGGGTTGTTGTGGATCGTCTTACAAAGACTGCACACTTCATTGCTATTAGAGAGGATTTCTCTTTGGATCAACTGGCACGGATATATATCAGGGAATTGGTACGGTTGCATGGAGTACCACTATCTATTGTGTCTGACTGAGATCCAAGATTTACCTCTAAGTTTTGGAAGAGTCTTCAACATTCTCTGAATACTGAACTGAACTTCAGTACGGCCTATCATCCTCAAACTGATGGCCAATCCAAGCGGACTATCCAAACACTTGAGGATATGTTGAGAGCGTGCTCAATGGACTTTAAAGGAGGATGGGATCAACATCTTCCTCTGGTTGAGTTCTCTTATAATAATAGTTTCCACTCAAGCATCCAAATGGCACCATATGAAGCCCTGTATGGGAAAAGGTGTAGAACACCGGCATGTTGGGATGAGGTCGGTGAACGTAAGCTGCTTGGACCAGAGATGGTCGAAGAAATGGTGGAGAAGGTGAAAACCATTCAGCAGCATATCAAGGCAGCCCAAAGTCGACAGAAGAGTTATGCAGATAATCGTCGATGAGACCTTGAGTTTAAAGTCGGAGACATGGTGTTTTTATGCATATCTCCGTGGAAGAAGGTCATGAGGTTTGGAAAGAAAGGGAAGTTAAGTCCAAGGTACATCGGCCCCTTCGGGATTCTTGATCGTGTTGGGGTTGTGGCCTATCGACTAGCACTTCCACCTACTATGGCCAAGGTGCATGATGTCTTCCATGTATCCCTCTTAAGGAAGTACATACCAGACCCTTCACATGTACTCTCTTCCGAGGTGGTACAATTAGAAGACGATCTTTCTTATGAGGAGCAACCAGTGAAGATCTTAGATCGTAGAGAAAAAGTTCTACGAAATAAGACAATGCCCCTCGTCAAGGTGTTGTGGAGAAACCACAAGTTTGAAGAAGCAACTTGGGAGTCGGAGGATATGATGAAGCTAAGTTACCCACATTTGTTTTAGTGTGGGAAAAGGAAAATTTCGAGGGCGAAATTTCTTAAGGGGGGAATGTTGTAACGACCCAAAATTTCATTAATGGAAAATCCCTCTTGATCCAGTTAAATGTTTCTTTATGAAAAATGTTTTTATAAGATATCAACTATTTTAGTTTTACTTTAAGATTTTTGACCGTTACTTTTATAGCCGTTGAACAGTGATCATCTGGGTAGTTTAAATATAAGGCTTTAACGAACCAATTTTCTACTCAGACAAAGGAAGCGATGGCCTCATCCAGTAGAATTGCACCTTACGAAGCCCATTTGTTGGAGCTCGGAAAAGAGGTGGCCTCTTTGGGCTTTGCCCTTGACCAAACCCAAGCTGAGCTTCACCAAGTCAAGCTTGAACGTGATCGTCTATGGGAAAAATGGAAGTTGATAGAGATTACCACTCGAGCGATGTTATCTGAGCAACCCCAAGAGTCTGTCACCATCGCGCACCTTACCCTTAGGTCTTATGCGGCTATTTTAAGGGGTTATGTAACAAATAAGTAGCACCATGTTCATGTACATTATTTTTTTGTATATAATAATGAATATAATTTCTAGTCATTTTTGATACATTGTAATTAGTTTTTAAAGTACAAATGGTGTTTTTAGTTATTTTTTTAATTAAGAATTATATTTTAAATTAAAGGATTTTTGAATTAAATAATATTTTAATAAAATATTATTATTAATATTAAATTAATTTTTATTAAATATAAATGATCTTATAATTTTATGAATGCAATTAAAATTTTTATTAAGGTTTGAAAGCCATTTCTGTCAAAACCCGTGAATTTTTTTATAAATGCCGGTTTTTATTTTAAAAGTGAAAATTCACATATTTAGAAAATTATTTAGATAAAATAAATATTATTTTTGGAATCAGGACGTCGAAATTATCCAACGGTGAATTTTTCATAATTTTCTGAGACAGTCAAATTTTTGGGTAAAAATTAAATACCATTTAATGTGTTTTATGACATCATAATGACCCAATGGTGATGTAATAAAATACCATAATCCTTATGTTCGGCCAATATATGTTTTATCATTAAAATAATGAGGTTTTGGGTTTGTTTGACTCACTTTTCAAAGCATTAATGGAGCCCTCAAGACTTATTCAACACTTTGCCTTTTTAAATTAATTTCCATGGGAGTGTGACTCACCTCCACATAAGCAACCCTAATTTTTTAATAAGTTCGGACCTTGGACTTGTAAAATATTGTTTTCCTCTTTCCTTTTCCAGAAACCATGGGCAAATACCATGGGATGGTTTGTGGTTTGGATTATTTTAATATAAGGGGTCCCAAACCTAAATAATAAAGAATTCTCTCACCTTTCCTATATAAACCCACCCAAGCTCCCACTTCCTCCTCACTCAAAGCCCTTGAAGTTCGTCCAACCTCTGCCCTACTCTCTCTAGAATCCTCTCAAGGTGCCCCAAGCTCCCAAGAAGCCTCTCACAAGCCTCTCTCTAGCCTTTGGAAGCACACTTCCAAGTAAGGGGTTTTTCTTCCTTTCTCATTTTTGTCAATTTTCCTTAAGTTGTATTGCCCTTTTATTTTCAATTATGAATGTTGGGGTATGGTTTCAAACCTCTCCCATACTTCCCTTTTATAGTTTGAATGATGGGAGACCCCTTTCTCTCTCATTAAATGCCTCCCATGTACACCCGTTACTATGCCGAAATTCCGAAAGGAACCTTTTTCTCCTCTTTTATATTCAAGCAATACTTTTGTATCATGAATCTAAATTCCATTTCTATTGTTGGGACATGTATATATATGATCTCCTTACTGTCCATTACATGTAAATATGATGAGGAACCCCTTTCTCTCTCATCAACCTTTTTTTATGAATTCTTATGTCACGCCGTTACGCTGCCGAAATCGCACCGATTTTCTAAGCCAATGTCTTTGTGTAGTGAATACCATGCCCATTTCTCCATCAAGGGTATTCACCTTTATGCACATTTACATATTGATTATAAAGTTTCATGTATGAATTCCACATTCCTTTATCGTGGAAGAATGATTATGTTTTATGAATCCATGTTTTATGATCCATGTGGCACACTTATGCATGAAATGAAATGTTTAAGAAGGGTGCGCCCTTTATAGCGCTCCAATGCATTGGGTAAAGTATAGTATCATGATACGTCATGTGCAATGAGTGTTGACTCATGCTAATTCAAGTGCAACGAGGGTTTACTCGTGCTTCAAGTGCAATGAGGGTTTACTCATGCTCCATGTGCAATGAGCCTTGGCTCATGCTAATTCAATGTTAAGTGTTGTTGCCACATTTCCATGTTATGATTATCATGCTTTATCATGCCTTTATGTTCATGTCTCTCTTATGCTCTATTGATATGCCTATTGCCTAACATGTATTGTACTCCTCATGTTATTCATTGTGTACTCCCTTACTGGGCTTTATAGCTCACCCTTTTCTTATGCATGTCCTCAAGTTATCCCATGCAATGCTAAGTACGAAGGAATGTAGTGGTCATGTAAAGGAAGTTTTCAATAAGGATGTTGTATTTCAAGTTTAAAGTTTTTATGTAATGATCCTAAGCCCCAAAGACACTAAACCTCTCGATCTTCTTTGTTGTATCAAGTGAAGTTTTATGTAATAAAGCATGTTTAAGTTGTAATAAAAAGCAGGGTTGTCATAGGTATTGTAGCAGTTACTATAGCAATACTGTAATAATTACTATTAGGTACTGTAGCAGATAGAACTATTCACCCGTTTGGGCCTTCAGGTCACTGGTTTGGTCTTTGGGTCCTTCAAGGCCTTCGGGCTACCCAAGGCCTTTAGGATAGTAAGGTTTTCGGGCCACCACATGGCCTTTGGGCCACCTTAAGGCCTTCATGACACATGATCAATGCAGTTTCCCAGACTGAATCTACAAAAAAAGAGCATCCCCAGTGAAGGATTCAGAGTAGGCACACCCACCAGAGGAGAACCAACAAATTTGGAAGAATGAGAGGGTATAGAAATTCCATCAGGACTAGCCTGTGCTCGTACGAGAAGCTTAGCCGGACGATAATTCAAAGGTGGAGAGCTACCATCACAATGTAGATGTTGGGAAGGGGCAGTTCCTTATAGTTATAGTCTGGTTGAATTTCCTAAGACCTTTAGGTCATGTAATTCTCATAAACCTATGAGCCATGTTGTATCTAAGCCTACGGGCCTTTTAAGGGTTACCCCTCATCCCTTGAAAGGGGGTTTATAAAAAATCAATAAAAAATAAGGACTTTTAGCTGTTAGGGTATTAACTCAAGATGAAGATATTTTAGATTTTAAAAGTGTAAACTATCAATCTAAACTTGTAGAGTGAATTACTCAAGGGTTGAATCAATAGACCACTTAGGAATTAAGACTTAAGTGGAAGGTTTCCTTATTGAGTTTGAAATTAAATAAATATGAGATCCTCATGTTGAATATGAGGGCCCCAACATCCAAAAAACAACCGAGATTGAGGTCACCAATAATAAGAAACACGAACCGATTGATTAGGTGGAAGAAATGTGTTCTTTAGATCAGCATACAGTTTTTCAACACATATTTATTTGAAAATAAATTATTACTTCTCACTGGGCATTAAATTACCTATAAAATCTACTAAATTAGTTCCTGTTTTATCTATTTTCATTTGTTACCCTTTGTAATAAAGATATACTTGAATATGTGGATGCTCCATCCATTTTTTATTAATGAATAAAAACCATTTTTTCCAATTATACATTTCCCCACTTCTAATTCACCTTTAATAATAACCTATGAAAATTTTGAAAACTAAACCAAGATAACTTGAATCCATTTAAACATTTAACTTGAATGAAATGATTTAACCATAATTACGAAGCATTTGAGTATGATGATTTCCTTTGGGGTGTGGATCGTGAATAGGTATAGGCATAACTACCATCACTGTAATACTTGAGTTTTTTCATATAGATGAAATAGTTAGATCAATGTAATAAAGATCATGAAGGTAGAATTTGGAAAATAGATTCCATTTTCGAAAGGGTTCAATCACCCTAGAGTTATGTCTTCATGTATTTCAAGTGAATCCTTTGAAATTATAAACCGAGGATGAGATAATGAGTGAATTATCTAAATTATTCCAAGCCCAATGGGCCTAATGAGAATAATATGAATTACGATGAAATAATATTATAAAACCCAAAAGCTTTGAGTCTTTTATTTTATCATGACAACTTTTTCTTAAGCCTCATATTAGGGAGGCTTATCAGGAAATGAATTATATTTTTATTTTATTACACTTATTAGGTTTTAAAACTAACATTCTTTATTACTTTTTTATTTTAAATGATCTATTTTTCCTAGACTATTTGAGTAATGTGTTTAGAGAGAAGATACTCTATCTTTTGTACAGAGTTTCCATTATGGGTTTTCAAACTAATGAGTTCTATCTCTCCTTTATTAGGTAGTTTAAATTCATTCATGTCAGACCAATATTGTTGGTGTTTTATGTTGTAAAAATTTTACCATATATTGTTGGAGTTTAAGGTCATATACATTTGACCATAAGTTTAGGTATTTTAAAGTTGTATAACTTTGACTGTAGTTCTAAGGAAGGTTCTCATAGTAAGGGTAAGGGAAAAATCAATGTGAATAGAGATCCCATTGCTGAATTAGAGTGTTATAGAAAAATGGAATTCTGTTTATGGTCATGAAGACCATACCATCATGTCACATGATTTAGATCCACATAATAAGGACCAATTAGTGATTGGAGGATGATATATTTTACTACCACTTTGAAAATAAGTCTTGATATGAAAGTTCGTAACATAGAATGTATTGGATCTACTTGAATATTTGGATTATGGGTTGTGTAATTCATAACCTAAGGAGTTTGAATTAGGAGTGATATGATGATAGATTTTTGATGGGGATGACGACAAACCATATTCAAAATATGGTTTTTTTGTAATGGTGTTAGGACAAATGAAAATTAGAGTGTTCTATTCTTTAGGATCAAGATTACTTTGATTAATAGACCATATCTGGGGCACTTATACAGATCCATATCAAGGGAATAATATTCATAGTTAAGAATAAGCTTACTTTAAAGTCAAATTTACTCATTAATAATATCCATGGAAAGGTTTTTAAAGATTCAAACACTTGTTAAATTAAGCAGGCTTATGGAAGGAAGGAAAATTTAAGAAGGGTTACAACACCCTAAAGGCTATTACACTGTGGAAAAGACACATGATAAAGGAAAAGGGATATGATGCATCATCACTCAATCTTTTTCCTAAATCAGTGGGTCTAAAAAGTACGACTCAAATTTTACTATGGCCATATGGTGGATTTTATGAGTATCATAACTATTTTTTATTCTCTAACTTTTGACTAATCCTCAAAGGTGAAAGGTTTAGAAAGAAAATACTTAACTTTGGCTCAGGAAACCCTTTATGGGTTTTCAGTCTAACAAGTTTTTTTCCTTTTCACCTATAATTTAAGGTATTGTAGTCCATGACATAAAGGGGATAGAGTTTAAGGTTATACAACATTAACAAACAAATGAAAATTTTATGGTCATGCAACTTTGACCACATGTGAAGTGGGATAACCTATATAGAATGTGTGAGGTAAAAACCTAATGTGAATGGAGTGCCTCATTCCAGTATATAATATTTCATAGAGGAGGTATATATAGTCTAATTTCATAGTACTTGAACCAAATAGTATTGAGACAACAAATTTAGTGCCAAATTGTAAATTTGTCTTGATGTGAATGGAGGTCCCAATTCCACTATATACTATCTCAAAGGGTAGGTTCACATAGTTTATGCTCTTTATTCATAGACCTATTGAATGATAATAACAACCCAAATGGGACCCAAAGGCTATGAATATCCCAACACCTTTTGAACAAGGAGTTATGTTGCTATAAATTACAACTTATGGTTCTTGGATCATGATTAGTAATGTGGAGTAGGTAAGAAAGGGATAATCATGATCTATATTTGAAATACAGGTTATGATAAAATGATATGATGGCATATGAAAATTAAAGGATTATCTTATTCAAGATGAAGATGAATTTGGTTTTCAAACCATATCAGGGGAGTTTATGTTGAGATATATCAGGGGGATAATATTCATAGTCAAGCAGAGGTATCCCTTGAAGTTGAATTTTCTGATTATCAATATCCAAGGTAATTTTTTCAAAAATACAGATTCTTAAAGAATAAAGTGTGGTTCATTAAAAATACGTATTTAGAAATCATGGTGGATGAATTTTGGTTTTGAATTTTCGAAGACTAGGAATCTATGATTCCCTAGAAATGGGTGGAAATGAATAAGGATTTGTGATTATATCCTAAACATATTGTCTGAATATATATCCTTAGATATGGGGATTAAATCCATTTATATCCCTTATATTATATGGGAGGATCAAAATATTAGGGTATAATACTATAAAAAGGGGAATTTTATCCTTATGTTTGTTTAGGGAAGTACCTTAAACCAGACACCTTTATATGGATTTGACTCTCATGCTGGAATCCTGGGCCACATGTTGAAATCCTATCTAAGCAGTTTAAAGTCTTGCATAGTAGACCACATGTTGCGTAGTTTAATATCACATGACATAGAATCAAATTACTTTAACTAAAAAATGGGGGTATCTTATCATATCATAGGTATATGGATATATAAAAAATTCAAGGATGGATAAATTTTTAGGTTATCCCATTTATTAGTGTAGGTTTGCAAACAAATATTCACTGTAAATTACTATGTGTATGATAGGAGGGATTTTAGTTGATATAATTTATAGATGGGCCTCAGGTATAGGATATAGTCATCAATACATATAATTTTTAAGTAAAAATCAATCCATATGTAGTTCTTAAGATACCTACAAGTATTTATCTAGCTTAAATATGGGAGAAAATAGAGGGTGAATTTGTTGGTGGGATTTGCATATGGATATAGGATTAGTGGTCATGGTATTAATATATATTCTGTTAGAATAGGAATCAAGCCACATATAGTTCTTGAAGAAAACATCTCCTGTCAAAATCTGAATCATATTTAGGGGAAATGGGGATTTTTTTTGTTTTTTTTAAAATTTTGGTTAGGCCTAAGACTAGGAATATAGGAATTAATATGTATCTTTTTAACACTATAATCATTCAATATGAAGTTATTGTAGATAATATCCCATGTGCATATTTAACATATATACAAGGTAAGGGAATTTTTTAGAATAGTTTCATAAATGTAAAAACCCATGTCGGTGAATCTCAAACAGATTTGGCTCATACACTGAAGGGGGAATTTTAATGTTCCTGGTTTTGTGTAGATTCGATTCATGTGTGAAATAAAAGGAACTCATCTTAGTGTTTAAAAAGGGACAAGACCCATTATGAGTGAATAGTTCTCTGGTCATTCACCAAGATTAGGTGGGGTGAATTTTCTATCTCTATGGATGGATCTAGTTCAATATTTTTGGGAATCACTATGTATCCCATGAGGATAGAAAAAAGACACTTTTAAGTTATTGTATTGTAATTCCCTATGAAGAAAATGATCTTTCATAGGGGTATGGGTATTTATCATTAATTGAATTTATATGAGGACCTGGGATAATGTATTCTAACATCAATTCATATCTCATGAGGAAATGAATCAATCCATACACAATTTTTATGGAGAAATATTCCTCACAGAGTTCTAACTCATATATAAGGAATATGGGGAATAAATATCCTTTGGGACTAGGAAGATTATCCACCAAGGGTTCCTACATATACCTGGATCATATAAAGGAAAATTTGGACATGTAGAATGGACCTATCTAAGAAGTTTAAGGTATTACAGGGTAGACCATTTTTCCTCCCATATTTGGTCAGAGTGCTCCTAGTTATGTTGAATGGGGTGATCAACCAAGACCTATAAGATTTTCTGAGACACACTTAGTGTGAGGAATAATTGGAAATTATAGAATAACCTTCACCATATTAGGGTACATTATGAGGAATTTTTTAACCCATTTCATGAGATTTGGAATCCATGATATAGAGGTTGTCACACAGTTTAATGTCACGTGATAAAGATTATTACTATGTAGTTTAATGCCTTACAGTGAGAATGATATCCATATAGTTTAATTTTATACAATGAGGATGATATGTGGTGTTGTTTAAAATCATACAACTAGGACTTATTCCAGAAAATTTAATGTTATATGGTAGGGATGATCATGC
Source organism: Viscum album (assembly GCA_963277665.1). Classification (NCBI taxonomy): domain Eukaryota; kingdom Viridiplantae; phylum Streptophyta; class Magnoliopsida; order Santalales; family Viscaceae; genus Viscum; species Viscum album. The sequence goes on along the minus strand of OY728159.1, from coordinate 2,052,479,630 downwards.
CATACAGTTTAAGGTTGTATGATAAGGACTTAGTAGACCATCTTGAAAATTATGCAAATTATTTCTTGGGGAGCCTTTCATTGGTGTCTGGTGTAATATTTTATCTATATATGGTTTCCAAGGAGTAAGATTCATTATATTATTCCTTTTTTATGATGTAAGGTCCCTCCCATTTTGGTTTAAGCTTCAAAAGAATATTTCTTAGAATCATTGAAGTTCTGATAAACAATACCATATGTCATTAGATTCACAAATGAAGGGAAATTTACCTATTGAAAGATATTGAGAATTGGTTATAACAAAGTTAAAATTTGTGAAAAGTGAGTAATATATTCTCATCAAGTCATTATAAATCATCCATCCACTTATAAGATTATTTATCTTTAGAAAACTGGTTGTAAATGGTAGTGTGAAGTGAGGGAAGCTGGACCTCGAAGGGTAGGATTTCCTATATCCTGTATATAATAAAATATGGGGTTTCTTTCTTGGTAGTATGGGTCATGGTGAAATAGGACCACAAAGCATGTATAAATTTTTTCCGGCTTGTAATTCTTATTGTTTTCCATCATATTTTATAGTATATTAGATATAGTCTTATTGAAATCCTCAATATGTCTGTTTTCTACTTTATGATAGAAGGATGAGTGGTTAGACTGATTGTCACATTGATAATAAAACTTTATTAACTTGGAAGAGCATAAATTAGTGTCATTATCTCTCAAAATCATATGAAGGCGACCACATCTAGTAATTATGTCTATCTTTACAAAGCTGATGATAGCCTTTGTCCCAACCTCTTTGAGGGATATAGTATAAGGCCCCAGCCTTAAACCTTACTTAATCTTGAGTTATTACAAGATTACACATTGAGGATCTTTTCAGGTTTAGAGTTTTAGAGAATTAGATCAAGAAACTTGCATTACATTCCACATTTAAGCAAAGTGGTTACATAAAAGATAGTATTAATTCTTCCCATCAACGGAAACATATTTAAAATATAACACGTATTCTTTCTTGACACATCCTTGACACTATCATCACATCATGTACCTTTCCCTTGACCTGTGAAAAACATTTCAAAAAAACTTAGGATGAGCATAAAAAGCTCAGTAAGGGTTAAAAAAAATATGGAAAGGAAACATGAGTTCATATATACATAAGAATGAAATCATACTTTACCCATAAAACATAGACACTTTAACATACCTCATCAAACCATGAATAAATCATAGAAAACATAAGACATAAAGGTAACTTGAGGCATTCATAACATTCTTACGTAGGGAGTAACCCTCTTGGTTACGTTTGGAATACCCATCACAGTATATTCCCTAAATCTCTTCGGAGAAACCTTAACGTTTCACTCCTACGCGTTACCCAATGCATTGGAGAGCTATATCGGGCTCACCCGCCCTTAGTTTATCACGGAACCACCCGTTCTTCATAACAATGCCCAAGAACCATAACATAATCGTATCACATAAACATGAATAAAGGAAACATAACATTTCCACATTTCAATCACAATATAACATTTTAGGATATTGAAATAATGAATCCATTCAAAAAGAAACCATTTCCAAAACCATTTAAAACATTTAATAAAGAGATTTTTGAATCAAAGTGTCCCATACCACCTTGAAGCTTTTAACATTTTAAACCATTAATATCCATATAAATAAATCCTTAAAACCATTTTGAAAACATGGATATTAATAAGAACAAATAATTAAAACATTTAAAACGATATTTTGGTTAAAGGGGTTTTACCAAAATTAGAGACACTTGAATACAATAATAGAGGAATAACATTTAGTCAGAACTTTATAATATCATGAGAATAAAAGGATTCATGATATAATACTCCAAAGGACAGTATATACACCATATAATAGTGAATTGGTGCATAACAACAATGAACCCTCAATAGAAATGTCAAATGTGATGAAATCCCTTATAAAGAAGGTATCCTTAAATTAAGGACAAATAAATCTCAAAAATATGTGTGAAAAATATTTATACACCCAATATAAGTGGATATTAAGTGTAAAACAATAAAAGGTCATTCACACATATTCAATGGATGGCATATTCAATGACTACAAGTTGAACCCAAAGAAATCGAAATTGGGTTAAAAAGATCCCTTGACAGCCTAACGACATCACATCAAAATGAGTTGATGAGAGATAAAAAGTGTATCTCATCACTTGGACATAAAATTTACATCAATAAGGATATATGAGAACATATCCCAACATAACAATATGTAAATTAAAAGACCCAACAAAAGAAGTCTTTTAAAAAAGAGGAGGGTGAAAGGTTCCCTTACCGACTTGGGTATCTTTCAAAACATACACCCCTTGAAAGAAAGACAATAGGTCATTGATGTAAATACTCATAAACGAAAGTATATTACACAAAGAGTAGAATAATGGGAATTAAATACACCACTCAATGGAATTTGTGGCAAATGTAGCATAAATCTCACGGGAATAAAAGTGAGATGAAAAATCACTTAAGAAAACTCGGCAGCCTAACGGCGCCACTTAAAACTTCCAAAAAAGGATTGATGAGATCAAATAGGGTATCTCATCACATTACAACAAAATGAACAGAAAGAGGAATATGAATGAACATCCCCCATCATAACAAATAGGAGCTTAAAAGAAGTGACATAAAGGAGAGTACTTTAAAAGAAAGAGAGGGGTTAGATCTCTTATGAAAATTCGGCAGCCTAACGGCGCCACTCAAAACATCCAAAATGGATTGATGAGAGAGAATAGGGTCTCTCATCACATGAACATAAAAATTACAGTAAGATTAATATAAAAGAACATCCCAATAACAATAAAGATGAGATTTAAAAGGAATGACATAAAAGAGTGTACTTTAAAAAGAAAGAGAGGAGTAGGATCCCTTACCTCGGGTCCGACTTGACTCGATCGTTCTTTAATCTCCTGAATAATAAACTTGAGTTAATTTCTACTTCCTTAAGAACATTTTTCAAGTTCATTATACCTTTTATATCACTTATTACCATGTTATAAACAACATGTTATCATTAAGTTAATAATGATTGTTTTGTCGATATTTGGTTCTTAAGTCGAAAGTGGACTTCTTACAATTACATGTTGTTCGTGTGGTCAAATTTTTATTATATCCAGAATTGTATTCATGATTTAGATATAATATATGTCATATATATCCAGTACATGCATGCATTTATAACATTACATAATCATTTAGAGGTAAGAAATGAAAGGCACCGTTCATGGAGACGGTAAGCCGTACGTACGCATGAACGCTACTTTCATTTCTATTTCGTATTTTATAGAATTGAATAATAATGATATAAAGGTATATTATAATTCCAGTATAATATTATATATAATATCATAGTTCCATCCTTTATACATCCCACATATGGTATTTAACGAATCAAATCACTTTGAGGGGGCGGTAGTCCGCACTTCCTTAAATGAAGATATCGCGTTTACCCATAATGGAAACCATAAAGGTATGAAAAAAACAGAAGCTTAAGGAAAACATAAACATATTATATATCATATATAAAAATAGTGACATCATAATGGCCACCTTTGAAGGTGTTAAATGAGTATTGAACAATCATCGTTTCGGGAGGCAGAATTTCGCCATCCACAAAAACCGTATGTTCTTTAACCATTTGATGTAGTTGTGTGGGAGTGTAGCTAGAATAAATATTATTAAAACATCCTAGTATATTGAAGATACTGGTGTTGTTACAAAAGAAATAAATAAAAAGAGTTTAGGGGGTTGGAGAAGCAAAATAAAAGAAATGAACATGAGAGAATGAATTACCTTTAAAAGTGTAACTCCTTTTGATTTGAGACTAAAGGCTTCCTTTGAAATGATTATGACCAAAGGGAATACTCTAGGATGAGGAGAGGGGTGTGGAGAGAGTAAATGGTCAGGGGTTGGACGAGCCAAAGGCTTGAGGAGTGTGTGAAATGAGGTAGAGGTGTGGGCCTTTTATAAGAGGAGAGGAGGGGCACTTTTGGAAAGTAAAGAAATATTACTTTATTTGAAAATGTGTTTCGGTTTTACAAGGTCCCACATTGATAGAATTCGTGGATAAGGTGATAAGGGTTCGAAATCCACTCATCCAATAAGTTTTGGACATGTGTAGTTCATAGATTTTACATTATCTTTCCATTTTATTTAAATTGTCAAATAATGATGTCATCGCTGCATCATTATTATGTCATAAATAATTTAATTTATTTAATGTCTAAAAATTATAAAAAAAATAATATGATGTAGTAAATCTTTTTATCTTTCCAATTAATATTTATAATAAAAAATATGACTTGTATAACCCCTCTTAAAAATTGTTTTAGTAAAACATATCATGTTTGTGTCAATTTTACTTTTACATTAAATAAAATGTTATTTATGTCATTTCCCAACCAAAGTGGATCCATGGGGTCCCCAAGTTGACCCATGGCTTTTATTGGTCGGCCATGACACAACCAATTAGGGTAGGACATGTTTCAAGCTCATCTTATTCCATTAAAGCATTATTTTTACCTTAAACTACACTAATTACCACTAATCGCGATTAAAAACTTAATAAGTTACTATTCACCAAAAAATTATTTTAATCTCATTGAACCACATTTTACTTCTTAATGACAACCATGTATGTCGGATTTTAAAAATTCAATACACATTAGTGGTAAACTTTCATTTAACTGAAAAATCAGTTTGCTTGATTACCACTTAGTGGTTTCACTATTCATCAAAAATTGATGTTTTTCAGAAAAATCCCAAAAATTCACCCTAAGCTATATTTGATATTCCGAATTCAAAAATGAAGTCCTTTTTACAAAATTCAAAACATATTAGTCACATTAATTAATTTATTAATTAATTCCCACTGTCAGAGCAAATAGCGTGTTTTTATAAAACAATAAGTATCAAAAGATTGACACTAGTTTAAGTCTGATTTCAAAGCGAAATTAATTCCAATGACCACTATTGGATTTAATGGTAAAAATATTTTCTAATTTCACTTTAAAACCAATTCAAAATATTATCTAATCATATAAATAAATTAGATTAAAAAGAGGTTTTGAATTAAAACACGACATTCTACACTATTCATTAAAAAAATGAACTTTATCGGAAAAATACCAAAAAATTACACAAAGTAAAATTTGATGTCCCGATTCTTAATAAGAGTTTTATTTGGTCCAAAAGAATGTATAAGAGTGATCAAAACTATATTTAATGAGATTTCTCCATTAAAAGGCGATAAGTGAACCTTTAGTGAAAACTAGGGCATATACACCTAAAATTTAATTCTTTCCGTATTTTAAGCCTTTAGATTTTATTGGATAAATGTAAAAACATTAAAAAACATATGTAATCATATTTTAGTTATTTATATCCATTCCCGCCATTATAACGGCTACATGTTAACTACCATTTAAAATAATATTATTTTATTATTAGAGTGCAACGTAAGATTCCCAAGAAACTCGTTGTTGCGTGTTGGGTATGCCATCGAGCATAGCGTCCCCTTTAAAGTCATATTAATATTTTATTCACAAATATGGATAAATATGAAAATTTCATATTCATTATTTACCTGGGGTGTTACATCCTTCCCCCCTTTTGGGAATTGCGTCCTCGCAATTTTAAAATTGCGCTTGGAAACATCCTTGAAAGTCCCACATCGGAACAAGAGCCGGTAAAACAATCACTTTAAAATAAAGAAAGATAAGCACAGAGGTCACCCGAGTTAACCCATACTAGGACTCCATGTAGGAAAACATGGACATGGAGGAGAAAACATAGGGTCATGTTCTGATGGAGAGTGATAGAAAACATGTTTAGGAGAAAGTTAACAATGAGAAAATCACAAACTTGTGATGAGTTAAACGGTGTTGGGTTCCCCAGTAGGAAAAGTTAATAGACAACATTTTTGTTTTAAGTTACTTTTTATTGAGGAATTTATTCATAAGGAAACATAATCACTTATCATGTTGACTCTCAACTTTTACTAGATTCCTTAATCAAACTCATATTTTTTCCAAAAGACGAGTATTTAGGGAGACTTGTTCGCATTAAGAGTACTATAATCAACTTCTAGAGAATCACCTAATCCCCAAAACAGAACTATATACATCCCATGTATTTAGGCTTTAACCAAAACCAAAAAGGTTAGTACAAGATCAGATAATCCAGAAAAGGATAACCCCTTATAAAAAGAAAATCTATTCTTAATCTCCAAAATTTGTCCAACAAAACCCAAAGTTCAACGAGGACCATCCGATAAACAATTTGTCCATAAAATTCTTCAAAGTAAACCAATATAAGATTGAAACCCAAATATTTGAAGGATTTAGTCACATAGTCTTCTAAGTTAAATCGTAACATTTATCTCCAAACAACATCAGTTTCTCCAAAAGTCTCACATTGAAAAGTAATTATCCTAATCACATATCCTCCAAAATCAACTTAATCTTAATTCATAAAATCATATAACTAAAAAGAATCAGTCAAACTAACCAGGGACTTCACGTAGTCCAGTGGTAGGCGATAAATACCAGTCGCACTTTGGTTGTGGGTTCGATTCCCACAGCATTGTCTGACGCGACGGGTTGTCACACGGTCTGCGTGTTGTCCTTTTCCAAAACTATACAATTCGTAAAACATTCCCCAAAATGAGATAAAATCTTCAAGAATAATCATAACATATTTTAACCTCAAGTTTATCTCATTCCTTTCATTTTCCATCATATCATAGAGTAACCCATAATTACCTAAAAATTAAGTATCATATAAACCCTAATGGTTACCTTAATAATTATTACCTGAATTTCCATATCGGGTAGGCCATCTCGTACATGATGCATTAGAGAACTCACCATGGTTTAAGTGGTTGATCATGACTCCTTGATATTTGGTTTAGAACAACCACAAGTTTCCTCATTGAATCCTCCATTTTATCTAGTATCTTAATCAGAGAACCACCACAGTTTCCTTCAAACCTGTTGTCTCTTTGGTGCCTGCTAGATCCATCCATTCACTAAAAATAGAAATGTCAGTGTGAGTATATCAACAAAACCATCATGTACTAATGAGGAAGGTAAACACTAAGATACACTTACTCATTCACTTTATCTAAAACTAGGACTCTTTCTGAAATCCTAACCATTATGGTAATGTCACTTATGCTTAAAGAATACCCTAACCTCTAAAGTTATCTAAACCGACCTTTGATACCAACTATAAGGCCCCAGCCTTAAACCTTACTTAATCTTGAGTTATTACAAGATTACACATTGAGGATCTTTTCAGGTTTAGAGTTTTAGAGAATTAGATCATGAAACTTGCATTACATTCCACATTTAAGCAAAGTGGTTACATAAAAGATAGTATTCATTCTTCCCATCAACGGAAACATATTTAAAATATAACACGTATTCTTTCTTGACACATCCTTGACACTATCATCACATCATGTACCTTTCCCTTGACCTGTGAAAAACATTTCAAAAAAACTTGGGATGAGCATAAAAAGCTCAGTAAGGGTTAAAAAAAATATGGAAAGGAAACATGAGTTCATATATACATAAGAATGAAATCATACTTTACCCATAAAACATAGGCACTTTAACATACCTCATCAAACCATGAATAAACCATAGAAAACATAAGACATAAAGGTAACTTGAGGCATTCATAACATTCTTATGTAGGGAGTAACCCTCTTGGTTACGTTTGGAATACCCATCACAGTATATTCCCTAAATCTCTTCGGAAAAACCTTAACGTTTCACTCCTTCGCGTTACCCAATGCATTGGAGAGCTATATTGGGCTCACCCGCCCTTAGTTTATCACGGAACCACCCGTTCTTCATAACAATTCCCAAGAACCATAACATAATCGTATCACATAAACATGAATAAAGGAAACATAACATTTCCACATTTCAATCACAATATAACATTTTAGGATATTGAAATAATGAATCCATTCAAAAAGAAACCATTTCCAAAACCATTTAAAACATTTAATAAAGAGATTTTTGAATCAAAGTGTCCCATACCACCTTGAAGCTTTTAACATTTTAAACCATTAATATCCATATAAATAAATCCTTAAAACCATTTTTAAAACATGGATATTAATAAGAACAAATAATTAAAACATTTAAAACGATATTTTGGTTAAAGGGGTTTTACCAAAATTAGAGACACTTGAATACAATAATCGAGGAATAACATTTAGTCATAACTTTATAATATCATGAGAATAAAAGGATTCATGATATAATATTCCAGAGGACAGTATATACACCATATAATAGTGAATTGGTGCATAACAACAATGAACCCTCAATAGAAATGTCAAATGTGATGAAATCCCTTATAAAGAAGGTATCCTTAAATTAAGGACAAATAAATCTCAAAAATATGTGTGAAAAATATTTATACACCCAATATAAGTGGATATTAAGTGTAAAACAATAAAAGGTCATTCACACATATTCAATGGATGGCATATTCAATGACTACAAGTTGAACCCAAAGAAATCGAAATTGGGTTAAAAAGATCCCTTGACAGCCTAACGACATCACATCAAAATGAGTTGATGAGAGATAAAAAGTGTATCTCATCACTTGGACATAAAATTTACATCAATAAGGATATATGAGAACATATCCCAACATAACAATATGTAAATTAAAAGACCCAACAAAAGAAGTCTTTTAAAAAAGAGGAGGATGAAAGGTTCCCTTACCGACTTGGGTATCTTTCAAAACATACACCCCTTGAAAGAAAGACAATAGGTCATTGATGTAAATACTCATAAACGAAAGTATATTACACAAAGAGTAGAATAATGGGAATTAAATACACCACTCAATGGAATTTGCGGCAAATGTAGCATAAATCTCACGGGAATAAAAGTGAGATGAAAAATCACTTACGAAAACTCGGCAGCCTAACGGCGCCACTTAAAACTTCCAAAAAAGGATTGATGAGATCAAATAGGGTATCTCATCACATTACAACAAAATGAATAGAAAGAGGAATATGAATGAACATCCCCCATCATAACAAATAGGAGCTTAAAAGAAGTGACATAAAGGAGAGTACTTTAAAAGAAAGAGAGGGGTTAGATCTCTTATGAAAATTCGGCAGCCTAACGGCGCCACTCAAAACATCCAAAATGGATTGATGAGAGAGAATAGGGTCTCTCATCACATGAACATAAAAATTACAGTAATATTAATATAAAAGAACATCCCAATAACAATAAATATGAGATTTAAAAGGAATGACATAAAAGTGTGTACTTTAAAAAGAAAGAGAGGAGTAGGATCCCTTACCTCGGGTCCGACTTGACTCGATCGTTATTTAATCTCCTGAATAATAAACTTGAGTTAATTTCTACTTCCTTAAGAACATTTTTCAAGTTCATTATACCTTTTATATGACTTATTACCATGTTATAAACAATATGTAATCATTAAGTTAATAATGATTGTTTTGTCGATATTTGGTTCTTAAGTCGAAAGTGGACTTCTTACAATTACATGTTGTTCGTGTGGTCAAATTTTTATTATATCCAGAATTGTATTCATGATTTAGATATAATATATGTCATATATATCCAGTACATGCATGCATTTATAACATTACATAATCATTTAGAGGTAAGAAATGAAATGCACCGTTCATGGAGACGGTAAGCCGTACGTACGCATGAACGCTACTTTCATTTCTATTTCGTATTTTATAGAATTGAATAATAATGATATAAAGGTATATTATAATTCCAGTATAATATCATATATAATATCATAGTTCCATCCTTTATACATCCCACATATGGTATTTAACGAATCAAATCACTTTGAGGGGGCGGTAGTCCGCACTTCCTTAAATGAAGATATCGCGTTTACCCATAATGGAAACCATAAAGGTATGAAAAAAACAGAAGCTTAAGGAAAACATAAACATATTATATATCATATATAAAAATAGTGACATCATAATGGCCACCTTTGAAGGTGTTAAATGAGTATTGAACAATCATCGTTTCGGGAGGCAGAATTTCGCCATCCACAGAAACCGTATGTTCTTTAACCATTTGATGTAGTTGTGTGGGAGTGTAGATCGAATAAATATTATAACAACATCCTAGTATATTTAAGATACTGGTGTTGTTACAAAAGAAATAAATAAAAAGAGTTTAGCGGGTTGGAGAAGCAAAATAAAACAAATGAACATGAGAGAATGAATTACCTTTAAAAGTGTAAATCCTTTTGATTTGAGCCTAAAGGCTTCCTTTGAAATGATTCTGACCAAAGGGAATACTCTAGGATTAGGAGAGGGGTGTGGAGAGAGTAAATGGGCAGGGGTGGACGAGCCAAAGGCTTTAGGAGTGTGTGAAATGAGGTAGAGGTGGGGGCCTTTTATAAGAGGAGAGGAGGGGCACTTTTGGAAAGTAAAGAAATATTACTTTATTTGAAAATGTGTTTCGGTTTTACAAGGTCCCACATTGATAGAATTCGTGTATAAGGTGATAAGGGTTCGAAATCCACTCATCCAATAAGTTTTGGACATGTGTAGTTCATAGATTTTACATTATCTTTCCATTTTATTTAAATTGTCAAATAATGATGTCATCGCTGCATCATTATTATGTCATAAATAATTTAATTTATTTAATGTCTAAAAATTATAAAAAAAATACTATGATGTAGTAAATCTTTTTATCTTTCCAATTAATATTTATAATCAAAAATATGACTTGTATAACCCCTCTTAAAAATTGTTTTAGTAAAACATATCATGTTTGTGTCAATTTTACTTTTACATTAAATAAAATGTTATTTATGTCATTTCCCAACCAAAGTGGATCCATGGGGTCCCCAAGTTGACCCATGGCTTGTCTTGGTCGGCCATGACACAAACAATTAGGGTAGGACATGTTTCAAGCTCATCTTATTCCATTAAAGCATTATTTTTACCTTAAACTACACTAATTACCACTAATCGCGATTAAAAACTTAATAAGTTACTATTCACCAAAAAATTATTTTAATCTCATTGAACCACATTTTACTTCTTAATGACAACCATGTATGTCGGATTTTAAAAATTCAATACACATTAGTGGTAAACTTTCATTTAACTGAAAAATCAGTTTGCTTGATTACCACTTAGTGGTTTCACTATTCATCAAAAATTGATGTTTTTCAGAAAAATCCCAAAAATTCACCCTAAGCTATATTTGATATTCCGAATTCAAAAATGAAGTCCTTTTTACAAAATTCAAAACATATTAGTCACATTAATTAATTTATTAATTAATTCCCACTGTCAGAGCAAATAGCGTGTTTTTATAAAACAATAAGTATCAAAAGATTGACACTAGTTTAAGTCTGATTTCAAAGCGAAATTAATTCCAATGACCACTATTGGATTTAATGGTAAAAATATTTTCTAATTTCACTTTAAAACCAATTCAAAATATTATCTAATCATATAAATAAATTAGATTAAAAAGAGGTTTTGAATTAAAACACGACATTCTACACTATTCATTAAAAAAATGAACTTTATCGGAAAAATACCAAAAAATTACACAAAGTAAAATTTGATGTCCCGATTCTTAATAAGAGTTTTATTTGGTCCAAAAGAATGTATAAGAGTGATCAAAACTATATTTAATGACAGTTCTCCATTAAAAGGCGATAAGTGAACCTTTAGTGAAAACTAGGGCATATACACCTAAAATTTAATTCTTTCCGTATTTTAAGCCTTTAGATTTTATTGGATAAATGTAAAAACATTAAAAAACATATGTAATCATATTTTAGTTATTTATATCCATTCCCGCCATTATAACGGCTACATGTTAACTACCATTTAAAATAATATTATTTTATTATTAGAGTGCAACGTAAGATTCCCAAGAAACTCGTTGTTGCGTGTTGGGTATGCCATCGAGCATAGCATCCCCTTTAAAGTCATATTAATATTTTATTCACAAATATGGATAAATATGAAAATTTCATATTCATTATTTACCTAGGGTGTTACATCCTTCCCCCCTTTTGGGAATTGCGTCCTCGCAATTTTAAAATTGCGCTTGGAAACATCCTTGAAAGTCCCACATCGGAACAAGAGTCGGTAAAACAATCACTTTAAAATAAAGAAAGATAAGCACAGAGGTCACCCGAGTTAACCCATACTAGGACTCCATGTAGGAAAACATGGACATGGAGGAGAAAACATAGGGTCATGTTCTGATGGAGAGTGATAGAAAACATGTTTAGGAGAAAGTTAACAATGAGAAAATCACAAACTTGTGATGGGTTAAACGGTGTTGGGTTCCCCAGTAGGAAAAGTTAATAGACAACATTTTTGTTTTAAGTTAATTTTTATTGAGTAATTTATTCATAAGGAAACATAATCACTTATCATGTTGACTCTCAAATTTTACTAGATTTCTTAATCAAACTCATATTTTTTCCAAAAGACGAGTATTTAGGGAGACTTGTTCGCATTAAGAGTACTATAATCAACTTCTAGAGAATCACCTAATCCCCAAAACAGAACTATATACATCCCAAGTATTTAGGCTTTAACCAAAACCAAAAAGGTTAGTACAAAATCAGATAATCCAGAAAAGGATAACCCCTTATAAAAAGAAAATCTATTCTTAATCTCCAAAATTTGTCCAACAAAACCCAAAGTTCAACGAGGACCATCCGATAAAAAATTTGTCCATAAAATTCTTAAAAGTAAACCAATATAAGATTGAAACCCAAATATTTGAAGGATTTAGTCACATAGTCTTCTAAGTTAAATCGTAACATTTATCTCCAAACAACATCAGTTGCTCCAAAAGTCTCACATTGAAAAGTAATTATCCTAATCACATATCCTCCAAAATCAACTTACTCTTAATTTATAAAATCATATAACTAAAAAGAATCAGTCAAACTAACCAGGGACTTCACGTAGTCCAGTGGTAGGTGATAAATACCAGTCGCACTTTGGTTGTGGGTTCGATTCCCGCAGCATTGTCTGACGCGACGGGTTGTCACACGGTCTGCGTGTTGTCCTTTTCCAAAACTATACAATTCGTAAAACATTCCCCAAAATGAGATAAAATCTTCAAGAATAATCATAACATATTTTAACCTCAAGTTTATCTCATTCCTTTCATTTTCCATCATATCATAGAGTAACCCATAATTACCTAAAAATTAAGTATCATATAAACCCTAATGGTTACCTTAATAATTATTACCTGAATTTCCACATCGGGTTGGCCATCTCGTACATGATGCATTAGAGAACTCACCAAGGTTTAAGTGGTTGATCATGACTCCTTGAAATTTGGTTTAGAACAACCACGAGTTTCCTCATTGAATCCTCCATTTTATCTAGTATCTTAATCAGAGAACCACCACAGTTTCCTTCAAACCTGTTGTATCTTTGGTGCCTGCTAGATCCATCCATTCACTAAAAATAGAAATGTCAGTGTGAGTATATCAACAAAACCACCATGTACTAATGAGGAAGGTAAACACTAAGATACACTTACTCATTCACTTTATCTAAAACTAGGACTCTTTCTGAAATCCTAACCATTATGGTAATGTCACTTATGCTTAAAGAATACCCTAACCTCTAAAGTTATCTAAAACGACCTTTGATACCAACTATAAGGCCCCAGCCTTAAACCTTACTTAATCTTGAGTTATTACAAGATTACACATTGAGGATCTTTTCAGGTTTAGAGTTTTAGAGAATTAGATCATGAAACTTGCATTACATTCCACATTTAAGCAAAGTGGTTACATAAAAGATAGTATTCATTCTTCCCATCAACGGAAACATATTTAAAATATAACACGTATTCTTTCTTGACACATCCTTGACACTATCATCACATCATGTACCTTTCCCTTGACCTCTGAAAAACATTTCAAAAAAACTTGGGATGAGCATAAAAAGCTCAGTAAGGTTTAAAAAAAATATGGAAAGGAAACATGAGTTCATATATACATAAGAATGAAATCATACTTTACCCATAAAACATAGGCACTTTAACATACCTCATCAAACCATGAATAAATCATAGAAAACATAAGACATAAAGGTAACTTGAGGCATTCATAACATTCTTATGTAGGGAGTAACCCTCTTGGTTACGTTTGGAATACCCATCACAGTATATTCCCTAAATCTCTTCGGAAAAACCTTAACGTTTCACTCCTTCGCGTTACCCAATGCATTGGAGAGCTATATTGGGCTCACCCGCCCTTAGTTTATCACGGAACCACCCGTTCTTCATAACAATGCCCAAGAACCATAACATAATCGTATCACATAAACATGAATAAAGGAAACATAACATTTCCACATTTCAATCACAATATAACATTTTAGGATATTGAAATAATGAATCCATTCAAAAAGAAACCATTTCCAAAACCATTTAAAACATTTAATAAAGAGATTTTTGAATCAAAGTGTCCCATACCACCTTGAAGCTTTTAACATTTTAAACCATTAATATCCATATAAATAAATCCTTAAAACCATTTTGAAAACATGGATATTAATAAGAACAAATAATTAAAACATTTAAAACGATATTTTGGTTAAAGGGGTTTTACCAAAATTAGAGACACTTGAATACAATAATCGAGGAATAACATTTAGTCAGAACTTTATAATATCATGAGAATAAAAGGATTCATGATATAATACTCCAAAGGACAGTATATACACCATATAATAGTGAATTGGTGCATAACAACAATGAACCCTCAATAGAAATGTCAAATGTGATGAAATCCCTTATAAAGAAGGTATCCTTAAATTAAGGACAAATAAATCTCAAAAATATGTGTGAAAAATATTTATACACCCAATATAAGTGGATATTAATTGTAAAACAATAAAAGGTCATTCACACATATTCAATGGATGTCATATTCAATGACTACAAGTTGAACCCAAAGAAATCGAAATTGGGTTAAAAAGATCCCTTGACAGCCTAACGACATCACATCAAAATGAGTTGATGAGAGATAAAAAGTGTATCTCATCACTTGGAAATAAAATTTACATCAATAAGGATATATGAGAACATATCCCAACATACTAATATGTAAATTAAAAGACCCAACAAAAGAAGTCTTTTAAAAAAGAGGAGGGTGAAAGGTTCCCTTACCGACTTGGGTATCTTTCAAAACATACACCCCTTGAAAGAAAGACAATAGGTCATTGATGTAAATACTCATAAACGAAAGTATATTACACAAAGAGTAGAATAATGGGAATTAAATACACCACTCAATGGAATTTGCGGCAAATGTAGCATAAATCTCACGGGAATAAAAGTGAGATGAAAAATCACTTACGAAAACTCGGCAGCCTAACGGCGCCACTTAAAACTTCCAAAAAAGGATTGATGAGATCAAATAGGGTATCTAATCACATTACAACAAAATGAACAGAAAGAGGAATATGAATGAACATCCCCCATCATAACAAATATGAGCTTAAAATAAGTGACATAAAGGAGATTACTTTAAAAGAAAGAGAGGGGTTAGATCTCTTATGAAAATTCGGCAGCCTAACAGCGCCACTCAAAACATCCAAAATGGATTGATGAGAGAGAATAGGGTCTCTCATCACATGAACATAAAAATTACAGTAAGATTAATATAAAATAACATCCCAATAACAATAAAGATGAGATTTAAAAGGAATGACATAAAAGAGTGTACTTTAAAAAGAAAGAGAGGAGTAGGATCCCTTACCTCGGGTCCGACTTGACTCGATCGTTCTTTAATCTCCTGAATAATAAACTTGAGTTAATTTCTACTTCCTTAAGAACATTTTTCAAGTTCATTATACCTTTTATATCACTTATTACCATGTTATAAACAATATGTAATCATTAAGTTAATAATGATTGTTTTGTCGATATTTGGTTCTTAAGTCGAAAGTGGACTTCTTACAATTACATGTTGTTCGTGTGGTCAAATTTTTATTATATCCAGAATTTTATTCATGATTTAGATATAATATATGTCATATATATCCAGTACATGCATGCATTTATAACATTACATAATCATTTATAGGTAAGAAATGAAATGCACCGTTCATGGAGACGGTAAGCCGTACGTACGCATGAACGCTACTTTCTTTTCTATTTTATATTTTATAGAATTGAATAATAATGATATAAAGGTATATTATAATTCCAGTATAATATCATATATAATATCATAGTTCCATCCTTTACACATCCCGCATATGGTATTTAAGGAATCAAATCACTTTGAGGGGGCGGTAGTCCGCACTTCCTTAAATGAAGATATCGCGTTTACCCATAATGGAAACCATAAAGGTATGAAAAAAACAGAAGCTTAAGGAAAACATAAACATATTATATATCATATATAAAAATAGTGACATCATAATGGCCACCTTTGAAGGTGTTAAATGAGTATTGAACAATCATCGTTTCGGGAGGCAGAATTTCGCCATCCACAGAAACCGTATGTTCTTTAACCATTTGATGTAGTTGTGTGGGAGTGTAGCTCGAATAAATTTTATAACAACATCCTATTATATTGAAGATACTGGTTTTGTTACAAAAGAAATAAATAAAAAGAGTTTAAGGGGTTGGAGAAGCAAAATAAAACAAATGAACATGAGAGAATGAATTACCTTTAAAAGTGTAACTCCTTTTGATTTGAGCCTAAAGGCTTCCTTTGAAATGATTCTAACCAAAGGGAATACTCTAGGATGAGGAGAGGGGTGTGGAGAGAGTAAATGGGCAGGGTTTGGACGAGCCAAAGGCTTGAGGAGTGTGTGAAATGAGGTAGAGGTGGGGGCCTTTTATAAGAGGAGAGGAGGGACACTTTTGGAAGGTAAAGAAATATTACTTTATTTGAAAATGTGTTTCGGTTTTACAAGGTCCCACATTGATAGAATTCGTGGATAAGGTGATAAGGGTTCGAAATCCACTCATCCAATAAGTTTTGGACATGTGTAGTTCATAGATTTTACATTATCTTTCCATTTTATTTAAATTGTCAAATAATGATGTCATCGCTGCATCATTATTATGTCATAAATAATTTAATTTATTTAATGTCTAAAAATTATAAAAAAAATACTATGATGTAGTAAATCTTTTTATATTTCCAATTAATATTTATAATCAAAAATATTACATGTATAACCCCTCTTAAAAATTGTTTTAGTAAAACATATCATGTTTGTGTCAATTTTACTTTTACATTAAATAAAATGTTATTTATGTCATTTCCCAACCAAAGTGGATCCATGGGGTCCCCAAGTTGACCCATGGCTTGTCTTGGTCGGCCATGACACAACCAATTAGGGTAGGACATGTGTCAAGCTCATCTTATTCCATTAAAGCATTATTTTTACCTTAAACTACACTAATTACCACTAATCGCGATTAAAAACTTAATAAGTTACTATTCACCAAAAAATTATTTTAATCTCATTGAACCACATTTTACTTCTTAATGACAACCATGTATGTCGGATTTTCAAAATTCAATACACATTAGTGGTAAACTTTCTTTTAACTGAAAAATCAGTTTGCTTGATTACCACTTAGTGGTTTCACTATTCATCAAAAATTGATGTTTTTCAGAAAAATCCCAAAAATTCACCCTAAGCTATATTTGATATTCCGAATTCAAAAATGAATTCCTTTTTAAAAAATTCAAAACATATTAGTCACATTAATTAATTTATTAATTAATTCCCGCTGTCAGAGCAAATAGCGTGTTTTTATAAAACAATAAGTATCAAAAGATTGACACTAGTTTAAGTCTGATTTCAAAGCGAAATTAATTCCAATGACCACTATTGGATTTAATGGTAAAAATATTTTCTAATTTCACTTTAAAACCAATTCAAAATATTATCTAATCATATAAATAAATTAGATTAAAAAGAGGTTTTGAATTAAAACACGACATTCTACACTATTCATTAAAAAAATGAACTTTATCGGAAAAATACCAAAAAATTACACAAAGTAAAATTTGATGTCCCGATTCTTAATAAGAGTTTTATTTGGTCCAAAAGAATGTATAAGAGTGATCAAAACTATATTTAATGACAGTTCTCCATTAAAAGGCGATAAGTGAACCTTTAGTGAAAACTAGGGCATATACACCTAAAATTTAATTCTTTCCGTATTTTAAGCCTTTAGCTTTTATTGGATAAATGTAAAAACATTAAAAAACATATATAATCATATTTTAGTTATTTATATCCATTCCCTCCATTATAACGGCTACATGTTAACTACCATTTAAAATAATATTATTTTATTATTAGAGTGCAACGTAAGATTCCCAAGAAACTCGTTGTTGCATGTTGGGTATGCCATCGAGCGTAGCATCCCCTTTAAAGTCATATTAATATTTTATTCACAAATATGGATAAATATGAAAATTTCATATTCATTATTTACCTGGGGTGTTACATATAGCCTCATCCCACTTTGAGAATAAATCAGCGATAGTAAGGATATACTTAAACCACCTAACTATAACTAGGGGATATAACCACCTCACATATATTCCCTAGATTAAAAATGAACAAGAATATTTGTAGGTATCTAATAATTCTAGGGGTTGATGGATGATTAGGTATGTATCTGGAAGGTATGACATTTCATGGTGAATTTTAAGCAATCCCATGTATTTGATAGTTAAAAATATCTAATCCTCCTAATATGATGATAGAGATTGGTTCCTGACTAATGATCACTTTAGAAAACTATATAGAATTATTTCATAATGGAAAGAATCTCCCCCCCTTCAACGTATATGAGGAGGAATCCATAAAATCCTCATTTATAAAGGGTTTTATAATCATTTGGGTTATTATAAAGAGTAAAATTAACTGGCTAACATTAGATATATTATTTCTTTTCTTGGTCAAATAGAAGAGTTCCACTTTAGTGGTAGTAAAATATGGGGTACATCCGTCTAATAGTGGTATTAGTTTGTGAGGATATAAACTCACCTTGTTCAGAGGTTATTGATCTCACTATTTTTTCCCTAAAATTTATAATAAATGAGGATAAAACTATATGGTGTGTACTACTGATAATTGACTTGTCTCAGTTTGGAAATTCCAAGGTGGTAGCTGCATTGGCCAATGCATTTTCCCAATAATTTTTTTGAATACGAGACATAATAAGATGTCATCTCCTAAGGGAATTTTTTCATCAACCCTCACTCATAATAAATTAGGGGAATCAATTCCTATTTCTTAATAGAATAGTCACTATTAATCTAGTTGATCATTAACTCTAAATCAGACTATTGGTAATGCAATGTTAATTATAAAACCGTAATTAGAGATTGGTACCCTACTTAATTATTGGAGAAACATTTTGATAAAAGGAAAGAATATGGAAATACTACCTTAGTTGGATATATGAGGATGATTCCCAAACTGACCCTATTTACTTTTGGGTTCTCTATTATTTTCCTGTTGGGATTATGGAGGAACCATCAAAGTGAATTTCCTAGTTCTGAGGAGCATCATGGACGAAGAGTACCTATACATTAGAAAATTTAGTATCCATTGGCGTGCTTTGTAGGATGGGAAGAAAATGTTTCAATTTTTTCCTTTTAAATACATTTTTCATAATTAATTATATATAAAACTATTTCATAATAACCACCCACCATTCTAGTCATTCAGTTAACATTGATTTATTGAGTATATACTTGAGCATGTCAATATGAGAGACCAAATGGTCATGATAACACTATAGTTAGTGCCTCAATTTTTAATAGAATAGATCGATTCGTGGAAATTATTTTCAATATCAGAATATTAGTTCTAAATATCTAGAATGATTCTTCTAATATTGTAGATACAATTTTCTTTGCCCGTATCATTATATTGTGCAAGAAGAGAACCGAGAGACCGATCAAGGGATAAAACATATAAGATATTTAGCTTCTAATATACTGGTTAAATCAACACCATTGGGATGAATAATTATTGCATGAGATTTATAATTTATCTCAACAATTCTCATCCCACTGGTAAGTGACTCCCTTCAGTATAAGCCTGATGAAAAGTAAGAAATTTCCAGTAATTTTTTATATGAATAACCTGATGTAAGCATTGAATCCTTGAATCCCTCTCAACTATTTAAGGTTCCATAGAGGTGGAATATTATGGACCGTATTATCCTTCTCAATTTTGACTTTTATTCTAAGATGGGGCATCAAGAAGCCAATAAAATTTCCCTAAGTAACCACAAAATCAGATTTTAATGGGTTTATTTTCAGGATATATTACCTTAACTTATTAAATACTATGTTAAGATCATAAATATTATCATAAAACTATTAGTGTTTAATTATAAAGTCTTCTACACAACATTTCATATTCTTCCCTAAGAAGGGTTTAAAAATACAGTGCATAACACATTGATATGTGGCACCAACATTTTTCAAATCCAAGAAAATCACTTGATAATAGTACACTCATTAGGGTTCCATAAAATTAGTGGCATATTCATCTTCACAATCCATTCATATTTAGTTATATCCTGAATATCTTCCAATTAAAGAGATGTCCTAACATTCGGCAGTCGCATAAATCAAAAGTTCCATAATTGGGATTGGGAAATCATCATTTAGGAAATGCCAATTGAGATCCCTGATATCAATGTAGATCTGGATCAATACATTCTTCTTCTTGAATGAGATAGTATCAGTGATCCATTTTGGATACTAGACCTAATGAATGAAGTTAAATTTGATAAAATTTTCTACTTTGGCTTAAACCTTTGAAGTATGAGTCAAATATAGTCTCTTGGATTATATATTTTAACCATAATGATTATCAGGTAGACCCAAATGATGGGTGGGCACATAGTGATCAATTTTGGGAATTAATGTATAATTCCATTAAAGAATATTGGTTTCAGGAGCATTGGAAACGTGTGATGGGTGATGGGATAATTAAAATTTCCTTTAATTTCAATTTCCTGAAACCCCAATAGAGGATCTTACATGTAAATTTTATAATTAATTTATTTATATTATAAGAAATAAATTACCTTGTATTAGGTTTTTTCCTTCATAATTGACGTTGATCATCTAAAAATATTCTTTTATATTTCCTTAATTGTTCTTATTAGTATCTAAGGGTAGAGTCCCTCTAGTGGTGATCCACACGTTCTTCTAATGATATCTGGGAAATTACACTCGATATTTCAGTGATATCATGGTGAATCAAATGTCTTTAATTGTTTTTTATTGATTTCTAATTCCTCAATCTTGAAGAAATATATCTTACATTATCATTTATGAGAGGGGGAAGGATAGTGGAGTCAAAAGAAAATTCGTTATGCACAATAATTATCTCTTTTCCTATTACCTACACAATAACCATAACAGTATGTTTATAAAGGTATGGTTTAGGTTATAATATTGTTTAATTTCATGACATTTCATAAACAATATTAAAACCTTTAATAAACCCCATGCCACAAAATAATAATATAATTATTATTTTGTGGTGTGCGCCATCTTATGTAAATGATAAATAATATTTATCGGCTTGTAAATAATTATTTGTTATTGGAAACATTCTTGGTTCGTTTGAACTCCTTTGTATTTATTGAATACTCGAATAAATATTTTATTCATAAATAAATATTTCATCCACATACCAGAATTTTTTGATATTAAATATTCAATAAAATAAATAAATATATTGTTATTCACATGATGAATAATAAATATTTATTTAATTTATGAAATCAGTATAAATTGAATAAAATTATTTCTCGGTCTTGAGAAAAATATTTATTACATTAATCAAATTCAAATATAATTTAGTCAAGATGAAAAAAAATACTTAGTGAATGACCCTCTGAGATTCTTTCTCATTTTCATTAGGTGGGATTTCCTAAAAACTAAGATTACTATCTTGAAATAAGTCATGAAACCCAAGATAAATAACTTAATTTCATAATGTAGACAACCACATATGAATGATCACTATGTAATATAATCCCTTTGTCATAATATCTCATCAATAAGGTTGAATGATGATGTCATCAACCTATATGATTGATACATATTTATTTGACTATCTAAAATAAACACATTGATACACCATGTCCATGGAATTTAGGCAAAAGTTATATTCCAAGAAAAGGTTCAAGATATCAAATCCCCTAAAAAAGGAAGGAAAAATCCTTCCTTGACTTATCCATTAATGACATGTCAATCATGACACTCCCAACATACCCTACTTCCTGCCAAAATATTATATAATGGGTTCTATCAGTAAATCTAAGTGTGTGAGTAATGACATGCACTAATGGTAATATTAAAGTATAAGGACCATTACACACACTTGTAGATAAGAATATCTGATGAAACCAAAACATACAGAATTCCCATTGGAGGATTTTTTCTCATAATATCCCATCTAGGAGATTACTAAGTGTGAAGTTCATGAGAAGAAGCCTCATACTCTTATGAGTACTCACACCAGGAAATATATATACTATTTTTCACATCATAGTATGTTATCTAACCATAAAACTATATTAATAATATTTACATAGCACTTAAATGTTCTCATCACAATGGGGAACTGCTATTCCCTTACCAGTGAAAAATACTATAGGAAGCTATTACATTAAATTCATGTAGAAAAAATGAACAAAATTTAATATTATATTTAATTAATATTCAATACATCGAATATTCATGTAATAAAATTATAATCAATTGGTCCTAGGACACCAACTCCAACAAACTCCAACTTGGACTAGATCTAATTGCCTAAGACTTTTAGTCTGCTATACCTCATATGATAATCATATTTCTATCAAGTTAAGGCTTTATTCAAGGGGTCCATCACGTTGTCTTTAGAAGAAAATATGGCTCATTTTAACCACATCTCACCGTAAAAAATCCATCAAGAGATGATACTTCCAAAGAATATGCTTTGTCCACTGTTGTGACCTTGGGTCCTTTTAAAGGGCCATCACCATAGTATTATCAAAATAGAGTATGATAGGATCTTCACTGGTAGGTACTATGTCAAGATCATAGACAAATTATCATATCCTTATTACTTCTTTACCTACATCAAAAGACACAATATACTCAGACTCTGTTGTTGAATATGTAAGAACATCCTACTTTGAGATCTTCCAACACATAGTACCTCCATTCAGAGTGAATATGTATCCTCTTTGCAACTCTATGTCATCTTTATCTATTTGGAAACTATCATTTCTATATGCTATGATGACTAGTTACTCATATCCTTCATAGAACACAAATTTTTTTTAGTAAATATTAGATACTTTAGGATAGTATTGGCTAGAATCCAATGGAATTAACCTAGACAAGCTTGATATTTTCCCACTACACTCAATGCATAAGAAACATCTCACCTAGTAAATATCACAAGATACATTACTGACCCAATCTCAAAAGTGTATGAAATAATTTCCACTTTTTTTGTTTCTTCATGTTTATGAGGAAACATTTTCTTAAAAAGATAAAGTCCATGTAAAATTGGAAAAATCCTCTCTTGGATTTTTCCATATTGAATCTATTTAGTATCTTGTCAATATATGTACCTTGACTTAGGCTGACTGATATATTATATCTTTAAAGATGGATATTGATCAAAAGAATATATACCACCTCACCTATGTCCTTTATGGAGAATAATTTATTCAACCATTCCTTAATAAACTGTAAGATTGGTATTTTATTTCGAGTAAGTAATATGTTATCAACACACCCTATTAAGAAAATGACCACACTCCCTATAACACCCGGACCCTGACATGTTAATTATTTTTATCCTTTCTTTTTAGTTTCAGGCTGATCACAGTTTTCAATTTTAAATTTTATATTTTTCAGCATAAGCACATAGGCAATGCATGTTTAACAGAAACCATGTTCATATCATGTGAGGGTATTTGTATTTTTTATAAGAGACAACCACATGACTGAAACATAGTTTTAATGACCATGTAGACTAATCGGGTTGGGTGTCCAGTGCCTACAATAGAGGCACATGGTTGGTTCATAGTTTGGCCAACTATGTGGCTAAACCATGTGTGGTTTCTTGGATTTTGAAAAAAATATTTTTTATTAATATTATTAATAGTTTTTTACCCCCTCAAAGGGGGTTCTTATCAAACACATCCTCACTCAATCCCCTCTATTGCTAAACCAGCTACTTACAAGGGCTCCCTGCACTTTCCACCTCCTCCTCCCCTCTTCCTCCAACACCCATTTTTCCACGATTTCTAGTGCGATAGACTCTATTAAGCTTCTCTTACCCTCCTCTTTTATTATTCCTCTTTTATTTTTGGTTTCCCTTCCCTCCATGTTGTACACATGACCTAGTCAGACCCTAACCCAATTTTGGGTATTTTATTTGTTGATTATTTGTTCTTAGGGTTCATGGGGATCATTTAAGGAATTATATCCATAATTGATGAAGGTAGTGGGTTCGATATCGATTTATGGTAGAGTTTATACCATTTTAATTCTTTGATCCAATTTTAATTTTGGTTTTTTGTGATTTTTGAGTTTTTGGTATTTTTCTCTAGTGTGTTTGGACCACCGTTCATGAGGGTGACCTACACACATATGTGTGGGTAGGATATATATATATATATATATATATATATATAGACCATCTTTTTAGATATCTCCTCACGGAGAGGGAAATATCTACATTGCAGCTAGGGGTATATATATATATATATATATATATATATATATATATATAAATGCATGTCCATGTAAGTTTAAAAGTGTGGATTAAGATTGATATCATCAAGAGTAGTGTGTTTTGAGATAGGTTCCTTATGTTAGAGAGTTTGATTCGAATTCCTTGGTTTATTAAATATTTTAAAAGTGTGTTTTTATTATTTTATAGTATGATAATGCTATGAAAGTTTATTATGTCCTTTGGGAATAATTTTTCATTTTTTTTTCTTAATTAATATAATATTCCAAAATGGATTTTTCTTATTTAGACATGTTTTCAACTGTATTTGAAAATGTATGATATCTTAAATGCTCATTTGTATTTATAAATGATTTCTAACTTGGAAGGTCTAAATGACCAAAGATGTTTTCATAAAGTGACGAGGCTAGGTTGACACTCAATTATTTTATGAAATTGTAAAACCCCTCTTAAGGCATGCCCCTTGGAATAGAAATGTTATATATGTGTGGAATAAAATGTACTATGTTTTTGTGACTTGGAAAAGGGATATTATTAAGGAAGGAGTTTAGAGGGAAGATAATTAATTTATTGTTTTTATATGAAATTCATGATTTTTAAGTGTATTTTAGTTAATAAAACTCACCTATATTTTAATTTTAATTATAAGACTTGGGTAGTTAGGCAAAAACCTTAGGTATACATGCTACGCTAGTTGAGATTACACACTAGCTAGTGGCCCTGAGTAGATAAGTTGACTACTTTTGTGATGTGCCCCTTGGTCGATCTAGTGAGGGTGCTGTCGACTGTGAGGGAACTATTTGATGATATCTAGTTCTAGTATAAATTTATTATGTGATATGTATTATATATTTTTCCTAGTATATCATGACCGACACCCTAGATCCCATGACACTGGTTTACACATACCCTACTTTCATTTGTTTTCTTGTATTTTTATATTGTGAAACCATTTCTTTACATTCTATATTAAGATTCCCATTTCATAAATGGTAATATTTTAATTTGAAATTACTTTTAATTATTTGTAAACTATTTTATAAATGTAATGAAATGTGTTTTTTCTTAAAAATGGAATCCCGTTACTTTTTTTTAAAAAATAATGGAAAACCTGTTTTTATATTTCTTATTTTTCAAATTAGCATGAATGGACTTAAATTTAATTGTAAGGAATAAGGAGTTGTTTATCATTATCATCCCTACTGAGAATCTAGATTCTCACACCTTCTTTCAATATTATTTTTCTCAGCTTTATTTTCTCTCTATTATGAATCACTCATGGATCGAATGTGGTTCTTTGGTTGGAGGTGACTCGTGAGGTCACATGGAGGTATGTTCCATTTTTCTTTATTTTCCACTGCTACTTGTTCCTTTATTTTTGTTTATTTATTTCTCTTTTATGGGATAAAATTTTACAATTTAAGTTACTTTGATGCATGAAACTAGTTTCCAGACTGGGAGGATCAGGAATGAATCTCGAGCCTTGAGGTGGGCTGACTCTGGTGATCGGTTCAGGGTAGAATGAAGTTGGTTCATGAAAAAATGGTATCAAAGTAGCCCATTGTTATTTGTGATTTTAGGTAGATTGGATATATGATTTTTGATTCTGATAAGGTAGTTCATGGGTCAGTAAATGATCACTACAACTTATGAAGAGACCCGAGTCGCCGAGGGTAATTGGATTTTGAGTCTTTATTTTTTGTTTTGGGTTATGTTGTTAGATTTTTTTTAAGAGCTTGTGCATGTTTGGGGATGACAGTGAAAATGATTTGGTGCTACATGGTGAGATTACGTGGAATAGAGAACCATGTGGAGCTCGAGTGCATGATTCAATATGCTTCCAGTGGTTAGTGCAAGCTCAGTGCATGGTATGATAAACCATGTTTCTAGGTTATACATGAACAATAGTACCCTATTTAAGTTATTTTGGTGTGGGTGATGCTTCAGTATGATTTTGGTTGGTGTGAGTGGATTTTGAAAGGAAAATGATTTTGGAAAATGATTTTTGGAGTGAAAAAATGTATTTTAAAATGGATAAGGAATATTTTCTTAATGGAATTTTCTATTTTAAAGGGAAAGTGGAAGTGATTATTTGGTTTTAGAAGTGGATATGTTGGAAGTGGATTTATCTAAGAGGACTTGATACAGAAAAATGTATTAGAAAATGGTATTTGGTGTCTAGTATGGTTTCGGAAGTGGAAAATGATTTTAATTTTGAAAGGGGTAATTGAATTTAAAAATGGGTGAATTTTGAAATGGTGATTTTTAAAAGAGGGTTCTTGGCTTTTTTTTGTGATGTGGTGTTTTTGTTTCAGTTGGTAATTGATTTGATTTTCATTTGGTTTTAATCTAGTTTTAATTTGTTTTTATGATGTGTTGGTCTGTAAGCTTGGTGTTTGTTTGTGATCTTGGTGTTTGGTTTAAAATGTTAATTGGATGAGTTCTGGTTTAATATTGATTTAGTATTTTTCTTTACGTTTTTTGAGTATGTCACCTAGAAGGACCCAAAAGGTTTCTATGGAGTGTCTTCTAGTCATTAACCCTTCCCAAACTCCTAATGTAGTGGTGGAGCTAAGATATTATCAATAATTTCCCATCGTCGGCTATAATAGAGGTCCATTATAGGCTATAGAGTGTCTTGAGGAATTTAAGAGTGTCTTCGGGTTTTTGGGAAATACAAATGTCGTGAGAGTATGAGTTGTATTGGGTGTGTTTGAAGGAACGGAATTGGACCGATGTAAGGTATTCATTACACCCTCATTGTGAGTTGATATGACTTGGGTGATCTCCAATACCACTTTAAAATAATTGTTTACTTTTAAATAAGTGAAGGAGAATGAAGTGTAATAGCTCACAGACATTCTATAGAGTCAACAGATGGTGAAGGGATATGTTTCCCATTTCAATGAACTGGTTTTCTTTTCTCTAGAGATAGTGTTGAGTGGTTAGTTGGAAGATCCTCTTTTTATGTGGTGTCTCCATCTGGGGATCAAGGATCACATTATTTCATTTGGGAAAGTATTAGAGGGCAGACTATGGTATTTGATCATCCAGTTTCATTGGGTGCTCATGGAGGTTCCCCATCTGATCAGGAGTGTAAACTAGAAGAACACATTCATGATAATTATCCTTCATCAGTTCCTATTTATCCTTATTCACACCACTCACCTGGTAGTTTTCAGTATGGTTGTTTTGGGAATGATAATACATATTTCTCTAATCCTATAAAGTCTTATCATGAATGTGGTTTCTTGTGATACTTGAAGACTTTTTGTTAAGTTGAGTTGCTGAAAGAAGGAGTTTCAGTTTGGGATTATCAATTCCTATTTATGGTGCAACAAATGCTTCAAGACATCAGGGCTCCATCCATAGGTCTTGGAGTTAATATTTTCATGTAGTTTAAGAGTTTATAGGTGTGGGGTATGCACATCCAACATGTTTTCTTCGATTTTGGAGTATATACCATTAAAGTTTTCCCTTGTTGTGGTTTTTTACTCTTTGGAACCTTTAATTTTGGTAATATTGGTGGCCTATTTCCTTATTTTTTTGTGGTTATTCTTTGTGGATGTGAAATATTAAACAGTTAGTCTACCTTTGGATTTGTTTTAGTTCTTGGGTGGTGCTTTTTTGGAGATAATTCTATGTTATAGATCTTTTGAATTGTGATTTGGTCTAGTGTTAATCTTGAATTTATTTTGTTGCCCCCATGTTTTGGGGTCAATTATATCGTGATTGATGGTTTCTTAAAGGGTGGGGATACCACTCTGTAAAAAACCTCATGGTGAACATATTAAGATTGATTTTTCATTTCCTCTTTGGAAATTTTGAATTTTTTCACCTGTGTGTTTCTTTGTTTTTGACCTACCTGACCCCAGTCAAGGTTATTGGTTATCCTGGATAATGGGTCATGTGACAGATGCTTGTGGAGATCTTGAAATTACCACTTTGGGTTTCCTTGGTGATTTCTACATTAGGGGTCTAGTTGTTACATGTTTTGGTATTGTGTTTGGAGGTTTGAGTCTATTCCATTGGTTCCTTTGTTGAATGGTTCAAGTTATTTTGTCTTGCTCATTTTCTATTCTAGAGTAGGTTTTTTCTTTGAATATGGCCTCTTTGGTCTCTTTTGGGGCTTGAATTTTCACAAGAAGGGTGAGTATTATCTCTTGGTGGTCAATTTTTGGGAACCTCATCTCATGCAGTGGTTTGATTTCGTCTAATGTTGTGAATAACTGAATCTTTGGGACTTCCTAAGGGCAATAAGTGTCATGGTAAGGGGAATTGTCACACCCTAACCCTGACATGTTAATTATTTTTAATCATTTAATTATTTTTATCCTCTATATCTAGTCTTGGGTAGGTTTGGGTTTTAAATTTTATTTTTTTTGATTTTTTAGAATAGGTGCATAGTTTGTAGAAACCGTACACAGACCGTTCAAGGGTGTCTAAAATTTTTGGCAAAGCTGACCACATGGCTAGAGAATAGTTTCCATTGATATGAAACCTGCTTGTGTGGGGGTGTTCAGGGAATTTAGTAAAGGTACATGGTTGGAACACAGTTTTTCCAACCATGTGCCCAAATCATGTGCAATTTCCTATCTTTTAAAAAATGTTTTAATAATAATAGTAATAATAGTAATATCAATGTTATTATTATTATTAATAATATTATCTTATGACCCCTCATAGGGGTTTATTCTCACACACTCCATCACCCCCTCCCCTCTCTCTCTTGATTGACCACCCATAGGGGCTCCCCACATGTGCCCCCACCTCCTCCACTCTTCATATCACATCCATTTTCCCCAATGATTTCCGGTGTGATAAAATCCGGTAATATTTTCTTCACCTACTATTAATTTCTTCCTATTTTATTTTTGGGTTCCCTTACATCTGTATGGTGTGCGTGACCTGGCTAGACCCTAACATAATTTTAGGTACTTTATTTATTGATTCTTCATTATTTGGGTTCATGGGGCTCAGTTAAGGCTGGTTCTAGTCACAGTTGTCAAAGTTAGTGGGTACAACATAGAGTTAGGGTAGTGTTTATACCATTTTAATTCTTTGATCCAAATTTAATTTGGGGTTTTTGTAATTTTTGAGTTTTTGGTATTTTTCTCTAGTGTGTTTGGACCACCGTTCCTGAGGGTGACATACACACATATACGTGGGTAAGGAATAAATATATGTACACCACTTTGTAGATATTCTCTCATGAATAAGGGAATATCTACATTATATCTAGGGGTATATATATATTTGTATAAATTAATGGTCATGTAAGAATAAAAGAGTGTATTTGGATTTCCATCATCAAGAGAAGCATGTTTTGAGGTAGGTTCCCTATGTCCAAGTCTTTAATTTGTATTCCTAGATTTCTTGAGTATTTTAAAAGTGTATTTTCATTATTATGTAGTATTATCATTATATGAAAGTTTATTTTGTCCTTTGGGAATATTTTTTAATTTCTTTTACTTAATTTACCTAATATTCCAAAATGGGTTTTTTCTTATTTAAACATGTTTTCAACCTTATTTTTTAAATTTATGGTATCTTAAATTATAAATTACTTTTCAAAATTATTTATAAATTGTATGGTATAAATGCCCAAAGATGTTTTCTTAATGTGATAAGTACTAGTTGGAACATTTAATTGTTTTATGGAATAGGAAAACCCCTATTAAGGAATTATCCCTTGGAATATAAATGTGATATATGTTCAATATGAAATGTGTTCCCAGTGATGGAATTATACTCTGATTATGTGACTTAGAAAGGGGTTTCACTTAGGGTGGGATCCTAGAGGTGAGACAATGAGTTTATTGTTTTTATGTGAAATGTATGTTGTGTATGCGTATGTTAGTTAATAAAAATCATATTCATTTTAATTTTCATGGGAATCTTTGGGTATTTTGGTTGGACCCTTAGGTACACATGCTACACTAGTTGAAATTACACACTGGTTAGTGGACCTGAGTGATAACCTAACTAATTTTGGGATGTTCCCCTCAGTCGAACAAGTGAGGGTGTTACTAAGTGTTATGGTAGTGTTTGATGATATCTTGTACCGATAAAGATTTATTATGTGAGTTGTATTACAGTTTTTTATAGTCCATCTCGACCAACACCCTATATCTCATGACATAGATTTACACATACACTATTTTCTTTTTTTATAGTATAGTAACACCCTTTACATGTATTCTATATTAATATTCCCATTATATAAATGGTTATGTTTTAAAGAAATTTATTTAAATGACTTTTCATGCTTTGGAAATTATTTTGGAAATGTAATGGAAAGTGGTTTTTTCTTAAAAATAGAATCATGTTAGTTATTTTTTTAAAAAGAGTGGAAAAATGAATTTTAATATGTATTATTTTTAAAACTATAATGATATTAATTCACCTTAAAGGAAATTAATAGGTTGTTTTTTATCATTGTAATCCCTAATAAGTATCTTGGTGATCAATAATACTTTTATTACCATTTTTTAACTTTAGGTTCTCTCAGTTTTGGATCGCTCATGCAGAAAATGTGGTTATTTGGTTGGAGGTGACGCATGAGGTCACATAGAGGTATGCTATATTTTTATTTCTTATACAATTATATTTTTTAAAGCATTTTTTTCTATTAATTATTTTTATGGGATAAACCATTTCCATTTAAGTCATTTTGATGTTCGAAACTAGCTTCCATCTCAGGAGGACCATGAACACCTCTCAAGCCTTATCATGGGCTGACTCTGGAGACCAGTTAGGGGTGAACCCAATTTGGTTTATGACACTCCCACTAAAACATTTACAGACACTTGACTCACATTCATTATTTATGAAACCAAATTCCATTATGTCCTTATCAAAACAAATTTTCCATGACCTAGATGCTCTATTTAATCCATAAATGGATCTTTGAAACTTGCATACCCTGTTGGAATCTTTTATAATTACAAGCCCTTTAGGTTGTTTCATATAGACATATTCTTGAAGGTTCCTATTAAGGAAGGATTTTTACATCCATTTTCTAAATCTCATAATCATGGAAGGCTGAAATGGAAAGTAAAATTATGATGGATTTCAATATTTTAATTGGTGGAAATATTCTTTCATAGTCAATGCCTTGTCACTGTTTAAACCCTTTTGCAACTATTCACACCATATAGGTACTAAATTGTCCTTCCATGTCTAGTTTATTCTTGAATACCCATTTTTATCTAATAGGATTTACATCCAATGGAGGTTCTACCAAAATCTAGTATTGGTTTTAGTATTTGGAATCAATTTCCTCAATCATGTTTTCTTTCCACTTGGAAAATTATATTCCACTTAAATCTTACTTTTAGGTTAGAGGATCATTATTATCAACTAATAATGAGTCACCATACTAAGTGATTAGAAAACTATAATGTTTTATTTTTATAACCTCTCTTTTACTCCTAAGTAGTACTTCTGTTTCTGAAATAGTTTATTCTTCCATAGGTATTTTTGGAATCTTTTCCTTACCAACTCTTGTGTTCCTTGAGCCTCGATTTCATTGAATAATATCTCACTCCCACTATATCTTTTACAGATGTGCTCCACTTAAAGGAATATAGTGTGTCTTTCCACTATAAACCATTTTTCTGAGGGTCTTTATAGGTAATATCCTCTTATTTCCTAGGGGTACCTTATAAAGGTATACTTTGTCCCTATGGGTTAAATTTTGTTACCTAAATATTTTATAACAAAAGTTTTGATTCCCTACACATTTAAATTTAATAACATTGTTTTTATTCCACTAAAAAAATTCATATGGAATGCTATTTTCATTTTAGTCGGTACTTGTTTTAGTATATGTGATGTTTTTGTGATGCTTATCTCCTAAAGTATAATTGAAGAATCACATGACTCATCAATGATATCACAATGTCCAACAAGGTGAGATTCCTCCTTTAACTTATACCATTACATTGAGGTGTATAAGCAGGAGTGAGTTGAGATAAAATTGAAAACTACCATAAATAACCAATGAATTCATGATTGAGATATTCTCCACCATGGTCGAAGCATAGTTTCTTAATATTCTAACCATACTAGTTCTCAACTTCATTCTTGTATTACTTATGATTTTTAAAGTAATATGACTTATACCACATTAACTAGACATATCCATATCGAATAAAATCATCACTAAAAGTTATAAATTATGAGTACCCTCCCCTTTCTTCAATAGGAAATGGTACACACACATCATTATAAACTAATTCTATATTCTCTTTGGCCCTTTAACCTTTCCCACTAAATGGGAATTTGGTCATTTTTCCTTGAAAACATGAATTTCATACACCAAGTGGTTTTAGTTCAAAAGTATCTAAATATCCATCTTGATGTAATTTATTCAAACACTTTTCATTTACATGACCTAGCTGATGATACCTGAGTTGGGTGTGGTATGAGTCATGTAAGGTTATTTTGTTATTGATTTCCATTACTTGGATTGTGTATTCCAACAAATATAGACCAATATTTAAATATTAAATACCATAATAAATGATATATTTATAAAAATAAAATTTTATTGGAAAATTTTAAAATAAAACCATCTGTATATAGTCTGGATATTGATATAATGTTTTTGGTAATAGATTACACATAAGAACACCCATTTTAAAACCATGATCATTCCAGTCATCCATGTGATTTGGTAGTCCCCAAAACCTATAAGATTAGGTTTATCTCCATTGGAAACTCGTAGATCAACCTAACCTCCATAAATTCTCTTGAATATACTTTGTTCCTATATTTTAAGACACATGTGAGCACCAAAAGCTGTATCTAATACCCAATTTATAGAAATAGATAAATTTAACTTGATAAAAATAACACCTGAAGCTTCCCCATTATTCAAATACTAGGTATATTTTTTCTTATAGTGTTTCTTCTTACAACATAAGAAATAAATAGTATCACATTCCCTTTATTCCCTTTGATCATCCCAATCTTAGAAGAGTGTTGTGAAGAAGCCTTAGCCTTGGGGAATTTTGCTTGACCTTTCCTCTTGTTCACCATAAGGGTTGAAGGATTTTTTTTCAATTCATATCCTTATCCACTTAGTAAAGAGGAGTGAGAAGATGTGGAAGAGAATTAATAATTTTTTTTATATTAAAATTCACAAAAAATAGAGAAACTCTAAGGGAGTGATGCAAGAGTGAGACCGGTTCAAAGTTATTTAAGGAGTTTAAACCATAAAACCTATAAGTGTTCTATGTATCTAATGATCTTGACTACATGAGATCCATATAGGTAATCCTCCCCAATCTTAATCTAAAATATCCCTTTGGAAATATCTAACTTCTCCTTTCTAGATCTCTCCTGATATAGGCTATAGAGATGCTCGAGCATGTTATACACATCCCTGTTTTTGTGAGACTTCATGAACTCAATATACATAGATGAAAGAATAATACATTTAATGTTGACCATGACTTTCATATGTTTCTCATATACTAGGAGCTCTTTACCACTCACCCCCTTGACAGGAGGATCTATAAGTGATTATTCTAACATTTATGATTTCTGTTCATGGTGAAAACAACCCAAAGGTGTCTATACCATTCCTAGAAATTACTAGTAGATGGTCTTTCTCTAAAATGTATCATAGGGATAGTCTGGATGAAAATCTGTATATTTGTTTTACAATTTAAAATATAAAATTATTAGTACTTTTATTGATTAAAAATTATGTGATATATAATAAATTAATATTTTTTTATTAAATCTCACACTATTTTATCAAGTTTCAATAAACCTCACCATTGAACTCAAAATGTCAAGATTCTAGGAAATTATAGTGGAAATGATCCACAACCCCATTTTCATAACCCCAAGATGGTTTGTTCAAGCTATTTGGAGGTATTTAGGTAGGTAGGTATTTTCTACCTGTAGGCTTGCAGCTCCTTGATCCTTTGAGTGGACTCTCCAATCTTAAAATCTTGACTTGAATTTCATCAACAGTTGCCTCTAAATTACACAAAGTCTAGCAGGTGATACTCCTCTTGAAGTAAAATGATCAAGTCAACAAAAAACCTTCATAAAAACCCCTTATAAAAGTAAGTGTTCCAAAAAGGGTTCTTCAAACACTTAGTTCTATTGGTTTCATTCCTAATTAAGTAATGGAAGTCCAAATAAGACTTAATATATATTTGAGGGATTTTAATATATTATGCATAAATTTAATCATGTTTATTCCTTTACATGTATTATTAATATTTTTTGGATTTTACTTAATTAATTTACCATTTTAGATAAAAATTTTATGTATAATCAATTTATTAAAATCAATTATTTTCACATTAATTCATTTATTTATCTAATCTCAGTATTTCATACATAAAATAAATAATGCATGGATAGAAATAAATAAAGTAAATGACCTAATCATGAGCATATATAATGGTTGATTTAATGAGAAGACATTAAATCAACATATGGCCTAGGGTAATGACTTTATTTGGTGTTCTTTGCATGAGTTAAAACATTCCACCTATACACCTATGTATCAATGAGTTGGCATCATCATGGTTCCTTCTTGAACTACCTCTCCATGACTTGGGATTCTCCATTAATTAGAAGTATCTATTACTCACATGAAGGTCAGGGGAACTTAATAATTGGTTAAAGGGGATTGTGTAAATATCCTTGGACACATATGTACTATATAATAATGGAGGGAGGGATGAATCAATGTCCATCATATAATTTAACATTAAATAATTTCAAACCCATGGAATAAATAAAATAAAATAAATTCCAACACATATATAAGTCCAAGTCAAGATCATGATCGGTCAAAAATATAACAAATACACAAAAGTAACTGGATAACATTCATTCATTTATTCTTTCTTTATTATTATGATGAATGTGATTTAATTAATTGATTAATTAATTAATCAATTAATTCCCTTTCATGTTAATGATCATATGAACTTAATTGGAGACACCCTTATTTATAGAATTCATGGAAAATAAACGGAAGAACCAATAATGAAATATTTGTTACAATAAATCAATAGAGTATTTAATTTTTTTTAAAACTATTATTAAATTTTCCAAAACACATTGGTGTACTAATCAATAAAATAAATTTTTAATGCTGCAATTTTCAATTTAATGTAATTTTTAATTCTGTCCTTTAATAGGAGACTACATAGTGTGTATAGACCAGCTACACTCCATGTATCTCAGTTTATGTGTATCTAGTGTACATGCCAGGGACTATGGTGTGTACCTTGGTCGGACTACACAACATGTAAAGACTAGATACACACTGTGTATTACACTTTTCATGTGTTTGGGATGCACGCTGGGTCATCAGTTTGTGTTTTGGATGTGGTAAATGATAAACTACATGGCATGCATACCACATACACATCATGTATATCATTAATTGATCTAGGTTTTTAGTCACATGAATTTTGACTGTGTATAATGTCCAGATGGATTGCAAAATTTATTCCACTAACTCGTATAGACTACACGACGTGTACACCGATACAGACTGTGTACTCTGCAAACCCATGTGCCAGCCTGGATCGGTCTACACATAGTGTGAAATACATGCTCCATGTGTAGTAAT
Source organism: Viscum album (assembly GCA_963277665.1). Lineage (NCBI taxonomy): Eukaryota > Viridiplantae > Streptophyta > Magnoliopsida > Santalales > Viscaceae > Viscum > Viscum album. Next base: position 2,052,443,153 of record OY728159.1, on the reverse strand, counting down.
AGTGTAGTTCTCCATGATCCCTCAGTGTGTCTATATATATTTCACTAGAGTACATGGTGCGTAATTCCTAGCACACGCCGTGTAGCCTTATCATACCGGCCAAAAAAGTTGGTAGTTCTTAACAAAATCTTCAATAATTCTTCATCTTTTCTTAGACTTTTAATAAAATGAAACACTAAATTAACATGATTAACAGGTCAAATCATGTTAATTCAAATTTGATTAAATAATGAATAACATGAAATAAAAATATAACTATAATTACTCACAGGTCAATAGTCAAATAAATAATTATAAATTTAAATACGAGGACTCTGATACTAATTGTTGGTTCTGGGAGTCATGAAAGCATACAGTGGATAATAAGATAATTAATTTTTTTAATTTCAGTTACCTGGAACCCTAATAATGGATCATGCATGTTATGTTTATAATCAAATTATTTAGAGTGGAAGAAAGTAATTACCTCATATTAGGTTTCTTTTTTCATAGACAATATTGATCCTCTTAAAAGACCCTTTTGGATTTCCTTCTATGAACTTATGATGATCCAAGGGTAGAATCTCTCTTACAGTGATCCACAAATTCTCTTAATGATCTCTGAGAAATGCCAATTGATATCTTGGTGCTAGCATGGTGAATCGAATGTATCACATTTTTTGTTTTTCATCACTCATTCTTTGATCTTGAAGAAATATTTCTTGCATCCTCGTTACTGAGAAGGAGAGATATAGAGGAGTCAAAAGAGAATTTGTTATGCAAACAGATTATCTATTTTTTGATTACCTACACAATAGACATAAAAGGCTATTTATTGTGGAAGGGTTTTGGTTAGAATATTGTTTAATTACATGCCGACCCTTAAACAATATTAAAACCTTTAATAAAACCCATTACAAAAAATAATAATATAATAATTATTTTATGAAGAGTGCCATCGTACACAGATGATAAATAATATTTAATAGCTTGTAAATAATTATTTATTAATAGAAACAGTCTTAGTATGATTAAACTCTTTATTATTTATCAAATTCCCGAATAAATATTTTATTTATAAATAAATATTTCATCCACATACCCATGAATAAATATTTATTAAATATTAAATAAAATAAATAAATAATTTTTTTTTTCATAAGACAGAGAATAAATATTTATTTAATTCATGAGATTAATATAATTTGAATAAAATTATTCCTAGGTCTTTGTAAGAACCCAAATCTTCTTTTTAGGTATGCATTTCATTTCTGGTTGTTTTTGAGAAAAATCAGAAATTATGGAAATTTCAGGAGTACACGTCGTGTACTTATAAGCACACACCATGTACTCGGTTGTCATAGGTGACCATGTACTGGCCATGTATTATCCAAGTACATGGCCATGTGGGGTGACCTGGAGACCACATAAAGCGGAGGCCAGTTAAGGCGCGTAAACACTGTGTACATTAAAAGAACGCGCCATGTACTTTTCTTTTTAATTGTTAAATTGGTCTGGGGTCGCGTCTCGTTTAAAAAAAGATCTTATTCTAGGTCCGTCTTGTTAAGGAGTGAACGAGACCACCGATTCTTCTCTGAGCCCTTGACTGACCATCTGTTCTCTGAATCGACCACCATCAATTGTGTTGGAATCACCATGGTAAGATCTTCCTTCTTCTAGAGCCTCGTTTCCTGATTTCTCCTCTTTCACGATATATCCCTAGTTGAGTGTTTTTAGCATTTTTCTATATCTACGATGTTCTAGTGTGATTCAAGGCCCAAGGTTAATGTATATCATACATACAAAGACGAGGTAGGTGGTTTGTGCCTTTCCGTAGTTATTGTTTGAGTTATATATGAAAAAGTGTCCAATACCCTCGTTTATGGTATTGTGTGTTTTGGTATTTTAACCTTGTTAATGTTTGCTATTCCTTTTATGTTTGAATAGAGGTTGTTTTATTGTGAATAGGGTTAGTTTCCATGCTATGGATGTGTTTTCCCATACTTCTTTGATATTGACCATTGGTCTAGCTTTTCCTGTTAGGCTATTTTTTATCCATTCCTAGTGTTGTTAGGATGGAGTGATTTTTATTATCTGATGTAATGTGATATGATAATTATCTAATTAGTACATTGAGGTTTAATTTGCCTGCTGATTATCATTTGTGCATGATTTCTTTACACGGGGCTGTGGGAACCTGGTGTAGTGAGGCCATAGTGGAAATTGACGTTGAGGACTTTCCCAGAGTGTCTGTTATAATTATCACACTGTGATACCATAGGGGGGATTGATGTTGAGTGCTCCCTCAAAGGGTCTATAGCTACGCTATGATACCATAAGGGGGATTGACATTGAGTGATCCCTCAGAGGGTCTATAGTTCCTTTACGAGACCACATGAGGAATTGACGTTGAGTGCTCCCTCATAGGGTCTATAATTCCATTGCGAGACCACTGGAGGAATTGACATTGAGTGCTTCCTCATGGTGTCTATAGTTTACTATTAAAAGACTATAGAGGGGAATTTATGATGAGTGATTACTCAGAGAGTCTTTGGTTACATGAGACCAAAGGGGTTAGACTGTGTGAGCTATCCTAGAGGGTCATTGTATCCTAATTGTAAATTGAACCAGAGGGGTTAGACTGTGAGAACTACCTAGAGGGTTACTTAAGATTTTTTGCTGAACCAGAGGGGATAGCCTGTGAGAACTTTTCCAGAGGGTTTCTTGTATTTGTGTTTGTTTGATTAAATTGTTAAATGTAAATTATTGTAATTGAAACTGTAGGACTATTTACTTTTGAGTACTTCCTTGTTTATTAATTCTTTTGCATATTTCCTATTATATATATTCACTGACAGTTAGGCATAGATATTTGGGTTGTTTCCTACTGGGATTTATCTCACACCCTATTTGGGTCATGATTTTGGTCCCAAACAGATTATATTGTTACAAGTTTAGATAAGGGAAGCGCCCTTCTACTTCAGGTAGTTGATTGTTGTGGAGATGGGGAGAATGAGACCAAGATGAGGCTTGTGATGTGGCTGGAGTTTATTGGTTTCCTTTTGTACTTTGGTTTAGTACTATATTCCATCATTGTGACTTGTTTGGCTACTTTACTAGACATATGTATCATGTATCATTTATATACATGCTCCAGTTATTTATTACTTTCAGTCTTTCACTGTTTACTTATTGAATGTTATTACTGCTTCCACTATTGTTATCTATTTATTTCCGCTACTTTACTCTTCCAATGAGGGAATAGTTTCACCATTGTCACACCCAAGGCCCTCGCTGCTAGTCAGAAGCCTCTGGCATTTGGGAAAATTCGCTTGAGTACATGTGACCAACCAGGTACGAGGCACCTCTGAGCGGCACCTGAAACCGGGAAATTATATTATTGATAATAATATTTATTCCATTAATTAAATTAAAATAAAATTTAATCGAGATAAATAGAAACACTTAGTCTGTGTCCCTCTAGGATTATTTTTCATTGGAATTAGACGGTCATGTCTAATGTCTTAGAATATTTTATAGAAATGGGTCAAGGTACCCAATAGAAATAACTTAATGTCCAATGTCTATATCTACATATGAATACTCATTGTGTAATATAATCACTTTGTCACAATATCTCATCAAGAAGGTTGAATGATGGTGTTATTAACCTATATTATTGATACTTATTTCTTTTAATATCAAAAATAAACATATCAATACATCATGGCCCTAGAATTTAGGAAACAATTATATTTTAATCAAAGGGACAAGATACCAACTCCCATAAATATATAAGGGAAAAATCCTTCCCTAACTTATCCATTAATGACATGTCAATCATGATGCACCCCACATACCCTAATTCCCACCAACATATGGTGTGATGGTTTTTGTTAATAAATATAAGCGTGTGAGTCATGAAATGCACCAATAATAATCTTAAAGTTTAAGGAACATTACACATGCTTGAAGATAGAAGTATCTGATGATCCCAAAACATTTGGAATTACTACAGACATTTATATTCTCATAATATACCATATTAAATATTACCAAGTGAAAACTTATTAAGAATAATCCACATCCACTTACGATAACTCTCACCTGAAATTCTATATACTATGTGTCCCATCATAGTATTATGTTCAACCGCAGAACTATATTAAGAATATTTTCATAGCACTTCAAGTTTCTCATCATAGTGGGGAACTGATATGACCTTATCAATGTGATAAATACTATAGTACATTATTACATTAATTTCATGAAAAAAAATGAACAATATGTAATGATATTATTAATTAATATTCAATACATCATATATACATGTAATCAAAGTTCAATTAGTTGGTCCTAGGACACCAACTATAACAAAGAGATCATGAAGATTCTTTATAAAGGAGAAATATGTATCTTATTCTTTGGGAGGCATAACATCCCTAATTAAAGTAGGCCTATGGTATTCCTCTATACCCAGATTCACCTATTTAAGCTCATCAATGTTGGTAGATATTCATTCCTCAAATACGAGAGGGACATCTCTAAGAACTTATTCATTATCTTCTTCCACTTCAATATCGATGGAAGAAAATTATAAAGGAATGGATTTTTGAATAAGATACAATATTGTGTCATTTTTTCCCTTTATAAATAATGAGGAGGGGGATCCAGGTCCTGAGAGTGATGATATATAAGCATTACAATCTATGGTACTTTGTAGATGCTCTCCTTCCTCTCCATCTACCAAAATATTATTATAAGTAGGCAATAAAAGAAAATTTTCAAGGATAGAAAATGATATGAGAAATTTTTTATCTTCTATTAATGATAATGTTGAATATCTAGACTCTAAAAGTGCTAATGTGTGGGAATTATTATTAGGAATATTCTAGATATGCTCACTTTATTTTCCATTATGTCCGAGGGTAGAAGAAATTACAATACTCTAGGATTTAGTAGATGTATAGGGGCTATTTGTTTTATCATCGGTGAATTAGGGACATTTTATTACCTAGACGGTGATGCAAGTGTCTCCTTAGATCTTAGAGATAAAGTAGAAGTACTTTACTCCTAGTTATCATTGTTATTATTGGTATTATGGTCTTCTAATACATGTATGGATTTAGCAGGAATGAATGATATCATAAATATGGGAGAGAATGTTCCTAAGCCACATGTTTTTCTCCTACCTCAAGGGTTGAGGATGATTATATCCAAGATCCTTGAAAGTGTGGTATAAATATCGGTTAGACCCATCCTCATGTAGGGAAATTCAAAATAGATATTAATTTTCACGGGAAATACATTTATCGCAACCTGTGTCGATGGATCCAACTCTATAAGGGTAGTTTATTGTCTATTTTATTATTTGAAGGTGACAAAATTTTTAGTGCTTTCAGGTGGAATTATCATGACCTGATGACTACCTAAATTTGGAGTGATTTACTCAATCCGATTAATGGGAAATACATAATCTTCAATGAGTTATTGAAATGGGTTAACATGGGACATTTATAATCTATTTAGAGTGGTGATTAGAGTGAAATTATTAGTCATGAGTTGTTTTCCCTCTATTTAAAATAATTCTACATCAATGTTCTGAGACTCATAGGATTTAAAAAGAGATTTATCATTATAAAATGGCCTTTTTTGTCTATCAAAAGAGAATTTGAGAAACTAATGATATAATGAGGGAACCATCACATACTTATGTAACTAAGAACTTCCTAATAAGACATTTAATGTTATTTATTTTCAAACTATAATAAATTTGGATTCATAGATGAGATCCCTGAATTGAGATAAAACTTGATTCATCCAAGAGGCTTTGGTTTAGTCTTTTCATACCTCTAAATCATCAAAGTGGAGAGAGATAAATTATATTTTTTGTAGACCAACCATCATAGTTTCTATACAAGAATGGTATTGATTCCAGTGTTATTTTAAATCAAGACATGATTGGAATCAACATCATTAAATTTTCCAGTTATGAAAAAGGGCATGATGTGTCCTTGTATAACATCTCCTTATCTTATTCTATAAAGGAGATGATTCCATAAAATTTCGTGGGATCAATATTTGTGTGATATTATTAAGTGAAATTGACCTCAAATCCAAACTCTTGAGGGATTAAATGATCCTCTATAAGTTCTTCTCAATGCTCTGTTGATACATGAAGATCATCCTAGATCAAGAGACTTGTTGGAATGATAGATGGTTGTTTCAACATATCAAATATATAATAAAGAGGTATGAAATTACCACATTGAATCTTATAATTGTCTTGAGTCTTGGGATTCAAAGTTTCTTATTCTAGAAATTGTTTTTTATGATCAATATTTTTGGATCTTTCTACTACTTATGAGTTGGAATAATTATTCCTTCCCAAATTATGATACTAACTAAGTAATTGTTTTATTTATAATTGGTATTCAATTAAGATCAAATTATATTAATATTTGGATGAATCATAGGTATAATGGTTCTCTTTATTATTGAAATTAAGGTATTCTGACTGGGTTTCATAATAATATATGGTTTTAGTAGGGATATGGACTGAATGTTAAGATCTATGTCGATCATATCTTCCTTGACCCCATTAGCCTTGATGACCTCCCCCCATGTTATTCAACATTGGGTTGGTGGATTATATTTGTATGAATCATGTTCTTTTTTAGATAAAGTATTTTTCAAGTAAAACACATTGATTAATCTATAAATACATTCTTCATTTTATGGGGTTTCCACTTGGTGGGACAATAACCATTAAACCATTTGGTGGGATGGTTCCCATTCTCTTAGTAAAAATTCATGAAATATTATAGGATTCATATTGGCATAGGAAATGATATACATTATTTTTCCTCTACTTTAGTCTTTCCATTTTGGTTACAACACCTTTTAGAAGGCCAATTCTTGAGATATTATGGTGCTGCGGAAGTTGGTTTCATTGTTGCAGAAGAAACTAGGGACTCAACTAGCTGGTTGAGTTGTTCCCCAAGGATGGAGTATGCTTAGTTTAACATCTTCCTAGTCATATAATCATTAAAATTATTAGTATCCTTATTTTTTAATTATTTCTATCCCACTTATTCTTATGGTAGGGTTTCATAAATTCAAACTAATTGTGTTGGTAGTTTTACCAACTTAAGTTTTCCCGAATCCAATATTTTATGAAGGATTAATTTAAAGAAAAATCACTCTAATAAGGTATAACCCAATATTTATTGGAAATGATATTAATTTGTAAAATCATTGAGGAAAACCTAATTAGTATACTTGGGTTTTTTCAGATTTAGAAAATCTTTTCCATGGATGCGATGAAATATCTAGGGTCTTGTTCATTTCAGAATGAGTAAACTTCATTCTTTTATTATTTATATAGTGAACACCCATCCTATATTATCACTTCATAATGAAGGTACTAATTTTGTTGTCTTTTTAATTAAGGAGGGTTAACCACATGATATTTCACAGGTTTACATCCTAGATCTAGTTTCAGAGTTGGTTTAAGTGTAATAGTTTTTGTTTATGCTTTTCCAATCCTCTTTCCAAGAGCTGTTGCTGCTGGATAAGGCTTGGGCTTGATCTGTTGAATGGAACTTTACAACAATAGTGTGTTCATAGAAATCTCATGGAACCTTCCTAGGTAATTTACCAGAATGAGAAACATTTTTAATTCATCATAGAAAGTTTTAATACAGATCCCCATCAACTCTTATTGAGGGATTAAATGTTCAAGGAATTGGCCAGACCTCTCCACCTGGTAATAAATCCTGATTCCATATAATTTTCATGTTTTTTTTATTTTTAAAGGTCGGGAACTATAATATTCCTCAAAATTGAGATGAATTGGTAGTGTAACTACTGATAATGGTCGCCCATTATATGATCAATTTGAGTGGTGGATTATTTTACTAGAAAAATGATGGTCTTTCTAGGGTCTGTGTAAATTATTTGAGCTTATCTACCTCCTTATAGTCAAGGGTTTTCATTATGGGTACTCATCAAGATAGAAAATAAATCAAATGGTTACCTAGGTCCCCAATTATATTTAACCTTGGTAAAGTTGGATTTCCAAAGTTGGAAATAAGTGGAGTCACACCCACCCATTTGAGGTATGGTTTTATTTCCGATTGTACTGGTGCATGCTACCCCTCCATGGATCCTATTCGAGCTTCCAATGACTTAGTAATAACAATAATATCTAATGGAACCATTTTTTGAGAATAAATTTGAGTATTGGAAATGAAGGGTGGATCCTCACTTGGTGGGATTTCCAAAATTTGCTACTAATTTACAGCGTGTTTTGACTCAAGTTAGTTTATTTGACATGGTCCCAACTATTTCTCCAATGGAAGAAATTCCTAATATTCTTCTACCATTTTATATAGATAAATTGGTTATTTAGATCCTATATTAGGTGGATAAATTTTATTTTCTCTTGATGTTGTGATAGGCTCTTCTTAGCGAGGGAGATTTATTGAAAGTGGAATGTGAGTCTCTATTTAGAGGGTATACCTAGTAGGAATATTTCACATGAGAAACTTAGAGTTGAGTCTCTTTAACTCATTTTACTATACCTCATACTAATAAAATATCTCCTCAATTATATGGGGTTTAATTTCTTCAATTAATGGGTGATATGTAGCAATATCCTTCCCTTTTATTTGATTGAATCCCACCAGATAGGTGGTAATTGAGCATTTTAGATAGATAATAAATTTTTATCCTGATTTTGGATTTTGTTTAAACACCTTATTCAACTATTTCAGCATGGATCACATTCTGAATAAAAATATCCTCCTTCTATTCTTATACACTTTCCTCATTCTCCAAATAATCTATAAAGCTAGTGCTAATTACATTTACCAATGAATAATGTGCTACTAATATCATTTAATCATCAGAAGGATACAAGTACATGCCAATCTTGAATTATCTATAAAGTAGTAGGTTTACACCCCCTGAGTATCTATCCATTTTGAGGTGATGCTTTGTTTTATAACCCCAATGATTCTTCTCATTTTCCATCCATGTCTCTTATAGGATTTATTTTTGGGGGGTAATATGGAGAGAATCCACATAAACATTTTTTTGTACATGTCCAAAATTATAAAGGTGGGTCATGGAATGGGAGTAACCATGAACTATATTCTTGTAAAATTCCTACTTGTTTTTTAAAGACTAACTTACATGGGGGAGGAAGAGGCTGAGGTAAAAATTCCCCTAGCCCTGTGGGATGAGGTTTCTCCCAGATGGCTATGGTAGTGGATGCTACTATTGAGCTCTTGATCATGAAATCATTTGTCTGAGCATGATATGGGTGTAATATATGCTCTAGGTGTGAGATGATCACTATAATAGGAAACATAGTATCCAAATGTTTGGACGTTATTAAGTGAGATGCTTGTTTAACCTTTTTAGATGCCTGATATAGGAGTATTTTAATGTCTTTCTCTCATCGAGTTTGAAATTTTTGAGATTTGGATATAACAAAACCCTATTGAGTATACCAACTATCATGTTCATAGTTTATCCCTAAAATAATGACATGGCATGACATCGTTATTAGAGGGATCTATTGGTTGATGAGTTGGGTGAAATGTAATGATCCATGTTAACCTGATCCTTTGATATGTATGATAGATAGAGGGAAGACAATTAGATGACATAAATTCCTCAAAGAATCATGACATACACATTATATATTCTCACAATTCTTTTCCAACCTCAAGTTTCATTCCATTGAAAGGGAAGATAAATAAATATGTAATAAAAACATTCTAATTCTTTAATGTGGTTTTAGTATTCCATGTAAGTAAGAAATTTAACCTTCATATAATAAATATTTATCCACAGTCTTAGTTGAAGATGGTGTATACATTACTCTATCAAAGTTTATATAATGTTATATTGAGAGGTGGATATGAGCCATAATATGTCTGGTATGTTGTATTTGGATAGTTTTTTCCTTATAAACAAGGTTCTCTCTTCATCTTCTATGATATATACATCTACTTTTTTCAGACTAGAATGGTCATTTCCTAACTACCTTGTTATGGAGAGTAGGGTTGATTAGAATCTTCTCTATTGTGGTGGAATCTAAGTGATTCAAGTTTGGTTCGAAGAGAGAATATTTAATCAAGTTGTCTTTTGATTGATAAATAGTATCACTTGTTAGATATAGGATGATTCATATAGATACCCTCAATATCTCAAGTACTTCATGATATGGGGGATTTATCAAAGTTTATTTGGTAGGGGGAGGACCTTCCTATCAAAGTAATATGTCACTGTGGGGAGAAACTTTGTGGTGAACATAATTATGGGTATTAATACCATAATTATGAAATTTCAGATTTTAGTAAGGATTCCTATGACATATGCCATAGGGAGGATCTTTAGGGAGAGTATTGGAAAGGGGAGGACCTTATTTCCATTCGATCTTCAGATATAGAGGAGGATTTTCATAGAGATTACCATGAGATAAATTCATATGATCAATCATAATACCTCCATGTGGAGGACCTTAATAAATAATACTATCAGGAGGAAATCTAGAGTTGTTGGTAGCGATATTGTGGGGATGACCTTTACAACTTCTGATATTTCCTTGATCTGATAATGAGTATTCAAGATTTTTTCCCACCATTGAAATTTTTTTAGGGGCCTCAAGAATTCCAGTATCAAGAATAGCAGGGATATGTGAATTCTCTAGGGCTTTAGGCTAACCCTGGTGATATTTATTTTTGGATACTCTCTATTGGGAAGATAAATTTATGTAGTGTTCACAACTAATTTCATACATGGGAGCCTATTTTGGTAACCCCCATAATTCCATTAGACTAGGCCAATGAGAGTCTTCATAATGAGTAGGAATATGTATATACCTCTTGGTTTCCATAAGGATATGATAACAAAATTTTACACTCTAAAGGGGAGTAGGAATATGTGCCCGCTCATAGGTGAATGTTGAAATATGCTAACAAGTATTTTAAGATTTGGTAGGAATATTTGTCTAGCTTGAATTGGTCATTGAGATGGGATATATTTATCCAATTGGAATTAGAATGTGTTCCCAATACTATTATTTATTCTTCTCTATAATGTACTGATGAACCTCTATAATGAGAGTGGTAATTTGTGCCTACACCTGAGTATCTCTTGATATATATTGAATATATTCTCTGGTAATGGGGTCAGAAGTCCATGCCTATCCCCTGATGGATACTTGTCCATGTCAAAAACCATTTGTTTTTATGTTTCCAATATTAATTTAAATATATATAAAATTTTTATGGGGATATAGGCATTCCAATCTATCACTTACACAATTTGTTGAAAGTCTTCTACAATGGGAATGAGAATATATTCCCATTTCTTAGTGGGAGAAGGGATATGATCCTACTACTATCCACCAATTTACATTAGTATATTCTAATGGGATTGAAATTTTGGGGATGTAATGGGTGCCTTCCTCTAGTTGTTATCGGGATATTATAGAAATATTCTTATGATGTTTCTAGAGTGTGATTGTAGGATTTATGGGAGTAGGTAGGGGTGTGTGAATGTCTGGTAGTAACCTCTAGGATCTGTTGGTGGCCCTATTTAGTGGAATATGAGATATGGACCGACCCCATATGATTGTAAGATCTTAGGTCCTAGATATCTCTCTTGGATTATTAGATCTGAATGATTGGAGTGAGGGTTTTTTGATGGTATTTTAGTTAGCTATTGAGGGGTAGGTTCCATACAATGTTAATAGTGGCAGTTGATAGGGGCCCTCCTAGTAGGATCCTAAAATAGGGTGAAGTCATGGTTGACCTCTTGATCAGCCTCTCAAAGATAAGGGATGTATTTTTTTTCTATGCTCTCAGGAGAGACTCCTGAAGAAGTTCGAGGTGGAGGAAGGTTCCACCCTCTCCTTGATGATCCATTGTTTTCCATATGATCATTGAGGCTTCATGTAAAGGGGGTATTGTCATGAAACTACCAACATAGGAATGGTACCATTAAGGTGGAACTTCTAGATCAGTGCATTAGGTACATGGAATTGAATGTTTTGGGTGGGTGATAGATTCATCTGATTTGACAAGGCCCCATCCTGTGTAGTTACTAATGCATAGGTATATCATTGAAAGCATTCCATTTGTATTGAATAGAGTTATGGTGATAGAGGTCCTGTAAGGGAATGAAAAAAAAGAACTCATCAATGTAAAGTTACTAGTTATAAAACATTCTTAACTAATTGAGTGTGGGGAACTGATTTATCTAGGTTATTGAAATATTCACATCAGGTTTACCATTTTTATTTCAACCCAAAATACGATGGCTTAGCACTTGATTATGAAGGGATGAATGCTACAATACAATCTTAAATTCAGACCATTATATTTTTCTTTTGGTTTTCAACAAGGTTTATTCATAGAGGGGGATACAACCAATGACTCCCACGTACATGATAAGTGATTTCACTATGGACTTTATTTTAAAGGTATACGATCATTGGGGATTCTTACCAATGATGCTTAAAAAATCATATTGGTTGATAGGATGGGTGGTCAAAATTATCACACCCTATTAGGGGGAATTATTTCCTAGTACGGTACTCTCCTATAGATTGATGTCATGTTTTTAAATCCTTCCCAAATAATAGTATAGGACTGGTTACCCTCATGCAAGTAATAATTTATTATTATATGTCAATGTGAATATCTGTATATATTAGGGGTATCCCATGAATTTGATCATCTATATGTATCAAATTTTCACCATCAATGAAACTATCTTTATGTATCAATTTTTTTCAATTAATTAAACCATAAATTTTCATAATAGGTCTTCTATATTTATCCTATTGTTACATAAAAATTATGACTTATTAGTCACCATAGTTTAAACCCACCTAGCTAGGAGCTCTAGGGTTTAGCTCTATCCAGGAATATGGTAGATATTTTTGGTGCCCATATTGGGAAGATTAATAATACTTCCTATGTATCATTGTGAAAGGAATTAGAACTCTTGTAGTTTAATACAACTTAATGGATATCATCGTACCTTTTAAGGTTATGTAACTAGGACCGATCCATTAAATTTTACAGTGATAGAGATAATATTTTCATTATTTTTCATGTGTGTATCAATGATTTAACCCCTTGAAATTAGTCAATTTGAGATGATTTGTATCATTTTAATGTTTTTTCTGAATTTTGTACTTAAATGTGAAAAATGTTTAATTCTGGATATTTAGCAGTTTTATGGAGCTTATGTATTTTGGGCATATATTTTACTATTTTGATCCAAATAGAGTGATACCTTTCTTTTAGGATTTAATTTTTCGTTCTATTCAACTTTTCCTTATGGACCAAGGTCCAGTTCGACATATAATGTCCCATAAAAATTAATCAAATGGAAAAATCATTCTAGACTCTTGAATTGTCCCCACCGCAATTATTGAAGCATATCTCGGCCTAAATAACTCCAAATGAAGTTATTACAAATAGAATAGAAAGATAACTCCACGATTCATTTCCTCAATAAATTTAATGTATAAATTAGTTCATTAAGGATTCATTTGAATGTTTCCAAAAGGAGGAAGTTGAAGAGTCACATCGTGCATAAAATGTTATCATCAGTAATTTGAGTATAACCTTGGGGAAACTTATCCAAATCCACTGAATTTTTAGGGATCATGAAAAAGAGAGATTGGAACAACATTTATGAAGACAAATTCTCAAGATTAGAAAATTTAATATGAAAAACAGAATCAAAATTTTGGTGGAATAATTCTGCAGGGAAATTTTCTACTCTACAAGCCTATAAATAAAAGTGTTCACTTCCATTCTAGGGGGGTGGAAGAAGGTGCAATAGGAGATGTTCTGGGAGATTTTAATCTTGATGTTCTTTTTATTTTATGTTTTCGTTTTTCTTGTTTCCATTATACTCTTTTCTTTCCCTTTCAGCTCTATTACCCTTCACATGGAGGGGTAAAACCTTTGAGTTATCGGGGATGGGGGAGTTTCACTTTTGTAATGTCGGAGTTTTGTGCTTAAATGTAAAACCCTCTTTTTTTTGAATGATTTATATTATCAATGTTTCCCAATTATCTCAATGTTATCATGTTTTGGGTTTAGTGTATTCTTCCTTAATATCTTTGGTTGGAGACTTTTAATCTCCCTCTACCTGGTGCAATTTGTCTCAGTCGAGCAGATTGTGTTTGGTGGAGAGTGTCCAGTGATCGTTGGCCTGTGTGTAGAACTATCGAACATTTTATAGAGTTATAAGGAGTAATAATTCCCAATTTTGACTTGAATTATATATTTAGTATTTGTTTATGAACTTCCACACACCTAGGAGTGAGTTCCATTTCTTTCTTCAACCAAGGGTGATTGGTAACTCGATTGAGGAGTCTTTCTTTTATCATTCAATAGGAAGAGAAGGGGAATAATATTTATGACTATGATGACATTACAAAATGGGATCCTACCCTAATCCCATCACTCTCTTCATCCATTAGTGTTTAAAATTTCTTTTATAATTTCTTTCTTTATTTTTCAAATCAATCAATTTAAAAAAAAACCACTTCTTATTTCTTAAATTTAAGTGACAAACAAAATTTTTGTGAACTCCTCTCTGGATAAAACCTTGGTTACCCACTTTGCTGCATTTTAACTTAGGTAATAGTTGTTTTTGTCACACCCCATGATAGTAACATGTAAATTATCTTATCGTAAGTAAAACTAAATAAAATATGTATAGTAATAGTTTGTGTGGGGCTTATGCATGAGTGGTCTTTTCTAAGGATGATTTAGTTTGAAAAAATAATAGATCCCAACTAGGGTAAGTGTGATTTATTTAGGAATATGGTATGGATGAGATAGATATGGTTCCAAATCATAAGTAAAATGGACCTATGGTTGAGGGTGTTATGTTATTGGTAATATGGACCTACAAATATAGAAATTGAAGATTTATGATGTTGAGATTGGACCTTAGGGAGGAATCCTATGAATCTTACAAAAATAGGAATCAAATTCAATGTATTTAAAGATAAAAAATTTAAGGTTATGTGACATGACCATACTGTGTAGTTTTATATCATGCGGTGAGGATGTTATTTTGTAGATTAACATCACGTGAGTAGGAAACATGACATATAGTTTAACATTATTTTGTGGGGATTTAGGCCTCACTGTTTAAAACAGGATACATTAATTTCTTTGTATTGAAAGATATAAAAATAGATAATTAAGTGGGGATTATTCATATGATGCTATCTTGGAAATCTTTATTAGGAATATATCCCTTTAAAGTAATGTTTTGTGGAGAATATAGCTCCTTAAGAAGGATAATTTGGTTGTTGGGTGTTACACCTAGGAATGAGACCAATGATGAAATTTTGAATTGTGATAATGGAATTATAAAATCTGATATCTAATCCCACATGCATCATTCTCGATATGAGTAACAAGATATGGTAGAAGATCAAGCACATTTCATGATAAAATTTAGGTGGGACATACACCTAAATAGGAATCCAATGATGAATATAATTATTTCTTGCTGATAAATTATGGAGGGTATATGAAAGGTATGAAGGATATTACATCCTATAATAAATTATTCAGGGTTACTATAGGTGGGATTCCCTATGATTCATTTTATTGATGCTAATGGAATGACTAAAACATATCTCTAAGATATTCTTGATGTGAGAAACAAGAGGTATCATAGGATCAAGAAAATTGTATGAGAGTGTGACACCATGTTTGAATAGAGATTACACACTAAATATTACCAAGCCTCTTTCTATCCCCTTAGCTAATTGACAACTCATGATTGGTGAAATAATAAATAAGAACTATTTAGGTATCATGTTAGAAGTGAAACCCCACCATACCATCTTCCTGTAGGTTTCTAGGCTAGGAAAATGTACATAATATAGAGACAGGAGGAGTATGAAATACAACAATAGATATCAGGGGCTTACTCTAAGAGTGATGCAACATTCCACTTAGGGTTGGAGGAGAGAAGATTATAGGGTGATTACCGTTAATGGTGCTACTGTTTGGGATTACACATTCACTATAGGTGATATTAGAAGATAGAATTAATATATGTCACATGTTTTAGGAAGAACATAGGAGGCCTACTCATAATAAATGTATTTCAAGGGTAGATGTATTGCTTATTCTAATTGTGGTTGAATCTAACCTCTAATGAACTCATTCATCCACTAGGTGCCCAAGCTGATCGAGCTTGAATTTGGATCATCCATATATTGATTCATGTGCCAATGGAATTCTCACATGCATCCTTAAGATTGGGACCCCCATTATCAAGGGAATTCATGATTGAAAAAATCATGGGGGCACCATTTTTCATGGGAGATAGTTGGGAGAAATTTTTTATCATGGTAATGCATGATCAAAATAGGATCACAATGGTGTGCGTACCAAAATTATTCACATTCGGTGACTTTAGAGGAGGCCTTGATATATAGGAGGTCCAAATGGGGAATTTATATGAAGGAATAATTTACCATTTAAGCTAGTATGTTCATGAATCTTTAGTACAAGAGATAAAAAAGGTTGGTTTGACACTATAAAGGGATAGAGAAAGGATCTAACCAAAAAATTCTATGGTGAGTGACAAGGTTTCACCCAAGTAACACTAAGGTGAATTGATGATGGATTTTTCCAAGTGAAACTAGGTAAAAGTGTTAAGTGACTCACCCAAGTTATTCTATGAAGAAGAGATAAGGGCTTCACCTAAGTAATGATATGGTGAAGGGATAAGGGCTTCACCCAAGTTATGAGAGGGTGAAGTGATGAGAGCTTTTCACAAGTGACGCTAGGTAAAAGTGATTCTTTAGGCTACATGACTTGGGAAAATATTCTCCCTAGCTTTAGGGGGTCTATATAGATGATTTTAGAATAGTGATGCATAAAGTTATAGTTAGGTAAGGGTCATTCACCCTAGTGTTATTAGACTAGGAAGGAAGTGGTTCTTCATAAAGGTTATTGGTGTTTTTGACCTTTGGGGAACTCAAATACCCTATCTTTTGGTCAAATAACTTTGGTTTAGGTACTAAATAAGATACCTAGGGTATTTTAGGACTTTGGTGAGATACTAGGATGAGAAGATCTTTAGGACGTCTCTTGGTCTTCTAAAAAGTAAAAATTAGGCGCCCAATGGTCTCATTTATAGAAAAAATTAGGACCCCGGGCAATGTTGGTTTACCGTGCCAGTGATTTTCATAGGTGAAACATGCATTATGTACCTGCTTGTGCATGTGGAACATGCCGAATAAACTTACACAAACATCATGGTTTATGGGGAGGACTACATTTCTCTTCCTAGGACATTTAATTTTTATATACGAGGAATTAATTCTTCAATATCTTCATTATTTTAATGATAAGAGAGAATCAACACCCTTATATCCTACTCATAAATTATCTATTCTAAAAGTATAGGTTGAGCTGGTCAATGAATAAATAACATGTCATTCGTCTTCATGGATGAGGACATCACATTCCCATCATCAAAATAGATAAGCACATCACATGTACTATCTAGGTGCAATCACACACTCCATAGTCTATCTCAATCAAATTATTAAATTCTAAATCATTATATAAGAGTAAAAATCCCATCATGGTTAAGATATAACCAATGATATGATAAAAATACATACCTAATCACCCCTTGAGTTTATAAGTCAACATAGACATGTGTAAGTAGAGTATCAAAGTATAAAGGTTTTCATAAAAGTTATCTCACCAACCTCATTTAATAGCGACCAAAATATGATCCATGCACTCCTAGTATACCAAAGATATCTGCGAATGAAACTCTGTGTGATATAAACAATGGACCATCTAGTGAAGAAACACATTTTTATGTTACATTATCATATTCCTTATCTCTATATAAGAATCCTACTCACACCAACCTTAACATTTCATCATAACCTATAATACTCCATGACAAAAATTGATTAGTTATATTAAAAATTCATACTTTGAGAGGTCAATTATCATTAAACTTCATGAAATGTATATCAATATATAAATTTATGAATCCAATGTGAAATAATGACAAAATGGAGTCATCCTTTTATATGAAACATTTTATACCCTTAAAACACTATAATAATATTTAAAAAACCTTACAAAAGTTCTTATTTTTCATACCATACCTGAAAAAAATTCCATTTTAGCCTTACGTATGCTATTGTTTTAGAGGTTTTTTTACTCATTACATCATATGTAATTCCTATTGTAATTCCTTGACCTGAGTGTTGAGACCAAGTTGGAAAGAATTTTTTTCTTGAAGCTTTAAGAAGTTTGTGTTGAAAGTATTGTCTTCTGTTGTCAATGAGAAAAAATCAATTAAATTTTTAATGTTTTTTTGATTGGATATAAAGGGTGAAAGATTTTATCATAATCAGAATATCAGATGAAAAATTCTTTAGAACATTCATGAGGTTGTGAAAATGTTTTATGGAAGAAAATGTTCATCAGACTCACCTTGGGATTGGAATGAATATGTGAATTAGAATGAGGAATAGTATAAGAGTTTGAGTGGATTTAATGTTTAATTTTAAAATTATTTTCTGATATTAGATTTCTCATAAATCATAAGTTGTATGGAAATCTGGTGATGCTATCCTTATGAAGGAAAGGGGGAGAATAGATATCGCCAATCGGTTTAAGCTTTGTTAGAAAGATAAAAGTTGCTAAATAGATGGAAAGTAATATAAAAATTCCATTATATGTTAGATGATTCTATGATGATCCTAATGTTCTCAAATTCATGAATAATACATGATAAATTAATGAGTTTGTAGAAGAAAAAAGTTAAAGTTTTTCAGTCTCAGTTTATCGGTGCGAGATCACCAGATGTAGAATTTTTTTTAAGGCTAGGAATTTTTGTTTGAAATGTAAGATGAAGAAGATATTTGTTTTAATTCATAACTTTAAGGAAAAATATAAAAATCATCAAAGAAAGAAGTTGGTGTGAACCATAATCAGAAAAGGAAACAAGCTATTGCTGATACTGGTCCATAGGAAGCAGTGCGCCACTGATCAATAAGAGGAAGAAGTGATTTTTTGAGAGTTTTTGAGACCAATGAAAAAAAATAAGTGATGTTTTTTGGGATCAGTTCATATAATAAAGTCATAGAATAATCGACCAGATGAAGATCAACAATATAGTAAACCTTTTTCATCAGGTTGAATTTTATATTTCAAGTGGGTCAAGAAAAAAAGAAGAACTGTGGTATGTTTTTCAATTGGGTCAAGAAGAAAAGAATTCATATTTGTTTTCTTTTAATTGAGATAAGAGTCATCAGACATGAAGTGGTGTCAACTCACTAGACTGGATCTAACACCAATTCATTAGAGTGAGATAGAGACTGATCCACCAGACACATGATAACACCAATACATCATCGAACATAAGATCATCTGACTCAGGAAGTTGTTGAACAATTAAATAAAATATAAAATGTTTTGAAGCTTCCAAGAAGTGCTGACATATTTAGAAATTATGACTATGTTTATGGTAGAATGGTTTCAAATGTTTTTTGTATTTCAGTTTTTATTGAGCTTTGTAATTAGAATTTATTTGATTTACATGTTATTAATTGGTATAGAGAAATGTAATGATGAAATTGCTATTGTACATATCTCTTCATCGTAATGAAGAAATCAGAATGAAAATCGAAATTATACTGAAGAATGTTTAGAAAGTTTGAAGCCAATTGAATTTGTTAGAAGATTCCATATGGTTTAAGAAGAATAACGAAGTTTCGAGAAGAATAAAGAAGATTAGAGTAGCACTGGAGAAGTCAAATATAGATCCCAAATGAAAGGAAATTTGATGATTTGGAAAATTTTGTTAAGTGGGAAAACTTTTTAGATTCCATCCTAAATCACTTTTGGAACACCTATAAAAGGAAAATATTACATTGTAATTTCTGACAGATCATAACACTATTCACATCTAGACAAAGGGATATAAGTTACGAAGTTGAAGAGAGAAGAGGTTTCGGGATAGAGTTTTCTTGAGGAACTTTTTTGGATAGAATAAGGAGAAGGAAGAATGTATTTAGAGTTTCTCAGATCAGACTTGGCCCTCAGATAGGGCAATCTGACTGAGATTTATTGACTAAGATAGATCCGGTTCAAAAATGTTTCAGTGGTTTTCTAGTGGAGTTATATTTATAACTGGAGCAATCAAACTGAGGAATTATATTGGGATATCAGATTTATTTTTATTATAAAGTCCAGATAAGTTTTTACGTTCTGATGGGTAGGAAAGTGAAGATTTTTTTTAATGGTTATCAAAATAGAAATTTGGCAATTCATCATAGTAAAATGTTTAGAAGCAATTGGTGAAAGTTTCATAACTTGTTATGAAAACTTTTATTACATAATTTGTACTACAAGAAGCACATGAACTATTATGTTGATCATAGTGATACACAAGTGTAAGGGAATATCCTAATTGTTAGTATCCACACAAAAGTATTATTTTATAGAGGATTATGTGTTATTTGACTGTTTTCAAACCATACCATGGATGTAACTACTCTTATTGAGTAGTAAACTTTATAAATACTTATTTTCTTGTGAATGTGTGATTTTTTTTATTTTTAGTAAATTGATAAATCTTTAACAGGAGGTGACAGTTGTTTGAAAAGAAAGGAAACATAGAAAAAAAATATATCACCGAATCACCCCCTCCAATATGAGTGATACATTGATTATGAATGGGAAATATAAATTATTATCAGAGCTAAGGTTTATTTTGTTTACTCTTTTCTAAAGTGTTTTTGAAGAGAAGTTGTGATGAATAATCTGAATTGTATGAATAGTAAAGGGATTCTGGTCTCTGATGGTAATAAATATCCTATATGGAAAGATAGAATGTTTCCTTATCTTATGTATCTTGGGTATAATGTTCTTGAATCTATAACAGATGGATTTGGTCATATTAATGAAAATATTCCTCTTACATGTGACAATTGGGTCTTGGTAACAGCACCAACACCCCACCTTAACATGGCCATCAGGTCCTGGCCCGCTAGGTAACCCTAGTTTCCTTGTAGACACGTGGTGCCCACCCTGGGGCCCATCCATGTGCCCGAACGGGTTATCTGACTAACAAATTTCTCCACAGGCCAACAAATTTCCTTTCCAGTGTGCTTTGTCCTCACTCGCACACACCCTGGGAAACTTCCATGAAGGTCACCCATCCTGATCACTACTCCAGACCAAGCATGCTTAACTGTGGAGTTCTAATCAGACAGGATCCTGTAAAGGAAGATGCACCTTGTTGACATGAGTCATATCATCTAATAATTTAAACATTTAACATTTTGGGGTGTTACATTCACCCCCCTTTAGAGCACAACGTCCCCATTGTGGTTCCTACATTTCAACCCAGGCAGTGAACCACACTTAAGGCTGGGTACCACCTCTAATACCAAATTTGACAACTGGGTCCCGATGACAGCACATACACCCCACCTTAACATGGCCGTCGGGTCCTGTCCCACCAGGTTACCCTAGTTTCCCCATAGACACGTGGTTCCCATTCTGGGGCCCATCCACATGCCCGAACGGGTCATAAGACTAATGAATTTCCCCACAGGCCAACACATTTCCTTTCCAATGTGCTTTTTCCTCACTCACACACACTCTGGGAAGCTTCCCAGAAGGTCACCTATCCTGATCACTACTCTAGGCCAAGCATGCTTAACTGTGGAGGTCTAATCAGAGAGACTCTAAAAAAGGAAGGTGCACCTTGTTGACATGAGTCATATCGTCCACTCTGGGGTGTTACATTACATCTGCTGATAAAATGAATCTTGAGAATGATGGAAAACCAAGAATTATTTACTCTAATCAATTTCTGAAAGTGAGTTTCTAATAGTGAAGGGTGTTGCCACTACTAAAGGTATGTTGGATAAGCTAAAGAATATTTATGAATGAAATAAAAAAGTGAAGAAGGAAATGTTACGAATCTAGATATTAAAGTATGAAGATCTCAATATGGATGAGTATGAATTAGTTGGTGACTTATTTACCAAGGTAAATAACATTGTCAATATTATTTTATGTCTTGGTGAAAAGTTAGAATATTCTAATGTTGTTGAAAAGATCTTGAGAATTATTTCTAACAAGTTTTATGCCAAATTTTCTTCATTGGAAGATAGATATACAAAAACATTATTCTTGGATGGTCTTCATAGTACTCTCACCACTTATGAAATGAAAATAGAGAAAGTTATGAAAGAAAAAACAAAAGTTGAAAGAGAAATTTATTTCAAGGATTCCACGAAATAAAATCCAAAGAATATTCTCGAAGAAGAAGATACTGGAGAACTCTATTAAAAAATGTGGTAAGTAAAATTCTTGATGAATTTTTATCCTTATTTTCTAAAAATGTGAAAAGATGTAAAATAGAGTATAAAGGAAAAAATCCATTAAAATGTTTTGAATGTAGAGTTTTTGGGAAATTTACTGTGAATTACCCCTGAATAAATATTGAAGATAATATTGATGAAGATGATATAAGGTAGATAAGATCATCGAATAAATAGAATGATAATGAGAAATTTTATTCCTAAGGGAAGGTTAAAAAAATATCCAAATCCAAAAGGAGAATTTTTCGATATAAAGATGATGAAAAAAAAGACAATGGATTTGAATCTTAAAATTCTACTTAGAATGATGGAGAGAATTATTTTATTTCAATAGTTAAAAATTAAGAGTTCATAAGTAACAATTCTGAAGAAGAAGAAGAAACTCAATTAGAATATCATCTGAAAGAAGTGTTGTGGAAAAATCCCTCAAGGTAACATTGCAGAATTTTTGGGTTGTTTTTGTTTGTTGAAAAAGAAGGTTTTTATGGTGAATTGTCAAGTTCTAGAGATGTTGTTGACAATTCATGTTGACAAAGAACCATGAAAGAGGAATTGAATATCTGTAGGTGTTACAAAAGAACAGAATCAAGGTGGCGTCGTTTTCCAGTGTTTGCCAAATTTTTGGGGTCCAAAATTTGGAGTTTAGTTTTCGTCATGGAAAGTGTATTTTCTCAAAGAGATCATCAAAATACGGTGAAGGCATGAATTTTGAGAAGATGGTATTTGAGAGTTGTGCTTCAATAAGGAACAAATATTTATGGCGGAAGTATTCGTGAAACGATGAGCTTCACAAAAGCGATGAGCTTTGCCTTACTGGGAAAATGGAGCTTCATAGTCGGTGACAAAGTTATTTGTGGTCGTCAATGAAAGGATTCATAATTTTAATGGGAGCCACAAAGATGGAGTGCTCTATGATTACAACAGGTTTTGAAAATGGAAAATTACAATAGATATTCATGAATTGAGGTGCACCGTAAATATGGATCCAGAAAATGCGATTGAGGTAGTGGAGATTCATGATGAGCCAAGTCTATAAATATGAGGCCACCCCCTTCAAAAGGTGTGTATGAGAAGAGATACTCAATGAAAATTATTAGTATTTGAGTTCATAAAGGAGCTTTGCGAAGGTGGTATGTGAAGTCATTCATGAAGGCTATTAGAAAACCGAATGTTCAGAGCACCGCGAAAGAAAGGACTTCATGAAGGACCTAAAAATCCAACCAAAACTTGTGAACTTATTGAAGTCTAGGTTTGGAATAGAGAAATAGGTTTAATTAAGGAATGTTAGGAGCTTAATGAAAAAGAAATATGGAGATTAATGAAGTCCAGTTTTTTATTCATGAAATGTGCTTCACAAAGGCCAATTTTTGCTTCATGAAAAGGAGATTCGCAAAGGCAGCGAGCTTTGTGAAAAGAGGTGAAGAGGTATTTCATAGTGTTCAGTGGAAAGGGGTATTCATCAGTGGATGAAATTTGGACTTCAATAGAGAATCTATATATAGTGGAGGATGCATTCATTAGTGAGAATGAATGGACCTACATGTATTTGAACTATGAGTGGATATTCTGAAGAAGCAGTGAGCACACTTCAGTTGAGATAACAGTGAGCTTTCAAATTGTGCTTGGTTGTAAACACGAAGGGACAATGATTACACTTTGAACCTATAAACAGAAGTGTGCCTATAGTGGATTTGGTATATCAGAACATCTCCAGTGTATTCTTCTTGGACGTAGCCCAGTGTGGGTGAACCATATAAAATTGATGTGTCTTGTGCATGCTTTAATCTTTGTTCATACTCTAAAACAAGGAGAGATATAAGAGAGTTTTTTCTAACAACAAAAAAAATCAAAAGGGGTAGTTTTTTTAATCTATATACCCTGATTTACCCCCCTCTCTTGGTATCTAGCCTAGTGGACCTAACAAGAAGAATTGTAAGAGTGATTGTGAAATATAGGAAGGCTTTAGAAAGAAATTAAGAAATTAAAAAATGAAAGTTCCTTAATAAAAAATCAATAATGTTTTCCTGATGAAATAGAATTTTTTCTAGAATATTTTAATGACTTGAAGAAATATATTGAGAAATAATAGAATTGGAAAGAACATTTTGAAGTTAAGTTGAAAGAAAAAGAAGAATAATTGGAGCTTTTTTAAAAAAATTTCCTAAATATGAGTAGAGAGTTACAAGCTTCAAGAATTTTATTTCTCAATTTGGAGAAGAATAAATCTAATAAAGTTATGTATGTGGCCAAAATCAATAAATTGGAGAAGTTATAAGTTTCAAAAAAATATGAGTCTAAGAAAATTCCTAAAACTTCTGGTTCTGATAAGGAAAAAAATAAAACTAAGATGAAGAATAAGGTTTTGATTAAGAATATAAAGTTTGGGACTAAACCAAGTTCTAATGTTAAAGAAAAGAAGGTTTCTGAGAAACATGGTCATAACTCTAGACCGTATGGAAGTTACAGAGGTAAATATTCTTTCTATGGATACTACTGGTCTTATGGTGGATTTTTGGATATGAAAAATATGTGTTGGTATAATAAAAAATATAAAAAATATTCCATGAATTACAGAAGGAAAAACTTTAGGTGTAGTCAATCATCTCAAAGGAAGAAATTGTGGAAGGATGTTTTGAAGAATGATGAGAAGGTTTTTATGAAAATTAAAAATAGATTCCAACCTTTGAATTCTATTTGTTAAGGATATGAACAACCTGTACATCTTATAAAAGTATTCCTTGTTAGTTTGGAACAATAAAAGTTTTATAATGAATCTCAGAAGTCAGGTGTGAATAAATATAAAGAGAAATTAAAGGTTCTTATTATAGAAACTACTCTCAAAGATTCAAAAGGAGAATAACATTGGATCTTTGATAGTGGGTGTTATTCTCATGTGACTAGAGACTTAAAATTTATAAATAGTTTGAAAGACTTCAAATAAGGAACAAAGAAATTTTCTAATGATAAATTCCTTTGAATCAAAGGTGTTGGATTTGATATTATTGGGGGAGAAAAGTTAAATTCCAAGAATGAATTGTTTTTTTATGGGATGAAACACAACTTTATTAGTGTTTCAAAAAAAATTAATTAAGGAAAAAATTTTATTTTTAGAAAAGGTGGGTTTGTTGTAAAAAGAGAGGAATATGGAAATATAGTTATAAAAGGAAAACTTATGAAAGGAAACCTGTTCTATATTGGCGAGGTTCAAAACTAGTGTTACTTAAGTATGATAGAAGAGAACTAGTTGTGACATAAAAATATAGGATGCATGTATCAGAGAAAAATGAGCAAGTTATCAAAGTGAGATAGTGTCCCTAGAATTCCTTAAATTTCAATAAGAATAGATTGTTGTTTCATAATTTGTTATAAAGTGAAAATTACAAATTTTTTGCATAATAATGTTAATTTTTTTCCAAAACAACCCCTAGAACTTCTTTATTCTAATTTTTATGGGCCAAGAAAAAACAACAAATTAAATCATGGAGATAAGTACTTCATTAATTTCATTTATGAATTTACTCACATTACTTATGTTTTATATACGAAACATAAATTGTATTCTCTAAAAATGTATAAATGTTTCATGAGAAAATATGAGACGGAATTCAAGTATTCAGTAAAGAAGTTGAGAATAGACAATGATGGTGAATTCAAAACTGAGGAGTTTGAAAGTTATCTTGAGAAGAATGAAATTCAGCATGAGTTAAGTACACTATATAATCTGCGACAAAATGGTGTTTCTAAAAGAAAAAATATAATTTTGGTTGAAATTAGATGAAATATGTTACTTGAACATGGTATCTCTCATTACTTTTTGGACAAGCAATGAGTACTTCTATTTATATTCAAAACTGATGTTTCTGTAGGAAAAGTTCAGATATGACTCCATATGAAATGTTTTATGACAAAAATCCAAGTTTAAAACACTTAAGAGTTTTTGATAGTCTATTAATCATAAATAAAATAGGTGGAAACCTTGGAATGTTTGAGTAGAGAGGTGAATATGAAAATTTTCTTGGATATGATCCCAAATGAAGAGGATATAGATGTTTCAATAAATAGTTATGAACATTCATTTAATCTACTTATAAGAAAGTTTTTTAAGACTCTAAGGAAGATGGTAAACAAACTCATGTAGATAAGGAAGATGAACAAGATGAAATAATTTTTGTTAATAGTTTTGATAAGGATAAAAAAATTGAAATCCTACTAAAAAAGAAGAATCAAACTCATCTATTTCTAGTGATGAGGAAGAATATAAAAAATCTCATCCTAGGAAGAGGAAGAAAGTGGAAAAAATAAAAACAAAATTGGTGATCAACATCAAATGTTTCAAACAAGAAGAACATAAAAAGATATTAATGATACTTATTTTTATTAAAAAGTTGATCCAAATGATGTGAATTAATATTTTGAGCATTGAGAATGGGTTCAGGCTATAGATGAACAGTTGTATCAGATAGTGAATAATGATACTTGGGAACTCATACCTAATCCAAACGAAAAAAATGTTATTGGTACAAAGTGGGTGTTTCAGAAAAATCTGAATAGAGATGGTAAATTAATAAGAAATAAAGCATAGTTAGTGAGAAAAGGTTACTAACAGATTCAAGGAATTTATTTATATGTTACATTTTATATATTTTAATGGTTAGAAAGAATTATAATCTTTCTTGTTATTACTGCGCAATGATGTTACAAAAATTTTTAGATGGCTTTGAAGTTAGCGTTTTTGAATGTTGATCTTGATGAAAAAGTTTATATTGACAAACCATGTAGATTTTTTGTTGGTAAGGATGAAAGTTATCTGTGTCAGTTAAATAAATCCTTTTATGGGATAAATTAAGCTATGAGGGCATGGTATTCCAAATTGTATACCTACCTAAGAAATTTGAATTTTAAGAAAGGAAGGGTCAATAGTAATCAATACATCAAATAAAGTTAAGAGATTTAACTCATTGTAATTGTTTATGTTGATGATATTATATTTTCTATAAATGATGAAAGGAATTATGAATGGTTTGATGAAGAGATGAAAAATTTAATTAAAATTTCCATGATGGGTGAAATGAAATACTTTCTTGGGTTACAAATCACACAAAATAATAAACAAATATTTATTTCTCAAGAAAAGTATGATGAGGAACTTCTTAAGAAGTTTGTATTGGAAAATTAAAAACCACTTTACACACCAATTTTAGTGGAAACCAAGTTGAATAAATGTTGATAAGGTAAGGAAGTTGACTAAGGAGTTTCTGAATCTGATTGGATTTGTTTCTATATTTGACTGCCTCAAGACCAGACATTGAATATGTTACTACCTTATGTGCCCGATTTTAGAGTTCTACACAATAATAAAACCTATTAGATGGAAAAATAATTCTAATATATATAAAAGGAACAAAAAATTTAGGAATAAAGTGTGATAACTCATAAATTATTGACTTTTTTGGGTATTTAGACGATGATGGGGATGGAAATGTTGATGATAGAAGATCCACATCTGACATATTTTTCTTACTGGGAATAATTTGTGTTAGTTGGAATATAATGAAACAATATTCAGTAAATCTTAGCATAGATAAATATGATTATATTTCTTCCTCTCAATATGCTATATAAATTATGTGAATGAAGACACATTTGGAAGACTTACTTGTTGAAGTAAAGTTTCCCTTGCTCTTAGGTTGTGATAATAAAAGTGACATCAACCTTACAGGAAACCTGGTACAAAATTATCATTCAAAACATATTGACATCAAATACCACTTCATAAAAGAGCACGTGGAGAATAATGAATTATCAAACAGAGTATGTTCCTACATCAGAATATATTAATGACATATTCAAAAAACCTTTACCGAAGGAATCATTTTTTTAAGCCGAGGCTGAAAAAGGGTGTCCAAACTCTTTATCACCAAGTTTGAGGTATGTGTTTCTATTCCCTCTCTTGTCTCATATTTTTATAGTGTTTTCAAGGTGTTGAATTTTTTCATAAATCTATCCATTGATATGTGATAAAAATTTTAAAGAATCATCTATGTAGGGGGAGTTATGGGTAAGCTATGAACTTAGCATGTAAGTTTGTGAAAAATTATAAATTTTTGTTGGAGTTTCTATATGAAACTTGTGTTTATAGGAAAGTTGAATAAGTAAAGAAAAAGTGAAGAAAATATGAAGAAGTTTCACGAGTCACTACTTTTGGACAACATGGTTTTTCTGTCAATGATTCTTGTTTCCTAAAAGAGTTATATCAAATAGGATTAGAATTCATTGATAAGTAATATATAGATCGATTTTACAAAGTTTAGTGATTTATGAACCTTATTTAACAACAAAATACAAAGGGGGATATTGTTATGACCAAGTTTTTAAGAAGTTTCTTTTTAAAATTTGAAGAAGTTTGCACTGGAATTATTGTCTTTTTTTCAAGGAAAATAAATCAATTCACTTTGTAAATATTTGATAATTAGATTAAAAGGATTAAAGGTTTCATCAAAATCATAATATTAGATGAAAAATTCTTAAGAAAATTCATTAGGATGTGAAAAAGTTTTCTTGAAGAAAAGGTTCATCAGAATTACATTTGGTCTAGAATGAAAGTTTAAATTGGAATGAGGAAAAGTACCAGATTATGAGTGTCACTAATTTTTAATTTGATGATGCTTTTCTGATATTTAAGTTCTAATAAATAATATTTTTTCTAGAAAACTTGTGATACTAGCCTTATGAAGGAAAGGTGGATAACAAGTGACACCACTCATTTTAAGAATTTTTTGGAAATAAATAAGTTACTAAGAGGATGGAAAAAAATAGAAAATTTCCAATGTAAATTATATGATGCTACAATGATCCTAAATTTCTAAAATTCATGAAGAATTTATGATACAAGCAGTAGTTTTTAGAAGAATAAAGTAAAATATTGCTGGTCTCAGTTTATTGGTGTGAGATCATTGGACACAGAATTTGTTTTAAGGATGGGAAGTTTTTTTTAAAACATAAAAAGATTAAGATGATGGTTTTCAATAAAAACATTCAGCAAAAATATAAAAATATTGGAATAAAGAAGTTGGTGTGAACTATAATTAGAAAATTAAAGAAGATTTTTATGATACCGGTCCATCAAATGTGGTGTTCCACTGATCAATCAGAGGTATAATTGTTTTTTGGGAGTTGTTGAGACCAATGAAAAATAAAAGAAGTAAATTATGTTGGGACTGATATATATAAGAAAGTAATATCTTGATCAACAAGATATATATCAAAAATATAGTCAACCTTTTTCACCAAGTTTGATTATTTGTTTCAAGTGGGTCAAGAATGAAAGAATAACTATGATATGTTTTTCAATTGGTTCCAGAAGAAAAGAAGTAATACTTTGTTTTCTTTAAATGGTGTCAAGATTCATCGTATATGAAGTTGTGAAGACTCACTAGACTAGCACTGACACCAATTAATTTGAGTGAGATAGAGACCGACTTCTCATATTCAGGATAACACCAATACGTCATCAGATATTGGACCATCAAACCCATGAAGTTATTGAGAAATTAAAGAAAATATGAAATGTTTTTAAGATTCCAAGAAGTACTGATATATTTAGAAGTTGTAACTATATTTATAGAAGAATGGTTTTAAAGGTTGTTTGCCTTTTAGTTGGCACTATCAATATAATGAGAAGTCATTTGATTTTTATGTGATTGATTGGTATATAGAAACATAATTATGATTTTTTTTTGTACATATGCCTTCATCATAATGAAGAAATTATAATGAAAATTGAAATTAGACTAAAGAATAGTTAAAAAGTTTGAATATAGATAAATTTTTGAGAAGATTTGAGAAGGTTCAAGAAGAATCGAGAAGAGTATAAAAGCATTGAAAAATTCAAATATGGAGCTAAAATGAAGGAGAATTTTAAGTTTTGGGAAAAAAATTTAAGCGAGAAAATTTTTCATATCCCCACCTAAACCACTTTTGGTACACCTATAAAAGGAAGAGAGTACATTGTACTTTTTGATGGACCATAACATTGTTTATGGGGAGATAAAGAGAGAGAAGTTCAGAAGTTCTATAGATAATATATTTATAGATTGAATTTTCCTAAGGATGATTTCATACTAATTATGGAGAAGGAAGATCGTATTTATAGTTTCTTTGATTAGACTAGGTTATCAGACAGGGAAATAATACTAATATTTCTTAACTGATATAGAAGAATTTCATAATTTTTTTAGTTTTTTCCTTGAAGAATTATATTCTTATACTAAGCAATTTAACTAAGGAATCATACTGGGATATCAGACTGAGTATCATTACAAAGTCCAGATAAGTTCTTACCTACTACTGGGTTGGAAAGTGAAGAATTGTTTTGAATATTATAAAAAGTGAAATTTGATAAGGAAAAATAGTAATATGTTTGGAAGCAATTGGTGAAGGTTTCTTAACTTGTTACACAAACTTATATTACATCATTTCTTCTTGAGTAAGTACATGCACTATTTTATTAATAATAGTACTACACAAGTGTAAGGGAATATAAATTTTTTTTTATCCCCAAGAAATAATTTTTTCTAGTATATTTTGTGGTATTGGATTATTTTCAAACCATACCAAGGATGTAGCTACTCTTATTGAGTAGTGAACCTTGTAAATACTTATGTTCCTGTGGATGTTTGATTGTTTTTTTTCAAAAAAGTGAAAAATATTTAACAGGAGGTTAAATTTGTTTCAAAATAAAAGAAACATAAAAGAAAAATATATCACTGATTCATACCTCCCCCTCTCACTGATACATTGATCCTAGCTTGGAAATATTACCAAGAGATACTTAACCGGTGCTCCAGACTGGTGTGCCGCATGACCTTAAGCACACCTCTCCATATCCTAAAGGTTAATGACTAGTAGTGAAGGTATACTCAGAGATAGTGGGGAGACTATACCCTATTGTGATAATAATAAACATAATAATTATAACAACACTATGGAAATTGAAAAACAAACCCAGCAGAATCCACATAAAATAAAAACAATATCAATCCAAAATTACATTGACTAAACATACAAGATAATGTGTATATTTCATAAAAGTCATACATAATCATGCAATATCTCCGGTGGGATGATCATATAAGTATGTAAGAATGACCCAAAAATAAATCTACCTTGGAATAAAAGAACCACATTTTTTGTCTACTAAAAACTATGCCATCCATCCCATGAAACCACAAGACATCCCAGCTCACTATGTTCCTGACCATGATCCTGATACCTTTCCTGCAGTCAAAGCCATAAAGTCTGCACATGTCCCAAGGGGCCTATGGAGGGTGTGAGTATGAACTTTATAGATTACCACAAACATATTACCAACTAACATCCATACATATACCAATGTATAAAAGAAATAAATAAATGAAAAGAACACAAACATCACATAACCCACTTCACTTATAATCAACAACCACAAGGGATATTTTACCTACTTCGGCCAATGCCAGAGTGAAATGATGCATCCAATGTTTATTATATTTTAAGGATCCTAGATATCCCATCCATTTCAATATTAGAAAACATCATGTTCCCACCATGACCACATACACAACATGTCATTACCTACCTATGTATCCATTAAAACCCATTGAGTTAATATGATGTCCCATCAACACACCCTTAAAACATCATAAACCCAATGGAATTCAACATATTAAATAATAATCATCTTGGAAAAATGATGTACCAAGGAATTATAATATCCATACTTTCATAGTCCTCGACCATAAACCATAGAAAACAATTACCCTCAACCTATATCCTATAGTCTCACACACCATTAAACGTGGCCTTCTATGATGATCATATCCATCTAACTAATTTTCATTATAATAACCTAAGTTTTTATATCTATGAAGGACCCTATCCACACTATTTGCTCAAAACCACCTCACTATGACCTTATCCTACGTGAACATGACCCCAATAGTGCTCTTGACTAAAAGCGATGAGCAAAAATTACCAAAAACCTTAGGTCACACTGTCAGTGAACCCCCGTCTTCACCTACGAACCATGTCTCCCAACTTCCAATGATCAAAAACACCTAAGGTCTCATGGGACATTCCATATACATTCCCATGGAGCCAACATAGTCATATGGATAATTTAATAAATTCATATAACCAGAATCATCCTACTGAACCAACCACAAAACCCCCTCTGTAAGATCCCATCTTTTTCCAAGTATGTCCCTCTTTGAGTTTTTTATTGAGCCTCAGTGGTCGTGTCTTGTTCGGATATGGAGAGCCTCTATAAGGGAAAATGAACTAATTTTTGGGGATATATGGTTGTTTGAATTAATGGAGTCTGGGTATAAATGTGTCAAGTGTTACCATCTGTTCTTGGTAAGTTGATAAGGCTTAAGTTGGTTTGGGTTTTTATAAGGAAACTATGCTAAAAAACTGTATAAAGAATAGTTACATGCCGTGTAACTGTAATACATGATTTTTAATTGTTGATAGACACAAATCATGAATGGTTATTGGTCATTAACTAATTCATGGCATGAAAGGAATAGATATCATGTATGTATATTACACATAATGTAATATTTAATTGGAATAAATAAAAATCTGAGGTGATGGGTTTTTCGGCATATCGCATTAAAAGTAATTTGACAATTTTTAATTATATTAAATGTCATATAATTATCCAACCTTAAGTTTTAAGTGTTCCATGTTGTTGAGTTTTATTTTTAACTCATATATAAATTTCCCCTCTCAGTATAGGGTGACCTTATGTGAGATTTTGGAGCTCCTCCCTCTATTTCGGATGTCCCATTTGTGCAATTGGTCCCTGGGTAAGTGACTTTTATTTGGTTTCCTATTCTTTCCCATTGATATCCAACCATTGTGGTGTAGTCCCTTGACAGTGTACATTGATGGTTTTGATATTATTCAATTTTTATCTAGGGTCATTCTTATGATCATCTACACCTTCTTCCTCATGGTTGTTTTCTATTAGAATCACTGTTTGATCATCGGTTAAAGGTATGGGTATAAACCTTAACCCCGTGGTTTGATATTTTTCAAGTATATGAAATATTGATATTGATGCAACAAATGTTCACCTAAATTGATTTAATGATGAATTTTATTATTCATTAGAGTCCCTTTGGATCCAATTGGTTATTGACCTGGATTATGGATACTATTTGGGTGAGAAAACTTTTGATTAAATGAATTGATTAATGGCTTAAAGTTTGTTTAGCATGATATAGATTTTGGGGTGATTTAATGATATATATTAACCATTGGTTTGGTTTGTTTACTGAGATAACTGAAATTTTTATATTTATGACCAATTGATATACGAAAAGTGTAATTAAATGATAAATGGTAATTCACATAATTAACCATTGATCTTGATGATGTGATATTGTGATATCCTTGTTATTATAACTTGTTCTATATGGAGATGGGACTGATATGGGGTTCAAGACCGAGGACTTTTTAGTCTTTTTTGAGTCTACTAATCTTTTATTTTGTATTACTTATATAATGACATTTAGTTATATTCCTACACATCATTACATTATTCCTTGATTATTTATTGGATGATCCAGTTGGATTTTATTATTGTTATTCCATTGTATTGTATTATTTCTATTATTTTCTCAATATGATATATATTAATTTGTTTATATTGATTTTTTGTGTGTTTTAAACTCGAAATATAGGTGTTATAGTCTTGCCACTATATTTATCACACCCTCATTGCTAGTCGACAAACTCTAGTATACATGGAGGTTCTCTTGAGGTCTCATAACCAACCCTTTATGGTCACATGATAGAGTGTTGTATTGGTGTAAATTACGCCATTTTGCACCATCCATTCCATAAAATTCTAAAACATACACTTTTACTATCATGGGTACCCCTCAACACCACCCAATAAATAAAGAAAACAAAATTAGTATAAAATTGATCACACATGGACTACCCCACTCAAACCAATTTACCGTGCACTACATGTCACCTTTATAAAGAGAGGAAATATAGGAAACACCTAAATTATAACTATATATTATTTATCATCAAAGATCGACCTTTGATTTGTCTTTATATGGTGGAAATTAGAAAACTAGATAAAAATCTTGAAAATAGGGAACACCACCATAAATAATGAAATACCTAGAGAATAATGAAATAAATCAATAAATATGAAATAAATTGTGTTATAAATACCCCACTCTACCTCTTGTGTTGTGTGTAACTAAAATATATTGAGAAATGAGTGATATCCACTCCTTGTAAACTTAAGTGCGGAGGAAAAGGGTGTTCGCAATGCTCCTAGCCAAATAGAATTTCCCCTACCTTTCCCTTTATTTTATTTTTCCTAGAAGAATAAATTCATGGTGTGAAAATGAGTTTTTTCCATAAAAACCCTAGGAAGAAGGGATCTCCCACTTCTTGGAAAACTCACGATTTGAACTGCACATTCATAGTGTGAATGGCTGCAGGCTGCAACCAATTCCACCTTTGAATGTTCTGTTTCTCCCAATACATTCCCTGGTTACTACCAAACCCTAAAACATTTGAAAATACTTAAAATAAATGGTTTTATACCTAATTAATCCAATCCTCACATAAAATGAGATTCAATATATTACAACCTCCCCACCATACAATAGCTCATCCTTATGGTATTTAGCCACACATTGACCTGAGATCTAACTCATCCCAAGCATCCCACTCCACACTTTCCCATACCATGAGATGATATTGAACATATCCATATTATTTACACATATTGGTCTACCCTTGTTACTCAGTCAACATGATAATTCCTCCTATGGTTCTCCCCACCTTCATAATCACCTACCTGGTCACTTCCTGATCTGAAACCCAACAACCTGATGGTTCCACACTGACCACCCCTAGACACACACTTACTAAACATTACATACCATCATTAATGAATCTAATTAGATAGTCATTTTTTATATACATCACACATGATGCCCATAAGGTCTTTCATCGCAGCCGATTCCTAAAATTTCCATATCACACCTGATTCACAAAAGATCCTACATCACATATAATTCCAAAAAAGTTCCCTAGTTCTAATGAATATGATACCAATCATGAACCATTACTAATTTTAACATATTAAACAAATCCTAGTTAATTCACCCAACATATGTGCACATTATGCACCAGTTTATATCATGAAAAAAAATAAAATAAAAAAATCATGGTCATGACATACCTCTAACCATCATCGGCTCTTTTTCTTGATTTGAACCTATCATCTTAGCCGTAGGAAGTTGTTTGAAAGAATGAACACCCAATTACTATCCTCCCTAAAGATATTTACCTAATACTAGACACTACCCCCAATTACTGGTATTTCAATCATTTCCATGTAAATTCATACTCAACTTCCAACTCCTAGTACTACCCCCAATCCTACCTCAAATCCTTGAGATTGACCCAATACCTAACTCCTACCTATTTGAGACTTATTCTAGAAAAACATATCTAGATACACTATTTCTTTACATGTTTAGGACTATTTTGAAGGCTGATAAAACTAATTCCAAATGTGTCTCAAATACCCATACTAAAAGAATACAATTGATGGTCCACTCCTTGGTGGCCTGCCCGAGTCTTTGACCCGAATACACTTTTGAGACCTCTCATAGACTCGTTACCAGCTATTTGGAGCACCACTTCCTATATCGCATGATGATTCCATACTTCTTGGTAAAGTTCAATCCATCACATTCCCCTTAGTTATCAATGCCTGGTTCAATACCTTTGATAATGAGGTCAATCTAAAGATGTTCAAATGCACTCTGATGGCATACTGAAAACCATCCTCAAACCTTATCACCATGGATACTTCATCTCCTACCAGAGTGGGTAAAAACATAATATCTTTATGAACCTCTCAAAATATTCCATGACTGTAGTGTCCCCATATTGGAATTTCATAAACTCATGAGCTTAGTCTACCCTCAATGCCTTAGGGAATAATTTATCAAAGAAAATACTATACAAGTCCTTCCAAATCATCCCTCACACCTATATGTACTTGTACATCCCCCCATTACTTCACTGGCCCCATAAGCATGTAAGTCAAAAAATTCACTATCTACATAGGGGGTGACTCAATCCGATAAAAAATAGTCTACACTGACTCTATCAAGAACTATACCACCTATGGTCCATCCTTTTTATAAAATGAATGGGGTTCTATGACTAAAACACCTACGTTAGATATTCTATAGATAACTCATCTCCTCGGGCTCCCTAGTTAATTCTCTGAATAACCCACATTGATTTTCCTTGAATTTATCATCTTTCCATGGAACCATCTCGACTACTCTCTACAGCTATCCCACCTACCTTAGAGCCTCCTCCTATGGATCATGCTCATCTATAACCTCACAAGCCTCATATTTTACATTTACTAGTAGTACCACATCAATATCTCCCAAATGCTCCACCGAATCCCATATAGAAGGCATCCAACAAAGATTAAAATACTATGATGAACACCAATAAAAAAAGTACCGATATTTCAAATAAGAAAATTTGTAATAGTTAGCACATCTCACCACCCTTACACTTATCTACTGCACCCATGTCACATATCATCTAGCCTCATGGCCCCCTACCTAAGAATATCAGAGTTAGGCATATACATCATTTACACATAGGGTCACATATCAGTCACACCATGAACAACATACCTTGTCTGGAAAGGTAAAATTCCAACAAGAGGCTATACAATAAAACATTGTTTAGCATATTGTTGACACTTTAAAGAGACTACCCCTTTCATTTATTCCTAGTTATATGAAACAATCATAATAACACACATATTTCATGTGACCCCAAGTGCCTATCATGATGCATGAATTCTCTCCTATTGCCTCTCGAGCGAAGATTCCAAACAAAAATCAGTAATATCAAATACAACTAAATGTAATCAAATAACTAAACTATAAACATGAAAACCAAAATAAAAATCCCCTTTTCCTCAGTATCTTGGACATCAGTTCTTTTAGTTTCTTTCCATACACATAACATAACCTACATGCCATGTTTTGAAACATTCCTTGGATCCAATATTCCATATCCCATATAAAAAAACATCTTAAAAACCTACCTTTAATACCACATGGTAACTATATGAATGTCATTACCTTTTTTTAACTATTCATGCTCTAATACCACTTTGTAATGCCCCAACCTAGGATCCACTTAACCGATGCTCCGAGATGGTGCACATAAGGCCTTAGGCATGCATCCCCATACACCAAAGGCTTATGAATAGCAGTAAGGGTATATTGGGTGATAGTTGGGATACCATACCCTCTATTTATAATAATAAATATGGTAATAAAAACAAAACTATATAATTGAAAAAATAAGCCCAATGGAATCCATAAAAAAGAACTAAAATAAAAATACAAAAGTGTATTAGAAAAACATAAAAAATAATGTATATGTGACATGAAAATCATACATAAGAATGAAATATCACCCATGGTATGATCATATAAGAACACAATGAAAATAAAAAATAACTCTGTCTTATCATAGAAGAACCACCTGGTCAATCTACTAAAAACTACACTATTTATCCAATAAAAAAATAGAGAATTCCAACTCCCTAAGGTCCAAAACATGATCTTGATCCCTTTAATACACTCAAATACATGAATTATACATGAATCCTAAGGTTCCCATGTAGGGTGTGAGTATGAAGTCATTAGGCTTCCACCAACGTGTTCTCACTAGTGTAAAAAATGGGTTTTCACATTGATTTTTGGGGTTTTTTTCATGTTGGTTACCTCATGATTTTATTTCACGAGACTTTGTAAATTTTTTTTCTTGTCATTTAATAATAAATGATGTTACAAATTTACCATAGAGGTAGTTTTCCATATTTTTTATATTAAAATTGATGTTGAAACCATTTACCATGTTAGTTTTTTTTTCTAAAAACCAAAATGATAAATGAATTATCATGTAAGATTTAACATAACCAATGTGATAAGTTTTCTAAAAACCATCCAAGAAACCAAATAAAAATACCAGTTTTCCATGCTGGTTATATTAAATTTTACATGTAAAACCATTTTCACATTGGTTTTTTGAAAAAACCAACATAATTATTTATTTATCACATAATTTTTAAATTACCAATTGATAAATATTTTTTTGATATTTTCATGTATATTATAAAATAACCAATGTGAAAAATAAATTATTTTCTAATTAGAATCAATAAAATGGACATCCAAGTAGTATATAAAATACCCGAAATAGATAAATAACGGTAGTATAACTAGAAAAAAACATCAAAATATCAATTCATTTTAACTTTAAATTTTGTAATTTAAACTTTATAGTATATATTAAAAATAAAATAAAACAAAGTTAGACTTATGAAATAATCTTCCCATTCTATTTGTAATCATCTTAGATATTCTCTA
The DNA here is from genome assembly GCA_963277665.1 of Viscum album. Classification (NCBI taxonomy): domain Eukaryota; kingdom Viridiplantae; phylum Streptophyta; class Magnoliopsida; order Santalales; family Viscaceae; genus Viscum; species Viscum album. The sequence goes on along the minus strand of OY728159.1, from coordinate 2,052,404,228 downwards.
GTATAAGTATAAGGACCATCATAAAACAAAAAACTAAAAATAAATCATTGAATATATATTTTGAATATAACTAATGAAAAATTAAAAGAATGGTTTATAAAAAAGCCACCCTTATGGAATTTTGTGACTATACCAGTTGAAATTATTTCAAAAATAAATCTTATAAGATAGTATCCAAATTCCATTACACCTTGAATATGAAACTTCTGTTTAAAAATAATTTTCTGATTAATAATAAAATTTTAGGTAATTATAGAAAAAATGTAGTAATTATAATTGAATAGGTCACATTTTTTTTAAATATTTTCTCTTTTCATTATTATTTCCTAATGTTCCTAGAAATTGATCCCATTCCCTATTTGAAAATAATATATTTTAAATAAATTTAAATGTATTTACAATATATAAATTTATTCAGATATTCAAACTTATGTGTTCAATACATTCTTAAAATTATCTCTCTCTTCACCATAGATTGAGAATAGTTATTAAGTTGTCTTCTACCTTGAATAAAAAACACCCAACATACAATGGCCACTAATAAAAAAAATACAATGTTAGTGACAATTCATTTAAGTGATATAACACTTTATAAAATATATTGTATGAACCCAGTTTTTTACTCAGGTATGGATCCTTTAAATTTTAATCTAATTTTCTTTTATGGACCTGAAATGGATGAATAAGGCGTTTTTGATGGTCTTGGGGGTGTCTGAGGCTAATTTGGAGCCTATAACACAACTTTTTGGATGAAAAAGTCATATCACATGGTTAGAATAAATCGTGTGGGGGAAGACCACATAGTTATATCTAACTGTGCGAGTATAGACATTAGGGTGGTACATGGTGCATAGTTTTCCCTAACCATGCGTGAGGGGATGCACAAATGTGAAAAAATTGCAGACAAAATTGCAGAGGTTTTTAGCATGGTTGACGAACAATTTCCATAACTGTACGACCTAACCATGTAAGTTCTCATTCCCTTAAACATATAAATAATGGTAGGCACATAGTTTGGTAAACTATTTGGCCAAACCATGCGAAGGAAAATTTTGGATGATTTTATGATTTTTACCTTAAAACCTAATTAAATAAAACCCTCATTTGGTTTTTCTTTCCATCAGAAAAAACCCTCTTATTTTCTCACCATTGAATCCTAAAAAATATCTAGCATATATTTTGATGCCAACCATCCATCCAAAGTTTGATTTTATCACTGTTCATCTCATTGGATATGCTCCAATAATATCTTGATTCCTTTTTAGTATTTTATAGTTCTTCTTTCGATTGATGACACTATTTGGATGTGAGATTGTTTGCCCTATTTTCAGGATGTTGGTCCGTTCTTCAGATCTCTTCCAATCCATTCGAAACTTGAGGTTGTTATTATATGTGGAGAGTCGTACGAGTATGAGGTAGGTGGTCTATAACTCATCCTTAAAGTTTACTTGTTTTATAAATTATTGTGTGGTCAAGCCTATTTCATCGGGTATTGCCTGTTTAATTAATATTCCTCTATTTTAGTCATTAGAACCATTTTATAAGACCCATTACATATATGTTATTCATCATTGGTGGTTACATCCATAACATCAACCACCCCAAGTTGGGTGTTATCTATAATTGAGTTTTATTGCTTGAATTGTGTGTCTGCGCCACTGTTTAGGTGTTCCTTAGATTGAAATTTATAAATGTAACCCTTCCTTATTAAATCCCTATTAAACTAAAATGTAAATTACCATATATTCTTATCACTTGAACCACATAAGTTAATTTCTTCTACTTTATTAATCAAGGTTAAATGGAAAATTGAAAAGTATATTGTATATATATGACTTGGCCTAGTTTATATTAAATGAATTTCCTGTGGTTTCTCATCCTTATCCCAACCTTGTTAGGTTATGAAAGGTAAATGAGAGAAAAAATTAATTAAATATGAAATGACTTAAATGGTTGTATAACCCTCGGCCTTGTCACACTAACTAAAGGTTAGGATTTAATAAAGTGAACTTTATAAAAGGTATGATTGATTACATGGCCTAAATTATTAACTAAATCAATTTTAGGGTGCCTAATTACATATGGAACTTGAAATCATTATAGGAATGGTGAGACTCAAGTTAGTTTTTTTGGATTTCTGGCGGAATGCGTTGATAACTCACTATTTCCATTCTAATTCAAGGATATTGGTTGTCTTAGTTTGTACCCACCCTGGAACTCGATATTTTCTATCAATGAATGCCCTGTATGAAATTATAGGATCCGTCATTTACTTTTACAGGATTCCTTGGATAAAATCCTTAGATACATCATGGATTATATAGACATGATCTTCCTTAGTTACACCCTTGGGCCTAACCATTGCTTATATTATTTTACCTTGGATGTTTTCCTTAGATACAATTAGATTTATTATTGTTAAATTCCTTGGATGATGCTCCTTGGATTACACTCTTACCCCTGAGCCAGGTTTTAGTTCCTATTGAGTTGAAGACCCTTGAGTTCTAGGTTTCCTTGGTTATTACCTTGGAACCTATTATTTATTAATATCATCTGGATGCCTTGATATGTCTTGGATAATTCCCTATTACTAATATCATGTCAGTACTGGTATTGCCTCACATGAATTAATTATATAAATTGGAACTAATTAATTAATGATCTGGTTACATGTTCAAACACTATCTTAGGGTTGAAGAAGGTACTTGGGTATTTATATTATTGTACTAATTTACTTTTATATATGCATGATTTCACATATTTTTAATTTGTATTACACGGGTATCATGTTATAGAAACTATTGTCGGTGGCCAACTAAGATTTATCGCACACCCTACCTGGGCCTCCATTGGCACCTGGGTAGACTATATATATGTTGGTGTTGATGAAGGGAATCATATCGCTTCATACATTCTTCTGTTGTGCCATATTTTTATTATAATGATCCCAATATTTACTTACTGTTATTATATCAATCCGTCATGCAACAATTTGGTAATGAGGGAATAGTCTCCCCATAGACACACCCTAGGCCTTCACTATTAGTTAGAAGCCTCTTTCATTAGGGGAGATGCACTTGAGGCCATGTGTCCAACTGAGCTCGGGGCACCTTCAGTGGAATCTTGGTTTGGGATGTCACATATATGTTCCATAATATTGAAGGTAAGGAAGAATAAAACACCAAATTAAATCAATTTTAAAATTTTATATCATATAAAATTTTCTTTCTATATCACTCATTGTCATCGCTGTAGGTGAAATAAATTTTCAGTCCATAAATACATATACTGATGTTGTATATTTCTGTATTAAAATTTTATAAATATTCATAGTAAAAAATATAAGTATTAATTTTTAATAAATTAAAATAAGTAAAATATATATGATAATCGACTTACATGAAAAATACTTGTTTCATGTTGTTTCCCAACTCATTTATAGATAAAATATATATGATACCTATCTTCAAAATCATCACTATCATTGCATGCCCATAAATGTGAGCATCCATTGTAATTTCATGAACTTCCAATAATAAATTTATTTATGTTGATAATATTTCACGTCTAGTAGAAGTTTTATTTGAAATCATAACAACTTATACTTTTTGTTTTCTAAACAATATATCTTTACCTTTAAATTATTCCTATAATAAAAATAGGAAAATATGTAAATTTTAAAATGTAATAACAAATTTAACACAAATATGAAATAAATGATATAATATACGTATAATTCAATTGTAATTTATCAAAAAAGTTTAGATATAAAAACTCATAAATGGAAAATAATTTGTCCAACTGTAGTGACCTCATTTGTAGGAAATGATATTTTTGTTGATCTATTTATAATATACTGTATAGTGACCCTAGGATTCTCTATCTCTATTTATTGATGGTGAAAAGTATCACTAATATAATATATAATCCCAGATTAAACAATATTATGTTGTGGATCCTCAACATATAACTCACAATAAATTTTAAGCCATATATAAGGAGGTGTATGAGTTGGATAAGTAGAAGGAGGTGGAAGAATGGGATCTGTAGGATAAGGTGAAGGAGTGAGATAAGTAGCCCGAAACTGTCTTTACATGTCTGCAAACATCAACTGTATTGAAGCTCTAATTTTTTCCTCAATTAAGTCACCCAAATCCTTATATTTATCTTCTAAATATTATATTTTCCTTTTATAAACATCCTCCATTGAAGAATATTAATAATGAACAAACAATTTTTTAACCGATACAACTTATGGGTATCCTCATACATGACCTGAGTGTTTGGGTGTTCCCAATGTAGTAGCTAAAATATAATTTCTATTCTGAATTGTGAAGGTTACCTATGTGCTTTGATCTTCAATATATTCCTATATATAATATTTGAAAAAATCAGTAGTTAATCACGATATATAAAAAATTATTTAACTTAAATAACATAATTAAATTAAATAAATTCCTATAATCCTCTTAGCTAAAACCATTAACTCTTTCATATGATATTTTTCCTTTTTGATAATATGGGATCTCTTCTATTTTTAATATCCAGATTGTGTGGGGGAGGGTCAACCTCTGTGGAGCTTGAAGACCCAACTCTCAGTTTTTAAAAATTTTCAACTATTATTTATTCCTCCAATAATGTATACCCTCCATGATATAAAGTATGAGGGTATATGTTTTTGGCTTGGACCTCCTTATGATATCTCATATGATTTTATAAATTAATAATAAAATTCCATTAATATGATCACTAATATAAAAAAAAATTCTAAAATATAACACCACACTTACCAAAAACCCTTCTTGGCATCTACTTTGAACAAGATGCTTCCATGTTTCTTCATCTAAAAATGGATATATATCACATGGATTTTGATTTTTTCTATCCCGAAAATTAAAATATGGTGAGCGGCTCCATCTCCTAGTATCGAATCCTAAATATTTCCACCTTACTCCTCCTCTATTAGGCATATCATATGTTATCTGATAATAAAGAAAAAAAACCCATATTAGTAAAAATGTTTCATGATAAGTAAAATAATAACAAATGATATTATCAAAATATTCTCCCATAATTGAGTGATTTCCACTTTTTCAAAACCTCTACAAGAAGAAATAAAAATACTAAATTTTCCTTTATCTTACACTGAAATAAATTTCTTAAATTTTTTAGAATTTGGAACAATATGAATATCATTATCATTAAATTAAACTGGTATCCTATGGTCCCAGCTATGAGAAACTGATAATTTTGGTTAACGTGTGCTATCAAATTTACCAATCCTTGAAGTATTCTCTCCTTATATAAAAGTATATTTCTCATGTGCATAAGGATAATAAGGCTCATCAATAGAAGTATGTGTACGGTCCTCCCCAATATTATGTGTATGGTCCTCCACAAAATCTTGTGGTAAAAAAAAATGTTTCATCTCCCATTATTCTACAAATCAAAGTAATAAAAAATTAGTACACAAATATACAAATATGACTATTACATATAAAATTAAATAAAAAATGAAAAATGATCCAATAAAAATTAAAGTAAACTAAACACATTCTTATTCATATTTGTTAAAGTAGTTAAATTAAATGATAAATACATTAATTAAATATGAGATGACATAAAAAAAAAAAATAAAACTATTATATAAAAATTTGAATAAAAATTATAAAATGATACAGAAAAACAATACTAAACAAACCAATATTTATCATATTTTTTAGAGAATATCCAATATAATATGCCATTATATAGTAGAGTTACTCTAAAAATTGTGCATGAATTGTAAAAATTATCTAACATATTAAACTATTTTTTATACCAAAAAGAATATTTATTGGATATAATCCTTTATATATATATATATATTTAATTTTTAAACATATTAAATTAAAATTAATTGTTTTTCCAGAAAATAAACCAATAAAAAGTTATGTAAGGGTAAACATAAGTTAAGTAAAGGAAAACTAAACCAAAATAAATTAATTTATACAAAAAATTTGAATTATTAGTTATAATATGTGTTTTAATAAAAAATAAAACTAATAAATTTAATATTTTATATTTTTTTAAAGTAAATAATAAATAAATATTTATTACCTGTAATATCAGGATATTAAAAAAGGATTGTTTTCCTAATTTTCATCCTTAGGATTGTTATTTATGGAACACACTATGTCTAAAATGTGCTCATTGATATTCGCTATCAATTTTTCCATAGAAGTAGGGATCTCAAATAAATCAACATCTTAATCAAGTTTTTTTATTACCAACATATTATTTTTTACTTTTAAAATGACATACCAATTCATATCAGATGAAACAAGAAAATATATTTTTTTTCATGTGTTTCCATGATAAAAGGAACAACTATGTATTCCAATCTGTTCAGATTAACAATTGTTATACAGAATTCATCGAGTATAAAACTACTATGAACAATAACCCATCTATAGTTAAACACCAGAACTCAAAATTTATTGTAATTAGTCTCCCATATTTCTTCAGTGACTTCATAATATAAACTTGATGTTTAGATTGGGGTTTTTTATTTGGAACTCAAAATGTGCATTAATTCTACAAACACCTATAAAATACTATTCTAAACCACACATCTGTTATCCTGATATTTCATATGAAATGTATAGTCATTAATTTCATAACTATACCATATAATAAAATTTATTCTTAGACCACCTACTAATCGTTTTAATGTTTCTGATGTATCTGATCTACGATGAATGGTCACTTTAAACCAAGTCAAAAAAGCTTTGTTATTCTCATTCAAAATCCACATATCTTTCTCCTTTTGATAACATTGTTTGAATACATTAATATATAATGTTATATATTGATAAAAATCAAATATTTTATTCAATATATATTATTTTATCTAATTTATCTATTCACCTATCAATGATTTTACTTTCAAGCCAAAACATTCCCTTTACCTCATTATTGACTTGTTCATAGTGAGATATATAAAAATCGATGTGGTCCACTGTAGAAAAAAAAGCTTGTACAAAACTCTATATCCTAATTAGAAGTATACTTATCAACAATAGAGGCATCAAGTCGATATGGATTATTAACACATCACCTCAATATCTATATATAACTTTCAAAAGGATACATCTAAGATAGATATACTGGCCCACAAATATTTATTTCTCACATAAAATAAACCATTAAATTCACCATGATATAAAAAAGGATAGAGGAAAATACATTTCTAATTGAAAAAATGAAAAAAACAATGTTCTCTAAATTGTTCAATGAATTCAAATAAATAACCATATTAAAATTTTAATTAAAAAATAGCATGCCCTTATGATATTCATTCTAATATGGATGGGAAATATTCCATGCAATTAAACTAGTAGGAGTTGTTGTACCATGACTTAAAAATCATTAGATTTCATACATTTCCACTTCAAATCTATTTGTTTCACAAAATTTTCTACATTTAAAGAATAACCATACGTCACTTTGATACCATGAAGTCACCAAAAAAAGATAATTTTCACCCCCTTGTATATTTTATAACAAGTTGAAGGCTGGTATGTTCATCTTCCATTAGGAGTCAGAGCTAACTCCAAACATATTACCTTTGAGAGTAAGTCCAATACTGAATTCAACCTATCTTTAGTATTTCAATTAATACCTAATAATGTTCCAATCAATATGTAATATATATTCTTCTCTACATGCATGAAATAAATGTTATGTTTGACATCAAGATATCTATAATATGCAAGTTCAAAAATTATTGACTGTTTCTTCCAAATATTTATATCACCACATGATTTTTGTGTCTTTCTAAATGTGACATCATTTTTTCACCCTTTCAATATACTGATTGGTGGAAACAGGTTTTGGAGAAATATTAAATTCTTGTAACCCATTGAATGAATTTTTTAATATTCAATAAGAGTGATCCATAGAATTTTTTTTGATGAACCATGTATACCATTTTATCCCATTATGTAGTTGATAATATGAATTTTATTTTTTATAAATTAGACAAGATTTATGTCCCCTAAAACTGTATCGAGATAAATTTCCATATGCTTGAAATCCATTTATTTCAAACATAATCATTTCATGTATTTTAAAGTGTTCCATTTTATAAGAATCATACACACTAATACCCTCCTCACATAAAAGTTTCAAAACTCCAATATCATTTCTTGGATATTTTGGCCAAAAAATAATTAAACTCAACATGATATATTTATTCTTCATAAAAATTCAAAATATAAGTTTTAAATTACCAATAAAATAGTTAGTGATCTATGTTTTCTACTAAGGATTCAATATGTATTCATTTCGTCTGTTTACAGTCCAAGTCTAGGATTTATAACTTCATTTGAAAATGTAGAAAGATGTTAATAAAATTTTATACACTATGGAAAATGATCTGGATGAGATAATTTTACATAATATATCAACTCATCTACATTTTATATTATCCTTTTTTCATCAATTGAATTTTAAATTTAATGTTTCAAATGAGAAATTATAGGAATATACCAAATTTACTTGGAAAAGTCTATGTAAGTACTAAATGAGAATATGATATTTATTTCAACTTATACCATGATGTCCCACATTTAGGACACACTTATAGATCTTCATATTGCTTCCTATATAGAACATATTAATTCGGGTAGGCATGTGTCTTCTTATACCCCAAAACCATCAGTCATAATATTATATTCACACTATAATGTGAATCTAGAAGATCATAGTCTTTAGGAAGTATGTATTTCAAAAGCTGTAACAACTATATATAAATCTTATCACTCAATCCATTTTTTCCTTCAAGTTAATCATTCTTAACATCATTGATAAAACCATAATTTCTGTATCTCCTGGATAAAATGATTCTTTAGCATCACCATATAGATTCTTAATTTTTAGTTTTTTCCCAATTTCTTCTACTTCAACATTACAAATAATTTCTTCAATTTGACAATAATTTTCTTTAAAATCATTATTATCAATAAATCTAAAACTATTAATAGTTCCACCATGCCAAATACAAGGTCCATGAATCAAATTAAGACAATGAAAAATTAAATGATATTTTATTTCTTTTATTTTCAACTTCTTCATATTTAAACATTTCAGGGATAGAATGGGAAACAAGTCACTATTTGGAACATTTCTTTTATAAAGTTACAAAAAAACATTTATGACCTCCCCATATTCATCACTTGTTTACAGTGTAATAATCCAACTATGACTAATTATTACCTATAACAATTATCCTAATTTTAAAATAATTTATTATATTTAAAAATTTATTTTAAAATTTAATTTTATAAATAACAATAAAAAAATTTCATAATTTTTTTTTCACAAATAAAATAAAAACATCATATTTGATAAAGAAATATCAATTTTAACATATTTAATTATCATTATTTATTAAAAAAATCAAATGGATCATTCAATAAAAATGATCACCTAAATATATTCAAACTTTATAATATATTATACATTCAAAATGCCCATCTAATTGTAGAAAAAACAAACATTAAATAGACATTAAAAATTCAATTAAAATGATTTATAACATGAATTAATAAAATAATAATTTAATCAATCCCTAATCTAAAAAAACATATTTGAATTAAAAATACCTTAGATAAGTGAATAATTGGAACATAAAATATAAATAGCAAAGAGATGAAAAATATTACCAGTGATAGAGATCATTCAAGAAAATAATCCAAAAACAATGTCTTTCAATTAAAACATACCTTGATGCACGTAAAATCAGAGCAATAAACACAAACCACAATTATATAATGGACATGGGATGAATAAGAAGTTGAAAACAATGGAAATATGATGTTGAGATAGAGAAAGTAACAGATGATGATAGTTGTGGGTGGATGATGGTGGCAGTTCCAAATAAATGATATTAGAGTCTAATAGATTGAAAAAAGGGCCAGGGTTCCCCAAATGAGATAAAAGATACCACAGTTGTAATAAACCAAGACTTTACGATATGTCTCTTTTTAAAATCAACTTCTTCGATAGATTACATTGCATGCAACACCAATATTAAACGAAATGTGATATACTATTTAATATTAACACTAGTTGTTAAATTAGAGGTTATGAATAGCAATAACTAACTTATGAAAATATATGGTTTTAAAAAATATAAGATGAATTCATTAGTTACCAATTAATTATAAATTTAAATATAAACCAATTGAATACAAAGGAAATATTTTATTTTTATACTCTAAAAGGAATTTTATCTTAATAAATGAAATTAATTAAAATTAGTGAATGGTATTAATGAAATATATATGTTATATATTCAATACAATATTTTTTATATTAATCCAATAAATATTATAGGCATAAGATATAGACCAAAAAAAGTTTATGCATAAAAATTAATATTTTTCAAATGGGTAATTTTACATCCTTTTAACGGGGAACTTATTTTGAAACTAAATTTTGGAAATTTTATTTCTGAAAATAAACTTTATTTTTGAATTCAGAATCTCAAAATTATCTTAGGGTGATTTTTTTATTTTCCTGAGAAGTTTCATTTTTTGATGAATAGTGTAAAATACTGCATTATAGTTAAATTTTTTTAGTTTAAATAATTATTATACTTCAAATTTATTTTTGAAGAATAAATAGATCAATACTAAATATATTAATTCAATTTAGGTCATTGTAACCATTTTTATATTGAAATTAAATATAAAAACTTATTAATGTATTGAACATTTCCTTTTACCCACCAACTCGCCCCATTTGTGAGATTAGTGTTAAACTTAATTTAGCCCCTTATGAAAATTGAATTTGGAAAAGAATACATAAAAAATTGTAATCAGTATTATATTTATAGTCTAATAGGAAGAACTTAATTTTTTTATATTATTAATAGTGACTTTAAAATTTTTTTATTTATCACGATTAAGGGTAAATCGAGTAATTAAAGGTAAAAATAATACTATAATATTATAAAATTACCCTAACAGTTGCCCTAATATCATTGGAAATTTTTTTCTAGACCATAATCAAAATTATGCCGAAATTATAATCTTTTTAAGCCACTTGGGAAGGAATATGGAATTTATAATATTTTATTTAAAGATAAATTAAAATGTCATACTGATGTTTTTAATAAGTATTACATTTTTAATACAGTCATACAAAATATAAATTTAACTATAAATATTAATTTGAAATATAATGTATCTATATTTTTCATGATAATTTATTTTTAATTTTTATATAAGTAATAATTTAATTAATTTCTTGCAAAATAATGATGTAGTAATTGTTTAATTAATGATAATCTCAAATAAATGGTATTAAAAATATTAAAATAAATATAATTTTCTATAATTAATGATATACACGAATTCTATATAGAAATTAAAATTTTTAGTGATATATTAGAGGTTTTTTATAAATTATCATGTTTTTATGATATTTAAAAAAAACGAATAGTATCAAAATTGACAAAAATGATACTTTAAAATAAATAATATTTTATTAAATGATATAAATTTAAGAAAAATGTAAAATTCATCCGAATTAATATAATAAGGTTAAATATTTCATCAATGACCCATTTTGGGTTTGTTTGGAATTTTATAGTAACTATATTAACCCTAAAGTGCAAAAGAGGCAAGTTATCACTGTAAGAGTTAAAGGGTTTAACTAAGGGTTGAAGCCAAACGATAAAGTTATTTTTTTTACCAAAACATGTATAAAAATCGCTGGTTAATAGGATTTAGACAATTACACATCTTATATTCTAAATAAATCACTTAATATCTAATTTAAAATTAAAATCAATTTATATTAATTTAATATTTTATGGGATTCCAAGAGTGCCCCTCCCCATTCTTATAAAAAGGCACCTCCTACCTCACTTAGTCACTCCAAATTAATCCATATAACTTAAAAAATTTCTGAAAATTTATCATAAAATATTATTAGTTAAGTTATGGAGGTCCTGGTCTTATAAAAATACTAACCCCAGTGTTTCTAATAGGAGATCCAAAGGATGTCCACTAAAGAAGAGGAAATTCTTTTACCAATTTATTTAAGTTCTTTTTTTCTTATACTTCCTATTCCTATCTTGTTTCCATAATAAATTAATAAATATAGTGTAATATATATTATAATATGTTATTAGGATTATGGGTCAACCATATTCCTCCTTTTATGCATCATACTAAAAATAATATCACTATGCGTGCGTATGTACGACATACCGTCTCCACACTATGGTGTATTTTTTTCATCACCAATTATTTAGACTGGTATAATGATGAATATAATGGATAAAATAATAAATATTTCATGATATTTATTATTTATAATTAATATATCATCCAATTCCTTTCCACATTAAAATTAAAGGAATGATATTGTCGCTCGTGCATACGTATGACCTACCATCTCCACGACACGATGAGATTAATTCTCTATGTTAACCATTCAAAAATAATTATAAAAAATATATATAATGAGTTAATATAATATTTATGAACTTAATTTCATTATTTATATGAATAAAATATATTCTATGCATAATAAATAAGATTTACATGACAAAGCAAACATAAGAAAATGAAGCAGTTAACACACGAAACAATGAAAATAACGGAATATTACTAACAAAATTATATAATAAGATCATATATGATATCATAAATATATAAATTGTTATTTTATAAATTAGTAACATGATTTAAACCATTATACATGAGGTTAAATCACATTCAAGTATGGAAAAGTATAAGGTAATGGTTAACTTCACAATCTCATTATTATCTGGGATTGTTTATACATAAGTATTTCTTTGAAAATTTTTATCATACATGTACATGTTTCTTAAAAATTTATTTCAAGATATTCATTATATTATTATACAATTTTTTAAGATTCAGTTTTACCCATTTTTGGATTTATATAAAACATTTTGAAAGTAATCTTTTGACTTTTTCCAAAGGAGGTACTTTATGACCTTTTTGACAAAATATGAAAGGAATGTTATTTTTTTAACTTATATAGCATAAGAAAAATTTAATTTACAAGATTACAAGATTATTTTCACTAATTTTTTTTTCTTTTAAATATTTTCACCCCTCTTAAAATAATTTCAATATAAAAATGGGTATTTCTCATAAGAAAATTTTAATGATTTTATCAGATTGTTTTAATCTATACCAACATCCTTTGTTGGATTTTATGATTAATTGAAGTTGATTTCTTATAATAAAATCTATCATATTGTATTGAATGGTATATGATATGTTTGACTTTAGATGTTCTATTTGGATAACATTCATGGTTTATGTTTAATGTTTTAACATTTCATATGCTAGCATTAATACAAATGTTTATTTTGGTTATGTTTCACCCTTTTAATATAAGGAATGCATTGGACTTAGTAAGTGACAGGCGGGGCCCACATATCCCCTCAATACATCGATAGGTCTAATGAGACAAACTATTTTGGGTTTTTACCTATTTATGTATGTGTTATTCGCTGAATTTGTGATGGTATGTTTATGATGTCTGACATTATGAATTCCCTCATTATGAGATTAATTATTGATATTCCATATGATTATTAGACTAGTAGAATATATATGGTTTTGTTTTATATCTCATGTGATTATTTAATATAGAATTATTTATTATTTCCATAATATTCTCAATATTATGTTTTAATGGCTTGTGTTTTAGTTATACACCTTACCTTAATGTCTAGACTTATTATTCATAATAGATTCCACCGTACGCTTTCCCTTACTGAGAATTTGAGCTCCCCCTTCTTATGTTTTATTCTTCCTAGGATGCCAAGATGAGTATTATGACTGATATGTATGGTTAAACTAGTAGAATAATGAAGTTATCAAAAGATTTTATATCCTGTGTTTTATTTTTAAAAGTGTAAAGTAAGGTTCATGTATGTAATATGGCTTCCAACACTGCTAAACTGATCATTTATTTGGGATTAGACACTTATATCCATTACAATATAATAAATAAAGGCACATAATATGGGTTATTAAGGTTGGGATATTATAGTTGGCATTATATAAAGTTTAGAAGAAACCTTGGAAACTAGATTTAGAAAAACATATATTAAGGGACATAACCCTAAGGTAGACTTTGAGAATAAATTTAAAAGAGAATCCAAGAGAAACCATGTTTATGATTATGAGACTAGTTATATATAATTTGTTTAGTTTATGTTAACAATTTATGTGGTTTTATTGTTATACATTATGACATGATCTAACCTAGTGTATGTCGTCATTTAGAAATGGCTCTTAGTAGAAGTAATGTGAACCTCATCGATGCAAGTTATCCAAAGTGTAAGACGGATCAAAACTTTAAAGGTGTTAAGACAATATTTCAAAGGGAAATAGTCTTATAAGAATTCTCATCATATGAGGACATAATATCATGTGATAATGGTAAATTTAAATATTACTCTAAGTATTATAGATTTGGAGGGAAGCATAAAAATAAGAGGACAACAGGGAAAAATGTGTATCAAGGGAAGAGGGGAAAGAAGTATTTTTTTACACATGTGATAATTGTGGAAAGAAAAACCCTGGTACTTTCTTGAAGGTAATATAAGTTTTTTATAAGTGTGGAGAAAAGGACATCTTGTTCGTGATTTTAAGGGAAAGAAAGAAAATTTCATTATGCAATGCTTCCACTACAAGGATACGGGACACTACAAAAATCAATGTCTCATGCATCAAAGGAATATATCCTAAAAGAGGCTTATAGATCATGGTCAAGATTATACTACTACCATGGATGAAGAAGAATGATTAACATGATTATGTTTGGATTCAAGAATTATGTCATTTGAGTATTTTATCAATGATGTAATGGTTATAATAATTATAGAATACATAAGGATTGCACTATAGTAGGATTTCATTAAGGATTTGAGATCATATTCTAAATGGTACCTAGAAAATTTATTCATTATAAAGTTAAGCTTTTCAGAAAACACATGGTTGAGGGAAATATTATCCTTAATATGTTCTTAGCACTGAAACAATTATGTTTGTATAAATAAATGATTTTTTTGGATAATGTTAATTGGATAAGTGTTGATTACCTTGGAACTGATTTATGATTTGTAAAAAATGTGGTTTATGATATCATTGGTAAAGTCTATGACACTTTTGGATTTAAAGAATATATAAAATATCATATGTTTTACATAAGGAATAAGGAATCATGAACATATTAAATAAGGTTTTATTATAATTAAATTTATTATTATGCTTTAAGAGAATACAAGTAGAATGTATTCACATGTTAGTATGTGACGATTGAGTGCCACTTCATGTTGTTTAAAAAGTTCATTTTGGAAATTCAATGACCTTCTTTTTAAAGTTTTGGATAATAATATTTTGTAAAATTTAAAAATTTTCAAATAGTTTAAGTTGATATTTGGACAAGGTTTTAAAGATTATTTTATCACATCACAATATGATAAATCTTTAGAAATAAATCAGGGCACAATCAAAGGAAAAGAATATGTTTATAGAAATTTGTATTTACTTATATTCATATAGAGTTAAATAATTTCTCAACTATAGTAAAAAGGACATGAAACAAAAATGTTGTCCTATTATCATCATTTTTGATGATATCGATGACCTTTTTCATAACTCTGATTTATGACTTTGTGGTCAACAACTTTTATTTGAACTTATTCTATATCACTCTCCATCAAAAATATATGCTTATATTCCTCTTCCATGTCTATGTTTTCACTTTCCATCAATTTTATCATATTTGGGAGCCTAATTTGGTGGTGAACTTCACATTTCTTTTTCCCTATTATTAATATAATATTTTGTTATCTCTATTTCTGATGTGGATTTTCCACAATGGTATTTTCTAGTATCAACCTTTTATTTTTGAAGTTCAATTTAAAATTATGAGTACATAATTTATTGAAGGAGTGGAGAATGTAACACCCCAAGATTTTATGGTATGTCTCTTTCTATATTTAACTTATTGGACAGCTTACGTTGCACGCAACACCGATCTTAAATGAACCATGATATAATATTGAATATTAACACTATATTTTAAATTAGTGGTTATTAATAATATTAAATAACTTATGAAAATATATACGGTTTACAAAAATTTAAGATGAATTCATTAGATACCAATTAATTATAAATGAAAATATAATACAATTGAATATTAAGGAGATATTTAATTATTATACCGTCAAAGGAATTTTTTCTTAATAAATTAAATTAATTACAATTAATGAATTGTATTAATGAAATATATATTTTATATATTCAATCATATATTTATGATATTCATCCAATAAATTTTATAGGCATAATATATAGACAAAAAACAATTTACAGATAAAAAACTACATTTTTCAAAAGGGTAATTTTACCATCTTTTAATAGCACACTAATTTTAAAACTAAATTTTGGAAATTTATATTTTTTTAAAATAAACTTCTTTTTTTAATTTATAATTTTAAAATTCTCTTAGAGTGATTTTTTGGTATTTTTCTTAGAAGTTCCATTTTTTGATGAATAATGAAAATATTGCACTATAGTTAAAAATGACCTTTTAGTTTAAATAATTATTATAAATTAAATTAATTTTAAAGTAAAAATAGATCAATAATACACATATTAATCCAATTTAGGTCATTATAATATTTTTTATATTGAAATTATACATAAAAACTTATTGAACTCTTGAACATTTTCTTTTACCCACCTACTTTCCACATATGTAGGATTAATGTTTAACTTAATTTACCAACTTATGTGAATTGAATTTTGTAAAAAGATATACAAAATTTTAATAATTTTTATACTTGGATCCTAATAGAATCAACCTAATTTTTGGATATTATTAATAGTAACTTTATTAAATTTTTATTTACCACGGTTAAGGGTAAATCGAGTAATTTATGGTAAAAATAATATTATAATTTTTTAAAATTACCCTAACACCTCTTCTAATTTCCTTGAATAATTGTGTTTCGACCAAAATAAACATTATTATGAAATTATATACTTTTTAATCCACTTGGGTAAGAATATGACATTTATAATATTTTATTTAAATATAAGTATTGTAACACCCCAAGATTTCATAGTGTGTTATTTCTTCAAAATAATTCAATAACTTGCACTACACGCAACACCGAGTTCAATCGCAGCATGACTTACCAAACAAGCCATTCAAAAGAGGTTATGAATAGTATTAACTAAATTTTAAACTTTATATAATCCTTATAATTTTAGAATCCATATTATGAGTTTGTTAGACATAATGTAAGAACAAATTCATTTTCAGTATTGCAATTTTATCAACTTTTAATAGTGAACCCCTTTTAAATAAAATATTTTAAGCTTTTTGACTAAATGGGGACATCAAAAATTTAAAATGAAATATCCCAATCTTCCACGGTACGCTTTCCTTTGAATAATACAGTAGCGTGTGTTGTACGCAACTTCGAGTTCTAACACACACCACAACCAATCAAACTAGCCGTTATGAATAGTAATACCTAATTTTTGAAATTATATATATTTTATATTTCAAAAAGGACTTCATTTTTGGATTTGGAATATCGAATTTAACCTATGGTGAAATTTTGGAACTTTTCGGATAACTTTAATATTTTGATGAATATTGACAATTACCAAATTTTAATTAAAAACAACTTTTTAAATCAAAATAATTAATATTGATAAATTATGAATTTGAGTGGTTTCAAAGTATATTAATAATATATTTTTACCATTTAATTCAATGTTTGTCATTGGACATAATTTCACAATTAAACCAGACATAAACAAGTGCCAATCTTTTGATAGTTATTATCTCTTAAAAACACGCTTTTTGTTTTAACAACGGGAATTAATTTTAAATTAATTTCTTCCACTTCTGTGTTTTGAATTTGGAAAAATGGATTCCATATTTGGAATCAGGATTTTCAAATTGTGTGAATAGGTAACTTTTATTTTTAGACATTTTGAATAATTACTTCGGTAAATATTTTATTTACCATGATTAAAGGGTAAATCTGGTAAATAAGGGTTAAAAAATAATATTATAATAATAAAAAATTACCCTAAAACGTGTACTAACCTTATATATTGATACATGTCCGACCATGGGAATCTTTGGGTCGATTTTTTGACCCCATGGAGCCACTTGTAGGTGATAGGGACACTTTATTTTAATTAAGTTAAAATGAATACAAAAATGACACAAGCATATATCTTTTAGAAATTTTTTTTTACATAGGGTTATATATGTTGGATTTTTGAATATAAATATTCATTAGAAAGATAAAAATATTTCCTACATAATGATATTTTATTTATAATTTTTAGAGATTAAATACTTTAATTTATTTATGACACAATGATGATGCAGTAATTACCATAATAGTGAAAAATTAAAATAATTGATATTATAAATACCCATGTAAATATAATTTGAGACTTTTAATTAATTAAACTAATTTTATAGGATATTATGACATATTAGGATTGATTTAATTGACATTTTTAGAAGTAATCATTCTGTTATGAGTTTCAAAAAAATCAACTATTGAATAGTGTCAAAATAGACATAAAACAGTTTTTAAAACAAATATTATATTATTAATTGATATTAAATTCCTAAAAATCTATGGTTAGGCAAAGAGACTTATATCATAATATTTATATCATTAATGGACCACTTGGGAGTCTCTTGGATGTATATAGTAAGTTTATTAACCATATAATATAAAAATACAAATAGACATTGTAAAAGTGAAACTAATTAACTTAGAGTTAATACTTAAAGATGTGGTTAATATAAGTACCCAAACCAGTATAAATTATATTGGTTGAGTGGTTTTAGACCCATTACCACCTTAAACTTTAAATAATAAACTTTTTATTCATTAGAAACTGAATATGAATTTATTATAAACTAATATTTCTAGTTTTTCCAAAGGTTCCCCTCACCCCTCTTATAAAAGGGCACTCTTCCTTCTCATTTCTTCACACCTTCTAAGCCTTTTGGTTCGGACAAACTCTGACCAAATACTCTCCCAACTTTACTCACTACAACCTAGAGTCCTTATTTTGATTTTAAAGCCAACCTAAGGAGCCATTTTGATCAAATCAAAAGGAAGAACCCAAAGAAGAGGTAATGATTTCACCACCCTTTTTCAAGTTCTTTTCTTCTTCCACTTATTCTTCCTTTGTTGTTACCATTCTAAAATAGTAACTCCAGTATCATATATATACTGTGATGTTATTATAAATATGGTACAACCATATTCACTATTCTATCCATCCTTTGAATAACATGTCACCATACGTGCGTACGTACGACTTACTGTCTCCACATCGTGGTGTAATTATTATTCAATAAATTATTATTTGGATGGGTATAATAATGATGTTTAACTCATGTAAATAATAAATATAACATGATAATGATTCTGTATATATGATATACCATCCAATTATATTTTATTTTAAAAAAATAGTGATATTATCGCTCGTGCGTACGTACGGACTACCGTCTCCACGAACGCGATGAGATTCATTCTCCATCGTATCCATTCAAGTATAATTCTCATTTGATGATTAATAATAGTATGTAAGGACTTGATATCATTATGGATATGATTAAGATACAACCTATCCATTACAAACATGGCTTACGTAACAAAACAAATAAAAGAAAATGAGTAAGTTAACACCCGAAACGACGATAATTCTAAGATATTATTAACAAAGCAATGTTAAAAGATCATATATGATATCATATTAATGTATATGATCATTGAATAATTTAATAACAATTATTTCACCATTATATAGGAGTTTAACCTACCCCAACCAAGGAAAAGTACAAGGTAAGGGTTTGTTTCACAATCTCTTCATTATCCGAAGTTGTTTATACGTAATAATCTACTAGGATTTCTTTATCATCCACATCCATGTTTCTTAGAAATGTATTTCAAAAAATTTTTACTATTTAAAAAGAATATGGGTTAAAGTCATTTATACCCTTATGTGTTTTAAAGGAATCTTTTTTTCATTTTCCAAACAAGGTACTTTTATCCTTTCGACAAATTTAAGGTAAGAATGTTTTTTTAACTTATACGGCGGGTGTGGCTATTTACCACCGTTATAAAATTGTCAAATCTTACCTAACAAGATTATAAGAATATTTTCAAAGTAAATATTTTATTTTATAATTATGTGACTTTTAAATGATTTCAAAATGAATATTTTAAGAATTTGTGAAAGGTACTCTTTATCAAGATCATAATTTTAAATGTTTTAAAGATTTATCTTTCTAAATCTTTTAATTAATGTCCATGTTTTCAAAATTATTTTAAGGATTTATTTATATGGACATGAATGTTTTGAAATGATATTTCTTTTCAAAAGTTTTAAATTGGTATGGGACACTCTGATTCAAAAATATCTTTTAAATTACTTCCTTTATAAATGTGTGACTTTTCAATGATTTCTAGAAAAGAGATATTTCTCTCAAATAGTTTTGATTTCATCTATGTCAACATCCTTTGATGGATTTTAAGCTTATTTTAAGTTGATTTATTATGATACAAAACTGTTGTATTGTATTGAAGGTTTTGTGATATGTTTTACTGTGGATGTGATATTTTTATACCAATCATGGTTTATGGAGAAAGTGTTGACATTTCGTATGCTAGTTTTAATACGAATGTTTATGTTATGTTTAAACCTTTTCATATGGGAATGCATTGGACTTAGTAAGTGACGGGTGGAGCCTGCTATAGTTCCTCGATGCATCAGTAGGTCTCATGAGACAAACTAGTGTCTTGGCACAAGGCCTTAGCAAAATCTTATTTGTAGTCTTGGCACGAGGCCTTGGCTATGTGGTTATGATAGTCTGGCATTATGCATTCCATCATTATGAAAGTGGTTATTGATATTGCATGTGATTATTCGATTAGTAGAATATCCATGTGAATAATTAAATGGAACATTTTATTTTTTCCATGCTATGTTGAAGTTCATGTTTAAAAGGATTTTGTTTTAGTTATACATTGCCTTAAATGTTTATTCTTAATTATGAAAGTTTCCGCTATATTTTTATCCTTACTAGGCATTTGAGCTCACCCCTTTTCTATGTTTTATTTTTCCCAGGATGTGAAGAAGTAATTTATGAATGACCTATAGGGATAGTATGTGGGGATATGAGTGTGGACTATGAAGAAAATATGTTGTTGAAGTTTTCATTTTTATGATGTAATGTAAGACTTTATGAATATATCTAGTTCTTCCAAGGCTACTAAACCAATCGGTATTTATAGATTTGATCTTTCTTGTGATCATTCCAATGTTATGTAATAATGAACCAACTCTGGGTAACTGGGGTCAGGGCGTTACAATTGGTATCAGAGGAAGTTTAGTACAAACCTTGGAAGCTAGATTTAGATAAACTCTGATTAGAGCACATAGACCTAAGATGGATTTTGAGGATTTGTATAGATGAACTTCCTAGAATTTTGGTATTGTAGAGATTTTGTGAGTTTTCCAAGCAATACATCCCTGTCTGGATACGAGCCGGTAGAGGCAGCTCTAGAACAGATGTACCTAGGGGTAAAACCCGAAAACCCCGCTTTGAGCTAGACTCGAACATGAACTGGTGCACGACAATGGGCCTTGCTGCACTCTTGGTTACGAAACTCCCATGGGATATGCTTAGGATAATTCTCATTTTTTTACAAACCATTATGAAGGGTTTATGAGTATATACTTTCTCAAAGGAGACATTTTTATGATTATAGAATATATCCATAAACTATTTAATTTATATTATGTGTTTTACAAGTTTGGGATTAGGTATTGTTATCATAAACTAATCTAGTGTATACCATTGTTTAGAAATGGAACCCAGTAGAAGGAATGAGAACTCCAGCAATTATCATGATCCAAAGAGAAGTAAGGATCATATCTTTCATGGTCTTAAGCTAGAATTTATAAGATAAATAGTCTCCCATGTATTATCATCATATGAAGAAATAATATCATGTGTTGATAAGATAAATAATGAGTTTACTGAGTCCTATGGCTTTGAAGGGAAGAAAGAGAAGAAAAGTATGGAAGAGGGAAAGATGGATAAAGGGAAGAGGGAAAAGAAGAATTTTCCCATATGTGATAATTGTGGGAAGAAACACCCTGGAACTTGCCTGAAAGGAATGGGAGTTTGTTATAAGTGTGGAGGAAAAGGGCACAAAGTACGTGACTGTAAGGGTAAGAAAATGGTTTCAAATGTACAATGCTTCATTTGCAAGGAGTTTGGACACTACGTGAACCTATGTCTTAGTCATCAGACTATGACGCAAATGATGCTGTTAGATAATAATCAATTTATGATACTACCACAGATGAAGAGGAATGATTAAAGTTCTTATGTTGATTATGTCATTTGAGTGTTGTATCAACAATGTACTTGTTATAATAATTATGGAGTATATAAGGATTGTACTGCAGTACTATTTAATTATGGACTTGAGATTGTGTGGAATAAAGAAAAGTGACTCAATAGCAGGTTAAATTTTTGGAAAATATATGGTTGAGAGAAAGATAAACCATAATATGGTTCTGATACCGAGGTAGTGATTTTAGAATAATACATGATTGTTTTGGATATATTATATTGGATATTCTTGACTACCTTGAAACTGATTAATGATTTGTATATTCCATCATTATTGGGGTTTACAACATTTTTGGATTGAAGGAGTATATCTATTATTCTAATATTAATAAGGGATCATGAATGTAATCAATAAGGTTTTATGATAATTCAGGATGTTGTAGTGTTTTAAAAGAATACATGATGAAGGTGATCACATGTTATTACGTGAAAAAAAGGATCTTCATTGGGTTTACCTTCCTTATAAATTTTGGACTGAAGTATTTTGGATAGTTCTAGTTTGGATTATTTTGGATTGCCATAAAAGGACAACCCAGAGGTCGGGCGACAACCCGTCGCGTCCGGAAAGGCCGCGAGACTTGAACCCACAACCGAAGGGCGACAAGGGTGTATCACCTACCACTGACCCACGTGATTTCCGGGATTAAATAATGTAGTTTTTTTAAAAAGATCTGGTAGATGAATTATAAATTCGTTTTTTGGAACCCTATATGAATAGGATAAATAGAATATATTTTTTTCATTCTATTATCTTTTAGAGTGAAAGATGAGTTTGTGGTAGAAATTAGTTAAAGGATGGAACTCTACTTGTCAAGAATATATTTTTCTTTTTCTCTTATTCTATGAAGAAATTAATTCTTATACTTTATTTAAGGAATCCTAAAACCAAAAATGTGTTATCCTAATACCCTATATTTTGTTGAACCGATGGTATTTCAAATAATCATAGATTGATGAATTTAAGGACCTTAATTTTACACTTGTTTATTATTTATGACCTCAATCACTACCTATAAATATTTACATTTTTCCTCCAATTATATGTCTCTAATTGCCACCAATGTTCTCCTAATAGAGATCATAATTTGGTGGTGACCCTTTCATTTCTCTTTTCCTCATATTAAGACTAAATTTTAGTAACCTAATTTCCGATGTGGGTTTTCCCACAAAGATATTTTCTATTTTCAACCTTTTATTTTCGTAGAACAATTTCAAATTGCGAGGACGCAATTTATTGAAGGAGGGGAGAATGTAACACCCCAAGATTTCATAGTGTGATACTTCTTCAAAATAATTCAATAACTTGCACTACATGCAACACCGAGTTCAATCGCACCATGACTTACCAAACAAGCCGTTCAAAAGAGGTTATGAATAGTATTAACTAAATTTTAAACTTTATATAATCCTTATAATTTTAGAATCCATATTATGAGTTTCTTAGACATAATGTAAGAACAAATTCATTTTCAGTATTGCACTTTTATCAAATTTTAATAGTGAACCCTTTTTAAATACAATATTTTAAACTTTTTGACTAAATGGGGACATCAAAAATTTAAAATGAAACATCCCAAGCTTCCACGGTACGCTTTCCTTTGAATAATACAGTAGCGTGTGTTGTACGCAACTTCGAGTTCTAACACACACCACAACCAATCAAACTAGTAGTTATGAATAGTAATACCAAAATTTTGAAATTATATATATTTTATATTTCAAAATGGACTTCATTTTTGGATTCGGAATATCGAATTTAACCTAGGGTGAAATTTTGGATCTTTTCGGATAACTTTAATATTTTGATGAATAGTGAAAATTACTAAATTTTAATTAAAAAAAACTTTTTTAATAAAAATAATTAATATTGATAAATTATGAATTTGAGTGGTTTTAAAGTATATTTAGAATATATTTTTACCATTTAATTCAATGTTTTTCATTGGAAATAATTTCACAATTAAACCAGACATAGACAAGTGCCAATCTTTTGATAATTATTATCTCTTAAAAACACGCTTTTTGTTTTAACAACGAGGATTAATTTTAAATTAATTTCTGAAACTTCTGTGTTTTGAATTTGGAAAAATGGATTCCATATTTGGAATCAGTATGTTCAAATTGTGTAAATAGGTAACTTTTATTTTTAGACATTTTAAATAATTACTTCGGTAAATATTTTAGTTACCATGGTTAAAGGGTAAATCCGGTAAATAAGGGTTAAAAAATAATATTATAATAATAAAAAATTACCCTAAAACATGTCCTAACCTTATTGGTTGATACATGTCTGACCATAGGCATATTTGGGTGGATTTTGGGACCCCATGGAGCCACTTGTAGCTGATAGGGACACTTTATTTTAATTAAGTTAAAATGAATACAAAAATGACACAAGCATATATCTTTTAGGAAAAATTTTTTTACATAGGGTTATATATGTTGGATATTAGACTATAAATATTCATTAGAAAGATAAAAAGATTTAATACATAATTATAGTTTATTTATAATTTTTAGAGATTAAATAATTTAATTTATGTATGACACAACGATGATGCAGTAATTACCATAATAGTGAAAAATTAAAATAATTGATATTATAAATACCCAAATAAATATAATTTGAGACTTTTAATTCATTACACTAATTTCTGGTATATTATGACATATTAGGATTTATTTAATTGACTTTTTTTGAAGTAATAATTCTTTTATGAGTTTCAAAAAAATCTACTATTGAATAGTGTCAAAATTGACATAAAAGAGTTTTTAAAACAAATATTATATTATTAATTGATATTAAATTACTAAAAATATAAAGTTCGGCCAAGAGACTTATATAATGATACTTATATCATTAATGTACCACTTGGGTGTCTCTTGGATGTATATAGTAAGTTTATTAACCATATAATACAAAAATACAAAGAGACATTGTAAAAGTGAAACTAATTAACTTAGAGTTAATACTTAAAGATATGGTTAATATAAGTACACAAACCAGTATCAATTATATTGTTTGAGTGGTTTTAGACCCATACCCACCTTAAACTTTAAATAATCAACTTTGGATCCATTATAAACCGAATATGAATTTATTATAAACTAATATTTCTAGCTTTTCCAAAGGTTCCTCTCACCCCTCTTATAAAAGGGCAGTCTTCCTTCTCATTTCTTCACACCTTATAAGCGTTTTGGTTCAGCCAAACTCTGCCCAAATACTCTCCCAACTTCCCTCACTACAACATAGAGGCCTTAGTTTGATTATAAAGCCAACCTAAGGAGCCCTTTTGATCAAATCAAAAGGAAGAACCCAAAGAAGAGGTAATGATTTCACCACCCTTTTTCAAGTTCTTTTCTTCTTCCACTTATTCTTCCTTTTTTGTTACCATTCTAAAATAATAACTCCTGTATCATATATATACTGTGATGTTATTATAAATATGGTATAACCATATTCACTATTCTATCCATCCTTTGAATAACCTGTCACCATACGTGCGTACGTACGGCTTACCGTCTCCACGTCGTGGTGTAATTGTTATTCAATAAATTATTATTTGGATGGGTATAATAATGATGTGTAACTCATGTAAATAATAAATATAACCTGATAATGATTCTGTATATATGATATACCATCCAATTATATTTTATTTTAAAAAATAGAATGATATTGTCGCTCGTGCGTACGTACGGACTACCGTCTCCACGAACGCGATGAGATTCATTCTCCATCGTATCCATTCAAGTATAATTCTCATTTGATGATTAATAATAGTATCTAAGGACTTGATATCATTCTGGATATGATCATGATAAAACCTATCCATTAAAAAAATGGCTTATGTAACAAAACATATAAAAGAAAATGAGTAAGTTAACACCCGAAACGACGATAATTTTAAGATATTATTAACAAAGCAATGTTAAAAGATCATATATGATATCATATTAATGTATATGATCATTGAATAATTTAATAAAAATTATTTCACCATTATATAGGAGGTTAACCTACCCCAAACAAGTAAAAGTACAAAGTAAGGGTTTGTTTCGCAATCTCTTCATTATCCGAGGTTGTTTATACGTAATAATATAATGGGATTTCTTTATCATCCACATCCATGTTTCTTCGAAATGTATTTCAAAACATTTTTACTAATTAAAAAGAATATGGATTAAAGTCATTTATACCCTTATGTGTTTTAAAGGAATCTTTCCGTCGTTTTCCAAACAAGGTACTTTTAACCTTTCGACAAATTTAAGGTAAGAATGTTTTTTTTAACTTATACGGCGGGTGTGGCTATTTACCGCCGTTATAAAATCGTCAAAGCTTCCCTTACAAGATTATAAGAATATTTTCAAAGTAAATGTTTTATTTTATAATTATGTGACTTTTAAATGATTTCAAAATGAATATTTTAGGAATTTGTGAAAGGTACTCTTTATCAAGATCATAATTTTAAATGCTTTAAAGATTTATCTTTCTAAATCTTTTAATTAATGTCCATGTTTTCAAAATGATTTTAAGTATTTATTTATATTTAAATGAATGTTTTTAAATGATATTTCTTTTCAAAAGTTTCAAAGTGGTATGGGAAAATTTGATTCAAAAATATCTTTTAAATTACTTCCTTTATAAATGTGTGACTTTTCAATGATTTTGAGAAAAGAGATATTTCTCTCAAATAGTTTTAATTTAATCTATGTCAACATCCTTTGATGGATTTTAAGCTTATTTGAAGTTGATTTATTAAGATACAAAACTTTTATATTGTATTTAAGGTTTTGTGATATGTTTTACTGTGGATGTGTTATTTTTATACCAATCATGGTTTATGGAGAATGTGTTGAAATTTCATATGCTAGTTTTAATACGAAATGTTTATGTTATGTTTAAAACTTTTCATTTGGGAATGCATTGGACTTAGTAAGTGATGGGTGGAGCCCGCTATAGCTCATCGAGGCATCGGTAGGTCTCACGAGACAAACTAGTGTCTTGGCACAAGGCCTTGGCAAAATCGTATTTGCAGTCTTGGCACGAGGCCTTGGCTATGTGGTTATGATAGTCTGGAATTATACATTCCATCATTATGAAAGTGGTTATTGATATTTCATGTGATTATTCGATTAGTAGAATATCCATATGAATAAGTAAATGGCATTATTTCATTTTATTTTTTCCATGCTATGTTGAAGTTCATGTTTAAAAGGATTTTGTTTTAGTTATACATTGCCTTAAATGTTTATTCTTAATTATGAAAGTTTCCACTATATTGTTATCCTTACTGGGCATTTGAGCTCACCCCTTTTATATGTTTTATTTTTCCCAGGATTTGAAGAAGTAATTTACGAATGACCAACATGGATAGTATGTGGGGATATGAGTGTGGACTATGAAGAAAATATGTTGTTGTAGTTTTCATTTTTATGATGTAATGTAAGACTTTATGAATATATCTAGTACTTCCAAGGCTACTAAACCAAGCAGTCTTTCAAGATTTGATCTTTCTTGTGATCATGCCAATGTTATGTAATAATGCACCAACTCTGGGTAACTGGGGTCGGGGCGTTACAAGTATAAAATGTCATACTCATGTTTTTTAATAAGTATTACATTTTTAATACTTGGTTATACATAAGATAAATTAAACAAGAAATATTCATTTGAAATATAATTAATATATATCCATCATGATAATTTATTTTTAATTTTTATATAATAAATAATTTA
Source organism: Viscum album (assembly GCA_963277665.1). Classification (NCBI taxonomy): domain Eukaryota; kingdom Viridiplantae; phylum Streptophyta; class Magnoliopsida; order Santalales; family Viscaceae; genus Viscum; species Viscum album. Next base: position 2,052,375,955 of record OY728159.1, on the reverse strand, counting down.
ATTAAAGGATTTCATAATAATGACGTAGTAATTGTTTAATTAATGGAAATATCCAATGAATGATATTGAAAATATTAAAATAAATATAATTTAACATAATTAATATAATTAAATAATTTTATAGATAACTTATACTTTTTATTGATATATTAAATTTGTTTTTTTGAAGTTATCAATTTTTTATGTTATTTAAAAAAACAAATATTGAATGGTATCATAATTGACATAAATGATACTCTAAAATAAATAATATTTTATGAAATGACATAAAATTCATAAAAATATAAAATTATAAAAAATATTTAGAATAAGGTTATATATGTCATCAATGATCAATATGGGTTTCGTTTTTCATTTTATATTAGCTATATTAACCCTAAAGAGTAAAGAAGCCAAGTTGTCACGGTAAGAGTTAAAGGGTTTAACTAAGAGTTAAAGCCAAAATATAAGGTTAGTATTTTGACCTAAATATGTCTAAAAATCATTAGTTGAGAGGATTTATAACCATACACATATTATCTTCTAGATAACACACTTTATAGCTATTTTAAATCGAAAATAAATTTATATTAATTTAATATTTTAAAGGATTACAAGAGTACCCCTCCCCTCTATTGTAAAAGGCACCACATACCTCACTTCTTCATACCACATTGAGCCTTATATCTCATCCAAAAACGACCAATTTATACTACCAATGTTCTTATTTATGTTTTTTGAGGTCCTGATCTTCTAAATAGACTAACCCTATTGTCCCTAAGGGGATATCCAAAGGAAGTCTACCGATGAAGTGGTAATTATTTTACCAATTCATTTATGTTCATTTCTACTTAAAATTCATATTTTTTATGTTGTTTATATATTAAAAGTAACAAATAAAGTATAATATATATCATTAGATTTTATTATGATTATGGGACAACCATATTCCTTTTTTTATCCATCCTACTTAAAATAATATCACCATACATGCGTACGTACGACTTACCGTCTCCACGCTGTGGTGTATTTTTTTCACCACCACTTTATTTGGATGGGTATAATTGTGAATATGATGAATAAAATAAAAAATATGACATGATATTGATTCTTTATAATTAATATAAAATCTAATTCCTTACCACTTTATCATTAATGGAATTATATCGTCACGTGTGCTTATGTATAACTTACTGTCTCCACGACGCGATGAGATTCACTCTCCGCGTTAACAATTCAAGAATGATTATAAAAAATATATATGATGAGTTAATATAAAATTTATGAACTTAATATAATTATTTATATTAATAAAATATATCTTATTTATAATAAATAGGACTTACATGACAAAACAAACATAAGAAAATGATGCAGTTAACACCCGGAACATGTGTAATAACAAAATACGAATAAAAAATGATATAAGAAGATCGTATATGATATAATAAATATAGATATGGTCATAGTATAATTTAATAACACGATTTAAACCATTATATAGGATATGAAATCACAGTCAAGTAAAGTAAAGAACAAGGTAAGGGTTAGCTTTGGAATCTCATTATTATCTTAGATTGTTTATATGTAAGTATTTACTAGGACATATTTATCATCCATGTTCATATTTTTTAAAAATGTATTTCAAAATATTCTTAATATTCTTCTACAATTTTTAAATTAATTTTCACCCATATTTTACTTTTTATAAATCAATTTGATAGGAATCCCTTTTTCATTTTCCAAACAAGGTACTTTATAAACTTTTCAAAAAAATACAAAAGGAATGTTCTTTTTTTTATCTTATTAGACATGGGTGAAACTTCCTTTACAAGATTAAAAGATTATTTTCACTGAAAATGTTTTATTTTAAAATTTTGGTACCCTTTTAAAATAATTTCAATATAAAAATTGGAATTTCTATAATTTTTTTAATGATTTTATTATATTATTTTCATCTATTTCAACATCCTTTGTTGGATTTTATTCTTAATTGAGGTAGATTTATTTTAATACAATCTACAATATTATATTTAAGGGTTTATGATATGTTTTACTTTGGATGTTCTGTTTTGACACCATTCATGATTTATGGTTAATGTATTCAAATTTCTTATGCTAGTATTAATGCAAATGTTTATGTTGGTTATGTTTCACCCTTTTCATATGAGGAATGCATTGGAATTAGTATGTGATGAGCAGGTACCACTATACCCCCTCGATGCATCATTAGGTCTCATGAGAAAACTAGTTTGGGGGTTTTTACCCATTTATGTATGGTTTCTTGGATGAAGCCTTGATGGTATATTTATGATGTCTGACATTATGAATTCCCTCAATATGATATTAGTTATTGACATTCCATGTGATTATTCGACTAGTAAGATATCCATGGTTATATTTTCTCATTTGTGTGATTATTTTATATGGTATTATTTATTCTTTCCATATTAATCTCAATACTATTTTTGAATGGATTGTGTTTTAGTTATACACATTTATTTAATGTTTAGTTTTATTATTCATAGTAGCTTCTACTATACGCTTACAATTAATGAGTATATTTGATCACCCCTTTATTATTTTTTATTATTTTTGGATGTTAATATGTGTATTATGACTTATATTCAAGTTAAATATAGGAAAATATTGATGTTCTAAAAGGATTTTCTATGTTTTATTTTATGTTTTAAAGTTTAATGTAAAGTTCATGTACGTAATATGGCTTCCATGACTGCTAAACTAATTGGTCCTTTTGGACTCGACACTTATATCCATGCTAATGTAATAAATCAGGGCACCAACTCTGAGCTACTGTGGTCAGTGTGTTATAATAGTCATGAAAAATAATAACCTCGAAATGAGTCCCTCCAACATTTCATAAAAATTTAAGAGGTTTATCATGCTGAATATTCAATAATGGATGTGAAAAAGTAGTTTTTTATGTTTGTTAACCGATGTGATAAACCACATTTTCAATGTTAGTGATTAGATAACCAATGTTGAAAATAAATTTCATGTGCGTTTCACAATGGTTGTTGAATAAATGATGTGGAAAGGACATCAATATAATTATATTTTGTATAAGTGGCCTAAATTACATCCACGAATATAAGAGGGTATGTAAAACATAAATAAATAAAAAAACACACATCATATAGCCCACTTCACATGTACTCAATAGCCACAAAGTATCTTTTACCTACTTCAGACAATGTCAGAGTGGAATGATGCATCCTCTGTCTGTTATACTAAAAGTATCCTATGTCTCACATCAATTTCCATACCACACAACATCACCTTCCAACCATTACCACATACACAACATGTCATTACCTTCCATGTGACCATAAAAACTACTGAGTTAATCTGATGTCCCATCGACACACCTATAAAAACATAAAAAGTATTTTGGACTTCCACTTGTTAAATCATGTTGGCTTGGAAGCCCGACATCCCAATCCATGACGATATCCGTTCTTCCACAGTCCTAAACCATTGACCTAATAATAATTTCAAGCCGCTTTCCCATCTGATGGTCTAACACACTATTATCCATGTAATTATATAGTGATAACCTCCTTCTAATTGATGGTCATTACTATACCCTAATCCTCTGTATCTATGGAGGCCTCTACCCATATCTAGGGGTCAAAACCACCACACTAGGCCCATATCTTGTGTACACACAACCCCAAGGATTCTCTCAACAAAAAATGATGAGAGTAAATCACCATAAACCCTATTTCGCACCTCCAAAGAACCCACTTCGATACCTATAAACCATTTCTTCCATCTTATGAAGATTAACATCACTTAGTGTCTCATAGGTTATTCCCTTTGCATTCCTAGATAACCAATATAGCAAAAGGATTAATTTTATTAATTCACATAACTAACAACATTCTACCAAACTAACCACAAAACTCCATTTTACACCTTCCATTCCATAAAATGATCAAACATACCCTATCACACCCATGGGATCCCCTCGACACCACCCAATAACAAAATAAAACAAAACAAGAATAAAACCGGTCACACATGGAGTACCCACTCATCCCAATTTAACACACACCACACACCACATGTATAATTAATATAAAGTTATGAACCACCTAACTTATTTCTGTAGATGTATGCTGATCTAATACTAACCTATTATTTGGATTCAAACAATAGAAATAGGAAAATGTGATAAAAACCTTGAAAATAGGGTGTAACATCGTAACTGATGAAATACCTATGGAAGAGTGAAATAAATAAAATAAGATGGAATAAGGAGTGTAAAACTTACCCCATGATACCTCCTATGATGAGAGATAATGAAAAATATTTCAAAATTATGGAGATACACTCCTTGGAACCCTATGTATGGAGAAAGAGGGCACTCACTATGATCCTAAATATATGGCCTCTTTCCCCCTCCCCTACTCTTTTATTCTTCATTTTTCTCTTCTAGAACAAATTTACAGCATGAACATGTAGTTTACACCATGAAAACCATGGAAATATGGGATATCCAACTTCATATAAAATTCACACCATGAATTTCACATTCACATCGTGAATCCAAGCAGGCTATCGCCAATTTAGACTTTGTATTATTTTTTTCACTAGAAACCTTCCTCAGATCACTCCCAACCCCTAAAATATTTAAAACCCCTAAAAATACTTATGTATTCTCCCTCCTCAATCCAATCCTTACATCCAATGAGATACAGGATCTTACAGCTACAACATATCTATGTGACCATGTTATAAAACTCTTTTAATAACTCTTTAGTGAGTAACATTTATAAATAAATCAAGTTTTAATAATGGTGTGATTTAGGAATTATATTCACAACATTGAACTACTTCAATATATTCAAACTCCTTAAATTCATATAATTAAATGTTTTGATGTAAATTTACATTCTCTAATTAGAACTATTTTTATGTTCATCATCATTATCCTTAGAACCATTTTCATCAAAAAAATTCTTTAAAATCTATCATAAATAAAGTAAATTTTTTTATTATTTATTTACTAGAACATAATAATAAATTTTAAGGGTAAATTGATATATAATTGGTTATGGTAACTAATATAGCTCTATTATATTTATATTTACCAATATGCACTAACATTTTAGGATTTCAAGTGAATGATCACCTTAATCTTGGACTGGCATATTATTTTATTTGTTAACTTTGAACTTCTCCAATTTTAAAAATACCACCACTAATCTAATATACATTATTTTTTATAGAATAACTCTCTATGATGTACAAAATTATATGTATTTCGGAAAAAAAATCTTATTTCCTTTTAATGGGAATGTTTAACAAATAAAAAATTTATATTATATGGTATCCTATGTTTTTGGGAAATTTTATTTAGAAAAGATGCTATTAAAATATACCCCTAATGGGTTATAGGAAAGAATTACCTTATATTTTAACAAACATCTATATAAACACTTTTTCTAGGATAATTTTTTTTATCCTTGTATCCTTATCAAAATAAGCTATATTATTCGATGAATCATAAACCATGTGTGTATAATTAATCATCTCACACTTATCATAAAAAAACACTTCTATCTAAAATATTCTCTTATCATATAAGATAAATAAGCTAAAGATACACATCCTTTACTAAGATTAATCTAATAATGACACATTCCTATATATTTAAATATTTTTTACTACAACTATTTTCTTTATTAATTGAATGTAAACTAAAAGATATATAAATTATTATCTTGATTTTTTACTCTTTTATATTTAAAGAATTTATAATGTATATATTCATCATCACAAACTATTTTAAATTAATGAATTTATATCTATAACACCTATGTTTGAAATGGAAATTCCATGGAGTTCCTAAACTTATTTGGGTATTTTGGATAATTCCATAAAATTGAATTTTTTTCCCACCTTCCCAACAACCTTAGGATTCAATGACCTTGACTAGATTCTTGAAGAAACATTTCTGAAATTTTCAACTAACTATTCTTCCTTCAGTTTGAATTTTTACTCACTGACATTGTCCATAAACCATTATTACCTAGACATAATGTCTGGTTTATTTATTCTCATCACTTTGAAAATATATGGTAATCATTTATTAAATTAAATAATATTATTATAAAAATTCCATAAATTAAAATGGGATGAATTTCCTAATTAGAACAAGGAATTTTTGTCTCCCTTAAATCATGTTATTGAGCTCAAAAAATCATAAGTATGTGTATTGAAAATTTCTATCTAATTTCATTCAAAAAACTATTATGTACACACACTTCTCAAAATAAAAATGTGATAACAAATGCACATCTTGGAAAAAATTTATCCAAGATTCAAGCATCCAATTAATTATTACATAAACACCTTTTCTTATTTACTTGAAAGAAAACATAAATCTTAAATATTCAATTATTAATCATCTTCTGACCAATTTTATATTTACAAATTTTGTCAGACATACATGTGATATCATATATCTATTAGAATAATATAATTGAATTATATAATATTTTTACAAGATGTGGACTCTCCACTAGGTCTTTTGAAAACCTTCTGGTAATAAATAAAATTTCTTCTCCAATGGTCAATTTTACCATAATGAAATTTTTTTCCCTATTTATTCTTCTTCTTCAACTCAGATGGTCATGCAGACTCTCCATAGCCTCTTTTCTTACCCTTAAATCAAAAAAATTTACCTTTCTCTTTCTGAACAATCAACATGGTACCTGATATTGGACCACTAATGTCTTAATCAATATTCCTAAGTATATTGAGTAGAATAGTAAAGGTTTATATAATTCATTCATGTAATAGCTAATAGAAAAATACTAGATCCTTTTTTATAGTGATTGTATAATGAAGTCTTTGGCCATTTCCAGTTTGAGAGGTGAACCTATCACCTCTATATCATTGATGTAAACAATAATATTGAGTACATTAGTGGAGAATTAAGTTCCTTAAATCATTTTACACTAAAAAAGAGATTTTAAAACTTCATAATATTCATGAATATCTTTCTTCTAATAGAGCCTTTTTAGGTTATCTATCATTTGATAGACATCGAAGGTCTCATGTTTCTTTCGTAACTTATAATCCATGGTAAAAACCATGATCATGGAGGTTTTCTATGCATATTATAGATGCTTATCATAGTTATCTAAATAATTTTATTGAATAGATTCACCAATTGGTTTACATAGAAATTTTCTTCTTATTTGAGAACTATTCTCTAATTCTAGTATCAGTGAAGTAACTTTCTACCATTTAGTTTCACCCTATCAAGGATTGATCTAAAGTTCAAGTTTGATGATGATTCCATTTATCTATAATAAAATCTTCTATCATATGAGTGTCATCTTTATTACCACTTAATATGAAAATTTATTAAATGGTCTCTCACTAAAATTATGACACCTTTTTAAAAATTCATTATAGTCATTATTGGGACAAGATCCATATTTTACTATGAAAATGGCCTTTATAGGGAATGAAACTCACCACCTGGTAATTTTGAGAGGGAATCATCCCAATCATATCGTATATGAATCTTGGATAGTTGAGAAGGAAACATATTACTCAATCCATCATATATATAATACTAAATGATATTCCTATAAAATCCAAACCATTGGGGTTTCCCATCTAGTGTAACCCAAAGTAATCACCAAGACCATATTAATAAAGGAAATTCTAGAGGAACCCCTCTCTAGCATGAAACTATGTGATTAGATGATTGATGTCTTGACAAGTTCTGATTTGGATGGAATTTAACACTTAGTGTTTAAAGGATATTTAGTCTCACCATCTCATATAATGTTATTACTTTTATGCATGCATGCTTCTAGTTATTTAATTTGGAATCTTATTATCTCCATTAAATCAATATGTTTAAACCATGTTGATGTGTAACTCTTTACGCAACCCACAAGTTTGTGTTACTCACCCAAAATAGGATCCATACATATTCATACATATCCAAAATGCATCATTCATAAAATGTACATGAACACTTCATGTAAAGGTTTATAGCTATATGATATTGATAATATCCACATGAGTAATCCTAGAGTGACATATAGCTAACCACATTTACCTTCCTAGACAAGGCATAATTCTCCGGGCTAGAAGGTAGTACGACCCCAAGTCCCTCTCCTTGGGGAGACTCTACTTAAGAGAGAATTCAATTCACGATATCTCTAAACCTAATATACAAAAGATATTCCGAAAAATCTAAATTCAAAATAATAAATTCAATTACAAACTATGGTCAAGATAAATGAAAAATCAATTCATTATCATACCTAGATGTAATGTATGGCTCTATTTATTAGAAGTATTTTAAAATTTAAACTATATCATACAACATTCATAATATAAACAGTTTATAATTTTGAATAAATAGGGAATATATTTTAAATAAATTAATAATTAAAATATTTAAACATGAAATAACCATTTATGAACTATTCATAAATAAAATATAACTATAAAAATTTTATAAATTAGATAACACATTATAGATATTCTATAATTTGAATATAACCAATTTATATTAATTTCAATATAAACATTTTATATACATCCTTATATGGAATTTCATTTTAATTATATTCTATTTTATGAATTATAAACAATTTATAATAAAATTTCTACCATGTAAATTTTTTACATAATCTAAATATAATATATTTATCATTTTAAATAAGGACACATAAAATATAAAAATTTAAAAATAACTAATTATGAGCAAATCATAATTTCAGATATATATATTTTTATAATTTGGCCTTATTTATGTTTTTTAAAAATAATTTATAAACTTCCCTTGTGATTTCTAAATAAGAACTATTATATCTAAATCATATGACATTCCATATAATTTAATAAAAGGTATTTAAAGATCAAATTTTCATATTTAAGGAATATTTGAAAATGATTGTTCGAGAAAAATTTATTAATTAATTATAAACCCTTTATAATTTATCAATTAATTATCACTTTATTAATTAATAAATATCTTTAAAAATTCCTTATATCATTATTTATAAACACTTTATAAAAAATTTAATTAATTCATAAATGATTTTTTTAAAAACCCTTTACCCTTACACAGTATGGGTGACCCACATAAGAGTAAAATCTGAAATTCTTATATAGAATACTTTTATAAAGGTAATGTTGTGGTTACATTTACACAACATGATTATGTAAATGTAACAGATCATACTATAGCAAGTTACACATCAAGGATAACCTTTTTATGGCCACTTTACAGAATATGTTAACCCTTAATGCTGAATAAACTACTTTCACACTCTGGTAATGCATGTGGAGGTGAAAAATGGTCACACAATATTGACCAAACTATGTTGATATTTAATTTAGGTCCAACAAGGGGCATCTTTTCCATAGTGTCTCATGGGATACAATGTGGTTTTGAAAAAAAGTACTGTGTTTTTCCAATTCTCCATTCCCACACATTATTTGATACCACTTAATGGATTCATTAGGCTCTAATAAAAATTATTAGATACAAAATAAGTGATTAAATTACTTTCCCCTAATCATCCAATCAAGAAATATGAATCGATGCTAAATAACAAAATAATAAAAATATTTAAATGGCATACATTACACCAATAATGCCTCTATAATAAAGTTATCTTCATCAAATACATTTAATAATGATCACTAAAGTGTAATGAACGATTCTACCACTTTTTTAGGTCTACATGGGTTATAACCAAATTGTTTTTCATACAATCAAGATTCTCCTTCACCTACAGTGTGCTGGCACCTTAATGTGATAACTATAAAGAAGAAGAGAGCTTCAGGGTTCAAAGTGTCTCGACCATGTATTTTCACTCCAATAACCATCACATGTTTTTATATTTATATAATTTTTGAGGATGATCCTTTTGTTCTATCTCATTTACTCATGTGTTACAATTCATGAGTTATTGTCTTGTATAGTTTGTGCATTACATGCATGGATGCCACTCCCCATACTTTTCATCTAATGAAACAATTCATTTAATGATAAGAAATGTGGGATACATCTTCCAGCTATGTCATTGAATATAGTGACATAATATTACACTTAGTATGATATATCCATGCATTACATGTAGGATACCACTCATATGACCCACCCATTTTTATTATATACAAAATAAGATTTAGGGTATATATTTACTTCATAAACTAAATCATATAAATTAAAGAAGATAACAATAGATGAAAGGTAAATTGATTATAAATAAATATTTTATAAAATATATGGTTAATTAATTATATAAAATCCAAATAATATTAATAAGTCACGTACAAGAATAAAATAATTAAATTTACACATAATAATTAAAATCCATCAAGAAAATATTAAGTCATAAATGATTTCCATTACTCGATTAAGGATGAAGAAACATAAAAAAGTGTTGTTTTAACCCACACTAGGACAATTACTTTTATTGAAAAGTTCTTGTGAAATTTTTGTATCAACTTAACCCAGTAGGCTTTAAGTGAAGTGTCCCATGCTAGATTTGTTGTTATTTAAAGGTAAGTATTGGGGGAAATCTGCGTTAAGATTTCAATATTGGTTAGTCAACTTAATGAATAAAGGATATTTAGCCTAATAGTTGACAATATTTCCTACCTAAATACCTTAGATAAATTTATTATGCCCTTTATTGAGTTATGATAAAGGAAATGGGGAACCTTTTCCACTATAATTTCCATGAAATATGATATTCCAAGTCTAATGGAGAGAGTCATTCAGACTTGGTAAAATAATGGGAGACTAATAAAATTAAATCTATTATGTAACACCTATTAATCATATAAAATACTTAAAATATTCATTTATTTGTTATATAAATAATGGAAATTCTATCGATCTTTATTTCTGATCGCGTTGTTGAGCACGTCGAATTAGATGTTAAGTTTTTACTAGATTTTCCGCAGTATAGCAGCAACCCTTGGTCGTTTCTCGACAAATCCTGAGATAATTAATTTAAAAAGAGGGTTTTGATTATGAAAATAAAAGGGGAACATGATTTTGGAAAACATGGTGTTTGGTGATTAAATATTAAAAAAGAAAAGATGAAATCGATAAAACAAATTAAGAATGATCAAGATTAATTAAGTGTGATCAACTTGGGGAAATCTCATGATGCTCATTCTTTATCGCTTCAAGAGATTGGGTTATGATATTATAATCCCTAGTTAGTAACGCCTATAACTATAATATTACTAAGTTTATACTAGGATACCTCCTAGGGTTCAGTTGGAAACACACAATGATTCTCCAGATACCACTAATGATTGAGAGATTTGTGTTCGACTTCATAATTGAAACTCACCAAGGCAACACATGAAGAACTCAATGTAATATACATGATTTTATTATATTTCAATGTGTTACTGTTAAATTAAGTTAAATTTCCATTATAGTGTTTATGTGAGTTCAATTGAATAATATGAACCACACAAATGCTACAATTGAAAGGGAGAAGAAGAAGTGGTGAACTGTGTGTAAAACATCACATGAATGGGTACCCCATAGCATGATCATATGAGTTGAGAATGACTTACCAGTACACAACTCAATTAAATAAAAATAGAGGATGAAGGAAAACAACATACAAACCTAGAATTAAAAGGACCATTAAAATATTACAACATTAAGCTCAGGATTTACAACATGTTCCTCCCTGGGTGATCACTAAGAGGTTTAGAAGTACATGAGGGAGAAGAGAAATAAAATTGGTTAAGAGAGATCCACAATTAAACTAAAATTAATCCCTGGTCTTGAAACATAGATAATGAGGGAGAGGAGTGATTTTATGGGCAATTACATCCATATTTCTACATAAATTGCTCAAGTATCTAAAAGTTTACGTGACTATTCAAGGAAGATTTTTTACTTTATTTGTATCCGGATGGTTTACGGACCAAAAAGAATTTAAATGACTTTAAATTAGTTGGAGAGTCAGGTATTCAAGTTATCAGTCAATGGGAGGTAGAATCTACCCAATTTGATCTCCGAGTCCTGAGTTATGACTCAAATACAGAAGGGTGGTCCAATCTAGACTGCCCATAATTTCTTCACATTAGGGGCCTATTGTGGGCCTCCAAATGGAAGAATTGGGCTTCATTATCTTCTAGATAAATGTATAACACATTTGTTTTCACTCATACATGAATTTTTATCCCAATTAGATGCACAGATTGTCCACAGTACAAATAATTGTGCACATGCATGCTTGGGCTCTCGCGCAGTTTGGCCAATTTTTCTTGAATTCCATCACAGGCTCTCTAAATCCCCTCCTCCTACAATGTAAACACCAAAAAAAGTAAAATTTCCATATTAAACAGAAATAAAAATCAATTCATTCATTCAACTATAAAATTTAATTTAATATTATATTTTTAATATTCATTACAAAACCAGTTTAAAACAACGGTGTAAGGGTGGATTTGAATAGTGAATCTCTATGTGATCAGTGTCCCTATAATTTATACTAGAGAAATAAAACATCCTAACTGGAAGAAACATAAAAGTGTGGTACATGAGGTTATGCACTATAATATAATAAGAACAAAATATTTACATAATAGAATCATTAGTTTCTAAACTCACTAAGGAAGTGAGTGAAGAAGGGATTTATGTCTACTTAAGACACTTGGATGATGTGCTAGATATCCATTGCTTGATGCTATAATCTATATTTTATGAACTATATTAGTCTTATGATAACATGGATATATATATAATTCTCAATAATCTCAATGATATTTATTTTGAGAGAGATGGTCAAAATGATTGGCCATGTTAAACATCTATACATTCTAGTGTTTAAAAGACTTGATGATTTTTTCACTAATCTTATTATTTCTTCATTCTATCAGAGTTTACCTAGATTTAATATAAATTTTCATATGAATAACACAGAAAAGTATATCCTAGATCTCTTTACTTATATTTTCTTAGTAAACAAGTACATAAATCACAAAAAGCCTTATGTACTTATGATGAATAAGAGGAAAGAAAAGGAAATTTTTTCCTGAACTAACTCTGTGTATAAAGATTATTTGTAACACCCATATGAGAAGAGAAAGATCATTGGGAAAGTAAGTAAATGAGATTTCATCTATTTTTCATGTGGAAAGAAGGTCCACTGGAAGAATAACTATTACATGGAAAATAACTAAGTGGAATCTTCAGATGCATTTTTTATTGAGTGAAATCTACCAGTTTCTATAAACTGGGCATTATAAATAACTTATGGTACTCACATTTGTGTCCAATTTCAAGGACCAAGTAGATTCATAAGAGTTACATGAGGTGAGGTGAATCTATGAGCTTCTAATGAATCAAAACTTACAACAATAACTATTGTAGATTGACACATCACATTTCCAATATGATTGATCTTGGTTTTAAAGAACTATTATTATATGCTAAGAATTACTAATTTTTTTTAATGTATCTTTCCTAGATATGGGTGGTTTTATTTTCAAATTTAGAACTAAATATTTCAAATTTTATAAAGATAATGTATGTTATGGTATGAAACACCTAAATAATTAATTTTTTGTATTGGAATATAAAAAACAAAGTATTGGAAATTGATAAGAAATCTAGTTCAAATGACTCATATAACACCCAACCATGGAATCACTAGGTGGGTTATGTTAATGAAAAGAATTTAAAAAAACTATATCAATTTTATATTGATATTATTTTGGACTAAAACTACTTGGTATATCTCATTATTATTTATAATAAAAAATAACCAATTATCTATTTAGTTTAATGGGTGAAAGGACCATATATTTTCTTGAATAGGTTCATATAGATTTTTGTGGATCATTTACCATTGAAGAAATGGGTGCATACTCATATTTCATAAATTTTAATAATGAATTTATTAGGTATTGTAACGACCCAAACTTTTACTAATGAAAATTCCTATTGATATGATTGAATGTATTATTATGTAAGATAGTTATATACTACATATGAAATTATTTGGTTTTATGTTTTTTGATTTTAAAATACCATTAAGAATTGTCACCATTGCTAATATAGCCATTGAACAGTGATGAAAGGATTAGTATAAATATAGGGCTTTAAAAAAATCCAATTTACCCAGATAAAGGAAGCGATGGCCTCATCTAGTTGAATTTCTCCATACGAAGCCCATTTTTCAGAGCTCGGAAAGGAGGTGGAATCACCGGGATTCAATCTTGACTAATCCCAATTCGAGCTTCAACACATTAATCTTGAACAAAACTGATTACGGGAGAAGTAGAAGTTGATTGAGAATACCACCTGAGCAATGTTTTCCGAGCCACCCCAAGAGTCTGTCACCATCAAACACCTTATCCTTAGGTTATATGCATGTGTTAAAAGGGGTTATATAACAAGACCCTAGCACTATTTTTATGTTCATTATTTTTGAATGTAATAAATAATATACATTCATTTTATTATTGTTACATTGTAAATAGTTTTTAAATCACAAATAATATTTTTAGTTAATATTTAATTAAGAAATATATTTTGATGAATTAATGTATTTTTAAATTAAATAATATTTTAATAAAATATTACTACTAAATTAATTTTTATTAAATATAAATTATCGTATAATTTTTATGAATACAATTGTAATTTTTATTAAGGTTGGAAAGCCAATTTTGTCAAAACCCAAGAATTTTTGATAAATGTCAGTTTTTATTTTAAATGTAAAAATGCACATATTTAAAAAATTATTTAAATAAAATTAATATTATTTTTTTAATAATGATGTCAAAATTATCCAATGGTGATTTTTCCTAATTTTCTAAGAGTGTCAAATTTTTGGGTAAAAATTAAATACCATTTAAATATATAATGTGTTTTATGACATAATAATGACCCAATAGTGATGTAATAAAATACTATAAATGGGATGTTCGACCAATATATGTTTTACCTTTAAAATAATTTTATTTTAGGTTTGTTTTATTTATTTTACAAATCCTTAGTTTAACCTCCAAGACCTATAAAACATTTTAATATTTTAAAAGGATTTTCTTGAGTGTGACTCACCTCCACATAAGAAAGCCTAATATTTTAATAGGTTTGGTTATTTTACATATAAAATAATGTTTTAAAATTCAATTTTTTGAAAAACATGGTCAAAAACCATGATATGGTTTTTGGTTTTGATTAGTTTAATGTGTGGTGTCCAAAACCTAAATAATAAATAATTCCCTATCCTTTCCTATATAAACCCACTCTATATCCCATTAATCTTCACTAAAACCATTTGGAGCTTGACCATCCCCTAAGATCCTCCATATATAATCTTCCCATGTCTCCCCAAGCCCCCAAGAATCCCCTCTCAAGCCTATCCCAAGCCTTTGTGATCACACTTCCATGTAAGGGATTTCTTCCTTTCTCATTTTTGTCGAAATCTATTTATATTTTTATGACCTTTTATTTTCAATTAAAAATGATTCTGTATGATTTTAAACCTCCCATATAATTTCCTCCTTATGTTTTAGTGATGAGATACCCCTTTAACTCTCATCAATTCCTCCCATTTACACCCGTTACCATGCTGAAATTCTGTAAGATATTTCTTCCTTTCTCATTTTTGTCCAAATTTCGTTATGTTGTTATGACAGTTTATTTTCAATTAAAAATGATGGGGAATGATTTTGAAACTCCCCTATAATTACCTAGTTACGTTTTAATTATTATATACCCTTTTCTATCTCATTCATACCTCTCATGTACACCCATAACCAAGCCGAAATTTCGTAAGAGATTTCTTTTTCCTCATTTACATTCAAGCAATTATTTTGTATTATGAATCTAAATTCCATTACATATGTTGGAAAATTTATCTATATGGACAAATTACTATAAATTTCATATACATATGATGATACTACCCTTTATCTCTCATAAACCATTTTTATGAATTCTTATGTCATGCCATTATGATGCCAAAATTGCACCGCTATTTTCCATGCCAAAGTCATTGTGTAGTGAATACCATGCCCATTTCTCTATCAAGGGTATTCACCTTCATTCACTTTTAATTATTGGTTATAGAGTTTCATTTATGAATTAAAAATTCCTTTATCATGGAATAAATGATGGTGTTTAACGAATCCATGTTATATGATCCATGTGGTAGACTTATGGATGAAATGAAATGATTAAGAAGGGTGCGCCCTGATAGCAATCTAATGCGTTGGTAAAGATTAGTATCATGGAACATCAACTTAAATGAGGGTTTAATCATGATAATTAAATTTAAATGTGGGTTTACTCATGTTCCATGTGCAATGAGACTTGGATCATGGTAATATCATGTTAAATATTGTTTCCACATTTGCATGTTATGATAATCATGCTATATCATGCATTTATGTTCAATTTTATCTTATGCTCCATTGATATGTCTATTGAATAACATGTATTTTATTATTCATTTTATTCCTTGTTTACTCCCTTACTGGGTTTTATAGCTCACCCTTTTTGTATGCATTTCCTCAGGTTATCCCATGCAATGCTAAGTACGGAGGAATATTGTGGTCATGTAGAGAAGTTTTCAATAAAGATGTTGAATTTTATGTCTTAAGTTGTCATGTAATGTTTCCAATTTCCCAAGACACTAGACCTATCAATCCTTGGAGTTGTCTTAAGTACAATTTTATGTATTTAATCATGTTTATTTGTGTAATAAAGTGAAGGGTTGTTATAGTTGGTATCATAGGAAGTTTTAGTTATTTTTGGGATTAGGATTAGAAAACCCTTGTAAAATACTTAGAGATAAGACTATGTGTAATAAAAAAATCCCATTTTTTTTGATTATTGAGTAAGTGGTTTATCAAGAAAAGGCATCCCTATATAGATACAAGCAGGTAGAGGTGACACTAGCACAGATGTATCTAAGGGTAAAACACGAAAACACCACTTTGAGAAAGACTCAAACGGGAATTGGTGCACAACAACACACCTTGCTGCACTCTTGGTTTGACACTTCCTGGGGATTTTCTTTGGTAAATTCATAATCTTAGTATGAACCATTATCAAGGAAATAAGAAAATACCCCTAAGAATATATGTTGGTAAGTAGAACATTGATAACATATATTGAATCCTATAAATTCATAAGTTAAGAAAATAAATGTAATTTATAAGTTATAACTTTTTTTAACTGGATTCCCATTTATTTGTTACCACTAACTTACATTTTATTCCAGAAAATGGCTGGTAATAGGAGGACTCAGGCTAACAACTAATGGGAAGATCAATGTGATGACTGTTCTAATGAGACTCCCAATTAGATGGGAGTGGGAATCATAAACTTTGTCATGATACTCTATAAGTTAACTCATGTTTTGAATAGAAAAATAGGTCAAGAAGAATGTTCAAACCCCCCTAAGAAATAACAAGTCGCAATTGAGAGCTTCATTAGACAAATGACTCCTAATTTTAATGGATCATCTCATCCCTCAATCTCCGAATAATGGATCAAATCCATTGAGAAGATTTTCTCCATATTTCAATGTTATAAACAAGAGAAGGTACTTATGGCTACTTATTTTATGGAGGTTGAAGCTGATCAATGGTGGACATTGATAAAAAATACAAAGCCTGAGGTAGAGATCAAGGTTTTGGAATGAAAGGATTTTTAAAAAAAAATTCAATAAATATTTTCCTCGCACCCTCCGACTTAAGATGGAAATGGAATTCCTTTGCCTCAAGCAAAGAAGACGACTAATACATTAGATCATATGAGGAAAACTTTACAAGGATTGACTGATATGCCTCTATCTTTGTTGTTACCCCTGAATACAAGTTTTTCCACTTATTTGGTGGGATAAAAACTAGACTACGGAAAGACCTAGAAATCCATGACTTTGAGAGCTATGAGGAAATTGTCTGATGTTCCCTCAAAGTCAAAATGGAGATTATAGAATCTCTAGGGTATCAAGGGGATAATAAGTGTAAGGTGGAAATTAATTCTATCAGTATGATGGATTAATCTAACTATGAAAAGAAAATATAGAACCCCACATTCCCAAGGTGCAGAAATAAGCACCCTATAAATTTCCTGAAGGGGATGAAGAAATGCTTTAGGTGTGGAAGAGAAGGGAACCTGGCCATTAACCACCGACAAGAAAAACCCAAAGGTGTGACAAAAGAGAGGAACACTCCATTCAACCCTCAACGCATTGTTCATTGCTTCAACTACAAAGACCCAGGGAACTTTTAAAACTAGTTTGCTAAGCCAAGGGTTTTCAAAGGCAACCAAAAATCTCCAAGGCAGCAAGGGAGAACGTTTTCTATCACTACCGCCGAAGTGAACCTCGACAATGAAGTAGTGATAGGTATGCTAGTTATTACTTTAAGAATAGTGAATGTACTTTCTGATTCTGGTTCTATGCATTTTTTTTATATCCATAAAATTTAGTAGAAAAATCTCAACACCACCACAAATCATTGAAGTAAAGATATCAGTGAGAATAGAAAATTGGGAAATCATTACATCCCATGAATATAACTCCTCCCCTATCACAATTTTTAGATTGAGCTTACAGAAGAACCTCGTCATACTCCCTCTAATTTAATTTAACGCAATTCTTGGCATGGATTGACTTTCCCCATATAGAGCCAACATAAATTTCCATGAGAGGGAAATCACTCTCTATATATCGAATCGACCCACGAATCTGTACAAGTGTATGGAGGAGGATGAATCTTATTTAGCACTATCATCTCAAGCGTGAATATTACTACCCTATGAGAATTTGTATCTTGCTTAGATGATTGAGTCTAAGGAAGAAACCATCTTTGAAGACATGCCTATTGTGAGGGAATTCTCCAAAGTGTTTCCTGAGGAATTTCGTAGTCTTCCTTCTAGAAGAGATGTTGAATTCTCTATTGATATTATACCTGGGGTGTTTCCAATGTCCAAGACTCCATATAGAGTGGTTGTTGTAGAGATTTATGAGGTTAAGAAACAACTATAGGAAAATCTAGGTAAAGGTTTTATATGCCCATGTACTTCACCATGGGGTGCACCTGTCCTCTTCATCAAGAATAAGGATGGGTCAATTTTCCTTTGCATTGATTATTGTTAGCTCAACAAAATCAGGATAAAGAAAAAGTATCCCCTGCCATGAATTGATGACTTGTTCGATCAAATACATGGAGCACAATACTTCTCCAAGGTGGATCAATGGTTGGGATATTATCAAGTAATGGTGAAGAAGGAGGATATCCCCAATATTGCTTTTTATACAAGATACAAGCACTATGCATTCATAGTAATGACTTTAGGACTCACTAATGCTCTAGAAATCTCCATTGACTTGATTAATAGAGTCTTTAGGTATTACCTTGACAAATTTTTGCATACTTTATAGACAATATTCTAATATAATCCAAAACCAAGGAGGATCATGAAGAGAATCTAAGTACTATACTAGAGACCTTGAGAAAAGAGAAGCTCTATGAAAATTACAACAAGTGTGAGTTCTGGTTAAAGGAGGCCTCATTATTGGGTTATATATTTACAAGCAATGGGATATCTGTGGATCTCTACAATAAAAATTCAATTGAGAGATGGATGAGGCCAACATCTACGATGGATATCCATAGATTCCTTGGGTTAGCTGGATATTATCGCTGATTTATAAGAAATTTCTCAGGATTATAAAACCCTCTTACTAAGGTAACTCAGAATGGAGTCAAGTTTTCTTGAAGTGATAAAGGCGAAAGAGTATTAAGGAGTTGAAAAAAGTCTTATCACTGCGCCTGTGCTCACATTACCCACAAATGTAGTTTTTTTGGTATTTAGTGATGTTTTGAAGATGGGCCTAGGATATGTGTTGATGCAAAATGACAATGTCATCGCCTATTCTTCAATGAAATTTAAATTTCATGAGAAAAACTATCCAACACATGATCTGGAGTTGGCTGCAGTAATCTTCACTTTGAAAATTTGGAGACATTACCCCTTTGGGGAGAAGTGTGAAATATACACAGATCACATAAGCCTCAAGTATATATTCACACAGAAAGAGTTGAACATGCGCCAAAAAATATGGTTAGATATGATCAAAGATTATGACTACTCAATCCATTACCACCCTGGTAAAGAGTACAAGGTGGTAGATTATCTAAGTAGAAAGGACCCAGTGATTCTATCATTGATGATAATTGAAAAGGATCCAATCTTCTTAGATTTGATGATGATGAACATGAGAATCATAAATAAGGAAACATCATAAATCCTTGGACAGATGATTGCTCAAACATATATTTTGGAAATGTTAAAGGATGCTCAAAAGGATGATGTGGGAATTCAGAAGAAAGTGGAAACTATCAGAAAATGGAAATCCTCAGAGTTAAATGTTAATGAAAAAGGAATTGTGAGATTTGGGAAAATACTATGCATTCCATCAAGTCTGGAGTTGAAGAAAAAATTTCTGGATGATGCACATATTTTAAATTTCTCCATTCACCCCAGAAACAAAAAGATGTATCGAGATATCCGAGAGCGTTATTGGTGGGATAAAATGAAGAAGGAGAACTCTGAGTATACATAAAATTTTCTAGTATGTTAGCAAGTGAAGGTTGAGAGGCAAAAGTCCAAGGGGATGATGCAACCGTTACCCATACCAATATATAAATGGGAGAACATTACCATGGACTTTGTCATTGGACTACCGAAGACCTCCAAAGGAAAAAATGCAATCTGGGGTTTTGTAGAGAGTATTACAAAGACTACACACTTTATTACAATTTTGGGAGGATTTATCATTGGATAATCTAAAATAGATTTATATCAGAGAAGTGGTAAGGCTGCATGGAATACCACTATCTATTGTATCTGATCAAGATCCAAGATTCACCTTTAAATTCTGGAAGAGTCTTCAACATGATCTGAATATTGAGTTGAACTTTAGTATGGCTTATCATCCTCAAACTAATTTCCAAATAGAGAAGACTATCCAAACACTTGAGGAAATGTAGATTTCATGATCAATGGACTTCAAAGGGGAATGGGATCAACTTCTTTTTCAGTTTGAGTTCTCTTACAATAATAGTTTCCACTCAAACATCCAAATGGATACTTATGAAGCCCTTTATGGGAATATATGTATAACACCGACATGTTGGGATGAATTTGGGGATAAAAATATCCTTCTTCCAGAAATGGTCGAAGAAATGGTGGAGAAGGTTAAGACCATACCACAACTCATTAAAGCTGCTCAAAGTCGATAAAAGAGCTATGATAAAAATCGTCAACGAGACCTAGAGTTTGATGTTGGGGACATGGTATTCCTCTGTATATATCCATGAAAGAGTGTTATGAGATTTAGGAATAAGGGAAATCTTAGTCCAAGGTACATCGTCCCTTTTGAGATCTTTGATCGCATTGGAGCAGCGGCCTATCGACTAGAACTCTCACCGAACCTATCTCAAGTACATGATGTATTCCATGTATCACTCTTGAGGAAGTACATACCTAACCCATAAGATGTACTCAATCCATAGGTGGTACCATTTTATAATGACCTCTCCTATGAAGAGAAGATGGTGAAGATCTTATATCATAGAAAAAAAGTTCTACAAAATAAGACAATGCCCCACATCAAGGTGTTGTGGAGAAGCCACAAGTTTGAAGAAGCAATGTGGAAATCATAGGAAGTGATGAAGAAGAGTTACCCTCATATGTTTTAGTGTGGGAAAAGAAAATTTTAAGGGATAAATTTCTTAAGGGGGAAATATTGTAACGATCCAAACTTTTACTAATGAAATTTTTTCTTGATCTGATTAAATGTATTATTTTGTAAGACGGTTATATAAAACATATACACTTACTTGGTTTTTTGTTTTTGGATTTTAAAATACCGTTAATAATTTTTATTATTGCTAATATAGTCATTGAACAGTGATCACATGATTAATATAAACATAGGGCTTTAAATAATACAATTTAATCAGACAAATTAAGCGATGACCTCATCCAGTAGAATTGCTCCGTACGAAGCCCAATTTTCTGAGCTCAGAAAGTAGGTGGAGTCAATGAGCTTCACTCTTGACCAAGACCAATCCAATCTTCTACACATTAAGCTTTAACGGAACTTCCTACGGAAGAAGTGTAAGTTGATATAGATTACCACCCGAGTGATGTTATCTGAGCCACCCCAAGAGTCTGTCACAATCACACACCTTACCCATAGGTCATATGCGAGTGTTATAATGGGGTTATGTAACAGGTCCATATCACTATTATTATTTTCATTATTTTTGTATATAATAAATAATATACATTTATTTTTATTATTGTTACTTTGTAAATATTTTTTAAAGCACAAATAATATTTTTAGTTAATATTCAATTAAGAAATACATTTTGATTAATTAATGGAATTTTAAATTAAATAATATTTTAATAAAATATTACTAAAAAATTAATTTTTATTAAATATAAATGATCATATAATTTTTATGAATAAAATTGTAATTTTTATTAAGGTTTGAAAGCTAATTTTGTCAAAACCCATGAATTTTCGATAAATGTTAGTTTTTATTTTAAACATAAAATTCACATATTTAGAAAATTATTTAGATAAAATGAATATTATTTTTGGAATCAGAACATCGAAATTATCCAATGGTTAATTTTTCATAATTTTCTGAGACAGTCAAATTTTTGGGTAAAAAATAAATACCATTTAAATATATAAGGCATTTTATGACATCATAATGACCCAATAGTGATTTAATAAAATAATATTAATGGTAGTTTCGGCCAATATATGATTTAACTTTAAAATAATATTATTATAGGTTTTTTTGATTTATTTTAAAATGCCTTAGTGGACCCTCCAAGACTTATATAACATTTGAACATTTTAAAATGATTTCCTTGAGAGTGTGACTCACCTCCACTAAAGAAAGACTAATATTTTTATAAGTTCTTACATTTTAATTATAAAATAATGTTTTATTTTCCACTTTGGAAAAAAATGGGAAAAACCATAGGATGGTTTGTGGTTTTGATTAGTTTAACGTGTGGCGTCCAAAACCTGAATAATAAAGAATTCTGTCTCCTTTCCTATATGAACCCACTCAATATACCATTACTCTTCACTAAAACGAATTTTAGATAGAAAAAACCATTCCCTGATTTATATATAATCCCCTCAAGGTTCCTGAACCTCTGAAGAATCCCCTCTCAAGCCTCTTCCAAGCCTTGGGTATCACACTTCCAAGTAAGAGGTTTCTTCCTTTCTCATTTTGTCCAAATTTATTTATGCTTTTATGACCTTTTATTTTCAATTAAAAATGATGGGGTATGGTTTCCAACCTCTCCTATACTTTACTACTTATGTTTCAATGACTATATACCCCTTTCTTTCTCATTAATTCCTCCCATGTACACCTGTTACCATGCTGAAATTCCGTAAGGGATTTCTTCCTCTCATTTTTGTCAATTTTTTTTATGTTGTTATGAGCTTTAATTTTTAATTAAAATTGATGGGGTATGATTTTTGACCTCCCCTATAATTCCATACTTATGTTTTAGTGATAATATACCCCTTTATATTTCATTAATGCCTCCCATGTACACCCGTTACAATGCCGAAATTCCTTAAGGGATTTATCTCTTCTCATTTACATTCAAGAAATTATTTTGTATTATGAATCTAAATTACATTAAATATGTTGATACATGTTTCTATATGACCCACATACTTTAAATTTCATATACATATTATGAGACAACCCTTTACCTCTCATCAACCCTTTTTATTTATTCTTATGTCATGTCGTTATGCTGCCAAAATTGCACCATGATTTTCCAGGACAAAGTCATTGTGTTGTGAATACCATGCCCATTTATCTATCAAGGGTATTAAACTTCATGCACATTTAATTATTGATTATATAGTTTTATATATTTATTCCACAATCCTTTATCTTGGAATAAATGATCATGTTTAATGAATCCATGTTATATCATCCATATGAGACTCTTATGCATGAAATGAAATGATTAAGAAGGGTGTGCCCTGATAGTGCTCCAATACATTGGGTAAAGATTAGTATCACGATAAGTCAAGTGAAATGTGGATTTACTCATGCTAATTCAAGTGAAATTAGGGTTTAATCATGCTCCATGTGCAATTATCCTTGGCTCATGCTAATATCATGTTATATGTTGTCGCCACATTTCCATGTTATGATAATCATGATATATCATGCCTTTATATTCATGTTTTCTCTTATACTCCATTGATATTCCTATTGCCTAACATGTATTTTATTCTTCAATTTATGCCTTGTTTACTCCCTTAATGGGATTTATAGCTCACCCTTTTCTTATGTATGTCCTCTGGTTATCCCTTGCAATGCTAAGTATGAAGGAATGTTGTGGTCATGTAAAATAAGTTTTCAATAAAGATGTTGTATTTTATGTATTAATTTTTCATGTAATGTTCCTAATTTCGCAAGACACTAGACCTCTTGATCCTTGAAGTTGAATTAATTACAATTTTATGTAATTAATCTTGTTTATGTGTGTAATAAAAATAAGGGTTGATATAGGTATGGATATATCTACTTAATGAGGTCTATTTCGGATTACTTTGAGAAATTCAAGGAATATAAGAATGAATTTGAGAACTAACTTGGTAAGAGGTAAAGTAACTTCACTCAGACCATGGAATAGAATATCTTAACCATGAATTTATTTATTACCTATGAGAGTTTGGGATATTATCCAAAATAAATCATCCTTATACACCAAAATGGAATGGTTTAAGTGAATATGGGAACCATTCCTTGTTTGATATTATGAGATCAATGATGAGTTATAAAACCCTTCTATAATACTTTTGATGATGCACATTATAGATAGAAGTATACACACTAAATCAAGTGCCATCTAAAGTGGAATAAAGTATCCCATATAAACTATGGTGTGGAAGGAAATCCATGTTATCTAAATTACATGCATGAGATTGAGAAGAATTTATTAAGTCCTCTTTAGGTAATAAACTTTCACCATGAGGCACAAAATTGATCTTTATAGGATATCCCAAGGAGATAAGGGGATATTACTTACACAAAAACTTAGTTAAAAAGGTAATAGTGGAAAGACATTCCACGTTTCTTAAGAGGGAGCACATATCTAAAATATATAGTGGGGGATACATATACTTAGATGTAGTCATAGATCAATATACATGATAGTTGGTATAAGAATAGATTCCACAAATCCCTATAGAATAGGAGGTTCATGTGCCATAACTACTACATAGGATCATAAGAGAAGTTATTGAACTAGAAAGATGTGATTTTCAAATTACTAAGGATGGTGACTCGTTATTAATTGATAATAATAAAACCATATTCTATAATAAAGTAGTAAGTAGTGGAACAGATACTAGATAGAAAGAATAAATGAATTATTAAATGGATTCCATATACCAAAACCAAGTCCAAACTTTTATATATCCTCAATTGGATATAAATCCCATTGATTATAAATGGTATTCAAGAAGAAATTGTACATAAAAGGTAGATTCAACACCATAATGCTTGAATGGTTCGAAAAGGTTTTATACAGTGTCAAACATTGAATATGATGAAACATTTTCACCAGTTTCTATGTCAAGATTCATCCAAATTATACTTTCTATAATTTCTCATCATGATTATAAGAGTTGGAAAAATGGATATCAAAATAGTGTTCCTTAGTGGGAATATTTAGAAATATTTCTGTATGTAACAACAAGAATGGTTTGCGACTCCAAATTATTCCAATAAGGTATGAAATCTACAAAGCGTTGTCCTAGATTTTACAATAAGGTATACTATAAGAGGGGGTGGGGGTTAATTGTTGTTTAAAACAAACATATAACTTTTTAACTATCACGAACCGTCCCCCGGGGCCTGTGTCGTAACTACCCCAAGCCCGCCTTCCATAGGCCAGGGGCTGGCGACTAGCACCAAAGGCGTAAATCCCTATAACTGGGAAGGCATTGCCTTTATAAAATGTAAACACACACACACAACCAGAGTAAAAGCGGAAGCAAACACTAAGTAAACACTATATAACAAAAGATGTGCTGGAAAGTAAAGGGGGCCAGAAAAACAAGCCCAACAGTAAAGTACAAGGAAAAGACAAAACAACCGGAAGGTGTCAAGATGCTCCTGGATTATCCTCCAGAGTTCCTACCTGAAGGATATGTACAGATGGGCACCTCAGCTCTCCTCGTCCGTCTGTCACCTCCGGGTACCGTCTCGTCGTGAAGTCCACCTCTGGGTATCGTCCAGCTCTACAAGCCTCATCCATGATCAGTGCTATTTGTCGTCTGCAACCAACACAACGAGGTGCGGGCGTAGCCTGTGCAAGGGTGAGTATAACAATACTCATTAGGGACCCCGAGACCCTCAAGGTATCACTAAATCTAACAAGGATAAACCACAAAGAAATATCTCAGTAGATAACCTTTACCTAGGTATATGACCACACATATACCAAAGTTATCAAGTAACCCATCTCAATCATGAGGAAAACACAAAGGTCATTGACTCAGCTCAAACCAAGATTTTCATTAACGAAACCAAAACTGCTGGAGAAATCCTCCTCTGTCGAGTATAGTGGCCCTGTCACAACTCCGAGGCACTACTCACTAACCTTAGACTGCTGAGGTACTCCTACTATCGGGTATCGCGGGTCTGCTGCCAAATACCGAGCGCTCCGTCTGCTGTGGGTCTGCCACCAAATACCAGGAGCTCCCCCTAATAGCCAACAGAGGTACTCCTCCTGTCGAGTACCACGGGTCTGCTACCAAATACCAGGCGCTGAGTTCGCCATGGGTCTGCCACCAAATACCGGGCGCTCTGTCCACAAGGCTAATCGAATCACTCCGAGTCGAATTGGTCAAGCATTCGTTAGGACTACAACTACTAGGTCTCTGTACTCCGAATGCTCGTCTCCAGGAGGGTCCGCTCCACGAGCTACTAGTCGTTACTTCCAATTGTCACGAACTCTCACATAGAAGTAACACAAAGAACCGCCTCGTTATAGGGGTCTCTAAGCAACAGACGACGCGTCAATCAGACGCTCGGTCTGTGAGTTGTTATTTTTTTCGTTCTAGGGGCCCGGTTGGTTTTAAGATAAAACCAACCCGACCATACTCTAATATTATCCGAATCCCACATTGAGTATTCCCAAAGAACCGTATCATCAATATGAATCCAATGTAGTCTACGACACGTCAATCGGATGTTCAAACCTCAAGTTATAAGCGTTTCCGCTCTGAGGGCCCTATTGGTTTTAGGTTCGAACCAACCCGGACATACCCAAACTTTGCCAAACTCTTGAGTGTAATATAAAGAAATGACAGTCTCAATCCAAGGAATCCTACTTAACTGATGATGCGTCGATCGTAGGTCCGTAGCTCAAGATATGTCAGTTTAACTGAAAACGGTTCGAAAATGGGGGATCTGGGCCCAGTCCGACCTGGACCAACCGACCCTGGGTCGACCCAGCCTGCAGCTGGCTGCAGCTCGGCCAGTCTGGCTGATCGGTTACGCGGAGCAGGAGGGGGGGGGGGGGGGGCGCTAATTTGAACCGGCGGCACCTGCTGGCACCGACCCTGGTCATCCTGGATCCTGCACGGGCGTGGGATCCACCGCATTGCTGCCGCGGAGGGTCTTCTTCGGTGGCGCGCTGGGGCGCTGCCGCCTGCAGCCGTCCACCGCCTCTGGTCGGAAGCGCCACCATGTCGGCGACCCACACCACCATGAGTTTCTACGGGCCACCGGAGTTGCTCCGGTGGTCCGTTTTAGCTTCCGTCTACGCCAGCGGTCATCTCGGGTCACAAACTTTACTACGAAGGCTCTTAAACGCCGTTGCTGCCCCGTTTTGTCGTCACTCATCATCCCACGCAAAAACGAACAACCAGCGGAGGGTCCGGGCTTGTTCGTTAACCCGTGACCTCCGTGTCAGAGGCTCAAACCATAAATTCAATGACGAATGACAAGTATAAAAACAACACAAATCCCCTACCTCGATAATTGATGTCGTACGTCAGGCATCACAGAAGATGGCATCGCGAGGTGAGGATTAGTAGACGACGTCGGTGTGCGCCCGAGGAGGAAGTGAGGTCTCTTCACTTGTCATGGAGAAGAGGAAGGAAGGTGAGTTGTCATTCTTCATGGAATCAGTGTTATTCATTGAAGGAAACTCCTTTCTTTGTCGGAGAAGGAAACTATTCTCTAAAGAGCTCTCTCCCTTCAGACAATGAAAGCTCCCCCCAAAATAAAATAATAAGACACTCCTATTATTTTGTTAACACAAGCCATTTAAAAAAAATTCAAAAATTCAAACACTTAATTAATTAAATGAAGAGGTTACATTCATTAATTAAGGTATGTTGGCAAGAGTTAAAGAGGGGGAGAGGGAGATGAAATGTCCTCATAAATATGGGGGGTTGCCAAAATAATGAAGGGGGTTTAAGGAGTTTAGGGGGAAATGAAAGGTTGAGGCTCGTGTGGGCCCCACCTCCCAAACATCCACACTTGGGTAGTTAGGTGGCTGTGGGTCCCACCCTTAACTCCCCTTTATAGGATATAACTACCTCATATATAAATAAAATTTGACACACTAATTTTCTTTATTTAATTCTAGATTCCCAAAAAAATTAACTTTTGACCCGCATAAAACACAACTGTGGTGAAGGTTCCCTTAAGAGAAAACCGGCACTGTGAATTCATCGATGTCCTCAGATTTCAATTCTGAGCATCAGTTCAAAATATAGAAAAACCCGCTCATTCGTTCACTAAACGTACCTGAGCTAAACTTCGGAAATTGATTTCGGGCACACCGGGCCTCAGAATCAAGTGCCGTCGGAAGCCACAGAGTCCTAAAAATCCAAAGTATTTAAGAAAAAAAAAATTACTTGAAATTTACAGGCCTTTAAATTACCCCCACCTTAGGGATTTACATCCCCATAAAGCTAAAACACTCATTAGGGAAACAAAAGAGGGGTGGACACGCATCTGAGCCTCTTGCCCCCATGTGCTCCACTAGAGGTTCCTGTGCCGCCAGAGAAAGCGCACAAGAGAAATCAACCATCCCCATAGACCCTGCTCCTGTCGAACCTCAACCTCTACTGTAACCCCGTGAAAGTCTCCTCATCATCGATGTCCAGCTCCCATTGGTCGATGATGTGTGAAGGGCCGTGCACGTATCTCCTCAGCTGAGATACGTGGATGACGTCGTGCACTCGGTGTAATTGAGGTGGAAGGTCCAGGCGGTAAGCCACATCTCCTACTCTTGTGAGGACCTAGAAATGTTCGAAGAATTGTGGAGATAACTTGCTGCCCTGGCCAAAACTCTGCAGACCTCGTCTAGGTGAGACCCGTATGAAGACGTGGTCGCCACCCTCGAATTCCAGTGATCTTCGTCTCTTATCAGCATAGGACTTCTGTCTGCTCTGTGCAGTCTTCATCCGCTCCTAGATGATCTGTACCTTCTCCTCCGTAACCTGAACCATCTCTAGTTCTACATGTGCTGTCTCCATCACTATCCACAAAGGATATCTAAAATTCAGCCAGCTGCTATCTCGCCTCTCCTAACAGCTGAATGCCCAATCTCCAACTAAGAGCATCTACTACAACATTCCCCTTCCCAGGAGTATGAACTATCTCGAAGTCTTAGTCCTGGAGGAACTCAAGCCAATTGCTTCTATCTCAGGTTCAGGACCTTCTGAGAGAAGATACACGTGAGACTATTGAGTTGGAGAGAACTATAAACCGTCGCTCAACGAACAATGGGTGAGACTATCCAATTGAAAGAACTCATCTCCAACCTTATTCATATACGTTCTACAAGAGATGATGAGATTTATCCTCTGCCAAAAGAGAAATCTGGTCTCATCCCCTGGATGAACCACATTCTTCGCCTAATACAGTCAATCCTGTAATGAATGGTACAATTCAAGTCTTGAATGACGTTGTAAGGACTCAATGCTACTACTAAGAGATCCAACCGTTACTCTCACCTCCAAGGGTTGAGTCACACTGTCGGCATCAGTGCGTGGTTACTGGGTCTCCTCCAGTAGGAATATCACAAGTGAGGTTCAAGTCAACAGTTTTAACCGAAACCTCTCAGTATAAACCACAAAAAAATGAATGAAAGCAAACGTCAGAAGAACAAGTGTCTTTTATTACTGTATCTCAATTACAAAGACATACAAAAACCACAAACAACAAAAACATGGAAACTAGAAGCACCAAGAACAAAGGCCTCCATGCCTGGAACTAGTCCCTCTCCTGTCCACCTACTTCCGAAGATCCATAGTCATATGCTTCAGCTGCCTGATGCTGTTCTCTCCCATGTCCACCTATTCTCTGTGGTCAGACTGGTCCTCCTGGTGGTGGTGGTGGAAACATCTTGAAGTGTCGTCCACCACCAGCTACATGGACAACTCCTTTGCCACAGATGCCTGCTCCTTGCAGTCCGCCTTGATTGAACCTCTGCCTCTTCCTGGGAGGTCCTTAATCAATCTGTTGATCGTTTGTAAGGTGGGTCAGATAGTCACGTGCTATGTGACCAAGCCCGCCATAGGATTAACACCGCCCGCTCTTGGCACGACTGGCTCTGTCTCCACTCCGGTTTCCCCGCACAACTGAACCTGAGTCGTGCAGTCGGCCACCGGTGGGTCTGGTACTCTTGGACCCATATTTCTTCTATCTAATGCCAGCTTCAGAAGACTCTGCGGCAAGTCGAATAGTTATGGTTCCTGCTACTGGAGATTGCCCAGCAAGGAAACTCTCCACTAAGAGGGCTCGCTCCAACACCCCCATCTGCGTCGGGATGCTGTGGGAGACAACTGAAGATCTAATCTCTCACCTGAGTCCCTTCTCAAAGGTCTGGGCCCTAAATAATGGGTCTCGTACCATATCAGTGGAGTAGAAAGAGAGTTAGGTGAACCTAGATGAGTACTGAGCTACACTCATGCTGCCCTGCTGCAGTTGATGTAGATTTTGTATCCGCACTGCTCGAATGGTGGATGGTAAAAACTCCACTCGGAACAGGATCTTGAAGTTTGCCTATAGAAGTGACGCCTCGTCATGCATTTGGAGCATCAGGCTCCACCATATTCCTGCTGTTTCCTGAAGGAGGATGGTATCAAGGATCACCATGAAGTCCGCTGGTGTACCTACTAGCCTGAAGACTCTCACCACAACCTCCATCCAATCCTCAGCCGCCTGTGGGTCAGTCTCTCCCCAGAACCTGGGTGGACTCTGGTGTTAGAACTTGTGCAGCACACTCAAGCGGCGTGCATCACCTCCTGCTGGGGCTAGTGGCATCGGTGAACCAACAAAAAATAGTACCGATGGTGCCTCTGTTGATGCCTCAACTGGGAGGGTCCCTATACAGAGGCCTTGTCGCTCAGCAGG
The DNA here is from genome assembly GCA_963277665.1 of Viscum album. Lineage (NCBI taxonomy): Eukaryota > Viridiplantae > Streptophyta > Magnoliopsida > Santalales > Viscaceae > Viscum > Viscum album. Next base: position 2,052,344,452 of record OY728159.1, on the reverse strand, counting down.
CTGTCAGTACGTACAATACTCAGGGATCTAATTGGTCGTCCGTAGGGAGACATCCTGAAAGAAACAGATGTGACACGGTCAAAAGACTATACCTGGTGAGCTGACCTAGTTTGAGATGACTTAAATAAAACTTTTAGAAACACACACGCAATTAGTGTTTTCGTGCACTAAGTCGGAGATCAGAAGTCAGGGTCCTGGTGTATGGATACGTCAGCCGTCGCACCAACACTGGACTCCCTGAACTGAAAACCACACTCAGTACGCGTAACACTATTGTTTCACAAAAAAGAAAATATCAGAGTCCAAAGTTCTGCGGTAGAACCTCCCTCGGATACCAATTTGTCACGACTGATCCCCCGGGGACAGTGTTGTAACTACCCCAAGCCCGCATTTCATAGGCCAAGGGATGGCGACTAGCACTAAAGGCGCAAATCCCTATAACTGGGAAGACATTGCCTTTATAAAACATAAACACAAACACACACAACCAAAGTATAAGCGGAAGCAAACACTAAGTAAACACTATATAACAAAAGATGTACTGGAAAGTAAAGGGGGCCAGAAAAACAAGCCCAACAGTAAAGTACAAGGAAAAGAAAAAACAACAGGAAGGTGTCGAGATGCTCCTGGATCATCCTCCATAGTTCCTACCTGAAGGGTAGGTACAGATGGCCACCTCAGCTCTCCACGTCTGTCTGTCACCTCTGGGTACCATCTCATCCTGAAGTCCACCTCCGGGTATCGTCCATCTCTACAAGCCTCATCCATGATCAGTGCAGTCTATCGTCTGCAACCAACACAACGAGGTGCGGGCATAGCCCGTGCAGTGGTGAGTATAAAAATACTCAGTTGGGAACCTGAGACCCTCAAGGTCTCACTAAATCTTACAAGGATAAACCACAAAGAAAAATCTCCATAGATAACCTTTACTTAGGTATATGCCCATACATATACCTAAGTTATCAAGTAACCCATCTCAATCATGAGGAAAACACAAAGGTCATTGACTCAGATCAAACAAGTATTTTCATTAAAAAAACCAAAACTACTGGAGAAATCCTCCTATGTCGATTAAAATGTCCTTGTGACGACTCCGAGGCGCTACTAACTAGCCTTAGACTGCTGAGGTACTCCTCCTATCGAGTATCGTGGGTCTGCTGCCAAATACCAGGTGCTCCGTCCGCTGTGGGTCTACCGCTAAATACAAGGCACTCCCCCGAATAGCCTATAGAGGTACTCGTCCTGTCAAGTATCGTGGGTCTGCTTCCAACTACCAGGCGATCCGCCCACTGGGCTAATCGAATCTCTCTAAGTCGAATCAGTCATGCAGTCGTCAGGTCTACAGCTACTAGGTCTACGTACTTCGAACACTCGTCTCTGGGAGGGTCTACTCCACGAGCTACTGGTCGTTACTTCCAAATGTCATGAAGTCTCACGTAGAAGTAACACAAAGAACTGCCTTGTCATATGGGTCTCTACACAACAGACGGTGCGTCAATCGGACGCCCGGTCTGTGAGGTATTAGCTTTTCTATTTCAGGGGCCCGGTTGGTTTTTAATATAAAACCAACCCGACCATAATTCAATATCATCCAAATCCCACATAGAGTATTCCAAAAGAACCGTCTCATCAATAATAATCTAACATAGTCGACGACATGTCAATCGGATGTCCGGACCTCAAGTTATAAGCGTTTCCGCTCCGAGGGCCCTATTGGTTTCGGGTTCGAACCAACCCTGATATACCCAAACTTCATTGAAATATTGAGTGTAATATACCGACATGACTGTCTCGATCCAAGGAATCCTACGCAACTGACAGTGCATCGATCGGAGGTCCTTAGCTCAAGATATGTTCATTTAACCCCAAATGGCCCGAAAATGGGGGGTCTGGGCCCAGTCCAACCCGACCCAACCCACCCTGGGTCGGCCCGAACCGGGTCGACCAGTCCCAAGTTCGGGTCCATCCCGGTTGGTCATGACCCGGCCCGCAGCTCTGCCAGCCTGGTAGAGCGGTTACGTGGAGCGGGGGGGGGGGGGGGTGCGCTAATTTGAACCGGTGGTGCCAGATGGCGCGACCCCCAGTCGTCCCGGATCCCGCACGACCATGGGATCCACTGCGTCGCCACCATGGCTACTGATACGGTGGGTCTTCTCTGGTGGCGAGCTAGGGCACCGCTGGCCGCCACCTCCAGTTGCTGGCACCGCCGCGTTGGCGACCTGTGCCACCACGAGGTTTCGCGGGCCACCAGAGTTGCTCCGGTGGTGTGTTTTAGCTTCCGTCTGCGCCAACGGTCATCTCAGGTCTCTTACTTTACTGAGATGGCTCCTAAACACTATTGCGGCCCCGTTTTGTCATTTCCCATCATCCCACGCACAAAAGAACAACCAGCGGAGGGTCTGGGCTTGTTCGTTAACCCGTGACCTCCGCGTTAGAGGCTCAAACCATAAATTCAACAATGAATGATGAGTATAAAAACAACACAAATACCCTACCTCGATAATTGATGTCATATGTCAGGAATTGCAGAAGAAGGTGTCGTGGGGTGAGGATTAGTAGACGATGTCTGAGTGCGCCCGAGGAGGAAGCGACATCTCTTCACTTGTTATGGAAAAGAGGAAGGAAGGTGCGTCGTAATTCTTCATGGAACCGGCGTTCTTCATCGAAGGAAACACCATTCTTTGTCGTAGAAGGAAACTATTCTATCAAGTGCTCTCTCCCTTCACACAATGAAAGCTCCCCCCAAAATAAAATAATAAGCTACTCCTATTATTTTATTAACACAAGCCATTTAAAAAAATTCAAATATTCAAACACTTAATTAATTAAATGAAGAGGCTCTATTCATTAATTAAGGTATGTTGGCAAGAGTTAAATAGGGGGAGAGGGAGAGGAAAGGTCCTCATAAATATGGGGGGTTGAAAAAATAATGAAGGGGGTTTAAGGAGTTTAGGGGGAAATGAATGGTTGGGGCTCGTGTGGGCCCCACCTCCCAAACATCCACACTTGGGTAGTTAGGTGGTTATGAGTCCCACCCTTAACTCCCCTTTATAGGATATAACTACCTCAGATATAAATAAAATTGTACACACCAATTTTATTTATTGAATTCAAGATTCCCAAAAAAAATTTAACTTTCGACCCGCATAAAATGAAACTGCAGTGAAGGTCCCCTTAAGCAAAAATCGGCGCTGTGAATTCATCGGTGTCCTCAGATTTCAATTAAAATCACCCGTTCAAAATGTAGAAAAACCCGCTCGTTCGTTCACTAAACGTATCCGAGCTAAACTTCGAAAATTGATTCCAGGCACACTGGGCCTCGCAATCAAGTGCTGTCAGAAGCCACAGACTCGTAAAAATCCGAAGTATTTAAGAAAAAAAAATTTCCTTGAAATTTCTATGTCTTTACATTAACCATCACCTAAAGTTTTGAAATGATTAGAATTATGAAAATCCGATCAACCTAGATTATATCAACATAACAAAGTTAAATTGATATATAAACATCATAAATTAAAATAATCAAAATTTCAATAATTTTTGATAAAATTATTATCATAGAAAAAATTTAAAATGAATAACAAGAATGGAAAAAATAATTCATGGAGTATGTATTTCAATCAACAAAATCCTTCTTATATATTATTTCCAAATCATACTTTTAACCCAAAGTGTATGGATGATAGAAAACCTGATATGAGGTATCCTTAAATTTAAACCTATCAGAAGACCTATCTTAATATCCCATGTAATCACTTGACTTTAACCAGTCATAAGGTATAAATTTTATATACTTGACACTCTATCTTCTAATATGGAAGTCCCGATCAACCAAATTAGCAATAACTATGCTTACACACATTGGAATCTATTTTTTAAACTTTAAGAATCCCATGATCGAGAATGATTAGAAATAAAATAATTACAATGTAAAATGGTAATATATTTTTAATTAAATCCCCACGAGAAAAAATGTTAGAAACAGAGTTATAAATAAATATTACAATGATTAGAATCATTTATAGAAACAAGAAGTTTATAAACTTTAGGAAAAAGAAATATTTCTCAAGAATTCCCAATATAACATCCTTCTAATCTTAAAAGTTACAGTCCTTTTATAATAAATCCTCCAATGGATAAAATATGTATTCTTCATATTTATTTTTAACTATATTGGAAGCGGTATTGTAATCTTCAGATGAACTCAGCGTATCTCCACATCTTTCAATGAAGTTTTTCTTGCATCACTATAGTATCAAAATCCTGTGAATGTAATAGGGAATGATTATTTAATTATTTGGATTTTTACTCTATTTAGATCAAGATTAAAAGATCTAGAATTAATATCACCAGATTTAAATACTCCACAGTAGATGTAACTGTTTCAAAAATTAAATTTAAATCAAATTTCCAGATGATTGTATTGTGATTTTCTAATCCAAATATAAATTGAGACTTTGACTAAAAAATCAACCACTTTTTGAAGAGAAAAAACATGAATTAAAAATGAAAAATAATTAAATTTAAAAATAACCACTCCCTCTAACTTTCATAAGTTCTGATGAAATTTATTTCTATTTTCCAATCAAAGTATTCAAGAAAATATTGTTTGTTCAAATATTAATATTTCCCTATGTTAAATAAAAAAGGTTTTAAATAATAAAATTTATATGATTATAATATTATTAAAATGATAACAAATTTTCTTCAAAATTTCTCCCCTTTATAATAAAATTATACGAATTTTGATACTTTTCCACCAAAATCTCCCTCTTTTTGATTTTCAAAATGAAATACAAAAGTAAAAAAAAAGATTCAGAGTAATAAACACAAATAATTTCAGCTTCTAAAAATTAAAATCCTATTATATGTAAAAATAATTTTAACTTAATGGAAAACACCATATTTTTATAAGTATGATCTTATAATGACTTCTTCCCTTTAATCATATCAATATGATATTTGTAAATAAGAAATAAAGTACCTTTCTATCCTTTTGGATATGGAAGGAAATTAACTTTTAAATTTTTTTTTGTTAGATAAAACATTCATAAAATTATTCATGAAATAAAAAATAAAAAACATCCATATAATAGAAATTAAATAATATATAAAATATAGATTAAAAAATTAATCATTTTCCATTAAAAATAATTTCCACCAAAACAACCACAATTAAATTTTGAAAGAAAATTATCTTTATTTAAGAGGGTATCCATACTGAAAATTTTATTAACGTTTTTAGAAAATTATCAATCATATGATTCATTTTATTATATGATTTTATGGGTAATTCAGCTTCATTTATTGAGAAACTACCTTCTAATACTACTCAGTGAACCTTTCTCCTTGAGTTTGTAACTCATAATTTTTCTCTTCTATTTAATTATTCTAAAAAACTATGAAATGATTCAAATCCTTGGTTAATTTAGAAACTTCATCAATATTCTTTCCTAGATATTTAACAACTTCTTCAAGTTATTTAGACCCATTTCACAACACATCAATTTTTTTATTTAGAGTATCACTATGATCATCAATGTATTTGATGTCTTTATCTTGGGATTTTAAGTAACTGAAAAAAATAATCATCTTATGAGAGTGAAATTAAAACCTTTCCTTCACCCTTGTCAATATTCCTTTCACTTATACTACTTAATAGACAATTTTATTTTTCAAATTTTAAATTTGAAAATTTATCATTTGATATTGTATCAGATTAACTCTGGAATTTAATTCTATAGAAAATGTAAAATACACTATCAAATTTCTTCAAATAATTATTTTTAGAATATATAATTTTAGAAATTCTATATAATTTGGGTTTGGATACTGATTTTTATGAAGTATCATATTTATCCTTCTGACCATAATCATATTTAGGTCAAACCACTAGTCGATCTAGAAGATTTTTAACTTTTTCTAGGTTGTTTTCAACAATGGTGATGGTTTCATATTACTTGTCAATATCAATTCCATCACAACCATCACTTTTCAGTGAAATTATCTTTATAATTTAATAGTATTTGTATAAAGATAAAATTATGTTATATTTTTTTGATGAATAATTTTCTTTTGAAGAACTATCAAAGAAGGATGAATTCACAATCGTTGACTTATACACCGACAGATCCTTCTATGCAAGTTCTTTTCTAACTTCATATTCAGCCCATTTTTCAATAACTTTTTTATATTATTTCTTTACATCCTTTATTTGAAAATCTTTCCTATTTGGGGGAACTTTATTATGAGGAAATTACATGGACGAAACTTCTAATGGATTACCATTTGATGGAAAACTTTTGAGGTTCTTTTCTCAGTAGGTTCATTAAATTACAAAGGAGGAGAGAGAGAGATGAACATTTCTACTAAAATTATATTAGTGGGTATATTTATTTTATTTTGAAATCAAGATTCCATTGGATATGTATTTTTTTGATATAGTGTTCATGGATAGTAATAGTTGTAAGATGATCTGTCCCACCTATGAAGCTCTACCCTTATGAGAATATCTTTTCTTCTTTTTCTCCTTAGTCAACTTCTGATGGGTCTCTTAACTCAAATCCATAACTTCAACTCCATCCAAATAAAAAATAGATATTCTCTCTATCTCTCTTATTTAATATTCTTTATCTCTTTATCCTTTTGTTTAGAGGAATCACAACAAATTTTAACTCAATTACAAAAATATTTATCAGAAGTAGTAAATCATTTCTGCAAGAAATTCTTCTTCTAAACGTCACTTTATATGTGTTTATTATTATTTATAGGATGTGACTTAATATAATATCCATATTAATATTTTTTATTGATAGATATATAATTATATAATATATCCATATTCAATGAATTTTCAATAAAATTATTTACATTAAAGGAATAAATTAACCTCATTTTAGAGATGTATTATGCATTAATTGGATTCTCATTAACTCTTTCGGGATGAGATAAAATTTCCACCTCCTTAACTTTTAAAAACTCAATAAGAACCTTATTAATCATTTGTAATAATAAAATATATATATATTAACCATTCCAGTTTGAATTACTTTAATTTGAGTCAAAAAAATTAGAATGATTATGATTCCTCATATTTAAAAATAAATACAGAAGACAGACATCATGAATTTTCACAGTGCCATTTTTAAACAGAAAAGGAAATAAAAATGAATAGAAAAAATATAACTTTTGGTTCCATAAGATTCATTTTATAAACTTTTTCTTTAACCAAAAAAACATTCCTTTTCATTAATTTTAATTAAAGAACTTGAAACTTATAGAATTTTGTGAGATATGAAGAGAGGATCAACTTTCAGTGGATGTTATATCAACTTTGAAAACCTTTCCAATGTTAAAATAAATATATTTTAAATAGGTAAAGGAAACCATTTTCCCATCTCTAGATTCGATGAAGCTTTCAGTCCTATTGAACTCAAAAATATCGAGAGGATAAAATAACTCAATGTATTCCTTCTATACAAAAAAAATCCCAACCCTGAAACTTAATTAACTCTTTTAGCATAAAATCTTACTTAGAAACTTAATCTCTCTCAATCAACTTATAATGAATTATCTCTCTACTAGAAATATATTTAGATGATTCTATTATTCAAAAAAAATATTAGTGCACTACAAATTATTAGAAAACTCTAGTAGAAGTTCAGTACTGAATGTTTCCAACTACCCATGGTCCACTCCTTTATATAGGAATCAAAATCATCTTAAAATCTGTTTGGAACATGTTTTACTGAATGATCCAAATTAATTCCAATAAAAATATACTAATAAATAAATTATTTAAAAGTTTATATTTCTAATTTCTTAAAATCTTGATTTATTGTAACACAATTTATTGACCAAAATTTATTATATTTCATTATAATTAAATTTTCACACAATAGAAAGATATTAAATTCCATTAAAAATAAACTGAAATAGATATTTTAAAAATCAAGTAATTTAATGATAAAAGATATAACTCTCTAGAAGTTATCTACCGATGAATCAACTTTAGCTTCTTCTTTTGGAGATAGTTCCAGATATATTCTATCTAGGTAAAAATTAACTCTTTGAAAATTAGAACACATCTGATTGAAAAGTTAGATAAATATGAAAAAAACTCCCTTAAATTAAAATAGTTAACGACAATTATTATGATAAAAATTTAAAATAATAAACTTATTATAAATAATAATTTATAGAAAATTAAGAACCAATAAACTTAAAAAGAATTACTAGGCACCAAAAATAGAAGTTAAACTGACAGTGGTTCTTCTCTATATGTACCTTCTTGGGTCAAGTGGTATTATAAAATAAGAGATTCATTACCTACATTTTTTAAGAATTTTATTCTCAAAATAGGAAAGTTCATTTTAAATAAAAGGAGTGCGAGTAATAAGAGATTCAACACTATTAAAATAAAAACTTCTCTTCTAACTTAATCATCTATAACACTTGATAAAAAATGGTTATTTTCTTAGAAAACAATAATTTAATTGATATGTTGATCTTCTGGTATTTTTTCTACCAATTCTATATATAATTCTAGTAGATGGACTTTGCTTCCCATACAATTTATCATAATATTTTCTACCAGTAGTGAAGTTTATAAGTAATTTCATTAAACTCTCAAATTCAGATTTCAACTTCACATAATTAATTATATTTTACACTTATTTTTATGAGAATTTATCACTCTTTAAATTAACACTAAGATCTGAAATTTCTTTCTTATACTCACTCTACTCATTCGAGAGTCTATTTTTTCTTTATTTACTTCAATTTATATTATATTTTCACTACCCTCAAAATATATTTACTTCCATTTTTCTCATAATTTTTCTTCTTTGCATGAATTTAAAATTTTTAAGTTACTAATATTATCATAAATTTTTCCTTTCTTACTTCATTTTTTTATCTTTACTCTTAACAAAACTTTCATTTCTCCTAAAAACTTTATTTTTACGATCAGAATATTTTTTGTCTGCTTTATGATATATATCCTCACAATTTATAAAAAAATCTTTCATTTAATCTTATTTTTCATAAAACTTGTCCTAATAATATGAAATTTAATTATCACTTTCGCTTTCATCTTTATTTGAATAAAAATTATTGAATCAAGAGTTAAATTCATATGTGCTTTATCTATTAACATACCAACGCACCATTTTTCAAAATTTTGAAAATCAATATAGAATATTGTTATTTTTATACTATCACCAGTGCATATTGATGAACTTTTAGAAGAAATATTTCCTTTAATTTAACTCCTTGTGTTTAAATACTTTAAATTCTTCATATCATTTCTATTAAAATATTTCTTATAATAATTCTTATATATTTTATTCAGCTCCGTATAATCTGGTTTTATATGTTCAATATTTCTAGAAAAATAAAAAATAGTTTCAAAATAAAATTACTAATCACATTTCTCTTTTATATATTTTCAATATTATAGATAATATACATAAAAATTGATATTTTTGAATAGTATCCATTCTATATTTGTAAGCTCACTTTCTTTAGGCTCAATATCACTTTCATTTTATGTTTTTTTATAATTTGTTTTATAAATACTTCCTTAAAAAATAAAATATTTATATTTTTATAAAAACACAAAATCATTATTATTATGTTCCTTTTTTGCATCTATGTTTTAATCTAGTATCATACTGTATGATATTTCCAAGACCTCTCTTAGAAACGTGCTTAATATTGTCAATAATAGTTCTTTTAAATTTCTACTCCGTTGGAATTAAATCAATAAATTTCTCAGTAGGTTGATGATCCAAAAATTATTTTTATATAAGATATTATATAATAATAAAAACCATCACCAATATTTTATTTATTTTACCAATTCATTCTATAGTTATGAAATCCAAAACTTGATTGTCAACCCTAACGTAAATATTTTTTTCTGTGTCAATGACTTTTAAAGTTTTATAGTGTGTAATTTATAACTTCTTTAAAATTTCATTGGTTTTTCAAAAGTATAGAACATAACTATAAATGTTTCTCTGTATAGAACATAAAAAATATATTTATGACTTGAACATTTAACTAAAACTTTGTTTTTTTCTCTGGTAATGAAAGAAACTTCTTTTTATGGAATCTTGTAACTTCTGATTAATAAAATAAAATCTTCAACTCTAGTATTATTAATAAATGTCTCAATATTTTCTCTCCAATAATTATAACCATTACCATAAAATATATAAGGTTAATTAGGTTTTATATTATCTATAATTCCAAATATAAATCCTTACATCATAAAAATGAAGAATGTTTTCTCAACCACATGTTAGTGTAAGGAAACTGAAAACCAAAATACAATCACTTAATAGAAATTAAAAAAATAGTATTAGGAACTATCTAAACCATATATACCTTCTTTTAAACCAATTTTTTTCTAGATATTCGAAGTAGATAAAATATAGGGGGGTTGAAATGTAGTTTAAAATCAATACAATTTTTCGGCTATTACCTCAAGTTTTAAAATGATCAAAATTAAAAAAAACGACCATCCCATATTATATTAGAGTTTCTAAGAATAAATATATATTCATGTAGTATAAATTAAAATAATTGAAATGTCAATAAATTCTTATAAAATTATTAGCATAATGTAAATTTATAATGAAACATAACCATGTTGAAAATAATGTGTGGAGTAAGGATTATAATATTCAAACTCCTTAAATGATATTATGAGAAAATAACACATTTAACCCAAAGTGTATAGAGGATTTTAAACCTAATTTAAGGTATCCGTGACTTTAAACCTATTAAAAAGTATTTCTTCCTATCCCATGAAATTCCTTAACATTAACTTATCAAAAGTTATTAGCATCTTATCTACAGACACTCTGTCTTCCAACCCATAAGTCTTCAATGAACCCTATCAGTAACAAATCTACTATACAAACCCAAAGATCTCCCTTCCACATAAAAAATCCCTAAATCAAGAAGATATGAAATAATATAATTACTATAGAAAATTATTAGATATTTAAAAATAAATTCTCTCAATACAAAATCTTATAGAAACACTTATATATAAATATTACAATGATTAGAAGCAGTCCCAGTAACAAGCAGTTAAAAAATTGAGTGATCAACTTTTTTTTTATCAAATTCCCAATGTAAAACCCTTTTAATTTTTTAAGATGTTGTCCTTTTATATTAATACCTCCAAGGAATAGAATCTTTATGTCATGATCCCCTCCCACCAAAGATGCCCCTCCTGAGTTGGAAATGGTGAAAGGGAGATGATGACCCCCGAGTCCTGCCTCCAGTAGGCCCCGGAGTGGCGACTAGCACCAAGGGTATGAGTTTTCAAAAATGTGGGAGGCATTACCCTTTTTATTATTTAGGATTGGAAATAGGATGAGTCAAACACCAAAAAGAAAAGGAACAAGTAAATGAAAATAAACCCAAAACCTACCCATATGCATGTTTTATACAAAACTGAACACAAAAGTACAAGTACAAGAAAAGCTTCAAAGTACGATACCAAAAGAAAGCAAAAACTAGAGCCAAAGAAACTCCAACGACCAACTAGAAAGGTTCCGCACAGTCCTTGAAGTCCTCCTGAAAACCTGAAAGTAAATTTAGGGTGAGCATACAAGTATACTGAGTATGAAAACCTAAATCTCTCATGAACAGGTGGGGAGACATACTAATTCCCCATGAGAAAATATAAGGAACTAGAGCCTAGAAAGGAATCTATCCACCCAACCTTACCAGCCACACTCTCTAAATATCACAAGTCAATAGAGTATTATAGTAATATTATCAAAGTATGGGTACCCCGCACCACCTTCCCCCTGAATACTGCTCAAGTCCTCACACCTAACGCTCTGATGCTTCCCCCTCTTCCTGAGATAGTGCCGTAACTTGGCCATAAGAAGCTCAAGCTTGAGCTGCAACCTAGCCATACAAAGGTCATAGTATCCTGCCGACACACAATCCTCGGCCATAACCACATCTCATCCCACATTCCACCGTCACTCAATCCTCGGCCATAACCACATCTCACCCCGAAGACACCTGGGAACCACATCACATGATCATCCTAAAGACTATTGGGAACACATCACATCCTCATCCCGAAGACTCTTGGGAAATATCTATCATAACCTGCCTGAAGGATCTTGGGCTATAGAACCTGGAAGAGGGAGAACAGGGAAGAACAGTAACCAGGCATCCTTTGGATGTTTGGGAATCTCACCCCCATCCCACAGGTGTTCAACACGTAGTTCTCAACATGGGTGGGGTGCGTAAAGAAACATAAAACATACAGATTTATATAATTATATCAACCACTCTGCCCATCCTAAGGCTTCTACACAAAATATCTAAGCACATGCCTCGACACTGCTAGCACGAAAGTATGCACACAATGAACAAACCCAAACCCCATTAAGCTTTCATGTTCAATAGTTTTAGTTTATCAGTTCCTTAACTACCGAGAAACTAACAACAACCAAACCGGATCAACCGTTTGTATAACATATCCCTACCAACCACAATTATAGTTAGGGAAAAACACAAGCAACACAAAACCATTTTCTTTTACCTACCAATCAATTCCATTGATTTTATGTATTTAATCAACTACCATGACCCACAATTCATTAGTTAATTCTTCCACTTTTATTCATATGCACAACCCATCCCTGCAGCCCTACTTCCAACCACCACAACCACAAACACCTCGGAAACAATACCCGTATGACATCATTATCCCTTCAATACCATTCACCGCAGCTCTGCTACCCACCACAACCATATGATACATTCCAATCCCCAACCAAGCCAACCGCAGCCCCGCTACTCACCCGTTCCACAAAAACCCATGAAACACCCCTTCACATAATTAAACCCCAACCAACACCCACAAAATTTATTCTTTCATTTAATTTATTCAAGGTGATCATACAAGGGTTACAAGTATTCATTTAATCATAAAACTTTACATGATTAACCAATTTCCATATTCTATGAAATTCTATTCACAAAACAATCCAGAAACACAGGAAAACATTTAATTGCGCAAGAAACGGACCCCAACGACCGTGATTTTTAGTAGGCATAAGCCTATTCAACTCAAAACATAATCAAAGGATAAACATTAATGGAAATAGAACAATGATATCAACAAAATTTCCCCAAACCCATTCTTTAACAAATTATTATATTTATTTACTGGTTCAACCGTACCTCAGGAAAAAAAGAAGATACCCACCTCGCATGATGCACAAAAGAGAGAGAGTGAGAGATGAAGGTAAGATCCCTACCTTAAAGGTTTTTCACAAAAACCCCCAAAAACGAAGAACTCACAAGAAGTCGAGATGATCCTCAAAGAATCCTCCATAGATACCTTCTCCTAACACAACCAAGACCAAATCTAATCATATTTGGAACCGAAACACTTATATCTACCCATAACGGGCGTAGATCTAAGAAACCGAGGGAAGAGGATAAGCAGATCTAAGTAGATGTAAGGAAACGATCAAGAATGAAGGAGAACGATCACATACCTCAAGAAACCAGCTTTGATTCGCCAAGGGAAGCCTTCAGATCACCTCCAAAACACTTGGGAGAGGTTCTCCTACCTTCAAGGGAGGGTAATACCAAGTTATGGCCTCTTAGGGGCTTAAATGAACCATTTAGAGGAAAAATGAGTTAGATCCATAATTTTAAGATCTAAGATTAAGTGCCCGCACGGTTAGTCTGCATGGTTTGAAAAACCATGTGCTAACCATGCGTTATCTACTGCCTCGCCAACACTACTCACATAGTTAGTCCGCACGGTTAGCCAAACCATGTGCTAACCGTGCGTTAGCCACTGTCTCTAACACCCACATTGCATGGTTTGGCCGCATGATTTAGACAAACCATGCGCATACCGTGCGAAAGTTACTGCCCTTTGGTCTTCCTTAAAAGTTCACCCAAATGCACCCCCAAATCACCTTAACCTCCCAGAACACATCTAACACCACATTTTTACAAAGTAATAGACCCTAGAGGTCCGGGCCATTACATCAGATACCTCTCAAACTATTCTCATCCTCGAGAATTAAAACCAGAACCGAAGAAAATAGGGGGTCTGAACAACCACCCTGAAAGATACCTCTCGGGAGTGAACCTCTCCGACATATAGGAACACCTCCCCCTTAAGAAACCATGCAACATTAAAGGGTCAAGCTATCCAATCATATGGGTTAGGGAGTTTCTTCCCCCATATCAAGATATTATCCGCTTTGGGCGACACTGACTCGCCCACACAGGTTTAATCGCATCCACCTTAATGCATCTTGATTAGGGATCAGGTCCTCCCCTCCCCACAGTCCAGACTCTTCATACATATTCATTGAACAAGGAAAACAACACATTCCATAGTTAACAAGGTAAAAAAACTTTATCACAAACCAGTATAACAGAACAAAACTCAAAACAACTCTTGGTATTGGGAGCACATCTGTGCTTCCCGTTCCCAGGTACTCTCCTCAATCCCATCATGCCTCCATTGCACACAAACCAAAGGAATGGTTCATCCACAAAGAACCTTCTCTTCATGACCATCGATCATCACAGGTTGTTCCACGAATGCTGCATCGTCCCTGATATCTATCTCTCCCCAGTCGAGGACCTGTGAATTGTCATGCAGGTACCAACGGAGCTGAGACACATGGAAGACGTCGTGCACCCTTTGTAGCGGTGGAAACAATGCCAATTGATAAGCCACCTCGCCAACCCTCCACAACACCTCGAAGGGCCCGAAGAACCTGGGAGAAATCTTTCTTCCCTTTCAAAATCTTCATTGCCCGTGCCTAGGAGAGACCTTCAAGAACACGTGGTCCCCAACCACAAACTCCAAGGGTCTCCTCTTATTATCGGCGTATGACTTCTACCGGTCCTGAGCTACCTTCATCCTTTCTCGTATAAGCTGAACCTTCTCCATCGTGCTCTAAACCACCTCCGGGCCAAGAACACCTACTTCTCCGACCTCTATCCAGCATACGGGTGAGCGTCATAGCCTCCCATACAAAGCTTTGAAAGGAGCCCTGCCAATGGTAGAGTGATAGCTATTATTTTAAGAGAAATATATCAGAGGCAAGTGTTGTGAACATGATCATCCAAGGCCCAAAACACATGCTCGTAGAATATCTTCCAAAGTCTGGATGGTGCGCTCTGTATGTCCATCTATCTGGGGGTAGAAAGCAGTGTTGAGGCATAGCCGGGTGCCAAAAGCATGTTGCAATCCTCTCCAGACCCGCGAGGTTAACCAGGTATCCTGGTCGGATATTATAGATATCAGAACTCCGTGAAACCACACCACCTCATTCATGTACCTCTAAGCTAGGACCTCAACTGTACTTGACTCCTTGATTGCTAGGAAGTGGGATGATTTCGTCAGCCATTCCACCAATACCTAGATGGCGTCGTAACCCCCTTGAACTCTGTGCAGCCCCATGACGAAATCCATAGATATGTCATCCCACTTACCCTCAGGGACATCTAAAGGTTGTAACAGACCTCCTGGAACGCGGTGTTCAGCCTTCACCTGCTGAAACATGAGGCACTTTTCTACAAAATCTGCTACTTCCCATTTCACCTAGGGCCACCAGAACTGCCCTCTCAAGCCCTGGTACATCTTGGAAGCTCCCGGGTGTACTGCCAGGGGTGAGTTGTGGAACTCACCAAGAACTCTCTTGTGCACTGCCTCGGTAACAAACAATTTCCCCTGGAAAAGCATCCGATTCAGACCATCCTCCGACCATCCTTCCAGAGCATTGCCCTAGCTAGCCCGATCATGAATCACTTCACTCTCTATGTCACCCTACTGAGACTCCTCCACTTTCCGTAGTAGGGAGGACTGCACTATCATCTGAAATAGACAACCTCTACCACCATCTTCCCATACATCGAGGTGTAGTGCATCCAATTTTTCCATCACTTTCTAGACATCTTCCGACTTTCGAACCATATCCTTCCTCCTACTCAAAGTGTCAGCCACCACATTTCCCTTTCCTTCGGTGTAGAAGATTTAGAAGTCGTGGTCCTAGAGGAACTCCATCAACCTTCACTACCAAAAATTCAGGTCCAACTGGGAGAATATATACTTCAAACTCTTTTGATCCGTGAAGACCACAAACTGCTCCCCGATGAGGTAATGCCACCAAAACTTCAGTGCGAACACAACCACCAGAATCTATAGATCTTGGGTGGCATAACTACGTTCATGAAGACGTAACTGCCTAGACCCATAAGATATCACCCCTTGCTATTGCATCAGCACGCACCCCAAGCTTTGGACTGAGGCATCAAAGAATACCTCAAACATTAGTCCCTACTCTTGTAATCTCATCACAGTGGCACTAACCAAATTTCCCTTTAGATAACTGAAGTATTACTCACACTGATCATCCCACATGAAAGCTCGATCCTTCTTCATCAAGGCTGTCAAAGGTGACGCAACTCAAGAGAAGTTGCGTACGAACCTCTGGTAGTAACCTGCCAGTCCAAGGAAACTATGAACCTCTGCCACGTTCTTGGGTGCTACCGAAGAAACAACCACCTCGACCTTCGATGGGTCCACCGCTATTCCCTGCTCGGACACCACGTTCCCAAGGAATTTCACTTCTCACGTCCAAAACTTTCACTTGAAAAATTTCCCATAGAGTTGGTGCTATCGGAGGACCTCTAAAAATGTTCTCAGGTGCTCACCGTGATCCTCCTATGATCTTGAGTAGATCAAAATGTCATCAATAAATAGAACTATGAACCGATCCAGGTATTCCTGGAAGACAGAGTTCATGAGTCCCATGAACACAGTTGGTACATTTGTAACAGCGAATGACATGAATACAAACTCAAAGTGTCCATACCTACATCTGAAGGCAGTCTTCGATATGTCACCCTCTTTCACCCTCAACTGGTGATATCCAGACCGTAGATTGATCTTAGAAAACCACCTGCTCCACTAAGCTGGTCAAATAGATCATCTATCCTTGGGAGGGGGTAACGGTTCTTGACTGTTACCTAATTTAGTCTCCGGTAGTCTATGCACAGCCTGAGACCACCATCTGCCTTCTTTGAGAACAAGACATGAGCACCCCAAGGTGACACACTTGGTCGAACAAAACCCTTCTTCATCAGATAGTCAATCTGAATCCGCAACTCCCACAACTCGTGCAACTCAGAAGGTGCCATCCGGTAGGGATCCATCTAAATCAGACAGGCACCAGGTTGCAAGTCTATCTCGAACTCAACATCACGTCGAGGGGGTAGAGTCGACACCTCTTCAGAAAAGACATCCATAAACTCACCGACGATTCCTGGGACTTCCACCATTTCTGTATCCACCGAGTCCACTGACAGTTCAGCTAATAAGGAAAGTAGGGGCTCCAATCACCGATTACCTTCCTGGTAACCCCGCTCGCCGATGAAGGTCACACATCGGCCGCCCAAGTCTGAAAACACAACCCTTATTCAGAAACAATCGATGACGTCACACAATGATAACAGCCAGTCGATGCCTAGAATGACGTCTTATGGATGCATTTGTAGTAAAAACAGATCTCCACTGGATTGGTGGGGCACCAACATCAACCTACATCCCCGAAAAACATGAGACAAGATGGTCTGACCTTCGAATGGTGTACTCAAATCCAGGGGTACGAAAAGTGTCTCTATGTCTAGGCCCAAGGAAAAGGATAGGCTGGGTGGAAAAAAGGAGTGTGAAGCTCCTGAATCAAACAAGGCATAGGCAAGGGTACTAATCAAGCTAATCATACCTCGAACGACTTCTGGCCCTGCTGAAACTGTTGCCTCTGCAGCGTACATCTACCCACGCCCAGTTCCTCTACCTCTTGGCTGTCGACCACCTCCCCAAACACGCCCCGATCAAGGTCCCTGAGGAGTTCCCTGAGGTCGGCCTCCTCTTGCAACGTCTTCCCTCGGAGGAGCGGGAGATCACTGACCCTGCTGCTGCTGCAGCTGGAAGGGCCTGGATGGAAACTGCTGTGGATGAGACGGGTGCTGTACTGGTCCACCGCCACTGTACTGTACTCGGTCCGAGCACTGGTTCCAAAGGTGCCCATGGCTGCCACAGATGAAACACCTCAGTCTCGGGCCTAAAGGAAATGGGCGATGACTGGGAGATTGGAACTGAAACTGCTAAGGCCTGCTCCCCACTGGTCGGAACCTAGAGGGCCCTGATGCTGGAGGCCTTCTCCTGACAGCTTTCCCCTTCGACAATCCCAACTAGATTCCTTCTCGCAACACACCTCCCAGTGTGGGCATCCTCTCCACCACTTCAGCTTTCTTATGGACCTCCAAGTATGTCGGTAAGGTGAAGGGAGTAACATCATACTGGAGAGAAGGTTGAAGTGCCTCCTCCAAAAGTCTCACCTTAGACTCCTCATCTGGAAAGAGGTCGGGAGAAAAGTGAAGGAGATCCTTGAACTTCATTCCTAACTCTCTCACTGACATACTCCCCTGCTGGAGGGAGAGTAGTTCTTGTCTCTTCTCATACTTCATTATAGAATTGATGAATTCTGCCCAAAATTCCTCCTTGAAGTCAGCCCACGTGACCTCATCCTCCATTTTCTCCCGAAGATAAAGCTTCCACCACTGATGCGCTACTCCACACATCTGGCTCACAACCAGAGGAACCCAATACTCCATCAGAGCCTGGATCAATTAGAAAGCTATCACCAGCTCCTTTAGCCAGCTCTCTGTCTTCATGTCTGAGATGTTGCCCTCGTACTTCCCGAGAGTCTACCGCTAAAAGGCTCGAAGCATCTTCTGCCACAGATCATCCTCCTCCTCTCGGTCAGCCCTTTTTCGATCAGCCAAGTCAACCTCCTGGGCCCCGATCTCCCGCACTACTCGTGGTTGTATCCCAAGCGCCATAACTGCAAGGTAAACAAGGAATACCTAATCCTGAGTAGTTTAGAATATTGTTATTAAATTTTCTCAGACTCCTTATTCATTTTAATTCCCAAAAATGGCCCATAAACACAAGAACACAAGTCATTATAATTCATGTACCTTTCCTAGGGTATCTACCCCGCAATCAGTGTGGCCTCACTTGGTCGTTCGGTAGGTCGAGAGTCCTTGCATCAGATCATGGGGGGCCTTAAAATCCGGTGTCCTAGCCGGCCTTCCATGGCCTATTTCACGCTCCAAGATCACCTGAAACTATTTCCCTACCATCCCATGCAATCCTCACTATGCCTAACTCTAGACTCCATCCTATCTCTCAACCTCCCTCTAATACCATTCTTTCACGACCCCCTCCCACCAAAGGTGCCCCTCCTAAGCTGGCAATGGTGAAAGGGAGATGATGACCCCAAGTACCGTCTCCAGTAGGCCCCGGAGTGGCGAATAACACCAAGGGTATGAGTTTTCAC
This sequence comes from Viscum album, assembly GCA_963277665.1. Lineage (NCBI taxonomy): Eukaryota > Viridiplantae > Streptophyta > Magnoliopsida > Santalales > Viscaceae > Viscum > Viscum album. The sequence continues at coordinate 2,052,325,025 of OY728159.1, read as the reverse complement.
AAATATGGTAGGCATTACCCTTTTTATTATTTAGGATTAGAAATAGGATGAGTCAAACACCAAAATGAAAACGAACAAGTAAATGAAAATAAACCCAAAACCAACACATATGCATGTTTTATACAAAACTGAACACAAAAGTACAAGTATAAGAAATACTCCAAAGTACGATATCAAAAGAAAGCAAAAACTGCAACCAATGAAACTCCAACGCCCAACTAGAAAGGTCCCACACGGTCCCTGAATTTCTCTGGAAAACCTAAAAGTAAACGTAGGGTGAGCATACAAGTATACTCAGTAGGAAAACCTAAAGCTCTCGTGCATAGGTGGGGAGACATACTAATGCCCCGTGAGAAAATAGAAGGAACTAGATCCTAGAAAGGAATCTATCCACCCAACCTTACCAACCACACTCTCCAAATATCACAAGTCAATAGTGTAGTATAGTAATATTATAAAAGTATGGGTACCCCACACCACCTTCCCACTGAATACTGCTAAAGCCCTCACGCCTAACGCTCCGATGCTTCCCCCTTTTCCTGAGCTAGTGCCATAACCTGGCCATACGAAGCTCAAGCTAGTGCCACAATCTGGCCATACAAATCTCATAGTATCCCGCTGGCACACAATCCTAGTCCATAACCACATCTCATCCCGCATTCCTCCGACACTCAATCCTCTACCATAACCACACATCATTTCGAAGACACTTGGGAACCACATCACATCCTCATCCTAAAGACTCTTGGGAACACATCACATCCTCATCCCGAAGACTCTTGGGAAATATCTATGATAACCTGCCTAAAGTATCTTGGGCTATAGAACCTGGAATAGGGAGCACAGGGAAGAACAATCACCATCCATCCTTTGGATGTTTGGGAAATCTCACCCCCCGTCCCATGGGTGTTCGGTACGTAGTGATCAACATGGGTGGGGTGCAGAAAGAAACATAAAACATACACATTTATATAATTATATAAACCACTCAGCCCATCCTAAGGCTTCTACACAAAAGATCTAAGCACATGTCTTGACACTACTACCATGAAAGTATGCACACAATGAATAGCCCCAAACCGCATTCAGATTTTCATGTTCAATAGTTTTAGTTTATTAGTTCTTTAACTACCGAGAAACTAACAACAACCAAACTAGATCAATCCTTCATAAAACATACCCCTTCCAACCACAATTATAGTTAGGGAAAATCACAAGCAACATAAAACCATTTTCTTTTACCAGCCAATCAATTCAATTTATTTTCCGTATTTAATCAACTAACATGTCCCACAATTCATTAGTTAACTCTTCCACTTTTATTCATATGCACAACCCATCCCTGCAACCCTGCTGCCAACCACCACAACCACAAACACCTCGGAAACAATACTCGTACCGCATCATTATCCCTTTGATACCATTCACTGCAGCTACACTGCCCATCACAACCATATGATACACGCCAATCCACAACCAAGCTAACCACAACCCCAATGCTCACCCATTCCACAACAACCCATGAAACACCCCTTCACATAATTAAACCCCAACCAGCACCCACAAAATTCATTCTTTCATTTAATTTAATCAGGGTGATCATACAAGGGTTCCAGGTATTCATCTAATCATCCAACTTTATATGATTAACCAATTTCTATATTTTATGAAATTCCATCCACAAAACAATCCAGAAACATAGGGAAACATTTAATTGTGCAAGCAAAGGCCTCCAATGATCTTGATTTTTAGAAGGCATAAGCCTATTAAATTCACAACATAATCAAAGGATAAGCATTGATGGAAATAGAACAATGATATCAACAAAATTTCCCCAAACCCATTCTTTAACCAATTATTATCTTTATTTGATGGTTCAACCACACCTGATGAAAATAAGAGGATATCCACCCTTCATGATGTACAAAATATATAGAGAGAGAGAGAGACGAAGGTAATATCCCTACCTCAAAGGTTTCTGACGAAAACCCCAATAAATGAAGAACACACAAGATGCTGGGATGATCATCCAAGAATCCTCCTTAGATCCCTTGTACTAACACAACCAAGACTAAATCACATCATATTTGGCACCCACACACTTAGATATACCCATAACAGGAGTAGATCTAAGAAACCGAGGGAAGATGAGAAGTAGATCTAAGTATATCTAAGGAAACGATCAAGAACGAAGGAGAACGATCACATACCTCAAGAAACCGGCTTCGATTCACGAAGGGAATCCTTCAGATCGCCTCCAAAATTCTTGGGAGAGGTTCTCCTACCTTCAAGGGAGAGTAATCCCGAGTTATGGTTGCTTAGGGGCTTAAAAGAACCTTTAGAGGAAAAACGAGTTAGATCTATAATTTTAGAATCTAATATTAAGTGCCCACATGGTTAGTCTGTACTGTTTGAAAAACCGTGCACTAACCGTGTGTTAGCTACCGCCTCACCAACACTCCTCACATGGTTAGTCTGCACGGTTATCCAAACTGTATGATAACCGTGCGTTAGCCACTGTCTCTAACACCCACCTTGCATGGTTTGGCCGCACAGTTTAGAAAAACCATGCACAACCCATGCAAAAGATACTGCCCTTTGGTATTCCTTAAATGTTCACCCAAATTCACCCCCCAAGTCACCTTAACCTCCCAGAACACGTCTAACACCACATTTTTACAAATTAATGGACCAGAGAGGTCCAGGCCATTACACTTTAATATTTCAAGCCAGGTTTAATTGAATAGTAAGTAGTTTTTTATCTTTCAATGAATTTAGTGTAGATCTACATATTATGATGAATTGAGTCTCTCACTACTATAATAATCCCAATTTTAATGAATATAATCTATAATTATTCTTCAGTTCTCCACATTTTTCCTATTTTTAACTAAATATTAAAATATCATGAATTAATATCTCTAGATTTACATCATCCTAACTTTGTATAAAAACATCTAAAATTAAATTAAAATCAACTTTCAATATGAGTGTATTGTGATATTTAAAAACAAAGATAAATTGAGTCTTTGAATCAATAGAGAGATCCATGTACATGTTGAAAAAATAATCATGTTCATTAAACATTCACTTCGACAAATCCATAAGGTAATTTAGTTTCATAAATAATTAATTGAAGCCTTGTGTCTATATATAGTTTAGTGAGAGTGATATTGTTTTCTTTATAGAATGTGATAGTGAAACATTACTAATTATAAATGAAATAATATTATTACAGTTTTTTTATGATATAGTTAAACAAATGCTTCTCTATGAAAGACTTAAGTGAATTTGTATATATTCTTGGGATCAAGATCCATAATGATAGTTCTAATAGGTTACTTAGAACAAATAAAGGTATATATATTGTCAAGATTCCAAAAATATTCAATTGAAAAAAATATAAGAGTGGATTGTTACTAATTACACATAACATATATCTCTCTAAGAAAATATGTATTCAAATACAGAAGGAGGGAAATAGTTAGAAAATTAACCCATACATTCTAATGATAGGGTAAATCATATATGATATGATATTTATATGGATGGATGTTGTTAATTCCTTGAGAATGGTAGGAAAATATCAAAAAGAGCCATGAGACTTCCATTAGATAGAAGTCGATACAACCTTAAAGTATATATTAGAAGATATAAATCAAGGTATATATAGATTATATTTTCTAAATAGACTAGGATGATATGAAATTTAAATTAGGGTATATATTCACCCTTAATAGTGGATATGTGAGCTGGAAGAGCACAAAGAGAACAATGGCCACTGATTCTATAGTATATTCTAAGAATATTGTGACTTCTGATGAACCCAAGGAAGAATTATAGGTCCATTGTTTTTACTAAAAGTTATTTTTTACCTAATAGTAAAGCTCCAATATCACTATACTATGATAATATAGTTATAGTGGCTCTTTCTAAGGAGATAAGGTCACATAAGTGGATGAATCACATACTTCAAAAGTATCATCTCTTGAGGGATTTTTCATAGAGAAGTGAATTCATTGAAAGAAGTTTTTTTCCAAAATAAAATGTGGTGGACCCATTAATTAAATCCACATTTTATTAGAAGCATAATATCATATGAGAGATAGAAGACATAAATTCATTGGTAGTTTTCTCTAATGAAATTGATATTTTTTTTATTTTGTGGCCTAGAACTAACTAATTTGTACTTCAAATTAAATATATATATTCAAATTCATGAATATAAAAAAATATCTTATCATATATTGATTTTTATCATGTATAAATTTAATGTGATAATTTCCTAGAGTATCTATCATATTAAAATTGTCATAGCAGTTTCCTACAATGACAAGAACCTTAAAGTGATATAATGTCACATTAAGCTGTCAATTTAAAGTACTTATATAATTTTTTTGACCATAGTTTGTTTTAAAATATTCTTGGGTTGTTCTAAATGATTTTTTAAAGTTTTAGGAGTTTTTTTGGCATGTGTATGGTTAGAACATGTTTTAGAAAAATAGTATAACATTCTTAAGAAATTTTGTGACTAGTGATGTTTTGGAATAATTTTATTTTTAATGGTTGGAATATAATTAGTAAAAATATTTGAAAAACCCATGTGTCTATCTATATTGTAAAGAAATGGGTTCACAAAATTTTAAACAACATGGTAAAACCATGTGATGTGAATTAATTAATCCCAATATTTCTTTTTTTAACTTGAAATGTCTTCTATTTGTATCATTATTCCACCTAAAGACTTGGATCTCAACCTTAAGGTTTCTCCTTGGACATTTTAGTGACCCAACCCTTATAGAGAACAATTTAATTAAAACTTATGGAATTGAATCAACAAAACACTAGATAAGAGTCCATTATTCATATTTTTTCTAGATATCCTCTCTTTATCTTGAAACAAACCATAAATCAGGGATGTTATGGATGGATATATAGGTTGTTTCATGATCTAATGAGAATTACATTTGATTTTTCATGAGGATTTAATAACAAGATCGGATCTTTGTTGTTCAATTTTCACTTCTTCAGGAATTTACCTAGTAAGAGGTTTTCCTTATCCCCATTGATCCTAGAATTATTGAATCCAAGTTTATTAATATGGGTTTCATGGTTTAGGGTCTCCTCATACTACCTAAGATTCATTTTTTATATTTTTCTCATGGATTCTATTTGTTTTTGTAAAAAATAAGTGTTTTAGGTGGGTTGTTTCATGAAAAGATTATGTTTATTAAATAATGATTTCTTTCACATTTTAAATTGGGGTTTCTAAATTGCACTATGGAATAATTTATTATACTTGAAATGTGATAGTTTGGAATTATTTCATAAAATGGATTTCCCATTTTGTATTGAAAATCGAAATAGATCTCAAAGAATATTTGGAAGTGATATAATGGTTGTTTTATTATTTATATGTGAAATCACCTTTGAATGATTTATGTTATGAAAATAGAAGCCTTCACATAAGGACCATCTTGGAAGTTTAATTCCTCTAAGTTTGGGATAGGGAGCATTTGAACATGGGGTATTTAGAAGGGGTAAATATTAGGAAAATCATGTTAGGATTTCGTGTGTATACAAAGCATGGACATATACTGTAACTCTAACTAGTCTTTGTTATGACAGGGCGTTCACTTTTTGGGGTTTTCTATTATTCCTAGAATCAAGTAACGACCCGAAATTTTGAATAAATTTTGTTTCCTAACTTTTTGTGTTATTCTATTTTATACTCAACAAAACTATTTCATAAAATGAGTATAATTAAAATAATACCATTGGGTTTCGACTGTTATATGACTGTTGGTCAATATGACTTTTAAAAACTAAATGTTTCGATTATTGTCTATAAATACAAGGGATCTTGATTAATTAATATAGAAAGAAGATTCTATGGCCCCATCCAGTAGTCTCGGGCTGATCAAAGCCCATCTGACAGAACTCGGGAAGGAGGTAGCACCTTTGGGCTTTGCTTGGGACCAAACCCATGCCAAACTTCATCGTGTGAAGCTGGAACGGAATCACCATCATGAGAAGTTCAAGTTGATAGGAATCAACACTAGGGAAATGTTGGCCGAGCCGCTCCAAGATTCTATCACCCTAGCACACCTTACTCTTAGGTCATATGATGGTGTTATAAGGGGATATGTAATGAGACCGTAACTGTCTTGTGTAATCCTTTGATTTAAATAAAAATTGTGATTTTTTATTATGGTGAAGTTTTTGAATTTTCAAATTTCCGGATAAATATATTGTGCATATTATTGATGAATTTTGGAAAAATGGGATATTTTAAAATATTTATGTAATCCTTAAATAATTAATGATGTGTACTGATTTTCAAAAAATGGTCTTCTGGAAATGTGTTCTGTATGAAATTTAGAATCTAATAAGATCAACTTATTTATTTTTGTGAGTAGTAAATTATGAATAGTGATTTTATTCTTAGGATTAGTATTGTGACCAAATGGATTAGTAATCTCACTTAAAGAAAGTATTAATATAATTTAGGCACCTTGATTAAGTAATGTGATTCAATAAAATTGGAAAATAAATGTTTCAAAAATTATTGGTTAAGTATTAGTTTTTTTTGGATTAATAGTGTTTTTTATTTAAAAAATGAAATTAAAAATATTTTGAAAATTATTTTCATAAAATGGAGTTCATTTTTGAAATCAAAGAATCGATATTTGGTTAAGGTGAATTTTTGGGATTTTTTTTAAAACAGTTGAATTTTTAGCGAATAGTGTTTTGATTTACAAATTAAATTAAAAATATTTATAAAATTATTTTCATAAAATGGAGTTCATTTTTGAAATCAGAGCATCGATATTTGGTTAAGGTGATATTTTGGGATTTTTCTGAGAAATTTTAATTTTCAGTGAATAGTGAAAATACAGTTTTTGAGTTTCGGGTGTTTAATGACATCATTAAGGATGTAATAATTATGAAATAATTCTGGTCGACTTATGAATAGTAAGATAAGGTATGAGGTGTACTAAGTTTCCAATACCATGGGAAAGCCCATGGTTTTTCCAATACCACCAATGAGGTGTCCCTTGGGAATTAATGCTTTGTCCCCTCACTTATCCTATAAATACCAAGCCTTTCCCTCATTAATTTTATTTCCAAATACTCTCCAATGAAGTTCTGGTCTCTTTACCTTTGAATGAGTCCTCCCAAGGTTCCCTCAGCCTCCCAAGGTCCCGACCTTCAATATTTTGAAGTTACTCTTCAAGGTAAGGGATCATACCTCTCTCTTTCTTTTCAAGTACTCTTTTGTATGTCATTTCATTTAAGCCCCATGTTCTTATGTTTTGGGATGTTCTTTTATATTTCTATTACTGAAATTTTTATGATTATATTATGAGAGATCCCATATTACTCTCATCATTTCTTTTTATGAATGTATAAGTGGCGTCGTTAGGCTGCCGAATTTTTGTAAGGGATCCTACCTCTCTCTTTCTTTTCAAGTAATCTCGTTTATGTCATTTCTTTTAAGCCCCATGTTCTTATGATGGGGGTGTTCTTTTATATTAATATTACTGTATTTTTCATGTTCATATGATGAGATCCCCCCTCTTGCTCTCATCATTTCATTTTATGAATGTTTAAGTGGTGCCGTTTGGCTGCCGAATTTTTGTAAAGGATTCTTTCAACCTTCTCATTTTTAAAGTTCTATTTTAATGTCAAGTATTTCGAGTTAATTTTTCTTATGTTGGGTTTTGATATATATATCCATCATACTTTCCTCTTTATGTTCATATGTGGATATACCCTATTTGATCTCATCAATTCATTTTTTGATGTTTTAAGTGACGTAGTTAGGCTGCCGAATTTTCATAAGAGAAATCTTATTTTTGTATTCCTTTAAAGTTTTTCATATTAATATGGTATGTACTTGAAATTTAATTAAAATGTTCTTATATCCTTTATATTCTGTCCTTATACTGTTTTATGGATCATTTATGAGTGGGTGACCTATGTCCCCTCTCTTTTAAATATTTTTTAAACCCTGCAACACGGCCGTTATGATTCCGATTTTTCGTCTCAAAATGTCTCTCTATTTTTCTCAAATTCTTTTATTTTATTAATTGAATACTAAAGAATATTAATTATACAAGAGTATTCACATATATACCAAAATGTTCTATTTTAAATTCTGGGAGTTACATACATGAAACCCGCTTTCCATTTCTGTGGGTTTAAATTGACATAAAGATCATGTCTTTAAAGCAGTTTTTAAAATGTTCTAATTATAAAATGAAGCCCATTTATTTTATTCTATATGGTTTATTTATTAAATGTTTGATGATGATATATGTGGATCACATGATTTTAAAGAATAATTAAGGGTGTGCCCTGATAGCAATCCAATGCATTGGGCAAAGACTTAATCTCTAGAGATGGCCATTTTAATGATACCTTAGTGAATAACCTTGGTAATTTCTTAATTACACATTGGGGATGTACCTTGGTGATATAGAAATGATTGTATATGTTAAATTTTTTAGCCACATCTTTAAGTTATGAAACACGTTATTTTTATTATGATATGCCTCATTATATCTTTCTCATGCCTTAAAGTTATTTATCATGACTTTATTGATGTATCTCAAGTTCACATGTAAAATGTTTCTCTTGTTTCCCTTACTAGGCCTTCTTCTCACCCTTTCCTTTGATGTATGCTCCCAGGTTATGAGATGCTGTAATGAACTTAGGATGAACAATGAAGAAGCCTTAAAAGTGGTTTAGAATAATGTTTTATGTTGTTCTCATGTTTTATATTCTTGATTTCCAAGACACTAGACTTTAAAGATCCTCTATTTGTAAAATGTAATGAAATGTTATGTAATAAAAAGGCGGGATGCTATAGTTGGTATCAAAGGATGGTTTAGTTATTTATGGAAATTAGGATATGAAAACTTTAGGAAAAAACCTATTTAAAAGTTTAAATATAATAAATCTTCCTTGTATTTTGGTGAGTATTTAGTAAGTGGTTTATCAAGAAAATACATCCCTGCCTAGATACGAGCAGCTAGAGGTGGCTCTGGCATAGATGTACATAGAGGTAAAATCTGAAAACATTGCTTAGAGCTAGACTCGAACGGGAACTGGTACACGACAATGAGCCTTGCTGCACTCTTGGTTATGACACTCCCATGGGATATGTTTGGTTAGTCGTAAGATTTTTATGAATTATAGAAAAATGTAATTTGTCTAAGCATGAAGTTGTAAGAAAAAAAATCATTTTTAGTTAAAATATTCATAAATGAAATAAGTTTCTCACGAAGGATTTATTCTTTTAGAAAATTTCCCCATCATCTAGGAATATGTTGACGTATTTCCTGAGGAGTTACCCGGACCTCCCCTAGAAAGAGAGGTAGAGTTCTTCATTGAACTCATACCTGGATCTCATCCGATGTCAAAGACCCCCTATAGGATGGAAAATGTGGAGCTAGAGGAATTAAAGAAACAAATCCGAGATATTTTGGAGAATGGTTTTATCCGACCAAGTGTGTCGCCTTGGGGAGCACTAGTTCGCTTTGTGAAGAAGAAGGATGGATTGATGTAGCTACGCATTGATTATAGAGAACTGAATGGGATCACAGTGAAGAAAAAAATACTCTCTTCCAAGAATTGATGACTTATTTGACCAACATCGTGAGATTCAATTATTCTCTAAGATTTATCTTCATTCAGGTTATCATCAATTTAAGGTTAAGAATGATGATATTCCAAAAACTTCCTTCCAATAAAGATATGGTCATTATGAGTTTGTTCTTATGCCCTTCAGAATGACTAATTCACCTGCTATTTTTATGGATCAAGAATAAGTTGATTATGGAATCTTATGTTTTATCAAATGGATATCCTTTGTATAGGAAAATGATTTGGTGATTAAATGATAAAGGTTATTTTGGATGATTTTTTCTCTTTTGGAGTACTATATGCCTAAGGGAAATAAAATACTATAGGATTTAAATTGAGGAGGAATGGTTAAATTTTTTTTTGTAAGAATTTATGTTTTTATTATGGACATATGGTGATTTGGGTGGTTTCTAGAAAATGATGAACCTAGCATAGAGAATATGTGAATAGGTTAATTACACTTTAGTATGAGACTTTAATAGTAGTCGATGTTATTTGGAGATAAATGATAAGATTTATTGGGGAAGACTATGTGATTAAATCCTTCTGAGTTTTGGGTTCCAATCTTAGTTTGGATTATTCTGAAGAATTTTAAGGATGGTTGTGTATTGAATGGTCTTTCTGGAAATTTGGGTACTTTTGTTGAATTTTTGAGATTAATAGCCATATTTATTTTTATATAGGATTATCCTTTTTGGGGATTATATGATCTCGTACTAACCTTTTTAGTTTTAGTTGATAACTATAGACAAGGAAAAAATATATCTATTCTTCTGTGGATTATGTGATTTTCTAGAAGACGATTCTTGTGCTGTTGATGAGACCAAGTCTTTTTGAATGCTTATTGTTTGGAGAAAAGATTAGTCTTGGTGGAAACTTATTAAGGGATGAAACTACACTTGAAGGTAAGTATATTTTCTTATGTTTTATTCTATGTAGTAAATGAATTCCTCAAAATTATGAAAAGTAATGTAAAACAAAAATGTTGTTAGTTTATGTTTCCTACTGGGTAATCAAAGACCGTTTAACACATCTTAAGTTTGTGATCTTGTTGTGGTTAATTTTCTACTAATCATGTTTTCTATCACTCTCCATCAGAACTTGACCCTTTGTTTTCTTTTCCATATCCATGTTTTCCTATATGGAATCCTATTATGGGTTAACTTGGGTGACCTTTGTACTTCCCTTCCATTCTTTTAAATTAATAGTTTTAATGACTCTTTTTCCAATGTGAGACTTTCAACGAAATTTATAAGCCCAATTCTAAAATTGCGAGGACATAATTTCTTAAGGGGGGAAGATTGTAACGACCCAAAATTTTGAATAAGTTTTGTTTTCTAACTTGGTGTGTCATTTTATTTTATACTCAACAAAACTATTTCACAAAATGAGTATAATTAAAATAAGATCATTGGGTTTTGATTGTTATATGACCATTGGTCAATATGACTGTTAGAAACTAAATGTTGTGATTATTTTCTATAAATACAAGTGATCTTGATTAATTAATATAGAAGGAAGATTCAATGGCCCCATCTAGTAGTCTTGGGCTGATTGAAGCCCATCTGACAGAACTTGGGAAAGAGGTAGCACCTTTGGGCTTTACTCTTGACCAAACCCAAGCCGAACTTCAACGTGTGAAGCTGGAACGGAATCGCCTTCATGAAAAGTTCAAGCTGATAGAAATCACTACTCAGGCAATGTTGGCCGAGCCACCCCAAGATTCTATCACCCTAGCACACCTTACTCTTAGGTCCTATACTGGTGTTATAAGGGGATATGTAACGAGACCGTAATTGCCTTGTGTAATCCTTTGATTTAAATAAAAATTGTTATTTCTTCTTATGGTGAAGTTTGTGAATTTTTGAATGTACGGATAAATATAGTATGCATATTATTCATGAATTTTGGAAAAGGGGATATTTTAAAATATTTATGTAATCCTTAAATAATTAATGATGTGTAATGATTTTCAAAAAATGGACTTCTAAAAACGTGTTTAGTATGAAATTTAGAATCTAATAAGATCAACTTATTTTTTTTTGTGAATACTAAATTATGAATAGTGATTTTATGCTTAGGATTAGTAATGTGACCAAATGGATTAGTAATATCACTTAAAAAAGTATTAATATAATATAGGAACCTTGATTAAGTAATGTGATTCAATAAAATAGGCAAATAACTATTTTAGAAATTATTGGTTAAGTATTAGTTTTTTTGGGTGAATATTGTTTTTTGTTTAAAAAATTAAATTAAAAATATTTAGAAAAATATTTTCATTAAATGGAGTTCATTTTTGAAATCAGAGCATCGATATTTGGTTAAGGTGAATTTTTGGGATTTTTCTAAAACAATTGAATTTTCGGTGAATAGTGTTCTGATTGAAAAATTAAATTAAAAATATTTAGAAAATTATTTTCCTAAAATTGAGTTCATTTTTGAAATCAGAGAATCGATATTTGGTTAATGTAAAATTTTGGGATTTTTCTGAGAAATTTGAATTTTTGGTGAATAGTGAAAATACAGTTTTTGAGTTTCGGGTATTTAATGACATCATTAAGGATGTAATAATTATGAAATAATTCTGATCGACTTATTAATAGAATTATAAGGTATGAGGTGTCCCAAGTGGCCAATACCATGGGAAAATACTGTGGGCAAGACCATGGTTTTTCCAATACCACCGATGAGGTGTCCCTTGGCAATTAATGCTTTGTCCCCTCACTTCTACTATAAATACCAAGATTTTACCTCATTCATTTCATTTCTAAATCCTCCCCAACAAAGTTCTGGTCTCTTTACCTCCCAAGGAGTCCTCTCAAGTTTCCCTGAAGCCTCCCAATGTCCCGACCTTCACGCTTTTGAAGTTACTCTTCAAGGTAAGGGATCCTACCTCTCTATTTCTTTTCAAGTAGTCTTTTGTATGTCATTTCATTTAATCCCCATGTTCTTATGTTGGGGGATGTTATTATATATTCTTATTACTTAACTTTTCATGATAATATGATTAGAGATCCCCTATTACTCTCATCATTTCGTTTTATGAATTTATAAGTGGCGCCGTTAGGCTACCGAATATTTGTAAGGGATCCTACCTCTCTCTTTCTTTTCAAGTAATCTCGTTTATGTCATTTATTTTAAGCCCCATGTTATTATGTAAGGGGTGTTATTTTATATTAATATTACTGTATTTTTCATGTTCATATGATGAGATACCCTCTTTCTCTCATCATTTCATTTTATGAATGTTTAAGTGGCGCCGTTTGGCTGCCGAATTTTTGTAAGGGATTCTTTCACCCTTCTCATTTTCAAAGTTCTATTTTGATGTCAGGTTTTTCAAGTTACTTTTTCTTATGTTGGGGTATGAACTCTATATCCATCATACTTTCCTCTTTATGTTTATATGAGGATAAACCCTATTTGATCTCATCAATTCATTTTTTGAAGTTTTAAGTGACGCTGTTATGCTGCCGAATTATCATAAGAGAAATCTTATTTTTGTTTTCCTATCAAGTTTTTCATTTCATATGGTATGTCCTTAAAATTTCATTACCATGTTCTTATATCCTTTATATTCTGTCCTTATACTATTTTATGGATCATTTATGAGTGGGTGATCCATTTCCCCTCTCTTTTAAATATTTTCTAAAACCCTGCAACACAGCTGTTATGCTGCCGAATTTTTGTCTCAAAATGTCTCTCTCTTTTTCTCAAATTATTTTATTTTATTAAGTGAATACTCAAAAATATTTATTCTATAGGGGTATTAACATATATACCAAAATGTTATATTTTAAATTATGGGATTTACATAATTGAAACCCGCTTTCCATTTCCGTGGGTTTAAAGTGACATAAAGATCATATCTTTAAAGAAGGTTTTAAATAGTTATGATTATGAAATGAAACCAATTTATTTTATGATATATGGGTTATTTATTAAATGTTTGATGATGATATATGTGTCTCACTTGATAATAAAGACAAATTAATGGTTTTCCCTGATAGCGCTCCAATGCATTTGGTAAGGAATTAATCTCTAGAGATGACCATTTTAACGATACCTTAGTAAATAACCTTGGTAATTTTTTAATGACACCTTGGGGATGAAACTTGGTGATACCGAAATGATTGTCTATGTTAAATGTTTTTGACACATCTTAAAGTTATGAAACACGTTATTTTTATTATGATATGCCTCATTATCTCTTTCTCATGCCTTAAAGTTATTTATCATGACTTTATTGATGTATCTCAAGTTCACATGTAAAATGTTTATGTTGTTTCCCTTAATGGGCCATCTTCTCACCCTTTCCTTAGATGTATGCTCCCAGGTTATGAGATGCTGTTATGAACTTAGGATGAACAATGAAGAATCCTTAAAAGTGTTTTAGAGTAATGTTTTATGTTATTCTCATGTTTTATGTTCCTAATTTCCAAGACACTAGACTTTAAAGATCCTCTGTTTGTAAAATGTAATGAAATGTAATGTAATAAATAGGCGGGATGCTATAGCTCGTGTTATCAGGATTTTTTCTCACTTAGTGATTTAACCATTGAGGTGTGAGAATTCTAGATAATTCAGGACTAACCTTCACCTAGACTAGTTTCTATGGTTATTATTTTGGATTGGTTATCTATAAATTCTCTTAAAATGGGTTTTTATGCGTTATTTATAAAATGTTCTAAAATTGGAGGATTTCCATGTTTTAATAAAAAAATATATAATGCTATATTTCAGGTATTTTATTTATTTAAATGGGAATAAGTTGTTTATTTTATAAATAATGCTTATGGAAGAGTTGGTGAAATCCTACTAGTCTTGTTTTATCACACCTTGCACATACCTTTTTGTGTTTGTAGATATTATTTTATCTGACATAGGTAAAGGTAAGGCACTGCATGGTGGGGTCAGGTATCCATGTTCAAGGGGTGTGGGAGTTAGGTGGTGAAATGGTGGGATGTTGATGCACATATCACATGGAGATGGATTTTCTATAATTTTATATACTTTTTTTACCAATATCATTTTAGAACTATAATTTTTCTTATACACTTTGAAATATTCAATTTAAATTTATAATATCATGTTTTATTTCTTTCATATATTCCATCTATTGATTGTTTGGTTTTATGTGAGAAAACTTATTCCCAAATGTAGTTTTTCATGCCCAAGTTAATTTTCCCAACCGGTGGGGATCAAGAATTCCCTTCCGGTCTTTCCATAGGCCGGATTGGGTGTTTGATTCAAAGATGACACTAGTTGGTTTATGAAAAATTGGTATAAAAGTAATGGTTTATTTTCACAAGGAATTTGTGTCTTGGGTTGTTCTGGTAGTCATGATATTGGATTTTTGGGATATAAGGGGTATGTTACGAGTGAGTTCCTAGACAAATCTCATTATAATTATCCTTAAGTTTTCATGAGATCATGGGAAGTGTGTTTATTGTGTTAAGTTGAAATATAATCTTAGTTTCTTAGTTATGCTATCATGGGTCAAAATAAAATTTCTTACTAGTATTATTTTCTATCTTATTTCTTTGATATATGACCATTCCCCCCAAAAGGATTCCTATAGTTCCTTATAAGGGTGTTACAGATAATTTTCTGTAAGGAAACCCTCTAGTCGATCATAATCTTTTTGAAGAGGTAGTAAGAGTGGTCCATGCTACAAAATAGGGTGATGTACGTACCATAGATCAAGATACGGAAGTGAAACCAAGGTATTGAGGAGATAAATATCAATCGCAAGAGTTTATTCACAAAAAACCACCATTCATCCATAGAAATAATGATCCCTAGGAAGTAGAGGATTGTTTAGAGAATGTCGAGAATATTTTCAATTTCCTAGAAAATATATATTATTTCAAAGTGAAGTTTCCTATATTTAAGCTCAAAGGTCCTACCAGAAGATGGTGGGACATGATGGTTAATAAAATATATTATTAAGGTTTAGAGTAGAAATAATTCAAGACCATTTTGACAACAATTTTCCCCTAAATTGTTGAAGATGGATAAGTCCATAGTGTTCCACACCCTTTAAAAAGGTGATAAAACTATAATGGAGTAAGCCACCACTTTTCCAATATGGGTAGTTTCTATCCCAAGATTGTATCAAGATACAATTTGAAGGCTAAGTGGTTTTTATGGGATTGCAACTGGATATTCAATATTAGGTTTATATACATATGATCACTACCTATGTCGATGTGGTTGATAGATATCTGATGAAATAGATAGACAAAGAAGGAAGTTAAATGCTAGTCTGTATTCCTATTCTACCTATTCATAGTTTCAACCACTTTATTGGAAATAATAGGAAATTAATCGAGGCTTGTAATGGTGGTAATGATGAATCCTAGTAGCAGGCATATACCAAAACTTTGGAAATATCTATTAGTGGAATTTTGACTTTATATTACTATGTAAAGACAAGGAACATGATAAGAATTTTCACTATGCCTCCTAAAATCTATAAATTATGTGGGTTAAAAGGACACTTATAGATGTTATATCAATATTTTTCCTATACATATTATAGTACAAGACCAATAGACTCTAAATAATCTATAGTGGATTCGAATTATTTAGAAACTTTTGGGTTTTAACCATAGGATTATGGAATGAATAAGTTTCACATAGTGGATGAGTATCAAGTGAATGTTAATATAGGACCTACAAATTTTAGTGGTACTATATTTATTTCCACATTTTAGTAGCTAATTTATTTGATACTAATGCCTCTCATACCTTTTTATCTACCCACATATTGAATACTTTAAAATTAACAATGAAACTCCTACCATCTATTATGGATTAAAGATACCTATTGGAAAGAATCATGAGTAGTATTTTAAATGCATCTCTTATTCTCTTTTAATATAATAATTTGATGTAGTTTGGAATATTTTGGTTATTAACTTGGATATCTTTGCTGTTATCATTGGGATGGATTAGTTGGCTGACCATAAAGCAAAAATTGATTAATTTCATTGGTGGGTGTAATTTATAGCCTCTAATGGGAACTCTTAGACGATTTAGGGAGAATTGGATCATAGATCTAGTCTAGTAAGGCCTCCTTTACCGGAACTTACATAGTTGATGTCCTATTTTTTAGATGAAATTAGAGATGAAACTATGGTTTGTGATTTTAATTTAGTGGTTAAGGAATATTGTATAGGTATTATTGTGAGTTTCTCTAGTCTTCCTCTAGATAGTGAAGTCGAGTTTTTGATTGATTTGGTGACAATATTCATTCCTTAATACCATATATATTAAATGGAATTGAAGTTTCAGTTAGATGATTTTAAAGCTAAATGATTCATTTTTCTAGGGTATCACCTTGGGAAACACCTTTTATTTTCACCAAAATGGCTCATGGGACTCTCTATTTTACTATTGATTATCATAAAATTAATTAGTTGATGATGAAAAATAAGAATTCTTTTCCACACATTGATGAATTTTTTGATCAATTAAAGGGGGAATGTCATTCTCAAAAATTAACCTTTATTCTGGATATCATCAACTTAGAGTTATGTAGTGAGATATTCTAAATACAACCTTCAGGGGTAGGTATGTACCCATTGAATATCATGTGATTATATTTGGTCTAACTAAAAATATATCTATTTTCATGGACCTGATGAATCAAATTTTCCCTTGTCACCTTGATTCTTTTATCATGGTATTCATGTAAGATATTTTGGTTTACTTGAGAGCCGAAGAAGATAATGTTTTTCACCTAAAATCTATTTTGGGGATCATGAGTGATCATCAACTTTATGATATGTTGTTGAAATTTCATTTTTGTATTCAAAAATTTAGGTTCTCAGGACATGTGGCTTCAGAACATGTAAAATTAGTTGATCCTAATAAGGTTAGATCTATCTTATCATGGGAGGAACTGAGAAATTTATTTGTGATTCGAAGCGTCTTTGGGTCGATAGGATATTTTCAGTAGTTTGCGAAGGTCTTTTCAAAGTTTTAATCTCTATTGACTATTCTTACTAGAAAATGGGTAAAATTAATATGATATTCTATGTGTCAGGATTCCATTAATTAATTAAGGTGATGTCAAACCTCATCACCTATTTTGATTTTATCTGGAGAAGGAAGGGGATAAATGGTGTTTTTTGATGCATTAGGTGTTGTTTTGGGCTATGTGATTATGTAGGTAGACAACGTAGTAGCATAAAAATCTCATTAACTTCAGCCACATGAGAATAATTATCCTACCCATGATTTATAACTTTAATTAGTTATTAATTCTCTTAATATTTGATGATATTACTTCATTGGGGAAATATTCACTATTTATTCTAATAGTAAAATTTTGAGTTACATATTTTCTAAAAAAGAAATAATTCTTAGGAAAAGGAAATGGGTGGAATATTTTTAGTTGTTATACTTTGAAAGTTCCTATAACTTGATAATGGTGAATGTTGTTAAAAATTATTTGAGTAGAATATTTCTTACTCAAGAAGTTATGTAATTTAAAGATGAATGGAAAAAATAACTCTTTTCTCAGATGGACCTGGATGTGATGAAGAAAGAGACTAGTGTTATTATTGACAATTCTTAATTAATGTTGACTATTATCAAGTTTATTTCTCTAGAGTAACAATTATATGAAGTGTTTCAAAGTATAATAAACTATTTATATGGCGGGTAGGCTATTTTTGAGTGGTCTTTCTCCTCATAAGGAATTCTTTTTTTAGAAACTAGGTTTCATTCCTTCAACTATGAGGATGGTTGTGGAGGTAATTTTTCTTGATTCATAAAAAGTTGTTCATACTGGTATAACTAATATGTACCTTGACATAATGTTTCAATCTTTTTGTCTAGGTTCTAAAAAATATATAGAATATTTTGTGTCTCATTGCTATACCTATGAAAAAATTAAGGCTGAACATCAAAAGCCTTTTGTTATGCTTCAGCCTCTCCCAATGGCCACCTAAAAATCGGATGAGGTATCTATGGATTTCATCATTTGATTACTTGGATTACTTGAGTGAAGAATTATATATGGAAGATGATTGGTTATCTAAAATATGAAACACATTTCATTCTTATTCAAGACACCACAAAGGTTGTGGATTTGAAAATATTAATGTTCTTGAGATCAAAAAGTTCCATGGGGTGATGTTTGGTATTATTTTTGATAGGTACATCTAATTTACCTCTCACTTTGGGAAATTATTCATGGGGGTGATGGGTTCTCTAGTTATGTTTTAAAAATATTACCATCCCTAGATAGATGGGAAAACAGATTGAGTTATTCAAAATTTTAGGATATGATGTGATCTTGTGTTAGGGAAATTTTAGGCTCTTAGGAAATCCATTTAGAACTTTTTTTAGTTTTATTTTTATAATAATTACTATTCATCCATTAGGATGGATCCCTTTGAAGCCTTATATGGATGACTATGAAAATCACCATTTTTATGTCTGAGGTGGATAAAATTTCTCATGTGGGCCCTTGAATTATTCAGGATACATAGATAAAGGTTCATATTTTTCTTCAATTACTGGAGATATATTAAATTTATCAAAATATTATGTGGATTTTTGGAACTATACTATGTAATTTTTAGTAGGTGACTAGGTTTTATTGAAAGTTTCACCTCAGTTGGGTCATTATCTGCTTAAAAATAAAAGGAAATTAGTTACAAGATATGAGGGACCTTTTGACATCATTGGGTGGACTAGAAATGTGGATTATTGGTTAGATTTTCCATATTAGTTGAATTATAACCAGAATATTTCCATGTTTCTCAACTTAAAAAGTATCATCCTGACCTCTCTTATGTTTTGAACTAGGTAATGCATGATTTTTAACTGGATATGTCTATGGTTGAATGACAAGATAAAGTTTTTGATTGACAGGAAATGATTTTTTAGGGGAATTATATTATGTTAGTCTATGTTTTTTGGAAGCCCAAAATGGATTATCATGATATGGATGAATGATAATCGATAATGATGAATTAATGGCCTCATATTTTCTTTGATTTTTCTTCTTTGGATTTACTATTTCATGATAGAATGTGATATAGTTGGGAAAATTATCATATCCCAATGTCATATTCAATTATTTATATCTATTTTTTAATATCTTTTGTTATAAACTATTATAGGGTTTTTTGGGGTGTTTTTGGGTGTTTTTAGAGTTTTTTGGGCATGTACAAGATTGGGCCATGGTTAAGGAAAACCATGCAGTATCCCTAGTAAACCATGAAACTTATAGTGTTTGAGATAAGGGTGTTTTTAATGGTTGGAAGATGTTTAGTAAAACCATATGACCAAACTATGTGACTATATCCAGTGAATAGAAATGAGTGTATGATTAGAACATGGTTTTTTAAACACCTTTTCCAAACCATACTGTATGAATTAATTAATGTAATATTTTATTTTTAAACCCAAAATGTCTCTTGTTTGTCTCATTATTACTCCTAAAGCCTTAGATCTTGACCCCAGGGATTAAAATTATATATTTTGGTGACACTAAGCCTTAAAATGAGTAATTCTGATGGATCTTATGGGATTAGACCTTGGAAACTCAAGGTATAAGTCTATTATTCATTTTTATAAATAATTTTTCTAGATATCGTCTCTTTAAATTGGAAGGAAACATATATTAGGGATGTTATGGGTGGATATATGGGTTGTTTCATGATCTAATGAGAATTATATTAGATATATCATGAGGAAGGAAGAAAGATACAAGATCTATATAATTCATTTTGAACTTATTTAAGAAATAACTTAGTAATCATTATTCCCTATCTCCATAGATCTTATGATTGTTAATTCCAAGTTTCATGATATGGGTTTCATGATTTAGGGTCACCTATTTCTACTTAAGATCCCTATTTCCTTTTTTTATTCTTTTCATTTTTGGGAAATAAAATGTGTTTTATGTGGGTGGTTTCTTGAAATATATTTTTTATGAAACCATGCTTGTTTCGTCCCATTTAAATTGGTTTTCATAAGTCATTTTATGAATTGGTATATTAATATTGATATGTGATAGTTTTGAATTATTCCATAAAATGTATTTTTAATTTTTTATTAAATATGGAAATGGGTTTCAAAGAATGTTTAGATGTGATAAAAGTTTTGTTTACTTATTTATGTGTGAAATTACCTTTGAATAATTTAAGCTATCAAAATGGAAGCCTCCAAGTGTGGGGAATATACTAAATTGAAATCCCCCAAGTGTGGGATATGTCACATGGAAACCTTGGGTACTTAATAGGATATTTATTTGGATAATCATATTAGGATGGTTTGTGGATACCCAGCATAGACATATACTATAAATATATCTAAACATTATTATGATAGGGGATCAATTATTGGGGTGTTCTTCTATCCCCAGGCCCATGTTCTAGGGATTTGGGAAGACCTAGTCATTTGATTAATTAGGTGTTAGAATACTAGCTAACCTAGACTTAACCAACACTTGGAATAGTTTATATGATGTTACTTTTGTATTGGTTATCTATAAAATCTTTGAAAATGGTTTGTTTATTCATTATTTATAAACTATTCTAAGAGGGGTGGATTTTCATGTTTTTTTGAAAACTATGTAAAGGTATATTTTATGGATTTTCATTTGTTAAATAGTTATAATTGATTCATTCAATAAATAATTCTTATGGAACAAATGGTGGGAGCTTACTGATCTTGTTTGTTCACACCCTATACATACCATTGGGTGTGTGTATATCTTGTTTAATCTAACATAGGTAAAAGAAAAACACCAGATGATAGAATCAAGTATCTTCGTTAGCAGGGTGTGGGAGCTGGGTGGTGAAATGGTGGGATTTTGACCCACATATCACATAGAGATGAGTAGTTTATCATTTTATATATATATTTTTTTACCTTTTTTGACTTGTAACTTTTATTTTCATTATACAATTTAACTTATATTGTATGTCTTTATACTGGCTTGTTTTATTTCCTTCCTACATTAAATATGTTTATAGTTTTCTTTTTGTGTGTCAAAAAAATCATTCCAAAAGGTAGTTATTAATTCCGAGGTGCTTGTTTCGAACCTGTGGGGATCAGGAACTCCCTTCGGGCTATGCCACGGGCTAGATCAGGTATCTGATTCAGGGATGACCTGAGCTGGTTCATGATATATGATTATATTATTAACCTTATGATCCATGATCATGATAAAATTATATGATTGGACACATATTATGTTTGATTATGAGGTGAATATACTCGCAATAAAATTAGAATTCATCTCATCAATTACACATTTAGTAATCTCTAGGATTGAAGATTATGAGGACAGACCAACCTATATGAATTCCATATGTTTATGTTTCAGTGGATATTATAATACACAAGCATGTGTAATGATCCTTATTTTTGAGATTATTATTAATTATTATCATGAATCATATACTTCTATTTATTAACAAAAACTAGTACACTATATGCTCGAGGTAATTATGATATGTTTGGTGTATCATGAATGATATTCCATTAATAAATAATTCAAGAAGGGGGGTTGTCCCTTCCATATTTATGGATGTTTATATCCTAGCCCTTTGATTGAAATGAGAATTTCAAATTAAAATTCCTTGTACATGGTGATAGATAGTTTCATTTAAGGGAGTCAAAGAATGAAATATCAAGTTGATGGGTTAATGACACAAGTATGTGACATGCTTGATGAGATATCATGATAAAAAGATTCTATTACAAAGTTAACATTCAAAAGTTGTTATTATTGTTTAGAAATTAACTTCTTTTTCTATGGTGTCGTTATGTATTTCTGGATGCTGATATTGAAAATTAGGAAAACCCTCCTAATGACACTATGGAGGAAGCCTAGAGTGTCACAAACATAGTGTATCTATCTATCTCAACTAAATTATATCTGAATTTGAAACATAGAAAAAATAATATTCTCAAGATCAAGGAATAATATTTATTCAAGATATTTTATTTGATAACTATTATTTTATCACTAATATGAGTTGAACAATTAAATAAATAATTATTCACAATAACATCAAAAAGAATATTTATTTATCTATTATTTTATTCACAAGGTAGTAAATAATAATATTATTAAATAAATGTTTATTTAGCTACATGAATATTAAAATAAATATTTATTTCCATGATAATGAATATAATACATATTTATGAAATCAATAATATTTATTATTCTAGGTTTGATAAATTTAGAGGAGGAAACACGAACCTAGTTAAAGGATAAGGTGGGAAAGATATATTAAATATAATTTAAATAAACAAACATTTATTTATTTAAGGAATGATATTAATTTTATTCAAGAGACATACACACATCAAGGGAATTATAATAATAATAATACTATTATTTGAACTGAGTTTCACTAAGGATTAAGATAATATTAAGGGCCTATAGCCAATTATTTATTTTCTAACCCATATATATTAATATTCGGTTATATCATTTCCAAGGGTTAGATGAAAGTTATGAGTATCATTTAGTTGTGAACAAAATTATCATCCCTAGATAATTTTATCTCAATGAAGAACATCTCTATGGTTATTCTCAAGACCAATAGAATTTTTACACCTCCTTCAACCCACTTAAGAATGTGAGGATTATAGAAATATAACCCAACAACTTGAGGGACTATGTTGTGATGAAGATGAAAAAATAAAGATGATTTGATCATTTACACTAGAAGTTTATATACCTTTAATTTTATACAGAGATCTAGGAGTATGTGTGGATTTACATTAGAGGTAATCTACTTTGGACCCTCTTGGAATAATGATTGTATAATCCGTATGAGGTTCTGTTGACCAACATCTATATTAATGAAATAACTCAAGTCCGAGGTATTTTTCTTGTTGTTTAATTAATTATAAATTTAATATTAATTCTAATCTCTATTGGTTCTATGATTCTTTATCAATTATTCAGTTATATTCATTATAAATGTCAATTATTCATCATGTTATTTAGTAATATTCCCGGAATATGACAAAAAAAAGTTTATCATGGGTTCGACCACTACTTATGCTACACCTCAGACAATAATGAATTACCTTGTGTCATTAAAAACCATAGAAGTAGTCTTAAAATTCGTTGGGGGGGGGCAATGAAGAATAAATATTAATATTGATTTTCCATCTGAATAGTGGGGGACAATAAACTAAAGAAAAGGTAGGTGATTAGGGAATCCACTAAAATATATATAAGATGGAAAAGACAGAATACTCTCCCACATTACCTTCTTTGAGAAGTTGATCTCTCAAGAATAATCTCAACTAAATTAGAATATCAATGATCAATTTATTATCATTAAAAATAATCACTACTATTTAATTAAGAAAGAATGTATTAATGTCTCATTAAAATGAACTAGGGGTTAAAGGGGGATGATAATATGTTTTTGGGCTTTAACATGAATGTTTTGAAAAGATAATTAAATCCTCTATGTCCTAAATAATTATTTAAGGTAGGTGAAATAATGTTTTCCAAGATACCTAATTCCTTTTAGTCTTGAAATATGTATACCCAATAGGATCATAATATAGTAACTCTCCAAGTATTGAATAATGGATTTTGGAAAAGGATGGACCATCGTATAATATAGGGGATATGAGGAAAGACAAATTTTAATAACCTGAAGTTTTCACCCCATCAAAAAAATTTATTCTTCCAATTTTCAATATGATTATCCATTTCTTCAAGAAGGGGGAAAATTGGGCATGTTTAGGTTTACCAAAAAAGAGGGGGTATCCAAGATACATATTGAGTAGAGAGGTCATACCCATTCCATATATTCACTTTAAAACCCTTAATATTATGAGAGGATAATGTTTATTAACTAAGAATTTAATTTTAGCATAGTTTATAAACATACCTATTTATCTATAGTTTTTTAGAATGAAGTAATTGATATCGTGTAAAGATCTTAAATCTCCTTAGGTAAAGATAAAAAAATCATCTAAAAAATTGGGTGAGAGATATAGTTATAATTATAAACCATGGTGAAAGATTTATGTTATCCTTTAGAGAAGATATAAGAGAGGCCTTGAATTATTACTCTAGAAACAATATTGAATAGAAGAGGAGAAAGTGGGTATAATTGTTTAACCCATCTCAAAGGTTATAAGAAATCAATTGGAGATCTGTTAATCAATATTGAGAGTTCAGTCATAATAAAATAAGGCTTAATGATATCTAAGAATCTAAAGTCAATTTTTTTTTATCCAGCACGAAAAGAATTAACTCCCAATAAATATTATCAAATTCTTTATGAATTTCTACAAAAATCCAAAATCATATAAAATATGTTATGGATTTTATCATCTCTTCATATAAGTGATTTTAAAATTCGACTTTTATCACTGCTAAAAAAGTGCTGATGAAAGTTGACTTTTATTAGCACGGATAAAGTATATCTTTAACAAAATTTTTATTTAGAACTAATACAATATTTATCTATTTTTTTATGAAATATTTATATATTTTTATTATATTAAATGATATGTAAATTAATGTTTAACGTGAATTAATTAAACTTTTCAAAAATTTCATATGAATTTTCATAAATTATTGATACAATTATATATGTATGTGTGTGTGTATCATATCTACATATAAAAATAATAATTAATATTAACCTAATGTAATTAATATTATCTTATATTAAATAAATATTAAAATTAATAATACATACATATTGAATATTTTTGGATATAATTATTTATGGGATGGTTTCACCTACACACATACATATCTTTCACTCATGCACACACACATGTATTAATATATATATAAATTTAATAAGTAATTGATTCAATTAAATGAATTTTAAAAATTATTTCTTTAGAAACTTTTATAATTAAAAAATTATATTTATAATTAAAATGTAATTAATATTATTTTGTATAATTTTTTAAATAAATATTATATATGTATACATAAGGAAATATATTTTTGAAATCTGAAATTTTATTCATATAATGAGAATATTAATTTTTTATACTTATATAGTTAAAAAAGTTTAATTATTTAAAAACCAAATTAAATATAAATAATAATCAATAGTATATATATTTTTAACACAAATAATAATAAATTTAATTAATAATTATATTTAAGTAATTAAGAATATATATTTTAAAATCTGTTCTTTAAATATAATTTATTCTTAATATAATTATACATTTATATAATTAATGATATAATTTTAAAAATAGTAATTAATTTATATAAATAATAATATTTCTATGGTAGTGGAAAGCGATAGAGTATCACGGTGTGGATTTTTAGGTGATAATGGTTGGTTCACGCTTCACGCGCTCGGTGTTAGGACCGACATCTCACTACCGTGGCTAGCGATGATGCCTCATCGATGGTGGCTAACATAGGAATTGTGTATCATAGGATAGCTCATCTGTAGGTTGGAGACAGCTGGTGTGGACCATGGAATGCAGGGCACTATGATGCTAGGTGAATGCTGGTGGTGAGACTCAGACTGGAAACAGCTCAGGAAAGCCTGTGAAAGAGGCTGCAATAAGAATCATCAGTCCTGGCCTATGATCATTGGGTGTTAAAGGGCCTAAAAAATTGATTAGAGGTAAGTGACACGTCCACCATCATGTAATCTGAGCTAAATCATTACCCCATTGCATATATCAAGATAATCACATTTTTATCAATAAATTTTAGGGTTATGGGTTTGGGCATCCAAATCCATAGTCGATCCTTCTTAATAAATAATAGTAAGATATAATTAATAATAATTATTTTTTAAAAAATAAATGATATTTAATATACTTTACATAAATAATATATATATGAACACATCTATATTTTAATAACTGTAAATCTATCTAAATATGATTATTAAAAATTTTACACTTTTATATTTTTTTATAATAAACAATATATTTTAAAAAATATTTATACTTTTATATTTTTTATGTTTATAATTGAAAAATATTTAATTATTAAATATGTAATTTATATTAAAAAAATGTATTATCTTAAACATAATTGATAGTGAATTTTATATTTATAGTTAGTTAGTAATATATTGAAAATAATCCTCAGCAAATTGAAATATAAATAGTATTAAATATTTATTCATTTATATAATTAATGGAAGTTTTTAAATATTATTTCAAATATTTAAATTAAGTTATTAATTATTAATATTATATATATAATTAATATTATATACATTTATATGATTAGTAATTTATTAAAAATGTTTTTTATTTTAAAGTAATCATTAATATTTTTATATTTATTTATACTTTTATATAATTAATAATATATAGTAGAAACAGTTAAGAATTTAAATTATTAGTAAAATATTTTAAATCAAATTAACCATATTAAAATGTAATTACTAATTATTAATGTGTTTATATAATTTATAACACATATATATTTAGTTTTTTCCCTTACGCTTTATTAGCACTAATAATAGTGTGGTTTGAAATAAATCGCATCGTAATGGGTTGATAAATTGAGAAAATGTTAAATTTTAGTCTCTAAGATAAGTAAATTTTGATAGCTAGGATTCATATGAGGATTCTATTGGTTAAAAAAACTCAAAGATATGTTTTTTTGGATGTGTATAGAGGCTCGAGAGGTGTTTTGGGTGCTCGGGTGAACGTTGGTGTGGGGTCATGGTGTCTTCTTTACTGAATTTTTCTATAGGTAGTTCATTAATCTTTGGTGGGTGAGGGAAATTCCATAACGAGAGGATAACTAGGGAGTTATAGCATAACCATAGGGGAACCATGGTGTTAAGGAAGCGGTCATGTGATGACCAATGGATGTCACAATGTGGTGGGGTTTTGTGTGGGTTTTTTTGATAATGTAAAAAAACTTATGTTTGGGAATGATTCCATGGTGAAGGGTGTCATTCCTTGAATATTACTATTACATATGGGGTCTAGTGGGCCTTAAGTTTTTTCCTTTGTGATTTTTCTCAGAGGAGGCCCATCATGTCATTGCCAATGGTATCACACTGTGATAAGGACCACAATGTTTCATGAGGTAGAGGGTGACACCATGGGTATAACTGTGGGAAAGAATTGTTATATGGAGGGAGAAATCCATGTCGTGATGGATGTGGTTACACTATAAGGTCCTTAGTTATGTGTATTTGGTTCCACTTGCGAGAGTCATTCCATGATGTGATATGGGAGGTCATTCTATGAGGGTTTGGGTAGCTGGATTTTGTTTTTTCCCAAGGGAGGTGTGTCATGCCATTATTGGTGTCTAAAAGGGTGCATTAGACTCTGAGATCTAAGAGTCACTTTGTGATATGGTATTTTTCTAGTTTCTAAAAATAGGTCCAGGCCCATCATTTCTAGGTCACCCCTTCAGTTTTAAGGGAAAGGTGGCATGAGGGAGAGTAATTTCTATCGACTTCATCCACCCTCCTCCCTATATTAATCTCCCTTGATAAGGGATGATTCTTAGGTGGTTTCACAATGGATTTATGGTATGATATTACTTTCTATCTCTATTATTTCCCCCTTTTTCCCCTATGGTTTGTTATGATTTTGGGATAGGATTTTATGTTAATTTCACCAGAGTATGGTTAAATAATCCTAGACATTGGGAGTTTTTCATGTAGTGGATAAAGGATGTCTTGAGAGGATGAATACCCACCATTTCTCACTATTTTATTAGTTGTACATCACTATATGAATTTATTTTGGGGATTTTATGAAGTTTTGTGAAATCGATGATTGATTGAGTGCTGTGTGATAGGGATTTTGTCCGTTGACGTGTCAAGAGCATGCCTTGTGTTGTTGAAATGTTGTTTCTCGAGATTTCAATGAGTGGATATTTCCCAGTGAGTTTTTTGTTGACTATACTTATTTTAATTGAATTAAATAATCAGTTATAAATGGTTATTATTGATTATTTTGGAAATTATATCTTGAGATAGGATCTCGGGCTTTGGAACAAGCTTGGGTGAGGCATGAACATGCTTGGTTGAGGATGAGTGTAACTTGGAAAGGATGGTAACTACATATTCAAAGTGTTAGGATGGTATGTTTTAGTATGATATACTATATAGTACCAAATGTAGGATCGAAATAATAATGAGATTCTCAGATAGATACAAGAGGGAGGGTGAATTATACCTTTTAAAAATTCCCTTAAGGAAATTTTGAGGATGGTTATGTTTAACAAGGTTAAACAAGATAATTCAAAAGACCTCTATAAGTTCTAATCACTTGGTAAATTTAGGACAAGTGATTCCAAAAACTAATCTTGACTATAGTTTACAAAGATGAAGATTCTAACTTAAAGTGTTTAGAATCTAACTATATCAGAGTACAAGTAAGGAAGTATAATATAGTTATACTTTCCTTATCAATAAAAAATGCACAGTGGAAAACAAAGTAGTAAAACTACAAGTAATCAAGTATAAACTCTCTTAACTCAAAGAGGAGGGTATCCAACAACCTTGGATAAAGGTCCCGTGATTTATACTTTCAAGAAAGTCTGTCTTACCCACACCAGGGTAAGCCCTCGATATGAAGATCGGAGTCTGTCTTGCTATCCACGCAAGCCCTCAACTATCAGGTAGTCGACACCTCTGTCTTCCTCAACAAGGAAGCCCTCAAATTCAAGTTATTGGAACCTCTGTCTTCCTATCACCGGAAGCCATCGATTGTACACAGCAACAATCGGAGTCACACGAAGCAAATCTACACAAGGAAAAGTTTGAACAAGCCGTTAAAACTTTTTTCACAAATCTTGAGAGTTGATAAAAGACTCTCTCTCTAGAAATCACTTCAACAGCATGTAGACATAGATGTCAAAGTTGTGAGCTCTTTTCAAATGAGCTCCTATTTATAGGCTCATCTCCAATGGTCGGATCCCTCCTCCAACAATCATATTATTCCTTTAATTTCGGAGGGACCTGTACACCTGTCACTAAAACAACTGTTAGTCAGTAACTGAAAGCACGACATCATTTTTTAATAGAAAAAGTGTAAGCATAGCCAAAAAATGATATTTGGAATGAAGGTAAATGAAAGTTCGGAATGTAGAAAGTTAACGTTCGAAGTCTAACCAGAAAATGAATTCGGAATCTTATAATACAAGGATATTTGGATTCTGTTTATCAGAGGAATTCGGAGTTGAACTTCATACAAGTTCGTATCCATAATTCGTAATTAGAATCCACAATCAGAAATCGTAATGAGAATTCATAATGAGAATTTATCATCATAATTCGTAATGAGAATTCATAATCAGAATTCATCATCAGAATTTGTAATGAGAATTTTAAATCAAAATTCATCATCAGAATTTGTAATGAGAATTCATAATCAGAATTCATCATCAGAATTCATAATGAGAATTCGTAATCAGAATTCATCATTACAATTCGTAATGAGAATTTGTATTCAGAATTCATCATCAGAATTTGTAATGAGAATTCGTAAACAGAATTCATCATCAGAATTCATAATGAGAATTCATAATCAGAATTCATCATTATAATTCGTAATGATAATGTGTAATCAGAATTTGTCATCATATTTCATAGTTAGAACTTTATATATGTTCGTAATCAGAATTTAGAGTTGAACTTCACAAAATTTCGTAACAGGGAATTCAGATTCAAGAACAGAATGCTTCATGTCTAAGTATTATACGATTCTGAGGTTTTGGTTTCAATCCGAGTTTTATAGTTAGAAAATATATTATATGAATAATGAAATCTAGTCAAGGGTAAATTTCCTTGGGGAAGGAAATTTTCCTTATATAAGTAAAACGGGGGTAAAATAAGTATTGCCTTGAAATAAGGTGTTTGTGATTTTCAAAACAAGAGGTATGATAAAGTCATAAGGAAAGCCTTAATGTATTATCAATCTCCCCCTTGAATGAAGGAATGGAAAAATTCATAAGGAAAACCTTATTGACTCAACAATTTCCCCCTTTTTTGAAAGTACAAACATCCTTACGAAAAAGACTGTAATGACTTAGAATAAATTTCTAGACTTTGAGTATTAAAGCTTATCTCCCTTTGTTTATGGGAAATTGTGAATACGAATAACTCCCCCTTAGCCTTTGGAACTCTAATGATCTTATTCTAGATTTTTAGAATGGGAAATTTCATTTGAATGTAGAAATATTCGTAATGAGAACTCTCCCTTACTTAAGGATAGTTCTTATTTACTTAGAATTTTTTCTTCTCCCTTTTAGAATTCTTTTTCCTTCTCCCCCTTTGTGATTTTCAAAAAGAATTTGAGGGAATGGAAAACAATAAATTTCCTGAAACAATAGTAAAGACATACAAAAAACACTAGTAGCCATATTTTTCATTAAGATTGAAAGGATTTTTACAAGAAAATACATTTCAACAAAAGATCGGATTTTTCTATATGTTTTCTTTTTTCCTTGGGAATTAGCTTCTTCAGAAGGAATTTTAGCTTCTTTAACTCTTTATGTACCTCCTTAGCTTGCTTTTCTAAGGCATTAATCCTATTATCTTGAGCCTTTAGATCCTTAGACTAATCTTTAAGAACTTCATCCTGCTTTATAAGATTCTCTTCCATCTCAATCTGGAGATCTCTTTCCCTTTTCTATATTTGAGCAACAGAGTTAAGTTTACCATTCAGATCCTTCACCTGTTGATTTTGAGTATTTTTCTCAAGGTTCAGTTTTTCCTGAAGATTCTTCATCTTGGAATCCTTGGTATCAAAATCTACGTTTACATCATTCTGAAAGTGATCAAGCTCTTCCAAATATTCATCAATTTTCTTTGACTATAGATTCATTTTGCTGCAAGATTTTATGTGGAACTCATAGTTGATAAGAAAATTTTTATGTTCTGCCTCAATCTTCACACATTTATCCATCACCATGGAAATGGATTATGACTTCTGATTTATGCTGTACTAAAGCATCTGACATCTGGAGTCTATTGTAGGAAAGGTCAGAATTGTATCTACCAACTTCTTCGGGGACTCAACAACAAAATCGTGTCCCATTGCAGATGATTATGAATCAGACAACTTTCTAGGGGATTGTTATTCTTCTATTTCTACCATCTTTCTTTTATAAGAACCTCCAACTTCCTTCTTCCTTATGATATCTTTCGTTGGGTTGTCAATAAGCACTTGCTTACCCTTGCTGATTTTCTGAACGAACTCTTTATCAGGGGATTTCTGTTCACTCTCGGATAGTTGTACAATATTGTCTTCATCAGGTTTCTCCTTCTCTGATCCTTTATAAATAAAGTGATGTTCATAGCTTTATTCCTCAGATAATTCATTTACTTTCTCTTCTTCCTTTTCTTCATCTTTCTTTCCATCTTTCTCTTCTTCCTTTCTAGGAGTGACAAGTTTTGAGGACTCAACCTCAGATGTTCCGAGTGGCAATTTCTCTGATGGATTTGCCTTATCTTGATATTCTTCAGCTTTTTTAATTTGATCATCTAAATCACCACTTTCTTCTTATTCTTATTCTTCTACTTCCTCTTCTTCTTATACTTTTTCAACAAAAACTTTCTCTTTAAATTTTTCCGGAGTAAAGAAATTCTTCCCCAGAGTCTCATGTAATGGCTCGACAAGGAAAGTTTCTGGTACTGGAATATTTTCGGAAGCTACTTCTCTGGATTTCAAAAGAGATTGTGCAACTTCAACCTCAGACATTTTCTTCTTCATCTTATTCTCCTTTTCTTGCCTCTCAAGCTCTTCAGCAGTTGTTTATCTTAAGGTCTTAGCCTAAGCAAGGTCCTAGCCGAACTGTGCCTCCCCTTATTTCCTATTTTCCTTAAATTCCCTCAATTTTGCAACCACTTCATTCGGATAAGATTTTTGTTTCTTTGTTTTGGGAGGTACGGATTGGGCTTCCTTAACTTTAGGGGTTTTATCTTCAGCTTCCACTTCTTTCAACTTCCTTTTCTTGCCAACCTTCTTCGATGGCTCAACTTTTTCAATATTTTTCGGATTGGCTTCTGCCTCTCCCTCTGGCAGATCATAAAACTATTCTGTCTCCTTAGAATAAACCATATTCATTCTTTTCAGAGTGTCATAACTAAAAAGAAAAACTTTTCAATTCTGATACTTGGATTCACATGAAATCTTGAATGATTCAAGACACTGAACAATCAGCTTTGAAAGTAAGGCATGATACATGATAATTTGGGCTCTTATATTTCCATTCTTTATGTTCTTGATTGTAACAAGAACATGCCTCATCAAATTGATTTTCCTTAGATTTACCATG
The DNA here is from genome assembly GCA_963277665.1 of Viscum album. Taxonomy (NCBI): domain Eukaryota; kingdom Viridiplantae; phylum Streptophyta; class Magnoliopsida; order Santalales; family Viscaceae; genus Viscum; species Viscum album. The sequence goes on along the minus strand of OY728159.1, from coordinate 2,052,292,111 downwards.
AAATCTAAGAAATATATGTCACTTTTCTTGAGGGTATCTTTGTCACCTTTTCTCAGTACTAAAAAACCTTGTACCCATAACTAAAGAATCCAATTGTTAGAAGATAAGTGAGCAATTTTTTCTGTCTTGACATCAGTAAGTCCAAGACATTGCAAGACCTTTACCTTAACAAAACTACCTTGAATATCTGGGAGTTTGTAGGAGCAAAATCCTGCCTCCCCTTCATATGATAATCCCACCAAGCTGGCTACCTCGATATAAGAAAGTTTTTAGGTTTTTCCATAAGACTTGAATGAAAATATTTCTCTATCATCTTCCTTAAAGAAGCACAATGACTCATAAAACTCTATGAGTAACTCTGGATACACCATGTCTTGAAAACTTGTCTTAGATAAGCAGATATATTCCCATTAATTTAACTTGATATTCTTAGAAATGATAGAATCATTCTTGAAAAAGTTCAGATTCACCAACCTTTCCTTGTATATTTGTCATTTTGAGATTGGTTTCAAGGTAGACATTTCTGGAGAAGAGGCTTCTATAGACATTCAGACTCGAGGAACTCTGAGAGATTTGGAACGGGCTTAAGAATTGAGGCAGAGCTTCGAGACGCGAGATCTTGGAAACTGATGTGCGACACCATTGGGGGTCCCCTTTATATAGGCGATGATGGTAACCTTTCAACTTCCAAAACCAATCTAACGGTTGAAAAATTATCTGATCTGTTCTGATGGTTGAAAACATACCTGCAAGGAAATCTTAAATCTGATCTTTTGAGGTTTTAAAAACATTTGGATTTAAGAAGAAATGAATCCAAAATATTAAAAGAAAATACCACAAATTTAAAAATGACTACGAGAACTTGAGTAAATAAATCACACCTTTCAGATTTGTTAGGAAGTTTATTCATATTAGGTGATATTCTTATTGAAGAAAATTTGACTATGAAAAACTCACTACAAAAAACTCACTACTAAAAAATTACTATGAAAAACTTACTACGAAAAAATTTATTACAAAAGATTTGAGTACCAAAAATCAATTTAAAAAATTATGAGTACAAAAATTCCCATTACGAAAATTTACATTACAAAAATTCTCACTACAAAAATTTCCAGTACTAAAATTTCAAGTACAAAAATATCTATTAAAAAAATTTCAATTTTGAAAATTTCAATTTCGAAAATTTTCAGTACTAAAATTTGCAGTGCGAAAATTTCCTTTACAAAAATTTCCCTTACGAAGATTTCCATTACGGAAATTTTCACTACCAAACTTTCTAGTAAAAAATTTCCAGTACGAAAATTTTTGTTACGAAAATTTTGAAAAGAAGATTATGAAAAACTTCATTAAGAAAATTTTGAAGAATAGACTATGAAAAATTTTGTTTTGAAAATTTTTGAAAAAATCTTCAATAACAGATATACTCCCCCTATGAAGAGGAGTTTATTACTGTAAGGAGATTAGTTCAATAGAAAGTTAATAAAGGAAGATTACCTCACAGTTATCATTACTTACTTCTGTTTAATGTATTGAAATCTATTAGTAGGTAAAGATTTTGGGAAAATATTAACAAGTTGATCTTACGTTCCGATTAATTGAATAATGATATCTCCTTTAAGTGTGTGATCCCTAAGAAAGTGATGCCTAATGTCTATGTGCTTTTCATGAGAGTGATGTGTATGGTTTTTACTAAGGGAAATGGAACTTGTGTTATCACACAAAATTTCAGCCTTAGTAAAACTCAAGCCATAGTCTGTGAGTGTGTGTTGCATCCACAATACTTGAGCACAACAACTTCCAGCTGCTACATATTCAGCTTCAGCAGTGGATAATGATACAAAGTGTTGATTATTGCAGGACCAAGAAACTAATAAATCTCCTAAGAAATGACAAGTTCCATATGTACTCTTTCTATCCATTTTACATCCACCAAAGTCAGCATCTGAAAAACTTTTTAAAACAAAATCATTTCCAGAAGTGTAAAATAGTCTTAAATCCATGGTTCCCTTTAAGTAGCAAAAAATTCTCTTCAATGCCTTTAAATGAGATTCCTTAGGATTGGATTGATATCTTTCACATAAGAATACTGAAAACATTACATCTGGATGACTAGATGTCAAGTAAATTATACTTCCTATCATTCCTCTAAAAGTTGTTTGATCTACTCGTTTCCTAGCTTCATTAAGATCAAGAGTGTTTGAGGTTCCGATGGGAGTACTTATATTCTTAGTGTTATCATATCCATACTTTTTAATAATATCTTTAATATACTTGTGTTGATATATATAGATTCCTTCTGGTTTTTTAGAAATTTGAAATCTAAGGAAAAATGTTAACTCACCCATCATACTCATTTCAAACTCAGATTTCATTAAATCCGCAAAGGAATCAGTTAAAGATTGCTGAGTTGAACCAAATATAATGTCATCAACATAAAATTGAAAAATAAAAACATTTTTCTTATCTTTCTTTATAAAAAGTGTTGGATATGCATTTCCCTTAACATAGTTATTTGGAAGCAAGAATCCTACAAGCCTATCATACCAGGATCATGGGGCTTGTTTAAGTCTATACAGAGCTTTGGTACGTCTAAAAACATGATTAGGATGTTTTTTATCTTCAAATCGAGGAGGTTGTTCATGAAAAACTTCCTCTTGAACATAACCATTAAGAAAAGCACATTTCACATCCATTTGAAAAATTTTAAAATTGAAGAATGCTGCAAAGGGAAGTAAAATTTGAATAGATTCAAGTCTAGATACTGGATCATAGGTTTCTTCATAGTCTATTCCTTCTTGTTGATTATAGCCTTTAGAAACTAATCTAGCATTACTTCTTACTATGATTCCATTTTTAACACACTTATTTCTGAAGACCCATTTTACTCCAATAACAGAAGTTTCCTTAGGTCTTTCAACCAAGGTCCAGAATTTATTCCTTTTGAATTCATTTAGTTCATCTTGTATGGCTTTAATCCAATCATCATCACTTAAAGCTTCATCAGTGATTTTTGGTTCCAATTTGGAAATAAATTCTAGATTCTCTACTTCATTTCTTAAGGAACTTCTAGTCCTTAAAGGTTGATTGACATCACCAATGATACTATCACTAGGAATATTCTTTAGAAACTACTAATTTGGGTTTTGTAAAACCTGTTCATAAACATAGGGTTGGAAGTCTTTTGGGGTAAATGTTTCAGGAGTATCTTGTTGAACATTTTCCTTATCAGAAGGATCTTCTATCATAGGTTAATAATCGTTTTTTGAAAATACTTCTGAGTATATAGGTTGAGGTTGTTTAAAAACAAAAGGATTAGTTTCATCAAATTTGACATGTACTGTCTCTTCAACAATACATGTGTTTTTGTTAAAAACTCTATAGGCCTTAGAAGTTGTGGAGTAGCCTAAGAAAATTCCTTCATTAGATTTTGGTGTGAATTTATGTAAGTTATGTTTAGTATTCATAATTAATACCTTTCATCCAAAAACCTTAAAGTAGGAAAGTCTAGGTTTTCTACCATTCCATAACTCATAATGAGTTTTATTAAGAAAAGGTATAATCAAAACTCGATTTATAGTATAAAAAGAAGTACTTACAGCTTCAGCCCAAAAATGTTTGGCTACAGAATAATCACTCAACATGGTTTCAGTTATCTCTTGAATAATTCTATTTCATCTTTCAACAACACCATTTTTTTGAGGTGTTCTGGGTGATGAAAAGTTGCGAGTAATGACTTTTCTACTACAATAAGTTTCAAAATCCAAATTCTGAAATTCTCCTCCATGATCACTATGAATAGTTATCAATGGAAGGTTTTTATAATTTTTAACTTGGCCTCTAAAGCTTTTTAAATAAGAAAAATCTTCAGACTTCTTTGCTAGAAAATAGACCCACGTAAATCTAGTGTAATCTGCAACTAAGAAAAAGACATAATACTTTCCCTCAATGCTTCCATTTTTGTTGGACCAAAAAGATCCATATGCACTAGTTGTAATGAATCAGTTGTTGAGACTTCACCGACTAATTTAAAACTTGATTTATGTTGCTTTCCATATTGACAAGGGTTACAAACTTTTGAAGAATCAAATGTAAGCTCCGATAGACCCTTAACTAAAACTTTCTTAGAAAGTTTTCCTAAGTTCCTAAGGTTACAATGTCCTAACCTTCTATTCCATAACCAAGAATGATCATCCATTGCACTAAGGCAAGTTAAGTCTTGGCTCCTAAGGTCTTATAAGTTAAGTGTGTAAACATTCTCTTGCCTATGGGCAGAAAGAATAAACTCTTCCTTGGAATTGTGTACTAGGCACTTATCATTCAGAAAATTCACAAGGTAGCCTTCATCACATAATTGACTTATGCTGATGAGGTTGTGGTTAAGGCCCTTAACAAATAAAATATTTTAAATCAAAGTTTTTCAGAGAAGAATGATGTTAACTATACCAATAATCTCTCACTGAGCATTATCTCTGGAAGTTAATTTTACTCCTTTCGTCTTGATAATATTTCAAAAATAGTTTTTGTTACCAGTCATATGCCGGGAACATCAAATATCCATGTACCATGTATTACTGTTGTTACTTTCCCTATTTTCCTAAAAATAAGAAAAATTTAGGTTTTTGGAATCCAGTCTTTCTTGGATCTGAAAATCTCAGAAAGTGAAATTTTGGGTACCCACATCTTCTTAGAAAAATAAGCCTTATGAAATTTTAAAGATTGGGTTTTTTAAGGAACAATTCTTTTCGCATTGACCACCACACTGACATTTAGTATAGAATGGGGAACTTTGAGGAACAAAGTAATTGTTACTAAAAACTGGTTTAGAACTTGTGTAACCAAAACCAGAATTATTCCATCGTGGTTGGATTTGTGAATACATTTTACCAAAATTTTCTTTACTTAGGGTAAAGTTCAACAAACACTTCCTCAAGGAAAATATTACGGATTTGAGTTTTATAACTAAGTTCTTTTCATCAAAAACATTTGAACTGGAGCTAGGCTCGAAAACATTTTTCTTAGAAATTACATTTTCTATATCTTTAGAAAGTTTATTCTTCTCAGAACTTACTTCCTCAAGTTTTTTTGAAATACTTTCAAAATAAGCATTTTTCTTATCAAGATCTTTAGAAAAATATGATATTTCCTTAGTGATAATAATATTCCTATAATTTTCCTTATCAAGTTTTTTATGAGTTTTGAATTCTCATTATCAAGGAGTTTGGAAAACCTAGAAACTTCTTCATAGGTAGGTAAAGTATTATCTTCATCAGAAGAAGATTATTCATCCAAAGAGTTAAAATATTTACTATCATTAGCATTTAAAGAAACATTGGTAATTTATTTAGGGAAATCATGTCTTTTGTGTCCAGCTCTCTTGCATTCATAGCATGTAACTTCAGAATCTTTCTTGTCTTTCCTTTCCTTCTTCTTGTATTTGGATTGAAAGTTCCTCTGTCCAGCTATCTTGTTCATCATTCGAGCAATATTTTCTAATTCATTTTTTGAGGACTCACTTCCACTAGATTCAAAATGGATAAAAACTTTCTTAGATCTGGATCTAGTAACTCTCTCAGGAAACTTGGCTTTCATATGATTGGAAGTAGTAGTAAAAGATACACTACCATTTCCATTCTTCTTCTTCAAAATATCAGCATCTATGTTCATTCTAGTCTCATACTGAAGAAGAGTTCCATACAACTCATGAAGGGTAATTTGAGTAACCTCTCTATTTTCATCAATTTCAGTCCTTTTAGATTCCTATTCATTTGGCATGATGTTGATTATTTGTCAATAAGGGCTTCATCATCCAATCCTTTTCACCCAGTTATTGTAAACTATTCACAATAGTTATGAATCTTTGTTGAACCTTGCATATGGGTTCACCATAGGGAAAAATAAAACCATGATATTCAGCTCTAAGCATGGATCTTCTAGTCTCAATTACTTTGGAATTTCCAAGGTGAGTAACTTCGAGTTTCTTCCATATAGAATTTGCGGCTTCACAAGATGAAATTTGGAAATATATATATATATTTATAGTCATTGAACAATGTAAAGTATTTCATACCTTATACTTCAGTTGGTAATCATGATTTTGTAGATTTGTAAAGGCACTTACTTCTTTATCAAGAATTTTGTATCCACCGGTAAGCATAACAAAATTTTCAACACTAGTGTTGATAATTAAAGTCATCATGATATCTATCCAATATTCCTAATCATTACCATTAAATATATGTGGTCTGGTTGGATTGAGATTTTCTATTAAACCAACATTGATTCCTACCATTTTTAATAAATGTCTTTCCACAAAAATATGTCAGTAGAAAAAGTTTGTAAACAAGGAAAATATTCTAAGAAAGAAAAAATATAGAGTAAAGGTATCTCTAATAAAAAGTTAATCCGAACTATGAGTCCAAAAAAATAGATTCTGAAAAATATGAACCTGGAAATTCAATTCTGAATATAAAATTCCGAAAGTTATAAGAAGAAGAAAGTCTTCTGAATCTAATCATGAGATTAATTCATATTGAAACCTCCCTCTGATACCAATTGTTAGGATGATATGTTTGAGTATGATATACTCTATAGTACCAAACATAGGATCGAAATATGAATGAGATTTTCAGATAGATACAAGAGGGGGGGGGGGGGGGGGGTTAATTGTACCTTTTAAAAATTCCCTTAAGAAAATTTGAGGATGGTTATTTTTAACAAGGTTAAACAAGATATTTCACAAGACCTCTATATGTTCGAATCACTTGCTAAATTACGGAAAAGTAATTCCGAAAATGAAACTTGACTAATGTTTACAAAGATGAAGATTCTACCTTAAAGCATATAGAATCTAACTATATCAGAGTACAAGTAAGGAAGTATAATATAGTTATACTTTCCTTATCAATACAAAATGCAAATGGAAAACAAATTAGTAAAACTACAAGTAATCAAGTATAAACTCTTTTAACCCAAAGAGGAGGGTATCGAACAACCCTGGATAAAGGTCCCTTGATTTATACTTTCAAGAAAGTCTGTCTTACCCACACCAGGGTAAGCCCTCGATACGAAGATTGGAGTCTGTCTTGCTATCCTTGCAATCCCTCAACTGTCATGCAGTCGGCACCTCTGTCTTCCTCAGTAAGGAAGCCCTCAACTTCAAGGTGTTGAAACCTCTGTCTTCCTATCCCTGGAAGTCCTCGATTTTACACAGCAACAATCAGAGTCACATGAAGAAAATGTGCACAAGGAAAATTTTGAACAAGCTGTTCACACTTTATTCACGAAGCTTGAGAGTTAATAAGATCCTCTCCCTCTAGAAATCACTTCAACAACATGTAGACACAGATGTCAATGTTGTGAGCTCTTTTCAAATAAGCTCTTATTTATAGGCTCTGCTCCAATGGTCAGCTCCCTCCTCCAATGGTCATATTCTTCCTTGAATTTCGGAGGGACCTGTACACATATCACTCAAACAATGGTTAGTCAATAACTGAAAGCACGACATCGTTTTGTAATAGAAAACGTTTAATCATAGCCAAAAACTGATATTCAGAATGAATGCAAATGAAAGTTTGGAATGTAGAAAGTTAAAGTTCGGAGTCTAACTAGAAAATGAATTCAGAGTCTTATAATACAAGAATATTCAGATTATATTTATTATTGGGATTAGGAGTCGAACTTCATACAAGTTAGTATCCATAATTTGTAATTAGAATTCACAATCAGAAATCGTAATGAGAATTCGTAATCAGAATTTATCATCAGAATTCGTAATGAGAATTCGTAATCAGAATTCGTCATCAGAATTTGTAATGAGAATTCATAATTAGAATTCATCATCAGAATTCGTAATGAGAATTCATAATTAGAATTCATCATCAGAATTCGTAATCAGAATTTGTAATCAGAATTCATCATCAGAATTCGTAATGAGAATTCGTAATCAGAAATCATCATCAGAATTCATAATGAGAATTCGTAATCAGAATTCGTTATCAGAATTCTTAATGATAATTCGTAATAATAATTCTTCATCAGAATTCGTAATGAAAATTTAAAATCAGAATTTGTCATCAGATTTCACAGTTCGAACTTTATATAAGTTCGTAATCAGAATTCAGAGTTGAACTTTATAAAAGTTTGTAACAGGGAATTTAGATTAGAACTTCATAAAAGTTCGTATCAGGAATTCGAATTCTAAAACAGAATGCTTCATGTCTATGTATTATACTATTTTGAGGTTTTGGTTTCAATATGAGTTTTATACTTAGAAAATTTATGATATGAATAATGAAATCTTGGCAAGGGTAAATTTCCTTGGGGAAGGAAATTTTCCTTATAGAAGTAAAATAGGTGTAAAATAAGTTTTTCCTTAAAATAAGAAGTTTGTGATTTTCAAAAAAAGAGGTATCATGAAGTCATAAGGAAATCCTTAATATCTTAACAATCTCCCCCTTGAATGAAGGAATGGAAGAAGTCATAAGGAAAACCTTATTGACTCAACACAAGGTAGTTGTTCCTATATGAAACAAAACTATATTCCTATTTAGGTATGATTTTGTATGCCTACATGTTTGTATATACTCAAGTAAAAAAGGGACAGGGACTGAGAGTTCCCTAGTTAATGGGATAATATGAGTGTTAGCTGTGGAGATAATGCTTCAATAATGGTTATGGAAAATGGAATCACCCATCAACCAAGTCTCCAAAATGGTAAAAGATGTTTTTTTGAGTTAAAAGAGGCCTATATTAGGTCTCAGAGTTTGGGATGATATGTGAGTATCTTAGGTTGGTTTTCTAAGGATAGTTGGTGATTTATGTGAGGCATAGGACTGGTGGTAATGGATGAAATGGATATGCATTTCATTTATTTTTAAGAACACCCTCTTATGTGTAGATTATAACATTGGCGTATGATATGAGTGGGATAGGGAATCTGGGGATTGTGGAGGTGTTAAGTAGAGGTATCCTCCATATGGAGTGATTGATAGATCTACAAGGTGATATATGAGACAGACCCCAATATGAATTGAGAGAATTGTTGGATAAATTTTTATGGGATTTCCCTGTATTTTTGGTGAAAGTTAGTTTGGACACTTGTCAGTTGGAGGGACCAAGTTGTGAGGAGAGGGAATGAAGTTAAATTGGACTGGCCTCTCGAGACTTGGGTTGTATGGAGCATACATTCTGAGAGAAAATCATGAGGTGTTAGATATGAATTGGTTATAATTATTAGAAAGCAAGATGGTTTTGAAGGAATATAGTGGAATCCATTATTCTAAAGGTATGATTTCCAATAGGATTGAAATGATGTTCTTGTGCGACCTTCATTGAGAGGTTTTGGTTTGGATACTTTACATAGATTCCTCTATAAAGGTTGTGATATATATGATATTGGTAGGAAGGGATACACCCACTAGGGTGTATTAAATATGACAGTTCCAAGAGGGGATGTACCCCTCGGTGTATGTGATATGATAGTTCTAGGAGGGGATGTGGCCCCCTAGTTGTATGTGTTATGATGGTTCTATGCAGGGATGAAGCCCCCTGGGTATATCAAATATTATGGCTATAGGGAGGGATGTGGCCTCATGGTTTATGTTATATGAGGTTCTAGGGTGGGATGTGGTCCCTTGAGCAAATAATATTTTGGGACATGTTTTTGGGAGGGATAAAACCCTTGGTGTATATTATATAAGGTTATGGGGTTGGATGTGGTTGGAAATTGGGTGATATTATATATATAGGTTCCATGGATGGATGAGGTTCCCCCTGAGTGGATTCATTTTGAAATCATTCTGGGGTAGAACGTAGCTTACCCTAGGTAGTGATGTATCATGCTTAATGACATCTTACATGGGATAAAGAAGGTACTGTCGAGTTTCATGGTAGATTGGTTAGTACCCAAGGACCTAATTTGTATGTTTGGATATTTTATTTCAGATATTTATTTTCCTTATTTATACACATGTATATGATGGTGTATATTATATCCACTTGGTGAGACCCTTATTAGTTTTATTATCCCACCTTGCATGATCACCCTTGTGCATGTGCAGACCTTATGTATTCTTTATAGGAATGATAATAAGATGTGTGGTGTATGGGTTTTGGATACTGGATGGAGTTTAGAGACTTGGTTTTAAGTTAGTCTTAGGGATAGAATAAGACCCTTCTTTACATTATTTTGGTATACATATAATCCCTATGGTAAAACTGTTGGGATATATTTTTGTATAACTACATTTTATTATTTATAGCATGAGTTTTTTTTTTAATTTTCATACTTTAATAATTTTTTTAGATATAATTTGGTAATTGTTGTTATTATTTATTATTGTTATTTCTAGGTCGTAGTCTCCCCAATGTATGATTTAGGTTCTTACAGCTAGTCGACAGCCACTGGAAGATGAGGAGTTACACCTAAGGACACATGACATGCCGACCGAGACTCTAATGAGTGGTTTTAATATTTGTTCCTACAAAGTGTTATTAGAGAATATTTTCTATTATATTATTATTTAGGATATGGTATTCATGGAATAAGGATGTGTCGAATCCTGGAATATACCTCAGATTGGTGATTCATGAACACCTTTCTGGTCTTAAGTATAGGTTACCGGGGTTAGGAGATTACTATTCTTGGTTTTTTCTCTTATAGTTAAGATATTTATTCAAGTATGATATGTGTATTTGAACTAGTTATTTAGGTTTTTATATTAATCTATAGTGTAAATATTCATGTACATATTCATCATATTTGGAACATAAGATTCTTATGACATTCTTATGCTTGCAAGTGATTGATTTCACTGATGACAATGGGTTTGATTGTTTAAAGTGTCAAAAAAATAATAATATGGTGTTTTAAAATATAAATTTTTGATGGTATTTAACTCATATGTTCCAAAATATTTTTTATAATAATAGGGAATGTGGATATTATGGAAATATATTCCCTGGTGATTGTTATATACTACCTCTATGAAAGATATTTATAATGACTGTTGGTGGCTCAGTACATGAATTAGATGCCTTGGTGATGGAACTTGGTGATTTTGGTATGTAGAAGGTATGATTGAGAAATGGATTGTATTAAGAACAAGTTTACATAAGGATCTAGATAACCCTTACAGGTTTGGGGAAAATAATGTGTAATGCCTTGGATTTTGAGATTCCAAAAAATGTTAAGTTCTTATGGTATCAAGGTCAATCTTTAGATGTCTTGACCGGTTTTTTACTATATTGTTGGTTTTGGGAGTGGTTTTGATGGGATTTTCAATAGTGATCCTAAATGGTTAGATCTATTATGGATAGAGAATCATTGTAAGATTTGTGATTTTAGGATGATTCATGAGTGGTGGGTAATCATCCGGTTGGCCTTATCATGAGTGATATTCCTTCATCTTATTGGAAAAAAATAATCAATGATTTATTTATACTAGAATATATTAACATGTATGGAATCATGGTTAGTTGTATAGGTGTTTGAGACTAGGTTTGATGAGATTTTACTTATGGGGTCATGAGTTTGTTGTGTGATTGAGTAGTAATGGAACATACACTTGTTGAATTTGGATGAGATCAAGTTGGATAGAGGGAAAGAACATATGAGTGGGTTATTTAGAGGTTAAATATACCTGTGAAAATGAGAGTGAGGGTTTTAATGGATTTTCAAAAAAATCCTCAATGTGTGAGGGAAAGTGGACATTGGATAGGTATGGTGGCTGTCTAGTTATAGATTGTTTTGTGGGCTGTGTGGGGGTAAGTTGAGAGTCCTTCTAGTTCTATTAAAACCTGAATGATGGGGTAATAAAGTCCCTTAGTCCCGATTTATTAAAGGGGAGTCATGAAACTTCAGTGGTCTTGATTAAGGGTTTATACTTAGAGTAAGTAAACCAAGGTGATTGGTGAGTCACTTGCGAGCATAGAACCCAAATGTTTAGATGATAACGTGGGGTGTTTATTTTGAGAAAAATAGAAACATCAAGGTTGTATCAGAGTAATATGGCATGGCCAATCAAATATGGATCCTAAACATGTTTTTCCAAATATGTGATTATCATGAATATTGAGAAGGGTGACATGTGTGTGATGATAGAACTTGTTAGGCATTATGTAAAAGAGATTGTGTAATGGAATCAATATAGTGAGGAGTTAACCGTTGGTTGTTTGATAGGGTGACCATAATTTTGGGTGAAATTACAATGAATATTTAGGATGACATTCCAAGTAATCTAGGAATGAGTTTGGATTAGTTTTTTGAGTTGATTCTTGGGTACAATCATGTCATTTACATTTAGTAATTACGCTTGGTAATAGATAAGATATGGTTCTTATAGATCAGAAATTTAAGTTTAGTAGATAAATAATAATGATACTCTTATAGTGGGGAGAATCAAATCAGTTATAGAGGTACAACCCTCATGCTGAAAGGGTCATGGATATAGTGAGATTGGTTGGTGGATGGTTGAGATAGAATCAGGATGATAGTGTCCAAAAAGATCAAATTTTACACAGTTTCTTGGTAAATGATAGACTTCATATTTGGATGTGGTGTTAGATGGAATTAGGGTATCAGAATGAATATTGGGATAATATTTGATTTGATATGAGAGTGAGTCAGATCAAAGGTGTGTTAGTTCTTATGGAGAGAGTATGATAGCTAGTGTGGGTCGTTGAGGACCTGACTGTGGAATTACACTGAGGTTTGGGTTTAGACTTCATTTTAGGTTCTTGGAAAATTCTTTGATGTATCTTTATAGTTAAAGAATTGTGAATGGGTTACATGATGTAATTTTTATGGGTGAGGTTGATCATTTTTAGGTAAAATTAGGAAGAGAAGGATTGAAGGATATTATAGCATGAAATTGGGATATATAGAGGTGGGAATCACACCTAGAATATTGATAGAGTGCTTGGAGTGAATTTTGAGTAGGTAATTATTATTTTGTGGATATCCATAAGATTGGGGACAAGTTGGTTGTTAATACTTTGATGTATGATATTGAAGGGTTAAACTAAGCTTCATCAAGGTGTTATTTATCGTGATGAGTGGTTAGCTTGTATTTTGATGAATAACATTCCCTAGTGTTATAAATTGTGAAATAAAAGTGAATTCAATGTTATGGATAGAAAGATAGGGCTAGTGGATAAATGGTGACTAAGGTAGGTCATTATTTATGATTTAAGTTCCACAATGAAATCTCAAAATTGTAATGACCCGTGTTGTTGTGGGTTATGAAATTTAGAGTAATTTTTATTTTTTAGTTTTGGAGATGGTTATATTTTGATAATAATGATTCATATCAGAATTATTAGGGTTGGAATATCACAAGTATATGTTTTTGGAATTGTTCAATGGCCTGAGAGGTGTTGTAGGGGCTTGGGTGAACATTATAGTTGGGTTGGGGTAACCACTTTGCTAAATTTTTCTGCAAGTTGATTATTATGTCATTGTGGGTGAGGGATATTCCATGAAGAGAGTTGGATGGGGTGTAATTCCATGGATAGAGGGTTCCTTGGCATGATAGAATTAGTCATTCAGTGACTAGTTGGTTTCACAACATAGTGGTGTTTTCAGTTGGTTTTTTCTATAAGGAAAAAATCTTATGTATATGATTCATGCTATGGAAATGAGTCTTGTGTATGGGGTATAGGGATCCTTAAATTTTTTTACTTTGTCATTTTTCCTGGAGGAGGATCATCATGTTGTGACCCCAGATTCAAACTATGAGGAGAGTCATGTTTTTCTATGATTTGGACCATTCCATTTTAAAGGTCTTATGGAAGCCTCAAGACATGGAGGTTGAAGTATATATCATGAGGTTTGATCCATTGCTTTTAGTGATTGATGCATGGGAATTTGGTTCTACCTATAAGTGGTGTTCCACAAAATGATTAGGATGGTAATTCCATGAGGGACTGGGCTACCATTTTTTGGTTTTTCCAAAGGGAGGTGTGTCATTACATGACCCAAGAGGCCACACCATGACCAGTTTCTGGTAGGGGGAATCATCTCGTCAGACCTAAGGGTCACACAATTATTTAGACCAATTTATGTTTTTAAAAATAGGTCTAGAAATTTAATTTCTAGGTCATTCCCCTTTAAATTTAAGGGATGGGGGTTCCATAGATTTCAATTTTGGTTGAATCCACTCCCACTCTTCCGCCTCTCAATTTCTCTTTATAATGGGTGATTCCTAGATGTGTTTAATAAATATTTAAGTCATGACATACTCCCTCATCCATTCTTGTTCCCCCTTATTTTCCTCTTATTCATTATTATTTTAGTGTATGGTTTAAAGGTGATTAAATTAATGTATGGTGAAATATTCTCAGATGTTGTGGTTTTTTGTGAAGAAGATGGATACTGTTATGAAAGGATGAATGCATGAAATTTCTCACAATTTTAATGAATGTAAATAAATTAATAAATTATTTATTTATTTTATTAAATTTTGTGAAAATACTAACTGAACAAGTACTATGTGATAGAAAGTTTTTCTATAGAGGTTCCTCGAGCACTCTATAGGTGGTTGGCATGATGTTTCTTAATGTTTTAGTGGGTGGAAAATGCATGATGAGTTTTTTTTCATTATGCCAGTTTGAATAAAATTAAATAAATAATTAAAAACGTTTATAATTCATTTTTTGGATGTTGTGTCTTGAGATAGGAGATCAAGAATTAGTACAAGTTTAGAATAGGCTGTCATAGACTTAGTCGAGGATGAGTGGCTCTTATAAAGGATGTTAACTAAGTATTCAAGTTAGGTTTTATATATGATAGAAAAGAATATTATTGTTTATGATTAATTATGAATGGATGAATATAAGTATATAATTGGTTAGAAAATTTATAGGGACTGAGTGTACCCTAGTTAAATATATATGATGAGAATTATCCCCTAGGTGCGGATCAAGGGATCCGGTGATAGTTGCGGAAAATAGAGTCACCCTACAACCAAGTATCCAAAAGAGGAGAGTATTCTGGTTGAGTTACCAAATGACCTATTTAGGTATCATGGTTTGGGATTAGTATCTTAGGTTTGTTTCATAATACTAGTTTGGGATCCATGAGAGGATTTGACCAAGTGATGATAGTTTAGAGGGCCTTTCATTTCACACATTTTTAGGTACTTACTTATAAGGTTGGATGAGAATCTTGATGTGTGAAATGAGTGGGATATGTATAAAAACCATAATCCTGCACCCAAAAATACAATGGTAAAACATAATATTTACATTCCTAGACTTGATACCAATAAAAATGACCAAATTTTAACCCTTTAAGACATATAAAATGAAACATAAATAGTGTATCTGTTACATATCCAATGACCCTTTAGGTTTAAAGTTTTAAAGAATTTTTAAGAAATCATAAAAAGAAACTTGGATACGTAAACAAATAGTTTAAAAAAATCTATATAATCTCCCACTAAGTTATTCAAATCTAGTAACCATGTTAGTTATAACATACTTAGAACCTCTCTTTATAACCTAGGGAAATTGGAAACATAATAAGGGTGAGATCAGATGCTGAGTAAGGAAAATTGTACAATAAAAGCTATCACGAAATAAATAAAACATAAACAATATAGCTGAGATAAACAATAATCAAATATTCCATATAAATAATATCATAAAAATGAGACTAAATCCATTGATAACATATAAACATAAATAATTAAATAAATAACAATATTTAGTTTCCTAATTATAAAATTCATAATTCCAAAAATCATAATATTATCATCAAGGCCTTGTTCTAAGAAAAAATACAAAAATAAGTATGAAATATTCCAAATACCCAAAGCAGTTTGTCTCAGGAGAACTACTGATGGATCAACGAGTTATAATGGGCCTTTCCCATCACTTGAAAAGTCCAATGTATTTATACTATGAATAAACAATACAACATAATCAAATTTTCTTTATAATAAATGGCTATCAATATTGGAAAGATTAGCGTACATAATACCTATATTTTCCACAGTAAAAATGATCATAAACCATTAATAGAAAAATAAGGATGGTATAATTACAACTTATACCGATTTTAGTATAATTAAACTAAAGGGTTTTCGTTGTTTTTGAATATAAATACCATAAAAATATCATTAAAAACATTCTTGGAGAAAATACCATTTGTTAGTTGAAAATAACTTTTTAAGATTTTAATATAATATTTAAATAAAATAAGATCCATGATGGTAGAAAAATCCATTCATTCCATAATTTTAAAAATGAACATTCTATTAAATCTTTTGTAAAGAGTTTCAAAAGTTACCCATGGGGAAAATTCTAAGAAAGTCACTTTAAAAACCATTTAAAATATGTTCAAATACCAAGTAAAATAAATTTAGTTAATATTTTTTTAGAAAAGAACATTCTTTAAATAATTATAGAAAACATGGAGATAGAAGATACATATTCTGGATTTGAAATAAGATATAAGATCAGAATCACTTAAAAAAATTTATGACGTTTATTTAATAAAAATGGGATTAAATTGAAACTAAAAATTTAAAACACATTCATAAAAATAGGATCATAAAATATATTTGGTTAAAGAAAATAATATCATATTATTTTCTAAAATTAAACTCAAATATAAATAATCTCAAAAAAGAAAGGATATTGTAACATAAATAGTTTACCGCTTTGATAAATTAAAAATATTTTTTAGAAGAAAGAGTATGAAATAGATCGATAAATCCCACGAGTTTAATGAAGTGATATTCCAAAAGCCATTTATGAGTTATTAAGTACAACATACAGGGAAATCATGGTGAGGGACATGAAACATATCTCAGGAAAATGAGATTGAGACAAATAAAATAATTACAAAATCACAACCTTTGAAGTCAAAATTAATCCATTAAGTGATTTTATGGACATATGAAAATCAAAATAAAACAATTTTAAAAATAGAATAAAATAATTTATAGATAAACTCACACATATTCATGGAATATCAAAGTTAATTAAGTAGAAGTATAACCCAATGAAAGAAAATTAAGTTAAGAAACCCCTTACCACTTATTAACTTTCAAGTCAAATCTATTTGAATGAAGTAATTTTAATTTATACTTAAAAAATGATGAATTATTAAGGATTTTTTATATAACTTGTAAAAGTGGAAACTCATACACAATATAAAATAAATTAACTGTATTATATTTAAAACATGCCTTAGTTAATGGAAATTGAGATGAGATCCTTTATAAAGATTATATCATTAAATTGAGAATTTATCAATGGAGAAATTATGTGTAAATGCAAAAATAAAATAAGATGAAATTAAAAATAAATGAAAAAAATTAATTTCACACATAAAATTATTATAATATAATCAATGAATATGTGATATAAAACACTGAAATAATATTGAGTTAATAAACCCTTTTCCCCTTACATTTCCCCCTTCAATTGATCTTAATGACTTTGTAGGATAGGTTTTTAATTACCCCAGTGGATGAAAGACATGGGAATTTATTTTTATAGAAGGATTTGAGTAGTGTTTTGATTGAAAAACTGAATTTTTATTGATTTATTTTTTTAATTGAGCCCCCTTTTATAGAAAAAATAAATGGCATACTCAAAATTTTTAGAATAGTAATTCTAAAAATGAAAGGCAGGACCAATAAGGTCCAAAAATCATATTCTTGAAATTTTAATATATACAAGAATAATGGTAGTTTTTTTATAATTTTATAATTAATTAATTTTTTTAAACATTAAATACTATTTATGGACTTTTTTCAATCCTATTCAAAATAATTAACTTTAAAAACAACATAAAAACAACCAATTATGAATATAATATATTATATGATCAATTATCCCTCATAAATATCTATAATTTTTTTTAATACTCAAAATATTCTAAATATTATCATTTTTAATATTTTTAATATTTTTATTTAATAGTTTTACTATTTTCATATACATTGTGCCATCACGACGTAAGTGTTTTAAATAATTATAATAATTTTTAAAATTAAAAATAAAATTTTATCATAATTTTTTTATTATACATAATTTTTATCATTTATATTCATTCATTCGGTATATCTATTCTTATTCATATCATGAAAACATGTTTAACATATTATTTGGACTTTTTTCACCTTACATAAGAATTTCACAAGAATTTGGATTAAAATATCTTTATATAAATCCAATGTTAGAAAATATCAATAAAAATACTATTTTATATATTATATTTAATAAAAAATTCATGAAAATACTTTTTACTTCTCAATTATTTTCGTTAGGAGAACAAATTTTACTTTTCCAATGTTGTGTAAGCACTGCGTCGACATTGAGATACATTTTGAAATTTATCATAAAATAAATTATAATTTATATGTTTTTAATTATTTTTGTTTAATATTTGTATTATAATATCATAATTTATTTTATACATATGTTTTTAAAATTTATATATCATATTTAATTTTTTGGAAATATTATAAATTACATCGCATCTCATAACAAAAACATTATTTTTTCCACTATTCACTAAAATTTGACTTTAATCACTTTAATAAAATTATGGAATTAAAATATAAGTTTTTAAAAAATAAATTTAATTCAATTAAGATCCATAAAAATAATTAAATAACCTCAATTACTCAAAAAACATAAAATTTAATACTTTGAAATCTATTTTGTTGATTTTTTTACTAGTTGTACAAGCATTGCATAATTGATATGTAAGTGTTATAGGTAATTATATCATTTAGGAAAATTAGAAATAAATTATGATAACAAATATAATATTTTAATACTAAATTCAACCATTTTTTATCATTTATATCTTACCTTAATCCTTGTGATAAAATATTAATATTTATTCAAATAAAGAGAGTGACATTTTGTTTTTATACTTTACTCAAATAATATTTCTGTCATTATCAAAGAAAAATAGAATAATTTTCCCTATTTTAGTGAGTTATATTATCATAGAGAACATAAACTCTTAAAATAGGATTAGTGAATGTGTTTGGGTAATTTTAAGTTCTTACGCCATAGTTTTAAACTTGTTTTACCCGTTTCACCCTTACATAGGTGATAAATTTTATCATGGTTACTATTTATAGTGACAAAAAATAAAAGTGAATTAATTTAAAAAAATTTCACCTAAAAATTAAAATTATTGAACCAATTTTAAAATATTAAATTTATAATAGTTTCACAAATTAATTTAAGATTAAAACACAACATGCATGGAAAAACAAGTTTTAGAAAAATGCATCTTTAAGCTGAAAAATGAACATATTAAAAAATTAGCTATAATGATGATTAAAATGAAATTAATTATATTATATATAATAAAATATGACTAATGTTACTCTGAGATAAAATTCAAAGCGTAGTGATAACTTTTAAAGAAAATAAATTATATTTTTATCGGTATTTTTACTATTCACTAAAAAATCCATCTTTTTTGAAAAATCCCAAAATTTTACCCTAACATAATTTTGATATGTTGATTAAAAAAATGATATACTATCTAAAAAATTAAATTTCTAAAATTTAATAAATTTTTTATAATATTGACTCAGAAAAAAATAAAAAACATTTTTGAAGCATAAATTAACTTACTAAAATTTGGGTGCTCATTTACTAATAATTAATAAATAAATTTTTATTGAGTATTAATTATATATATATATATATTTAATTATTTGGTTATTTCTATTCATACACTCTAAATCAAAAACTAGGTTATGACAAATGCATTTAAATAATAATATTTCATTGTTCGTTTAAGTTCGACATTGTTTGTTGTATATGCTATAAAAAGGGTTTTTTTAAAATCTCAAGGTGTTATAGAAATAGATATAGGGATATACGAGGTTATACATAGAGGGTTCCTATTGATTATTTTCTTGAGAGATATCCAATAGGATATGTGTGACATGACCCAGACATGGGTTGCCAGAATTGTAGGATAAATTGGTATGCGTTTTCTGAGGATTTTGGTTTGAGTTAGGTATAAATGTCCCTGGTTGGATATAATGAGCTTCAATGTGAAGGAAATAAGAGTAATAAAAAAAACTTTTGAGGATGTGGTTGGATAGAGAATATTGGATGAGAAGTTATCATATGGTTTTGGACTTGGTTTGGTTTTGATGAACAAAAAGTGAGATGGGTTTGAGGGACCCTAGTGGATTTACCTGTAGGAGAGGTGAGACTATATATAGGTTTGATGTGTTGTACTTCTACGACCATCCTTGAGTGGGGTTGGTTTAGGTACATGAAATGGATTCCCCTAGGATGGTTTGTGATATATATGATGGTTTGAGGTAGGGATTTATCCCCATAGGTGTAGCGTTTCTAAGAAGGGATGTGTCCCATTTGGTGTATATGATATGATAGTTCTAGGAATGGATATGACCCATAGGGTGTATGCACTATGATGGTTCCAGGTGGGGATGCTCACCTATGTGATATGATGGTTACAAGGTGGGATATGGCCCCTAGGTGTATGTAATCTGAGGTTATAGGGAGGGATGATCCCCCCAAGTGTATAATATATTGTCATAAGTTCTGGGGTGGGATTTATCCCCATGGTGGTATATTATTTAAGGTTATGGTGTAGAATATGTGTTCCACTTAGAAATATTCTATATACAGGTTCTTGGGAAAGACACAGTTCTTACTGGGTGGGTAAATTCTAGAAATGTTTTAGGATATGATGTATCTTCCCCCATAGTGGTGATCTATCATGCTTAGATACATCTGGTATGAGCCAAAGTAGGTATAGTTGGGGGTCGTGGTTGAGTGGTCAACACATGATAATGTGACATGTATGCTTGGGTGTTTGATTTCAATTATTTATTTTCCTCTTGTATACACACATATATGATAGAACATATGAGGGAAACTTGGGGAGAACCTTGCAAGTTTTATGCTCACTCCCTACACATGGACACTGGTGTATGTTTAGAATTTATTTTTACTTCACAGGTCTTAACATAGGATTCGTGATGGATCAGGTTGGGGGATCTCAATATATTTTGAATACTATTTTTGAGGTTAGTATTGGGGTTATAATTATTTCATTTTATATATTTTATTTCATTTCATTTATTTTGTATATGTAGTTGGAAATGTGGGAGACTAGTTGGGGTGTACATTTGTATGGGGGAAATTCATTTATTATATCAAGAATATGTTTTATTGATTCTATGTAATATTATTATTATTATTGTTTATATTGTTTTGTTATTATTAATATTATTGATGATTGCGATTTAGAGAGAATAATATACATAATAAATGATTTATTATAGCTTGAAACTTTTTTTTGATTATACATACCCTGATTGTTGTTGTGAATGTTGTTTGGTAATTATTAGTATTATTATTATTGATGATTGTGATTTCAATGTCATTGTAACACCCCAGGTAAATAAAGAGTACAACATTTTCACATTTATCCATATTTGTGAATAAAATATTAATATTACTTTAAAGGGAACGCTATGCTCGATGGCATACACAATATGCAACAACAAGTTCCTTTGAAATCATACGTTGCACTCTAATAATAAAATAATATTATTTTAAATGGTAGTTAAAACATAGTCGTTGTATTGACAGGAATGAATATAAATAACTAATTTACAATTAAATATTCTTGTTAAATGTTTTTACTTTTCTCCAATATATTTTAGAGGCTTAAAATACAAATGAATCCAATCTTAAGCATTGAATACACTAGTATTTTTAAAAGATTGTTTTACTACCCTTTTGATGGGAAACAATTTTTAAATAAATCTTTTGACAATTTTATGAGATCTATTTTTCAAAATAAAAATATTATTTATGATTGGGACATTGAAATTTACATTGGGTTAATTTTTGGTATTTTTCTGACAATGTTCATTTTTCAATGAATAGTAAAAAAATACTGCATTTTACATTAAAACTGCTTTTTCATATAATTTAATTATATGGTTACATTATCTTTTTAATTTGTTTCAAAGTGTAATTATAATATATTTTTACCATGTAATCCAATGATGGTCATTGGAATTAATTTAACTTTTTAATTGGGCATAAACAAGTGCAAAACTTTTCATAAATATTGTTTCAAAAAAACCCGCTATTTGTTCTGACAACGGGAAGTTTTTTAAATTAATTATTGCAAATTACGTGTTTGGAATTTGGTAAAATGGATTTCATATTTGGAATCATAAGGTACAAATTATGTAATTAATACTCTTTTGTTTTTGGACATTATGAATAGTAACAATGGTAATTATCTTTAATTATCTTGATTAATGAGTAATCGGGTAGTTAAAGATAATAAAATAATATCATAATAAAAAAAATGACCACAACATGTGTCCTAAGGCTACTGGTTGTCTCATGGACGACCATGGGATGCCTTGTGAAAAACTTGGGGGCCCCATGGAATCACTTTTGTGAGAAAGTGACTTTTTATCTTTTTATTTTTAAAGAATGTTAAATGTAACAAAGAATGTATCACCTAAGTAAAATATTTTTCATTTTGTCTACATAAATGATATTTTGTACTATAAATATTCATTAAAAATCTAAAAAGATTTCCTACATCATGATATTTTTTTATAATTTTTAGACATTAAATTTATTAAATTATTTATGACATCATGATGATGCAGCGATTACCTCGTTAATAAAGGATTTAAATAAAATGGAAAGATAATGTAAAATCTAAGACCTACACATGTAAAAAACCTATTGTATGGGTGGATTTCTAACCCTTATCACCTTATCCTAGAAACACATCAATGTGGTACCATTAAAATCTGAAACTCATTTGAATATAATGTTACATTTTATACCTTTCCAAGAGTGCCCCTCCTCTCCTCTTATAAAAGGCCCCCACCTCTACCTCCTTACCCACACTTCCAAAGCCTTTGGTTCGGCCAAACCCTGCCCATTTTGTCTCTACACATCCCTATATAACTCCTTGAAGCCTCACTTTGGTCAGAATCCTTCCCAAGGAAGCCTTTGAGCTCAAACCAAAGGGAGTTACCCGATTTTAAGGTAATGTCTTCCCTTGAGTCCTTTTGTTTTATTTTGCTTCTCCAACCCCCTAAAATCTTTTTATTCATTTCTTTTGTAACAACTCCAGTATATTAAATATACTATGATGTTTTTATAAGAAGGATTCGAGCTACACTTACACACACCTACATCTAATGGTTAAAGAACATACTGTTTCTGTGGATGACGAATTTCTGCCTCCCGAAACGATGATTGTTCAACATTATTTTAACACCTTAAAAGGTGGCCATTAAGTTGACACTATATTTATATATGATATAGAATATTTTTATGTTTTCATTAAGCTTCTGTATTTTTTATTTATTTCATACCTTTATGGATTCCATTATGGGTATACGCGATATCTTCATTTTAGGAAGTGCGGAATACCACCCCCTCAAAGTGATTTGATTCGTTAATACAATATGTGGTACATATAAAGGATATATTTAATGATATTATATATTTTACCATACTGTAATTAAAATACTATTATGTATAATTATGTTTTAATTCCATTAAATATGAAATAGAAATGGAAGTAGCGTTCATGCGTACGTACGGCTTACCGTCTCCATGAACGGTGCATTTCATTTCTTAACTCTAGATGTTATGTAATATTATAAATTCATGATTATACTGGATATATATGATATATATGATATCTACATCATGAATACAATTCTATATATAATGGATATTTTACCACCTGAACAACTTGTAATTATAAAGAGTTTATTTTTTTGACTCAAGTACCAATGATCGTTAAAACGACCATTATTAACTTAAATAATAACATAGTGTTCATGAGATGGTAATAAGTGATATAAAAGGAATAATGAACTTGAAAAATGGTTCTTAAGGAATTATAAATTAACTCAAGTTTATTAATCAGGAGATTAAAGAACGATCGAGTCAAGTCGGACCCGAGGTAAGGGATCCTACTCCTCTCTTTCTTTTTAAGTACACTCTTTTATGTCATTCATTTTAAAGCTCATATTTCTTGTTATTGGGATGTTCTTTTATATTAACCTTACTGTAATTTTTATGTTCATGTAATGAGAGACCCTATTCTCTCTCATCAATCCATTTTGGATGTTTTGAGTGGCGCCGTTAGGCTGCCGAATTTTCGTAAGAGATCTAACCTCTCTCTTTCTTTTTAAGTACTCTCCTTTATGTCACTTCTTTTAAGCTCCTATTTGTTATGTTGGGGGATGTTCTTTTATATTACTCTTTCTATAAACATTATTTTAATATGATGATATACCCTATTTGATCTCATCAATCCATTTTTGTAAGTTTTATGTGGCACCGTTAGGCTGCCGAGTTTTTATAAGGGATTTTTCATCTCACTTTTATTCCCGTGAGATTTATGCTACATTTGACACAATTTCCTTTTAGTGGTGTATGTACTGACCATTATTTTACCCATTGTGTAATATACTTTCTTTTATGAGTATTTACATCAATGTTGTATTGTCCTTCTTTCACGAGGTATATGTTTCAAAAGATACCCATGTCGGTAAGGGAACCTTTCACCCTCCTCTTTTTAAAGGACTTCTTTTGTTGGGTATTTTAATTTACATATTGTTATGTTGGGATATGTTCTAATATATCCTTATTGATGTAAATTTTATGTCCAAGTGATGAGATACCCTTTTTTTATCTCTCATAAACTCTTTTTGATGTGACGCCGTTAGGCTGTCAAGGGAACTTCTTAACCCAATTTCGATTTCTTTGGGTTCAACATGTAGCTATTGAATATGTCATCCTTTGAATACGTGTGAATGACCTTTGATTATTTTACACTTAATATCCACTAATATTTGGTGTATTCATTTTTTACACATAATTATGTAATTGATTTATCCTTAAACCAAGGATACCGTCTTTGTAAGGGACTTTGTCTCAATCTCCATTCATTGAGGCATATTTTTTTTTATACACAACCTTCTTTTATACGGTGTATAAACCCCTTTGAATTTTACGTTTATCCAAAAAGGAATATTTTTTATACGAAGCGTTTTACTAAATGACAAAAGGGAATGTTTTTGTCGTACGTATGCAACGACAATGACTTCTCTGCCTCCGTGACCATTATTTGAGTTTCGACTTCTTCTACAAGCCATACCTTCTTTTTAAAAGAAAAATAAATACCATGTTTTACTTTTCTTTTATTTTGGTATTGAAAATGGTTTTGATAATGTTTTTATATCAATGTGTTGTATTGATATATTGTTATTGAAAGGTGGAAATGTTATGTTTCCTTTATGCATGTTTTATGTGATAAGATTATGTTTTGGTTCTTGGGCATTGTTATAAAGACGGGTGGTTCCTTGATAAACTAAGGGCGGGTGAGCCCGATATAGCTCTCCAATGCATTGGGTAATGCAAAGGAGTGAAACGTTAAGGTTTCTCCGAAGAGATTTAGGAAAAATACTGTGGTGGGTATTCCAAACGTAACCAAGATAGTTACTCCCTACGTAAGAATGTTATGAATGCCTCAAGTTACCTTTTATGTCTTATGATTTCTATGATTTATTCATGATTTGATGAGGTATGTTAAAGTGCCTATGTTTTATGGGTAAAGTATGATTTCATTCTTATGTATATATGAACTCATGTTTCCTTTTCATATTTTTATAACCCTTACTGAGATTTTTATACTCATCCCAAGTTTTTGAAATGTTTTTCACATGTCAAGGAAAAGGTACATGATGTGATGATAGTGTCAAGAATGTGTCAAGAAAGAATCCATGTTTTATTTTAAATATGTTTCCATTGATGGGAAGAATAAATACTGTCTTTTTTGTAACCACTTTTTTTAAATGTGGAATGTAATGCAAGTTTCATGATCTAATTCTCTAAAACTATAAACCTGAAAAGATCCTCAATGTGTAATCTTGTAATAACTCAAGATTAAGTAAGGTTTAAGGTTGGGGCCTTATAGTTGGTATCAAAGGTTGGTTTAGATAACTTTAGAGGTTAGGGTATTGTTTAAGCATAAGTGACATTACCATAATGGTTAGGATTTCAGAAAGAGTCATAGTTTTAGATAAAGTGAATAAGTAAGTATATCTTAGTATTTATCTTCCTCAGTAGTACATGATGGTTTTGTTGATATACTCACACTAACCTTTTTGGTTTTAGTAAACGGCTGGATCTAGCAGGCACCAAAGTAACAGTGGATGTGAAGGAAACTGTGACAGTTTTTTGAGCAAGCAACTGAATGATATGGGAGCTGCAATGAGAAAACTTGTGATTATCCTCAACCAACTATCTGGAGTCATGATTGACCACCTAAACCATGGTGATTTCTCTAAGGCATCATATATGAGAGAAAAAAATCCCTACGGAATTACAGGTAATAATCATAAAGGTAAGTGTGTTCAAAAACCTATGTGTCAATGATGTGGAAAGAAACACCTAGGAAAATGTTTCAAAGGGACAGAAATATGCTATAGATGTGGAAATGAAGGTCATAAAGAAAGAACCTGCCATGGAAAAAGGAAGCATCCAGTTGACTCGAGGAAAGGGAAAGAAATTCTTTCTGAGGGATCAATTGAATGTTTTTAATGTGGTGTGCATGGTCATTATGAAAACACATGTCCTATAAAGAAGTTTCATGAATGCGATCACCAATATCGTACAAATTTTCGTTTACCAATACCTAATGCCATTCCGATTGAGGATGAAGAAACTGAAAATGACCAATCAAAGGTATGGATTATTTCATAACTATTGTTTTCCTATTTTGGAATCTTAAGATATGATTCATGATTTTTTTTAGGAAAGAAGTATTTCAGAATAAGTTGGAAAGGAATGGTTAATGGATCATGACGAATGTAGAATGAGTAAGAAGTCAACATATAAGGGCTTCAAGAGTTATGGTGAAATTATTAAGAGTATTAAGTCTCTTTAGATGATGGGGTTACATTAGAAGACTTTTTATTATATGTGTAACCCTGATGTTTAATATATGAAAATTTTATTCAAGGAATAGTTATCTGTTCTTTTGTGGACATAGTTATAAAGAACCATTTGGGTTTATATGATCATTACTTTTGAGGTAATTATGGGTTACTATATGTTATGATGGAAGTGAAAGGCATGAGATAAAATTGAGGTTAAATTATGTTATGGTTATTTTTGATGATTTTATCTCTTTGGGGAATGATTTGAGAATTTTATTGTTTTGGGGAAAGGACAACACACAGACCATGTGACAACCCATCGCGTCGGACAAAGCTGCGGGAATCGAACCCACAACCAAAGTGCAGCTGGTATTTATCGCCTACCACTGGACTACGTGAAGTCCCTGGTTAGTTTGACTGATTCATTTTAGTTAGATGATTTTATAAATTAAGAGTAATTTGATTTTGGGTTATCTATGGAAATATATTAACCTATCATGGAGGATATGTGATTAGGTTAATTACTTTTCAATACGAGACTTTAAGAGCAACTGATGTTGTTTGGAGATAAATGTTACGATTTAACTTGGAAGACTATGTGACTAAATCCTTAAAATATTTGGGTTTCAATCTTATTTTGGTTTACTTTGAAGAATTTTATTTACAAATTGTTTATCGAATGGTCCTCGTTGAACTTTGGGTTTTGTTGGACAAATTTTGGAGATTAAGCATAGATTTTCTTTTTATAAAGGGTTATCCTTTTCTGGATTATCTGATCTTGTACTAACCTTTTTGGTTTTGGTTTTGGTTAAAGCTAAAGACATGGGAAGTATATAGTTCTCTTTGGTGTGTTAGGTGATTCTCTAGAAGTTTATTATAGTACTTTTAATGTGAACAAGTCTTCCTAAATACTCGTCTTTTGGAGAAAATATGAGTTTCTGTAAGGAATCTAATAAAAGTTGAAAGTCAACATGATAAGTGATTATGTTTCCTTATGAATAAATTCCTCAATAAAAAGTAAATTAAAACAAAATTTTTTTCTATTAACTTTTCCTACTGGGGAATCGAATACCGTTTAACCCATCACAAGTTTGTGATTTTCATGTGGTTAACTTTCTCCTAAACATGTTTTCTATCACTCTCCATCAGAACATGACCCTATGTTTTCTCCTCCATGTCCATGTTTTCCTACATGGAATCCTAGTATGGGTTAACTCAGGTGACCTCTATACTTCTCTTTCTTTATTTTAAAGTGATTGTTTTACCGACTCTTGTTCTGATGTGGGATTTTCAATAATGTTTCCAAGCCCAGTTTTATAATTGCGAGGACGCAATTCCCAAAAAGGGGGGAATGATATAACACCCCAAGTAAATAAAGAGTATGAAATTTTTACATTTATCCATATTTGTGAATAAAATATTAATATTACTTTAAATGGAATGCTATGCTCGATGGCGTACCCAATATGCAACACCAAGTTCCTTTGAAATCATACGTTGCACTCTAATAATAAAATAATATTATTTTAAAAGGTAGTTAACACATAGCCATTGTATTGTCAGGAATGAATATAAATAACTAATTTATGATTAAATATGTTTGTTAAATGTTTTTACTTTTGTCCCATAAATTTTAGAGGCTTAAAATTCAAATGAATCCAATCTTAAGCATTGAATACACTAGTATTTTTAAAAGATTGTTTTACTACCCTTTTGATGGAAAACCATTTTTAAATCAAACTTTGGACAATTTTATGAGATCTATTTTTCAAAATAAACATATTATTTATGATTGGGACATTGAAATTTACATTGGGTTAATTTTTGGTATTTTTCTGACAATGTTCATTTTTCAATGAATAGTAAAAAAATACTGCATTTTACATCAAAACTGCTTTTTCATATAATTTAATTATATGGTTACATTATCTTTTTAATTTGTTTTAAAGTGTAATTAGAATATATTTTTACCATGTAATCCAATGATGGTCATTGGGATTAATTACACTTTTTAATTGGGCATAAACAAGTGCAAAAGTTTTCATAAATATTGTTTCTAAAAAACCCGCTATTTGTTTTGACAACGGGAAGTTTTTTAAATTAATTATTTCAAATTATGTGTTTGGAATTTGGTAAAATGGATTTCATATTTGGAATCAGAAGGTCCAAATTATTAATTAATACTCTTTTGTTTTTGGACATTATGAATAGTAACGACGGTAATTATCTTTAATTATCTTGATTAATGAGTAATCGGGTAGCTAAAGATAATAAAATAATATCATAATAATAAAAAATGACCACAACATGTGTCCTAAGGATACTGGTTGTCCCATGGCCGACCATGGGATTCCTTTTTCCAAACTTGGTGGCCCCATGAAATCAATTTTGTGAGAAAGTGACTTTTTATCTTTTTATTTTTAAAGAATGTTAAATGTAACAAAGAATGTATCACCTAAGTAAAATATTTTTGATTTTGTATACATAAATGATATTTTGGACTATAAATATTCATTAGAAATCTAAAAATATTTCCTACATCATGATATTTTTTTTATAATTTTTAGACATTAAATTTATTAAATTATTTATGACATCATGATGATGCAGCGATTACCTCATTAATAAAGGATTTAAATAAAATGGAAAGATAATGTAAAATATAAGACCTAAACATGTACAAAACCTATTGGATGGGTGGATTTAGAACCCTTATCACCTTATCCTCGAAACACATCAATGTGGGATCATTAAAATCTGAAACTCATTTGAATATAAAGTTACATTTTATACCTTTCCAAGAGTGCCCCTCCTCTCCTCTTATAAAAGGCCCCCACCTCTACCTCCTTACCCACACTTCCAAAGCCTTTAGTTCGGCTAACCCCTGCCCATTTTGTCTCTCCACATCCCTATCTAACTCCTTGAAGCCTCACTTTGGGCAGAATCCTTCCCAAGGAAGCCTTTGAGCTCAAACTAAAGGGAGTTACCCGATTTTAAGGTAATGTCTTCCCTTGAGTCCTTTTGTTTTATTTTGCTTCTCCAACCCCCTAAACTCTTATTATTCATTTATTTTGTAACAAATCCATTATATTCAATATACTAGGATGTTGTTATAATAACTAATCTAGATACACTTACACACACCTACATATAATGGTTAAAGAACATACTGTTTCTGTGGATGGCGAATTTCTACCTTCCGAAACGATGATTGTTCAACATTCTTTTAACACCTTAAAAGGTGGCCATTAAGACGACACTATATTTATATATGATATATAATATTTTTATGTTTTCCTTAAGCATCTTTATTTTTCATTTATGGCATACATTTATGGCTTCCATTATGGGTATACGCGATATCTTCATTTTAGGAAGTGTGGACTATCGCTCCCTCAAAGTGATTTGATTCATTAATACCATATGTGGTACTTATAAAGGATATATTTAATGATATTATATATGTTACCATACTGGAATTAAAATACTGTTATGTATCATTATGTTTTAATTCCATTAAATATGAAATAGAAATGGAAGTAGCGTTCATGCATACGTACGGCTTACCATCTCAATGAATGGTGCATTTCATTTCTTAACTCTAGATGTTATGTAATATTATAAATGCATGAATATACTAGATATATATGATATATATGATATCTACATCATGAATAAAATTCTGGATATAATGGATATTTTACCACATGAACAACTTGTAATTATAAAGAGTTTATTTTTTTGACTCAAGTACGAAGGATCGTTAAAACGGTCATTATTAACATAAAAAATAACATAGTGTTCATGACATGGTAATAAGTGATATAAAAGGAATAATGAACTTGAAAAATGGTTCTTAATGAATTATAAATTAACTCAAGTTTATTATTCAGGAGATTAAAGAACGATCGAGTCAAGTCGGACCCCAGGTAAGGGATCCTACTCCTCTCTATCTTTTTAAGTACACTCTTTTATGTCATTCCTTTTAAAGCTCATATTTCTTGTTATTGGGATGTTCTTTTATGTTAATCTTACTGTAATTTTTATGTTCATGTGATGATAGACCCTATTCTCTCTCATAAATCAATTTTGGAAGTTTTGAGTGGCGCCGTTAGGGTGCCGAATTTTGGTAAGAGATCTAACCTCTCTCTTTCTTTTTACGTACTCTCCTTTATGTCACTTCTTTTAAGATCCTATTTGTTATGTTGGGGGATGTTCTTTTATATTCCTATTTCTATAAAAATTATGTTAATATGATGAGATACCCTATTTGATCTCATCAATCCATTTTTTTAAGTTTTATGTGGAACCGTTAGGCTGCCGAGTTTTCGTAAGGGATTTTTCATCTCACTTTTATTCCCGTGAGATTTATGCTACATTTGCCACAATTTCCTTTGAGTGGTGTATGTACTGCCCATTATTTTACTCATTGTGTAATATACTTTCTTTTATGTGTATTTACATCAATGTTGTATTGTCCTTCTTTCACGAGGTGTATGTTTCGAAAGATACCCATGTCGGTAAGGGAACCTTTCACCCTCCTCTTTTTAAAAGACTTATTTTGTTGGGTATTTTAATTTACATATTGTTATGTTGGGATATGTTCTCATATATCCTTATTGATGTAAATTTTATGTCCAAGTGATGAGATACCCTTTTTTTATCTCTCATCAACTCTTTTTTATGTGACACCGTTAGGCTGTCAAGGGAACTTCGTAACCCAATTTCGATTTCTTTGGGTTCAACATGTAGCTATTGAATATGTCATCCTTTGAATATGTGTGAATGACCTTTGATTATTTTACACTTAATATCCACTTATATTTGGTGTATTCGTTTGTCACACATAATTATGTAATTGATTTATCCTTAAACCAAGGATACCGTCTTTGTAAGGGACTTCGTCTCAATCTCTATTCATTGAGGAATATTTTGTTTTATACAGAACCTTATTTTATACGGTGTATAAACCCCTTTGAATTTTACGTTTATCCAAAAATGAATCTTTTTTATACGAAGCATTTTACTAAACGACAAAAGGGAATGTTTTAGTCGTACGTATGCAGCGACAATGACTTCTCCGCCTCCGTGACCATTATTTGAGTTTCGGATTCTTCTACAAGCCATACCTTCTTTTTAAAAGAAAAATAAATACCACGTTTTACTTTTATTTTATTTTGGTATTGAAAATGGTTTTCATAATGTTTTTATATCAATGTGGTGTGTTGATATCTTATTATTGAAATGTGGAAATGTTATGTTTCCTTTATGCACGTTTTATGTGTTAAGATTATGTTATGGTTCTTGGGCATTGTTATGAAGATGGGTGGTTCCGTGATAAACTAAGGGTGGGTGAGCCCGATATAGCTCTCCAATGCATTGTGTAACGCGAAGGAGTGAAACGTTAAGGTTTCTCCGAAGTGATTTAGGGAATATACTGTGGTGGGTATTCCAAACGTAACCAAGATGGTTACTCCCTACGTAAGAATGTTATGAAAGCATCAAGTTACCTTTTATGTCTTATGATTTCTATGATTTATCATGATTTGATGAGGTATATTAAAGTGCCTATGTTTTATGGGTAAAGTATGATTTCATTCTTATGTATATATGAACTCATGTTTCTTTTTCATATTTTTATAACCCTTACTGATCTTTTTATGCTCATCCCAAGTTTTTGAAATGTTTTTCACAGGTCAAGGAAAAGGTACATGATGTGATGATAGTGTCAAGGATGTGTCAAGAAAGAATCCATGTTTTATTTTAAATATGTTTCCATTGATGGGAAGACTAAATACTATCTTTTATGTAACCACTTTGTTTAAATGTGGAATGTAATGCAAGTTTCATGATCTAATTCTCTAAAACTCTAAACCTGAAAAGATCCTCAATGTGTAATCTTGTAATAACTCAAGATTAAGTAAGGTTTAAGGATGGGTCCTTATAGTCATAGTCTCCCCAATATATTATTTAGGTGCTCATCTCTAGCCATCTATCTCTGGAATAATGGGAGATGATCTTGAGGTCATGTGATGCATTGACCAGGGCATTGATTATTGGTTTTTGGGTGAGGAAATATAAAATAAATGTAAAGTGTCCCACATCATCAGTAGAGGTAAATGAAGATCCCATTTAAAAGGTTGTTTGGATACCTATGCCATCAATATGCATTCCATGTCCATTCTATGAGGTATGTTGAATAAAAAGTAAAACCTTAAGGGACAATTGTGTACCAGAGAGGATAATATACATGATTGGAATGAGGCACAGAGTTTTGCTACACACTATGATACCCACAGGTGCATTTTATGGGGGATAGGTTACAGATCATGTGCCTGAAAAAAATACACAATGGAATGTCCCAAAGTAGACAATATTTTAATCATGAGATCTATTGGGATATTACAAATGTTATTAGATATAGTTCCCATTTTGGTTCTAATGAGTATATTGGGCCATTTATGGGGGTGAAACACAAAGTATCCCATATCGAAGGTGGAGGAGAATTAAAAACACCTTTATAATGTGGTGTGTATACCAAGCCCATCATGACACACTTTGTATCCATGATATGAGGTATATTGAATGAAAAATAATATCCTAAGGGGATATGGGTTTTCTTAGGGGTAAATATATGTGGCTGGGTTGAGGCCTAAAGCTTCATTTCACACTATGATACCCAGAGATGTGTTTTTTAGGGGAGAGGATTCAATAAGTGAGTCAGAGGAAAATGAATTTGTGAGGGGGGGGGGGGTCCCAAAGTGGAAAATATATTGACCATGGTTTAAAATAGGAAAATTCTTAGTTAAATTCCCATGTAATATTAAATTACTCTTTGGGATGCATAAATAAGATTTAAATTTCCATTTGAGAAGATAAATAAGATTATACAATGAATTTTATTTGTACCAATGTTAGAGATAATAAAAGATGAATTTATGGGCACTAATAATAGCATTATTAAGGACTCAAATATGATTAACTGGATCTTTATTAAGTTTATATAAGATTAAATGACACTATAGAAATCTACATAATATTAAATACATTTTATTAGCTCTTTGCACTGATAAATAGTATCGATAAAATGTTAAATTATCAGAACTTATAATTTTATCACTGATAAAAGTCACTTTTATAAATTATTTTTATTAGGAATTAATAAATACATTTTCCTCATTTTAAAAGAACCCTAATTGCACCTACTATTGTCTATGTTTTTTAAGCTCTTACTGTAAGCTGTACAATGCTTCCGCCCCTACATCATTTTGTGGATGATTAAACCTATAAAATCATAGGTATGAAATTCTAAACTTATGTTTCTAATGATATGTCTTCTATATTTGATGTTTTTTGGTGATTTTTTATTTTTCTTCTTATATACACCAATCTATAACCTTCCATTCATCCTTTCCAAACATTTCAAATTTCTCCTTTATCGATATATTTATGTGTGTGTGTGTGTAAATAGATTCCCATATTAATTTATAACTTTAGTTGCACAAAAACATATAAATTTTTTGTGTTTAATATATTTTTAAATTTATATATATATAAATATTTTGGTGTAATTTGATATTGTTTTAAATTTCGAAATATAACTTTTTCATCATAGAAATTTTTTTCTATAAATTGTTTTATAATGAAACATATTAAATTTATATTAATTTAGTAATATAACAGGTTTTTAGTAGTAATTGAATTTATGTTATGTGTCTATAAATATGATAATTTATATTTAAATCAAAAAAATCTTTGTATAATGTTTAATAGGTTATAAAATGATTTCCATTTAATAATGAACACATGCTATATGTTATTTGGAAATAGATTTTTGGAAAGCATAATTGTTAAATTTCCTTTGTTTTTATAATTTTATTAAATATTTATAAACTCTATATATTTTGGAATTTAATATACAATAATGTATTTATATATATTGTTTTAAATAAATTAAATATATAAATATTATAATTTATGTGAATATTTTTTTTATTATAAAATATATAATTTACCCATATAAAATTGATACATTATATGCATACCTTATATGTATTTTTTTGTTAAATATGAATACTGTTCAACCAAATAGGATGAATATTAATAAAAAATTAATGTATTCCTAAACTATGATAAAATCATATGAGGATGGGGTTTAATAGTTCATTAAGTTTGTAATAGAGCATAGAAATGTCCCTTCTCAAATCATTTATCCATGTAAATATTATTTTTATTCAAGAATTTTTTTTCTAAATGAGTTTGAATAAAAATTTATCTATTATAGAATAGATCAAAGTTATAAATGTTATACTAAAGATTGGTAATATCTGAATATAGGTAATGATTGGAATAACACTATGATTTATAGATTTTCTAATATGTGTGAAACTATAAACGATGATGGTGTTCACATTAAGGAAATGAAAAATATTGTTGAAAATGACCTTCATGATTTTAAAAAGTTGTTTGAGAAGAAAAATATCTATGAAAATATTTAACTGCATAATGGTTTTCCTAGATATACAACATTTTCAGTTATACTAAATCTATATAATTTGAAAGATATAAATAGATGGAGTGACACAGCTTTAAAAAAGTACTTGGTAACTTGAATGATATGTTAATAGATTATAATGATCTTCCATTTTGAACATATGAGGCTAAACGAATGATATGTTCAATGGGAATGATCCCTGAAAAAATACATTAACGTACAAATGATTTTATATTGTGTCTTAGGGACCATGAATCACTTAAAAAAATTATTTTTGTGTGGCCAGTCTCGATATAAGAATAACTAATTATATCCTTACAAATTTTTATAATATTTTCTGATCATTCCAAGGTTTAAAAGACTATATATATGTTAGGGGACAACAAGAAAATTGACATGGCATAAAGATATAATAATTAATGATAGGAAAATCTATCACCCAACAAAGTCTCCTCAGTATAATAAAATTTATCACAAGTATCCCAAATTTGGAAATGAGTAATAAAAACTTTATCTTGAACTATATATAGATGTAAATAACCCTTTTGGTTTAGAAAGTTTCACTAATGGTAGATGGCTAGCTATATTGATAAATTATAATTTGTCACTATTCTTATACAAGAACTGTGACTATATTATTTTTCCTGAACTTATATTAGGAGAAAAAGAACTTGGTATTTATATTTATATTTATTTGTCTCCATTGATCAAGAATCCAAAAATCGATGCGGGATTATGGTGTTATATTGTATGATTCTCATAAAAATGAAGAGTTTATGTAGTGATCGATGTTGTTCAATATGATAAATGGATTTACTATATTTGTAAATTTATTAGGATATCATATTAAAGGAACATGAGGGTGTACCATTTGTGAATAATATAAACAAATAGGTTAGTTGAAACATTTATTGTTGAAAGTGTTTTCAGGTCATCAATCTTTTTTACCCTGATGATATAAATTCCAATCTTGGAAAATATTATTCGATGTTAATTTCGAAGAAGGTAAAACACCTTATCCATTAATAGGTGATGAACAATTTGAGAATATAAAATACATTGTCACCATTTTCGGTATTCCCTTCTTGAAAAACCTTACAAAAATGGTTTGAAAAAAGTGAGGTTTTTTTGAATTAGAGTATTGGAATTGTTTAAATGTCAGATATTATCTTTATTTCTTGAATGTTGAAAAAATGTATTCGATAATGTCATTGGGATGCTACTGAGTTCCAAAAAAGGTTTAATTAATTCTAGTTTTTACATGATTGATATAGGGATAGGGAAAGTGTTGGTGTCAGATAATGGTAGAAGATAAAATTTTCTTCTTCCAATGATATACCCTCTTTCTAGGTAAGAGATATTTTTGTTTTAAAACATTTGTAATGGTATAAATGTTCTATATTCTTATTAATTAAATATAAATAATATCTTATCAGTGATTTATTTATAGTTAAACATCATAAAATTACATGAATATAATTTTTTATGAAGAATTTAATTCCTATGGCTTTAAATTGAATTCTACCTAAAAAATGTTCAATATACATTAATCAGGAATTGATTCTTTTTTTTCCAAAATTATATGTAGTAAGGTTATATATGAAAAATAGTTTCTAATTATGGAAAAGAAAATTTATATTTTGTTATGTGAATTTTAGATGATACTACTATTATCATTATTTTATATAATGGTTTACATTAGTTCACTTAGTTAGAGATATTTAACTATGTGGTCATATAAATTATAGATGGATGCAACCAATTGAATGATATTTGATGATTTTGAAACTATATACAAAAAATTTATGTTTTTAATAAGGCTATATTACGGAGTTATATATTGTTGATGAATCTATTGAATTATTTATCTATTACCTATCCAGTGGGGATACTATTTCTCTCCTAAAATCCCATCACAGTGAGCACACAATAGGTGAAGAAATTTATAGAAGATATGTTGTTTCAATTACTATTACAAAGTGGTAGTAAGATTAATTTTAATGTTTTCATAACAATATATAGGTCACACCATATTTATAAACTTAGATATTAATTCTTAGGTATTTTATTGCATTAAGTTCTAAAATATGGAGATCAAATATACATAATCAACTATATATATGATTGTATCAGGACC
Organism: Viscum album; assembly: GCA_963277665.1. NCBI lineage: Eukaryota > Viridiplantae > Streptophyta > Magnoliopsida > Santalales > Viscaceae > Viscum > Viscum album. Next base: position 2,052,254,514 of record OY728159.1, on the reverse strand, counting down.
ATATTTATAAGGATATATCTAGAAATGAAAATTAAATTTCAAAAAATATTTAATTTCTATATAGAGTGTAATGCCCTTATATTTTTATGGAATGTTTTTTTAAAAAATTTAATTTAATCTCTTTGATATCTCACGTTGCATCGAACATCGAGCTTAAACAACTCCAAAAATTGACATTGAAACTTTTATAAATTTTATTTAATTAAATGAAAATCATTTTGGTATTAATCATTTCAAAATTATATTTGGATGATTTTTTATAAACTTCTTAAAAGAATTATTTTTTAGTGAATAATGAGAAATACCATTTTTTATAAAATGCCATTTCTTTTCAATAAATCAAAAAATTTAAAAGTTCCATTATTTTTTAAATATTATTTATGGTAAAATAAGTATTATTTATTTATATTTCATCTAATTAAATTATTTTAATATAATTTATATTTTATTTCAGAATAAGTTTTTTATGGATTTAAAAACGCGATATTTCTGAAAATTATTTTAATGTGCATAATTTTTCTACCTTTTAATTAATTAAAATAATACATAATGGATAATGTTTCAAATTAAATTTATATATTATATATTATTAAATATTAATTTAGTTTTATATAATGATAATTATTACTGAGAGAGTTAATATAAAATTATATTTTGCTTAAAAAAATACACTTATTAAAAACCCACTTTTTCGTTGTCCCTGCGTGTTTTGTTTTAAATATAAATTTTCTAATTATATGAACTTAATTGGGTAAAATGGATTCCATATTTATAATTATAAGTTCCATACTCAGTTTTAAGGTCATTTTCTTTCAAGTAGGTGATATTCAAGAGGTGATTTTCTCAAACCACCTCTCTTAATTTCTTTTCATTACCTACCTTCTCCTCAACTCCTTCATACATAAATGAATAATAAATATAGTATCATTTATATAATGGAATAATATGTTTAAGATGGAATATATTATATCCATTAATTTTATTACGTTCTCTTATTCAAATAAATGAAATCATTTTCCAAATTATGGGTGTTTATCATCTCTGTGGATATTGTTTTTTTGTTATCCATTACCACCTTCAAGGATAGTTATAAAAGTAATATTATAATTAAATAAAATTTTAACCGGTATATTATAAGCTATTTCATGTTTTATAACTAATTTATAGATATAACATTATAATAAATGAAACTAGTTTGTGATGGTCAAAAAAACCACCAAAGTGAACTAAATATTTATTATTAACATTTTATCAAATGAATCATCCTCATTTAAGAAAAAAATGATATATTAGAATATTTAAAATTATAGAAGTTAATTAATACCATTTAATTCCATTTATAGAGTTTTATTTCCATTTTATAAGAAAATACATAATTATACACAATTGAACTAGCCAAGAAAACCATGAAACAAACGCACTCGAAATAATGAAAATAGTGAAATATTATTTATTAACGGGAGTTAAGATGTTATAAAATTATCATATAAGGTATTATAAATATTATAATATTTATATAATTAATTAATAACATTATTTGAACCTTTTTAAATTTGGTTAAAGTATTAAAAACTAAAGGGAACCATGAGGTAAGGGTTTCTCGTCTCACTTTCACTTCTGTGAGATATATGCCTTATTCACCACTTACTTTTTGGGTGTTGTGTATATACTACCATTAAGTATATAATATCTCAAATATAATTATATTAATTTTATTCATTGTTTAATTTGATATTTATTACTTTTATGGGGCATACTATTCGATTGATTACAAAGTGGAAAGGGAATTCTTATCCCAATTTCTAGTATTTGGGTTAAGTTTTGTAATAAAATGATTATTTCATTCTATGATTTTGTGTGAGATATTTTTTTATTAAATTATTTTGTATTTAAACTTGTTTAAAGTCTATTTATAGTGGATACCCATAATTTATTCATTTGATAAATTCTTACTTTACTTATATGTTATTTATAAGGGACTTTATTTTAAAAATTATCTTTTTAAAGTTTACCTTGAAACTCTCTTTTTCTTGCATGTTCGTGTTTTATAAAATGGTTTCCAATTTTTTTAATATTATATAATGGTTCTTTAAATACATTTTAATATTTTTTTAATTTTTACAAAATCGTTTGGAAGGATTATTTTTTTTCATATTTTAAGTGAGGTTATTTGTGAATTTTTTTAGAAAAAATAATGAAAGGAATGTTTTTTTAACTTATAAGGAATGAGATAATTTACCCAAAATTATAATTAATTAATTAAATGAATATTCCTTTATAATATTACAAGGTTATTTTTTAATAAAATGTTTTATTTTATAAATTAATGTAATTTAAAAAAATGTTTTCAAAATAGAAGTGATATTTTCCTCAAGAACTATTTCAAGTGATGCTTAAAAAGAATTTTTTTTCCATATAAGATAAATTATTAGATTTTAATTATGATTGACTAGGAATATTATTCAAGGATAATATCCTTATTATCTTTATAGTTGCTTTATGTTTATGATGTAATGATTTTTATGAAACCCATTTGTTTTCCTTGGGTTATGCTATGTTGAAATGTTTATGAAGCCTATTTATTTTTGTGGGTTTTGACATGATGAATGATTTATGTTTTTGTAGAACACATATGTTTGGTTTTCATTATGTGATGGGTAGGACCTATATCTTCCAACAACGCATTAGGTAAATAATGGTAACTCAAGAGATAAATAATGTATGCATGAACCTGATTTCATGTTCACAATTATATGCATGAACCCAGATTTCATATCCATATAATTATACATGGACTTGGTTTCATATCAATAAGTTTATGAAAGGTACTGGTTTCAAGTCCTTAACATAATTTACGAACATGTTTATATTTATACATATTCACAATGTTATATGTTTTTGTGTATTCCATTATTTCATGTTTCATGTAAATTTTATGCCCTTATGGATTATTTTATTTGATTATTTTATGATTCATGTCTTATGAACTTCTATGATTTCTTCCATGGCTCAAGATTATGATACTTGGTATGCATGGTAAAATTTTCAAATTTTATGTTAATGTTCTTATTCCATTATGATTATTTTATAAATGATATCTCCATTTCCCCCTTACTAAGAATATGATCTCACCCTTTTATTATGTTTATTTTCCCTAGTATATGAAGGAGGTCATTAAGTATGACATGTCAAAAATGGTTCTATTTACAAAGGAATAACCGAGAGATGATGTAGTTGTTTTATGAACTAGTAGTTGTTATCTTTAAGTTTCTAAGAACAATAAACCTATAAGATCAAATCATGGTTTTGTTATTCCATGTAATAAATATTCATGTATTTATTTTTAATATATATGTATGAAAGGTATGGGTCTTTATAGTTAGTATTAGAGAAAAGGTTTAGTTAAACTTTAGGAAATAGGATGAGACAAACTTAGTAAGAAAACTAAGAGTAAGTCTAGGTTACATTAATAGAGTTTTATTAATGATGATGAATAACCTATGTTAGACCTATAGTGTTATAGATTAAAATTTTATAAGTAAATTGGCATGATTTTTTGGTTTTACAATTATGATTACTGTTTATCATATCCTGTTTTTTTAGTATTAGTCAAAGGATAGAACCCAAAGGAACCTTGTTAATGTATAATTCTATGGGAAATGTAATGATTTTCCTCTTAGGAAACTAAATGTTATTGGATATGGATGAATAATATTATTTCTATGCTCACATAATCTATGAATCACACTAGACTTTGAAATGGGAAAAAGAGGGAACACTATTCTATTGATTCCTTCATGAGGAAACTCTCAACTTATTTCAGAGGTTCTTCTGATCCAATAGTAGCTTAGAAATAGATCAATACCACTAAAAAGTCATTTTATGTTCTCTAATGTTTAGAACATGAAAGAGTGATTTTAACTATTTATCATCTGGAAGGTGAAGCTGATCAATGGTGGAATCTTATCAAGAATATTAGGCAAGAGGATTAAATTGAATACTAGGATTAAAACAAGTTCACAAACTTATTTTTCAATAATTAATTTACTCGTATTCTTCATACAAAAATGGATAAGGAATTACATGAGTTAAAAAAAGGATGATAAAATTTTGAAACCTATAATTTTTTTTTACATGTCTTGTGAGGTACGCTTCAGGCATTATTATCCAACCTAATTGTAAGGTTGATCGATTATTTAAGGTCTTGAAACCAATTATTCAAAAGGAATTATCCATAAGGGACTTTTTAATTTATAAAGAAACTGTTCAATGTGCACTGAAAGTGGAAATGGAATCTCGAAACTATCAAGGTTCTTGTGACAAGGAAATGAAGATAGAGTTTCGAGGAAATTATAGTGGTTTTCCTAATGGAAAGAAAAAAATGTTTCATCCTCCTACCTTAAAATAACTTGTAAAGTATCACTCTGATGAATTTCAGAAAGGAACATGAGAATGTTTCAAGTTTGGGAATCCTTTCCATAGAGAAAAATAATGATAAAAAAATGAAAGGGGGATACTCAATGAAATGAATAGAGAAATATCTCAATACAATGCACCAATCACACTTTAGTTATATAATTGTAGATAGTTTTTCCTATGAGAATTAATGATACAATCTAAGGGATAATATGGATGATAAGCCACAATAACATCTGAATGAAAAGGACAAAGGGAGATCTTTTGAAATCACAATGGATGTAGTAAACGATGTTAATTAGGGCACATTTATCCTCCAATCCTTAATTGATAATTTCATTTATAACTTTTTATGAGTGATACATATGAAAATCTTATTGAAATTTCATGTGATTATCTCCCTCAAAATGAATTATTGAATAATTAAACATATAATGAATGTTAAACTATAGTTTTCCATATTTATTAGAAAGTATTTGTTGAATGGTAATCGTAACCATGTAAAGTGATTGAGGTGATATTTTTGGAGAACAAAACATTAAAGGATAGATAATCCTTAGTATGCGCATGATGATGGGATAATAATGAGATAAAGAGTTGTTTTTCTATAATAAAATAAATGGTAAAGTATTTATGACCTTGAAGTTGATTAGTAATATAATTAAAATGTGGTTTATCATTTGAGTTTATAGATTTTTTCTGATTTATATAATGAGGAAACAATTAATTTTTGAAAGCATGCATGTTTTAACTAATAGAATACATTATAATAATATTGACATGTTCAGTGTGTAAAAATTAAAAGCTACATAAAGTTATTTTGTGTATTAATGATAAGTAATTTTTGAAAATTTAGGGATCTTCAATCAAAGGTTTTGGATTTTAATTTTTTTGGAAGGTTCATAAGGGAAACCATTTATGAAATTGATTATCTTTAATATTAGATAAGTTTTTATAGATCAGTGTATTACTTAATCATATGAATATTTATGTGTATTAGATAATACGTGCTTACAAATTTGTTATAAAAAATAGAGATAGAAGGAATGAATAATCATCCCATTATGGATCTTATGATTCGCTGGATCTATAGGAATTATAATTTCAACTTCATTTCTTGGAGTAAGAAATTATTTTTAGATTGATCAAGGCATAAAAAAAGTGTTAGATTATACATATGATAGAAATAAAGTAAGTATATCTTCTCAAATGATTTTGAAATAAAATTTTGTCATATTACCGTCATTTCTAATTATATCAATGAACATTTTCAGACCTATTTGGTAAATTGCTTTCTAGTCATTAACCTTACAATGACCATGTTATATATCATTCTTTATAAAAACTTTATAGGTATACTTATATTCCATGTCCATGTTTTCACTTTCAACTAATATTATCTTAATCGATATCCTAGTTATATGGTAATCTTTACCTTTTACATTACCTCCTTTTAAGAGAAATTTTTATTGACATTTTTACCATATGGGTTTCCTATAAGGGAATTTTCAAATATCCACCTTATATTTTCAAAGTGAATTTTAAAATTGTGAGGTATTTTTGTTTGAAATTCATGATATTATTGGGATGGTATCTTACCAATTGTCGCTTCCACTAAATCTCTCCCTAGTTGATGATGTGTTCCATGTATCTATCCTCATTAAGTATATACTTAATCCTTAACATGAAGTAAATATAGAGGATGTACCAATGGAGAAAGATATTTATTATAAAAAACAACAAGTAGAGATTCTAGATCATAAAGGTAAAGTTCTATGAAACAATACCACTGACCTGGTTATAATTTTATGGTGAAACCACTAATTTAAGGAAGATACATGGGAACATGAGGTTGTAATGAGGTAGAGGTATCCTCATTTGTTCATATGTAAGTATTTAATTTAAATAGAGAAATTAATTTTAATGGGGGCCAGTGTAATTACTCAAGATTTTATGGAATTTACCTTATTTTTAAAATAAATTTAATCTATTCATTATCTCACATTTCACAAAACACTAAGCTTAAATGAACTGAAAAATATCATTATTTTAACACAAAAACAATGAACTAGCAATTAAATTGAAGGGAATAAAAATTATTAACCACATTATGAAATATATAATTGTTCAAATCACTGTTAATATATTAATTTATTCTTAATAAATATACACATAATTTTTAGTGAAGTCATTTAGTTCATAAAATATTTTTTTATTCAAAAATTGAATTTTATTTTTTTCTATGATAAAATAAATATAATTGACTTTTAAAATTTCAGAAAATTTATTTTATTAAATTAAGATATTTATTTGGATTATTCATGTAAAAATTATTTTAGTATATAGTTTTTATAATATTATATAATTTTTTTTTTCACTGAATAATAAAAAATACTGATTTTTTTTAAAATTGTTATTTTATTTTACATAAATTAAGAACTTTAAAAGTACCATTATGTTTTGAATATTATTTAAGGTAAGATAATAATTATTTATTTATCTTTCATGAACTTAAATTCTCTTTAATCGACTTTATATTGTATTTTAGAATAAGTTTATTTTTGGGTTTAAAAATTGGATTTTTATGAAAATTGTTTTAAAGTAAATAATGTTTCTCTTTTTTAGTTAATTAAAATAATATCTAATGGGTAATATTTTCAATTAAAATAATTAATTATATATTATCAAATATTAATTTATTTTCATTCAATGATAATTATTAGTCTTTGAGTTAATATAAAATCACCTTTTAATTGAAAAAAATATATTTCTTGAAAACACACTTTTTCATTTCTTCTGCAAGTTTAGTTTTAAATATAATTTATCTAATTAAGTTAATTGAATTAGTTAAAATGGATTACATATTTAAATTAGAAATTAGAAATTAGTTTTTCAGGTCATTTTAATTTTCAGGCATTAAAAAGTTATCGTGATGAAAAAAATATTTACCACAATATAGGTGAAATAATGAGGCAAGTTAAAGTTAAAAGGTAAAAGATTAAAATACATAAAAAATAAAAATTTAAATGGTTGGTAGATGTTTTTATGGACTATAAAAATAATTTAAACCATTAATTATTCTTCCAATTCTTTCAAATTAGTTCCACCCAAGTGTGGTTGGATTTAAATATAAAATAATCATTATTTAATTGCTTAAAATGACTTATCCTAAAGTATAAATACCACTCATCACCACCCAAAATATCCTCAAAATCCTTGAAAATCCTAAAATATCTACCAAATCCTCTTTTCCCCACTCTACCCATGTCAATGTTCTATTATTCTCACCACCCATCCAACATAGAAATATATTATTTCAAAAAAAGGGTCGAGGCGAACAAAGTTCTAGGAGGTATAAAAAAGTGTAGACAAAGAGAATAGACCTTAACTAATCTAACAAACTCAGGGGAAAGTGATCCTGTATTAGAAAAAAGAATAAAGGGATTACCTGGAGAGACCTAATAAGTAATGTAATAAATAATCTTATCACCCTCCCACCTTGTATGGGAGATATCCAAATGGATGTTAAGAATACTTCTGCATCTCTGGATAAAATATATGATAGACCATGGGTGGAAGTGGAATTATAGATAGATTAGAGAAACATTAAGAAGGTGGTCTCAAACTGATTTAGAATAAGATCAAGGGAGTGACATAAATCCATTCCCTTTATCATGGATAAAACTTCTACAGTTAGAGAATCACCCTTTCTAAAGAAAGCAATAAAAGCGAATAAGACTGAGCCAGACCTGTCTCGAACAACACCTCCCCCTTGAATTTAACCATTCAAACATGAACCATAAATGTTATGTTTGAGACCATTAACTAGAGGAATCCCTCCTACCCACTTACCTTACCTAGGATATTGAATGTAATATCTTATATCCATCCCTTTTATTACATCCTCTTATTCAAATAAATGAAACCATTGTTTAAATTATGGAGGTTAATCATCTCTGTGGATAATGATTTTTCGTTTTCTATTTCCACCTTCAAGGCTGTGTATAAGAGTAATATTATGCTAAAATAATATTTAAATAGGTATATTATAACCAATTTCATGTTTTTGAAATAATATATATATATATATATATATATATATAATATTAAATAAAATTAAACTAGTTTGTGATAGTAAAAAAATATCCAAAGTAAACTAAATATTTTTCATTAACATTTTATCACATGAATCATCCAAATGTAAGAATAAAAGTGATAAATGTGAAAATTTAAACTTATTGAAGTACATTAATACCATTTCATTTCACTTGTAGAGTTTTATTTCCATTTTAATAGATAATCCATAATTATACTCAAATGATCCAACCATGAAAACCATGAAACAAATGCACTCAAAACAATAAAAATAATGAAATATTATTAATGAATTGGTTGTAATATGTTATAAAATTTAAATATAAGGTATTATAGATATGAAAATAAACCTATAATTACTTAATAACATTATTTAAAACTTTTATATGAGTTTAATGTAGACAAAATTAAAAGGTTCCATGAGGTAAAGTTTTCTCGTCTCTCTTTGACTTATATGAGATATATGCCACATTAACCCCTTATTTTTTATGTGTGGTGTATATAATAAAGTTTGATATGTAATATCATGAATAACATCTTTTTAATGTTACTAAATGTTTCATTTGATAATTATTATTTTTATGTTTCATATAATTCAACTAATTATAAAGTGGTAAGGATTTATAAACCTAATTTCCATTCTTTAGGTTAAATTTCCACTTAATTGATTATGTTGTTATATAATTATGGGTGGGATTAAATTTTAATACATTAATTTTAATTTACACTTGTTTTATGTTTATTTTTATTAGATATACATAATCGATTCATTTTATTAATGCTTACATTAATTATATGATATTTATAATGCACTTTCTTTTAAAAATTTTATTTTTAATATTTCCATTAAAAAATATATTTTTCTTCCATGTCTGTGTTTTCAAAAATTATTTCCAAAATTTTTTTTAATGTTATTTTATTATTTTTTAGAGTCATTTTTACTCATGTTTTATTTTTTTAAAATGGTTTGAAAGGATTATTTTTTTTGTTTTCTATGTGAGTTTATTTATGACTTTTCCAAAAAAATACTAATGATTTTTTTAACATTCATGAAATGATAAAATTTCCCCTCCATCATGATTACTTAATTCCTTGAAACTTTATTTGCAGTATTATAAGGTTATTTTCAAAGAAAATGTTTCTATTATAATTGTATAGTATTTTAAATATAAGTTTTCAAAACAGAAATGATATTTTTTTCAAGAATTATTTCAATTAATCCTTCAAAAGAAACAATTTTCCATCTAAGATAACATTTTTAGATCTTAAATATGATTCGTGGGGGGTATTATTCAAGTATTATCTTCATATTATCATTATGGTTGATTTATGTTGATAATTTAATGATATTTATGAATCCCATTTATTATCCATGGTTCATGTAATGATGATATGTTTATGAAACCCATTTACTTTCATGGGTTCTAAAATGATGAATGATTTTTGTTTTTATGGAACATGTTTGTTTGGTTTTCATTTTGTGAAGGGTGGGACCTATATTTCCCTCCAATACATTGGGTATGGTTGGATAACTCATAAGTTAAATATGTTATACATGAACCTGATTTCATGTTAACAATTTTATGCATAGACTAGGATTTTATGTCTATAAGATTTTTCATGGATTTGGTTTCATGTCCATAAGTTTATGAAAGGTATTTATTTCATGTCCTTAACTTAATGAGTGAACCTATTTCTATTTATACATGTTCACAATGTTATAATTTTACGTGTATTCCATAATTTAATGTTTCATGTCAATGTTATTCTCTTATAGATTATGTTATTCGATTATTTTATGATTCATGTCTTATGAACTACAATGATTTAATAGATGACTCAAGATTACGATCCTTGATATTTAAGGTATAATTTTTCAATGTTATTTTCATGTTCTTATGACCTTATTCTTATGTTATGACTGATATCTCCCTTTTTTACCCTTACCGAGCATTTGAGATCACCCCTTTATTATGTTTTTCTCTAGGCTATGAAGGAAGGATTTAGGTATGACTTTCTAAAAAGGGTTCTAGTTATGAAGAAATAAGAAAGAGACAATGCATATTGTGTATGAACCAATTGTTTTTGTGTCCATGTTTCCAAGGACACTAAATCCATATAGTCCGGGAATGGTTTTATATTATTATGTAATGAATATTCATATATTTAGATGTAATATCTATGTATCAAAAGTATAGGCTCTTCTATAGAGGAACAAGTGTACATTTATTATCTAAAAATTGATATGTAATTAAAAATTTACATTTAATAAAAAGGAATATGTTGAATGTAGTATAATACAAAATAGTAGAGTTACTCTTTTAGTGGAAGTGAATAAAGTATCTAGTACCACGGAAATAAATCTAATTTATTTGAATATTTCATACTATGGAAACATTGAAAAAACTTCATGTGTTAGATTATAAAACATTCCAAGAACCTATTATTTAATACAATTGTTTTGAAAACAAGATCATATTTAAAATTAATGAATTAGGAATCTTGAAAGTGAACTTTAGTAAAAAAGGGTGTGATAATGAATCATTTGTTTTGGTATTAATTGAAATATAAGTATTTTATAACCGAGATCCTATTTTTCATTTCATTTTTTCTACTGTTGACTAAAAAAATTACATAGTCAAATAAAAATTTCATTGAGGATAGCCCTTTTATTGGGACATCATTATCATTTCACAGTGATATAAATATAGATGGTGTATTATATGTTATAGGGGACCACAATGAAGAGATTTAAATACTTTATATAGGGTAAACATAACTTCAAACTTTAAATGAAAATAATAGTTCAATAAATAAGTAAAATTTTTATGCTTAGTTTTTATATACAATGTGTTTCCCCATAATATTTTGTATTTACTACTATATTTATAAAATCTACATTAAATTTTTATCTTGTTGTAAAAATAATGGATTTTATACCTTCTTATTCTACCTATATCAATGAAAAATATAGTGGTGATGTTGAAATGGAGAAAATGTTAAAAGGTGGAGAATATTCTGTAGGTCAGAAAAAACCTAAAAGAGAGAAAGAAGGGAAAATTGATAAGGATAAAAAAGGTAGTAGCAATTTAGAAAGAAATTATTAGAAAAGATTATTAAGGTGAGAATAAATGTTCAAAAAATCATAGTTGTATGGAATGTATGTTTTCAACCTATTTACCCCAAAAAGTTTATTTAAATTATTTACATTTGGAAAAGTACATAAATACACGTGCCGATTGATATAAATATGTGACATAAATTCATGCATCCATTGAAGGAAATAATTTGGGTATACATTAGGTTAACATTACGATATAATTTCTCTATTCTATAAAAAATAAAATAATTAAGCAATTATCTACTATTAATTATCCCCTATTGAGTACAAATTATATGACAATATTTTTGGATGAAATTTATACTAATGGTCACTGGAAAGGCTCATGGAGAATTCTAGAAACTTCTTCAAAAACATCATCATAGGGATACTAAGGGAAAATTTGAACATTATCCACTAGTTATATACACACACATAATAAACCAAGAAGCCATGAATTATTTATTTGGTTTTAAAGTGGAGGAATAATTTAAGGTAAATTTTAATTGGTATTATTTTATTTGGAATTATTTGTATAAGTCAAATATATTTACAATTTTTAATTTATAAAAACATAAGAGTTTACAAAAAACCCAACATGCATCAGAACAACTATTCCCCTACCATAAAGAATGGATAGAGTAGCTTCACATAAAAAATGTATCTATTTTAAATATATAGTAAAATTTTTATGTGATATGAAATTAAAGAAATAAATCTTTTCTTTATTTCTTTAGAGATTGATCGATTGAAAAATTAAACAACTTCCATACCATGTCATTATCTACAGAAAGAGGAAAATATAAATAAAAATGAAAAAATAATAGTTGAAATCAGTTATAAAGTATTATAATCACGTGGATGTATGACATAATATAAATTTATACTACTTTTAAAATAGTAGTATGTAACAATGAACAATTATTTATGTATATATTTTATCTAGTTTAGAGACAAGAATACCCATATATTTTGGATGATGTATGAATAATTTGGATGGATTTTATGTATACAAAATAGTATTGTCATGTTTAAGGTGTAGGTTTTGGATTATCCACATGAGAATAAGTCTAGAAAGAAAAGACAATGATAGGTGAATATGATAAAAAGAAAAATATATAGGCTTAGATAGATACTCTAGTAGAAAATTTTAGTTGGTAGGATAATGTAATAAAATTTTTTCTTTAAAGGGATCAAATAAATACAGTTGAAACCACAATAATAAGATACAATTTTTTTTTATTTTAACAGCTATTAATTACTTTTAATGGCCTACAAAACTCCAGGTAAATAATTTTTTCATAATTTTTTTTGATAAATATGAATCAATCAACCAAATATACTTTTCTTTTATAAAATTATATAGGGTGAAATTGATTATGATTTTAATATATAAGAAATCCCTCATCACCTTGTGTTGATAAGTATAATATACAATATCCCCAGTGATAATCTATACAATAAAAAACTTCCAAATAACCACACATGAGTTGGGATTCAAGTAGTTCTTAAGACCAGCAGCACATTATATTTCCCCCTTGATGATCTAATGCTCACATGGTCAAAATTTCAATTGGAACTTTCATAGCAAGACAAATAATTCTTATAAAGATACTTAAGTAAAATGAGGTGTATCTTTAATAATTTATTTTTAATATAAAACTTTTTACAATTAATGAAAAAGTTATAAATTGAGGTATGATTTTATAGAAGTATAAATGGAGCGGGAAACTGAAGGATGTAAAGATGATATAAAGGATAAAATAATCAAAAGGACCCACCGATGGAACCTTTAACCCACTAATTACATATATAAATTTAGTTAAATTATAAGTTTATATAGTTAAAATATTCCTAAATTGAAATATGGTCTACAATGAATATGAAGAAAAAAATTATGGAGAGGTTATAAATAATATAATTAGTCTTAAGAATGTAAATGAAATTATCAACCATGAATAATTGGGAGGATTGGTTGTGAATGTATACATGCTGTGAATTTTCATAATTGTTTTGGTAATTGATCTATTATTCTTATTATACTTTAATACTATTTTTAATTTCTATAGGTGTATAAGGACCTGACCATAAACATTACATAATCTGGTTAATTCACCTAGAATTCACTTTCGTACATTCCAAAAGATCATTTTGGTTAAGAGTTTTAGATAATTAGGTTATCATTTCATAATTAATAACCCAAAATCATAAAATGTGGGTGATACTAAAACCTTATCCATATTTTCATAGTACAATAGTCTTTAAAAAACTTGATTTCTTTTCTTGAAAAATCTCCACAACATTTAGATTGTTTATTATTTCCTCTTACCCATCCTTAAACCTTGTGATTTTTTAAAACATAGGATGAGAACAAATATCTCAGTAAGGTACATAAAAACAAGGAAAAATTGTTATCCCATAAATAAATATAAAATCATTTTTACTAAGATATATATCTCAGCCTTAAAGTATCATAGACTTATTTTGTGAAAACATGATATTTCCATAAAACATAAAAAACATAAAAAAACTATTTAGGTAACTAGGGGAATAATTTTATTACTATAGTTACATAGGATTTTAACCCTCACAACTAGCATATGATATGTAACCCTCATAGTAACCTTACAATGTAACCCTCACGACTACCGTATGATGTAACCATTGCAGTTACACTTAGAATAACCATTAAGGTCAAATTCCAACATAAACATACCCCATGCATTGGAGGGGTTTCACAGACCCACATGCCATAATTAAAAATTTACAATAACCAAAACATAATCATAAAGCATTAATACATGCGTCACAAAAGCATTCCTTTTTATTTTTTTTAAAATAGAAATTTTAAAGAGGATTTTTAAACAAAATCCACTTACCTCAAGATTCAAATCTATCCAACATGTTAAAAACTCCTACATAATGGTTTAAAGAGTATTATAAATTTATAATAGAACTGTATTCATGTTTATAATTCCTTATATGATATTTTTATGACATCCTTCCACCCATATATTAATAATATTTTGTTATTTTCATTGTTTTAGGTGAATTTATTTCATGGTTGGTTTATTATGGATTTTCATTTCAAATGGAAGAAAAACTACAGAAGTGTAGTGACATGATATTAATATGTTTCAATAATTTTAAATGATACCATATATCATTTTTTTCTAATATGTGGTTGATTCATGAGATAAAACATTAATGAAAATGATTTAATTTATTTTGGAAGTTTTTACAACCATCACAAAATTATATTGTTTTATTTAATTTTATGTTTATAAATTAGTTTAAGAACATTATAAATGTTATAATATACATATTTAGATAGTTTTTAACCATAATAATGGTTTTATGATCGTTCTTGAAGGCCTTAAATAAAAATGAAAACATATCGTCCACAATGACGGGAAATCGACACATCATAGACGATGTTTTCATTTTTAGAATAAGAAGATAAGATGATAGAGTTGATGATGGATACTAAATTAACAAAATAAAATTATAGTATATATAAGTTAATGGATTTATCATGTCTTTTGGATGAGTGGAGGTGAGGAGATAAATATAAAATGAAAGAATTCAAAAGAAAATAAAAGAGAATTTTACCTCTTAAATTATCCTCATTAAGAACCTCCTTAAGAAAATTGGATTTGGTATTATGTAGAGAAAGGCTCCTAAAAGTGTACGAGATTATTGGGAAGAGTATTGGTCAAAAACAAATTCATGCTTTAAGGATTTGGAGGTGTGAGGATAAGATGTGGTATTTATAGTGGAGGTGAGGGGTGTTTTTGATTATATTCATCTGTTTATTATTTTTGATCTAGATTATGAATAGTGTGTATTCTTGTGACTAAATATAGTAAATAGTTCATGTAATTTCTAACTAAAATTTATTACATCATTCATACATCATCCATGACTCAATAATTCATGAATTCAGCTTATATCGTAAATTAAAATATTTCACTATTTACAAAAAATTAAACTATTTTAGAAAAATCCCAAAAATTCACCCCAACCATTTTTATATGTGTAGATTTAAAAAATGAATTAAATTTTTTAAAAATATTTTTTTTACATATGAGAAATACAATTTTGAATTGAAATCATCATTTATTTGAAAATACTGATTTTAATATTATAACTAATTTTATAACCCTTTGAAAAATTAATTAAGGTCTCATAAAATTATCTTACAATAATAGGAAAACCAAATATTAATTTATGAATATAATTTATGAAGATATATTTTCTTTTAAATAATTATATTTATTATAAAAGTTTTAATAATCATTTTCATTTCACAAAAATACCAACACTTAGTTTTTCATTTCCAAAAAAATTATTTACTTATTCCATGATATAAATATATTATATTTTCATATATAAGATACATAAATATTATTTATTAATTAATAGGTGATTTTACTATTATATTATTATATATTTCTTAATTTCTATAAATACCACATATTTCATTGTACATTTATAATATATTTAACTATTTACTTACAGAATGAAAAAAATTATTTTATAAGTTCCTACGTTATTAAAATGTGTATATATTACACTAATTTAATGGGAAGGCATTGAAAATAAAAAATTAGATTCATTAGTCATGTTGAAATTTCTCTAGAAAAGAATCAATAGATAAAGATGAAACTTCGGTAATTGTATACCATGTATTTGCATCATTTGAAAAGAAAATAATATACAATATACTATTATTAATACCTAAAATGCTAGTGGAAAAGAGTCTATACTATAATCTTATAAAATATATTTTAATTATTTTACATTACTTATTCCTTCTTATTTTTAGGAATCACTAGATGCTTACTGTAAACAATTTGGATACTCCAAAGATATATTTTTTTGATCCAATTCAAGGAAATATAAAAAGTTTACCACACATGATGTATATTATAAATTTTCAATACCCTGCACTCAATATTTTTTAAATAAACATAAAATTATATGTTTTTTATATTTTTTGAAAATCATTTTTTATGATAGGTTGGTTCTTATTTATCATCAATACCATAAAATTAGGATGGTCAAAGCATATATGATACTTATTAATTTATATTAATGGATAAGTATTTTTGTATAGATAATAATATTTTAATACCAAAACCTATATCAAAATAGATTAATTATTTTTCTCAATGTTTCTATAGTCTTCAAAAAAAATTATAATCACATCAATTGAAGTTATTATAATTTTTAATTTATGGAAGATATTACACTCCATCCATAATCTAGAAGGCTAGAAGTGGTATTTCAAAAAATAATTGAAATTTTATTTGTAATATTTATTAATTTTTTTCTTAGCTATATTTTTCAAGTACTACTATGAATGTCTATATTCAATATACTCAAAAGATAAAATAGATTTATTTTAGAATGAGTGGGAAAATTACATAGTGTCCTAATGTTTACAAAAATCATGAAGTGGTTGTTTATTACAATGTTTTCAATTTTTTATATTTCACATATATATTAAAGTTGTGGTTTCTCTAATGGTTATTTGATTAGTTTTCTTAGCATTGAATATCATTATCGATGTCGTTTGTTTTAGTTCTATGAAATTATATTATTGTCATATGGCCTAAAATATTGAATGTATTGTAGAATTAAAATAATGATGTTTACGAAATATGGGTACCCTAATTTCATGTTTTAGATATGAAATTTATATTTTAATTAAAAAACTTTCATCATATAGTCAAAACCAAATTGATGTTATACCATTGTCACAATGTTTTTAGAAAATATTTTATTATTCATTAGTAATATTTAATAATTAACTTGATGTCAATCTGACACATGGTGAGTGATTCTATGAATGAAAGTGAATCCTTTCAGATAATAAGTGACATTTTAGTTAAAAATGTGCATCACATACTCAAAACTAATAAAATAAAATAGGATTATCTTGATAATTTAGAACAATTATTGATAATTATTTTTTGATTTTCAAGAATTTACCACATTTGAACACAATTTGTTGTTTCATTAGTATGATTGAAAGTGGATGTTTACATTTAGAAATGACAGTTTAGTTTTAAACAAAATCACATACTCAAAACTAATAAAATATTCTCATATTTTTGTGATACATTTTGAAAAAGATCCATAATTTATTTTTTATTTGTACGACTAAACCATATACCAATTTTACACATGATGTTTCTGGAATGATTCAAAGTGATTGTTTTCAGTTTAAAAGTTACATTTGAGTTTAAAATGCATGATTCATACTCAAAATTGGTCAAAAAGTCTCATATCATATTTATACTTTAGGAAAACTTTGATAATTAATTTGTGGTGTGTAAGAATCAACATCCGAAAATTTATTAGAGTGATACTCTAGGATAATGACCATTTATTCATTTTAAATTTGTTGTAGTTAACCACATGTCAATCTAATACATGATGTGAATGGTATGACTGAAAATTCATAGTTTGAATTTAAAAATGACATGTTATTTCTAGCATATATCACTTTGTGAAAATTGAGAAAATTCCCTAGGGGTGTCGTATTAATTTATAATATGTTTTATTTATATATTTTTTCTTTATAATTCGTTTGTTATTGTTTTATAGTATTACTAAAATGAGTATTGTTTTTTATTATAGGTACATATGTATTTTCTTCAAGTTTGGTTTGATCCACGGAGAATATCTCATACGAGTTGGATTATATTTGAGTTTGTTAGAAATTGTAAATATTTATAATGTGTTTTTAATATCAATATAATCATAATGTGTTGTAGTGTTTATAAAATAAATTTATTTTTTAATTATAATGCGTTTGTTATTGTTTTATCATTGGTTGATTTAGTATGCTATTCAGGTAGCATAACACTGCTACAACCAAGAAGGACTTTAATGAGTGGTAGATTTAGCATTGATAAAAGTAATTTTTATCATAACTATAAGTTTTATTGATAAAATATTACTTTTATTAGTATTAACTCTAAAACTAATATAAACCACTTTTATCAGTTATTTTCAGGGCTAATAAAATCCAAGGGAATTTTTTATCACTCACACTGTTGGTTCTTTTAATGTGCTAATAATTTCCCATTTCTTTATTTGAAATCTCAAATATACATTAATGGTATCTTTATAATAAGTTTATTATATTTTAATTTAGGAATGATATGGTGCATCATTTTACTTTTCAAAAAATGTTATCATGAATGAGTCTACCGTGAAAAAAACTAGATTATTTTTTGGAAATAATTTTGTCAAGAACTAGGTTGATTTTAGAAGTAATTATCCGAGTGATGATTTTATTAATAAATATGCATTGTGATTTAGTCCCAAATTAATGAAAAATAGAAGTATTTTCCCTATTGGGGTTGAGTAATATCAAAGCACTACCCTTGACCATAAGGAATTGTAGATCCAACAATGAAGTCATTGAAAAATCCTTAGAGATCAATTCACATGATTTCCCATCAATTCTCGAAAAAAGTAAAGATAACCCATCTAGTTTTGGTATGATTTCTATGTTAAGACTCAAAATGGACTCCTTAACTTCTAAATTTATAGGAAATTATAATTTTTCATTCTAATATGGGTTAATAAGAACAGTAATGTTATCAATTATTTTTTATTGAGTGAGGTAGAAGTGGATTTGTATTATCATACTATCATGGGACTTGATCATGTCAAGGTCCTACAAGAGGGTCCCATATTCAAGTTTTATGGCCTTAATAAAAAAAATCTTTTCCTATATTTTACATGGGAACAAAATTACTTTGTTTTCTGTTATTCATCTTGAAGATATTTAATTATTAATTTTTATCACCAGAAGGTATCCTCATTTTTAAGAGAAACTAGAACATTAGCTGAAGATATATGATTTTTTTCATGATTGGTGTCCAAGGATAAGTAATTATATAAAATATTAAGAGTTATGAAATCCTATTCTAGGGAATTAATGGGATAAAAAATGTTGCCAAAAGTGTTTTGATTCCAAGACTTAAGAACATGTTCAAAATTTTAAAGTTTATCATAGAATCCTCACATACTTCTTTGTGGAGAGGGGGGGGGGGGACCAAATAAGAGTGGATAATTGAAGAAAAATAAACACGATTAAGCCATATATTATAATTATAATATGTAAATGATGATTTATGATAGAAAATAGATTTAAATTGTGATAGTTGTTTCACCCTAGCTTGGTCATTTTAGGATGGGTTGCGAATTTACATAAGCCAGTTTACACA
This sequence comes from Viscum album, assembly GCA_963277665.1. Classification (NCBI taxonomy): domain Eukaryota; kingdom Viridiplantae; phylum Streptophyta; class Magnoliopsida; order Santalales; family Viscaceae; genus Viscum; species Viscum album. The sequence continues at coordinate 2,052,234,654 of OY728159.1, read as the reverse complement.
TTTTCTATTCCATGGAACATAAAATATATTTACCTTAATCGGTATAAATTATTCCATTTTATCCAGGGATAAGTACTGAACCCTAAATTAGTTGTGGTTTTATATCACAAATTCTAAGATAGGTCCAAATCATGAAAATCAGGTTTGAAACTTCCTGGAATTAGGAGTTATCTGTTGTAATTACTACTGATATGTTATTCATTTAAAATTTTTTCTACTCTGATTTTGTTGTTTAATGAAAAGTATAATCATTTATTATATATGTAAATGTATAGACATGTTTAATTCATTCCCTATTAGAAATTTTGTTTATTCATGTCCATTGATATATATTTATATGGTAATTTTTTAGTTTTATATATTACGAGTTATTATTTAATTAAATACATATAAATAGTGAGTTATTATTATTATATTTAAATAAAAATAGTATGACCAATATATAGGAACCCCTTTTGTGGATAAGTTTTGGTTTTCTTATATCCTATGTTTACTAAGGTCCTGAAAAATATTCAGAATTATCTCTAGGGAATTTAGTTTAAATTAAAATATGGAAAATGATATCATATATTTTTTATCTATGCCTTATCATTTATTTCTGTCTCTAATGATTGGGAGGTGTTCCTGAAGCATTGTGATGAATAGGTTTAGGTATTATTTGAGTATTTTGATCAACGATGTCATATAGTGGAATCAAAGCTGTGATTAGGGTTTTCATATGTTTTTCTAAATAAGATATAAGATGTTATGACTTTGGGGTTACACCATGTTAATATCTTGATAACATGGTTATGGTGGAAACTTAAGTTACCAAGGATATTCTATTGTTTGATTTAGGAACTATAGTTAGAAAAGATTTATTGATTTCAGTATCTCAAGTATGAATACGTAAAATATTGATAATATTTATAGATTTTATTTATAATCCAATCCTTGAATTTTTCATGTGTTGTTTTCTTATTGGTAGATATGACATGCCCATACTATTTTCTTATTATTGTGATTTGTAAAAGTCTTTAATTAATTGCAAGAAACTAGTAAAGTAATTAGTTTTTTACTAAATACATTATTAGGGGAAATTTAGTTCATAATTTCCATTTTACAATTATGTTTATATTTATTTAATTAATATTATAGTTATTTATTGATGAACTATTATAAAATTTGGGTTCTTGAACATTATATCTATTCCATGATTAGTATGGTGTTATTATAAGTGTTTCAAATATAGTAATTATGTATGATGTTTATTTTTTATTTTTCAATTTCAAGTGATATTAATGTCATTACACATAAGTGGTAGTCATTACTATAAAATATTTCTAATAACATAATTAGAGAGCCATGGTTTGAATGGTAATGGTCATAGGTGTCTTAAAGCCACAGTCTATATGAACCATGGCCATTGTTAGGTATATAGCCACCTATGGCCACTGCCCATTTAGATCGTGGTGATAAGACATACATATGGCCATAGTCCATGTGAGTTGTGACCATATGATATAAATATAGAATTTGTATATGCAGAACATGGGTATTTTCTAAGCTTATTGACACCATTCATATGGAATATAGCCATAGGTTACTATTTAAACATATATATCTATGATCCAAGTAGACTGTCTCCATAGGTCCACATAGACCCATGATGTTTTCGTTTTTTAAATAATATAATATTTATAATTATAATTCAATAATAACTAATATATGTACATTTAAATGTATGTATGAATATATTTATATATAAATACATATAGTGCATTGTAGGTTATTAGTATGCTATATAAAATAAATACAAAGTTTTTGGATCAAACCTCACTTGGTTTATATATTTAATAATTTTACAAGTGTTATGGACATGGTAAAAAACCATGGATATTGACTAATTTCCACTATATATTCTTATGGATACAAGACAATGACTATGGTCTATCAGACCATGGACATTTTCAATTTCTATGGTCCAAGGTACTATTACTATATTTTCTTCTTGTGGAAGTATACCCATTTTTTAGTAGTGTGTAAAAAAAATTTTATTTGAAAAGTAATTTTTTATAACCTTGCATTTAAAATAAAAATGAAATTTTAAATTATTAAAGATACTTCAGGATTGACTTTATAGGGTTTTTTTTCAAATTAGATTTTCAAAATGATCCTTTTTTGTGAAACCAAGTGTTTTGGGAATGAATTTGATATGTGATTTATGAATTATTGTATGATTTTGTGAAAATATATTTTAGTTAAAATGGGGTTTTAAAGGATCATATGAAATTCATTCAGGGAATCATAAACAAATAGAAACCCATAATCCTTATACATTCCATCCTAGAATATAAAAACCTTCTATATATTAAATGAAGAACATTTCATACCTTACATCTAAGAGATATAACCACTTTCTTTATCCTTTATAAATAAATACCATCAAGAGGAATCCATTAGAATCCCTCCTTCATGGTGTATCCACAACCTGCACTAAATCCCCCATATAATGGGAAGAAACTACCTCCAAACCATGATATTATAGTATATCATGAATTTTAAGTTAAGATAAAGAAGTGATTTATGGTAATGATCATAATATTCTTGGGTGGGCATGATCGATCGATCACTATCTCATGGCGATCACTTCCACATATAGCCCTTGGTGATGGTGACCATGAATTAGCTTATATGTTACATAACATATGGGTTAACTTTATAAAATATATATATTCATCTTATGAATACACCTTAGAATCTACCATGTGTTTCATATAATGAAATAACTTGTTTAATGATAACTAGGTAAAGTGATTGAAAGTATTAACCATTAAAAATTATACTAACTTAAATAATGTAAAAATTACAATCCATGTAATATGATATGATTATAACACAACAAATGATATACTAAAAAAACACCATAAAATATATCCATATCATACCCTATGAGTGGATGATCCATATCATACCTTATGATTGGCTGATGGTAGTAACATGTTATATTTTAAAATACCATATGATATACCTATATTCTCTCTTATGATATATTCATACTCCATCATATATATGAGGGATTTAGGGAATATCTTCTTTAATATCTTACTTACACTAATACCTCATAGACTTAGTCTAATTTAACTTTTTAATGTATCATATACAATAAATTATTAAACCATTTCCAAATATTATTTTAGATATTTAAAAAACATTAAAAAACATTTCATTAAATTCACCATGTTCCAAATAATTTTTAATATCTTCTGAATAAACATCTAAAGTAAATTCAAAAACAATTCTAGATAATCTCCTTGTGTCAAAATCAATCCCTATTTAGTCAACCACAAAGTATACCCCATGGTGTTTTATAACAATAACAAAAAAAATATTCCTATATTTGTGAATGTAAAAAAAGTGTTTCCTCTTGAAAAGCATCAATACTATTCAGGCTACAAATGGAATTTTTTATCACCATCAAACACATGTGTCTCTATACCCATGTTCACAAGCTATAGCATTTAAAAGCATGTATTATCATAAAATCCATTTTTCCAAGACATTGAATTACTACAAGACACTGAGTATGTCAATACCTTATAACTAATCATGCATTCTCTATCCTCTTAGTATAGAGTTACTATGTCAATGAATATATCATATATCATTCACTATTTAGATGTGCAAATCACATGGCCCTCACAAAAATAGATAATAACATAATATGTACTATCTAGGTATGGATTTAAGATTCCTCATTCTATCTCAATGAAGGGTCTATAAGTCATACTCATCATATGATATGAGAAATACTATCATAGTTAAGGTCCAATAGATGAAATGGTTATCAACATAACTAACCACCCCTAATTAACAAATACTCAAGGATTGTATAATAAAATAATCAAAGTATGGAGTTTATCATTCTAGGTAACTCAATAAACTTATGTATTTGGGGATCTAAATATAAATAATTCACCCATAATACACTAAATACATAATGAATGGTGCTCTATGTGGTATACTTGATGGGTCATCCAACACACATAACCTATATTATGCTTCATGAGCAAATTCCATAACCCTATACACGAATCATACTCATTCCATCCTTAAAATTTCATCATATCCTATAATAAAACACAATTAATATCAGTTTGGGATAAATCAAAGTCACACTTTGAGATATAAATTATCATTTCACTTCATGATATATATATACTTATATCGCTAATGTGAAATAATGATAAAGTGGATATTAAATTTTATATAACAAAATATATTTTATATCCGTATACACCTTTAAGAATAATAAAAAAAATTATACATAAGTTCCCATATAATATATCATATATTATTGACTGCTCAAAAAACCATATGGTTGTTTCACCTTTAGGGGTTTTGTTAAACCAATTACATTTCTTTATAATTACTTCCACTTCACTATGTTACTATTAGATAACACCCTCCCAATAAACCTTTTGTGAGTAAAAAATATGAATAAATATGGTTTTAATAATAATGATATTTAAAAATCATATTCCTAATGTTTAACTCCATGAAAAAATTATTCAAACTCTTTAACTTCACAATATCAAACATTACAATGTTATTAACTTCTGTTGTCAGCTTAAAAATGTTTCCCAGTTTATCATCATCATCCTTAAAACATTTTCATAAATATTTTTCCTTTAAATAATTTGTTAACTAATGTAAATATTTACATTATTAATTTACCAAAACATCCTGAAACCCTTTAGGATATTAAGTTACACTCACTTATAATTTTAACTAACATGATAATTTATTTGTTAACTTGTAACTACTTATGTCAAAACACAATCCCACTGATCTCTTATACACTATATTGTTTTTGTAAGATCATTATAATATATAAAAAATCATTTATGTTATAAAACAAAACTTATTAATTTTCAATAGAAATATTTAATAAATAAACTATTGCATGCATATCTTATAAAATATTCTATGTGTTTGTAGTAATTTTCTAAAATTATGAATATTATTTAAAATATCCCATTGATGGTGGTGAGATCAATCCCCTTATATTTTAACAAAAATCTTGATAAAAACATTTATTTTGGATTAAATATTCTTATCCTCATCTTTTTTTGAAATATTTTATGGAATCACAAACCATTTTTATCATCTCATATTATTCATAATAACTCATTTTTAAAAATTAGATTCTCTCATTATATAATATAACTTATATGAATATACACATACTTTACTATGGTAAATTAAATATTAATATATTCCTCTTCATTCAATTTCATTATTTAATAACCCTTCACACAAACTACAACCATTTTATTCATTATTTGAATACAAAATAAAATATATATAAAATCTTACCTTGATTTTAACTCTTGTATACTCACAACATTTGTAAATTTTACATTTGGTATCACATACCCTTAAAAATTAAAGAATTAATTTGTATAACACTGATTATTGATATAGAAATTCCATGGAGGATGATAAAACACTTCAGGCATCTTGGAGTATCCTATCATATAGAAACATTACCCATTCTTCTTGAAAACACTAGTTTTCAATGGACCTCAGTAGATTCTCAATTATTTTTTATACTTTAAAACTAAAATTTTATCATATGGTTTAAACTTTTACACATCTGATATATCAATCAAGTACTAGAACCTTAACATCACATGTCACAGTTCATCTTTTCCCAACACTTTGACAATGTTGTATAAAAGTTTGTTATAATCATTATCATTATTTAGATATTAACAATAATGAAAATAGAAAAAAAATCTATAACAAGACTTATGGAAACATTGATTGAATAATTCTATGCTTCTCATAATCATCAAGATTCATTTTTTGAAAAACTTTGATAGTTTTTTATTTTGGAAGGTGTTGCCCTAACATATAAAATTTATTTTATTTAAGAAAAATTATTAAGTTAATATTCTTATGAGTTTCTTATATTATGATTCTATATTTAAAGGGTTAATCTTAAAGTTATGTTTGATGGTTAATATACTAATCATCTATAACAAAATCATTTATCATATGAGTATAATTTATCCAAACATTTAATAAGGACTTTTATTAAAATTTTTCCAACCAAAATGATTATTCTCTTTGACCTCATCAAATCAATTAGTGGTATAATATCTATATTTCACTATGAAATGTGTATTATTTGGTGTTCCTATATTAAATTAATTATTTAGGTACGATATCATGTTAATCATATCATATATGATTCTAAGAAAGTTTCGTGGACAACTATCTATCCAATACTTTATATTGATAAACTCAACAAAATTCCTATGGTATCCTAAATATTTGGGTTAACAACCAAGTTTAAACCAAATATCACAATGTGATTTAGTTACCTAACTATTTGGGTTATCCATTTCCACTATTTCTTATAAAATATAATCCATGGGAAATCCAATTTAGTAAAACATGCACACCTAAATTATTGTGGTCATAACATGTGCTTTGGTTGGAAGGAATCTGACACTTAGTATTTTAAAAGGAATTTAATATCATAATGTTATCTAATGTTATTCCCTCTACTTGTATCCATGCTTCGAATGGTTTAGTTTGGAATTATATTCCTTCCACGAAATTAATATATTGAAACCATATTTGTGTGTTACTCTTTACACAACTCATAGCCTATGTTACTAACCTAAATTAAAAACCTATTAGATTCATACATTTCCTAATGCATATAACACATATGGTACATGAAAAAAAATCATTTTAAGGATTCAAATTATATTAACTCAAAAATCTTTATAAGAGCAATATTGGAGCCATATATATCCAACCCCCAATTTTATATAAAATTTATAGGCCGCTAGGATAGTGAGTAGTCTGACCCAAATGCCTTATACCACACAATACATATGAAATATAGATTTTAATTCTATTCTAACTATAACACATAATATATATATATATATATATATATATATATATTTGTGTGTGTGTGTGTGTGTATCATAATTAATGACTCAATTAAATCTTATAACCTAGTATAAGAAAAATTCATTATAGAAAAAGAAATAAAATCATTTATCGTACCTAGCATGAAACACTTTTAATTAACGTATGATAATTTAGAAGTAGTTTGAAAATTTAATATAAAATATACACATATTCATTAATATTTCAATAAAATTCATGAATAAGGTGAGGAATAAACTTAAATGAATAAATAATTAATATATTTAAACATGAGATAAACAATTAATGAACATTTCATAAATCAAGGTAATTAAAATAACTTTATAATTTAGTCATGCATTATGGGAATTACATATGTAAATATAAATAAATAATCTATATTTATTAAAATATGAAATCATTGGTATTATAATTTATATATAATTCTACTTTAAATGTATGAAATTAAAAAAAACATTTTATATTCTAATTTTATTATGTTAAAAATTGTATAATTTAAATATCACACATTTAATATTATTTAGAGATTTATGAAATCAATTATAAAAACCTATTTTATATAGTTTTAAACAAGAACAATAATTCAAAAATTTAAATTTAATATTATGAACAATTCATTTTTTAATTATTAAATCCTTTTTATTTTGCTCATATTTTTTAATTTATAAACACTTTATAAATTACACTCATAATTTCCATACAAACAATTCATGTCTAAATTATAAGTCAAGCCATGTAATTTTTTTGGAAAATGTATTATAATAGTAGAAGTTATTTTTTTGGAATATTTATTTAATAAATGTTTCATAAACATTTAATTAATTAACTATAAACAATTTATAACTAAGTAATTTTTAAAAACCATTATCAATTAATAAATATCCCATAATACCTTCCCCATGTTTTATAAACAATATATTAGCCATTTAAATAAATTTATAATTGAAATAAAGAAATATTAAAATTATATATATATATATATTATATTTGGTGATATTGATGTATCATAATCTATGATGGATAAGGCCCACTACACTAAACCTTTTTAGTGCTATCAGTTGTATTTTTTGAATGATAATGCTTATTTACACCTATGATAGAATGTATAATAATAAAATTAATGCAACAATAATATTAGGATTCAATAAGCATCCATGTGATATTAAACCATTGGGGAGTCCTATTTTATAATGCATATTGATATTTATAAGGTGATATAATGCTCTATTTTTAGAAAATGCTTTGGCACTATAGCGCCATATGATTTCCCATACCATAATTTATTTGGGAACAAATTATATAAATTTATTCAAAAGTAAAAGATTTTACAAGAACCAATGAAAAATATGAGAGACCAAGAACAAACTCTCACACCTCTAAAACCATAAAAGAAATAAGCCGAAAAGCTCCCCCATCCTAAAGCACTAGCTTGAGAAATCATATGGGTAACCCAAATATCCGATATGATGTGATAATTAACCCATAATACCTAACTACATATGTATGATAAGTGAAAGGAAGGGGGACTTATAACTAATACCATACACAATGAATAGTAAACAAACGTCCAGTGAACATCACCACATGTATTCTTCTTTATTAGATGAAAAACTTTGTCATCCGATGGGGTGAAATATAGTGGGAATTTATCATACATTATAAGCACTAAAAATGACTATGTATTTCTTATAGGATATCATTCCAACTTTATATTATTTAAATTAACTTTGAAAAAATTATTCATACCATCGACCACACAATTTTGGACATAATTTTATAGATTTATCTCTTTCTCATCTCTAACTAAAGCATCATACCTTATTCTAAATTCCACAGATAGTCCTGATAAAATTAAAGGGATAAGTTATTTTTGAATATATTTAATTGAGAGTTCATGGGTAGCTTCTCCCAGCCGACCTCAACTCCCATTAAACGTTATCTTCATATCTAACTAGGTAACCACTATTCGTTGATAATTTAAGTAGTTGATTGACCCATTATTTGGAATGTTAATTAATTAATTAATTTTTCCCAACTTAACACTATTGAAGAAGTCATAAGTTTTCAAACCCATAAGTAAGGATGTGAAAAATCCAATAAAACAAAAAAAATCAAGTTAAAAAAAAGGAAATATATGATATGGTGAGTGGTGTTGTGATGAGTCCGAGATAAAGTAGGGAAAATAACCATAAAAGAAACCAGTGATGGATGAGTTGAGGTAAATTCCAATTATATGCCTCTAAAATTTTTATTCCTTCATTAAAAAGTAAAAAAAATGATTCAGTAATCACTTAAATGAAAATTAAAACCTAACAATCAAGAGTGTTAATTCTCAAATTGTATGTCTAGTACTTTTTCTACCAATGAATATACACATGGATAAAGATGATGAAGTTAGTTCTTCCAAGAACAATTTCCCTTTGATCTTGGTGTGGTATTAATTGTTTCAAAACTCTTGTCCCAAAATTTATATAAAATATTTCTTAAATTCTAAATTAAAATAAATTCCAAGTATATTTAATCAAGATGGTTTGAAAGAAAAATTAATTTAAGATAATGGGAAATAATAATAGTCTATTAATGAAAATGAGATAATGAAGTAAATAATTTAAATGCATAAAATTTTTATTTCCCCCAAAAAGGGTTTTATCTAAAAATCATTACTAAATTAACAAAATAAAACATTGAATTATAAAAAATGAATATAGTAAGAAAATTAGAAGACAATTTTGTGTTAATAAGTTCTAGTTTTTACTTCTATTATAACATGAATCTTCTGGTTATCCTATATTTCCCATGATCACCAGATGCTCTAAATTATGATTTATTGAATGAATAATAAATAGTCCTATATAAATTTACGGGTTTCCCCTTTTTTAATTTCTTAATACATCAAATAAATAATCATAGTTAGCTCTTCTAGTCCCCCTTGAATCCCTATCAACCACGTGGAAGTTTTCTCTATTGTTCTTCACCTTCCCACACCTTGATATAAGATCCTCTAACAAACACTGTTGTACTCTATTAGATTCTCGACCCTTCAGTAAATATTCCATGAGAAAAATTTTAAAGATCACCATTTTATTTTTTATTTAATAATTTATGGATTTAGAGAATTTAGGTCCCTTTTTAAATTATCTTGATATCAATTTAATTAAAACATGATGAAACAAAATTTACATGAGGTATCTATTGCCCTTACTTTCCATAGTCTAGTGAAAATATTTTCCCCCTTCAATATATCTGAAAAAAATATTCTCCTACCTAAAACTTGAGCTACTAATCATGAACCAATTTCATCTAGTTCTTAAAAATCTTTAGAAAAATTGTATCATAACTAGACTTTGGATATAAAAATGAGATTTACCTCTTGGATGAACAACACTCAAGATTACTTCAATTTTGAATTTTCCAAGATATGAGCTCATCAATTTTAATAAAAAAATGTTGTGTAATTCTGTGATTTTGTGAGAAATTACCTCAAACACCTTGAAGGAATCTCTCCATGGACTCATAACCATGGTTCCTGGAAAGACCATGACCCCCTACTTCTTCGATCATATAATACAATTTTCAAAAAAATAAAAAAAATAAGCTTAAAGATTGATTCCACCACTTTGATAAGAATAATCATTAAATAATGACTTCGATCTCCCAATTACAATCTATGAGTTGTCTTGGTTGATCTCATTCAACTTTAGTTTCAGTGAACCAGGCTTGAATTCTAGTCTGACCAATACTTCATTATCCAAACAGATCAGTTATTTCTTAATTATTCAATTTTTAGTTGGACCCCTCGTTGGGCCACATTTGAGATTCAACATCAATGTTTTGGTGGGGAAGGTAATGTTGTGTTGAGATAATCCATTAGGTTTTTAGTGTTTTGAGTTATCCTCTTCTTTAAATAAAGATCTTGGTGTCATAATGTATTAATATTTAATTTAGGAAAATAATGTTTTCCTTTGATGCTCATGGTTGTTAATTTGATCAGATTTGATCATCATACAACATGAGAACTAGGTATCTCACTAGTATTAGAAACTTTATATTCACCCAAAATTCAAATGGCCTCAGTATCTTCAGATCCATTGATAAATCTCGGTTGGCCTCCTTACATTGATAGGTATTAGTTTTCATTGATCAATATCCTCCAGTCTTAAAACAGTGAGATATAGTCTTCCACAAATCATATCAACCCTCCTTCTCATGAGATTAGGTTGGGATTTATCCTGATAAAATGGAATAATTTATCCTTATTCCATGGCATGATAGGTGGGAATTACTTCTTATGATCAATTAAATCACACATAATGGGTAGGTTATCCTTTTTTTTCTTGTGGTAGGTTTAATGTCAACATGTGGCTATTTGACATGATAACTTGAATTTTACATATGATATCCTGACAAAGTCACCTAGAATATTACATATGGTTGTTCAATATACCACAAAGCTACCATTCCCTTACAATTATATTATTTTAAAAAAATATGAAAATATTAAAAATTATACATTTGAACTGAAAAATAAAAATTGAAAACAGATTTGAATAATGAATCTCAAGATTTTTAAAATAATTATTCAGTCCATAATTTATTTTCAAGTTAAAAATAAAATAATATTTTATAATTTTATTTCAAGGAAAAAAAATATCATAAACACTTAAAAATATATTATTCAAAGAAATTTTCATTAAAATCATCTAATAAAACTATTCATAATAAATATGGAAAGTAAGGAAATAGATCATTTACTCATTTTATAACCCTGGTCACCTATATCCAAAAAAAAATTCAAATAATTCCATCAAGATCACAAATAAATTAAGAATGATAAAATTTACAAATAAGACATATATTATCACTAAAGACATTAATATTTCATAACAAATATATGAGAAAATTTATGAAATTAATTATATTTCAAATTTCCCCACACCTTAATCATTTCTTTTTGTCAATAAATTCAATAAAAAAATTTAGTTGAATTAAAGTAATCTTAAATTTGGAAGATCTATAATTAAAAAAAGAGTTTATTTTGGAATGTCATTTCCCCGATAGAATCTTTCATATAAAAAAAGTTTTTGTTCTTCTTAAAATAATATTTTTTGATCAAAATATGTTTTCCCAATTTAAATTTTTTTTTAAACTTGAATTTTTTTATATTTATTAAATAAACATTGATTTTCATCAAACAAAAAATCCAAACCTCTATTTAAATCTAAGTGAACAAAAACACATATTTTAAAGGATAATAAATTTATAGAACAAAATATATGAGTATGTATAATAATTTAAAATAATGAATAATTAACACATTCATCAGTTATATGGATAAAGAATAAAAAGTGAAACCTAGGTTAGGATTTTCATTCTATTTCTCATTTGGATAAATACATTATTTATTTACCACAAATATGAAGATACTTTTGGTTTTTTTAATTAATTTTTTGTTGGAAACAACTTTTTTTAAAAGGAAATTTTTTGTAATTTAGGTGAATGAAGTTTTACTAAATTTTTTTGAATTGTTTGAATAAAAATTACTAGATGTTTATAACTTGTTTTATTGAGAAGTTTTTTGTGAATCCGAATAAAGTAAGTGTTTTTAAAATATATTAATCATACACACAAATTTGACTTATCTCATTATATTCTAGAAGGTCTGGGTTTGTTGTAGAAGAAATGCATTTTACAAATAATCTTTTTAGTGAGAACTTATTAATATAAATAAAGTTATAAGTTATTCAAATGAAGTTAGATTAAAAGCTGTTAATAGGAAGTCATTGAACTTTTAGAATAGGTCGTAAGAAGCATTTGTGATCTTTCATGTTCTCAAAATATCATAAATAAATCAGGATACAAGATGGAGTTTGTAGAAGAAAATAAAAATGTGAATTTATAAAGTTTCCAAAATTAAATTCCTCCAAATATAGATCATAAGATAAAAAACAACGAACATATAAGTTGTTGTACTGGAAATTTTTATTAGTTAACATTTTAAGAAATAAAAATTTATTGATATGACTTGGTTAATCAGATACATGAAACTAGATACATCTGACAAGACTTGAATGAAACTAGATTTTTGGTTTCTAAGTTTTTACATGTTGTGATGCTTCCTATGTCTAATAAATTTAAAGTGGTTAAAGATATTAGATTTGAATTGCTGATCAAGAAAAAAAGAGGTTTCCATATCTTATTTGAATTTATAACATGAAGATATATGATGTTGTTTCACCACAAAAGTTGATCATATGAAAAAGAAGTTTAAAGAGTTCTAATTTTTTATTAGATATATCGGATTGGACTAGAGTTGATGTTTGTGAAAGAGAATGGTTTTTGAAACTGATATATTAAAATAGTTATAGGAACCGATAAATAATCAGATATTGAGTTCCATCAAACATCTTTTGATTATATGAATAGTGTTTCTAATGAATTTTTAATAAAGAATTTAAAGAGTTCAAAGTCTTCAGACAAAGAAAACGTTAGAAAGGTTGAATTTGTTACCATATTGTCATTGAATTTTTCTAAAGTATTTATAATTTTCAATAATGTAATCACATGTTTTCAAATATCCTTGAGTGTTAGAGTAATCAATTTTATATGTATTTGTTTAGTTTTAAATTGTTTCAAGAACATTGATGAATGAAATTGTGTGTTATATTTCATTTGGGTCAATAGAATCAAAATGATGAACAAAGTTACAAATTTGGATTTTTGGGACTATAATTTCTATAATGATGTGTTAACATTCAATAAGAGTTTTAAATAATCAAGAAGATTCGATAAGTCACTAAACAAATTGATAAGAGTTCAATTGGTCAAAGATGAAGTTAAAATGTGAGTGAATTTTAGAGATTTGGAATTTGGGTGAGAGAGAAAAATATTTCAATTTCCCTCATTTACTATTTTAGGAGTTCTTATAAATAGAGGAGGAAATTATAGTGGTACTTAAAAATGTTTACCCATTATTAAAAGTTATTAATTAATAGAAATATTTTAAAAATTAATTTAAGCAACAAAATATATTTTTTATTGAATACGAGTTTTGAAATATAGGGTTCTGATTAGAAGACTATACTGGAGATAGTTCATATTCCTAGATAGAGGTAATTAGACTGAGGGAATTAGTATAATTTTGAGATGTTTTTTTATAAAGTAATATTTTATATACCGAAAAATAAAAAATGATTTGAATATTAATGATTGAAAATTGGTCCATTAGAATAATTCCCTCTATTGTTGGAAAATCAGATAGAGGTAGATTAGACTAATATTATGAATAGTCATTTGGTGGAGTAGTTTAAACAAGTTATATAATTTTTTACAGCCTAATTTTTTGTAATATTTTTTTTGTAAACTAATAGGAGTGATTATAATCATTCCTATTAAGAGATATATCTAATGAGAGTTTATACATATTGTAGAACCTTCTCCATAATAGTGAATTTCCATAGACCACATAGAGTTTCTATGGAAAGAATGTTAGTTCTCATATTGTGTCTAAACCTTATAAATTTTGTGTTCCTTATTTTATTTTCTATTTATGCATCACCCATAGTTTCTAAAAGTTGAAGAATAAAAAACTCTAACGAGATATGGATAAATTTATTAAAGATGAAATTCATAAAAAGGAAACAACTGATTCAGCCGCATCCCTACATGTTTGTTATTCAATCCTTTAGAATATCAATTGATATATATAAGAGGTTCCTTTATTTAATACTTATAATTGAAAATATAAATTCAATCAATAGTAGAAGAATTCCTAAATTTTATGGAACAAATTATCTTATTGGGAAAAATAAGATTATTCCATATCTATTAACTCTTGACGTAGAAGTTTTTGATACTGCTACAATTGATTTTTTATCCATTGATAAATATTGTCCTATTATTTTTTCCAAAAATGGAAATATTAATTTTGATGGAAAAGATAAAAATACTATTGTTATGTCTCTTTCAGAAAATGTTTATATAAAGGTTATGGGTCTCAAAATATAAAAAAGTATATGGAACAAGATCAAAAGTATTTTATAAGGTAATTGTAATGTTAAGGAATAAAAGATACAAATCTGGAATATAAAGTCTGGACAAATAATAATGATAAATGAAGAAACTATTGATGTGTGTTTCACCAGAGTAAATGATGTTTTTTTCAACATCAGAGGGTTTGGAGATGTTTTGGAAGATTTTATAATTGCAAATAAACTCATGATAAACTTTATAGACATAGTGTTTCATAAAATTTCTGCTCTAGAATATAAATATGATCTATCTCTTAATGAAGTGCATAAATTTCTTATTTCTTAGGAAATGAGAAAATCTCCTTTGTTCAAAAATAAAGAAGACAAATGAAATGGATTTTGAATATATGGGAAAGAATAAAATCCTAGATGTTAAAGATGTTGATCCTTGTGATTTTGAAGATAAAAAGAATGATGAGTTTAATTAAAAAATAAAGTCTCTTGTCATTGAGAATTATTGAAGAGGAATAGGAAATTGTAGAGTAAACCTTCCCCTCCAATGTTTTGATTGGGGAGGAATTGGTAACTTTTACATGAATTTACCTAAGAATAAAGTTTGATAATATTGATATGATTATAATAAAAATCATAGATGGAATAAGTGGAAAAAAGTTATAAATTAGAAAATTAATCCAATAAATAATGGAATAATTTCACTACAAAAAAAATATGTATATCGATTAGAAAATATGTATATCAATTGGGAAATATTTATCTAACTCAAATGAAAAAAATTATTTAAAATATGAATGTTTAGAAAAGTTCAAAACATTCATTGAAAAATTTGTAAAAAAAATATTCGTCAAATTGTGAATAATATTAAGGAGGTAAAGAATATTACAAATAGGGTCAACTCAGATCATAACTTTTTTTATGTCTTGAGAAAAAAAACTCTTAATAATTAATTATTAATGATTAAGAAAGACATTATAAAAGTTGTTTAATGTGGAAATGATGTTGATAAGTTGGAGAAGAAAACATCCAATAGATCTTAAGTTACAAACTGAGAATTTATTAAAAATGAAATATGATTGAATATATCATTAAGAAGTTTTAAGATAAGGAATATGAAGTAAAAAAGTCTCAATTAAAACTTATTGTGCTTAAAATTACTTTAAGTAGAATGAAAACTTTTAGAAGGCTTCAGATGTTAATGTTGAATAATCAAAAGCTTCTTAAAAACTAACTATAAGAATCAGGTGAAGTATGAACCCATTGAACTAAAAAATTACTATGATTTTGTAACATTTTAGGTGTGATAAAAGAATTTAAGAAATATTGGGTTTATAAGGGATGTGAAAAATCTCTTACATCAACACAAGTAGAAAATTAAAACCATAATAAGAGTGCAACATGCCTTGAGAAAACTATATTTGGAAGATGTTTGGAACCTCAAGAATCTTATTACAGAGAAATATCATTATTCTATAGAAAATTATTATTTTAGGGGTTATGTTGGTGTTTTATAATTTATGGTCATAGAGATTAAAACTATTAGAATAAAATGTCTCTTCCAGGAAAGAGGATTGAATAGACTATATGAAATTGTGGAAGTATAATGAGTATATTTCCAAAAAGTCCAGAAGTTGGAAAAGTAAAATATCAAGATTCTAGAAAAATTATTATTTTTGGAATGTTTAGAATATTTTTTTAGAGGATATGATCCAGATAGTCATCATTTTAAACAAATTCATGGAAATCCTTTGAGAATAAGTTTCTTATGATAGAAAATAAAAGCAAGATTGAAATAAAAAAATTTATGAAGGATATTTTTAAGTAGAGTTATATTTGAAAGAAAATAAAAATAATAAACCATGGATACTTGATAGTGTTTGTGCATCACACATTATAGTTGATTTGAAAATCTTAAAAGATGATTAAAATTGTGATAGTAGAGTTTTTAACTTTGGGAATAATTGTTCCTAAATAATTGAAGGAATTGGAATAGGTGAGATTTAATAAGAGAAGTTGAAATTTGAAGAAGTTATTTTTTTGATAGAATAAAAGATAACATACTTAGTGCGATTAGTATTTGTGATGATGGAAAATAATTGATTTTCATAGAATATTCTTATATTGTTATAAGTTTGGAAGGAGGGAAATTATTTACAAGAGAAGAAAGAAATAGTGGAAATATTTTTCAAATTGGGGAAATTGATAACTGATATAATTTATATTCTAATAATTGAAATACGTTGTGTAATTTTAGACATTCCCACCTTGGGAAGAAATACATGAAAATACTTTCTAATCAAGACACTATTTGGAATTTTCTAGAATTTAATAGAAGAGGAGAAGATGTTTGTATTACATTTTAGAGAGGTAAAATGACTAATAAAAGTCATAAGAAGATTGAGATTAGAAAATTAGACATTAATTATTTCACAAGTTGAACTAGAATCACTTTCATAAGTAGTTTAACATAAATAATGGGTTGATACTATTGATAAAGAGTTAGAACAGGTTGAGTAATAAAATACTTGGGAACTTTTTCTACGTCTAGAAAATAAAACTATTATTAGAACAAAATGGGTGTACATACACATGTTTAATCATCATGGATAAGTTAAAATAAAAATATCAAGACTTATTTGAAACATCATTGTATAGGTATAAGGTGTGGATTTTGAAGAAACATTTTACCCATTTTCAATATTCAAAACTATTAGAATGTTTTTAGCTGTAAATTCATATCAGAATTACTAAGTTTATAAATTCGATGTAAATTCATATTTTATCAATTTTGAGGTGGAATAAGAAATTTAAATTGAAAAAACTTATGGGTTTGTTCTTCATAATAATGGAATCAACGTATCTAAATTGAAGAATGCCTTGTATGGGTTAAAAAATCTCCACATTTTTTGGTATTCCAAACTCGACTACTCTTTGAGAATATTGAATTTTTCTAAAATAAAGGTTGATAGAAACTTATATGTGGAAGAATATAACTATAGAACCCTAATTATAGTTTTTTATCTGGATAATATAATTTTTATGGGGATAAAGAATTTTTTTTAATGAATTTGATGATGAAATAAAGAATAATTTTGAGATGTCAATGTTTGGATAATTATATTTGTTCATTGGTTTACAAGATCAAAAAAATGGGAAAATACATTTCCTATCTCAATAAAAGTATTCTAGGAAATTGTAAAATAATTTTTGTATGGAATAATCCAAATAAATTTGAACACATATTTTAGTGAGCTCAAATTTGAGTAAAGATGAAACAAGAAAAAAGTGTTAATCAGAAATATTTCTAGAAGATGATATGAAGTTTTCTTTACATCAATGCCTTAAAACCTAACATTTTTTATGATGTTAATTTTTGTGCTAGATATTAATTTTATTTGAAGGAATACCATATGTTATAAGAAAATATGATCCTGAGATGTGTTGAAGGAAAAACATTACATGGTATATTATACAAATGAACTTGTGATTTGAATTTTCATGGTTATACTGATGCTGATTGGTCAGAAGATTATAATGACATAAAATAAAATTCTAGGGGAACATTTTTCTTGGAATAATGTCATGTGTGTTGGCATAGTACGAAACAATGTTTAATAACTCTGAGTAAACATAATAAGAATATATTTTTTTCTACCCAGTCTTATACTCAAGTATTTTGGATTAATGTTTAGTTGGGATACTTTAATTGTGATTTTTTTAGTCTACTAAATATTCATTGTGATAATAAAATTTCAATTTATATTTCTAAAAGTCATGTTCAACATTCAATATGAAAATATATTTATATCAAGTTTCATTTTATAAAGTAAAAAAGTTGATGGTGGTGATGTTATGTTCTAATATATTTCAAAAGGGTATAAATTATTAAATAAATTAATGTGAAGTTGTGGATTTCATAAAATGGGGTAGACAATTAAATGAAAAAGGAAAAGAAAAATGTGAGGGGGAGTTTTTATTAACATTGCAGAAAAGTTTCCTACCACCAAGGGATGAAATTCCTTCAATTTTTTTTTTCTTTGTGGTTTAGTTTCGTAGAACTGTCTTTTGAGAAAGACTTTATTTTAGTAAAAGTTACAAAACTTTAGTTGTTTAAAAAAATGAGGATTTTAAAAAGTTTTTAATGAGAGTTTTCAAAAAATCCAAAGGGGGAGTTTGGAGATCCTTTATAATGTTTTATAATTACATTTTTTTTCTTTTGAAAACTAATTTTTGAAAAAGATTTTTTTTGTAATTCAAATGAATGAGGTGTTTTTGAATGTTTTTTTATGTAATCCTACATTTTTATCACTTAACTTTTCATTACATTGAACAAACATTGGATCTTTTAAAGTTTAGTATCTTGGAAAAAAGGTACATCATACATGAAACATGAATTTTTTTAATCCACTTGAAAATCTTAGTCATAGGTTAATACTATGTTCAATTATTTCATCTCATAACCTGGGGACATACATCAAAATAAAGTGTGATCATAAGGCCTCATAAGGGAATGCATAAGAAAATATTTACATGTGATTATGGGAATTATTGGTAAGAACATAAGAAATATCATAAAAGCATGAAAAATTGAAAAACGACTTATAATAATGAAAATAACATGATTCATAACATAGAAATGTGGCAAAAAATTTAATTGAGTCATTATTAATCATATCACCAAGGTGTTTCACTGAGGTGTCATATAAATTACTAAGGTTATTCACCATGGTATCGTAAAATATTTCATCTTTAGAGATTAAATTCATTACCCAATTCATTGGGGAGATATCAAGGAACACCCTTAATATATATTAATTAATTTCATCCACATATATCATAATAAAACATTTCATACATAACCAATGGATAATAAAAAAATGGGTTTCATATCAAAATCATGGTGTTTTAGAAAGTGCTTATAAATAATGTCCTTTTGTCATGTTAATATGATAGAAAAGGAAGGAATGTTTCAAGTATGTTAATTCCAAAATAAAATATATAATTTTGAAATATATTTTAATATCCCTAGATAATAAATAGATTTGGTTATTCCCAAAATAAAATAATATATTTTCTTGAGAAAAAGAGAGAAATTTTGAGAATAAAATTCTCTAGCATAACGGGTATGGAACATGGTTTTAGAAAACATTACAAATAGAGGGGAAAATGGTCCCACAATAATAAAATACACTTAATAAAATAAATATATAGAATAAAATTTAAATAATAACATAGTATTGAAATTTGAAAGACATACTACATAAAAAGAGAACTTGAAAGGAAAAGAGAAGTTGAGATTTCCCTTACCGTGATGATTAACTCCTATAACACAATGATTAGGACATTGGGGGCATGGTAAAACCTCAGTAGGAACTCTTGGGATTAATAATATCAAATATTCGTGTAGGATTAATTTTCAATGAATGTAAATGATGAAATGGGTTGGTATTTATAGAAAAAAAGATGGGAGTTTTTTATTAGTTTCCTTGGACACCTAAGTAGGGGTATATGAAAAACCATGGGCTTGATCGTGGTATTTACCCATTGTATTGGACACTTGAAAAAACTATTACATTATTTTAATCTAGAGGATTTTCCAGAATTTTATATTAATTTTTACATCATTATGATTTCATTAAACATACCAAAAACTCAAAACTGTATTTTTACTATTCACAAAAAAAACAAAATATTTTAGAAAATTCTCATAAATTCATCTTAACATAATTTTGACATGATTATTTAAAAAATGATGTTTATTTTATCTTATTAATTCACTAAATATGGGAAATTTAACTTTTAAATATAAAAATCCTTATTTATTAAAAAAAATTAGACATAAAATGCAGAGTAAAATTTTTGACACTAAAAAAATAAAATTATTTTATCATTTAAATTTAAATAAGAGTGTTTTAATAATAAAATTTCATTAAAATAATCATTATTAATAATACCTTAGATTATTATAATAATTATATCTTTTTTTTTTAAAATTACATCTTTTGTGCAAAAAATCAATTTATCAAATTCTTCATATTTTTTTAAGAAAATTCTAACTCAAAACAGAATTGATGGAACAAAAATTTTATTGATAAAACGGGAATATAAAATAAGTAACTAAGGCCTTTAAACCAAACCTTAATGACACCCACATATGACTTATGGGTGAGGTGTGCGATAGTGATAGACTCCTTGGGGGGGGGGGCTCGGCTAGCATCGTCCGAGTGGTAATATCCACTTACTTGAACTTCTATTGCAGGTGATTTATTTCAAGATTAATATGTTGAAGCTCAGCTTGGGTTTGGTCATGATTGAAGCCCCAATATGTTACCCCCTTACCATGTTCTAACAAATGAGCTTCGTACATTATGACTCTATTGGATTGGGCCATCAACTCTTTTTTCTGCATTAATTATCCATTATCATTTCTATTTATTATACTAATTACAACGTGAAATTTGTTATTAGGTTTATTTTTTACAATGGTCTTATTGAACAAAGGTCATATAAACTTCGAAACCCAAGGGTTACATTTCAATTATACTAACTTCATTAGTAAAGGGATATTATTTTGTTGTGTAGAACATAATATAATACACATTTCGGGAAAAAATTATCATTCAAAAATTTCAAGTCGTTACATTCTTCCCCACTTAAGAAATTTCAACCTTGAAATGTTATCTCAATACCTTGGTTGAGAAAAGGTGTGGTTACTTTTTCCACATGATCTCTTATGGTTTCCATGTGGCTTATTCATATTTATGGTTCCTACACAACACTTTAACGTGGTGGGTAGTCTTTTTGTGTAGAACCTTGTCTCTATAGTATAAGATCTCCACCAGATACTCCTCATAAGATAGGTCATGTTCCAATAGTACTACCTCTGGACTCGTTACATGCGAGGGGTTAGGTTTATACTTCCTAAAGAGAGATACGTAGAATGCATCATGAAATTGAGCTAGATTTGGAGGAAGTGCAAGACAATTGGCCACTACTCTAATGCGACCAAGGATTTCATAGGAGCCAATATACCTAGGAATGAGTTTTTATTTCTTCCCAAATCACGTGAATCTATTCCTTGGAGAAATTATAATTAATACCTTATGACCAACATCAAATTCTAAGTCCCTTCATCAGTTGTTAGAATACCTATTCTTAAGACTATGAGAAGGCTTAACGTGTTGTTCGATGGAATAAAACTTTTCTACCATCTCTTGCCCAAGATCTGGCCCAAGAAGCATTCACTCACTAACTTCATCACAACAATTATTAGTTCTACATCGCTTCCCATATAGAGCTTTATATGGTTCCATTTGAGTACTTGAATGGAATCTATTGTTGTATGAGAACACAACTAATGGTAGATGTTGATCTCATTCACCTTTAAATTCATTTGATCATGTTCTTAGCATTTACTTGAGTGTCTGAGTAGTCATTTCAGATTGTCCATCAATTTGGGGTGATAGTCCATACTGAAATTCAATCCAGTACTTAGATAATGTTGAAGACTTCTCCAAAATTTTTATGTGATCCTTGGATCATGATCAGATATGATAGAGAGTAGTACCCCATACAACTTTAAAAATTCCTTCATGTATATATTGGTAGGTTGTTCGAGAGATAAATATTCTCAAATAAAGATAAAATGTGCAGTATTGGTGAGGTGGTCCACTATAACCCATATATCATTGTTTCTATTGGCTATTTTCGGAGAAAAATGAAAAAGTCTATATGGATTTTATCCCACTTTCATACTGGTATGAATAATGGTTATAATACCCATTTAGAAATTTTTCGCTCTTCCTTAACTTGTTGACACAACATAGTGTAGTCGACAATCTCACATTTCATGTTATTCCACCAATAATAGTCATGAATGTCCCTATAAATTTTCATGCTTCAAAGATTTATTGAGAAAGTAGACTTATGAGCTTCATCCACCAACTCCTTCTTTATTTCCATAATATATTGAATACATATCTTGGTACAAAATCTTAGTACCCCATCTTAATCAATATTGAACTCAGAAAACTTCCTATTCTTCACAACCTCTATCTTCTTCTGTAATAATGTATCTTCCCTTTGAGATTTATTGATATTCTCTAATAATTATGGTTTATAAATAATTTGGGATAGGGTTAATGAGGCATTCCATTATGATTCCCTTGTACAATTTCACTAAATATTTAATCAAAGGATATTATCGAATCCACATCATTTCTAGCACAACATGGTCTTTCCTACTTAATGCATCAATAATTTTGTTTTCTCTTCTGAGGTGATAATGAATTAAAAAACCATAGTATTTATGAAGTCCCAAACATCTCCTTTGTCTCTTGTTCAATTCATTTTGTGAGAAAATATACTTCTAACATTGATGTTATGTGTATATATAACATTTATTCCCATAAAGATAGTGCCTATATATCTTCAAAGAAAGACCAACCAAAACTAACTCTAAGTCCTTCTTCGGATTATTTTTCTCATGAGTCTTCAACTGTAAAGATATATAATCAATTAACTTGTTATTTTGAATTAGAACACACTCAATACATTTCATAGATGCATCAATAAAAATAATGAATCGTTCTTCTATATAGGGTCGAGTGGACATGGGTGCAGTAACCAATCTCTTATTCTTCTCTTGAAAACTTTTTCACACTCCATTATCCAGATGAACTTGACCCCTTTTCAAGTTAACTTGGTTAGTGGATTAAAAAGTTATGAAAAGTTTCTCACAAACCTCCTATAATATCCTACTAATCCAATGAAACTAAGAATCTTATTTACTATTGTAGGATGAGGCCACTCATCCACAACCTTTGTCTATACAGGGTCAAATGAGATTCCTTCATTGGTTACAATGTTCCCCAATAAATAAACTTATTGTAACTAAAATTTACATTTCATGAACTTTTAAAATAGCCTATCCTTACTCAGAGTTTTCAATATAACCCTTAGTTGATCCTCATGCTCCTTTACAATATTGTAATATATCAAAATATCATCAATAAAAAATACCTCAAAGTTCTCAATGTAGTCCTTAAATAATCTATTCATCAGATATATACATATACCTAGGGAACTCGTCAAGCTAAAAGGAAAAACAAAAAACTCATAATTACCATATCTCAATTGAAAGGAGGTATTTGGAATATCTTCATTTTCACCCTCAATTGATGATAACTAAATCAAATATAAATCTTAGAAATGAATTTATCCCCATGAGGTTGGTCAATTAAATCATTAATTCTGGGAAGAGGGAACTTGTTATTAATTGTTATCCTATTATATTCTCTATAATCAATTCATAACTGCATTGATTCATTCTTATTCATTACAAAGAGAATAAGTTCTCTCCAAGGAGACACACTTGGATGGATAAACTCCTTATTAAAAAAATATTAGAGTTTCTTATTTAATTCATCTAGCTCTACATTAATAATTTTATACAGGGTCTTTGAAATCAGCTTAAATCTAGGCATAAGTTCAATAGAGGACTCTACCTATGTTTTTGGGGGAGGTACATGTTACTCCTCAAGAAATACATCAATGTATTCCAAAATTATGGGGGAATTCTCAATTTTTATATTTTCATTTCCTTCTTCATCCTCACCAATCATCTCTTCAAGGAAAGAAATGGTAGATGTTTCTAGTCAATGATCTGATCAAGATATAGCTCCTTTGAAAACAACTATTGGTTTTCCATTCTAGACTATTGAGATTTACTTTATTTTGTAGTTAACCTTTGCATTATACTTTAAGATCCAGTCTATACCTTGTATAATTTTAAACTCTATCATGGGAAAGTCTACAAGATTTATGATAATATTGTTCTCACCAAAGTGAATACTTGAGTTTCTATACACTATTGATTCTTTGATAATCCCTTGAGGAGTCTTAACTGATAACTCTACTTCTCAAATTTTAGATATTGATTCTGTATTCTTTTGAAACATGATTGAAATAAAGGATTGCGTATAACCAGAATCAAACAAAGTACATGATGGATTTGAGAGAACAATGAGATTTACATCCACCATATCATTTGAAGTATAAAATTCATCCATCATGATAGAAAAAGCACTACCTTTCTCCCTTGGCCTATGTTGGGGTTGATGGTGACTCCCCTCCACTTCTCTTATATTTGGGAAGTGATTGGAAAAGTACCCAAGCTATTCACACGTGAAGAATTAGACTTTAGGTAGGGCCTACACTATCTTCCCTTGGTCATTTGTATTTAGAAGTTGAGAATTAACCTCACTATGATAGTTCCAAGAGATATTTCCATCTCTTCCACACTTGTAACATTTCCTACTCTCGATCAAGTAGTTACCTGAATTCTTCTTCCCACACTTATTTCACATGGAAAGGTTCACTTACATTCCACCAATTCCTTGACCAAAGCTCCTCCCTATGATTTGTTCCAAATATATCTTCTTTTCACTTGATCTATGAGACCATTTAATCTCTCTAAACTCTAGATCAACCTATATAGTACTCCTCATGATCTTCTTATAGTTATCATAGTCTTGGTTGGCTAGATTCTTTCATAAATGGATTCTTAGTCCACTGATGAATTTATAAAACTTTCCATTAGGATCAATGAAAAAACTTGATGTGTAATAAGAAAGTATTTTAAAGTTCATATCATATCTTCCCATAGATTTATTTTCCTCCCTCTTCATCTTTAAGAATTCCCTCTCCATTTCTATTCACACAAAATGAGGGAAATGTGTTCTGAAAAAATTCTCCTAAGCTCTTCTCAGTATATATATTCAATATACCTTATTAGAATCATGGTTTTAATTAGTTTCCATAATTTATCAGAATATCCCTCTAATAAGGGTACAACCAAGGTGAATTTATCTTATTCCGAACAACGGAGTACAAAAAATATCTTTTCTATAGAGTTTTACCACTATTCAGAAATGAATGGGTCGGTAGATCCACTGAATGAAATTGGTCATTGACGCATAAAAGATTCAATGAAAATTTGTTTCCTTCAAGGTGAGTCCAGTCTATCAGCTTGATTCGAGTTATTTAACATAACTCAAGTCAGTTTTTTTATCATTCTTATAAAATTGTCCATTTTGGATTACATTGGTAGGCCATCCGTGCCTGGTCTATTGTGCTCCCAATTTATGCAATTTCTCATATTTCCTAGAATTTTCTAAAAGAATAAAACCTTAGTGATAAATATGTTTCATTTAATAAACTTATAATTCTAATGTAATTTCATTTCTTAAAACAACATTCTCTAACAATAATTACATTTTCTATAAATCCTTCATAATGGTTCTTAAAAATCTTATGATTAAAAAAACATATCCCCTGGGAGTGTCAAATGAGGAGTGAAGTAAGACCCATTTTCATACATAATTTTTAATTTGAGTCTATCTCAAAGTAGTGTTTTTAGGTTTTACCGCTAGATACGTCTATGCCAGAGCCACATCCACCTGTTCGTATCCATACATAGATTTATTTTTCTCAGAAACCACTTACTTAATATTTCACCAAAATACCAGAATTTATTACTATATTTTAACTTGTACCTAAGGTTATTCTTAATTTTTTAAAATAATAATTTCCAAAAATAACTAATCTCTCCTTTCATAGCAACTATTAAATCTTTCTTTTTTATTAATTAACTTTTTATTACATTTTACAAATAGAGGACATTTTAAAGTCTAGTGTCGTGGAAAAAAGGTACATAATACATGAAAACATTATTCTAATAAACATGAAATTATAAATAATCGGTATATCCTATTTAAAATTACTATATCTCATAACCTAGGGGTATACATCAAATGAAAATGTGAGCATAAGTCCCAGTAAGGGGAAATAAGGGAAACAATTTACATGTGATTATGAGAATTTTTTATAAGAACTTAAGAAATATAATAAATGAATGATAAATGGTAAAATAGTAATATCATAGTGAAAATAACATGATTAATAACATAGAAATTTGGATATAACATTTAATTGATGAATTCATAAGAATATCATTAAGGTTTATCACCGAGGTGTCAATAAAATTACTAAGGTTATTCACCAAGGTATCATAAAACATGTCATATCCAGAGAATTAATTATTTACCCAATGAATTGGAGAAATATTTGGGAGAAAAATTAATTTGTATTAATTAATTCTTTCTAAAAATATCATAATAAAACATTTCACACATATCCCACGGATAATAAAAGAAACAGGTTTCATATCAAAATCATGGTGTTTTAGAAAGTTCTTAAAAACAATAGCCTTTTGTCATTTAAAACCCCCAAAAAATAAAGTCAGGTTTCATGTATATAAATTATAGAATAAAATAGGTCATTTTGAAATATATTTGGATAATCCTGGAAAATAAAGTAGTTTGGTTATTCAAAAAATCAAATCAAATAATTTCTTGAGAAAAAGAGTGAAATTTTGAGAATAAACTTCTATTGCTTAATGGGTATGAAACAGGGTTTTAAAAAACATTAAAAAGATAGGGGAAAAGGGTATACCATTCATAAAATAATATTCATACAGTATAGGGATATAATAAAATGGAGATAAGAATATAGTGTGAAAATTTTAAAGACATACCACATAAAAATAAAACATAAAAGGAAATGAGAAGTTGAGATTTCCCTAACCTTGAAGACTAACTCCTAAAACTCCATGATTGGGACCTTGGGTGCTTGAAAACACCTCAAGAGGAATCCTTTGGAGGTAATAATATTATAGATTCTTGGATAATGAATTTTTAATGGAAGTAAATGGATAAATGAATTGATATTTATAGTAAAATAGAGGGAGATTTTTATTAATTACCATGGACACCTTAGTAGTGGTATATGAAAAACCATGGGCTTTTTATTGGTATTTTACCATGTTATTGGACACTTAGGACACATATTACAACAAGTTAATCCAAAATAGTTGAGAAACATTTTATATTAGTTATTACATCATTATGATTTCATTAATCATACTAAAAACTCAAAACTGTATTTTTATTATTCACCTAAAGACAAAATATATTAGAAAACTCTCATGAATTCACCCTAACATAATTTCAATATTCAGACTTCAAATATGATATTTATTTTATAATAATATGTCTCTTAGTATGAGAAATTTAATTTAAATATAAAAATAATTATTTATTAAAAATAATAGCAGACATAACATGAATAGTAAAATTTCTCACACTAAAAAAATAGAATTATTTTAATATTTAAATTTAAATAAGAGTTTTTTAATAATAGTATTTCATTAAAATAATAATAATTAACAATAAATTAGTTTATTATAATATTTTTATCATTTCTGAAAAATACAATTTCTGTCCAAAAAATCAATATATCAAATTTTTTATATTTTTTAAGAAAAACCTAACTCAAAAGAGAATTGATGGAACCAAAATTTTATTTATAAAAAGGGATTATATAACATGTTACTAAGGTCTTGAAAAAACCCCTTATAACACACACATACAACCTAATGGTGAGGTGTGAGATAGTGGTGAACTCATAGGGAAGCTCGGCTAACCTCACCCAAGTGGTAATCTCCACTAACTTGAAATTCTCCTGGAGGAGATTTCATTAAAGCTTAACATGTTGAAGCACATCTTGGGATTAGTGAGGAGTGAAGCCCAAAGATACTATCTCCCTCCCATGTTCTTATAAATGGTCTTTGTACATCATGACTCTACCGGATGAGGCTATAAACTCTTCTTTATGCGTCAATTAACCATTATTATTTCTTTTTATAATACTAATTATATGATTAAAATTATTATTAAGATTATTTTTTCCAATGGTCATATTGACCAATGGTCATAATTAACCATTGGTTATATAACGATCAAAACCCAATGAACACATTTTAGTTATACTCACTTCATTATTTGATGGATGTAGTTTTGTGGTGTACTAAATAATATGACACACATTTTTCTGGAAACAATTATCATTCAAAAGGTTTTGGTTTTTACATTTTTTGGTTTGTTTTATGAGAAGTTTATAGATTTTTATAATTTTTTTTGAGAAGTTACTGTGAATTCAGATAAAGGAAGTGTTTTGAAAAGTTATTGATTGGATGCACTTGATTGGAATCAACTCATTGAAGGTGATAAAGTCTAATTTTTACATATATTAAATGTCTTAGACAAAGAATATGTTGAGTTAAATCTTATTAAAATGAATAAATTCAAATGTTTTTGAAATGAAATTATTTTTAAATTTGTTTCTAGGAAGTTGTAGAACATAGAAAACTTTTCAAAAAACAATGTGATGGAATTTCATGTTCCTAAAATTTCATGAAGAAGTCATGATACAAGATGGAGTTTGTATAATAAGAGAGAAATGATAATTTTTGGAGATTCAAAAATTGAAAATTTTCAAATATAGTTCATTGGATATAGAAGCAATAGATGTAGAATTTTTCAGACTAAAAGTTTGTATTAGATTAATTTTAGAGAAATTAAAAGTTGTTGATTGGACATAGTTAATTGGATACATGGAACCATACACACCTGATCAGACATGAATCATACTAGATGTTTTTTTTAATTTTGAGCTATTTTAAAATTTCACATGTGAAATAAATTTTTAGTTTTTGAACATACTGTATTTTAATTGCTGTGCATGAACGAAAGAGGAGATAATCATTTATTTGAATCAATAATATGGGGAAATATGAAGTTTTTCACTATATATGTTTATCAGATGAATATGTTGTTTGGAGTGTTGAAATTTTATATTGGATTGATATGATTGGACTAGAGTTTATTTTTCTGAAATATAATATTGTTTGAAACTAATTCATAAAAATATTTTTTGAGACCGATCCATTAGATGAGTTGCTGACATTTCTCTATCACATGAATTGTTGACATCGATCCATTAGAGGAGTTGTTAAAACTGATAAATCATTAGATATAGAGTTCCAATAGACACAATTCGATCAAATGAAAGTAGTTTTTAATGAATTATGAAGAAATAAGTATAAGAGTATAAAGTCTCTTTAAAAATTAAATGTTAGACATGTTAATGTTTTTACTAGATTTCCATTGTAGGTATTTTGATGTCTATATAAGTTTCAATAGTATACTTAAACATTTTCAACTATCCTTGAGAATTAGAGACTGTAATTTAATATGAATTTTTTTCCAATTGGGTCAATAACATCATAGTTTGTAAGTGTGTTTTTATATTTCATTTGGGTCAATAGTATAAGAATGGAAAAAAGTGTTCTAGACTAGGATTTTCTGGACTATAATTTATTGGGTGATGTTTTGAATTTTTAGAATTATTTTAAAGATTCAAGAAGATTTGAGAATTCACAAGAAAAATTGAGAAGATTTTAATTAGTCAATGATGAAGTTCAAATCTTAGTGAATTTTAGTGACTTGGAATTTTGATGAGTGGGAAAAACATTTCAGTTTCCCACCATTATTATTTCTCAAGCGCCTATAAATATAGAAGGAAATTACATAGGTAGTTAACACTGTTCATCCATTCTTAGAAGTTTTTACTCTGTAAAATTGGTGTAAAAAGTTTGTTTTTTGACTAAAGTTGTTTTGTCTTGAAGAAGAGTTTCCAGACAGAGGGTTCTAATCAAAAGATCAGACTGGAGATAGTTTAGATTACTGGATAGATGGAATTAGGCTAAGGTAATCTGTCTGAGCTTTAAGAATTTGTTTGAGAAGTACTAAATTGTTATATAGAAATAATATAAAGGCTTGGAATTTCACAAATAGAGAATTAGGCCATCGCATTGAGTCTATCATTTTGAATCGATTAGATGCTGGAAAATCTGATAGAGGCATATCATACTAAGATTCTGAATAGGCCTTTTATGGAGGAGTTTAACAAGTCAGATATTTTTTTGGCTCAATATTTTTTTTAAATTTTTTATTAAATTTTTGAGAGTTGGTATAATAATTTCTATAAAGATATAGAAGGTGTCTAATGGGAGTTAACAGAAGTTGTTTTCAATTTTTTGTAATAGTTAATTTCCCTAGACCCACGAGAGTGGCTATTATAAGGATGTAGGTTCTCACACTAAGGTCTAACCCTGTCGATCATGTCTTACTTGTTTAATTTTCTATTTCTTTCATGAACTTGAGTTTTCTATAATTTTATGAGAACGAAACTCTAACAAGTTTTAGGGTATAAATTCAAAAAAATTGAAATTTATAAAAATGAACAACTGATTCAACCCCCCTTCTCAGTTGTTATTCAATCTTTTGGAACTTCAAAATAAAAAAGTTGAAATTTAATGAAATATATTGAAATTAATCATAAATATTTATTAATTTTTTTTAATAAGAATGGAAAAAATGCTCCCATATTGAATTCATGGTTGAATAGAAATAAAAAATCACTAGAAGAATCAAAATTGTCCTCAATTATTTAAAAACATTTCATCCACTAAAATCTATAATTAAATTTTTAGAAATAGGAAATCTAAATACTATTTTTAGTACTTTGATGTGTGTCTAGTGGAATAGAATTTTTCATATTTAAATAACACTAAATAAAAGAACACATAATGTTTTACCTTTCCAAAATCAATTTAATAAAACAATTTCAATGAGATTAAATTAATGTTAATATTGAAAGATATATAGTTCAAAAAAAGTGATGATTTTCAAATTTGATTTCCTCCATAGATATTTTTAATTATTATTTTTTTAAATGAAATCTTTTGGTCAAATTTTTTTTTCATGATTTATAAAATTTATTTTACTTGAAATTTTTTAAAAGGCCAAAACACAATTCAATTTGCATCCATATAAACTTACAGACTTCTTATTTACCTCTAGGTGAATATACAAAAATATTTTAAAAGATAATAAATTGAAAAAACAGAATATATGGGTTGGAATAATAATTATAAATAATAAACAATGAACCATATATAAGTTATAAGAATATAAAATAAAAAGATCAACCTAGATTATGATTTTAATTTCATATCTTCTTTGGTGTCATATATTATTTGTTTAACACAAATGAAAAAAGTTCAAATTAAATGAAAGCTATAAAAATCACTCAACAAATTTCACAAAAAAAATAATATTTTTCTACTGGTTCTGGAAATAATGTCCCTCTATTGAATCCATGGTTTAATAGAAATGATTTGTCCCTTAAAAAAGTAAAACAATCCCTAATTCAAGGAAAATTTTTTCTACTGAAAAAGAAAATTGAAACATGAGAAATTAACATTTTAAAAACAATTTATGTTACTTTAGTGAGTGATAAATGAAATAATATTTATCATAGAGAAATACACCCTATCCACACTTAAAAATAAAATTTTTCCCAATTGTAAACTCTTTGGTGGAGGAGAAAATTTAAAACATTTCAGTTGAAAAGAATTTTTAAAATTTTGCATCTGAAGTGGTAGTTTTAAAGGGTGAAAATAAAAATCAAAATCAGGATGGCACAATTTCAGAGAATTTTTCCCACAAAAAAGTTAAAAATAATTTATACATATTCTAAATTGATAAGATGTAATTAATTTTTCAAATATTGGGATAAAATCATGTTGATCAGTGATTCCATCAAGCTATTAGGCAAGAACATATTCATTATGCTAAGTATGGTTTCAATGGATTTAAAAAATAATTTGAAACATAATTGGGAAAGGCATACATAATATCAAGAAATTAAAAATAGATTCTAATTGAAATAAGTTAATATAATAAGGGATTCCCAGCATACTTAGTTTTAAATAGTTAGAGATTTAAAACAACATTGAATACTCATAAACAACCCATGAATCTATAGAGAAATGTATAATAATTTTAGTAATAATAAATGATCATAATAAGGGATATATAAGTTAAAACACTACCCACTTAGTAATATATTTTCCTAATTTTTTTGTTCAACTAAGGATATCTTCCCTCATTTCTTCTAGCTAAATCTTCCTAGTTTATCAATTTTTAATAAAAATAATTTGAATTAATGTAAAATTAGATTCTAATAGTGAAATACCATAATAGATAAAATCAATGGTTGATTTTAAAGAAAAACTAATTCAGGAAGATCTCATATGATGATCCTTATTGCGGTAGATTGGATCCCTTATTGTAGTTAAACAAATAAAAATTCTTGTTAATTTGGAACCTAGTCATCTATTTTGTTAGACTAACATGATTGATCCTACATTTTCCTTTTATTTCTTTGGACTTATGTTATGACCTTCTCTCTTTATTCCATTTTGGCCTTACAAATGACTATTCCAAGTTACTAGACTCAACTCAAGTCAAACCAAGATAGATTCCCAAAAAAATGAGAACACTAGTGAAATAAGGGAAGAAAACTAAGAAAAATTATTTTTATTCAAGAAAATAAAAAAAAACAAAAATCGATGAGTATGGGTTGACACCCATAAAGAAATAAATTTTAACTCTTCAGTTAGAATCATTTAAATATCAAACCTCTTAAACATATACGGGAACCAAGCCTTTTTTATTCCAATTGAATTAATGTTCAAACCTTTTCTCATTAATTAATAAAGGTTGATTCTAAAATACTAAGATCTCTAAAGCTCCATTTATTAAAACTATAATAATTTGAAAGATCTTGACCATTTAGTTTTGAGTGTTCTAGGAAAAAGTTTATGTATGTAATTTAGGAGATACACTCTTTATCTAACCTGAAAATACTTAATTTAGATGATTGAGTCATGAAATAAATTTTCATTCTCTTTATATATCCTATAATTCCTACAGTATTCCCATACAATATCCTCTCAAACACTAATCTATAACAATATTCTCTCACTAGTAGATTTAAAATCAAAATTGAGGTTTTCCACAACTTAAAATGGCTTGTGTCAAAGCTCCTCAGGTAAATGAAATGATTTCCCAAAAGCAAACTAATAAGGAGAATGACCAATATAGTTTTAGTTATAGTCCTATATAGCCAAAATTCCTCATTCTACTTTAATAATGAGTATTTCCTTGAACCATAGATAGTTTTATCCAAAAAAAATTAACTCTCTATCTGAGGCTTCATCTTGACAACTTTAATATTAGTGATTAACAGTTATAGTTTTCTGCACCCAACCATATTTTTATCTTTAGGCCTTGATCTTTACATTCTTAAGGTGAGTACCATTTTTTATAATGAAACATTAGGCCACAAACAATCTATAAAATATTTTCTATATGATGAATTTCACCACACTACTATCATGATTATTAATGATATCCACAACCTCAACCCATTTAAAAACATAGTATGCAACCACTAATATATACTCATTCCCATGAGTATATGGGAAATGCCCCAAAAATTCCATCCCAAATAAAGAAAAAAATTTACCTTCAATAATTTCCTTCTAGATAAGTTATTATTTTGTTCCAAAATTTCACATTCATTGACAATTATCACACTCTACTACTAATATCCTTGTATCTTTGAAAAGTGTAGGATAATAAGAACAATATTGAAGAAATTTTTTGGTTGTTATTTCACTTCCATGGTGTCCTACCAAAAGTGACGAGTGGAATAATTTTAAAATTAAAAAAATATCTTCTTTGGGTACACACCTCCTATGGATTATGTCAGAACACCTTTTAGAAAACAAAGTGTCATCCCAAATATAGTATTTATGTTTTATATGAATTTATTTCTCTTATTATGTGTATGATCATTAGGAATCAATCCTATTGATAAAATAGTTAGAAAAGTATGAATACCGAGAATGTTTATTCACTAAAACAACAAGAATATTATTATTTGTTAAAGAAGAGTTTATCACTCTTATATCATCATTTTTTGTATCATCTATCATATTCATGTGGTCAAAAACTATACATTTAACCTATTGTTTATCTCTAATCTATAAGTAAAATTATTACATTAATAGGATCCATGTCCTTATCCTTGATTTTACATCATTCTTATACAATATGTACTTTAAGGAAACATAATTAGTGAACAATATAACCTTATACCTAATCAAGTATTGTCTTAATTTTTCAAGGGAATGAACAACTAATGAAAACTATTTCTTAGTTGTGTTATAATTATTTTGGTAATAATCTATGAATATAATAGAATAATACACCATATAAAGTGTATTTTCCTTCCCCAATTATAAAATGACCCTAAAAATAAGGTTACTAGTATCACACATTACACAAAAAGGGACTTCCACATCTAGGATAGTGATGATGGGTGAGGATGTAAGATTTTCCTTTTGTATATTGAATGATTCAAAACATCGTTTCATCAAAAAGGGAATATCTTTGATAAGGAGGGAATAAATAGGTCTAATTTTCCCTGAGATGTTCTTAATAAATCTATGGTAGAATCTAGTATGGCCTAGAAAACTTCTAACCCCTTGATTATTTTTGGATGGGTTAAATTTTGAATAAATTATATTTTGGAATTACTCAAATCTCTTCCACATTTTGAGATATTATGACAAAGAACATTGCCCTCAGTGACTATAAATTGGGTTTTTTCTATTTTAGATCAATATAGGTCTCTTTACACCTCTTAAAAACTAGTGCCACATTTTATAAACTTTGAAATATGCTTCCCACTATAGATAATTCATCCATAAAGACATCAATAATCATTTCAATCATATTTGACAAGATTTCCATCATCATATTTTAAAAGTGGAAAGGGAACCACATTATACAATAGGAACTCACTATTAAAAAGGGGGTGTGAATATTTTATTCTCCAGATGTCATAGGGATACTAGAATCTATTTGTAACCAGAATTACCATCCATAAAATAGAATAATTCATTCCTAGCTATCTACTCAAGAATTATCTCAATGAATAGAATAAGAAAGTTATTTGTTATATTAAAATGATTAAGCTTCCTAAAATCAATAAAAATTCTTTAATTAGTTACATTTATAACATAGACTTGTTCATATTTCTTAAGTTTAAATAGTGAAACCTCCATTTTTGGAAATACTTTGACTGGGCTAACCCAAGGGCTTTTATAAATGGAATAAATAATCCCATCATCAAGAAGTTTTATTAATTTTTATCTCATATATTATTTCATATTGGGATTCATCCTTCTTCGGTCCCCAACCTTGGTCTTATTATTGAGTTTCATAGAGATCATGTTCATGAAAAATGAAGGGCTAGTCCCTTTGATGTAAACCATATACCATCCTATAGTTGATTTATACCTTTCAAGACATCCAACAAAATACTCTATTGAATTCCCCCATAGCTTTTTAGATATGATAAATCGTAGTAAAGTGTTATCACAAAAAATGAGTATTTAAATATAGAAGGTAGTGGTTTGAGATCTAGTTATAGTGCTACATGGATGGAGGATAGACTCTTTGGTCTTTGTGGCCCAAGGTAATCAATGTATTTTTTAAAGAATGAATACAAGATAGAGGAATCATTATCTTAACTGTTTCCCAGATTTAAAAATACATATAATGAAAATAAAAATTTGGTTTAAATATTTTTTCCTTAGTAAAATGATAAAGGTGTTTAATAAATTAACCCTTATAAGTGAAAAAAGATCATTATCCTTACATAATTTGTACCTTATAAATGTTTTGGTAGATTTCAGAATTTTTTTAATCTATTCAATCATTATTAAAAACCATTCTTCAAAATCATAAAAGGTTTCTTCAATTTCTAGTGGTTTATATATATAGAATTTTTTAGTTTGTAGAGGAAACTTGTATTTCACAAAAACATTAAACATCTTGGTCTTCTCACCAAAATTCAAAATTAACTTCCCTTTAGAAACATTTGTAACTATTCCCATCATGGATAGAAAGGGTCTCCCTAAAATGATTGAAACCTATTTATTACATTCCTTTTCTAAAATTATTATGTCAGCCAGTAAAAAAATTTCCTTCCTCCAATGTTAAAGTCACCCACTCTTCCTATGTGGTGTGTAATGGAGTTTTAAACTAAATTAAAGACCATTGTGGTGGAATAATGGTGTCCCAATTTCTTCTATAAAATAGTTTGGACTATATATGATTTATGCTAGAACCAAGGAAACTAATGAAATTGACTTTTATACTATTTATAAATGTTCATGAGAAGAAAAAACTTCTCAGGCCTTCGATCCTATGTGGTAATCTACTATGATTAGTAGAACTAAACTACTCTATCTGGTTGTAGGTGAAAAAATCCTCTTGGGTTTTCTAATTCGAAACAATATTTTCATTTATTTTCAATTATGATGGGACCTGAACTAAATCATGAATGAATGGGATATTGAAATAATTTTTTAAACATCTCAAAATATTGGATCAGTTTAGGTTGTTGGTTATTCTTATTAATTATCTAAGGGAAATAGATGTTTGGGGATAAAATATTTAGTAATATGGGTGTCCAATCATGTTCTTACACAATATTTTCTTTTCCTTTATTATACGTAACTTTCAAGTCATTTACTTCTTGTTTTTTAGTTGGAACACAAGGATTTAACACAATTTATTTATTCAAAGTTTCACCTTAGGTTGTCCTAGGATCATTTCCTCCAACCAGATGGGTTATTAAACCAATATTGGTAGTTAAAACCAAAAAATTTCCCCTCATAATCATTTTAGTTGTGCTATGAAGATTACCCTAATATTTTATGTTAATTACTATAGATAAATGTACCATTTTTAATTATAAATTATACATCATAGCATCTATTTTGGGGTTTTTAGATTCATATTGGGATTTTTGGTTAGTCTCCTAAGAATCCATCCTACTAAAAATTTTATGTATGGGTCCTTCCATAATATTTTGGTGATTAGATGTTTTATCCTTGACTTGTTTTTTGAATTATTTTCTAGGCTACTATGGGGATTTGACTGTGGTAGTTTAATCATTAATTTCTCCATCCATAAAAAATAGGGTAGTTATTATACCCTTTATTATGATTATTGGAAAATTTGTTATATCTAACCTATATCCTTGGACCACAACTTGTAAATTTTTAACTTCTAAATATTGGGATAATATTTTAAAATTGGGAAAATAATTACTATAGTGGTTGAAATTTCCATATTGATGGAATTTCTCTATAAGGCATTGGTTCTAACATTGAATTAAAGTTTTATTTACAATTTTAGTGGAATTTTGATTCATTTAGGACTAGTTATGGTCCTTTATTTTGAAAAGTTGGGACTGTATTCCTAGACTTGATCCCACGGTTCACTCTCCTTATTAACTCTTATCCTTTGAGAATCATTGTGTTGTGAGTTGAGGGAAAGATTGTAGTAGATTTTTCAGTGTTCTATAGCTTTTTTAACTTTGCAGTTTCCTCCAAGATATTGGTCTACCAAGTTCGGGCCTCACGGTGAATAACCTTAATATAAGGCATCTATAATAAGATGGGAAGGGAGATGGTGATGAAAATATTTCATAATAAAGTCCCTAAATATATCCTTAGCCTTATGGAATTCCTCTACATCTACTTGGTAAAAGATATTGATTTTGTTTCTAAACTCCCCTTTATGCCTTCTATGGTTTCATTTCATGAAAAAGGAATTATAGAGTTGTTCCCAAGTTTCAAGGACATTATAATATAAATAAAGAAACTAGTACATATAATTTACATTTAAATATAAGAAAACAACTCTCATTTTGAGATCATCTTCACTTAAACCCCTAAATAGGTAATTACTGAACTATATTATAAAAATACTTAATGATGGAAAGGGAGTCCACATTAAGAATTCCATTGAATACATGAGTCAATGAGAGGTATGGGTGTTTTAATTAATAGTTTCATGATCTTGGGGATAAACTCATGCAATAATTTTTGCTGAATACTTATTGAAGTTGATAATTACTTATTATTAGACTCTATTTTTTTTTGAATTATATCAGGTTGTAGAAATTATGAATTCCCCACAGAGACTCTCTATTTCATTTATTCTCTTTTAAATTTGATTTTTTTATTTAAAGCACTTAAGTGTCGATGGATTTAAGGGACTATGGGATCTAAATTTTCAAACCAAGATTCAATGTGAATTCAATATATTATAATAAAAAATCAAGTGGTCTCCAATTTTTTTGTTTTTTTGAATAGATTGTGACAGTTTGTTTTTTATGTTTTTTTCTTAGTCTTAAAAATTATTCACTGATAATTATTCCAAAATTTTACCATCCTATTATTTTATGTTTGAAATTATTTATTTATTTTTCCCTACTTAACACTATTAATTTAGTAAGAAGTAGATGAACCCACAAGTTATGTTGTGAAAAATTTAATAAAAAAATCAATAGTGAAACACAATAAATAATATGTAGAAAATGAGATCGTGAGTGGTGTAATGATGAATCCGAAACAAATCCAGGAAAATAACAAAATAAAGAAAACCATAATTAATTATTTAGGTGAAATTATAATTTTATGCCATTAAAAGTTATATACCATCATTTATATGTGAAAACATTATTATGGAACCACATCAACTAAAATTCCAGCGCAAATGTCAAGTGGGTTGGATCTCAAATGGAATGTTCAAAAGTTTTTCTAACCATTAATATATAAAAGGATAAAGATGATGAATTTGGTTCCACTAAGATCAATTTGTCTTTGATATTGTTTTTTTATTCATTGGTTCAAACCTCTTTTCACAAGATTTTGGGAAAATATTTCATATAATTTGAAATTACAATCAAGATCAAGGATATTTAATCTTAAAGGCTTGGAATAAAAATTATTATAAGATAATGGGAAGGAATAAAAACATAGAAATGAATGTGTGTAAATTAATTAGATAAAGTAAATTTAAAATAAAATTATTTCCCCCAACAATATTTCTATCCAACCATCATTATTGAATTAACAAGATACAATATTGAACTCATGAAAAAAATTAGCAAAGAAAAAAAATGGGAAGAGGCATCTCTACGAAGAATTTCTAGTTCTTTCTATAGTTGCTGGATGAATAACTTGGTTCTCCACTATTTCTATCAATATCTAGATAATATTTATTATGATTTCATTAATTAAAGATATATGTCCCTCTATGAATGAAATATCTTCCCCATTTGGAAATTTGGGTGTGTACTAACTCAATATCCACAGTCAAGTCCTCCACTTCCCCTTGAATCCCAAATATCCAAATAGAGGCTACCACTATTGATTATCACCATTCTAAGTCTTGAGCCAAGATCCTTTAACAAATTTGGCATCCCCACAATATATTTTTGATCCTTTAGTGATGATTTGTTGGTGAGGTTCCTTGATCACATTTTTTAAGATCCCCCTTTGTTTGTGATTTTAGAATATTGGGATTTAATGTATTTCAATTACATTTTAATAGTATCATGAAATTGATTTAGTTATAACTTGAAAAAACACCCTTTACATGGGTCATTATTTACCCTTAAATTCTATAGTCTCGTGAAAATAATTCCCCCTTCAATAAGTCAAGAAAAAAATGTCCAAACTAAGAAATTAGCAATTAATCATGAACAAATTTCATGTAGATCATAAATATATTCACACATCAATGGTAGAATGACCAAGATTGGAAAATTTATAAGTTTTTCACTTTAATGATCACTCATTAATTACCTCAAAAAACTTGAAAACATTACTCCAAGTATTCACAACCACGATACTAAGAATGATCAAGGATCCCTCCTTCTTCGACCCTATAAACCAAGTGTAAAACCAGGAAAATAAAGAATATTCTTGCTCAATTTCATATCCTTGGTCCAAATCATTATTGATTGATGACTTAGATCTCTTTATTCCAAACACTAGATTTTCCTGGTTGATCTCCATCATCCTCATCTCCATTGAATTAGATTTTAACTCTAGATGAAGCCACTTGGATTGGATCATACAAACACTTTAGTTCTTCCTTTATCTGAGTTTCAGTCCATCCACTTCTTGAATCACATTTAGTATTCTACATACTCATTTTGGTGGGGAAAGAAATAGTATGTGGATATTATCCCATATGTTTTGTCTAGTTTGAGTTATCCTCTTCTTAAAATAGAGAACTAGGTGTCACAATCTATAATTCTTAAACTTGAAATAATCCCATTTTCCTTAGGTTCCTATCGTGGATCATTTGATTAGGTTTGGTAATAGTCCAACATTCGAACTAGGTATTTTATTTGTCTTAGAAACATGATGTAAAAGCAAAGAATCTAATGGAATTAATGTCTTCTGATCCCTTGATCATGATAGACTGACCTCCCTGGCTTCATAGGTCTCAATTTTCATCGATCTAGATCCTCTAGACTTCAACTGGTGTGCTTGAGTCTGATATGACTCACTTATTTCCTCCTCGTCTCTAGTTTTGATGACTTCAATAGAAATTTAGGAGTTTCATGAGCCTCTATTGGCTTTGGATCAATGTTTCTATTCACTTGAGACATTTTTAATCCTTTTATAAATGAGATCTATAATTCAAATTTAATTGTAGTTTTTAACTTAACTGGATATATGATCCTCATTTACATTTTGTTAGCACAAGTTCAGTTGATTGATCATGGTCTCACGATAGATCCCTAAAATAAAAGAAAAACTATTGTATATTGAAGGAATGGTAGTTTGAATCATTGTTATATGGTATTTCAAGCATGGTTATTTGGTAACATGGTATGGTTGATCCACATTTCTTATCATGGTAAGTTGGACTTCCCTCTTATAGTGGGTTGAATCACACACGATATGTTTATGTTAAATGTGTCGCTAATTGATGAGGTATATTGTGATATCCTTCCATTACCTTAACATGGTCACTTGAAATATTGTTCACGGTTGGTCAATTGAATGAATTGCTCTGATATTCTTACCTGAATCTTCTTACCAACAAATTAAAAAACTCTAAAAATTTATCAATTTAAAATATAAAATAAAAACTGAAAATGGATTAGAATAATGAAACTTGGATTTTTTAAAATAATAATATATTCCATAATTTATTTTTAAGTTAAAAGTAATGGAAAATTTAATAATCTAATTTTAGGTAAAAAAATTAGAATCACCTCAAAATATATTCTTTAAAGAAAGTTTCATCAAAATAATCCAAAGCAATTGTTTGTAACTAATATGGAATTCAATGTTGTAGACCATTTACTCATTTAGTAACCAAAATCCACTATTTTTAAATAAAACATCAATTAATTCTAACATGATCACAAATATATAAAGAGTGATTAAATTTATAAATAATATATTTAACATCACAAGTTTTAGAACCATGAAAATTAAAAATGAATTTTGAACTTTTTGTTTGGTGGATAGTTCAAATGGAAAAATATGTTTCAGAATAAAATTATGAGAGTTAGAACACTTAAAATTGTTATTTTTATGTAGTTTAATTCATGATGAGTGTCTCATGTTTTATATTGAGTTTTAGGAGCACTGATCATTAGAAGCCCAATTTTTGGGAAACCAATGGGAGGCAAATGGTTATCACATGGTCAGTGATAATTATACACTTTAATTATATGAGGCCTGGAGGGTGTCACATGGTTTAAAAGACCATGCAACCATGGTCACACAACTTAAAAATAAGTCTAAAATAAATTTCAGAGGAGGTAGAACAAGCTATGCAAGGTTTTTCAAACTGTGTGCTCAGCTGTGAAGAGACATTCCACCCTGGGCAGTGAGCCCGCACGATTGTTGCTCAATTTTCAAAATAGTGAGGCTCATTAGAGAACTATAATTTTCCATTTTTCACCTACCTAATTTATCACTTCTTCCCCTCTTTTCTTTTCCTCTCCATGCGCATCATCCCCCATGCCTGAAGCTCCCTCTTCCTCTCCTCTAGGAATTGAGATATCTACTCTATTTGAGTTTGAAATCACATGTTGTTCGTCACATTGAAAACCCCTCTAAAAGACTATGATTCATGCTTTCTCATTTCTTATTTTATCATGCCATAGTAGATGCTATTTAAATATGATATTTAATCCCATATTTTTCGAGAATTTTTCAATTTCATTGATTTCAATTAAATCATCTCAAATTGAAGATCTAGAATGGATGAGTGAATCCTCATAAGCATGTGGTAGGAACTTTATGTATTTTACCTTAAATCTCATTGTTCTATAAAATACAAAATTGTGAAAAACAAAAAATTCTCTATGTGTTGAAATAAATGTGGAATAGCTTAAATTAATTATATAAACTACGAATTAAAACCCTATTACCTAGTGGGTGGTCAGTGACCTTTACCTGAAGCACATCTTTTGGTGAGTTTGATTACATGATTTTACACCATCCCTGATTATTAATTAAACCACCCCTTGGGTGTGTCCTTAAAATTACTTTTCATGTATATAAATTCCCTAATGAGTTAAAATGGTTTATTTAAACACATCATTCGTAGACAATATACATTATTCTTGGCGTTATTAATTGAATAATATCTCTAATTGAATTATACTGGACACTGTTAACGAGATGAATCCTAATGAATTTTTTTATGATATGGGTGTTTCTCATTGAAATAATGTTGCTATAAATAGAATGGATAATTTCATAGTTAAATTTAAAATGATAAGGATTGTTTACCTTTCCACTATTTTATAATAAAACTAACCTTATGGTATACTATTTTATTTAGTGAAAATGTGATAATTATTTCGAGATAAATGAATTGTGTTATGGAATGGGTGCCTCCCCTGGTATTCTTGTTGTTTGTAAATGTTTTGGTTTAATGGTATAGTTTAAATTGATAATATAACGAATGATATCCTGGACAAAGTTATAACACTAAATGAATTATTATAATGAAGGTACATTGTGCCTTGAGAGATGTCAGGTTCCTCTTTATGGAACACCTTTTATAAGGGATCATTCGGAAAGTGAGACTAGCTATACCAAATTATTATAGAGGAACCTCATTTAGGGTTATAAACATAAAATTTTGAACCCCCTTGTCTGAGGATGATGGTCATTGTGATTCACATCACTTTGGATGTTGGACATGATTCTCCACACCCCAATGAATTGGATGTTGGGAATGATCCTTCTCCTTGCGAGTTTTGATACTCATGCATGACATCCTTTACTTATTATGATTATTGGGATTGACATTAATCTATATATTTGGCTATATATTTTACTAAGTATATATGAATATATATAAATACATATTTATATAATTATATATATATATTGACACATCATCAGTGATATTCTGGCATGGGCCAAAGCAGGTACTGTCGACCGAGTGTTCCTTTTAGAACCCAATCCAACATGTTTACATTTATATTTAATGTAATGAATTATTTAATTTACCTTAAAACTACCATATTTTATAGTCACAAACTATATTACATTTTACATAGTTTGTGGTGGACTATAGGGTTTATATCTTACCCTGTTTGGGCCCCCGTTTGGTACCCGGATAAACCTCATGGTTGTGGGATCTGGTTATGTCAAGTGTTGTTATTCTAG
Organism: Viscum album; assembly: GCA_963277665.1. Classification (NCBI taxonomy): domain Eukaryota; kingdom Viridiplantae; phylum Streptophyta; class Magnoliopsida; order Santalales; family Viscaceae; genus Viscum; species Viscum album. The sequence goes on along the minus strand of OY728159.1, from coordinate 2,052,190,326 downwards.
GACATGGGAGCTTAAGAGTACAATATTCAAATCGATCTTAGTACAATCATTGATATAGGATTAGGGATTTATTTCTTCTTATTATGCATTATTATATATTATCAGTTTTATGTAAATTTCTTGTATTTTGTAGAGTCACATGGACTTGTATTATTGTTTTATTTGGCATTGGACAACATATTATTTATTTATTTATTTTATTTTTAGTTATTATATTCTATTTATATGTTGTTTTTCATCTAAAAATTATATTATTTTATTATATATACCAAAAATATTCTCTAATCATGAGGATTTAATCTCACCACCATATCATCATTTGGCCCTCTCTTTTAGTTGAGATCCTCTAGCATATGGGGAGTCATGCTTGAGGCCTTTTGGTTGATTGTCTTGGGGAAACATTTTAATGGATCTTAGGTCGAAACGTTATAAAACAAAAACTATCACCAAAAACATTAAAATTTAATAAAAAATATTTAGAAACATATATGAGATTAAGGATACATCGATAATCCTTATTCTGTCTCAATTTATTTTTCAATCTATCTAAGATAAGCCCATAAATGTCACCCTCCGAAGCAGCACTAGTCTCTTGAAGAGTTAGATCATCCAACTGGGTAACCTCTTATAGTGCAGTTGTCATCTAATCCCCAAAAAGTTTCTTATCCTATCTCTATTCATTCCATATGATTCCACACCATGTGATTATTTAACTGGCTGATATTACATGTGTAACACTTTTTCATCTAGTCCCCACTATGAATGAACATTATAATTAATTGATAAGTATCTAGGTAGTTTCACTTCATATCTAACATCCAAAATAATAATAGTTAGTTCAACTAGTACATATAAATTTCAAGTCATTCTTTCATCATAAGTATCCACGAACTACCCTCTAACCAAAGTAATAAAATCCCCCACTTCAGGGATTGTAACCATCCCATATACAAGCTCTTGGGATGAGATGTGTGATAGAAGTTTCACTTCTTTAATAGAAGCTACAATAATTGCATCTTAGTCATCTAATTTTTGTATAATTTCATCCAATATACCATCACATGAAACCAAAAAACTACTATTCATAAAAAATAGAAAAAAATCTGATATCCAGAATACAACTATCAACTTGATTCTCCAAGCTGGGAAGGAGAACCATCAAACCATGAATAACACCCTAGAAAGGATCTCTTCCAACAAAAGGAATCAAGGCACCTACTTCGGAGACCATAGTAAGCCTCTCCATAATTTCATGTGATCGACTTCATGATAGAGACTAAGCCACATATCATACATTATAATATAATCATAAAGAAAAGGATTGAAATGAGTCACCACCTATAATATCCCATATCACATGGAATGAATGTATCAACCCAAAATTTTATTATATATTTATCCTTAAATAAATTTTATTGGATGGATTATTTTATATGAAACATTGAACTAAAATAAAAATTGTATATTTTATAATTATTAATTGTAGACATTATAATATAGCCATTCAATTAGCAAGTACAAATAGAAGTTTCCACATTATGAAATATATATTAATGGAATCAAGTAGTAGTAGTATTTGAAAAGACTATAATTTTTTAAAATTGGTAAGGATGTGGAATCACTGGGATTTTACCGAGAACAATACCAAGCTCAACTTCAATATGTATAGTTTCAATGAAATATCTTACGGGAGATGTTCAGGATTATGTAAATCACAATGAGATCCAAGTTAGCTAAATCACCTCCCTAAAGTGTGAAAATTTCTTATCATACCCTTAGATACTATTTAGAGGTATTTAGGGGGTTTTATAGTATTTAAGATAATAAAAGTATTTAATTATTAATGTAATGAATTATATTTATAAAAATGTACTCTCAAAATTCAGTTTATGCTTAAATAAACTATTTCTAAAAATTAATTTGTCACATTTCATGTTATTATATTAATTTTAAATATTATCACTTTTATTATTTGAATTTTAAAAAATAATCTTCATTTTCCTGATTAATTATTTGAAAATTATCATATGATGATTTTTTGGGATTTTTCCAAAAAAAATTATTTTTGTTGTGAATAATTAAAATACAATTTTAAGAATACCATAATGTTTATGGCATAATTCTGATATAATGATACGTAAAAGTATATTAAATTTTTTTATTGACAAAAAATTAAATTAATGATTTAAATAATCAATTTAAATTTAATATTTTGTATTTATAAATCTATTCTTGAGTTCTTAGAACCTAAGTTGTTTTGTATTCTAATAAAAAACTTTTTTGGTCATTCTAATTTATTTAAGTATTCATAATGATCCGTTAATTTTTTTCTTGATTTTAGAGTCACAAAAACATTATTATTTTTAAATTATAAATCAATAAATATTCAGGGAATAAATTATATCCATTATTTTGGTGAATATTCATTTTTATTCTTAAAAATTCATTTTTCTAAAAAAAAAATTTATAGTATTATGCGTAATTTTATTAAAATTTAATTTTACCTACTTTAGAAATCTAAGAGTGATTTTTTTTAAATTTTGAATTAAAATTTTCAAATTAAGTAATATGGACTATTTCATTTTCAGTCATATAAAAAAAAATTCCATTATAAAAGTTAGTCTCCTCGATAAAGGTTTAAATGGTTACAAGAGGTTAAATTAACATATAATTTTTAAAAAATCAAAAAACGTTATCTCTGGTTAATTGGATGAGTGTATTCTCAACCTACCTTATCCTATCTATAAATTTTTTTCTATTTTGTATAAAATTTACATGATTTTAAGTTTAATTTTTTTAATAGATGAGTATTTATAAAATCACCACTCCTCACATATTTAAAAGGACTACTTCACCACCCCACTTCTCGACACACTAAAACAATTCCACCTAAAAAAAATTAAAAACCTCTCCATAAAAATTTTAAATACATCCTATAGGTTTTGGTCTAACCAAATGGCTAATATATATATGCTTAAGGAGATCCCCAATTGATGATATCAAAGGAAGAGGTAATTATTTTTACTGAGTTATTTTAGGTTTTATTCTTCTTATAACTAATAGAAATATTATATAACCATCATAATATAATATAATAAGTATCATTACTATATTTAAATGTAATTCTTTATCATTAAATACCCATTTTATACTTTCCTCTCGTTCCTTATAAAATGAAAACGTTGCTCATGTTATGTGAAGACCACTGTATCCATGAAATAACATATTTAATTTTTCATCACCACCTTAAATGGACGGTTCTAATAATTAATTTAATAATTAAATTTTATATTTATTATATTATTATCATTCTAGAAATATAATTTGGACATTCTATTAATAATATTAATAATAAATCTTCATTGTAAGTCTAGCTATCTAAAATAAGCATAACAAGACACTTCTTAATTTGAACTTATTTTTGATAACCTATTTAACTATATAAATTTTATGATGATAAATAAAATATTTATCTATATTATATATATTATGAAACAATTATATAACCACTTTTACCATTGTCAACATACCAAAGCTGTTTTTGATGAATTGACTGAATAACCCCATGTGGTCGAGGAGAGAAATGATTATATAACAAATGAATGACATGCGATACTAAATAAACCTCAAAAAACTGAATTATACCTAAAAAATTATTTGAATAAATTATCTAATAAATTAAATTTATTTATTCCGGTGCTCATATCCACACAAACAATGATTCAACACTTTAGGCAAGGGTTTCCAGTCTCAATTTCACTTTATCGAGACATACATCATCACATACACCCATTTTCATTTATATAGTGAATATAATACCCCTTTGAAATATTATTTCATGAAACTATTTAAAATCATATTATTTTGAGTTCTATATCATGTTATTTCTTTCAACAAGGTTTAAATTTTAAAATTTGTAAACCGTTTCATTTTAAATAATTTCATCAAAAGTTATGAAGACTTTTACCCAAATATTTTTCATTAATATATATATTCTGTATAATTTCTCAATAATGTAATTCTATATTCATAAATAATTATTTGAGTCCATCATAAAAAATATTTTAAATTTTTTATAATGTTTTAATAATTATTTTTTTAATGTTTTTCATACAAGTTATTTTTGAATTTCATTATAATGGTATGAAATAAAAGTTTTTTCAGTTTATTTCTTGATCAAGTTTTCCTATTATTCTTTATGTTATTAATTATCAAGTTAAATTTCTATGTTTCCATTTTTTTCAAATAAAATATTATTCTCAATTTTCAATGATTTTTTTTATTTTTTTAAAAGTTACCAATTGGAAAATATATTTTTATAAATTTTCAAAGCATATTCCAAATTATTTTAAATTTTTTTTATATAAATCAATAATATTTAATGATTTTTTTATTTTTATATGTATATTACCTATTAATAATATATAACTTCTTACTTTGGATGGATTTTGATAATCTTTCAATGAAATTTTCCTGAAATCCACTACTTTTCCACAAGTTAATTAAGCTATGAAGAAATTATGAACACTCTCGTATTCATATGTAATATTTAATTATTTTTTATTGTTATGTAATGGTTGGGGTCCTATATATCCTTCCAATAAATTGTTTAATGTTTTATACCACATGAGATGATGATTATGTGCATGGACATGATTGTTGTTCATCTATGCCCAAAATTTGTTTCATGGACATGATTGGGTGCAACTATGTTTACAAATTTATTATTTCGTGTCAATATGTTCATGAAATAATATAATTTTATTTTTTCAAGTGATGGTATATGTTTTATGATTTTATTATTGTAATTTTATGATGTTATTATCTCATTCTATTATGGTTATCTCTTATGGGTCAATTATCCTATTGACCAGATATTTCTCCTGTGTTCATGTTATCTCACATGATTATGATCAAAACCATTATGATTCATTGATAAGTTTTTCCTTACTTAGCATTTGAGCTCATTGTTTCTTTTTTTTATCTTCCCCAGGAAATAATGTATAGGAATATATTTATATGTAATTTTTATATAGAGATGGTTGTGGGAGTTGTTGTAGAAATAACGTGTAATAATATGTTTATGTTTCAAATATCCAAAGTCACTAAACCTTTTATTCATGGTATTATGGGATAATTTGAGAGATAATTTTTAATTTATGAAATGGTTTTAAAATATTTTCATTTTATCTTGGACCACCTCTATTTGAATCAAATAATATATTAGTTATTTTTGGAAATTAGGCTAATAAGAATAAGATAATGTAACTTAAGGCAACCTAGGTTAAACCAAAATTTATATTGGTTGATTCAAAAGTGAACCAAATGGCATGTAATATAAGAGTAAATTGTATTAGATTAAGATATTCATAAGATAGAAAATAAAAATTAATAAAGTTTTTTACTCTTACTGTCTTTTCAAATTATTTTTTATTACTCATGGTAACCTATTTTGGGTTTAGTAAATGGATGGAATTTAGAGAAGCCGAGTTAATAATGGATACGATAGACAATTTAGTTATTTTACCATGATCAAACAAATGGGATATGATTTGGAGTGTAAATATTTATGTAGATGTTCACTCAAATATCTAAATCAATAAATAATAATGCAAACCATGTTGATCTCTCGAACACACCAATGATGTAGAAACATGTAATAGATTTCTTCATGCAGCAACATACAACTTAATTTAGTGAGTATTTAAACCCATCATTTTTATGAATTGGATTAATTACATAGATAATATATTTTATATTCTCTAATTATTGGTCTATGGGGATAGTTTTTAGTTTTTTATCACTTGGAAGGTGAGGTTTATTTATGACATACCCTCATTGAGAATAATAAAAAAAGTATAAAGTTGATTATATGGAATGAGAGGAGTTCAAGAAAATAATATTCACTAAAGTTTTCCATAGAAATCTTTAAATGAAAATGGATTCATAATTCCTAGTGTCAAAACAAATTTAGGATAAATCAATTAGAAACTATGAATTAAACTTCACAATACTCACTAGCTATACCTAAAATTTTATTAGAAAATTTTATATCAAGATCGATAAATTCATTAGTGGATTAAAGCAAATTCTTATAAATGAATTATTTATACAAGAATTTGATATATATTAATAAAATTTCTAATGTTAATTTAAGGTGAATACTAAAACTGGAGGTTCTCATCCTTCCCAAGGATTTGAAGACATGAAATAGAAAACAGGGTTATAGGGAAACTCAAATGAAAAATCACATAGAGGAAATAAATTAAAACTCTCTAAAAGGAATAAATATGGGAAAAATCACCATATAACATAATCAAAAGGAATATTATAAGGTTTTAATTTTGTAATGACAGGAAATTAAGATCTTGAATATCAAAGTGGGAAGAAGAAGATAGTCAATGGAATGGTGGAAAAGAATTCCCCAACTAATTTATTACCCACACTTCAACGATTCAAGTAAAAGTAGTTTAAGAATTATGAAAATACATTCCCCAATCCTAGGTATAACAAGAATAATAGGCAATAGAACCTTATATAACTTGGGAATAAAGAAGATAAATATAATCAATACTATTAAAGTGGTTCATGATAATGAATTTTTGAATGGTACACTTACTCTCAACTCCAAACTTTTACATATTTATTTGATTATGGTTCCACTCATTCTTGTATATCATGAAATTTTTCTAAGAATATTAAATCAAAAATATAAAAATTGGAAACTAAATTATTTGTGAAGACACTTAGTGGTTCATTTATTACATAAAAAGTATAAAAAGCTTCCCTAATTGAGGTTTGGGGGAAGGTGCATCAAGAAAATATAGTTCCTATTCCCTTAGTGGAATTCAATGTGATATAGGACATGTATTTGATTTCCTTATATATATATATATATCATATAAATTTACTGGATATGAATGTATCATTTTATATCTGAATCATCCCATTATCAAATATTGATTCAAGGATAATTATGAACACCCTTGGAATTAAATTTTATAATTTTGGTTATGATACCAAATAATGAAGGACTCTTAACTCAAATAGTTTGTAGAAAACTATACCTTGAAAGAATTAATATTATATTTGAGTATATATATGTATTACCCAATGAACTAAATAGTCTTCCCCTAGAACATGGGGTTGATTTTTCAAGTCAAATAATACCAATTTCTATGCCTATATTGAATAATACTTATCGAATGATGCCTATAGAATATGAAGTGTTGAAGAACAAACTTCAAGATAATTTAGATAATGGTTTTATACTCCTTAGTTATCATCTATGGGGTGAAATAGTAATTTTTTGAATAATATGGTTAGATAAATGCATTTTAACATTGATTAGCATGAACATACCGAAATGACAATCAAGAACAAGTATCCTCTATAACATATTGATGACATGCTTAATAAAATTAGATGGGTTCAAAACTTAATGAAGATTGAACCTCGATATGGATATCACTAATTAATGGTTAATAGGTAGGATATACCCAAGAATAACTTATATATGAGTTATGGACACTATTATTTCATATAAATTCCTCTCAGACATAAAAATTTCCCAAAAATATTCCCAGATATAATGAACAGTGTCATTATAAAATACCTCAATCATTTTTTAGTCTTTATAGATGGTATTATCATTTAATATAAGTATAAAGAAGATAAAAAATATAATTTTAGAAATTTTTTTAAAACATTGATAAGGTAAAACTATATACTGAATATAACATGTGAAAATTCTGGTTACAAAAATTATCATTCTTAGGTCGTGTAGTCAAATGTTAGAGCATATTTTTAGATCCTTCAAATATGGAGGTTATTGAACAATGGCCTGAACAGACCACTATAATCATGATTAAACTTTTTCTTGGGTTTTATGGATAATATTAATGATTTGTAAGAAATTTATCAATTCTATCAAATCCACTAGCCATGTTAACATGTAAGTGAGTAAAATTCCTATGGATAGAAGAATTTTATGAAATATTTTATGAGGTTAAAAAGAGTTTGGTTAATGTAAATATATTTAAGTTTACTTAAAATGGGAAAGGTTTTGTAATATATAGTGATTCTTTAAATAAATATTTGGGATGCATCTTCATGAAAAATAATAAGGTAATAAATTATTTCCGATGATAATTAAAGATCCATGAACAAAATTTCCCAAAACATGATGTGAATTTGTTAAGAGTTATATTTGAAATAATTATTTTATGTGATAATATCTATGTTTAAAGGTGTGATATATATACTGATAAAAATATAATAAATTATATACTCACATAGATTAATTTGAACATTTTCAAAAGGATATGGTTGTAGTTGATCAATCATTATGATTTTTTAACACATTACTATAATGGGAAGGAAAACAAGGTGGAATATACTCAATGAAGAAAGGATCACGCTACCCTATCTTTGATTAGGATTGAAAGGGTCCTAATATTTTTAAGTATTAAGAGAATAAATATTGAAATCATATATTATGATATGAAATCCATCCTTTTTAAAATTATTGCTCAACCATCCATTTATATAATGATTAAGGAAGTCCAAAATGGGGATATGGTGCTAGAGAAGAAGGTAGAAAATATTTTATAGTTCAACATTGAAAAAATGGAATTATAAGGTTTAGAACCTGAATATGTGTCTCATAAAAAAACAGTTTTGAAATTAAGTTTAGGATAATGAACAAAACTCATCACTATCTATTCATCCATGAAGAATTTATATTTATATAGAACTTAATTATCACTTATTGTGGGACAATATGGAGAGGGAGATTTTAGAGTATGTATCTTGACAGATGATATAAAAAAAGTAAAGGATGAATGTTAGAAATAAAATGGGATAATGAAAAAAATTTCTAAACCTTATGAAAGTGGTAAGAAATAAACATTTATTATTTCATTATCCTCCCTAAGATTCCAAAAGGGAATAATTACATCTTGTTAGTGGTGGATCGACTCACAAATTTGGTACAAATCATTATTATCTGAGAGGATTTATTACCCGATAAACTTTCCAATTTACATATAAGTGAAGGGGTTATGCTTCACAGTGTGCTAAATTTAATTGTATCTAATCAACATATAATGTTCAAATCAAAATTTTAATGATTCTACAAAAAATCACAAGATATAGAGATAAAATTTAGTATGCCCGATCACCCTAAAGAAAATGTATAATATGAAAAGACCATTCATACATTGGTATATATTTTCTGATACTAATAAATATAAGTAAAATGAAGTTGGGATCAACATATTTTTATGGTCAAGTTACCACTATAGAATACAAATGGTAGCATAAATTCTCTAAATAGGAAGATATATAGAAATATAATATGTTGTGATGAAGTTGTGGAGTGGAAAATGTTATGAAATGATATTATCTAAGAAATAATGGAGAAGTTTCGAACCATTAAATGAGATATTAAAGAAGAAAAAATTCTATAAATATCTATGATGTTAATATTCAATGAGGTCTAGTGTCCAGAGTGGATGAAAATGTGTTTTTTCTAGATATATCGTTGGAATCGGGTTAAGAGATTTGGGAAGAAGGGGAAGTTGATCCCCAGGAATATCAATCACTTCAAGATTCTTAATCATATCAGTGAAATAGATTATCTCTTATAAATCCATTATCATCTGCCAAAAGTATATTATGTGTCCCATGTTTTAATTTCGAGAAATTATAAACCAAATCCATCACATGTACTGAACTCAGAAGATGTTTAATTACAACACCATCTCTATTATGAGCAATAAACAGTGAATATACGTGATTGAAGAGATAAATTTATATGGAAAATACCCCCACCTATTAAATTTATTTTAGTAAAATAATATATTTGCAGAAACAACTTATCAATCTGATGATGTAATGATTCAAAAGTACCCTCAATTATTTTATCTAAGTATTGGAATTTTGAGGATGAAATTCTTTTTAAGGGGTAAAATGTTACAACCCAAGATTTTAGTATATACTTCACCTTAAATAAATATTGTTGAATAAATTTTATCATACACAACATCAAAATTTTTTTAAAACAGTTTGAAAGTATTAAATAGTACTATTATAATGTAGTCATTGAATTATAAGGAATAAATAATTTTAAACCCATTATGAACTATATAGAAATGGAATCGAGTAGTGAAATTCATCCTTATGATGTTCATTTTTATGATTTTGGAAAGAAAGTGGAATGACAAGTTTTTCCCCTATACCAAGACCAATATGAACATTGACAATTATTTCATGATAAAAATCACTTATTGGTGAAGTTGAGGCATGTGGAAATCACTAAGATATCCATTCTTGTTGACTCACAACCATTGAATACCACCATTGATTTTTTTACCCTTAGATATTATGAATAAGTATTGAGGGTTTTTAAAAGTATAATTTGAGACAATATAAACATTGAATTATTAGTGTAATAAATTATTATTATATAAATCAACTAATAAAAAATGATTTTATGATTAACAATATTGTTTAGAGAAATTTTATTCTATAGAATGTGTATCATATTAAAATTAATTTTTATCACTTTTATAATTATTTTTTTATAAAAAAAATTCATTTTTGGATTAATCATGTAAAAATTATCTTAGGGTAAATTTTTGTGTTTTTTTTCTAAAAAATTGGATTTTTAAGTGAATAGTGAAAATATAGTTTTTACAAATACCATATATTCTGTGATATCATTATTTTATAACCATGACTAAAAATATATGAAACATTTTTATTTTTAAAAAATTAATTTAAGGAGTAAAATAATTCATTTGAAATTAATGTATTGTATTTAAATAACTATGCTTGACTTTTCTAAACCTATGTTGTATTTTATTATAATAAAATACTATTTTGGTTTTTTGTTTTATTTAAGAATTCATAATGATAAATTATTATTTTTTATTTTTATCCAAATCAAAAAAATATTATTTATTTAATTATAAACCAAAAATATTATTTATATTATTTTGGTGTAAATTCATTTTTATTCCTAAAAGATATTTTTAAAACTACTTTTGTTGCGTTAAATGAAAATAAATTGAAATTATGTTTTACCACCCCTATAATAACATAATATTTTATAAGTGAGATTAAATTTTCAAATAAGTAAATACCTTATTAATAAATTAATTTATAGAAAAAAAGAACTACTTCAGTTATGATGGACCGTTGTAAGTTATATACTATTAGATTTAAAAGACCAATAAGCTTCATAACTGTTGATAATATAACAAATGTACAATGATCATTATGATTATTATATATTAAGGGTTATGATAAATCAAATTGACAAAGTAAAAGAAGCGATGGTCTCAACCCATAGGATCATACCCTATGAATCCCATTTATCAGAGCTTCAAAGGGATTTGTAATCATTTTAATTTTTACATAACCAATCCCAAGAAAATATTCAATAAATAAAGCATGCACAAAATCATTTTTGGGATAAGTTAAAGCTTGTAATGACCTCGAATTTTATAAATAAAATTATATTTATATTATTTAATTAAATGTCTTATGGATATAGAAAATACATGAAATTTTAAGTATTATATACAATTTTATTTAAAAGACCATTATGTTTCATTATTGTTGATAATATAGCCATTGAACCGTGATCACATGTCTAGTACAAATATAGGGTTTTAAGAAATCCTTTGGACACAGATAAAGGAAGTGATAGACACGAACAATAGGATAATTCCTTATGAATCCCATTTATCAGAGCTTCTGAGGTAGATATATTTTTTGAGCTATTTCCTAGACCAAACCGAAGCCGAGATCCAACAACTTAAGCATGAGAAAAACCATTTAGGGGAGAAGTTCAAGCTTATCGAGATCATGCCCTAAACTATGTTCATCGAGCGGCCTGAAGAAATCCACACCATCACACACCTTAATCATAGGGTATATGTTGGTGTAATAAATGTATAAGAATCAATACCATGAAATTATGATTATATACATTATTTTTTATAGAATAATGAATATACTTTCATTCTATTATTGTTACTTTGAAAATTATTTTTAAAGCATAAATAGTATTTTTGGTTAATATTCAATTAAGAAATCTATTTCGATGAATTAATTGATTTTTTAATTAAAAAATATTTTAATAAAATATTATTATTAAATTATGCTTATTAAATATAAATGATCGTATAATTTTTATGAAGTCAAATATAAATTTTATTAAGGTTCGAAAAGTGTTTTTTCTAAAACCCGTCAAATTTCAATAAATGTTGGATTTTATTTTAAAAGTAAAAATTCAAATATTTATAAAATTATTTAAATAAAAAGAATAATATTTTTTGAATCAGGAAGTCAAAATTATCCAATGGTGATTTTTTATTAATTTTTTAAGACATCCAGATTTTTGTGTAAAAATTAAATACTGTATAAATATATAATGTGTTTTATGACATCATAATGACCCAATAGTGATATAATAGAATATTATAAAAGTGATCTTTGGATAAATATACGTTTTTAAATTAAAATAATTTAATTTTAGGTTTATTTTATTTATTTTATAAATATGTAGTGAATTCTCCAAGACATATAAAATATTCTATGATTTTAAAATCATTTCCTTGAAAGTGTGACTCACCACCACATAATAAGGAGAAATATTTTAATATATTAGGTCCTTATAATTATAAAATAATTTATACCACTCCCCTTTTCTTGAAAATATTGGAAAAAACCATGGGATGGTTTTTGGTTTTGAATATTTTAGCGTGTAGTTTTAAAAACAAAAATAATAAAGAATCTCCCCACCTTTCCTATATAAACCCACCCAAGTACCCATTTCTCTTCACTAAATCTCTTTAAATATATAACACCCTCTTCCCCTACCCCCTAGAGTCCTATCAAGGCACCCAAGCTCCCAAGAAGCCCCCCCAATCCTTTGGGATCACACATCCAAATAAGGGATCTTCACCTTTCTCTCATCCTTTAAATTCAAGAACCTTTTTTATAATTAGTCTTTTAAATTTTAGTGGGTCATTTTTTTCATCATTTTATAATAAATTAACTAAAGTTATTTTTTTTAATGAGGTATCATTTATTCCCCTCATTTTGACCCTTACCTAAGCCGCTACTATGCCAAAATTTCGTAATGGTTCCTTCCTTTATTAATTTTTTCCAAGCTTCCTTATATTGTCACATCCTTTTATTTTCAATTAAAAATGATGCGGTATGTTTTTGAACCACCCCCATATATAAATTAATTTTTTAATGATGAGATACCCCTTTTTATCTCATTTATCCCTCCCATGTACTCCTGTTACCATGCCAATATTCAGTAAGGGATTTCTCTCTTCTCATTTCAATTCAAGAATTTATTTTATATTGTCCATATAAATTACATTTAATATGTTGGGATATTATATTACATGATCCCATTACTATATATTTAATTTATAAATTATGAGATACCACTCTCATGAACCCATTTTAAAAATTTCTATTTGACGTCGTTATGCTGCCGAAATTGCACCGCGATTTTCCAAGCCCAAAATCATCGTGTAGTGAATACCATACCAATTTATATATCAAGGGTATTCACCATTATGTTCATGTACTTATTTATTTTGGAATTACATGTATTTATTTCACATTCCTTATTCTTGTAATAAATTATTATGTTTAATGAATCCATTTTTTAGGATCTATGTGGCCAACTTATACATGAAAACAAAATTATTATGAAGGGTGCGCCCCGATAGCGCTCCAATGCATTGAGTAATGTTTAGTATCTGGATTCATTATGTGAAATGAGATTTTAATGATGATAATTAATGTAAAATTATGTTTTAATCATTCTATTTCATGTGAAATGATGGTTTACTCATGCCAATCCATGTGCAATGAGCCTTAACTCATGCTAATATCATGTTTTTTGTTGTTGCCACATTTCCATATTATGAATATCATGCTATATCATGAATTTATGTTCATATTTATTTTTCACTCCATTAATTTGCCTATTGACTAACATGTATTATATTACTCATGTTATTCCATGTTTATCCCCTTACTGGTCATTATTTCTCACCCTTTTCTGATGTATGTCCTTAGGTTATCCCTTACATCGCTAAGTACAAAGGAATGTTGTGGTCATGTAAAATAAGTTTTCAATAATGATGTGTATTTTATGTTTTAAGTTGTTAGGTAGTGTTCCTAATCCATAAATAAACTCTACCTATCAGTCTTTTGAGTTGTATTAAGTGAAAGTTTATGTAATAAATCATGTTTAAATATGAAATAAAGTGAATGTTTGTTATAGTAGGTATTAGAGGATATGTGTAGTTATTTTTAGGAATAGGATTAGAAAAATCTAGTGAAATCCTTAGGGATAAGACTAATTATAATAAATTAATACCTAAATTTTGGTGTGTATAGAGTAAGTGGTTTATTAAGAAAATACATCCCAATCTTGATAAGAACAAGTAGAGGGGGATCTACAGAAAAGTTTCTAAGGGTAAAACCCAAAAACACCGATTTGGGCTAGACTTGAACATGAACTAGGAAAAAACAACAGGACTTGCTGCACTCTTGGTTTGACACTCTCGGGGGATTTTCTTCGGTAAATTTATAATCTTAGTGTGAACCATTACCATGGGAAAAAAATATCCCCTAAGAATATACATTACAAAGTAGATCATGCATAACTTAGATCGAAGCCTAGAAATTCATAAGTTAAGGAGATAAATGCAATTTATAAGTTATCCATTTAATGTCATTAGATTACGCTTTATGGGGTTAAATATTTAAGATACTCATCCCTAATTTTCCTCTTATTCTAGCCAATGGCCGGTAATAGTAGGAATCATGATAACAACTGATGCAAAGATCAATGTGATGACTACCCTAATGATATGCCCAATATGATGGAAGTGGGAATTTCAAACTTTGTCATGATTCTCTCTTTCTTAACACTAGTTTTGAATAGAAATATGGGACAACATAAATGTATAGCCCCACCTAAGATACAACAAGTTACAATTAAGAGATTAATTAGACAATGGCATCCTACTTTCAATGGATCATCTGATCCCTCAATCTCCAGACAATGGATCAACTCCATCGACAAGATCTTCTATATCATTTAATGTTCCAAATAGGATACGACTCTTTTATATACTTATCATATGTAGGGTGAAGATGATTAATGGTGGAAATTGATTAAAAATGTGATGATTGAGGAAGAGATTAAGGTGATGGGATGAAAGGATTTTTTGATTTTTTTTGATAAATATTTTCCCCATACCCTGAAACTTAATATGGAAAGAAACTTCCTTGACCTAAAGAAAAATACAACAAATCCATTAGATCGTATGAGGAAAACATCACAGGACTTTAATGATATGCATATGGTTTTGTCATCACCCCTGGATACAAAGTGCGATGTTTCTTATGTGGGATAAATCCTAGTCTATGAAAAGACTTTTCAATCCCGAAATTTGATAGATATGAGGAAATTGTCCGATGTGACCTCAAAGTTCAGATGGAGATATAAAAATTTCAGGGGAATCGTGGGGATAAGAATCTGAAAGTGGATTTTAATTCTATAGGTCTGATGGATAAATCCAATGGTACAAATAAAGTACAGCACCCTGCTTATCAAAAGTATGGAAATAAGAACCCAGGAAATTGCCTAGGGGATCTAGGAAATTCTATAGATGTTTAAGAGAAGGCAACCTGACTAATAATTTCTAATAGAAGAAAACACTCAATGGGATAGAGGAAATTAATACTCTAGCTGTCACGACCCATCCCTGAGTCCCGTTCCATGACTACCCCAAGCCTACCTCTCATAGGACAGGGGCTGGCGACTAGCTCCAAGGCGTAAATCCCGACAAAAAGGGGAAGGAATTGACATTAAAAAGTAAACAAACACCATAGATTAAGCAAGTATAAGTATACACTAAGTAAAACTTGGTACAAAAGTAAGTGCGGAAAGTAAATGGTCTAGAATACAAACCCAAACTGAAAGTAAAGTACGGCTGGAAAGAAAGTACAACAGCTGAAAGTAAAGCAGCAATGTCGAGCTGTCCACTGGAAGTATCACCTGAAGGGTGGGTACAGATAACCTCCTCAGATCCTTGGGTCCAGCCGTCCGCTCCGTGTACGTCCCACCCAGTGGTCCACCTCCAGGTACCAACTTGCTCCACGAGCCTCAACCACGATCAGTGCTGTCCGTCATCTTCATCCAACACAACGTAGTGCGGGCATAGCCCGTGTAGGGGTGAGTATACGCTACTCAGTAGGGACCCCGAGACCCCCGAAGGTCTCCCAAAATCCACAAAGGATAATCCACAAAGGAAAGATACAATCATGAAGTAACATGTAACACTACTTAGGTATATTCCCATACATATACCTAAGTCATCAATTTCAGTTCGGCTCCAACATCTGAGACCAAGTTCAATCACGTCCACACAGGAAAACACAAACCAATCCACATAAGAAAGCACAACCCAATCCACATAAGAAAGCAATTAAATCATATCAAAGATAATTATTATAAGTCAAGACTCACCTCAAATAGGTATACTTATTCGTAAGGTGATAGAGATGATCATATATAGCCACTGATTCATCTAAACTGGGACCCACGTAGGATACTAAACCAGTTAAGATTTTAGACCCACATAGGATACAGAAAAGCTACTCTGCCAGACCCATGTAGTATAGCAAGAACAGAGTCAAACACTGCCATACCCACGTAGGATACAAGAATAATAGTCATCGCTGTCGAACCCACGGAGGTTTTCAGTACGGTCTTCATCGCTGCCGAAACCCACGGAGGATTTCAGTGCAGTCTTCATCACTGCCGAACCCATGGAGGATTTCAGTGCAGTCTTCCTCACTACTGAAGCCATGGAGGATTTCAGAGCAGTCTTCATCGCTGCCGAACCCATGGAGGATTTCAGTGCAGTCTTAATCGTCGTTGTAGTCGCAGTTAGCTCTAGAGTTCCCTCACACAGCATGCTCGATTCTGGGAGGGTCCGCTCCACGATCCAAAGGGTTAGATACATCAACTGACACGTAGTCCAGAGTTGATGTATCTCAAAGTTCCATCTTGATAATAGGAACTCAACGTGACAGACAACGCGTCAATCGGACGCCCGGTCTGAGAGTTATTGACTTTTTCCTTCCAGGGGCCCGATTAGTTTTTAAGTCAAAACCAACCCAACCGCACTCCAATTGCATCCGAACCTTGATCGGAGTAATCCAAAATGTCTGTCTCACTAAGAGGAATCCATCAAAGTCGACGACACGTCAATCGGACTTCCGGAGCTCAAGTTATAAGTGTTTCCGCTCCGAGGGCCCGGTTGGTTTCGTGTTCGAACCAACCTGGGTGTACCCAAAGTTCTTTGAAACATTGAGTGTAATATACTGAAACAACTGTCTCGCTCCAAGTATTTCATCCCAACTAACAGTGCATCTATCGGAGGTCCGTAGCCCAAGATATGGGAAAAATAACGAACCTATCCGGTTTTAGGGGGTTTTGGGCCCGGACCGACCCGGCCCGAGACCCCCTGGGTCGGCCTGAACCGGTTCGACCCAAACCGGTTCCAGGTCCGGACCATTAGGGCACGAAACAACCCAGTGGGCAGGGCCTGGCCCCACTGGCACGGCCTGGCCCGTCCTGGGCAGCCCGGCCTAGGCGGCCCGGCCTGGGCGGCCCGACCCTGTGCGGCCGGTTGGCCTAGCGCGGGCGCGGCCCGGTGTGGCCAGCTCGGCGCTGGCCAAGCCGAGAAGAAAAGGGGAGGGCGTACTGCCCCCCTGATTGAAACCGCATCCCCCACTTGGGGCTGCTCTCTTTTGGAAGCCCAGGGTTACGACCCCCAGGCTTCTCTGAAACCGGCCGGTTTGACCGGCCGGTGAGTCACCACAGAACCATCCTGTCCTGCCCCCTATGCACCAGCTCCCGGTGGCTCTGGCCGCCCTCTCCTGCTCCGCCGCGGCGCGACGGCGCTGCGCCCCTCTGCCGCGGCCCGCCCCGGCCGCTGCCCTTCATGGTTTTCCGGCACGGCGTGACGGTACTGCGCCCCTTCGCCACTGCCCGACTCCGGCCGCAGCTTTGTTCGGCCTCAACGGCGCAGCGTGACGACACCACGTTTCTTCGCTCGTTCCTCTTGCTTCCGCGCGGTGCCATTTCACCCCGCTGCCTTTGCTCATGCTGCAAGAGTACAACATCAAAAAGGGGGAGGAGGGTCGGCTGTGTTCGTGCGGTCCGACCTCCTCCCGTTATGACGATAACAGGCGGACAAAAAATAAAGACGAAGAATGGAAAAGAAAAATCCACGAAAATCAATTTAACCCCTACCTTGATGAAGTCGTCGAATGAGGTTTTTCATGGGAAAGAGACATCGCAGAAGATGGCGTCGCAGAAGGAGGATCATCGGCATCGCTGTACACGACGTCGCAGTACACAACATCGCGGTACACAACGTCATTGAGAAGAGGACCATCGGCATCGCGGTACACTACATCGCGTCGTCGATCTCCGAGGAATCAGCGTTATTCGTCATCCTTCGTCGGAGGTCGGCGTTTTTCATCGGTGACGGTGTGTTCTTCGCGTTCTTCAAGGAGGAAGATGAAGATTCCCAGGCTTGAGCAATTCCTATCCATCCTACTCGTACAACGAAATAACCCTTAAATAAATAATACTTTGTCGTATTTAATTAAAACACACAAGCCAACATTCAATTCGAAATTCAAAATGAATTCAAGAATTGATTACATTGAATAACTTAATTCAATTCATTAATTAAGAGAGTTGACTTGGTATTTAATAAGGGGGTGCGGGTGTGTTTCAAAAATAATGGGGGTTTGAGGAAGTTTAAATGGTGGGGCTCATGTGGGGCCCACATCACTAATATCATATCATTATGGGTTAGGATATAGTGGGTCCCACCTCAACTTCCATAAGTAGGTTTATACTACTTGGAACATAAAATAAATTTTTTTGCACAACTTTTATTTTATTCATTAGTTAACCCATTTTTTTTCTATAAAACCACACCCGAGAAAACGCAACTCCAGAAAAGGTGTTCCTAATCAATTATCGGCACTATGGTTTCATTGGTGCCCTCGTATTTCGATTCCGAGCACCGGTTCAAAAGTTAGGAAAATTCGCTCGTTCGTTCACTGATTATACCTGAGCTAAACTTCAGAACAGGATTCCAGGAACACCGGGTCTCGGAATCAGTTGTCGTCAGAAACTGCGTTCTTGTAAAATCCCAAAGAAAATTAAGAAAAAATTTCCCTTGAATTTTACGGGTCTTTACATTACTCCCACCTCAGGGATTTACGTCCCCGTCAAGATGCATCATAAACTAGGGGAACAAATGTGGGTACTGAGCATGCATCTGAGCCTCCCGCTCCCAAGTGCTCTCCTGTAGGTTCCCGTGCGGCCATCTGATGCACACTAGAGGAATCGATCATCCAAGTAGGACCCTCTCCTGTCGATCCTCGATCTCCATCGGGACCTTCGCAAAAGTTTTCCCATAGTCAATGTCCAACTCCCCATGGTCGATGATATGTGTCAGGTCATGCACGTATCTCCTCATCTGAGATATGTGGAAGACGTCGTGCACCCGGTGCAACTGAGGTGGTAGAGCCAGGCGATAAGCCACCTCGCCTATCCTGCTGAGTACCTGGAATGGTTCGATGAAGCGCGGAGATAACTTGTCGTCCCGGCCAAATCTCCATAATCCATGTCGGGGTGAGACCCGCAAGAAGACGTGGTCGCCATCCTCGAACTCTAGTGGCCTCCGCCTCCTATCAGCATAAGACTTATGATGGCTCTGAGCTGTCCTCATCCGCTCCTAGATGACATGGACCTTCTCTGTCATGGCATAGACCATCTCCGGTCCCACAAGTGCTGACTTCCCAGGGTCTGTACCGGACAGAGGTTATCTGCAAGGTCGGTCGTACAATGCCTCGTATGGTGCCATCCCGATGGTGGAGTTGTAGCTGTTGTTGTACGCGAACTCCACCAAGGGTAGGTGGTCCTCCCAGTTATGACCAAAGTTGAGGACACATGCATGGAGCATGTCGTCGAGAGTCTGAATAGTCCTCTCCATCTGACTATCCGTCTGAGGGTGAAAGGCGGTGCTCAGACATAGCTGTGTCCTGAATGCCTCCTGCAACTCATTCCAAATCCAAGAAGTAAAGTGAGCATCTCGATCGAAAACGATAGATGATGGCACACCATGAAGCCATACGATCTCATGAATGTAGAGGCTTCCCAAGCTCTCCACTAAGCCCTGCTCTCTGATGGGTAAGAAGTGAGCCGACTTGGTGAGTTGGTTGACAATCACCCAAATGGAGTCGTGACCTCTGGAAGTACGTGGAAGTCCAGTGACGAAATCCATAGATATCCCATCCCACTCCCACTCCGGGACCTCCAAGGGCTGCACCAAGCCTGCTGGTACCTAGTGCTCTACCTTCACCTGCTGACAGGTGTGGCATCGAGAAACGAACTCAGATGTAGCCTTCTTCATACCTGGCCACTAGTACTGAAATCTTAGATCCTGGTACATCTTCGCCACTCCTGGATGTACCACTAAAGGGGAAGTGTGAAACTCCCTCATCACTTCCTCTTGTAAAGAAGCCGATACCATGGTACGTCCTTTGAAAATCACGACGTGCTCTCCCCCCACAGAGAATCGATCAGGTGCCTGTCCTGAGGATATCTGTGCACGCCGCGTCTCACAGTCAACGTCCCCACGCTGTGCCTCTCTGACCCACTGAAGAAGTGGAGGAGTGACTGTGAGTGACTGAAGAAAGGATCCTCCATCTCTATCCACGAAGGATATCTGCAAAGCGGCTAGCTGAACCGTCGCCTCCCCGAGTAGCTGAATTCCCGTCCTCCTGCTAAGGGCATTGGGTACTATGTTCCCCTTTCCAAGAGTATAGACTATCTCAAAGTCATATTCCTAGAGGAACTCGAGCCATCTCCACTGTCTCAGATTCAGGTCCTTCTGCGAGAAGATGTACCTAAGACTCTGGTGGTCAGAGTATACTGTAAAGCGCTCTCGAATCAGGTAGTGTCACCATATCTTCAGAGCAAAGACCACTACTGCTAACTCCAGGTCATGGGTAGCGTAGATCTGCTCATGCTTCCTCAAATGATGTGATCCATAGGTGATCACTTCCCACTCCTGCATTAGGACACATCCAAGTCTGGTTCTTGATGCATCGCAGTAGACTACGTACCACACTCCCTCCTCCGGTAGCCTCAAGATAGGTGCGCTGGTCAATCTCTGTCTCAGCGACTGGAAGCTCTGCTGACATCTGTCTGACCACACTAAGGGTTTCCCCTTCTTCGTCAAAGCTGAGAGTGGTGCCACAAATTTGGAAAATCTGACACAAATCTTCAATAGTACCCAGCTAGACCCAAGAAACTCCGCACCTCCTTCACGCTCCTAGGTGGCTCCCAAGCTATCATTGACTTGATCTTCATAGGATACACCACACATCCCGCCTTAGAGGTGACGTGTCCCAAGAATTGGACCTCACATACCCAGAACTGACACTTCAGGAGCTTTCCATAAAGCTGGTGCTCTCTGAGTGTGTCTAGTACAACCTGCAAGTGGTAGGCGTGCTCCTCCTCAGTGGTCGAGTATATCAATATGTCGTCGACGAAGACCACGACAAATCGATCGAGGTATGGCTGAAAGATCATGTTCATGAGACCCATGAACACTGCTGAAGCGTTGGTTATGCCGAAAGGCATAACCAAGAACTCATAGTGGCCATACCGACATCTGAAGGCCGTCTTCTGCACGTCCTCATCTCGAACTCTGAGCTGATGATAGCCTGACCTAAGGTCTATCTTTGAGAACCACCATGCTCCCTTGAGCTGATCGAAGAGGCCTTCAATCCTTGGTAGTGGATACTTGTTCCTCACGGTCACATGGTTCAGGCGATGATAGTCGACACACAGTCGCAAGCTCCCTTCCGCCTTCTTAGTGAACAATATTGGGGAAGCCCAGGGTGAAACACTACGTTGGATGAATCCCTTGCTCTGCAAGTCCTCCAGCTGTACCCGTAGCTCTCGAAGCTCAACAGGAGACATCCGATATGCTGGAGTGGATATCAGGGCTGTCCCGGGGTATAGGTCAATATAAAAGTCTACCTATCTATGAGGAGGTAGTCCTGGAACATTGTCAGGAAAAACGTCTGCATACTGATCCACCACTACAGGAAAAATCGAAATCCGCACGTCAACTGCTCCTAGTATGAGGCTACCCAACTGATGAGTGATGGGCTGTCCTCTCCTCTGCGTGATTCCATCCTGCGCTACAAAGGCTACCTTCTCACCGGTGAAGGTGCACCTGCTCCCATCGGTGCGTACACACCACACCTTGCACCTAATACAGTCGATCTGAGCATGGACTATAGATAACCAATGCATTCCCAAGATAATGTTGTAAGGCCTCGACGCCGCTACAAGAAGATCCCAGCCGAAGCTCTCACCTCCTAGAGTAATCTCACACTACCGGCACCGGTGCGTAATCGTCGAGTCTGCTCCTGCAGGAGTCTCTATCCATAAGGATCGAGCCAACATCTCCATCGGAATATCCGAGCTCCGAACAAGGGAAGCGGCAATAAAAAAATGACTTGCTCCTATGTCTATAAGAACTGCAACAAGGGTGGAGTAGACACAGATAGTACCTCAAATCATCTCTGGCACACCATGGTGGTAGGCCTCCGCTGCCTAAAGCTGAGCCGGCCTCTGCCCGCCATCTCCCTGTGGTCGGGGTGGACCTCCTGGTGGTGGTGGTGGTAAAGCCTCAAAGCGTCTCCCACCACCTACTGCTCGGCCAGCTCCCCTACCTCATTTTACTTCTCTTGGAAGACCGCCACGGTCGACCCTCTACCTCTACCTGGGTGTCCCCTCAAACGTCTATTGCTCCTCTGCATGGCGGGTTGGGCAGTCACGAGCTATGTGGCACTCCCCGCCGCATGCGTAGCACTGTCTGCTCCTCGAAAGGATGGATCTACGCCGTGTGACCCGCACCTCTGAACCAATGTCCTGAGGTTGTATACCTAATGGTGCCGTCCACCTGGACCCCTGTGACTTCCGTCGACTGCAAAATGCAGATGACTCTGCTACGTGCCGCCCTGATGTAGGTCTCATTGTTGGCGTAGGCTCAGCAAGAAAGCTCTCTATGAGAAGGGCTTGCTCCAGTACTCCTGCCTGTGTTGGAATGCTGAGGGAGATCATCAATTCCCTGATCTGATGCCTCAGTCCCTGCTCGAAGGTCCGGGCTCAGAAGAATGGGTCATATACCATGTCCATCGAATAGAGTGAGAGATCAGTAAATCTCGATGAGTACTGGGCGACCGTCATGCTGCCCTGCCGTAGTTGTAGAATCTCCTGGATGCGCACCACATGGAGGGTGGCTGGGAAAAACTCCGAGCGAAAGAGTCTCTCAAAGTCCGTCCAGAGGAGATATGTCTCGTCGTGAACCTGGATCATCAAGCTCCACCATCTTCCTGCTTCCGCGTGCAGGAGGCTTGCTACAAGGATCACCATGAGGTTAGCTGGTGTCCCCACTAACCTGAAAACTCGCACAACCGCCACCAGCCAATCCTCGGCTGCCTGAGGGTCCGTCTCCCCGCGGAACCTGGGTGGTCTCTAACGCTAAAACTCATGTAGTGCACTAAGGCGACGTGCACTCTCAGCGGCAGGGGCTGGTGGCATTGGTGGCTCGGCGGGTAGTGGTACCGCCGGTGCCTCCGCTGAAAAAGGGCCCTGCACCGAGGCCTCGTCGCTCGGTGGGTTGTCGTCTCGCACAAAGCTCGGAACCCTAGCTGGCTGCTTTAGTGGGGCCATACTGAAAAGAAATAGGTGCGCCACGGTCAAACAGTATACCTGGTGAGCTGACACAAAGTAATCACAAAGAAAACTTTTGAAACACACATGCAATCAATGTTTTCGTGCATTGAGTCGGAAATCAGAAGTTAGGGTCCAGGTGTACAGATACGTTGGCCGCCGCACCAATACTGGACTCCCTGGACTGATAACCACACTCAATACCCTTAACACTATTTCTTCACATAGAAGAAAGATCAGAGTCCTGAGTTCTGTGGTAGAACCAAACTCCTCTGATACCAATTTGTCATGACCCATCCTCTAGTCATCTGCCGTGACTACCCCAAGCCTGCCTCCCATAGGCCAGGGGCTGGCGACTAGCACCAAGGCGTAAATCCCGACAAAATGGGGAAGGAATTTCATTTATAAAGTAAACAAACACCACAAAGTATGAAAGTAGAAGTATACACTAAGTAAAACTGGGTACAAAAGTAAGTGTGGAAAGTAAATGGGCCAGAATACAAACCCAAACTGAAAGTAAAGTACGAATGGAAAGAAAGTACAACAACTGAAAGTAATGAAACAACGTCGAGCCGTCCACTATAAGTCCCACATGAAGGGTGGGTACAGATAACCTCCTCAGCTCTGCGGGTTCAGCCATCCGCTCCGTGTACGTCCCGCCCAGTGGTCCACCTCCAGGTACCGACTTGATCCACAAGCCTCAACCACGATCAGCGCTGTCTGTCGTCTGCATCCAACACAACGTAGTGCAGGCATAGCCCGTGCAGGGGTGATTATACGCTACTCAAGAGGGACCCCAAGACCCCCGAAGGTCTCCCAGAATTTTACAAAGCATAATTCACAAAGGAAAGATACAATCACTAAGTAACATCCAACACTACATAAGTATATGCCCATAAATATACCTAAGTGATCAATTTCAGTTCGGCTCCAACATCCGAGCCCAAGTTCGATCACGTCCACACAGGAAAAAAAACCAATCCACATAGAAAATCACAACCCAATCCACATAGGAAAGAAAGTCTATCATATCGAAGATAATTATTGAAAGTCAAGACTCAGCTCACACAGGTATACTTGTTCGTAAGGTGATAGAGATGATCAGATATAGCCACTGATTCATCTAAGCTGGGACCCACGTATGATACTAAACCAGCTAAGCTGTTGGACCCACATAGGATACAGACCATCTACTCTTCCAGACCCACGTTGGATAGCAAGAATAGAGTAAAAAATTGCCAGACCCACATAGGATACAAGAACAGTAGTCATCGTCGTCGAACCCACGGTGGATTTCAGTACGGTCTTCATCGCTGCCAAACCCACAGAGGATTTTAGTGCCATCTTCATCACTGCCGAACCCACAGAGGATTTCAGGGTAGTCTTCATCGCTGCTGAACCAACGGAGGATTTCAAAACAGTCGTCATCGCTGCCGAACCCACGGAGGATTTTAGTGCAGTCTTCATTGTCGTCGCAGTTGCAGCCATCTCTAGGGTTCCCGCACACAGCATGCTCGATTCCGAGAGGGTCCGCTCCACGTTCCAAGGGGGTCAATACATCAACAGACATGTAGTCCGGAGATTATGTATCTCAATGTTCTGTCTTGATAAGAGGAACTCAACGTGACAGACGGTGGGTCAATCAGACACCCTGTCTGAGAGTTATTGGCCTTTTCGTTCCAGGGGTCTGGTTGGTTTTTAAGTCAAAACCAACCCGACCGCACTCCAACTGCATCCATACCTCGACCGAAGTTAGCCAAAAGGTCCGTCTCACTAAGAGGAATCCAACAAAGTCGACGACACGTCAATCGGACTTCCGGAGCTCAAGTTATAAGCGTTTCTGCTTCGAGGGCCCGGTTGGTTTCGTGTTCGAACCAACCTGGCTATACCCAATGTTATCCAAAACATTGAGTGTAATATACTGAAATGACCTTCTCGATCCAAGTGTCGTATCGAAACTTACGGTGTGTCGATCGGAGGTCCGTAGCCCAAGATATGGGCAAAATAACGAACCTGTCCTGTTTTAGGGGGTTTTGGGCCCGGACCAACCTGGCCCAAGACCCCCTAGGTCAGCCCAAACCGGGTCCGGGTCCGGCCCTTTAGGCTGCGGCCCGGCCCGGTGGGCACGGTCCCGCCCCATCCGGTGCTGCCCGGCCCAGCCGGTTGGCCTGGCATGGGCGCAGTCCGGTGTGGCCAGCTCGGCACTGGTTGAGCTGAGCGGGAAAGGGGGGGGGGAGGGCGCTTCCCCCATGATTGAAACCGCATCCCCCACGTGGGGGCTGCTCCCTTTTGCCAGTCGGGGGGTTACGACCCCCAGGCTTCTCGGAAACCGGCCGGTTTCACCGGCCGCTGAGTCACTGCGGGACCAGCCGGTCCCGCCCCCTGTGCACCGACGACCGGTGGCTCCGGGCACCCTCTCCAGCTCCGCCATGGCCAAAGGCTGTGGCCTTCGTCTGGTCAGCGCGGCACAAACGGTGCCGCGCCCCTTCATGGTTTTCCAGCGCGGCGCAACGGCGCCGCGCCCCATTGTCACGGCCCGACTCCGGCCGCAGCTTCGTTCGGCCTCAACGGCGTGGCGCGACGATGCCACACTTCTTCTCCCGTTCCTCTTTCTTCCACGCTGTGCCGTTGCACCGCGCTGCCTTTGCTCGTGCTGCAAGAGTACAACATCAAAAAGGGGGGGAGGGTCGTCCATGTTCGTGCGGTCCGATATCCTCCTGTTATGATGATAACAGGTAGCCATAAAATAAAGACGAAGAATGGAAAAGAAAAATCCATGAACATCAAGTTAACCCCAACCTCGATGAAGTCGTAGAACGAGGTTTGTCACGGGAAAGAGAAATCGTAGAAGACGGCGTTGCAGAAGGAGGATCGTCGGCGTCTCGGTACACGGCTTCGCAGTACACGACCTCACGAAGAATAGGACCGTCAGCATCTCGGTACACGACATCACTTCATCGATATATGAGGAATCAGTGTTATTCATCGTCCTTCATCGGAGGTCGGTGTTCTTCGTCAGTTAAGGTGTGTTCTTCGCATTCTTCAAGGAGGAAGTTGAAGATTCCCTGGATTGATCAATTCTTCTCCAACCTTCTCGCACAAAAAAATAACCCTTAAAGAAATAAGACTTTGTCTTATTTAATTAACACACACAAGCCAACATTCAATTTGAAATTCAAAATGAATTCAAGAATTGATTACATTGAATAACATAATTCAATTCATTAATTAAGAGAGTTGAATTGGTATTTAATAAAGGGGTGTGGGTGTATTATTAAAATAATGGGGGTTTGAGGAAGTTGAAATGGTGGGGCTCGTGCGGGGCCCACCTCACTAATATCCTATCAAGAGGGGTTAGGATATAGTGGGTCCCACCTCAACTTCCAATCATAGGTTTAAACTACTTAGAAAATAAAATAAAAATTGTTGCACAACTTTTATTTTATTCATTAGTTAACCCCTTTTTTAAAAAAAAACCACACCCAAGCAAACGAAACTCCAGAAAAGGTGTTCCTAAGAAATTACCAGCGTTGCGGTTTCATTGGTGCCCTCGTATTTCGATTCTGAGTAGCGGTTCAAAAGTTTGGAAAACCCGCTCATTCATTCACTGAACGTACCCGAGCTAAACTTTGGAACATGATTTCGGGCACACCGGGCCTCAGAATCAGGTGCCATCAGAAACTGCGTTCTTGTGAAATCCCAATGAAAATTAAGAAAAAATTTCCCTTGAATTTTACTGGTCTTTACACTATCCATACCTCAATGTGATTTTTATTGCTAAAACTGCAATGAACCATGGTGCTATGTGAACTAGTGACCTAAGACAAGTGTAATTGGAGGTAACCTACTACCTCTAAGGTAGCAGGGTGGGATTTTTCCATTACTAC
This sequence comes from Viscum album, assembly GCA_963277665.1. Classification (NCBI taxonomy): domain Eukaryota; kingdom Viridiplantae; phylum Streptophyta; class Magnoliopsida; order Santalales; family Viscaceae; genus Viscum; species Viscum album. The sequence goes on along the minus strand of OY728159.1, from coordinate 2,052,162,543 downwards.
TACTAATGTGAATAATCACAATGAAGAGGTGACTGGTATGCTGATTGTTCATTCAAGAATAACAAACATACTTTTTGATTTTGGTTCTACACATTCTTTTATACCCTAAAGGTTTTGTAGAATTATCCAAGCATCACCACAAAGCATGGAAGTAGAGATGTCGGTGAAAATGGAAAATAGAGAAATTATTTCATCCTATGTATATAAATCATCCCCTGTCACAATTTGTGGATTGAACTTCCCAGAAAACATTAGTATACTCCCTTTAGTGAAATTTGATGCAATTATTGGCATGGATTGGATTTCCCTCTATAGAGGCAACAAAAATTTCCATGAGAGGGAAATCACTACCCATATGGAGAATCGACCATTAATTATATACAAGTGTAAGGAGGAGGATGAATCCTCTTTAGCACCATCATCTTAAGCATGGATATTAAGGCCATATGAGAACGATTATATTTCTTAGATGATTCATTTTTTGAAAATAACCATCCTTGAAGACATCCCTATTGTGAGGGAATTCATTGATGTGTTTCCCTTGGAATTGTTTGGTCTTCCTCCTGGAAGAGATGTTGAATTATTGATTGATCTTATAACTGCGAGATTTCTAATATCCAAGAATCCATATGTAATGGATGTTGTGGATCTTGAGAAGCTAAAGAAAAAACTATAGTAGAATCTAGATAAAGGGTTTATACACCCAAGTGCTTCACTATGGGATGAAATAGTCCTTTTTATCAAGAAGAATGATGGTTCAATGCACATTTTCATTGATTATCGTGATCCTAAAAAATCATTATAAGGAAAAAGTATCATTTTACACGAATTCATGACTTTTTCAATTTGATACGTGGAGCACAATACTTCTCCAAGTTGGATCTACGATCAAGATATTCCCATGTAAGGGTGGATAAGGAGGTTATCCCTATGATTACTTTTTGTACAAGGTATAAGCACTATGAATTCATATTACTACCTTTTAGACTCACCATTGATCTAGAAATATTCATAGAATTGATGAATATACTATTTATAGATTACCTAGACAAATTTTTCGTACCATTTATAGACTATATTCTAATATACTCCAAAACCAAGGAAGAGCATTAAGAGAATCTGAGAATTGTGATAGAGACCTTATAGAAGGAGAAGATCTATGTAAAGTAAAAAAAGTGTGAGTTCTGGTTAATGGAAGTCTCATTCTAACTAAATATAATCAAAAGTAATGGGATATATTTGGATCATTCCAAAACAAAATCAATTGAGGGATGGAAGAGGGAAACATCTATGACGGATATAAGTAGCTTCCCTGGGTTAGCTAGATATTATCGCCGATTTTTGAGAAATTTCTCATGATTATCAATCCCTCTTAAGATGAAAACATGGAATGAAGTTATGTTTTATTAGAAGGATGAATGTGAAGAAATATTCATAGAGTTGAGGAAGAGTCTTGTCATAGCCCCTGTTCTCAAACTGTTCATAAGTGGAGATCTTTTCATAATCTTCAATGATGATTCAAAGAAGGGCATGGGTTGTGTGTTGATGCAGAATGACAAAGACATTGCATATGCCTCAAGGTAGTTTGAAATGCATGAGAAAAAAATCCCACGCCTGATCTGGAGTTGGAAGATATGATATTTTCATTGAAAATTTTGTGACATTATCTCATTGGGGAGAAGTGTGAAATTTATAAGGATCACAAAAGTCTCAAATATATATATTCGGACTGAAAGAGATGAATATGTTCCAACGACGATGGTTAGAGATCATCAAGGATTATGACTACTCAATCCATTACCACCCTAGGAAAGAGAATAAGGTGGCATATGCTCTAATTAGAGAGGACCCAAAAATTCTATCATTGATGATAATTGAAAAGGATCCAATCATCTTAGGTTTATTTTATTTATTTTATAAAGCCTTAATGAATCCTCCAAGATACATAAAATATTTCACGATTTTGAAATTATTTATTTGAAAGTTTGACTCACCTATGAATAAAAAAGGGAAATATTTTAATATATTAGGACCTTAGAATTATAAAATATTTTATACCACTTCCCTATTCTAGAAACCATGTGAAAAAACCATGGGATGGTTTTTGGTTTTGAATATTTAATTGTGTAGTGTCCAAAACCAAAAGAATAAATAATTCCCCCAACTTTCCTATATAAACCCACCCAATCACCCATATATCTTTACTCATGATTCTTAAATCTCGAACACCATCTGGAACCTACTCCCTAGATTCCTCCCAAGGCACCCCATGCTCCCAAGAAGCCTCCCCCAAGCCTTTGAGATCCCACATCCAAGTAAGAAATCTCCCTCTCTTAGTTTTCTTTTTAGCACCCCTTTTATGTATTGACTTTTAATTTCCATTTTCTTGATTAGGTATATGTTATTCCATATGTCATTGTTGTACATTAAATTTATACATGATGGTATCTTACTTTCACTCCCATTAAACCCCCCTATGATCCTTTAAACCCACCCGTTACTATACTAAAATTTCGTAAGGGATCTCTCTCTTCTCATTTCCTTTCAAGCATTCATTTTTTATTATGCATATATGTTCCATTTAACATGTTGGGATATTATGATCCCTTTAATATCCATACCATGTATAAATAATGATATACCCCTTTCTCTCTCATCAACCTAATTTATGAATTTCCATATGACACCATTATGTTGCCAAAATTGCACCGCAATTTTCCATGCCAAAATAATCACATAGTGAATACCATACCCATTAATATAGAAAGGGTATTCACCTTTATGCACAAATAATTATCAAATGGTTAATTAAATTCATTAATTCCATATTCCTTGATCAGGTAATAAATCATGTTGTTGAATGAATCCATGTTATATGATCTATGCAGCACACTTAAGCGTGATATTGAAATGATTATGATGGGTGAAACATGATAGCAATCCAATAAATTGGGTAATGTTTAGTATCATGATACATCATGTTGGGATAGTGGTTTACCTGATTACTTTATAGTAATTTTCCCACTATGTTGGGATAAGGGTTTACCTTATTCTGTTATGTTAATGATGTAACGTTTTAAGTTGTTGCTACATTTCCATGTTATGATAATCCTTCTTTACCATGCCTTTATATTCATATTTCTCTTATGCTCTATTGATATTCCTATTACCTAAAATTTATTGTATGCTTTATGTTATGACTTGTTTACTCCCTTACCAGGCTTTATAGCTCACCCTTTCCTTATGTATTTCCTCTGGTTATGCCATGCAATGCTAAGTATGAAAGAATGTTGTGGTTATGTAAAGGATTATTTCAATAAGGATATTTATTTCATGTTTTAAGTTGTTATGTAATGATCTTAAGCCTCAAACACACTATAAATCTTGATATTATAAGTGGTATTAACTGCATGTTTATGAAATAAATAATGTTTAAATATGAATTAAATAGTAGAGTTATTATAGTTGGTATCAGATGATAGGTTTAGTTATTTTTGGAATCAGTGTTAGAAAATTATAGTGAAGGCCTTAGGTATAAGACTAAGTATATGAAAAGAATCCCTAAATTTTGGTGAGTGTATAGTATGTTTTTTATTAAGAAAATGTATCCCCATCTGAATATTAGCAAGTAGAGGTGGCTCTGGCATAGATTTATTTGGGGGTAAAACCCGAAAACATCACTTTGAGATAGACTCGAATTGGAACTGGTGCATGAAAATGGGACTTTCTACACTCTTTCTTCGACACTCCTAGAGGATATGATTTGGTAAATTCATAATCTTAGTGTGAACCATTATTAAGAGAAAAAAATCCCCTAATAATATATATTAGGAAGTAAATCTGAGATAACTTTGATCTAAGCTTAGAAATTCATATGTTAAGGATATAAATTCAATTTATAAGTTATCCCTTTTTGTGATTTGATTCCCCTTTATGTGTTTAGTAGTTTAAAATATTTACCCCTAATTTTCCTTTTAATCTACCCAATGGCCATCAATAAAAGGAATCAAGCTAACAACTGATGCAAAGATCATTGTGATGGATTCTCTAATGAGATTCCCAATCCGATGGGAGTGGGAATATCAAAATTTATTGCAATACTATATATGTTAACTGATGTTTTTAAAGGAAACATGGATCAAGAGGAGATTCACCCCCCCCCCCAAGAATGAAGAAGTCACAATCGAGAGCTTCATGAGACAAAGACATCCTACTCTCAATGGATCATCTGATCCCTCAATCATCGAACAATGGATCAACTCCACTAAGATGATCTTATAAATCCTTTAATGTTACTAAAAAGAGATGGTTCTTATGGATACTTATCATATGGAGGGTTAATATGATCAATTCTGGAAATTGATCAAAAATACGAAGCCCATCTAAGATATTGAGACGATGGGATGAAAGGATTTCTAGAAAATGTTTTTTGATAAATATTTTCCCTACACCTTCCATCTTAATATTGGAAGATATTTCCTTAAACTCAAGAAAAAAGTTGAAGAATATATTAGGGTGTATGAGGAAAACATCTCCAAAATTTCACAATACGCCTCTATTTTTTTTACCCCTGAATGCAAGGTTGATTTCTTCTATAGTGGGATAAAAACTAGCCTATCGAAAGCCCTAGTGATCCACAACTTTGATAGATTTGAGGAGATTGTATAATGTGCCATCAAGTAGATATGGAGATTGTTTTATATCAAGGGTATCATGGGGATAATAAATGGAAAGTGGAATTTAATTCTAGCAGTCGGATGGATAAATGTAATGGTGCTAAAAAAATTCAGCACCCCACTTGTCAAAAGTGCAGAAAGAAGCACCCATGAAATTGTCTAAAGGGGATAAGGAAATGATTTAGGTGTGGGAATAAGGTCACCTAGATAGTGATTGCTCACAAGAAAAACCAATTATTATGATAGTGGAAAGGAACACTCCATTCGATCCTCAATGCATTGTTCATTACTACTACTGCGAAGAACCATATCACTTTGCGAACCAATTCCCTAAGCCATGGGTTTTAGGGGGAAACCAACAACCTACAAGGAAACAAGGGCGATCTTTTTTCTGTCACTACCAAAGATGTGAACCTTGAAAACGAAGTGGTTATAGGTACACTAGTTATTCATTCATAAATAGGGAACATAATTTTTGATTCTGGTTTAAAACATTCTTTTATATCCCAAAGGATTAGAAGAACAATCAAAACACCACCACAAAGCATGGAAGTAGAGACGTTAATAAAAATTAAAATGTGTAAATTATTGCATGATATGTGTATAACTACTTCCATATAACAATTTGTGGATTGAACTTCCCGAAAAACGTCATCATACTTCCTGTGGTGTAATTTAATGCAATTCTTGGCATGAATTGGATTTCCCTATATAGAGCGAACATTAATTACCATGAGATGTAAATCACTCTCCATATGGTGAATTGACCCCCAATTCTATAAAAGTTCAAGGATAAAGATAAATGTTCTTTAGAACCATCATCTCAAGCATGGATATTTCTGCCCTATGAGCACGTGTAACTTTCTTATATTATTTAGTCTAAGGAAAGAATCATCCTTGAAGACATGGCTATTTTGATGGAATTCACTGATGTATATCCCAAGGAATTTCTGGGTCTTCCTCCTAGAAGAGATGTTGAATTATAAATTGATCTTATACCTAGGGATTTTTCAATTCCCAAGACTCCATATAGTATGGCAGTGGTGGAGCTTGAGGAGTTAAATAAACAACTACAAGTGAATCTAGATAAAGTAATTATACACCCAATTGATTCACTATGGGGTGCACCAGTCCTATTCATCAAGAATAAGGACATGTTAATGCACATTTGTGTTGATTAGTGTGATCTCAATAAAATCATGATAAATAAAAAGTACCCTTTTCCAAAAAAATATGATTTGTTTGATTAGCTATTTGTAGCATAGTACTTCTCCAAGGTGGACCTACGGTCAGGATATTACTAAGTAATGGTGAAGAAGGAGGATATTACCAAGAATAATTTTTGTACATGGTACGAGCAATGTGAATTCATAGTAATGCCTTTTTGACTCACTAATGCTACAAAAATATTTATGGACTTGATTAATAGAGTATTAAGAGATTACCTCAAAAAAAATTTGGTAGTGTTTATAGAATATATTCTAATATACTTCAAAACAAAGGAGAAGCTTGATGAGTATCTGACTGTGCTAGAGACATTTTGAAATGAGAATCTCTATGAAACGAAAGTGTGGGTTTTGGTTTATGCTATTATTCTAATAGAATATCATGACAAAAATTGGGATATCTATGGATCCTTCCAAAATAAAAGAAATTGAGGGATGATCGAGGCCGACATCTATGATAGATATCCATAGATTCCTGGGGTTAACTGGATATTATCACTAATTTGTGAAAAATCTCTCATGAATAACAAATCATCTTACTAAGATAATTCAAAAGGGATTCAAGTTTTCTTAGAATGATGAATGTGAAGAAAGCTTCATGGAGTTGAATAGGAGTTTTATCACTTCCCCTGTGCTCAAACAACCCAAAAGTGAGGAGTTTTTTATAATATTCAATAATGATTCAAATAAGGGACTAGGATGTGTGTTGATGCAAATTAAAAAACTCATTACCTATGCCTCAAGGAAGTTGAAAATTCATGATCATAACTATCTTACACATGATCTAGAGTTTTCAACTATGATTTTTGTGTTGAAAATTTAGAGGCATTATCTCTTTGAGGAGAAGTGTGAAATATATATGGATAAAAAAAGTACCAAATATGTATTCACATAGAAAGAATTGAATACATACCAATGAATTTGGTTAGATCTCATGAAGGATTACGACTACTCAATCTGTTACCACCCTAGGAGTGCAAACAAGGTAACATATGATCTAAGTAGAAGGGACCCAGAAAATATATCATCTATGAGAATTAAGAAGGATCCAATATTCTTATACTTGATGAAGGTGGATATGGGAATCATAAATAAGTGAAAATCATAAATAATTTAACAAATTATTTCTAAACTAGCTCTTTTGGAATGGTTAAAGGATTATCAAAAAGATGATGTAAGAATTTAGAAGAAAGTGGAAACTATTATAAAATGGAAATACGCATATTTCAATGTTGATGAAGAAGGAATTGTGATATTTGGGTCAAGAAAATGTGTTCCATTAAATATGAAGTTAAAGAATGAGCTTTTTGATTATTCACATAGTTCAAATTTCTCCATTCTACCAAGAAACACGATGATGTATCAAGATCTCTAGGAGAAATATTGGTGGGATAACATGAAGAAATAGATCGCTAAATATAAATCAAAGTTCCTAGTATGTCAACAAGTGAATGACGAGAGGAATAAATATAAGGGGGTGATGAAACCATTACCCATACCAACATGGAAATAAGAAATCATCACCATTTAATTTATCATTGAACGTTTGAAGACATCAAAAGAAAACAATGCTATCTGGGTTATTTTGGATCATCTTATAGATAATGCACACTAAATTGAAATTTGAGAGGATTTATCATAGGATCAACAGGCATGGATATAGATCAGAGAAGTGGTATGCCTGCATGGAGTACCGGTGTCATTGTGTCCGATCAAGATTGAATATTCACCTCTATGTTCTGGAAGATTCTTTAATATGATCTTAACACCGAGTTGAACTTCATCCTAACCTATCACCTTCAAAATGATGGAAAATATAAGCAGACAATCCATACAATTGAGGACATGTTGAGAGCTTTCTCAATCGAATTCAAAGGTAGATGGGACCAACATCTTCCTTTGATGGTGTTCTCTTACAACAATAGTTTCCACTCAAGCATCCAAATGGATTCTTATGATGCCCTTTATGGGAAGAGGGGAAGAACACTTACATGTTGGGATGAAGTTGGGAAATGAAAACTTCAAGGTCTGGAAATGGTTGAATAAATAGTGGATAAGGTTAAGACCATCCAGCAATACATCAAAGCTGGCAAGAGTCAACAAAAGATCTATGTTGACAATCATCGATGAGACCTAGAGTTTGATGTTAGAGACATAGTATTCCTTTGAATATCTTCATGTAATAGTGTTATGATATTTGGGAATAAGGTAAAGCTTAGTCCAAGGTACATTGGCCCTTTTGATATCCTTGATTACATCGGATAAGTAGCCTATCAAATAGAACTCCCAAAAAACCTATCTCAAGTATATGATGTATTCCATGTTTCACTCTTGAGGAAGTATATACCTAACCCATCACATGTACTCAATCCATATATAGTACCATTGGAGAGTAAACTTTAATATAAGAAGAATATGATGAAGATCTTAGATTATAGAGAAAAAGTTATATTAAATAAGATGAAACAACTTATTAAGGTGTTATGGAGAAACCAAAAGTTTGCAGAAGAAACATGGGAACCGGAGGAAATGATGAAGTAGAGTTACCCTCATCTGTTTTACTGTGGGAAAAGGAAATTTCTAGGGAGAAATTTCATAAGGGGATAGGTTGTAATAACCCAAACATTTATGAATAAAATTCCCTTTCTTTTATTTAATTACTTGTCTTATGGATATATAAAACACATGCACCTTTTATTATTATATACAATTGTATTTAAAATAACATTAAGTATCATTACCATTGTTAATAAAGCCGTTGAATAGTAATCACATAAATAGTATAAATATAGGGTTTTAAGAAATCCTTTTGTTACATACAAAGGAAGTAATGGCCTCGACCAGTTGGATTGTTCCCTATGAATCCCATTTATTAGAGCTTCTGATAGGGATTGCATTTTTGGACATTGTCCTAGACCAATCCCAAGTTGATATCCAATAACTTATTCATGAACAAAACCATTTAGGAGAGAATTTCATGCTCATCGAAATCATGACCCAAACCATGTTCATCGAACAACTCTATGAAAGCCCCACCATTGCACACATTACACATAGGGCATATGATGGTTTAATAAAGGGATAAGTATCAATATCCTTGTAATATATTTATGTACATTATTTTTTATAGAATAATTAATATAATTTTATTCTATTATTTCTACTTTAAAAATGATTTTTAAAGAATAAATAGTATTTTTGGTTAATATTCAATTAAGAAATATATTTTGATGAATTAATGGATTTTTTAATTAAATAATATTTTAATAAATATTATTATTAAATTATTTGTATTAAATATAAATTATCATATAATTTTTATGAACTCAAACATAAATTTTATTAAGTTGTGTAAATTATTTTTTTCAAAACCTATTAATTTTCAATAAATGTCAGTTTTAATTTTAATAGTTAAAATTCAAATACGTAGAAAATTATTTAGATAAAATGAATATTATTTTTTGAATATGGATGTTGAAATTATCCAATAGTGTTTTTTTATAATTTTTGGAGGGAGTCGATTTTTTTGGTAAAAATTAAATATCGTATAAATATATAATGTGTTTTATAACATCATAATGACCCGATAGTTATTTAATAAAATATTATAAAAGTTATATTCAAAAAATATATTTTTTCATTTAAAATAATGTCATTTCAGGTTTATTTTATATATTTTATAAAGACTTAGTGAATCCTCCAAGACATATAAAATGTTTTAAGATTTTAAACACATTTACTAGAAAGTGTGACTCACCTCCATATGATCACGGGTAATATTTTAATATCTTAGGCCCTTATCCATATAAAATAATTTATTTCATTCCCCCTTTCTATAAACTAAAAAAAAATCCATGATATGGTTTTTGGTTTTGAATATTTTAGTGTGTAGTGTCCAATATCAAAATAATAATGAATTCCCCCACCTTTCCGATATATACCCACCCAAGCACCCATTTCTCTTCACTAAAGATCTTTAAATCTCAACCACCCCTTTTCCCCTACTCCCTAAATTCCTCTGAAGGCTCCCTTAATCTCCCAAAAATCCTCTCCCAAGCCTTCGGTATCACACATCCAAGTAAGGGATCCTCCCCTTTCTCTCTTATTTTCAATTCAAGAACCTTGTTCGAAACTATTTTTTTTTTAATTTTAATTGTTTATTTTATAATCCTTTTGTAATTAATTACCAACTATCCATTTTATGTTATTTTATTGAGGTGTCATTTATTCCCCCTCATTTTGATCCTTACCTAAGCCATTACTATGCCAGAATTCCGTACGGGTTCCTTCCTTTATAAATTTTTGTCCAAGTTTCATTATATTGTTACATACTTATATTTTCAATTAAAAATGACGTGGTCTGTTTTTTCACCTCCCCCATACTTACCTTTTTATGTTTTACTGATTAGATACCACTTTCTCTCTCATTAATCCCTCCCGTGTACACCCGTTACCATGCTGAAATACCATAATAGATTTCTCTCTTATCATTTAAATTTAGGAATTTCTTTTATATTATGCATATGAATTCCATTTAATATACCAGAATATTATATTAAATAACCCCCTTATTTTATATTTCACGTATAAATTATGAGATACCCATTTATCCCTCGTCAACCCATTTTATGAATTTGTATTTGACGTCGTTATGTTGATGAAATTGCTCCATTATTTTCCATGAAAAAATCATCATGTAGTGAATACCATTCACATTTCTCTATAAAAGGTATTCATAGTTATTCTCTTGTACTTTTTTATTAGGGACTTATGTGTTTTATTCCACATTCCTTGTTCATGGATTATATTATTATGTTTAATGAATCCATGTTTTATGATATATGTGGCCCACTTATACATAAAAACTAAATGATTATGAAAGGTGTGCCAAGATATCACTCCAATGCATTGGTTAATGTTTAGTATCATGATACGCCATGTGCAATGAGGCTTTAATCATTATAATTCAAGTGAAATTGGGGTTTACTCATGATAATTCATGTGAAATGAGGGTTTAATAAAGCTAATACATGTGCAATAATCCTTGGATTATGCTAATATCATGTTGTATGTTATTGCCACATTTCCATGTTATGAATATCATGTTATATCATACCTTTATGTTTATTTTTCTTTTGTGCTCCATTGGTATGCCTATTGATTAACATGTAATTTTTTCCACATGTTATTCCATTTTTATTCCCTTACTGGGATTTTTAGATCACCATTTTCTTATGTATGTCCTTAGGTTATCCCAAGCGTTGTTAAGTATAGATGAATGTTGTGGTCATGTAAAATAAGTGTTCAATAAAGATTCATATTTCATGTTTTAAGTTGTTATGTAATGTTCTTAAGCCCCGAATAAACCAGGCCTCTCAATATTCTAAGTTTTATTAAGGGAATGTTTATATAATAAATCATGTTTAAATATGAAATAAAGAAAATGGTTGTAATAGATCTTCTCGATATCACATCCTAAACCATGTTCTCCAAACCACCCTAAGAAAGTATCACCATCGAACACCTTACCCTTAGGGAGTATATTGGTGAAATAAGGGTTTATGTATATATACCCTAGTAATATGATTTTTTACATTTTATTTTTCATTAAATAATGATTATATTTTTCTATTTTTATTATCAATCTACAAATTATTATATAATGAGTTTGATAAAAAATTTATTTTGATACAGTGTAACTCAAATTGTATTTTTGGGAAATATATAGTTTCAATCAAGAAAATATTTTTGATGAATTCAATAATTTTTTATATAAATATTATTTTAATAAAATATTATAAGTAAATAATATTTATTTAAATATAGATTATAATATAATTTGATGAAGTCAAATGTATATTTTTAAGGGTTAGAAGCTGTTATCATCGTAAAAACCCATATTTTTAGTAAATAAGGATTTTTTATTTAAAAGTGTAAATTACCATATTTAGATTTTTTTTTGACTAAATAAATATTATTTTTGAAATCTACACATTGAAATTATCCATTGGTGAAATTTTCATAATTTTCTAAGATAGTCTATTTTTGGGGTAAAAAATTATAATGGTATAAATATATAGTATATATTGTGACATCATAAATGAAAAAATGACATAATAAATTCAATATTGATATAAAATGAAAAATTATATTTTCACCTTAAAATAATTTATTTTTAAAGTCACTTGATTTACATTTTTAACCCTTAATTAATCCTTAAAAATTTATATTATATTTTAAGGTTTTAAAATTAATTCTTTATGAACATAAAACACTTCTACATCACTAAGGGAATTATTTTAATAACTTTTTTAGCGATATAATATATTTAAAACAACTCTTATTTGGAATATACCATGGGAAAATACCAGGGGAAGTTTTGTAGTATTGATTAATTTATCGTATAGACTGCAAAACCTAATTTTAGAAGAAAATAAATAATCCCCCTATCTTTAATTATAAAAAACATCGATCCTTCCATTCCTCAACACTAAAAATCCTTGGAATAGAAATTTAATTGTCCTTTACCTCTATAAATCCCTCCCAAGGTGTTCTAAATCTCTTAAGAATCTCCTCCCAAGGTTTTAGAAGTGCCCTTTCAATGTAAAGGATCCTCTCTATCTACCATTTATTAAGGAACCTTCTTTATATTATGCCTTTTGATTCCCAATTTCTCATGTTTGGATATATTTTTAAGCATATATATTACTATTATTATGATTTATGAGTGATGAGAGACACCTTTCAGTCTCATTAAACCCTTCCATTAATATTTAGGTACTCCCGTTTTGCTTCCAAAATTCTGATGTAATTTTCCCTGACAAACGTCTGTGTAGTGAATACCCATCCCCATTTACACTCAAGGGTATTCACCTAGATGTAACCACCCTTATTTTACTAGGTAAATCAAGTTATATAACCCAATATCATTAATCAGATATTAAAAGTTATTAAAGGAGTTCTTATTTTGTACGATCAATGTAGCACACATATGAAAGTACATGAAATGAATGTGATGGGTGTGACCAAAATTATATAGCCATATAATCTGTTGGATAATGATTTAATATCATGAGATTAAATTTATGGTTAATGGGAGGTTATCATAATAACACAATGTTATGATATCTCCAAAGTTATCCTTGTCTTAAATTAATGATTCCATGTTTTATGTTGTTTCAACATTCCAATGATGCCATTATGTTATCACATTATATCATGCTTCGATGTTCAAGTTTAATATTATCACTCTTATTATGAAATATTAATATGTTTGTTGACTCAAATATACTATTTTAACTTATTCCATTCTTTTATTATTCACTTATTATGATTTAAATCTCACCTTTTTCTTTTTACACACCCAAGAAATCCCATGTAGTTTTTAAAGAGCAATGTAATTTTTCAAGAATGTTGTGGAGTTTTTTTAAATAATTTTGTGGTACCCATAATTCATGTTATTGTTTTACGTACTTAATTTCCAAAATAAAATTTTCCACACAATCTTCTAGGAATGTATTATGTGTGCCTTTAAAAAAGAAATCATGAATTAAGGAATATTAAAATATGAGTTCTCATAGTTGGTATCTGAAAAAAATATAGTTATTTTAGTGGATTAGGAATAAAAGACCCTAGTGAAATCCTTAGGGATAAGACTAAACACAATAAAACATCCCCAATTTTTTTAATGTATATCGTAAGTTTCTTCTAATTAAATATATCTCTTTCTAGATACTAAAAGTAGATGTGGCACTGCCAAAGTTATATATATGGGTAATGACTATGAAAAAGGGGAAATTGGGCTTGAATCGATCATCACCTAGTTCATAATAAAGAGGGATTACACCAAGTTTGACTCTCCTAGTGGATATGATTTTCTAGAGTCACAAGCTTATTTTTTAACCATTATTAAGTGAAAAAAATTCCCATAAGATTTTATGTTAGGAAATACACCATAGATAACATATATTGAAGCTAAGAAATTCCTAGGTTGAGGAATATATTTCATTTATGATTTATCCCTTAAATGTTTATAGTTTCCTTTTTATATGTTTAATAGTTTTAAAATTACCATCCTTAATTCTATTTTGGTTTAAGTAAATAAGTTGAACTATAATAAAACAGTGAATGGTAATATTATCATCCATTCACGAACATCAAATGTCCTTTGTGACTATGGTTCTACATGTTCTTTAATATCACACAAGTTTATTAAATCTATTTTCTTAATACCTTTAAACATGGAAGTCAAGTTATTATTGAAGATGGTAAATGGGTCCACTGTTTCATCCCATGTATATAACTCACCCACTTTCAAAATTTGTGGCTTGAATTTCCCTACAACAATTTTGATACTCCCTTTTGTATAATTTTATGCTATTCAGGGCAAGAATTGGTTTTCCTTGTATAGATCCAACATAAAATTTCTAGAGAATGAAATCACCCTTCATATAAAAAATAATCCTATAATTCTATATAAGTTCATAGAGGAGGATGAATCTCTTTTGGAATCATTATCTCTAAAATGGATAATATTGATTTGTGGGAAAGAATATCAACTTCAAATGTTTGAAACTATGGAAAATATCACCCCTGATGACATGACCATTGTATGGGAATTCACTGATGTGTTTCTAAAATAATTTTATGGTCTTCCTCATAGAATATAGGTTTAATTATCAATCGAACTTATACCTATATATTTTTTAATATCCCTGAATCCATAGAGAATGTTCACTTTTTCACTTTAAGAGCCAAAGAAGAAACTATAAAATAATTCAGATAAAGGGTTTATATAGCCAAGTATTTCACTATGGGGTGCACCAGTCCTTTTAAATATGAATAAGGATGAGTCAATGAACCTCTTCCTTGATTATCTTGAGCTCAACATGATCATTATAGAAAAATATTATCATCTTCAATGAGTTTTTGACTTTTTAATCATCTATGTGGATCCAAATGATTCTCTAAGGTGGATCATCAGTCAAGATATTATCAATTAATGGAGAAAAAGTAGGATATCCCCAATAATTATTTTCATACAAGGTATATCCACTATGAGTTCATTGTGATTTCCAAATGGACTCACGAATTCTCCAACTCTGTTCTTAGATTTGATGAATAATGTATATATGTATCAACTCAATTTCTTTGGTAATCTCTATAGATGATATTCTTAATAACTCCAAAAGAAATGAGTAACAAGAGGTGTATTTTAATGTTGTACTGAAAACCTTATGAAGATAAATGTCGAATGAAAATTATATTAAATGTGAGTTTTGGATAGATAAATTAATATTACTGATGCATGTTATCACCATGAAAGGAATTTTTGTGGATCCTTCAAAAACAGAAGTAATTGAATGGTGACCTATACCATTAACTATGATTGAAATCTATAGTTTCCTTAAATTAGTTTGGTACTGCAGTAAATTTTTGAGAAATTGATCATCATTTTCAAGAACAATAACCAATATAACTCACAAGGGAGTCATGTTTTTCTACACTGATGAATGAAAAGAGAGATTTAAAGTGTTCAAGAAGAGGATAATCACTACACCTTTACTCACATTACCCATTAGCGGGGAAGTATTTTTGATCCACAATGATGCATTTAAAAATTGATTGGGTTGTGTTATCAAGGAAGATGAAAATTTTATATCCTCTGCCTCCTGTCAATTAAATATCCATGAGAAAAACTAAAAAAACATGATCTAGAATTGATTATAGTGATCATCACACTGAATATTTGGAAGCATTATATCAATTGGGATAAGTGTGAAATATATATGGATTATGAAAGCCTCAAGTATATATTCACACAAAATGATCTCAATATGACCAAAAAAAGTGGTTATAGATTATTAAAGATTATGATTGTTCAATCCATTACCATTATTGAAAGGAAAAAAAGGGATATGATCTGAGTAGAAAATATCCCACAAACCAATCCATGATGAGTATATCAAGGGATCCATTATTCTTTAACATGCATATGATGTACATGGGAATAGTAAAATGAACTTCACATTACCTTATAACTACTCAACCATCCATTATTGAGAGGATCATGGTGTCCTATAAAGATAATGAGGTGATACAGATAAAAGTATAAAATATTTCAGAGTTAAAATTTTCTAAATATTTAGTTATAAGGTTTAGAACATGTATATTTGTCCCATCAGTACCAGAACTGAAGATGGAACTTCGGGATGATGTGCATAGCATACCCTTACCTATTCGTCCAGGAAACACTAATATTTATATACATCTGATGAAAAACCATTTGTGGGATAAAATATAGAGGGGGATTTAAGAATTTTTATCTCGATGCTTAGTATTCCCATAAGTTAAATCCAAGAGAAAGAAGTCTAAGGGTGTGATGAAACTGTTTCCCATACTAGTATGGACATGAAAAAACGTAACCATGGATTTTATTGTAGGAATACCCATGACATCTAAAGTCAATAATTCCATATTGGTGGTAGGAGATCACTTTAAAAAATGATTTCATTTAATTTATATCAAGTAATATTTATCTCTTTAACAGCTCGCCATTATATACTTATGGGAATTGTTCATACTTCATAGAGTGTCACATTCCTTTGTATCTGATTGACATCTGAGGTTTATCTAAAGGTTATGTAGATAACTTGATAAATAATTAGAGAGATATATTAGTTATAATATTACATATAATACTTAGATAGATGGTCAGTCTAACAGAACTTTTTAAACTCTAGAGGATATTCTAAGATCTTGTTCAATGGATTTAGAATGATGTTGAGATCAGAACCTTCCCCTACTGTGTAATTATCATATAATATTAGTTTCCAATCTAGTATTCAAAAGGAACATTATGAGGCTCAACATGGGAAGATATTTTAGACTCCAATATTCTAAGATGGAGATGAATTGTGGAAGCTTATGGGATTTTATCTTCTCTAGTAAATGATAGAGAAGGTTCAGACCATTCAACGTCATATGAAAGCCCTAAAAAGATGACAAAAAATATATGTGGAAAATAATTAAAAAGGCTTGGAGTTTGAGGTCATGGAAAAGGTTTCCTTTCTATGTCACCATGGAAGTATTTAATAAGGTTTAATAATGAGGGATAACCTATTTCTTTGAGATCCTTGACCACATCAGATCTATTTCCTATCTATTAGCACACCCACTTGTCCTATCTCAAGTACATGATGTGTTCCATATATTCGTCTTGAGTAAATACATACCAGAATCCTCACATGTACTAAATCTAGAGGTGGTACCATTGGATAATGACCTTTCATATAAGGAGAACTATGTAAAGATATTAGATCATAGATACTAAGTTCTACAAAACAAGGTAACTCACCTGGTCAAATTACTATGGTAAAACCGCAAGTTTATGGAAGAAACTTGGGAACTAGAAGATGCTATAAAAAAAGTATCATTATCTATTTTTTTGTATGAAGTGAAATTTATAAAGAGAAATTTCTAAATGTCATATGAATTTAATGACCAGATGTTTTAAACATGAAATTCTATTTTCTAATGAATAAATCCGTTATTATGAAATGAAATTATAGAAAACACATGAAATAATTTTGTAATCATGGTCAGTTATAAGTTATCACAAATAAAATTTAAAATACCATTAAATTTCATAAATTTAGATAATATAGGAATTTTATAGTGATTATTATTATTATAATATATTAAGGGTTATGTTAAATCCAATTGACACAGATGAAAGAAGTGATGGCCTGGACTAGCAGGATCATACCCTATGAAGCCCATTTATCTGAGCATTAATCGGACATGGTATCAATGGGGTTTTCCCTTGATCAAACTGAAGCTAATATTAAATAATTAAATTATGACAAAAACCATTTTTGGGATAAGTTCGAGCTTATCCAGATCACGACCCAAATCATGTTTCCTGAACCAAACTAAGAAGGTATCACTATCGCAAACCTTACCCTTAGTCCATACACTAGTGTGATAAGGGGTTATGTTTCTAAGTCACTAGTTATATGAATATTTACATTATATTTTTTTAAAAAAATTAGTACTATATTTATCCATTTATATTATTACTTAATAAATGAGTAAATAATAAGTTTGATAAAAATTATATTTGGATACGATAAAACTCAATATTTTGGGAAATATATAGTTTTAATAAATATTTTTTTGATGAATTAAATAAATATTTAAATAAATTTTACTTTAATGAAATATTATTATTAAATAATCTTTGTTTAAATATAAATGCTAATATGATTTTATTAAGTGAAATTTAATTTTTATAAGGTTTAGAAACTATTATCTTCATAAAAATCAATATTTTATAGTAAATAAAGATTTTGGTGTTAAATTATAAATTTTAACATTTAGAGTATTATTTTTATAAAATAAATATTATTTTAGAAATCATCATGTTGAAATTATCCAATGATGATTTTTTCATAATTTTATAGGACTATCAAATTTTTGGGTAAAAATTAAATATGTTATAAATATACGGTTTGTATTATGACATCATAAAAGGCCAAAAGGGATGTAAGAAATACTATAAAGACTATACACGACCCAAATTATGATTAAAATTTAAAATAATGTTTTTTTGAAGTTATTTGTTTAATTTCAAAAACCATTAATGAATCCTCAAAAATGTATATTATATTTTAGGTTTTTAAAATTAATTCTTTGTGAACATGAATCAATTACACATCAGTAGTAGAATTATTTTAATGATTTTAGTTGTTATAATTATAAAATATTTAAAAAACTACTATCTGGAAGAAACCATGGGCAAAAACCATGATAAAGTTTTTTTTGATTATTTTATTATATAGAGTCCAATACCTATGTTTAGAAATTTATAAATAATTCCCCTATATTTCATAATAAAAACTCACAAACCCCCAATTCTTCTTCAATAAAATCCCTTGGAGAAAGAATTTCAGTTACCTTTCCCTCTATATATCCCTCCCATGGTGTTACCAAGATCTCAAGAATCTCCTCCCAAGGTTTTAGAAGCACCCTCTCAAGGCAAGGGATCTTCTATTTCTCCTCTTCATTCAAGCACACTCTTTATATTATCCAATTTTATTTCCAATTTTTTAGGTTGGGATATATTTTTACACATAACCCATACTTTATTTATTATTTATATGTCATGATATATCACTTTCAATCTCATTAACCCTTCTATGAATCTTTATATATCGTTGTTATATTACCAAAATCATACTATAATTTTTCATGTTAAACATTTGTGTAGTGGATAACCATCCCTATTTTCACTCAAGTTAATTAAACTAGATAAAAATATACTTAATTTATTTAGTAACTACATTTATGTAACCCAAAAACTTTATTATAGGATTAAAAGTGATGAAATACATCCTTATGTTGTATGATCTATGTGGCAGAGTTATGAATGTATATAATATGAATGTGGTGGATCTGCCTGAAATTATATATCCCTCCAATGCATTGTGTAATGTTTTTATCTAATTATATACCTTATATGGCTCTTGGGAGGTGATATTAATCATAATATGTTATGAAGTATTTTTGGTTAGCCTTTACTTATATTTATGATGTCATGTTTAATATTGTTTCCACATTCCCATGTTGTCTTTATGTTGTCACCTTATATCATGATTCCATGTTCAAGTTGATGATTATCACCCCTATTATGTTACCTTCATATTCTTATTGACTCAAATATATTGTTTTAAATTTTTCTATGTTTTGTTTACTCCGTTATTGGGCTTTATATATCACCCCTTTCTTATATACAACCCCAAGTTATCAATGCAGTTTTAGAAGAGCAGTGGAATTTTAAGGGCATGTTGTGTATTTTTTTAAATAGTGTTTCTATAACCATGTTTCATGTTGTTGTGATATGTAACCAATTTAACAAAGACACTAGGCCTCACAATATTTTGGGATTTAATTATTTTTACCTTTATATTAAAAATCAGGAATTATGGTGTATTAAAATATTGGTGGTCATAAACCCTATAAATTGAATCTTGTAAAATGGTTTTAAAATTTTAAATACACTTGTTCAAATTAGGTAATAAGAACCATTTAAGTTTTATTAATAAAAAATAAATTACCATTATAAAATTTAGTCACCTCAGTAAAGGTTTAAATGGTTGAGAAGATGTTAAATTAAGATATTAAGCAATAAATATCACAAAATATTATATATAATTGATTGAATGAATGTATTAACAAACTTAAATATCTTATATTTGATATTTTTATATTTTAATAAACTTTAATTAACTGTGAATTTAATTTTATTGTAATATATGTGTATTCCCGACATTCCCATTGCTCTCATTTATAAAAGAATCCATTCACCACAATAATTATCCCCCAAAACATCCCATTTATAGAAAAATCTGTAATAAAATATCCTAAAAACTCTATATCACATTCTAGAGGTTATGGTCCCATAAAAAGGACAATCTATAAAGTCATAATGAGAGGGCAAAAAATAATATTTTAGGAATATATAATTTCTTACTGCCTTATTTCATATTTTTTTCTACTTATTCCACATTAAAATATTCTCAAAACATCCTAATATAATAAAATCAGTATCATTATTATACTAAAATTTTATTATATATATTAAATAACCATTATCTACCTTATTATCACTCTTTAAAAAAAATTAAAACTTCACTTTTGTTATGTGTGGACTACCGCCTCCATGAAACGATGTATTTCAGTTTTCATCACCAATAAACAAGGATGGATATAAAAATAAAATAAATATATAAATATGGTATTTATAACATTCTTATGATTCTTGAAACATATTTTTTACAATCTATTAATAGTATTAATAATAAATGGTCATTATAAATCTCAATACAAAAAATTAGCATATCGAGTCACTTATCATAATTTTAAGATTTTTTAAGAGCCAGTTAAACTATTTAAATTTTATAATATTTAAATGATAAATAAAATAATTATATAATTTTTTTTGATTATGAATCTATTCATTTACTCCTTTAAACGTGGTCAACATACCAAATCAAGTTTGGAATAATTGACTGAACAACCCCAAGTCACTGAGGAGAGAAAAGACTATACAATAAATGAATGATATATTACACTAAATGGAACCTAAAAAACAAAATATACATAAAATAATTATTAATAAATTATTTAATAAACTTAATTTGTTTTTAGGAGATTATATTCATACACCATGTGATTCAGGACTTACTTTAACTGTTTTTAGTCTTAACTTCACATCATTTAGTCATATATCATAATATGTAACTATTTTCATTTATATGGCATATATAGTACATATGTGACATATTATATCATGAATATCATTATAATAATAGTATTTTAAGTTTCCTATCAAGTTATTTATTTTATGGGGGTTTTGATTTTAAAATCGATAATGGTTTAATTTTAAATAATTTATTTAATAGTTTTAAAGTCTTTTACCCAACTCTTCTTCCTCCATATCCATATTCTTTATAATTTTTAAATAATGTTATTATATTTTTTTAAATTACTTTAAGAGGTCAATTTTTACTATTTTTTTACTTTCATTAAAAAGGATCATAAAATTAATCTTTTTTAATGTTTGTTCACATAGTTTTTTTTGAATTTCATTATAATGGTGTAAAAATGATGTTTTAATTAGTGTTTATCACTTAATAAATTTTTTCCCATGGTTATGTCTAATATTAAAAAAGTAGATTAAATTATAATTTTCTCATATTTTTAAATAAAATCCTCTTTGTATTGTTCAGTGAATTTTTCATTTTTTGATGTTTTCAAAATTAAAGCATATTTATTCTTATTTTTTACAACATATTTCTAATACTACTATGAAAGTGACTAACATCTATGTAAAATACATCAATTATTGTTATAATTTTCTAGGTATATTCCCTGATGACACCATACACCACCTTAATGTATATGGATTATGATGATGATTTTAAGAAATTTTCATTAATCTCATTTCTTTTCAATGGGTTAATTAAGCTATGAATGAATGTTGAACAATATAATGTTTTTATTGCATGCATAATTATTTTGTTTAATTATGTGATTGGTGGGGTACTATATATTCCTCTGATACATTGTTTAATGTTTTATACCTAATTATATAAAGATGTTCCATGGTTATATGATTGGTGTTGAGTATGTTTATAACATTGTACATGAACATGATTGGTGTTTAGCTATGTTCAAAACCTTTTCCTTGAAATAACCATAGTTTAGTTATGTTCGAAACTTTTTTCTAGGAAATTATTGGTCGTGAATATGTTCAAAATTTTATGATTTAATATTCCACTTTTTATTCTTCACACAAATCTTATGTTTCTAATCCATGGAATATTCTTTATATTTCCAGGATAGTTCTTTTATGATCCCGTGATCTCATGCCCTAATGAATATCTATTGTGATTCAGTAATCCTTTTAATCATAAATTTATCCCATGATCATTTTATCTCACATGATTATAATATATGACTTTATTAATCATTTATAAGTTTCCCCATATAGAAAATTTGATCACACTATTTATTTTTTTCCACCTTCATTGGAAATAATATGTCGGACTATGTGTAGATGATAGTTTTATGTAGAGATGATTGTGAGAGGTATTGAAGAAATAATTTTTAACAATATGTTTATATAAATAATATAAAAAGACACTAAAATTTTGGGGAATGGGATTATGAGATTATTTTTGTTATGTAATGTTTAATTTTTTTAAAGTTTTGAAAATATATTCATGTTTAACTTCAGCTGTCTAAATGGCCCAATAAAAATCCACAATAAATGTGACAACCTGTGACATTATGGGTTTTATTTTTATAAATATTTTTAAAATTTCATATGGTGTATGTATAATTATTAGAAATGGGTGACAAACCTAGGTAAAACCTATTAGAACATCATAAAGAGATGTTTTTAGACTCGAAGAGAACATATTGGATGGCATAATGGTTGATTTTTCAATAGAGGATTCATGGAGCATCCGTGGGTACTGAATCTGCCATCAGCTAGCTGGTATCCTCCATTGACTAAATAATGGGGTGTCTAGTCACCCAGTTTCCTAGAAAGTCTCCTAGAACAGCCGGTGGGGCTTGTTGGGCACGGTTTAAGCCAAGGTACTTTTGGTATTTTCCCCAACAAACCCCATTAGTTTTATCAGTGTTTTATTAGTTTTTAGAGACTCATTTAGATATTTTCTCATATATTTTTACCTAAAAGAGATCCTATTAACCTAGGGTGGGTTTTGTTGTGATCCAATGGAGAATCTGGGTGAGATCATGCAATCTTCTTCAATATTGGTTTCCCTCTTCCTCTTATAGTGGTGGATCATGTTGTCGTTAATCATGGATGATCCTGTTGATTTTTTAATCCTTTAGATACTTTTTTGAAATGGTTATCCGGGATAATATTCTGATTGATCATATTGATCAACATTTGGCTCTTGGAATGACCTCGATTAGTGAACTGAATGATAATTATAGAGGATCTGGATGTAATCATGTGATATCGATATAGATTTCGATTAAAATGGCTAGAGAATATCTCATGATGATTAAAATTTTTCATTGATGGTAATTTAGATTAATTTATGTCCCTTGATAATTTTTTCTATGGTTTTTTTCAAATTGTGTCAAATTGGCCATCAAAACATGGAAATGATTTGGGGATTTTACTCATATTTTAATTAAGAGTGTGTTTAGAGTGACTCAAACTCTGTTTCATGACATTATGGATAAGGTAAAATGTTTGGATGGATTATTCCCAATGGTTCAAATTTAATTATATTAAATTAGTCATTGTATTATTTATGTATGATGTGGATTTTTCTCATATTTAAGTTGGAAGTGAAAAATAAAACTTCCATGGATAGTTGGTCATGGTTTGGACTGGGAAGTGGTATCCATTAAGTCTTTTGGAATGGGATCCTTTTGGTTATGAATTTTAGTTCTTTTAAAATTTTAATTAATTATATTTTTTTTATAATTATTTAGTTGAAATGATTTTTTATGAGAATAAGATCATAGAGAAAATTGGAGGCCAAATTTACTTAGACTACTGAAATAAACCCACTGGGATTTTATTGGATACGAGTTGTCTTCATTTATGGTAGGGGGCCTCATTTAATCTTCCATTTTATTTAGTCATGGTTTATTGGCATGTGATATGAGTCTATCCACATAGAAAAATAGCCCACAAATTTATAACCCTGTTCTGAATGAGTATAACTTAATTAATTATGGATCCTAAAGTCTTAATTATTTAAAGGGATCATGCCTAATTATTAATTAATTAATTACCCTTAAGTATTAATTAATTAAAGGAATTGACCCTAATGTAATTTTACAATGTGCCAAGGATCATGATGGATTCCTATGAACTAGCTTGATATCAACTACTTATGGACAATGATTGATCACTAATGAGTTCCTAAAACTACATGGACACCATGAGTGGTGTTATTGTGATACTTGATGCCAAGTAAGATAACTTGTGTCAGTAGTATTATTTTATAGAATATTAAACCATGTTTTATTATGATCACATGTGTAACTCCTATGAATCATGATGATATTCCATTATCTGTTTGTATATGCACTGTTGTTTCCTTGATGTGATACTTGTTTTGGAATAGCTTGTTGACTATGCTTGATAGTGATTTCATGTGAGTGCTTATGTATTCTGTGAGACCCTTTATTGTTATTATTATTTCATTAATCATTCCTATATAGCTTGATTCACCATAATTAATGTTGATCATATATAGTTTTTATTGATAATGCCTTCTCATGATGATATTATATGATATAACTTGTGTTCTTTATACTACTGTTTATATTACCATAATTTTTGAGATTTTTATTGTTACTCATGAATGGTGAATTTCCATCATGTGATTACCCTTTAAAGGGTGAGCATTCATGATAAACGATGATGATGGTGGTGGACCCTACATAGAGTAGGAGCATGTTAGACTTATTTTACAGCCTAGAACTTGATTCAATGAGGATATAGAGTAATGTTTCAAAACATGATTATTTATGGATTTCAAGTAACACTTTGACTCAATGCCATGATGATATCAAGTAACATGTTCATAAGATTTATTAAGAACCATATCTTTATTACACATTAATTCATGATATATTACATAGGTTTACCCATAACACATCCTGGAAGACTGAAAAGTCTAAAGTATTTAGGAATTAGGTACATTACATGATAACTTAAAAGTAAGAATACATATCCATTTTTGAAAACCTTTTTAACATGCTAATATTATTCCATCCTACTTAAAACTATATGGGATAACCTAGGGAAATACATAAGAAACGGGTGAGATGTAAAGCCTATAAAGGGAGTAAACATGGGGTAATATGAAGAAAGTATTTCGTGTTAGACAATAGTCATATAAATGAGACATAAAAGGGTAGAGAGAAAAAACATAAACAATAAGGCATGATATAACATGACAATATAAAGGTATCATGGGAAAATGTGTCAACAACTTAAAACATGGAATCATAAACATAGTTCAAGGATAAATGCCAAAAAACCATGATGGAAAATGTCCCATGATTTATTAGGTACACTCCTTAATCCATTGAATGATGCATCATGAGTCTAAAACATTACCAAATACATTGGTGTGCTATATAATTTTGGGTGCACCCATCACTTTCATTTCCTTCACATGCATATGTGTGCCACATAGATCATATAACATGGTTTCATTTATAATAAAATTTTATTCAATGTTAAAGGAGTGTGGAATAAATACATTTATGTACCCAATAAAATAAGTATAAGTTAATAAAGGTGAACACCCATTATAGGAAATGGGTTTGCATATTCACTACACATTTGTTGGTATGGAAAATCTTGGTGAAATTTTGGCAGCATAATGGGGGCACATAAATGTTCATGGGAGGGACTAATGAGAGTGAATGGGGGTATCTCATAATTTATACATCAAAGGGATAGTGATGTGGTTATGTAAGAACATATCCCAAAATTAGTAATTTGATATAAAGGTCATAATATATTTAAGATTCTCGAATAAGTGGGAGAAGGAGATGGTCCATTACTAATTTTTAGCATGGTAATGTGTGCACATAGAGATTTATAGAGGGAAAATGATAGTGAAAAGTTATATAATCATTTATGAATCAAATTAATAGTAAAAGGGATATTTAATAAAATATACCAACATTAATAATTAGATATAAAATGAATAATATAATGGAGATGCTTGAAGAAATAGGAAAACTCAAGGATCTCTTACTAAATTTCTACATGGTAACAGATGTACATAAAGGTTCATGGGAGGGATAAATGAGAGTTAAAGGGGTATATAATTATTTATGAATAAAATATAATGTATAGGGGGATATTTAATAACATATCCCAACATTATCATATGGTAATTAAGAGTCATAACATAAAATAGGTTCTTTAATTAAAATGAGAGTGGAAGATCTCTTACTAAATTTCAGCATGGTAACGAGTGAACATAAAGGTACATGAAAGGGATTAATGAGAATTAAAGGGGTTTATAATCATTTATAAGTCAAATTTAAGGTAATTTATATATTTAATAACATAGGGAAACAAGAAAAAATGGTAATTAAGAGGCATAATATAAAAGAGGTGTGTGAATAAAAAGAAGAGAGAGAGACCCCTTACTAAATTTCAGCATGGTAATGGATTAGATTAAGGCCATAATGAGAGGGGATAAATGGTATATCATTATTATAGAATCAATTTTACATTAGGTTTATCACTCTAAAGACATGATAATATAACCAATTGTGATTTAGAATGCTAATTACAAAGAATGTGTTTGAATGGAAATGAGAAAAGAGAAATATCTTACCTTGAGTGTGTGATTCCAAAATATTGGGAGAAGCTTATTGAGGGATTGGAGGCACCTTTTGAGGACTATAGGGAGGTATTGTAAGATAAATGAAGTAAACCATTGTTTTTTAGTGAGGATAAATTGAATATTATTTGGGTTATTATAGGAAATGAGTGGAAAATTATTTATTGTTTCTCAAACTTAGGTTTTGGACTCTATATAATAAAGTAATCAAAAACACAGAACTTCCCATGGGGTTTCCCATGGCTTATAAAAAGTAGGATTTTTTTTTTATTATTTTATTATTCCAAGTTCCAAAATTATTAAAACATTTCCCTTGGTGACATGATAGTGAGCCTTGTCCTTAAAGAAATGAAATTAAAACCTCAAAATGTATTATAGGTTCTGGAGGATCCATAAGAGCTTTATAAAATTAATCAAATAAACTTAAAATAAAATTATTATAAATATAAAACACATATTTTTTGGTGTATTACATTTATAATATTTATTTCATTATTTTTTTGTCATTATGATGTCATAATACACACTGTATATTTACACTATATTTAGTTTTTACCTAAAAATTCAAATATCTCCAAAAATTATGAAATATTTAACATTGGATAATTTCAACATGATGATTAAAAAAATAATATTTATTTTATAAATATAATTTTATAAATATATGAATTTTTAATTTTAAAATATAATTTACATTAATTGAGAAATGCTGGGTTTTATGACAATAAATGTTTTTGATCCATTATAGAAATTACATTTGACATCATAAAAATTATTTTATAAATTATATATATCAATAATAATTAAATAATATATTTTTTTAAAATATTATTTATTTCAAAAATCCATTAATTCATCAAAAGTAATGTCTTAATGAACTTCCATTTTACTTAAAAATACAATTTATGTTTTATCATATCAAAATATAATTTCCATCAAACTGATTAATTAATCATTTATAAAGTAAAAAAATAAGGAATAAATTTAATAATAATTTATTGAAAATTAAATATAGATATTCATACTATTAATGTTTTTTTTCAAGTCTTTTTTAAATTATTTTTACCCTTAATTAACCTATTTTCCTTTACCTGTGGTAATTAATATTTAATACAGTTACTATTAATATTGTTCAATAATTAAGTTGACCTTATTAGATTATATTAATTAGGATGATTCCATATATTTAATATATTTTATAAAAATAAATTAACATATATGGAAGAATTTAATTTAAAAGAAAAATCAAAAGCATGATGGAAATTTGTTTTCCTAAAAAAGTATTTTTTAAGGAAAACTGATTTTTTTCTTTAACTCAATAACTAGTGATATTCATTATATAAATTTAAATTAATATAAATTGATATATAATTGAAAATTTAAATTTAAATATTTTCTCTTTAGGGGTTATATTAATTAATTATAATGGATTAGCATTATTCATTTTAAAATAATTTTCATAAAATGCATTTTTAATCTTAAAAAAATATACACTAGAATCCAGTGTAAAGAAGATTTAAATGTATTTAATTGAATTAAATAAAACTAAATAATAATTTTGTTATATTACATTAAAATAATAATGGGACCTTTAAATTAATTAATTTAATAAAATAAATAACAATTTTACATAAAACTGTATTTTTTACAATTCACTAAAAAATCTATATTTTCTGAAAAATCCCAAAATTTCACCCTAAGTTAAATTTTAAATGAAGATATAAAAAATGGGGTTAGTGTTATCCAATAAATTCTTTAAATATACTATAAAATAATTATAATATGTTTTTCAGTAAAATAAATAAAAATCATTTTTGATGAAAACATATTTTGGAGAATAAAAGACATTATCAAAAATTGATTTATTATATACTAAGTATTTATTAATTTATTTAGGACACATATATATTTCATAAATCAGTTAATAATACTCATATCCAAAAATTTAATGGAATGGTTAAAGAGATGAAATTTAAATAATCATTGTCTGTTTGGGTTTGGTATTGCATATCTCATACACTGTCAAACATAGATTTATATTTTAAAAACTCAGGACTTTAAATTATTAACCCTTTAAAAAATTGTATCCTTACAATTTTAACTTGAAATCGATAAGAAATAACTGATAATATTCTTATTTCAAACCAACATTGTATAAGTGGTTAATAAGACATCCACTTGAAATAAGAATTGCATGTACAAAGGTCATTACATAACTTGGTTTCCAAATAGAAGAACATTAGTGTGAAGTAGAAACATAGAAATGGATGATAAAACTAACAAGAAATAAATAATATAGTGTTGTAGGGAACATGGTCAAGAGAAACTCAATTACCAAAAAACCATAAATATCTGATGGATAAAATGAAAATAAATTCATCCTAAATGATCATAATTTGAAAAAGTTTTTTATTCAATATTATTTTAGAAGAGTTAAAGAATTTCTTTATCATATAGACTAGAAACATAAGAAGATACAATTTATGTACAAGTATAATTTAATTCTTTAATTAATTACTAATACAATTTCATATTTTGTCTAAATGATGAGAACTCAAGACGTTTTTTTTCCTGAAGCACTAGGATAAGCTTCTAATAGAACACGTAACCCACAAAATAATAACAAGCTATTTCTACTATCTTTAATAAATTCAAAATGGTTAGCATAAATTAAGAAACTAATGAAAATGATTACACATAATACATTAATTTCTAACATTCCACAAATAATCCCAAATATTAAACATATATTTTCACTTAAATAAATACATTTATATCCCAAATAAGAGAACAAACCTCAATATTAAAGAATATTTTAACAACAATGGTTTTCTCATACCCTTAAACTTACACATCCAAAAAATATACATAATTCTTCTCAAATAATCATTTATATTAAACCTATTGGGTATATATACCTCAACACAAATAAATTATCTCCTAATATTTCATTAACCTCCTTAAAATCAAAAAAAATTAATCTTGTATCATGTTTCACAAAATATAATTTTAACCATACATCATATAAATATTTGAATTTTGTATCAATGAAATTAATTAATAGACTTAGACAAATAATCCCAAGACTCTTTAGGTTTATCCAAAAATCAAAAAACTTCTAAGGGTTATTAGTAACCTTATAACTAAATCACTTTTATAGGTTATCGGTACCATTCAACATAAATTTTTCTTTCCTTAAAGAAAAACTTATATCAAACAATCCTTATATGTTTCTTGATTATTATATCATGTATTACATTGATATACTACTTGTTAAACATAAATATTAAATACTAATATATAAAAATTTTATTACTTACACTTCAATGATTTCCATAACATAGGTTCTTCGATTATGGGATTGATTTGGGTAATGCCCATATTTTCTATACATAAGATATTAAAAAACAATGTATGTTGCAGGATATAATTTATTTTATCCCATCATAATATTTATATGGAAAATATATACGTTATGACCTATTTTTTCACACTTAAAAGAGCTTTAAGTTCCTTTTTGTAGTTATTCTTTGTGCATATTTCCACATTTTTTACACGTAAGAAATTGAATCTTCTTTCCTTTATTTCCTTTATCAGATGAACTTTCTTGAGACTTAGTCCTCATGTTCTTTGAATTATTAGGATGTTCAACTATGTTCTAGTTATTAATTGTGTTTTTATAGCTAGTTTGGTATAATAAAAATATGTCTTACTTGAGCTCCCATCATGTTAGGCATCTTATTTTGGAAGTCATCGCATTTCCCATCACATTTTTTGTTAACTAGGTTCTACCTATTTTTAGACATAGACTAGAATAAACAGAAAATCTAGGTTGAGTAATTTTAAAATATTAAACAAATAAATATTAATCCAATGAAATTTATTGGATAACTTATAAATGACATGTATTTTCTTTACCTAATAATTTATAGGCTTCAATATAAGTTATCTATGTTTTATTTTCTAATATATAGTCTTATGGGAATAATTTTTTACTTAATAATAGTTCATAATGAGATTGATAATTACCAAATAATATCCCCTAGTATTTTAAAACTAGGTGTGAAATAAGTCTCATTGTCGTTCACCAGTTCCTGATCGAGTCTAGCTCAATGCGATGTTTTTGGGTTTTACCTCTAGGTGTGTCTTTACCAAAGCCACATACACTTGTAGTATCTCTATAGGGATGTATTTTACTAGAAAATACTTAATCTATACTTTTAAAAATTTAGGGATACATTTTTATTTTTAGTCTTATCATTAGGGATTTTTCTAGAGTTTTCTAATCCTAATCCCATAAAATTACTAAACATTCTTTTGATACCAACTATAACATCCCAGTTATTTATTACACATTAATCCATGATTTATTACATAATATTATACATAAATCAACCCATAATAGAGATAAGTCTAGTGTATTTTTGAATTAGGAAAATTAAATGACAACTAATAATAGGAAATACATCACTATTATTGAAAACTTCCTTAACTTGATGATTTTATTACATCATAATTAAAACTGCATAGGATTACCTAAAGACATATATAATAAGGATATGATCTATAAAACCTAATTAGGGAGTAAACATAGCACAAATTGATGAAATTCTTACATGTTATACAATGGGTATATTAACGATACACATAAGGTGTGAGAATCATAAACATGAATAATTAGGCATGATATAACATGATAATATAAAAGAAACATGGGAAAATGTGTGAACAACCCAAAACATGGAATCATAAATATAATTCAATGATAAATGATAAAAAATGATGATAAATAATGTATCACGATTGTTTAGGTTCCCTCCCTAATCCCTTCCATTATTTCTCATGAGGATAAATTATTACCCCATGCATTGGAGCTCTATATAATTTTGGGAACACCTATCATTTTCATTTCATTCACATGAATAAGTGTTCCACATAGAACATACAACATGGAATAATTTATCATAACATTTTATTCCATGATATAGGAGTGTGGAATAAATTAATGTAAGTCCCAAATCAAATAAGTATAAGTGAATAAAGGTTAATATACATGATAGGAAATGGGTGTGGGTATTAACTACACATTTGTTTTTCTTGGAAAATCATAGTGAAATTTCATCGTCGTAATAGGGGGACATATTTATGAGAGGGGTTAATAGGAGTGAAATGGTATCTAATAATTTATAAATAAAATGGAAAATAATGTTGATATGTAATAACATATCAAAAAATTAGGAATTATAGATAAAATTTATAAGATAATGAAAATAGTTTAATAAATAGGAGAATGAGAGGATCCCTTACTAAAATTCAGCATGGTTGTAGATGTACATAAAGTTTCATGAGAGAGATAAATGAGAGTGAAAGGGTTAAATCATAATTTATGAATAAAATGGATAACATGGGGGATATGGAATAATATATCCCAACATTAGTAATTGGAGAAAAACGAATAAGATAATGGAGATGATTGAATAAAAAAGAAAAAAAGGACCCCTTACTAAATTTCAGCTTGGTAGCATGTGTACATAATGGTTCATGGGAGGGATAAATGACAGTTAAATTAGTATCTAATAATTTATAAATAAAATTTAATGTATATAGGATATGTAATTAAATAAAAAAATATGAAAAAATTGTAATTAAGATGCATAATATAAAAGATGTGAAAAAATAAAAAGGAGAGTGGGAGATCTCCTACAAAATTTCAGCATGGTAATAGGTGTACATAAAGGTATATGACAGGGATTAATGAGAGTTAAATTGGTTTATAGTATTCTATAAATAAATTCAAATTAATGGGAATATGTAATAACACATAAAAGACATGAAAAAAATGGAAATTAATAGGCATAACATAATGCATGTGCTTGAATGAAAAGAAGAGACGTAGATCCGTTACTAAATTCTGTCATGGTAATGGCTTAGGTAAATTCTATAATTAGTAGGGATAAATTTTAACATACAAAGTAAGTAATAAATAATATATATTCTTATCTATGTATATTTATGAATTATATAGTGTTTTAGAGGCTTAAAATGAGAATAAATTAAATCTTAAGCATGAAATACACAAATATTTTTAAAAGATTGTTTTATTGCCTTTTGATGGAAAACCATTTTTAAATCAAAATTATGTAAATTTTATAAGATCTATTTGTCAAAATAAACTTATTCTTTATTATTGTTACATTGAAATTTACTTTGGATAAATTTTTGGTATTTGTCTGACAATGTTCATTTTTTAACGAATAGTGAAAAATACTGCATTTTACATCCAAACTGCTTTTTCATCTAATTTAATTATATGGTTAGATTATATTTTTAATTATTCATAAAGTGTAAATAGAATATATTTTTACCATGTAATCCAATGGCGGTAATTGGGATTAATTTCACTTTGGAATTGGGCATAAACAAGTGCCAAACTTTTCATAGATATTGTTTAAAAAAACCCACTATTTGTTTTGACAACGGGAATTATTTTTAAATTAACTATTGCAATTTCTATTTTTGGAATTTGGTAAAATGGATTCCATATTTTGAATTATAAGATCCAAATTCTGTAATTAAGACTCTATTGTTTTTGGGCATTATGAATTGTAACGACGGTAATTATCTTTAATTATCGTGATTAATTAGTAATCAGGTAGTTAAGGATAATAAAATAATATCATAATAATATAATATGACACAAAAATGTGTCCTAATTCTACTTTTTGTGTCATGGCCGACCGTGGGAGTCACGACCCGCCCTCGGGGTCCGTGCCGTGACTACCCCAAGCCCGCCTTCCATAGGCCAGGGGCTGGCGACTAGCACCAAGGCGTAAATCCCGGTAAAAAGGGAAGGCATTGCCTTTGTAAAGTAAACAAACACCACAGAGTAAGCAAGCGGAAAGTAAACACTAAGAAAAAGCAGAGTACAACTGAAAGTGCAGAAAAGTAAATGGGCCAGTATACAAACCCAAACTGAAAGTAAAGTACAACTCGAAAGGGAAAACAGCAACTGAAAAGTAAAAGCCGCTACGCCGAGCTGTCCACTGGAAATCCCACCTAAAGGGTGGGTACAGATAGCTCCACTGCTCCACGGGTTCCGCCGTCTGCTCCGAACACGTTCCGCCTAGTGGTCCACCTCCAGGTACCGTCCTGCTCTGCAAGCCTGAGCTAAGATCAACGCTGTCCGTCGTCTGAACCAACACAACGTAGTGCGGGCAAAGCCCGTGAAGGGGTGAGTATAAGCTACTCAGTAGGGACCCCGAGACCCCTGAAGGTCTCTCAAATCCACAAAGTATAAACCACGAAGAAAGGTACAATCACGAAGTAACAACCGACACTGCTTAGGTATATGCCCATACATATACCTAAGTCATCAATTCCCGTTCGGCTCCAACGTCCGAGCCCAAGCACAACCCAGTCCACACAGGAAAGCAAACGTAAACCCACATAGGATGGAACAACACAATCCACAAAGGAGAGTAGACAGTAAATTTCCACAGGATAGCTCAACAGAATCCACAAAGGAGAGAAACACAAGGATCAAAGACTCAGCTCAACCAGGATTTTCATTATCGAAACCGTAACTGCTGAAGAGCCCCATCTCTGAAGTGTACAGTGGTCCTATAACGACTCCGAGGTACTGCTCACTAACCTAAGACTGCTGAGGTACTCCTCCTGTCGAGTACCGCGGGTCTGCTGCCAACTACCGGGCGCTCCGTCCGGTGAGGGTCTGCTGCCAAATACCGGGCGCTCACCCAAATAGCCTACAGAGGCACCCCTCCAGTCGAGTACCACAGTTCTGCTGCCAACTACCAGGAGCTCCGTCCGCCGTGGGTCTACCGCCGAATACCGGGCGCTCCGTCCACTGGGCTAGTCGACTCACTCCAAGTCGAGTCGGTCGAGCAGTTTTCAGGTCTCAGCCGGTTACACGGTCTCCGTACTCTGTACGCTCGTCTCCAGTATCGCAGGTCTGCCGCTACAACCGAGCGCTCCACTGCCAAGGATATGCTGCTACAACCAAGTGCTCCACTGCCAAGGATATGCTCCTACAACCAAGCGCTCCACCTCCCAAGGTAAACAGAAGATTCAGCTCATACAGGTATACTTCTTCAAAGGACGATAAAGATGATCTCTGATCCATCTAAGTCGTCGGACCCACGAAGGATCGATAGTTACTAACCTCGCAGTGACCCACACAGGTTCGGTAGCACTGATCCACGTAGGATCGCTGAGTGCAGTAGTCGTCATCGTCGAATCCACACAGGATCTCTGTACTGTCGTCGTTGCAGTCACAGTAGCAGTAGTAGCAGTAGCAGTCACAGTAACAGTCGCAGCCAGCACTAGGGTTTTCGCACACAGCAAACTCGTTCGGAGGGTCCGTTCCACGAGCTGAGAGGCTGATACATCAACTGTCACAAAGTCCAGAGTTTATGTATCCAAAAGTTCCGTATCGTCAACAGGAACTCAACGCAACAGACGGCGCGTCGATCGGACGCCCGGTCTGAGAGTTATTGGCATTTTCGTCTCCGGGGCCCGGTTGGTTTTTAAGGCAAAACCAACCCGACCGTACTCCACCTACATCCAAACCTCGGGCGGAGTGTGCCAAAAGATCCTTCTCACTAAGAGGAACACAACAAAGCTGATGGTACGTCAATCAGACGTTCGTAGCTCAAGATATGAGCGTTTCCGCTCCGAAGGCCCGGTTGGTTTCGTGAACGAACCAACCCGGCCGAACTCAAAGTGTTCCGAAACCTTGAGTGCGATATACCGAAACGACCGTCTCAATCCAAGGATCGCGTTGCTGCAGACAGTTCGTCGATCGGAGGTCCGTGGCTCAAGTTATGGCCAAAAGACCGAAATAGTCTCGAAAACGGGGGGTCCGGGTCCGGGCCGACCCGGTCCGCTGGACCCGGCCCGGCCGGTGGCGGCGCGGCGGCGCGGCCCGGCCAGCGGCGGCGCGGCCAGGGTGCCGCGCATGCGTCGCACGCGGGGGGTGAAACCCCCCTTTTTTCAGATCTCGGCCGGCTTTTGCCGGCCGTTTTTAATAAACACACGGGACCCGCGGGTCCCTCCTTCTAACCGAACTGGCGGCCGGCATAGCCGGCCGCCTTTCCCCTCTCCACCGTGGCTCATCTGAACTCCGGCAGCCAGCAAGGCCGGCCGGCCCTGGCTGCTCCGCCACGGCCGTAGGGCCGCGGCCCTTCTTGATCTCCGGTGCCGGCGGCCCGGCTGTCGCCGGTCTTCCCGTCTCGCCGCGGCCCGGAACCGGCCGTGGTGTTCGTCGTCCGGCGCGGTGCGACGGCACCGTGCCCCTCTGCCGCGCCTTCGATTCCCCTTGACGCGGCGCGACGGCGTCGCGTTCTTGATGATTTTTTCCACGGCGCGGTGCAACGGCGCCGCGCAATAAAATCGAGCGAATAACCGCGTGGTGCGACGGCACCACGCCACCTTGTCTCATCCGCAAAAATAAAACATCAAGAACGAAGGAGGGCGTTCGGTTGTGTTCATGCGGTCCGGCCCCCTCACGTTAAACAATAACACAAATTTATAATCCTCATGTTAGTCATGCTAGAACCACGAACAAGGATAAATAAATAAACAAATAACAACAACCCCTACCTTGGGTTCAAGTTCGAAGATCGTCAACGACCTGCGGAAGAAATCGTCGTGGAGGTCGGGGCGTCGCGGTAGTCGTTCGTCAAATCCATTGACAAAGAGATACGACCTAAGAGGTACGTCGTTGGCGAATCTTCGTATGCCGACGAAGGAAGTCCGAGGAGGAAGCGGTGTTTCCTTTCGTTGATACGAAAGACGAAGAAAAGAGGAGCGGCGTTCTTCGTCGGAGCTTGAGCGTTCTTCGTCAAAGCTTGAGCGTTCTTCGTCAAAGCTTGAAGAAGAAGGAAAAGCTCACAAAAGCTCTCAATATGTCTAAACAAAAACTAACCAAATAAAATAAGGTAGAGACTTATTTTATTCACAAATTTAACAAATGAATTTCAAAGGTTTGAAATTCAAAAAGGATAACACAAAAATTAAATAACAATTGTCATGTCATTTAAAGAGGGGTTAAGGGAGTTTGGGAGAAGATGAAAAGTTTAGGGTTCGTGTGGGCCCCACCACACTTAATCCTCTCAAGGGAGGTTAAGTGGGTGTGGGTCCCACCCCTAACTTCCTTTGAGAGAAGTTAACTAACAAGTTTAAATAAAAATTTGTAATCCACAATTTTTATTTAACTTATTCTAAACTCCCAAAAACTAACTCTCATCCCGAAATAAACGCAACCTCGGAAAAGGTCTCCTTAAGAGAATATTGGCGCTGCGAGTTCATCGTGCCCTCGGATTTCAATTCCGAGCACTGAATCAAAAGTTAGAAATTTCCGCTCGTTCGTTCACTGAACGTACCCGAGCCAAACTTCGGAAATTGATTCCGGGCACTCCGGGCCTCGGAATCAGGTGCCGTCAGAAACCGCTCTCTTGTAAAATTCCAAAGAAAATTAAGAAAAAATTGCCCTTGAATTTTACGGGTCTTTACATTACTCCCACCTCAGGGCTTTACATCCATGTAAAGATACATCAAAAACTAGGGAAACAAATGAGGGTATTGAGCACGCATCTGAGCCTCCCGCTCCCATGTGCTCTCCTGGAGATTCCCGTGCAGCCATCTGATGCGAACAAGAGGAATCGATCTCCCACGCAGGACCCGCTCCTGTTGATCCTCTATCTCCACCGGGACCTCCGTAAAAGTCACCCCATCGTCAACGTCAAGCTCCCCATGGTCAATTATGTGCGTCGGGTCATGCACGTATCTCCTCAGCTGAGACACGTGGAAGACGTCGTGCATCCGGTGCAACTGAGGTGGTAGAGCCAGGCGATAAGCCACCTCACCAATCCTGCTGAGGATCTGGAAGGGTCCAATGAAGCGCGGAGATAACTTGCCGCCTCGGCTAAATCTCCGAATACCACGTCGAGGTGAGACCCACAAGAAGATGTGGTCACCATCCTCGAACTCTAGTGGTCTCCGCCTCCTGCCAGCATAAGGCTTCTGTCGGCTCTGAGATGTAATTATCCACCCCTAGATGACCTGGACCATCTCAGGTCCCACAAGAGCTGCAAGATTTCTTCTTTGCCGATAAGAGAAATCTGGTCCCATCCCCTGGATGAACCACATTCTTTGCCTAATACAGTCAATCCTAACATGGATGATACTAATCCATACCAAGGATGACGTCGTAAGGCCTCGACGCTACTACCAAGAGATCCAACCGTTACTCTCGCCTCCAAGGGTTGAGTTACACTGTCGGCATCAGTGTGTGGTAACTGAGTCTCCTCTAGTAGATGTCTCACAAGTGAGGGTCAAGTCAACAGCCAAAACTGGAACCTCTTAGTAACATCACGAAAGAGGACAGGGATGAAAATATCTCAAAGGTATGCGTCTTTTATTATTGCAGCTCATAATACAAGATGCTACACAATAGCAACAAGGAACTAGAAGTACAAAGGACGTATCCACTAGTTATGCTCCTATCCATCTACTCCCATAGCTCCATGATCGAAGGCCTCGGCTGCCTAAAGCTGAGCTCTCGCATGTTCACCTACTCCCTGTGGTCGTGGCGGACCTCCTGGTGGTGGTGGTGGCAGAGCCTCAAAGCGTCGCCCACCACCTGCTGCTCGGCCAGCTCCTCTGCCTCGTCCGCCTCCTCCCTGCGGACCGCCACGGTCGAACCTCTGCCTCTGCCTGGGAGGTTCTTCACTTAACTGCTGATCAACAGCATGGCGGGTCGGACAGTCTCGAGCCATGTGACCAATCCCGCCACATGAGTAACACTGCCCACTCTCGGCACGCCTGGCTCTGACTCCACCCCAGCTCCCCCGCACAACTGAGCCTGAGTCGTGCAGTCGGCCACAGGTAGGTCTGGTCTGCCTGGAACCCTGAGTCATCCGTCGGCTACCTGCTACCAAAGACTCCGCTATCTGCCGCCCTGCAGTAGGTCTCGCTGTGGACTTAGCCAGGAAGCTCTCGATCAAAAGGGCTCGCTCTAGCACTCCTGCCTAGGTCGGGATGCTGAGGGAGATCAGCGATGCCCTGATCTCATGTCTCAATCCCTGCTCGAAGGTCCGGGCCCGGAAGAAGGGGTCCCGTACCATGTCTGTCGAGTAGCGCGAGAGATCGGTAAATCTCGCCGAGTACTGAGCGACCGTCATGCTGCCCTGCCGCAGCTGAAGAAGCTCCTGGATACGCACCGCACGAAGGGTGGCTGGGACGAACTCCGAGCGGAAAAGGCTCTCAAAGTCTGTCCAAAGTAGAGATGCCTCATCGTGCACCTGGAGCATCAAGCTCCACCATCGTCCTGCTGCTGCGTGTAGTAGGCTCGCAGCGAGGATCACCATGAGGTCTGCTGGTGTCCTCACTAGCCAAAACACTCGTACCACTGCCTCCAGCCAGTCCTCTGCTGCCTGGGGATCCGTCTACCCACGAAACCTGGGCGGTCGCTGGCGCTGAAACTCATGCAGTGCGCTGAGGCGACGTGCATCGTCAGCGGCTGGTGCTGGAAGCATCGGGGGCTCGGCGGGTAGAGCTACCGCCGGTGCCACTGCTGACAAAGGGCCCTGCACCGAGGCCTCGTCGCTCGGTGGGCTGTCGTCACGCTCGACTCTCGGAACCCTAGCAAGCTGCTGTCGTGGGGCCATCCCGAAAAGGAAACAGGTGCACCACAGTCAGAACAATATACCTGGTGAGATGATATAAGTAATCACAAAGAAAACATTGAAACACACACGCAATCAATGTTTTCGTGCATTAAGTCGGAAATCATAAGTCAGGGTCCTGGTGTACGGATACGTCGGCCGCCGCACCAAAACTGGACTTCCTGGACTGATAACCACACTCAATACGCTAAACATTATTGCTTCACATAGAAAAGATCAGAGTTCGTGGTAGAACCGAACTCCTTTGATACCAATTTGTCACGACCCGCCCTCGGGGTCCGTGCCTTGACTACCCCAAGCCCGCCTTCCATAGGCCAGGGGCTAGCGACTAGCACCAAGGCGTAAATCCCGGTAAAAAGGGAAGGCATTGCCTTTGTAAAGTAAACAAACACCACAGAGTAAGCAAGCGGAAAGTAAACACTAAGCAAAAGCAGAGTACAACTGAAAGTGCGGAAAAGTAAATGAGCCAGTATACAAGCCCAAAATGAAAGTAAAGTACAACTCGAAAGGGAAAACAGAAACTGAAAAGTAAAAGCCGCTACGCCGAGCTGTCCACTGGAAATCCCACCTGAAGGGTGGGTACAGATAGCTCCACTGCTCCACGGGTTCCTCCGTCCGCTCCGAACACGTTCCACCTAGTGGTCCACCTCCAGGTACCGTCCTGCTCTGCAAGCCTCAGCTAAGATCAACGTTGTCCGTCGTCTGCAACCAACACAACGTAGTGCGGGCAAAGCCCGTGCAGGGGTGAGTATAAGCTACTCAGTAGGGACCCCGAGACCCCTGAAGGTCTCTGAAATCCACAAAAGATAAACCACGAAGAAAGGTACAATCATGAAGTAACAACCGACACTGCTTAGGTATATGCCCATACATATACCTAAGTCATCAATTCCCGTTCGGCTCCAACGTCCGAGCCCAAGCACAACCCAATCCACACAGGAAAGCAAACATAAACCCACACAGGATGGAACAACACAATCCACAAAGGAGAGTAGACAGTAAATCCACACAGGATAGCTCAACACAATCCACAAAGGAGAGAAACACAAGGATCAAAGACTCAGCTCAACCAGGATTTTCATTATCGAAACCGTAACTGCTGAAGAGCCCCATATCTGAAGTGTACAGTGGTCATGTCACGACTCCGAGGTACTGCTCACTAACCTAAGACTGCTGAGGTACTCCTCCTGTCGAGTACCGCGGGTCTGCTGCCAACTACCAGGCGCTCCGTCCGCTGAGGGTCTGCTGCCAAATACCAGGCGCTCACCCAAATAGCCTACAGAGGCACTCCTCCAGTCGAGTACCGCGGGTCTGCTGCCAACTACCAGGCGCTCCGTCTGCCGTGGGTCTGCCTCCGAATACCGGGCGCTCCATCCACTGTTCTAGTCGACTCACTCCAAGTCGAGTCGGTCGAGTAGTTTTCAGGTCTCAGCCGGTTACACGGTCTCCGTACTCTGTACGCTCGTCTCCAGTATCGCAGGTCTGCCGCTACAACCGAGCGCTCCACTGCCAAGGATATGCTGCTACAACCAAGCGCTCCACTGACAAGGATATGCTGCTACAACCAAGCGCTCCACCGCCCAAGGTAAATAGAAGATTCAGCTCACACAGGTATACTTCTTCAAAGGACGATAAAGATGATCTCTGATCCATCTAAGTTGTCGGACCCACGAAGGATCGATAGGTACTAACCTCGCAGTGACCCACACAGGTTCGGTAGCACTGATCCACATAGGATCGTTGAGTGCAGTATTCGTCGTCATCAAATCCACAAAGGATCTCTGTACTGTCGTCGTTGTAGTCACAGTAGCAGTAGTAGCAGTAGCAGTGACAGTAACAGTCGCAGCCAGAACTAGGGTTTCCGCACACAGCAAACTCGTTTGGAGAGTCCGTTCCACGAGCCGAGAGGCTGATACATCAACTGTCACAAAGTCAAGAGTTGATGTATCCAAAAGTTCCGTATCGTCAACAGGAACTCAACGCAACAGACAGCGCGTCGATCGGACGCCTGGTCTGAAAGTTATTGGCATTTTCGTCTCCAGGGCCCGGTTGGTTTTTAAGGCAAAACCAACCCGACCGTACTCCACCTACGTCCAAACCTCGGGAGGAGTGTGCCAAAAGATCCGTCTCACTAGGAGGAACACAACAAAGCTGACGGCACGTCAATCGGACATCCGTAGCTCAAGATATGAGCGTTTCCGCTCCGAAGGCCCGGTTGGTTTCGTGAACGAACCAACCCGGCCGAACACAAAGTGTTCCGAAACCTTGAGTGCGATATACCAAAACGACCGTCTCGTTCCAAGGATCGCGTTTCCGTAGACAGTTCATCAATCGGAGGTCCGTGGCTCATGTTATGGCCAAGAGACCTAAACTGTCTCGAAAACGGGGGGTCCGGGTCCGGGCCGACCCGGTCCGCTGGACCCGGCCCGGCCGGTGGCGGCGCGGCGGCGCGGCCCGGCCAGCGGCGGTGCGGCCAGAGTGCCGCGCATGCTCCGCACACGGGGGGTGAAACCCCCCCTTTTTCGGATCTCGGCCGGCTTTTGCCGGCCGTTTTTGATAAACACACCGGACCCCCGGGTCTCGCCTT
The DNA here is from genome assembly GCA_963277665.1 of Viscum album. Taxonomy (NCBI): domain Eukaryota; kingdom Viridiplantae; phylum Streptophyta; class Magnoliopsida; order Santalales; family Viscaceae; genus Viscum; species Viscum album. Next base: position 2,052,120,420 of record OY728159.1, on the reverse strand, counting down.
CTAACCGAACTGGCGGCCGGCACAGCCGGACGCCTTTCCCCTCTCCGTCGCGGCCATAGCCGCGGCTCATCTGAACTCCGGCGGCCGGCGAGGCCGGCCGCCCCTGGCTGCTCCGCCGCGGCCGTAGGGCCGCAGCCCTTCTTGATCTCCGGTGCCGGCGGCCCGGCTGCCGCCGGTCTTCCCGTCTCGCCGCGGCCCGGAACCGGCCGCGGTGTTCGTCGTCCGTCGCTGTGCGACGGCACCGCGCCCCTCCGCCGCGCCTTCGATTCCCCTTGACGTGGCGCGACGACGTCGCGTTCTTGATGATTTTTTCCACGGCGCGGCGCAACGGCGCCGCGCAATAAAATCGAGCGAATAACCGCGTGGTGCGACGGCACCACGCCACCTTGTCTCATCCGCAAAAATAAAACATCAAGAACGAAGGAGGGGGTTCGGCCATGTTCATGCGTTCCGGCCCCCTCACGTTAAACAATAACACAAATTTATAATCCTCACGTTAGTCATGCTAGAACCACGAACAAGGATAAATAAATAAACAAATAACAACAACCCCTACCTTGGGTTCAAGTTTGAAGATCGTCAACGACCTGCGGAAGAAATCGTCGCGGAGGTCGGGGCGTCGCGGTAGTCGTTCATCAAATCCGATGACAAAGAGATACGTCCGAAGAGCTACGTCATTGGCGAATCTTCGTATGCCGACGAAGGAAGTCCGAGGAGGAAGCGGTGTTTCCTTTCGTTGACACGGAAGACGAAGAAAAGAGGAGAGGCGTTCTTCGTCGGAGCTTGAGCGTTCTTCGTCAAAGCTTGAGCGTTCTTCGTCAAAGCTTGAAGAAGAAGGAAAAGCTCACAAAAGCTCTCAAGATGTCTAAACAAAAACTAACCAAATAAAATAAGGTAGAGACTTATTTTATTCACAAACTTAACAAATGAATTTCAAAGGTTTGAAATTCAAAAAGGATAACTCCAAAATTAAATAACAATTGTCATGTCATTTAAAGAGGGGTTAAGGGAGTTTGGGAGAAGATGAAAATTTTAGGGTTCGTGTGGGCCCCACAACACTTAATCCTCTCAAGGGAGGTTAAGTGGGTGTGGGTCCCACCCCTAACTTCCTTTGAGAGAAGTTAACTTACAAGTTTAAATAAAAATTTGTAATCCACAATTTTTATTTAACTTATTCTAAACTCCCAAAAACTAACTCTCATCCCGAAATAAACGCAACCTCAGAAAAGGTCTCCTTAAGAGAATATCGGCGCTGCGAGTTCATCGTGCCCTCGGATTTCAATTCCAAGCACCGGATCAAAAGTTAGAAATTTCCGCTCGTTCGTTCACTGAACGTACCCGAGCCAAACTTCGGAAATTGATTCCGGGCACTCCGGGCCTCGGAATCAGGTGCCGTCAGAAACTGCGCTCTTGTAAAATTCCAAAGAAAATTAAGAAAAAATTTCCCTTGAATTTTACGGGTCTTTACAGTGGGATGCCTTGTGCCAAACTTACAGACCCCATGGAATCACTTTTGTGTGAAAATGACTTTTTATCTTTTTATTTTTAAAAAAAGTTAAATATAACAGAGTATGTTACACCTAAGTAAAACAATTTTAATTTTGTCTACATAAATGATCTCTTGGACTATAAATATTCATTGGAAATGTAAAAATATTTCCTACACCATGGTATGTTTTTATAATTTTTATACATTAAATAAATTATATTATTTATGACATCATGATGATGCAACGATTACCTCATTAATGAATGGTTTAAGTAAAATGAAAAGATAATGTAAACTATAAGACTTACACTTGTCAAAAACCTATTGTATGAGTATATTTCGAACCCTTATCACCTTATCCTAGAAATTTATCAATGTGATTCCTTTTAAATCCGAAAAACATTTCAATATAAAGTAACATTTTATAACATTCCAAAAGTGCCTCTCCTCTCCTCTTATAAAATCCCCCCCACCTCTACCTCCTTACCCACACTTCTCAAGCCATTAAATCGTCCAAGATCTGGTCATTTTATCTCTACACATACCTATCTTCATCCTATAAGTCTTAACTTATGCAGAAATCTCTTTAAGAAACCCTTTTGGTTCAAACCAAGAGGAGTTACCCGATTTAGAGGTAAAGACTTCTCTAATGTTCTTTTGTATTATTTTGCTTCTCCAACCCCATAAACTCTTTTTATTCATTTCTTTTGTAACAAAACTAGTATATTCAATATACTAGGATATTTTTATAATATTTATTCGAGCTACGCTTACACACACCTACATCTAATGGTTAAAGAGCATACTGTTTCCGTGGATGGCGAATTTCTGCCTCACAAAACGATGATTGTTCAATATTCTTCTAACACCATCAAAGGTGGCCATTAAGATGTCACCATATTTATATATGATATATAATATGTTTATTTTTTACTTAATCTTCTGTATTTTTCATTTATGGCATACCTTTATGGTTTCCATTATGGGTAAACGCGATATCTTCATTTTCGGAAGTGCGGACTTCCTCCACCTCAAAGTGATTTGATTCGTTAATGCCATGTGTGGGACATATAAAAAATAGAGTTAATGATATTATATATATGATATTATACTGGAATTATAATATAACTTTATATAATTATGATTCCATTATATTAAATATGAAATATAAATGAAAGTAGCGTTCATGCGTAGGTACGGCTTACCGTCTCCATGAACGGTGCATTTCATTTCTTACCTCTAAATGTTATGTAATATTATAAATGAATATATATAATGGATATATATGATATATATAATATCTAAATCATTAATATAATTCTGGATAAAATGGATACATGAAAAACTTGTAATTATAAAGAGTTTATTTTTGACACAAGTACAAATGATCGAAAAAACAACCATTATTAACTAAAATAATTACATAGTGTTCATAACATGGTAATAAGTGATATAAAATGAATACTGAACATTAAAAAGGTTCTTAAGAAAGTAGAAATTAACTCAAGTTTATTATTCAGGAGGTTAAAGAACGATCGAGTCAAGTCGGACCTGAGGTAAGGGACTTCATCTCAATCTCCTTTCATTGAGGCATATTTTGTTTTATACACAACATTATTTTATACGGTGTATAATCCCCTTTGACTTTTATGCCTATTCAAAAGGAATCTTTTTTATATGAAGCGTTTTACTAAATGAAAAAAGGATTGTTTTTTTGGTGTACGTATGTGGCGACAACGACTTCTCCACCGCCATGACCATTATTTGAGTTTCAGCTTCCTCTACAAGCCATAACATTTTTTTAAAATGAAAAATAAAAACCATGTTTTACTTTTCATTTATTTTGGTATTGAAAAAGGTTTTCATAATTTTTTTATTATATCAATGTGTTGTATTGATTTATTCTGATTGAAATGTGGAAATGTTATGTTTCCTTTATGCATGTTTTATGTGATACAATTATGTTATGGTTCTTGGGATTGTTTATTAAGATGGGTGGTTCCGTGATAAACTGAGGGCGGGTGAGCCCGATATAGCTCTCCAATTCATTGGGTAATGCTAAGGGGTTAAACGTTAAGGTTTCTCCAAAGAGATTCAGGGAATATACTATGATGGGTATTCCAAACGTAACCATGAGGGTTACTCCCTACGTAATAATTTTATGAATGCCTCAAGTTACCTCTATGTCTTATGTTTTTTATGAGTAATTCATAAATATTATGATTTTATGAGGTATGTTAATGTGCTTATGTTTTATGAGTAAAGTATGATTTCATTGATTCTTATGTATACATGTACTAATGTTTCCTTTACGTATTTTTATATCCCTTACGGAGATTTTCATTCTCATCCCAAGTTTTTGAAATCTTTTTCACAGGTCAAGGGAAAGGTACATGATGTGATGATAGTGTCAAGGAAGTGTCAAGAAAGAATCTATGTTTTATTTTAAATATTTTTCCGTTGACAGAAAAAGTGAGTACTATCTTTTATGTAACCACTTTTTTTAAATGTCGAGTGTAATGCATAATTTATGATCTAATTCTCTAAAACTCTAAACCTGAAAAGATCCTCAATGTGTACTCTTGAAATAACTCAAGATTAAGTAATGTTTCAGGTTGGGGACTTATATAAATGGTATATATTTATAATAGAATCAATTATAATGTATAGGGATCATAATAAAGATATTACAGTATAACCAGTTAAGGTTCCAAAGGATAATTACAAAGAAGGTTCTTAAATAGAAATGGGAAGAGAGAAATCACTTACCTTGAGTGTGTGGTTCCAAAACCTTGGGAGGAGATTCTTGAGAGACTTAAGAAACCTTGATATAAATATAGAGAGGGTAGTTAATATTAAGGATGTTCTACAAGGATTTTAAGATAAGATAAATGGGAGATTTAGTGGGTTTATATAGGAAAGGAGTGGGAAATTAGTTATTATTTCTCAATGTTAGGTTTTGAACTCTATATAATAAGGTAACCAAAACTATAAGCCTTCACATTGGGTTTTACAATGGTTTCTAACAAAGGGGTTTTGTTTTATTTATTTTATTATCAAAAGTTCCTAATTTATGAAAATTTTAACCTTCTTGAGGTGGAAGTGAATCATTTCCTTAAAGAAATGAATTTAAAACCTTAAAATATATTACAAGTTTTGGAGGATTCATAAAGGCTTTATAAAATTAATAAAATAAAATAAAAAACATATTAGTTTAAATTGGAAGTAATTGTTTTTTTATTTATCCCATTTATTGTATTTATTGTATAATTTTGGGTCATTATGATGTCACCATAAACACCATATATTTATACCATATTTAATTTTTACCTAAAAATTCGACTGTCTCAGAAAATTATGAAAAATTACCCATTGTATAATTTCATTGTTATGTTTCAAAAAAAATTCATATTAAAATAATTTTCATAATATATTAATTTTAAAAATCAAAAATATAAATTACATTTATTGAGAAATGTTGGGTTTTTTGATAATAAGAGTTTTCAAGACATTATAGAAATTAAATTTGAGATCACAAAAATTATACTATCAATTATATTTTTCAATAATAATTTAATAATAATCTTTTTAAATATAATTTATTTAAAAAATACATTAGTTCATCAAAATGAATTTCTTGATTTATATTTCATATTATTAAAATAATAATTTTTGTTTTAGCGTTTCAAAATTTAATTTTTATCAAAATGATTTCTTAATAATTTATAAAGTAAAAAATTAAAGATAAATATAAAAATTATTTAATGAAAACTAAATATAAATATTTATACTATTATAGTTACTTTATTTTTAGTATTTGTTAAAAATTATTTTTACCCTTAATTAACCTATTTTCCTTTTACACTGACAATTAATATTTACCAAAGTTAAAATTGACATTGTTCAAAAATTTAGTTGAAATTATTACCTAATTATAATTATAGTGATTCTAAATATGGAATATATTTTATATAAATCTATTCATAATGGTGGAATAATTTAATTTAAAATAAAACCTGCAAGCGTGATGGAATGTAATTTTCTGAAAAATTATTTTTAAAGAATTTTTTTTATTTAACTAAATAACTAGTAATATTAATCATATTAATTTTAATTAAAAACTTTACATATATAATATAAAAATTAAATTTAAATTATTTCACATTAGGGGTTATTTTAATTAATTATAATGGAGAAACATTATGCATATTGAAATATTTTTCAGAGAAATGTGTCCTCAATCTTAAAAATAATATTACACTAAAGTTTGGTAGAAAGATGATTTAAATGTAATTAATTGAATTAAATATAACTAAATATTACTTATGATACCTTAAAATCAAATTAAAATAATAAGGAAACTTTTTAATTAATTAATTTATCAAAACAAATGATAATTTTACATAAAACTGTATATTTTACTGTTCAATAAAAAGAATCTATATTTTCTAAAAAATACCAAATTTTTACTCTAAGTTAATTTTTATATGATGATATATAAAACGAAGTTAATTTTTTCAAATACCAATTATAAATTTCCTATAAATTAATTATAATATTTTTTTCCTAAAAAGAAATAAAAAACATTTTTGAAGAAAATGTATTTTGGAGAAAAAAGGCATTATAAAAAATTGATTGATTATCTACTAAGTATTTATTAATACATTTACGAAACATATAAACTTAATAAATTAGTTGGTCTTACTCATATTAACCAATTTAATGGAAATGATAAAATGATCACATTTAAATAATCATTATTTGTTTGGGTTTGTTATTTCATATCATACACACCATCGAACATAGTTTTCTCTTTTAAAAACATGTGGTGTTACACACCTTATGGATAGATTTGGTTACTCCCAACATCCGTTATGAATATCCTACTCGCAAGTACAAAAATTAGGTTTTACTAGTATAATGGACTAGGTTTTTAATATATAGATATTACATTTTTTATGAACATTCATTACATAAGACAAACACCTGACTGAGGATCATAAAGGAATAATGTATTTTGAAACATGGAAACATAAACAGTTGGTTCACAATAGTTCTATATATCCTCACACTTAGTTCCATATATAAATCACCCTTCAGAGACATATCACACATAATACATATCCTCATAACCAGAGGAAAAGAAACATAAGAAAGGGTGATCTTAGATGCTCAATAATGATAAACAAGTGAAATATTCAAACTTAACATGATCATAAGCCATGAGAACATGATAATAACATATAAAAACCATAAAATTTAAATAAAAGATAAAATTATTGATTCATGAAATATTGATTAGAATTTCATTTAACGTGAATCATAATGAAATCAAATGACATAGGCCATGAGATCATAACATTTATATAATACATGGAATTGTAACATACATATAAGCATATAAAATCAGGTCCACAGTAGTAAATTATAATTTCCAAGGTTATCATAGTAAAATGGGTTTACTCCCCTAACTATTGTAGTTTCCAAGTTTTACTCCCAAGACTATCATAGTGGAAATAGTCCCTTACTAAACTGGGCTCACTCCCTATTCCAATCATTTTTACCTCATAAGATTTCATTCTTTACTCAATGCATTGGGGGAGATATAGGTCCCACCCATCACGTAATGTAAATCATAAATATGTGTTCCATAATATCACAAATAATTCATCATATAATAACCCATGAAATGATATGGGTTCATAATCATTAAATCATTTTAATACGCATGGAAAAGAAATGGGTTTCATGTACATTTAATCATATAATAACCCATGAGAAATAAATGGGCTTCATAAAAATATCTTCATCATAATCATAAAACATCTATATAATGAATAATTATTGTACAATTGAATCATATTCCCATTAAAACATAAGTAACACAAATGTTTTTTGTTGTTAATTAATATGAAATTCCATAAAAATCATTAAAATATTATAATATAATACTGTAAACATTGATTGGTCATTATGGAGGAAAATTCCATTCATGTCGTTCACTTTAAAAAAATATTCATTTTACACTTTTGGTAAAAGTAAAAAATGCCTCATTCATAAAATAAAAATAATATTTCTTTTAAAAAGTTTTATAAAAATTAAAACAATGATATAAAGTAATTTAGATTATAAATGGATAATTGTAAAAAAAAACTTTAAAACATTTTTTGAAAACTTAGATATAGAAGAAAAATCACTTTTGACGGAAGATAGAAATAAAATCAATATATTTATAAAAACCTATTTTTGATCCCTTGATTACTTATAAAGTGTAAAATGAAATGAAAACAATTATTCTCAACAAATAAATAGAGTATAAGAAAATACTTGAGTTTATTGAGAGATAAATCATAATATCCATGTCAAATTGAAATATAAATAGTATATTACAGTTTATTAGAATTTGATGTTTCATGTGGCGCAAGCTATGGAAGAAAATAAATTTATTAGAAGTAAATATTTTAAAAAATATCAGGGGTTTTCTGCCAATTTTTATGGGAGCTAAGTAAGATAATGACTTCTTGACACATGGTTTTGTATTTATTGTGTATTATTAGTGATTATATGATATTCTTGGGTTGTTATTCCTTTCATATTTACTTTATGCTGAGTTTATCACATGAACATATGATAAAGTTTATCGGATGGGTACTCGATCACGTTGGTGGTGTCCCACTATTTTTACTCTCACCCTAATCAGGTAGCCATGACTCTTGGGTATATGAGGAACCCATACTTGTTATAATAACCAATTAGTCTGAGGCCTGAGTTGATAAAAAAAATATGATATCTCGCTTTGAGTCTTGAGATTGGGATGAGGTGAGGCTTAGAGTTTCAAAAGTTATTGTACTTTTTCCTTTTTCTTACTTGTATATGTGACGTATTTAGTGGGTGTTCAATGTTTTTTTCGAGTTATGTATACTGATTCTATTTCTTCCTCATTCATTTATAGCATTGGTATGTTATTGGTAGTTATATACTATGATTGTATATTGATATATGTTAGGTTTTTTATTTGTTATTATATGCGTTGAAGGAGGGTATTGTCTGCCTACAATTTCTAATGAGACCCTCACTGCAAGTAGACTTCTTTAGGCACATGGGGAGGCAGGCCTGAGGTCATGTGGCATTCATTCTCAAACCCGATTATTTGGTTTGGGATGTTAGAAAACGGTATCGGAGAAAAAGATCCTTGTTTTACTATTTTTTGGAGTTGGTGGAAAGGTGACATAGGCCTTTTTCAGAGTTTGAGATGAAAATATATCCTGGGAACCCTGAAAACATTTCTTGAGGTAAGTTCAAGTTACCAGGGCATGGGATTTATGTTACTTATTTATATTTATTATATGTTATAACCACGTGTTATTCACATGGATTTTTAGGGTATGATTTGAAATGGGTTTTACACTTGTCTGTATATTTAAGATGCATTTCATTTTTCAATTTTATTATATATATTTAAAATTTAATATATGCTACTTTTTCGTGAATGTATTAATAATGGTGGTCTCAACGTATTAGTGTAAACAAGTTATAATGTGTTTGCACATATTATTTCTTGATAAAATTCCTTAAAATTAACCCATGTGTGTTTCTAATTATAATAGCTGGTTATATGAGACTATAGTGTGGTGTACTTTAGTGATGACAATGATAAAAACGATAACTCTGATGATAATGAAGATGAATTAATTCTATTCACAAATAGTTTAGTGTACCTCATTAGTCCATTTCCAGTAATTAAATACCTTTGTAAGGAACCTTGTGTGATTAGCTGATGGATAGTTCAATTTAATTCAGATACCAATGATGGTCTATGTGGAATTATCCATATAAAAGATAGTGGAATTCAATAAACAAAACATTGTGTCCTTGACATCAGATTGATTATTTTATAGGTGAAGTCAACATATATGGTCTGTGGATATGTCTCTACATGACGTTCCATAGGAAAAAATTATGATTTTTTTGAAAGAACCCATGGTCTCATAACTTTGAAATTGTTTACAAGAATTTTTTTACCTAATGTTTCTTTTATTCAACCTTATTGAGACATTTATTTAGATTGAATGGTCAAGGATTGTGTTGTAGGAGAATTTTTCATTGATGAAAATTACCTAAGTCTGTATATAATCTTTGTAAGTACTAAAGGAAGGTATTAAAAATAACTTTTCAACCTGAGAGTAAACATAACCTAGAGTTCTAGTACTCATGATGCATGTTTGGGATTCAAAGAACTTGGATGCTTGTGGAATCTAGGGTAGGAATAGACACTTACTATATTGATAGATTTAAATTAAACTCTATATTGGTGTAGAGTAAAGAACATATGTGGTTAGACCTAGGGGAGATGAAGCATGGTTGGACACTAAAAAACAGTAAATAATACCCATGTAATGGGTGGTTCATCAGGAAAATTGATATCAATGAGTTTTATTTTCTAAAATAGAGTGGTGTTAGTGCTTGAGATTGGTGGATCTGGTGGATTGTTGTGTGGTAAACTTAATAGTTGATTGATCCTATGCTCGGAGGTCCATGAAATGAGGTGTATGTTATCATATCGGAGTAAAGAGTGGTGGTTTCATGTCTTATTAGTGAAGCTTTAATATGTGAGCATTCATGCAGTGGTCACATGGAAGGTTGGTTAAACCGTTGGAAACAAGATGATGAGAATACCATTGAGAATGATTCTAGTTTTATAGATGATCTTGAAAGAGTTAGTGATGTTTGGTCACTAACAAATTCAATTCAATGTAATCCTTGAATTTTGAAACCAGTGAATTTGGAGGAATTATATTTACAGATAAAGGCATGACAGGAATACCAATCCTAAAAGTTTAAATTATATATTCACTCAGAAATATTTTAATATGATCCATAGAATATGGTTAGAGTTGATTGAGTATTATAATTTTTCAATATATTAATACCCTTGGAAAAAGAATAGGCTAGATGATTCTTGGGTAGAAAGGTTCATGCTAGATTATCTATGATATGAATCACCAAATATCCAATATTTCTAGATTTGAAAAGGCTGGATCTAGATATCCAGAAGGAGGCGGTGAAATATTATCATTCTAAAATGAATTTTCAACAATCTATCCATGAAAGGATTAAATAGGAATAGAGGGAAGATATAGAACTATAGAAGAAAGCAGAAATTTTTCTCATGTTTCACTTTGATATTGATGGAATGATAAGGTTTTGTAACCATTTATGTGTTCTTTATATACCATATTTGAAAAAGGATAAATTGGATGAGGATCACATTTCACCATCTGTATTCATCCTAGAAGTGTGAAGAAGTATAGGGATTTGAAAAGAATTTACGGTGGGACAACATGAAGATATATATTGTAGAGTATGTGTCTTGGTTCTTTTTATTTCACCAGGTTATGTATGGGAGAAAAAAGTGCAGGGGAATGTTTCCACCATTACACATACTATAATAGAAGTGGGAAACATCACGATCTATTTTATCAATGGACTCCCAAAAATTTCTATAGGACATAATTCTATTTGGGTGGTATTTGGTCAACTTATGAAGTTATCACACCAAATTTATTTCAAATAATGTTTATGTCTAGATTATATTTCCATAATATATAATAAATCTTATGGTAAGATTTCATGGAATTCCAAAATATATTTTATCAGATCGGGTTCGGAGGTTTATCTCGATGTTCTGGAAAAGTCTTTAGCAGACTTTCGATACAGAGTTGAGTTTCATTACTTCTTGTTATCCTAAGACATTTGGTTAGTCTTTGAGAACCCTTAAAACCTTATAGGATATTATAAGATCTTATTCTAGGGATTTTAATGGTTTTTGGGATCATAAACTCCCTAAAGTTGAGTTTTCTTACAGTAATAGATTTCAATCTTGAATTCAGATAGATCAATATGAATGAATATATGAAAAAAATTGTAGAACTCCAATGTGATGGGATGATGTTAGATAAAGAAAACTATTGGTACCTAAGCTAGTTGATGAAATATTAAAGAAATATAGATCTATTTTGTAGGATATCAAGGAATATTCGAGTCGACAGAAAATTTGTAGTGACAATCATTGGTAAAATTTGGAATTCAATGTTGGTGATAACATATTTCTACAAATTTATTTGTAAAATATGGTTAAGATATTATAAATTAAGGAAAGTTGATACAAAGTTATATTTTCCCCTTAAAAATTATTGATCTATTAGGGATGGTAGATTATCACTCAGAGTATCCACCAAAACTCCCTCAAGTTCAAGATATGTTCCATATATCTATCATAAGGAAGTACATACATGATCCATCACATGTACTAAAATTATATTCCATATCAATTGATCATTTTCTTAAATATAAAGAAAAACTAGTAAAAATCATGTATCATTGAGATAAAATGTAAAAGAATAAGAAAAATCTCCCAGTTAATGTTATCTGGAAGAAAAAATAAGATGAAGAAGATATTTGGGAACTTGAGGATGTGATGAAACAAAGGTATCCTCATTTTTTTATCGAAGGGACATAATTTCAAGAGATAAATTCATTTTATGTTGTTTAGAATGTAACACCGTTATATTTTATGTTATATTTCTATATAAATAATTTTTATTTCTTTGATATCTTTCTTTACATGCAACACTGAGTTTAATAAAATCACAATGTACTATTAAAATATTATTTAATGTGATAGTTATCTCATATACATTAAATTGGATGGTATGAATATGTCTAAACAAATTATAAACCAATTATGGTTTACACATGTTTAAAATTAATTAATTAGTTCTTAATGGATCATAAATGAAAATAATTATCATTTAAAATTAAAAGAGGTGTTTTTTTTGAAAAATTATTTTTTGTGTAAAATTTCTTTTTATTTTTATAAATTAAATTGATAACTATTGGTGAATGATGTTAATGAAATTTATATATTATTTATTCACTAAATATTTTTAACATGCATATAATATTTTTTAGTCATGAGAGAATATAATATATATATATATATATATAGATTTATAGATAAAAATGTGATTATCAAGAAAATGATTTTCATCATTTTTGGCACACTTATTTTGAAATTAATTTCCACCACTTAAATAAATTGAATGTGGAAAAATTTATTCTCTATTTGGAGTTTGGAGGTTCAAATTTTTAAAATAGATCCTTTGAATGTTTGGTCAATTTTAATAGTTACCATAGTAAAAAAATTTCATCTCACTTTGGGTAAAATAGGAAACATTAGGTAAAATCATTGGGATAAAAATTCTAAATTTCTATAAAACTTTCCTTTAACCTATTGGATAAGTTTAGTTTGGGAATTTCATCCATTTATGGAATATATGGTAAGCTGGTGCCATTTTCATTGAATATGACCTTTATATTAATTTATGAAAATAATAGATAACAAATGTCACTATCTTGACTTTAATATCAATAATTTTTTTACATAAAAATTTGGATAAATTAGTGAGAAATTTATATTTTAAATATAAATGAATTATTTTTATCACCGTAATTTTTTCATTTTTTAGTGATTGATGATTATGTTAAACTCTTATGCATCATCGATAAATAATTTATTTAATTAAGATTAAAATAAATTAAATGATTTTAAAAACATTAAAAGTAATAACATTTGGGTGAATAGTTATGTTAGATAAATTTTATTGGTTAATATAACTTATTTGAGATATCTAAATGTTTTATATTTTAATTCTATATTTTTTATGATTTTTCAATGTCAAATTACGAAAATTGTTATCAAAATGAAATTAATACTAAATTATGATAATAACATATTAATAAATTTTTTTAAAATCATAAAAAAATCATTAAAATATCTCATGAGCACAATTAGGATGATAAAATATGTAAAATTTCATATCTTTACAATTTATCAACCAGTTGTTACCTTATAAGTAATTAGATTGAAATAGTTGTTACCGTGGTTAATGAAACAAATAGTGAATGAATGGGTTAATAAAAAATATAATATTTACAATGTCACAAAATCCAATATAAATTTAATTTATTTATGATATTTATACCTAATAATAATTTTATTCAAATATATATCTATTTGAAATCATCTTTCTTGAGAATAAGTTATTTATATTTTAATGTTTTTAGTAATTACATGTGTTTGCTTTCCCTACCTTATAAAAGGGAACCACTTTCTATTTTTGTATACTACATTAATCCATATAACTCAAAAAATCCTATAAAATTATATTATTAAATTCTATATCCAAATATTAGTGGTTTTTTTCTTCATGAAAGACCATTCCAAGGGTCCTTAATGAGGTATCTAAAGGAGGTCTACTGAAGAAGATGCAATCTTCCAACCCAAAATATTTCAATTTATTTCTTATTATAGCTCATATAAATATATGTTATTCATACAAAAATATTTAATTCAGACTATTAAATATACTAATTTTTTTATGATTATAAAACTATAATCATTCAAAAAGTTACAACACATGGGATGCGAAAGTATCTCTCGTTCATACGTGTGGTCTACCACCTCCACATAAAAATACAATTAATTTTCCATTACTTTCATTCATGGATTTATATTATGATGGGTTTGATGTTTATATATATTATAATAATTCTATAGTTTTTTTAATTATTGTATCATATCAATCTTCTTACCTTCCAATCCATTCTAAAATAATAACATCGTTAATGCGTTCGTGTAGACTACCACCTCCAAGAAGAGATGTGATTTGGTTTTCATTTATATTTAACTTGTAACAGAAATAGGATATATTTAATGAATATATATGATATATATGATATAATAATGATTATATAAAGATTAATTATTATTTACCTCTCTTTTCTCCCAAATTTTGAAATGTGAAGACAATGTTCATGTGTTTGTATGACCTACCATCTCCATGAATAGTGTAATTAATTTTTATGTCTCTAAAATTTATCGATAAATATATATATATATATAATAAATATATTTTAAATTTTTATCATGATTAATATTTTTTATAATATGGAATCTTTATCAATGTACAAGGACCAAAACTTATGAACTAAAACATGCATGAAAAATGAAGCAGTTATCACCTAGAACAATGATTTTAATAATAGATTATTAATTAATGGGTGATACGTTTTCCTATGAAAATAATATATGATAGGATAGATATAATTATGTTTTTTTAATAAATTTACAATAAATATATTTTTTTATATTGGAGGTTCAAACACGTACTCATATATATTATACTTTTAGTAAGGGATTTATATTTCAATCTTATTTTAATCAAGGTTGATTATACTTGAATTTCCATTAAAGAAAATTATATGATCTTTTCATGATAAATAATTTTCATTTTTTATGATATTTTTATTTCTGGATATTAATTTTTTTCTTTAATATTTCTCTTTTTAAACACTCAAAATACTGGAATATTTTTTTAACTAAATAAGACTTTATTTCTCTCTTTGACGGAAAATCTATTTTCATATATGTCCATGTTTTCTTTAAAATGTTTTAAAAATTATTTTACTATTATCATATAATCATTTAAACTATTTTTCCCATATTTTTTATCAATATGTTTCAAATAAATCTTATTTCCATTTTACAAATGAGTTACTTTTGACTTTTTATAAATTTTTTTTAAAGGAATGTTTGTTTTAACATACTTGACATGAAATAAATTTTATTATATTATAATACTCAATGATTTGAATATTCCTTAACATGTTTACATGTATATTTTCAAATAAATTTATTTCATTAATATCTTGGAAATATTTTTATTTTAAATTATGTATTTTAAAATGAAAATGAAATTTTCCTCAAGAAAAATTCCAGTGATTATTTAAAAGAAATTTTCATCTATCATAACATCAATTTATTTTAATCATGTTTTGTTGGGGATATGATTCAATGATTACAACCATATTATTTATCTATATGTTTTGTGATTATGGTGATGAAATATTTATAAAACCCACTTATTTTCCATTTGTAATTCTATGGAGAATTTGTAAAAAGTTTATGAAAACCCTTTCTCTTTTAATAGATTATTATATGATGTTACGATGAATGTTTTATGATCTCGTGTCACACTTATGTTTTAGTTTTATTAGTTAACTTATGGGACCTAAACTATATATCACTTCATTTCAATGTGTGGTGTTTTATACATCATTAGATAATTATGGGGAAAAAGTTGAAGTGCTTGATCCACTATGGGAAACAATTCTATATTCTTCATTCACAATGGAAACAAATCAATGTTCTTGATCCAATATAGGGAAAAATTAATGATACTTAATCCTTTATGATATTGGATAAATCTTTTTATTCTTAATCCACTATTATTTGATGGTGTTATTAGTTATCCTTGACATATAAAATGGTTTCTATAGTTATGATGGTTCCATAATGACATGAAAATATTGTTCATTATTGATTTAGGATTATTTTTCAGTCATATGTATCTTGTATTTTGAAATGGAAATGATTTATGTCATGAATCATGTTTATGATCCTTTATAGATTGGGTATAAACTTTTTATGTTATGTTCCTGATCTCATAACCTTATTCTTATATTATTCTTTAATATGATTATTAATTGACATCTCCCATGTTTACCCTTACGGAGCATCAGATCGAACTGTTTATTTTGTTTCCTTTCCCAAGGTTATGAAGAATGGTTTAATTAGGTTAGTTATATGATGAAACTATGGGGGTTTATATTTATGGGGGATGTTTAATATCATTCATGAAATAAGAATATTGTGTATCTAGTATCAAGAAACACTAAAACTTTACTATCCCCATGCATGTATATGTGAAATTTAATGAATATTATTCTAATAAGATTTAATATATATATATATATATATGAAAAAATGGGTCAATAAAATATTTTCACTCAATAAAAAAATATCTACCTTATTTAATAATTGACCCTATGATATCAAAAATGATATCATTTTTCTCTATTTTAAACTTGATTTCAAGAATTAAAGAACATGTTATTTCTTTGATGCCATTATTTCAAAGGATTGAATGAATATAATTCAAGGTATGTAAAGAAAATACAAATACAAAATACTATAATATACCATGATATGTATAAAAATATGAAAATGTTTTACTTTACACTAAAGATCTTTAATTACTATCTTCATTTATGCTTGATAAAGACCACATAGAGGAAATCATCAGAATATTTTCTTCATGGTATATCCATGGGCCAAACTATATCACCCATAGTATAGTCAGGTCCCTCCTCCAAAAAATTATATGATATTATATCATGGAATCTAATCTAGTATAAAAAAGAGAGCAATAAAGATAATCATAAAAGGCTTGGGTTAGAAAACACAATCGATCAGTCTATCCTAGTGAACAACTCCTTATGTAGATCTTAAGGATACACCCAAGTGACCATGCATAAAATTATATATTACATAAAATATGAATTAATTCTATAAAAAATGATTTCATAATTTTTAATGTGCTCTATAATCTCCCCTGAGTTTATCTTATGAAATAATTCTTTTAATGATATCTTTTGAAAGTGATTCAAAAATTTAACCATTAAGTATTCTATTACATTAATTGAATTATAAATAAAAATCCTTGCAATATGATATGATCATATAACAACATATGGTAAGAAAATAAGGTGATATATTATATAGTTATATAATACTTTACAATTGGATGATGGTGGTATCATTTTTTTATACCATGTCATACCATATTCCCATATCATCTTGTATGATATACTATTAGTGAATCACATGAATAATGTATTTAGGGAATGTCGCATTCAGTTCATTGGTACATTTGATAAATTTGAATTAATTATTAGGGAATGAATAAATAAAACATAGAAAATTATCATAGTTTTGAGTACCATGATTTCATCAGTAGTTTCATTATGTTTATGTTTAGGTTTATAGTCAGGCTAGTTTATTAATAACATATATTCTTTTAGAAGTTTTATTGATATTGTGAGTCCCACATTAAAAAAAATGGTGAGTATTTTGATATGTATAGAAGTTTTAGTCATTTATTTAGGATTGTGTAAGTTATTGATCCATCAGAAGAGGTCGTGGTTATAATCTTTAGGGATGAAAAGATTTTTTTTAGAGATTATAGTAACCAGTGTCCCAGTGAATTAACTAAGGATGAGAATTAATTTTACATTGGGAGTTAATGTGATGAAGACATGATCTTTTTTTTATTTTTTTTATTTTCTATTTATTGAGTGATAATTCATAATATATTTTGGAAGCTTAACATGATTCTTTAATTTAAAGATATCATGTTGGTTAATGAAACCTGGGTTGGAAATTTAATGTGTTTGGTGGAAGAAATTGAGATGGGGGGAACATCAGACCACTGAATGCCTTGTGTGTTATCTAGTGTCTTAGTATACTATCGTCAGAATTAAAATGGATACACACCTATGTTTTGGTGGTATCCAAGATCATTTTTTTAAAACCATTGAAATTGTGTCATTTTTACACACATTATTTTAAGTCCCTAACTGGGGACCCTAACCCTTACTTCTAACCAGCTATATATATAGCCCATTGAGGTATCCAATTTTTATACTTCTTCCTCCCATATTTCTCCCTTAAATAAAAGGTATCTAGGATATATCACTTCCTTAAATTTTAGGTAACAATCCCCTTACATTCAAATATTTCTTATTTACCACTTTTCTTTTGACTTCACATACTTTGGTTTGGGATTAGAGATATAATTTTACCAAATAATGGTGAAATCTTTGCTAGATCATGGGGTTTTATATCATCTTATCAATATACCATCACTATAAGATGATCATGATCTATTAAATTCTATATTTATAGTAAATTTATGAGGTGTGATATATTTAAGTCATTTTATAATTTGAAGGTGAAATTGGATGTCATTTAGGTTTGATTAATTTAGGATTTTCACCATTCTAATTTTGATTAATATTTTGAGTTATATGCCTAGGTTTTCTTCTATATAGTTATTATTTTAATATAGTTATTGATTTATTTGATTCATTTTGTTATAGATTTGGGTTTAATGGTTGTTTTATACTATTTAGTGGTCATTATGATATGATTATCTCATTGATTAATAGTTACGGTAGGTGTTTTCAACCATTTTTGTGATTATTTGTTTTATAAATGTGATTTAACTATATTTTTTTACCAAAATTAATAATTAAGCTTATACATTATTTTAGATTTATGAATGGGTGGATTTTACCAATAGTTTCTTATTTGATGTTAAATTTTATCATTAGAGTTTTATATAAACATATATAATTATTTTTGGTCCATTGTAACAATATTTTAATCAATACTTATAACCATGTGAATGGTTCCTCATGAGAAAGTTTTTTCATTCGTATTCATTTCATAGTTTCTTTCTAATCAAACATGCTAGTATTTGTTAATATTTAGTTTAAATAAATTTTTTCAAGAATGGTTCTGGTTTCCATTGAATTCATTAATTTTCACATCATTGTATATTATAATATTAAATGAAAGGGTTAATATTGCAGTGTTTCATAGGAATTAAAAAATAAAGGTAAGATGAATTGGAATAAATAAAAGAAACCAAATCCAAACATCACCATGTTTAGATAAATAAAAACACATAAAATTGAAATAAAGTAAACCATAGAAGTGCTTAAATTTCACTAAAGTTTCCACTACATCATCTTCATATTAATATGGGTTGTGGATGATCATAGGAGTTCCAATTAAAGTAATCCCTATGTAAGACCCCGTGTATGTAGGATTTGAAAATTCTAGAAGGAATTTATATTTATGCTTGCAGGATAGGATGAATTTTGATCATTGATTATGAAAAGAGTTATAAGAGTTGTATCTCCTCAAAGTGAATCATTTAGACATGGAATGAGGCTCGAAATAGATTTAGATGGGTCTTGGGATCTTTATGTTAGGTTTTGAGAGTTTTATAGGTTTTATCCTAGGATCATGGTTAGGCATACATAAATTATCTGAATCCATGTGACACTCTATAGTTTATAGTCATTTCAATTGTTTTTATATAGAGCATGAATTTAATTATTTTTAATATAAAAATTAATATAAAATCATGCAAGGTTTCAAATGAAACCGTACGAGTGTTATAGAGGGGGTTTTAATCCATACAAATGGTCTAGTAAAATGTGCCTCCAAACCATGTCAGGTGATGGAAATGAGATATTTTCTTCCCTATAGTTTGGAAAACCTTGGTTCTAAACCATGTGGTCCACTAAAGGTAGGTTTTTTATGATGTTACCTCATGATTTCATAACAGGGAAGCCCCCTCTTTTTCCACATCTCTCATGTGCATGAACTAGCCAAGCCCTCCTCTTAGAATCGTCTTCCCCCTTAATTTGGGGTTAAATTATGATACGTTTTTCAGTGATTTAAGGTAAATATATGACTCTGGTAGCATCCTCGTATCTCCAAATCTCTTTTCTATAATTTTAATTTCTCCTAGTTAAGGTTTCAATTCTAATTCCACAAAATTGTGGTGGGATCGTCTATAACAACCCGAGATTTTATAAGATATATTCGTTTTAATTTCTTTCATATCTTCTGTTGTACGCTACACCAAGATTATCTTGCAATATACACAACACCGTATTAGCTTATAGTATACGCAACACTAATCTTGGATTGTGTTACACACAATTTCAAGTTTGTTTGATAGTAGTTATTCTATGCAACATTGAGTATATATATATATATTCAATGTATTAATGAAATATGGATGGATTTTTTTATACGCAACAACAAAGGAGTCGTGCACTGAACACAACCCTGACTCGGATTGCATTACAAACAATCACGACCTTCCTCGATAGCGTGTGTTGTACGCAATACCGGGTTTTACTAAACAAAGATATATTGTTATAATATTATTATGAACTAGCCGTTATAAATATTATTAACTATATTTGGAATTTTATCACATTATTATTCATCTTACACATTTTCTAGAATATGGTATAAGAACAAAAAAAAAATTTCGGGTAAAATAAGTATTTTTCAAAAAATGCAGTTTTGCCGTATTTTGATGGCCCACCCACTTTAAATATAGTTTTGACATGTTTATAAGTTCAATTTTACAAAATAAAATTCTTCTTTGGAATCAATAAATAAAAATTTACTTTGGATAAATTTTTCATATTATTCTGGTAACTTTCATATTTTGATGAATAGTAAAAACACACTATATTTTAATTAAAAAACTTTTTTCATCGTAATAATTTATATGGTTAAATTATAATATTTAATGGTTTTAATGTATAAATAGAATATGTTTTTACCATTTAATATAAGTTATGTCATTAAAATTAATTTTACATTGAATTCATTGGTAAAAACATTTCAATCTTTTGCAATGTTATTACTTTTAGAACACGTTTTCTTAACAACGGGATTAATTTTAATTTAATTTTTGAAAATCTGTGTATTTAATTTGGAAAAATGGATTCCATATTTGGAATCAGTGGGCCCAAATTATATTAATAGACTACTTTTTATTTTTGGGCTTTATGAATAGTAACAACGGTAAATTTTATTTACCGTAGTAAAAGGTAAATTGGGTAATTATGGGTAAGTATAATATTATAAAATTATCCTAATACTTGTATTAATATAGTTGGATGATTATAGTTCGTTCTAAGTCATATTTGGGTCGAAATAGAATCTATTAGAACCCACTTGGAGGTGATTAAGACCTTTAATTTATTTTATTTAAAGGAAAGTGAAATATGTCTCACTCAACTTTAATAATTAAAGTTTTTTTGGTATAAGTTTATACAGAATATAAATTCGGTTATAAATAATAATTTTAAAGATAAAATGTTTTTATTTATCATGGTAATTTATCTTTAATTTTTAAGAGTTATTTAATTACCTTATTAGCTTATACATTCATGATGCAGAAATTATTTATTTAGTAAAAACTCAATAATATAGTTTTTATTGAAATAGTAATACATATCAAAAGGACCAAAAATCTGCAAAAAACTTATTATTAGTGTATATATAAACCCTAATCATCCAATTGCCGAATTGTTGACCATTTGGATCCTTATTAAGGCGATTATGATACTTATAATATTTTATTTTAAATGATTCCAAAGTTGTCACCTTCATAATTTAATAAAGATAACAATTTACATGTTGTTATTTTAAGATGATAAATTAGATTAAAATTATTATTATAAAATCTATGATATTTATATTCATCAAAAGATTTTACTTTTAATTTTTATGCAACAAATAAGTATATTAAATAATTATACAAAAATGTTTACTAATTATTTTATTAAGAGATATACCAAATAAATGGTTTTAAAAATATTAAAATAAATATTATATGAACTATTTAATGTACTAAAATAATTTTCTAGACAAATTTGACATGTGAGGAATCTATTAAATATTTTACTTCGAATATATCCTCTGTCTAGATTTTATTTCAATTCAAATAATTGAATAGTGTCAAAATTGACACTATTGTTATTTTATAAAAATAACATATTATTAAATTGTTTAAAAATCACAAAAATATTTAAAAATTATAAAAAGAAATTTATATAGTCTACAATTTCATAAAGTATCCAATTATGGAAAATTAATAACACATAAGTGATTTTTTATAACCATTTAAAATTTAGAATTTTATTACCACAAATAAACTTAAATAGATTAAATAAGGATAAATCAAAATGACAAGGTTTAAATAAGATCAAAACATGTATAAATTTTATTGTTTGATTATATTACAACCCTGTCTCATCTAATATTTGAATTGAGTCATTTTTGGAGGTTTTTATGTGGGGTTTGAATTTATATTAAACTAATATTTTTGAGGATTCCAAAGGTGCCCCTCTCCTCCATTATAAAAGGGCACCTCCTCCCTCTCTTCCTCACACCATTTTGAGCCTTGAAGCTCGGATAAACTCTGACCATTTTACTTCCCCACTTTCCTAGAAACCTTATAGAGGTACTGGTCTTCTCAAAAGACCAACCCTAGTGCCCTAAGAAGAAGTTTAAAGGAGGTGCGTCGAAGAAGAGGTAATCTCTTCTACCGATTCTTTCAAGCTTATTTCTTCTTCAACTTCTTCTTATTAAGTTGGTTCATTATAAAGTAATAACATAATTAACACTAATATACTGATATATTATTATAAATATGAAACAACCCCATTTCACCTTCTATCCATCCTATGGAAAACAAAATCACCGCGCATGCGTACATACAGAATACCGTCTCCACGCCGTGGTGTAATCTGCTTTTCCAACACCACCTTACTTGGATGGGTATAATGGTGTAAAGAATAAATACACATAGATATTATAACATCATACTGATTATTATATATTGTATCATCCAATCCAATTCAATTCAATAATTATGGGAACGATATCATCGTTCGTGCGTACATACGGACTACCGTCTCCATGACGCGATGAGATTCATTCTCAATGATTAACCATTCATGAATGATTATAAAGTATATATAATAATTAATCATGAAATATATGACATAATAATTCTTCTAGATTTATGTATATATATATTTATGTCATCTATTTAGTTTCATTCAATTCAATAAGGAAACGAAAACTACGTTCATGCGTACGTACGACCTACCGTCTCCATGAACGGTGTGTTTCATCCCTTTTATTGATCTATAATATATATGTATATGGTGAATATATATTATATATAAATCATGATTTACATTCTGTAATAATGTAAATCAGGATATAAGTAATAATATCAAGAATGACAAGTTGAAACACATACGATAAATGAAATAATTTTACCCAAAACGCTGATTTAACATGGAATTTACAAAAGAAAAGGTAATATAAAGTCATAAGTGAAACATATATGATATCATAACAATGAATATGATTATTTAATAAGTAAATGACATTATTTAAATCATTATACAGGAGGTTCGGATACGTACGAAGCACATCGGACCTAAGGTAAGGGATAACTTTTCCAATCTCATTTTTATCCGAGATTGTTTATTCGTAAGTATTTACCGGGGTTATATTTATCATCCATGTCCCTATTTTCTAAAATTGGTTTCATGTATTTTTAAAGTCATTTTTATCCATTTTTTACTTTTACTACATGGTGTGTAAGGAATCTTTCTTTTACGAGGTACTTTTTGACTTTTCCGCCAAAAGTATGAGGAGAATGTTTTTTTAACGTATACGACATTAAGGGATTTTTACAGTTTTATAAAGCCTTATTTTCATGATGCTTATTCCAAAATATTTCATAACTATTTTCAAAAAAATCCTTTTCTATTAAAATTGCATTTCATTTTCTGAAAAGAAAATGATTTTGAAGAAGAAAGGATATGTTCCTCAAGAATTCATTTCAAGTGATTTATCAAAACCATTTCCATCTAATATGACATTATTTCATAAGTGTGTGTTTCAAGTATAATGTATCTATGATTTACATGGTTTCAATTTTTATTATTAAGTGATATCCATTTCTTTTATATGGAATATGTGATGATGGGATGATGTTTATGAAACCCATTTTATTCGTTGGGTTATTATGAATGATGTATGTTTATTTTGTGGAACATGTAAGAATGATTTCATTATGAGATGGGTGAGACCTATATCTCCCTCCAATGCATTGGGTAAAGATTTATATCTCGTGATATTGACATGGCTGTAATGGTAAGTTGATCCGGTTCAGTGTTAGAGGACTGAAATGAGGAGTGAACTCAATTCAGAAAGGGACTTTGTCCACTAAGATTGTCTTGACAGTAATTCCTTGGCTACTATGGAAATCATATGATGTGCTTAATGGTTTCCACAATTACATGTTTTATTCCCATGCTATTTTATCATGATTTATGTTCCTTTATGATATATGCCTTACATACTTCCAAGATTTATGTCTTTGCTCAAGGTTTTGATGTTTAGATTTTATGTTCAAGTTTTTGCATTCAAATGTTTATGGATTGTTTTATGTTCTCTATGCTTACCCTTAGTGAGCATTTGATCTCACCCTTTATATGTTTTCTTTTCCCTAGGATATAAAGAAAGGTTTTAGGTAAGAAAACAAAAGGGGAAGATTTTTATAGAGAAGCTGAATATATTTCACCACGATTAGAATATTATGTTCTGAGTTTCCAAAGACACTAAACTATTACAGTCCTTGTGTGTCTGATTTTTTTATTTATTAAGTATTCCGAAAAAGTAATGTAATGTCCATGTACGTCAAGCTTCGGGTCTCTACATCGTCTGTTCATCATGGTTCTTTCATGTGGCTTTCTTATAGTTTATAACATGTAAAAATTTTCCCACCACCACATGGTATTTTGATGAAGGTAAGCTATATAATTAAATTTACTTTGGTTTTTTATTAATTTTTAATTAAAATCACTGTTGAATTAGTTTAAACATTTGGGGTTTTATTCTTCTTGCATAGGGGATGTCCTGTGACTATGTCTTCTTATAGTTTCTCATTGTTCAAAAGTGGTAGATCACCATTTGGAAGATTCTATGGGTTTTTCATTAAATTAAATTGGGATTTTTCATGGATCCATTGGTTAGGGATCTGTTAAATGTATATTTTGGAGTACACCATGGGTCATTGGCGAGTGGTTAGTTAAACTTCCTGTGTGATGAAAATTAGTTATGAGATTTTAAGAATTTATGATTATTTAAGTTTAAATTTAAATTTTGGACTTAATTTTTTTTATTTAATGAAATAATTATAATTTGGTTTTAATTAATTAAATTGGTGTGGAATTTACCACATATGAGTGGTTCAGATGTGGGGACCATATCAATGTGGGCTGAGGTCAAATCTCGACCAATTCATTTCTCGCATGCCATTTTTGTAGGGGTGACTAGTTTTCTTATTGCATTAGAGTAAAACAATGTTGGTTTGGGTAAGAATGGTAGAGAACCATTGGTGGTTTGGTAAGTAGTCCTGGTGAACTATGAAATATTGGGAGAGTGTAGGTGATGACATGAGCATGTGATTATTATGCCAGACAGGTCGGTTATTACTGGAAAAATCACTAGTGGGCATGGGTTAATTGGAAATTGGACTCCAGTAGTGGGGAGTGGGAAGTGGAGGTCCAAAATCTTGGTGGATTCTAGATAGAGATAGAATAGTACAAATAGGGTAATGAAAAAATAGTCAGGGCTGTATTCTAGGCCTATCGGTCATTGGTCCTTTAGATACTTCTTAGGGACTTTGGCCCAATCATTAGGCATTTGAGCCTCAAGGATGATTGATCATGTAATGTGTTTCCATCAACTAAGAGATGATATTGAAGACATCCTTGACACACCCATGAATTTTTCTGAATCACAAAACCTAGAAATGGAACAAATGAGAGGGGTTTAAGATAGGAAAAATAATTCAAAAGGCATTAAATATTCAGCCCTCAAAGTTTTTAGGAACCCACATTATTGGTCTTGACACCCTCTGAAATACCATATGACATAATTAGTTATTTTAAAACTTTGAAACCAAATAAAAATTGTTAATACGGGTGTTAACCACACTTAGGGTGGCTTTGATCATACCACATTCCCGAGCTCGATATATTGACCGACTACAATGTGGTAAAAAAATGGGTTTAAATTCTAAAGTCAAAAGTATTCCATTAAAAAAATTAAACTTATTTTCCAAACCTAACAAGTATTTACTAATTTTTAAAGTTAAATTTATTATATTAATTTTTTTTTCATTTTTCCATGTTCATTTTAAATAAACAATTGAATTTTATTCATAAATGGTATTAAAGTACTAAATCAATTTTATTATATATATGTACGATTTATAATGTCGAAAATATTACTATTACAAGGTTTATCATATAAACTATATTTTATTCAACATTTTATCCTAAAAACACCCCTATTATCAATTATAAATAATCCCTCACCCTACATTGGAAAACTTCCTACCTTCCACTTTATAATGAAAAATCACTACCCAATTACCATCTCATAACCCACTTATCATCCTTAGTGATGTTATAGAGAAATCAGAATCCAATATTCCAGGAGTTAAGGGCTATAGAAAGGGACCACCTTCAAGAAAGTTGTAGTATTCTTTCATATTTTATTTAGTTTTATTTTTCTAAACTCCCAATACATATTTTCTTTTCTAATAAATTTTTTTTAAAACAATTATATAGAACGTTAACATGATATTAATAATTTTAATATCCTATGAAAATGTTATTTTATGTATATGAACATTATATATATCTCAAACTACCTCTATGGATAATTTCTTATTAATAGTCAGTTAACCACCAACAAGGACACTATAAATTATTTTATTATCACCACCCTTATGGATGATTATAATAAATTATTTTTAATAAAAATATATATAAATAATTTTTTCTCTAATATTATTGATTAAATATTGATAATTTATATGTATCAATAGATAAATATGGTTGCATCGAATTAATAAGGTATATTTTAAGGAATATATGATATCATTACATTTCACCACTAACAATGTGATTTATGGAACAAAATATAATTATTATAATTGTTCAAGAGTGAATAAATGTAAATAATTCACTTAGTATTCCATGTTTCTAAGAAATTATTTTTATTAAAAAGTATAAAATATCATATACATTTGGGAACCCTAAAGTTTATTCAATGAATTATGATATGTGAAGTCATTTATGAAACATATTCCTTTCAATGGATTTACTTCATAAAAATGATTTATATATGTTATCATTCCATGTGGAATGAAAGATTATGAATATTTTATGATGTGATTGGTGGGACCTAAAATATATAGCCCTCTAATACATTGAGTTATTTTACATATCTCATATTATTTTTATATAATTTTTGAACATGATGCTAGCATTGTTCAAAATTATGGTGTTATGATTTATGCACATATGTTATGCTTGAACACGATTCAATATTTATTTACAAATATGTATTATATTTGACCACTATGTTATGCTGTTTCATTATTATTCACATTATACATTCCATTCCTTTATTGAATGTTTTCATTATGATTATGGTGATGATCCTATCCTTATACTATTATTTTATTGATTATGCTCACCAAGGTATTATTTATTCAGGTCACACATTCCTTCTATGTTATTATAGTGACCTAATGTTTTCAAACATAGATATTAAATCAAAATAGGAGAATATTAATTACATAAAATTTTCACCCAAAATAGAATTGTATAGGTATAGTGCCTTTAGAAACATTGACACATAAACAACTGGTTCATAAATGATCTATATCATCTCCAACTAAGTTCTTCATAACTAAAACCCGTATTAGACTTATCATTTCTTAAAAATTTATTCATAACTCGGGTAAAGGAATCATAATAAAGGCTGATATAAAATGCTAAATAAGGGAATAAAAGGGAGGTGTCAGTGATCATATAATCATAACATGATCATAAGTGTGTGAGAACTTGAGCCTAACATTTGAAATCTACACCATGCATATCATATATCATAATCTTGAGTTATAAAATAAAGATTGAAATCACATAAGGCATGAATCGTAAAAGTATCAAAGAACCTGAACTGTAGGAATGTTCATTGGTATAATACAAAGAATTATTTAATAAAAAAACGTATAACTTTTTTAACATGTATAAATATAAATGATTTAACTCATTAAGTTAAGGACATGAAATTAGGACCTTAAAATAGTTTATAGACATGAAACTAGGTTCACACATGATCTTATGGACTTGAAATCAAAGTCCAAACAAATTATTATTGACATTAATTCAAATTTTATGCATGATATTATGTATATAAAAGCTAGTTCTCTGAAAATACTTATGTACATGAAAAGAATATCCACCCATAAAATTGTGAACATGAAAATCAGGTTCACTCATAACATATTTACCTCATGACTTGTTCATATTTTCACAATGAGTTTTAAGAAGATATATGTCCCACTCATAACATAATGAAAATCATGAATATATTTTCCACAAGATCACAAAACATTCATTATATCAGAACCCATTAAAAGAATTGTATTTCATAAACATTCCATTATTAAATAACCTGTGGAAAGGAATGAGTTTCAAAACATCTTGCCATCAGAAAGGAAAACCATTTGGATAAATAATAAGGAAATTATCATTAGATCATATCCTCATTAAATAATATGTGAAATAAATATATGTTTCCTTGAATAATTTATATATCATTAAAATATCATTAAAAATATTCTTGAAGAAAATAACCTTTCCATTTTTAAAATCACTTATTTCTGAAAAACTATCTCAATTATGAAGGAATTTTTTTATTTTAAATATAACAATAATCTTATAAATTAATATTAAATTAAAATATTATTCACGATGATTTTAAAGTCATTTATACTATATAGGTTAAAGAAATATTATTTTGAAATTTTTTTAGAAACTAAAAATGTACCTATTTCAGAAAATAAAAAGAAGATTAGTTGTGAAATATTTGGTTAAAAAATTCACCCAAGGATAAAAAATTATTCAAATATTTAAAATATAATCTTTAAATAATTCATGAATTCATTTTAAAAAAATGTGGATATGAATAAAAAATATTTTAAATAAAAAAGACAATTAAAGCTAATTTTACTTAAAAACACTATTTTGTTATGTTAAATAATTGAAGTGAGTAAAATGTAATGAAAAAAATATAATATCAAGAAACAAAAATAGTTTATGAAAATTAAATGGATTCATATAATAAGTATCATATAATCTCCTCAACAAAAAATACAATATAAACAATCCTGATTAAAATATGATTGAATTAAAAATCCCTTACCTCAAGTTTCACCTTTCCTTGTTTACATTCAAACCACATGTATAATAAATATGGATTTATTATACATGTATTACATAGAAATATTCATACCAATAATACCATTTATAATTTAATAATTAAATATTATCACCTTTTTTTTAATAATTTGATACTGAAATCATAGTTCTGGGTGATATCTTCTTTGTTTTCCAAGCATGTTTTGCTTCAGAAGTCACAGTACTTATCATTTGACTGTGGTTACATTATTTATAGAATTTTATTAATTGTATTAAAATAATATGTATTGATTATATAAATATTATTATTTGTACATAAAATTTAGATATATAAAAATAAATTACATCATTCATGGAGATGGTAAGCCGTACGTAAGAATAGACATTGTTTTCATCTTTCAATGGATTGTAAAAAATAAAGGTAAATATTAATTCATCCATATAGGATCATTATTATATCATATATATATAATATATGTCATATAAATTCATAAAATAATTCTTAATTACCATCCAAATAAAATATAAATGAAAAATGAGTCAAATCGTTTCGTGGATGTGGTAGTCCATACGTATGCACAAACGACGTTATTTCTTTCAAAAAGGTTGGAATGTAAGAAGTTAGATGTTATATAATAATCCTATAAGTATAATTATAACTTAGTTATAATATATATCTATATAACCTATCATAATACTCATCCATAAAATATTTTGATGAGAAATTAATTGTATCTCTTTGTGGAGATGGTAAGCCATACGTATGCATGAGAGATGCGTTCTCATACTTTTGTTGAGAAATTGGGTGTTTTTTGATGTTTTCAGAATCATGATAAAATTTATGTATTTTACCTAACTTATGTTTTAATTTTATGATAAATAACATAGACATATAATATGTATCATAGGAAATAAATTGATATAGGTTAGGTAAGATGATTACCTCTTCTTTAGAAGGGAAGCTTTAGATACTCTCTTAAAGAACATGATGTTGGTATTTTGAGAATAATATAAACTGCATAAATTGGATAAGAACATTTAAAATTGGAATGGGTGGGTTTTGGTTGTGATATATGGCTCAAAGGTGTGTAAATATGTGAGGTAGGACATGCCATTTTTTAATTTAGTTGAGTGAAACTTTTGGAATTTGGAAAACAAATTTAAATATAATTACAATATTGTAGAGATAAATGCTTCCAAATGAAAATTAATTATAATAAAAGTTTATATGGTTTAAATAACATCATATAATGAAATTTATACTATTTTTGATATCATTTTAGTAATTATATTTTTAATTAACCTCTTGGTTAATTATTTATGACATTAAATGTGGTAGCCACTATTTTAATCGTAAAGGGTTAATAATATTACTATAAATTGATAGGTGAATAATAAAGAGAACATTGATTATTTTTTCAAGCATATCACCCTAAATTAATCTAAGATAATATTTTTATTAATATAAAATAATTTAATAAACTATTATTTTGATAAAATACTATTAATGTCAACTTTAGAACTATTCATTTAATTTGACTTTAAATACATCAATTAATAGTGTAAATTAAAATATAATCCAATGAAGCATCCATAAAATTTTATATATATCTATAAAATTACTGGTAATCATTAATTTTTTCAAATAATTTTATTTTTATTATTTTGAAAACCATTTATTTATTTTTTCTATTAATTTAAAAAAAATAATGCATCATCATTGCAAAATCCTTTAATGTAATTATATAAATCAAAAAAATATTATAAATAAATTTATATCATGAGAATAATTTTTTTAAGCACAAAATTTAAATTTATATTCATTCATATATGTGTTTTTGTTTCTATGTGGACACATAATAGATATTTGAAACCAAGAGAGTGACATTTTGTAACATTATTTTCTTTGCATATTAGAAGGGTCATTTTCATCGACAAGTGTCCATTAAACAATTCAATTTAAAGAAAAAAATTATTATGATCAAATTAAGTTCATCCAATATGAATTTTGGATGAAAAATTAGGATCTTATCACTTACTTTTAAACTAGATTAACCTAATTTATCCTTTACTAATGTGATAAATTTTACAATATTTACTATTTATAATGCCTATAAATAAAAGGTAATTATTTATCAAATTCAAATATGTTGATTTAAAATATGGAATGCATTTTAAAAAATCCAATCCCTATAATTGGTAAAAATTAATTTTTAATAAGTTCATAAAATGTGTTGAAACCACTTTTTAGGAAAATATATTTTTTTTCTTAAACATGCATTTTTTGTATAAAAAAGTTTTTTACTAAATTAAATTATAAAATTGATTCCAATAATCCTAAATGGACTAATAATAATATTATATAAATAATTTTACTTTTAAAATATTTTTAAATAAAATTTAACTTTGTAAATGGTTGAATAAAAAATACAGTTTTCATTAAAAATATGTATTTTTCACAATATGCTGGAAAATCAATAGTTTTGAAAACATCCCTAAACCTCAACCAAATATAATTATAATGTAATTAATAAAAAAAATATTATTATTTTTAAATAAAATATCTATAATTTCCCAATATTAATTATAATATTTTCTCACAAAAATAGATAAAATCATTCTGAGGAAACATATTTTTGAAGAATAAAATTACTTTTGTAAAAATTAAGTGATTATATACTAAGAATTAATCAATAAATTTATCTTTAATATGAAATTTATATATATGTTTCACAAAGTTTTTATTGATATTTATACCCACACAATTAATAAATAAGTTATATCTCTCACATTGAAAAATAATAATTTAATATTTTATTTCAGTTTGTTTAAAATCAGGGTTGAATGGAACACAAGATATCAGGTAAATAAAATTGTTTAAAGAGAAATATTTTTTAAAATATCAGGGTGTTACTATTATCTCTCCATTTTTTTGGATCTAAAATTCCCCCTTTATTTAATGTATATCCTTGGGTGATTACATGTACAAAAGAGAATGTGAGATATTTTTAGAGGATAAGGAAGAAGGATTTTAATAATGTTTTAGTTTTATTACATATTAGAAATCTATGTCCTTAATTTTACCAAGATATTAATCCTTTAATTCCTTATATCTGTTGCTATTATGTTTATTCTCCTAAAAATAATTTTACAGTCATGTATGAAACTATTTGGTCAGTATATTAAATAAGTTTGGTCTATAATGAGATGATACAATTTATCCCTCATCATTGATTCTAGTTCCCATGTCTCATAGGAATCCATTATACTTCTCCATAACACGCATAATAACATAACAGTCTTCCCATATAGGATCTTCTCCTAAGAATAAATTATCTAAACCAGCTTATTAGTCCCTAAAATGACATTTCCTAGATCAAGGTTGTCAGAATTAAAAATATGGGAGGGAGCCATATAATTTTTTTTAAGTTGAGATGAAAAAAATCATGGATATAATTCAAATAATATGGAATAGTTAACTGATAATCCTTATTTCCAATATTATCAAATACCTCAAATGGACACAAATATCTTCAAACCAACTTTCCCTATTTCCTTAGTCTATAGTGACATAACTGTGGTGATACCATCAATAAAACACGATCAATAACATAGGATTTTAAAGTACTTCACCGGAGATGCACATACGACTTATAAAAACTCTAAGAAGTTACTAAATATTATTGTATAATATTATCCTTTATTAATGGTTCCTAAACAAGGCTTACTATAATAAGATAATCTCTACCAAATTCTATCCAAAAAGAGTTCTTTTGTAAGGGAGACCATAAAAAGACATAGTGGAAACCTTTTCACAGGATGGGTGATAAATATTATTATATGAAAACACAACTTATTGAAAATAGAAACCCAATAACCTTTTATGACCATGACATAAGAACAATGAATGTTCTCTAAAATATGAATAGTAAAATTTTTCTATCTCTCCATACAAGGATTGTAATTAATGATCTATATGAATTAAGAACCCATCTCTCCTCGAATCATTTCCAAAATCGATAGATAATTTGGGTGTCCTTATTTGATATAATAGAGGATGATACCCCATAAAACCTCATGTTCTCCTAGGCATATAAAATTCCTAGATCATCAACCTTATTAGTGTCCAGAATATGAAATAAATGAGATGACTTGGATAACTGATTGATAACTACAAAAAATGCAATTCTTTCATTTGGGAGTTTGGGGTAGTACAACAATGCAATCAATAGACACCTCATCCCACTTTCACATGAGAAAATGCAGAGAATGAATAAAACTATAATTATTTTGGTGATCATCCATGATTTTATAAAAATATAAAAATGATGAAATAAACCAGCTATTTCACACTTCATACCTGGGAACCAAATCTTACATTTCATGTCATAATACATATTGGTAGTTCTAGTCTAAATGACCCACTGAGAATAATGAAAATCTTTTATCACAACCCTCCTCATGGATTCTATTACAATATACATGATTCTGAAGTAGAAAACAAATTTTGAAGTGTAGTACCACTCACTAATAGTCTCCCTACGATATAATGAATTCATGATACTGGAAATATTCATCTTGTTGCATATTCAGATGAATTTAATTACAATGAGATAAAGTGAAATTTGTGATAGAAAAAAAATACCAATTTCTTCATCAATCACATTCAGTAAAATTTAAGCAAAGGGAACCATGAATTACTAGTCATTATTCAACTCAATTCTAGCTTGAGAAGGATATTAACCCATTGAGAGAATTATCTGAAATATTCCCATTTCTCATGGTGTAGGTAATATCGAAGTCAAAGGCTTGAAGTTACTCCACTCGTCACCTATACCCGAGGTTCTAGTTCTTCTTTGAAAATATATAAATTAAACACTTATGATCAAAATAAACTATATACATTTTCCAAATAAGAAGTTTCTCCAACACTTAATAGTTTTCATAACTTTTTTGATTTAAAGGTCATGAGGTGGGTAATTATTCTCATGAATCCAATGATGGCGAGTTCCATATGCCACCACATGATATCCTAGAATTAAAACACATCCCAAGCCTACAACTAATGCATCACAATATACCATATATCCCTATTATAATTCTAGTAAGTTCAAAATATAAGATGACATTAGACATCCTTTCAATTATTCAAAGGAAATAGAACACTTATAATCTCATTTAAATTTCAATAAATTATTAATATGGGAGGTCAATGGTGATACAGGTTTCTATATATCCTTTATGACTTTCCAATAATATCCTACCAATCATACGAGGACTTTATTATCAAATATGTTCCATGATGCCTCCCAAGACAAGACAACTTTCACCTTATCAATATTAACTAATATTCATTTTTCTAAAACCAAATTTCAAAATAATATAACTCCCAAAATCCATAAATAGAATTTAAATAATTTACAAAAAAGACGGTGATCTCTAAATATTATAAAAAAAATTTCAACTGAAACTCAGGGTCTTCCACTTATCTCAAATAAATTGTAATATCATCAATGAATACTAAGATAAAGGAATCAAGAAATAAGAGGAATATCATGTTCATTAAAACCATTAAAACTGTAGGTGATTTAGATAGAAAAATGAAATAAAAATATATTTGAGGTGGAATTAACTTTAACAAAAAGTAATTTTTGGAATATCCAACCCTCAAACTCTATGTTCGTGATATATAGAAAAACTTCAACTTTCCAGAACCAATTTTCTCCTATAAATTAGTCCAGAAACTCACAGATATGTGGAAATGGATAATTATTCTTAATTATTAACTTGTTATTCTTATAATAATAAACATACAGTTAAATATTTTCATCATCCTTATTAGAAAAAATATTAGGGGATACAAACATGATACAATATGATAAATGAAATATTTCTCCTTAAAATCATCCAACTGAATTAACAACACCTTTATTTTAGTCATTACCATGTGTTAATAATGGATGAATATCATTTGAATTCTATTTTCCAAATCAATGGGAATTATATCTATGTTCATGTAATTAGACCAGAAAATTCATCAAGAAAAACCTTGGGAAATTACTTGATCACCAAAGAAATATAAAAATCTAAATTATCTTCACTAAATTCAGTTAAGAAAGAAGTTATACATATTTTATGTTTTAGTAAACGAGGTTCCACTCAGCTATATTTCAAATCCCACTCTACCTAAAACATCTAGGAGCACCCATAAAAGTTAGTAAAGGAAACACATTGATGATAAAAATATATCTTTACATTACTAGAAATAAAAAAATCCATCCGGATGAAAATATCAACAAAAAATAAGTTTATAAAAAAATACCATACTAGTTTAACATCATAAATGAAGAAGTAAAATAAACGGAATAAGAAACCCTCCCCCATTTACTTCCCAATAGGTTTCTATAACTCCAAAACATAAGGAATTAGGTTTGTTTGCTATTTTAAAATATTTATAAATTAGGTTGATATAAAATTGGGAGGCACTAGAATCAAGTAATTTAATCTATAAAGTAAAATAAATAAATATAGTACCTCTCATTACCACTAGACTCCAATCACCTTCCATGAGAGACTCTTTAATTATGTGAAACAACATCATTTTGGTGTATTATGAATGGAACACTATTAACATTGAAGTATCCAAATTGACTTCATATCCTTCAGGTGATAATGAACCTCAACCATAATAAGGATTTTAAATCACTTGTATAAACTTATGAAAATGACCTCAATTTTCCCATGAGTTTCAAACATTCAAATTTTTGGGGGAAAATTTTATTATCCCTTGTCTTACCACACTTGTAGAAAGTAAAAGGAATACTACTACTAATAATAGTGTGGAATAATGTTTCTAATTAGAGCCACTACAACCTGCCTTGCGAGTTTTATTCCAATTCATCTTATTTCTATGGGATCAACTAAAACTACCACAAAGTGGAAGAGGAATTCCAACCAATCTTGAATTTCCTAATTATTCAATCTCTTCCATGAAAACTCTTTCACCCTACTTAGTATAGTGGTTCAATTTCAACATGAAGACCTAATAATGGATGTCTACTTTCAAGTCTATTTGAAAACTTTAAGCCTTCAACTTATCATTTGATACCACCTCAGGAGAAAAATATACCAACTTAGTAAAATAGTTTGTGTAATCATTCCTAGTTTTATCACCCTAATAAAGGGTGAGTAACTCTATGTATTTTTTCATATTCATTGATTTAGGATATAACTATTGGTAGAAGATGGTTTGAATTCATTCAAATCCAAACATTTATACTGATTTTACTAAACCACTATATCATATGGTCTCATACTGGGTCCCTCAAGATTAAAGGTATTACACTTTACCATAACAGAATCTTGTGTTTTTGCAAAGTCAAAAAACCATTTTAAATTACTAAACCATTCTTTTGAGTCCCAAGGATAATTATTCCCTTGGAAGGACAGTGGTTTATGGTGGATAAACTTTTTAGCTTGATCTTTATCACCTCTTATTCCTGGTGATATATATTTTGCTTGATCTAGGGCGAGGACAACATTCTGTTCCATTAAAATGATTTCTAACACAACCACAACAGCATGAATCAGATCAATTGGATGGTTTACTTTAAAAAAAACCATCAAAACACCCTCTAGATTAACTCTAAAAATTATTTTGTGGGGTATGGTACTAGGACATAGAAATAAATAAGACCACCAGACAAAAAATAAATCTTATTTTGATTAAAGAAGAAACAATCAAGGAATTGGGATAATATCATTACTCAACATGGGATTAACACTTCCCAACATCTCTTGGTAACACAAGGCTCATTATCATGAGAAATGGAAAAAAATAAACTCTTAGACTACTAATTGTTTCACGATAATCCTATATCATGTGAGCCAAAACATCCATAGATAAGAAGATCATAAAAATTAATTAAAAACTTATATTTTATTCCAATTTATCATTATTGACTTGGGTTATCCCTAATCCTAACACCCGAGCTGGCCCATGCAAAGGTTTGAAGGGAATTCCAGATCCCATGTGATAGAGAAAAGAGATCGCACATCAAGAACTACCTTTGGGAATAAATTTTCCCACAAAATAAGACCTAGGGAATAAATAATGACATATATATAAGAACTTCTACATTCCAATATTGGGCCAAAAATGAAAAATATAGTGCGTTCATGGGAAAACATGTTCAAAACCAGAAATTTTAATCACAAGTACTCAGAAATTGAAGACAATCCATCTCCAAGTAAACCATGTCACCACTAAAATTCCACACCCCTATCATAGATATCTAGAACACCCATGAGGAACCATGCATGTATGTATTTAAAATAAAACAAGATCTACACACACCAAAACTTATATGTAAGGTTTGAATAAACAAGCCAAGTTGGATCCCACCAAGTGGTCTATAAATAATCTTTATAAGATAAATAAATTATGATAATTTAATAAAAAAATGATTGATTTAAATTTTCATTATTTATTTCAAAACATGAAAATTCACATTATTAAATGGTTTCAAAAAAACTATCCAAATAAATAGGTTCTAAGGCACATTTAAAGAAACCGTTTTCCATTCAATGAATACCAAGAGTTATAAATCATCCCAATATTTTCAAATATATAATACATAAAAAAATAACCATTTCAAGAAAAATAAGCAACATGGATACTGGGTCCTATGATATAATAGGTCATAGAGATCTAGGATCCTCACACCATATCAACAGACATGCATAAATATGATAAACCTCAAGTCCCTGGTCTAGTAAACGTAAATTCATGAAGGAAAACATGATAAGTGAAATGATTGATGGTGTCATGAAATCAATAGTTTATTTGGAGTTGTAATCTTATATCCTTGAAAAAAACATTACATTTCTAGAGTGATTGTCACAATTCCAAACCCCTTATAAGTACCTAAGGTTACAATGTACTCCACCTATACATAGGTCGATCAATTCAATGCACTAAACATTCACCACACACATTCAGAGGCCTTTTAGTTTTTCTAACCATGATTTGAAACTATTTTACTTCAAAATAGAACATATTTAGAAATAATTTTTCATCAAAACACAACATGGGTTGAAATAGACTCTCTTAAAATTTCAACATGATTAGAAATAAATTTTTATAAAAAACCATGGGGAAATTCCATTTAATACAAATATCGAAAAAAGAACATTCCAATAATCCATAAATATGTCACTCAGTGATTTTAGAAAACCAATTTAAAATGATTAAGTATTAATATTTCATAACATAAATTCTTTATATGAAACCACCAACCTTAAAACAATTGAAATTATCTAGAAAATACAGGATATCCATGACAACTGAGAACAAGGGTTCTAGGAAACAGGGAAGAACCCTCAAATAATAACCCAAAATCCCTAATCTCTTTTCCAAGGTTCTCTATATTAGTATATTTTTATAAAAACCACATACCTCTAGACCAATAACACAAAATTAAATCCAACCAATGAAAATCAAGGATGTGTACAATAATCTGATTCAAAGGTTTAATAAAGGAGAATATGTCCCTAAATTTCCCTAAAATTCATCTAAATCACAAACCCTTGAAAACTAAAAAATGGGTGGGGTTTAATATTAGATAACCGAGTCAAAAGAAATTAAAAAATATCTATCAAAGATCACATTAATCCTTATTAATGGTCATAAACCCCTCTGAAAGACCATTTAACCAAACCACTCATTTCAAAATTCTAAAAATGGGGACTTTATGGCATGGTGGATGTTCACGAGGCCCATGGTGGCCTCAATCATGCCACACCGAGAGACAAAAATTCCAAATTATTAAGACATGTTATTAAAATGTTGGATTTTTAGACCCACCATTCCCTACACCATCAAAAGTGGAGTAAAAAATGACCAGATTTCTTTTTGGGACTTCCTGCACCTGATTCTCAAGACCATTTGTTGTGTTGGGAAAATTGTTTCTAACGACGATACAAACATAATCCACATGCTCAACACAACTTTTACCACATCATTTTCTTTAACATTTTCACTAATTTTTTTAAACGATCCTTTTTTAATCCAGTGGATACAAACCAACACATCCATAAACCAAAAATAACCATCCTAAAGTTTAAAAATAGAATAAAACTCAAGCTGGGAGTTTAAAATCTCCCCACCTTAGCACTTTCTACCCAAAAAAAGTCTAATTAAAGAAGGTTGTTCCACAAAAAATTTAGTCTATTACGACCTCATCATTGATTCTTATTCCCATGTCATATGATAATCCAATATGTAAGATTATAACATGAGGAATAATGGAATATAATTCCCAACAAATATATTCTACTGAGAATTCGCAATATAAACTGGCTACTCAGTCACCTACATGTTATGTTATAGATCAAGGTCTTCCCAAATAAAAACATCTGAGGGATCATGATGATACTTATTAGACTGAGATACATAGACAATATCATGGATTCGTGTAAATTAAGATGGAAGATATGATCAATAATACACCTTTTTGGTTAGATTAGTGATCTTAAAGGACCCCACATATTTTGAAACCAACTTTACTTATTTCAATTGTAGAAGGTGACCTAACCAAGGTGAGAACTTTAGGAAATCCTAGTCACTAATAGATAATTCTAAATAAACACATCAATGATTCATATAAGATTTATTTTGAATCTGATCAGTCACCAATCATCTATGTATAATTTGTACCTTTACTGATGTCTCCAGAATAAGGCTTGATCTAATACGAGAAGATTCACCCACCTTGGTCTCATAAAGAGTTTATTTGTATGGGAGATAATTAATAGTTTCCAAGGGATCCATTTTATGAGATGGATCATTACTATTGTTATAAGAAACTAAAATTGTCCCAAGGTACTATCCTATGAACCTCCAATATCCACGAGGCACACACAAATAATATCCTAAAAAATATGAATGGGATACTTAATCTTCCAATCCATATAAGGATTGAAAGCCCAGATTAACTTGACATTAGTACACATCACCTCCTGTGTGACTTTACAAAATTTAGAGGTCACCCATGGTCCCCTATCCAAGATAATAGCCGATGATACCCTATGAAACCTCACGATCTCTTATGAGTATAACATTACTAGATACTTGTCCTTGGTGGTGTCATGAATCAGATATAAATGAGCTGATTTAGTCAACTGATCTATCATCACAATATTTAAATCTTCCTCAAGGAATTTTTGGATGTCTAATAATGAAATCCATAGATACCTCATCCCACATACATAGTAGAATACAAAGAGGACAAAGTAAACCAAAATGATTTTGTTACTCAATATTTATTTACTAATAAGTATAGTGATGAGACACAAAACCGACTATGTCATGATACATAACTAGCCCCCCAGAACTAATGTTTCATGTCATAATACATAATAATAGTTCCCAGGTTAACTGACCAATAAGTCAAATGGAAATCCAACATCACATCCCTTATCATAGATACTGGGAAAATATAAAAGTTTCTATAGAAAAAATTCCTTCTGAAGAGATATACCATTCACTAATGGTTTGTACACTATATAAGGAATTCATAATACTCATTAACCCACCATTCCATTGATTATCTTGAAGAACTGACTTAAGAAGAGATGGCATCAAGTTTCCTCTCTCTAGAACAATATCAGTCTTCTCTTTTATCACATTTAGGTGGATCCAAATAAATATTCTGATGAGTTCCCTTCCATTCCATGAATTTATTAGAGCTTGAGAAGGAAGTTTTTTGTTGATAGAATTTGATACAACACTCTCCATTCTGATGGGGTAGATTATTTCAAAGTCAATGGTATAAAGGTACTCCACCAATAAACTCTACCCAGATTTCAAGTCCTATGAAATGACATCACTTAATGTCTTTTGATCAGAATAGATTATAAAACATTTCTAAAAAAGTTAATGTTTGTAATAATTAGTTGAACACATAACTATTGCGAGTTCAATTTTAGGAGTGTAAAATTCATCTCTTGAGGCCAGCTATGATCAGGGCCACTTTACACTGCATGATTTCCCTATATTATAAAACATCCCAATCCTACACCTGAAGCATTATAATAAACCAAATATGCATGTACGAATTATGGTAAGATCAAAATAGGAGTTGAGGTCATAAATCCATCTCATTCCTAAATGGAAGTCTTCCCCCTAATCCTATATGAATTTCACTACTTTCTTGGTAAGGGTATTCAATAGTGATTTATGTTTTGAGAAATCCTTTATATACCCCTGATAATATCCAAGAAATCCAAATTTGATTTGAATATTAAATGTGTTTTGTGTCTCCTACCAATATAAATAAACTTTAAGCTTCTCAGGATCAACTGATATGACATGTTACAAAACGACATGTCCTCATAGCACAACTTCATGTATCTATAAAAGGAATTTTCATAATTTAGTGAAAATATGGTGATCTGTCAAAAGTATCAAAACATATTTCAAGTGAAACTCATGCACTTCTTTAAATCACGTCTAAAATATAATGTCACACAATAATTTTATGAAAAATTAATCATAGTATCAGTGGAATGTCCAGCTCATTAAATTCATAAAAATAGTAGGTGTGTAGTTAGAATAAATGTTATCATTCGATATTATAAGTGTCCATAACTACTCATGAAATCAGTCTATAGAATATCTAACTCCCTAAATCTGATTTGGCGATATCTAGACTAAAGGTTTATTTTATAGAACTACTTTCTCCCTTAAAATGGTCAAATATTTCATAAATATATGGTAAAGTGTACTTATTCTTAAATGATACGAAGTTAATGTTCCAATAATCAACACAAACCTGAAGAATTCAATCAGCCTTCTCAAAAAATTCATAGGGGATTCCCAAGGATATACACTAGGAATGATGAAACCTTGCACCTTAAAAATTCCCAATCGAATATTCAACTAATTTAGTTCATCTGAGTCTATGAGACATGATGTAATTTATATTAGTCAAAATCTAGGTACCAAATAGATCAGGAATTCTACCTCTATTTCCTGAGGTGGGTGAGAACATTCATCTAGAAAAACATCAGGATATTCCCTGATCACTAAAGGGAGCTCAAAATCTGAGGTCTCATCACTAAGTAGAATCGAGAATAAATATATCAATCTTACAAGTTCTGAAAAATTAGGCCACACTCGACTAGACCTCAGATCCCACTCTACACAAAATAATTATGATCTACCATCAGAAGAAGTAAAGGAAACCCATTGATTAAAATAATCATTATTTTATTTATGGGCAATCAACCAATATATCTTCATTATAAAATCTAAGTGATCTACATTAAGAAACAGAAACTACCAAACTAACTCAACTTTATACATAGTGAAAGAACATAAGGGACATTGGATACTCTACTTCCTATTCTTCTTAGAAGGTATCACAAGATCTATAAAATATGGAATGAGTTTTTTTGGATTATTTAAGATATTAGTGAAGAGGGTATATATAATATATTTGGGGGAATAAATATTAAATAATGAAGTCACTAATGATAAATCAATAAAGAGATTACCTCTTATTGTCGCTTGACTTGAATCACCTTCCACTGGAGACCCTTTGACTATGGGAAAAAGCATCATTCTAGAGGCCTATGGTTAGAACCCTATTAACATTAAATCTTATAACTACACTATAGATCCTTTTGGGTTGAAAAACATGATCCATAATGAGGAGTATAATGTTTCTGAAACAACTTCTGTATATGACCTCATTTCCAAAAATCAGTTGTAAACTTTTAGATGTGCAGGGAAAAAATTCTTCATGTGCCCTATCTTCCCTTACCTCATCATCAAGGAAAGTAACTATTCATAAAACTACTATTGATAATCATCCCATGAAACCTACTCCTCCATCTACTTCCTCAGATACAAGATCCACCACTTCCGCATTCCTCCTTACATTTGATGAACAACAGGTAGAACTCGATCCTCTACACTAGTACGAACCAGAAAAAGAAAATATCATTCTCACACATCTAGAAATATATTTCAAAATTAGATACAATGCCCTCATAAAATCCTTGATTATGAATTTTTTATAGTGTCTTACTTTAAATCTCATCCTTATTAGCTAGATCTATCCTCTAAAGATCGATGGGATCGTCCTGCTATACCTCGCCAACTAGAACCATAAATGCACAATGAGTGAAAATAATATATATAAGTAGGGAACCAAACTCTTAATCCCAGTGGTATGGAATTAATTAAGTTAATTTTATTACAGTAATTTTAAACTTTCATAAGAATCATCCAAATTTAAACACAGACATCAACCTTTATGATTCTTATACCTTCCCCAGGTCTCTAACCCACAAGTATAAGTAGTTTTCTTACCTATCACAATCGAAACAAGTTAATCCACTAAAATAATTACCAAATGAACCTTGAGACATCTGATAGAGAATTTTGGATCCTCATGGACTGGAGAATAATTCTTGGGTATAAGAAATAATCAAGGGGGAAAAATTTCTCCAAAGTATCACAAAAAAATATAAAGGAAAATAATAAGAATCATCACATACTTAGTATTAAAATAAAGTAAAAAATAAAAGAGTACCACCAAATAGATAGGTACATAATATAAAATTAAAAAACAAACTAATACCTAACATAAATCAAGATTAAAACACCACCATGATCTCCTTAAAATAGATAGATCTCATACTCCACCTATCATCGCCAACTCCCAAGTCTCAATTTCAAGAATAACCAGAATCTCCAAGACATGATTTCCCTTTTCCTAGACCCAGAATAATAGACTATACATAATCCTAAATGTATATATAGGGTGTGAGAAAAATTATCTCAATAGGATCACAATAAGCATTTCATAATAAATCAATATAAAATATACCAAAATGATAAATTTTTAATAAAACATTGAATGGTAGACATTTTCATAATATAAAACAAAAAATTATTTTCAAATAATTTCAATGGAAATTATTTTATATAATTTTTTATTATTTCCTTTAAAACATGAATTAATAAGATTCTATATCAAAAAAGACATGAGCAATTAATTTTATAAACACTAGAATATAATAATTTATTTTCAGTCATATCACCATATTTATAATGCCTAAGGTTAAAAAGTTTAAGGAAAAAGGAGCTTTACTATTCACATTAAAATACAGCTCTAGGCATGCACACATCCTTAGATATCATGCCTAGGGGGAATATGAGATTGCACTAATAAATTAACCCCTTGACCTCATCAATGTTAAGCAACATTATGATCAATAATACATTTCTAGGTATAAATAATACATTCCTAGCATGGTAATCCTAGAATGCAAACCTAACTATCTAGGAACCCATGCACTTAATTGAAATCAATCAAGGGGAAAATCAGAAAACTCAAATCAATGTCATCTATCATCATTAATGCAGCCCGACTCACATTTATTACATTGAATTTCATTTAAAAACCATTATTAAATGGGTTTAA
Source organism: Viscum album (assembly GCA_963277665.1). Taxonomy (NCBI): domain Eukaryota; kingdom Viridiplantae; phylum Streptophyta; class Magnoliopsida; order Santalales; family Viscaceae; genus Viscum; species Viscum album. Next base: position 2,052,075,570 of record OY728159.1, on the reverse strand, counting down.
TCAATAATAATGATTTTAACGAAATTAGTTTTATTTAAAATCAATAAAACATTCCATGCCTATATTTCTAAAGAATCATTAAAAAATTAATTCTTAAATCCATTAATTTCAATTCAAAATCATTTTTTCATAATACACACTTTTTCTCAAAATCGATTTCCAATTAGGTTACATCTAAAACTATTCCATATAGAAATATTTACTAAATTTATAAAATCATGCTTTAAAAATGTATTATAAATATATTTCAATTCACATAAAAAAATTAGTTTTAATTGAGAGGGACTACATTACAAAACTACCAGACTTTGGAATAAACACAACCTCATTGCCTCCAAGATAGCTGATGTGAGAGAAAGTGATCTAGACCTAATAATCCTAGATTTATAATGAGAAATCCTAGAAATAAATTGGATTTCCAAATCCAAAATATTAAAAAATTTGAATGTTTAGACCCCTTCATGGAATATAATAAATCTAAAATAAAAATAAAAGTGAGGAGGGAAATAAATTTTTTAAGGACCCAACCTTAAACAATAAATATTCTAGATATTTTAAATCTTGATTTTTTCTCCAAAGATAATTATGTTTAGAGGTTTAGAGACTTAGGAAAAACTGTTAAATAGTAAACCCATACATTACATGGGGAAAATTAAACCCATTATCCATTTTTTCACTAAAGTAACCATTTTAAAATAAAACAAGTTTTCTTTTCCTGATATTTATTCACAAAATTGATCCTGACATCATAATTGTGTTTAATCTCCCTTAAAACTTGTGATAAACATTTTAATGATTGGGTTGAGAAAAAAAATCTCAATAAGGGACATAAAGGAAAGAAAGAAACCATTATGGCATTAATATTTATAAAAAAATTCCTTTTCCAAAATAAACTTTGGGTTTAAAATAAAAAATATTTCCCATGAAATGCCCTTTTCTGCACCAATATTATCATAAACATTCCATAAATAATTTTAATGAAAAAATAAAACCCACATAGTTTTCTATTAAAAATGATAAAATCATGAATATTTTTCACAAATACATAATATTTAATATTAATAATCAAAATATTATATCATTTTTACATAAACACAATAACTTATCTCATAAAAACATCGAATTTCTCCAAAAACATACCAAGAATAAATAAAAAATATAGGTAACTATGGGAATCATTATTTTTCATAATTACTTATGTTGTAACCCTCTGTGCTACCATATGATGTAAGCATCATATATACGATAAAATTACCCTCACGGTTATACATAGATGTAACCATCAAAGTTACAATTGAAATAAAAAATGTAGTATATTCCCATAATATATTTGAAGAAAAATAATCAATTAACTTTGTATCCTTACCTAATGCATAAGAGGGATATCACAAACTCACCCATGATATTTAAAAATATTTATCAAATATCACAACTCGTTATTTGGAAATAAATTATAAATATATTTCAATTTAATATAAAAAAATGGTTTCAATTGATAGAGTCTTAGTTATGAAACAACATACCTTAGTAAAAAATAAGTCCTCATTACCACCAATACTTATGTTTGGAGATATAGATATCATTTAATCATGAGTCTATATCTATAATTTTTCGTCCTAAGAATAAATGGGTCACCAAAATCTACTTCTTAATGAAATATGAACACCCAAACCCCTTTCTATAACATGATCAATATGAAATATGAGAAAAACTAAAGAGGATAATTTGTTAAAAAATGGATAATTGAGTCAGAAGGCACATTAAAACCCCTCATTATCGTTTCACATGACTGTAATAACCTCATAAAAATATAAAGTACCATTTTGGAATTTTAAATTTCGAAACTATAGTCACAATGAACTAGTATTTCTCACCAAAACATAGTGGATTCACCCAGGAGATAGACCACAGGGACCAACCACATCCTTGTTTATAAATCTAAGTTGTTTTGGTCCACAATGTCCCCAAACATGATGTGGTTGTGGAAATATTATTCATGTTTCACAGTTGGACTCCCAAAAATCTATTATAAATTTCACTCCCAACACCAGGCGCGATGGCTCGGACCATTTTCCAAAGTAATCTCGATGGTAGACCATGGTCTTGGTCCATCCCGTTTTGTATTAAAAATTCAAAAAATCAATTTAAAGCCCCCATAACCATCTAACACTTTTTAAAATGAAACTAACCAATTTATGGATCAAAATAAAACGTACCTTTAACCCTAAGGCTGTAATATTATCATAATTATTGATCCCATGTCCCTTTAATTAGATCATAGGGTGACCTTAATCTTATGTCTTAGCTGGTCTCCCTTTCTTATGTCATAGACAAAGTTCAACTGATACTCTTTCCCTACAAAACCTAAAATCACTAAAAATTCATAAGTCCTAGATCTATATTAACTGCTAAACAAATCTTTAATATGAAATTATCACGATTCACCCCAATAGGTTACTCCTCATGGGCATGTAGTGAAGACGAGAGTGACCCTCAAATCCCACCTCTAATAGGCCATGGGGTGAAAACTAATATTTAGGATATAAGGGGAAAATATAGTATAAATTTACATCATAAATCTCAATAATATATAAAACAAACCCAATCAATTACATAATATAAAATATACCCATGATAGAACATTACTATAACAACTTATGTTTTTATGGATTGAAAAATTCATTAGAAATTTGAATTTTTTCTTCTTGAGGCTCATAATGGGTAAAATTTTAATTTTCCCCTAGAATAATATCCCATATTGTTTTTTCATTAACTTTATTGGTCTTAAAATATGGTGGTCACCTTATGATATGAGATTCATGTAAATCCAAGTTCTTTAAATTTTCATGGAATAATTAATAATTATTTTTTATCAATTAAATATTAATTTTTTTCACATGTGTTCATTTGGATATATATTTTGAAAGGTGCATCGAATTGAGATTTCATCTTTGTCATTGAGACCATAATTATGTGTTTTTTCTAGGTGAGGTAGAAACTCATGTCTAGTGTTAGGGTTGGGCACAAACCGCTTTCTCTTTTTCTTTTATCTTCTTCCTTTTATTTTTCCCTTTTATTTTTTTCTCCTACCCATGGATTATTGAGTATTCCCCTTACGATCACTCGTTTTTTCAACCTAGAGTGAAAATTGAGATTGAGAGAGAGAAAGAGAGGGAGGAATTTAGGTGTCGATGTGGAGATCGGTATGAGCCAGATCATCATGCGACAACTACAGAGCATTGAAATGAGTGGAATATTTAGCAGGTTCGGCCAAAAGGTAGGTCATTTTTATGTTTTTGAAATATATCATTGTATAAATACCTATTTATAGTTTTAAAACCCATTTATGGTTGCAAAAAAAAATACATAATGGAAGATCTATGCTTAAATTGGATGAAATGGTTGTTTCTTTCTGATTGTAGGGGTTTTTGATTTGGAAATATTGATCAAACAATGTGTGGTTCCATGGAAACATGCTGTGTGTTCTCCCTTTTCAAGGAAGATTACTTTTTGGATTTATATAGTGTAATTTAAGTAAATCCATATATTAGTACATGGCCATGTACTTGGATATATATTCAAATACATGGGAAGATGTGTTTTTGGAAGGTACATGGGGTGTAATTTGAGTACTCACTATGTTTTTTTACATGAAAATATAACTAGGGTACTTGGGTGGACACCTCATGTAAGGGGGACATGGTCATATAGTAAGTTGATGGACATACCTCATATGTGTTTGGGCCTTGTTATAGTATATCGATAGACCCCATGTATTCCCTGGTTGTGTAGAAGCACACGACCAAACATCATGTGAGCTAAACCTTGTATAATTACATGGATAGAAGGGGGTTTTGGGGTATACATCTTGTACTTTGAGTACATGTCATGTACTATCCCAATGTTACCATTTTAAGGATTTTTTTCACATTTTACCCACTATAATCATAACTAGACATATGAGTAGTCCATTTTGATCATTTTTTTACATAGATTGTGATGGTGTAACCCTTGGGGTTATTTATGGACTCTTAAAAGGTGTTTGGGGAGAGAAATATATAATGGAGAGGTTAATCCTCTAGTAATTTGATTTTATTATCTCATGAGAGTGAGAATAGATATTAGACCCATATGATGGATGTGAGAATAGTTTTTTTGATTTTTATTTTTTAATAAGGTATCATTCATATTTATCTCAACACATACACTAGTTTATGGGAATTTGGAATAACTTGATGTTATAGATTGGTCGGGTGTTCAGACCAAACAATAGTGAAGACCTAATCTAATATGGTCCAAGGGACAAACCATTTAACCTATGTTCAATATATTTGTCTTAGGCCTACTAGATGGTAGATTGTCAAAGACCGACGTTTAATAGAGGATTACCTTTAGGATTCCTACTCTTAAGTTTCATCCTAGAGGATAACAAGTAGGATTCCCCTACTTACTCATTCTAATGTCCCATTTTTGACCACTCTAGAAATCCATTTCAAGGATATCATGTATGATGCCAACAAGAATATGCTATTTCCTAGGATCCTAATATGGATACCTCTTCTTCTGTATTGACATATAGGACCCCATGTATGATTCCCCTTCAATGTCTAACATGAGGGACTCATTGTGTTCAACAATTTTTCATCGACCCTAATCAGGATTGTCATGGGTTAGGGTAGAGATAGAAGTGGGTTTCACATTTGAACGTATACCAAACATTTAAGGCATAAGGTGGATGTTATTTTATTGGTGGGTTTTTTAGTTTGTCCATCATCGCTATTTTATTATTGCATTCACTCATTTACTATTGTTGTAACTTTGATTCTAGATGTTCTTCTTGGAACTCAATCCAAGGGTCCTGATATGATTTGATGTTATGATAGGGATGCATAGAGTTACTTCCTGGGATTTGAATTTTTATTCGTTGAGTGATAGTTATATTATTGATACAAAATTCCTTTTATGCACTCATATTATAGATAAAATTTTATTACACCTTCAGCGATAAATGGATTTCTAATACCGAATTCCTTTGATGGGATCATAGGGAAGATGAGATTATATTACACCTTGGGTGATACTTGGATTCCTGATGTGGAAATCCTTGGATAAGATCACATGGTAAGTGAAATTAATATATGCATGTTTTAAATTAGTGGACCTAGATTTCTATAAATATGATACATATATTCCTAATGATTAGATGATGATCTCCCTGAGTGATGACTGAGATACTTCTATGGGTTTGGGTAGATATACCATTCCTATATTTTCCATTATTCCCTTAGTGATACATAGATAAATGATATTGAATTTCTTGTATGGGATCCTAGGGAAGATAATATTATATTACACCCTGAGTGATACTTGGATTTCTGAAATTTAATTCCTTGGATAGTCCTATAGGATGAATGGAATTATATCACACCATGAGTGATATGTGGATTCCTGATAAATAATTCCTTTGAAGGGTGCATAGGTTGAATATAACTATATTAGACATTGTGTTATACTTGTATTCCTTATACATAATTACTTGGATAGGATTTTTAGTTAACTAAAATTATGTTTTACCTGATTATGAATAGTATACATGGTGTTTCTTATAGGTGGTTGAGATTTCAGACTAAGGATTGAGGAAAGCGTTGTATATTTTATAAATTAGGGGTTGGATTAATTCTCCTGGAATTATAACTTTGATGAATGTATTAGGTATCAGACTGGTAGGCCTAAGTAATAGTTAATATTTAACAAGTTATTTAATGAAGTTTAGTTGGGGATTCTATGAATGATGAGCCCTTTGGTTATCACTATTCACAAACTTTAAATAGTTATGTACCATGAGAACTAGTTTTTTATACTATGTATAGTTCTCACAAACATTCCAATGTTGGATGAATTGGGTATGGTCTATCATGATAATGGAACCAAGAATAAAATATAGATTTATTTTACTTACTTTATTCAGGATGTTTTGGTTGGGATGAGTATATTGCATGGGCATGAACTTATGGAATAATATTGTAGGTTTGTTGTTGGGGTGGCCTACTGAGATTTATTTCTTATCATTATATGTACAACTTAGTGTGCATGTATACATTACATCTCTTTTCAAGTAAATTATAAATACACGATGGATTGGGATAAGGCCCAAGGTTTCAAAATCGAGGGAGCTTCTCATGTGTATTTTTTAATGGGGCTAGAGCAAGTCGATAGTGTCATGAAGACTAGGTATGTTGTTTGGGTAAAAGTAATTAGTAGATCCATATACTATTATTTTATCTTCTTGTATATACTCCTGTATGTGGGATCATACCAATGTGTAGTCAACTATTGTATGTATTACATATTCGTTAAGTCTTTTACTGTATTCCACTTTATTATATCATTATTTATATTTATTACTTTCATAGTTTTATCATATAATTATAGTATTGATATTTAGTTATTTCCACTATTTTGTACTATAATATGAGGAAATTTTCCCCTCATAGACACACCCTAAGTCCACACTTATTTTCAATAGCATATAACATATGAGGAGGCATGTTTGAGGCCATGTTTTGAAATATATTGAGAACCTATTTATTGTTATCCTGGTCGAGAAATTACAAATTGGTATCAGTGGTGTTCCCTTCATGTTTATTTTCTATTTGGGAGTAATAGACACGAGTATTAGGAATATTTTAGATCCTATGAAAAATATTGTACTGATGCATCAAGAAAACATGTTTTGGTAAGAAGTAATGGCTTTTAGAGATATGGGATTATAGTTATTTATATGTGATGTCGTAGTTTAATATAATTTTTTCTTTGAGAGACACACACATTGTGTGGAATTTATGACTTAATTTGGATTTATATATCTCGCCATATTTATGAGAGGATAGAGATTAATTTTTGAATATTTGAAGACAATGGAAAGAGGTGTCTCATGCATCATATATGACACATAGGGTCCATATGTTATAGGATTGATAGTGTGTGATTATTATGGATGATAGAGGCAAAATGTTTAAAGTATCAACAACAACCAAAATAGGTTTTTTCAATACAGGTTCTTGGTGTCATTCTACACAGTTAGAACTATAAATATAAATATATATTTACTTCTTATTTCACGTCATGTGTATCTATGGTGGTATTTTTTTTAGTGAGGATGATGGATCATTCCTCATGCACAGGAGGTTCCATGACCCCAATAGGTCTATAGGGCATATGATGACTATGTGTTGGACCCCTCATTGGGTGTTCTTACTTAGTTTTAGTAATTTATAGTTCATGTATCAAACTATATGGTATTTTATAACATTTCTTAGAATGAAATTTTACTTTATTGAACTAGGTATGTGGTATGAAATGGATCATTAAGAAAACATTTTATGCCAAAATTGACCCTCACTCATCAATTTTAGCAATTTATGCCTTTTTTATATATATTTTGGTTGTTTTTTTTAAATTATAGTGAACTAAATGATTTATAATAACCTACATGGAGTTCGTCCAGCTAGTTTACTTAACTGGCCTTTATTTATGGTTATTGAGTTAGATCCTCTAGTGTGATGCTGATAAACTCATAAACATTTATAGTAAACTGAGTCCTCTATGGAGGTATAACCATAGGAAAATTCCCGTTGATTTTCAATTCATTATCTTTCTTACATTCACATCATACTCCAGGGTTAGTCCCATATGACTATGCTTAGTGATATTTAGGTCCTACTAGGCTGATGCTTGGAAGGTGATGACATTCAATTTCTTTCCTTAAATTAGTAGTAATTAGTGGCTTTACATAAATGGGTTTCTAATTACAAATTTCAGGGTTGTTTTCATATATAATAAGGTAACTGAAAACCATTATAATAGAATACTTGTTGATAAGTGTAAACCCTTATAGGTCATGTTATCCATTCCTCCCTTAGAGAGGGTTGGAAGGCATGTTAGATGTCTTGAATTCAGAAAGGTGTGTGGATAACAACCTATGTGATGTGACCTTGGTGATAATTTTGACTTATGGGATATGTGGTAGGATCTAAAACCAATATTATGATACATGATCAGTAGGGATTTGTGGGAGACATAGAGGTCTTCATTTCTGACTCAAAACCTTGTAGGTTGATGTTCAGTTTTATTAATGGAAACCTATAGGAGGGGTTGGCATGAGTTTATGGGTTCCCTGTGTGCTAAATATCTTAATTGTATGGTTTTTTTGAGACTCATGCATCGTATATGGTTGAGTTTTATGATATAGAGTCACCTAGGGTGCTTGTGTATTGAGACTGACATCAATGGTTATGACTATTCGGGTGCTTGACCCTTTTGAAAATTAGTTTCTTGTTTGATGATTTAATTTTGAGAAAAAATTTCATGTTATAGGAGACCATGAAATAAATTGTTTAAGAATTGACATTACCAATTTGTAGGAGTTATAAGGGAATTTATGGATTGTTTGGACTGATGTTCTATGTATTAGTGTCGACTGTAATTATATTGGATGACTTCTAGGAGTGTTAGTTGGGTGACAATGATAAGTGTTGGTTACATGTGGTACCATTCAAATCACAAATAAGTGAATGTTTGTGTCTAAGCTGTTGACCATTGGTCTTAAAGAAATTATTTTTGGAAAAGAGACTCAGATATTTATGTATGATTAAATAACGTTCCCCAGTGATTAGGGTATATCATTGAAACAAATTTGGTGTTGTGTGGCGGTTGACCTGTGGCGGGACCTGGACACACACTATTAGGATTGGTAGTGTCAGAAGTTTATTACAAGGGAGTAGAACAGATTTTGATGTGTGCAAGGCTCAAGGAACAATAAACTCACCTATTGAAAGAATCTTAGTACAATCATAGTTTAGAGAAGATCACATTGTATATCTTGACATCAACATATGTATACTAGGGCATCATCAACTATTCACGATGTTATTAAATAAATTTTTTAGTTTGACAGATGAACTCCTGGGAGTTACAAATTAGGAGTGGAATAAGTTAATCCATATGGCGGGGAGTTCACTATTGACCATTTGGGAGTTGTTACCTTCTTAATGAGTTTAAATTCTTGTTTTTTCATGGAAACCATTCTCAGTATATCGAAAAAAGTGATATTTTTATGCTTTCATGTTGGTACTATGATATAAGTGGTTTTGGTTTTCCAATCATCATATTCAGTGATGGATGGAGTATGGGAATTTGAGTTGATAATTTAGTTGTGGGGAGATGATAAGGGTTCTCTTATGGTAGGGAGTATCATATCTGTCGCAGATGCACATATTCCTTATAGAAGATAGTTGTTAATGCCGTGAGATTGTCCATTTGATGATCAAGATATCATACTTGTGTAAATTCTTTGGATAATAACATGAATTAGATTAACCAAAAGGGGTTCTATTAGATGTGAAGGTTTATAGTGGGGAGGTTGTAATGAATCATGTTTTTATAGACTATGAAATTCATAAGAAATTTGAATTTTTTCATTATTATTATTTTGAGAGGTAAAATGGTCATTTTATCCTAGAATATGGTGTCTCATAGTCTTTGACCACTTTTTTGGTCCTAGAATAAGTCTTTTACCCTAGGACATAATTTTGTTGGAAATATGAGCCCTTGGAATTTTCCTAGACTAATTAATAATTAATAATTACTTAATTAAATATTAATCTTTTCACACAAATTAATTAGACTATATATTTTTAAGAGATCATGATATTGATATTATATCATATCAACTGAGTCAAGAGCATGGTTTTTTTTCTAGGTGAGTAATGAAATCATGTTGGGTCCTAGGGTAGGAGACGAATCATTGTATGACTGCAATATAGCATGAAAATGAGTGAAGATTTAATTGATTCCTCCCAAATGTTTCCTATTTTCAATTTATTTCTATAGAACACCATAGATTTACATACTTAAAGTTTTAATTTCCATTTATGGTTTTTAAGGCCCCCTATGAGGGTCAATCTATTCTTTAACAAGGACAAACATGAATTTTGGACTAATTGTAGGGGTTTACAATTTGGAAATCCTGATTACACGTCTTGTGATTCCATGAACACATTCCTTTTGTTCATGTTGTTTTAGGAATATGATTTTTTGGAAGTACATGTCATGTACTTGAAATACACTCCATATAGTAGTAATTCGACATGTTCTTGGTCATGTATCCAAATACATGGTCCAATCAATTTTTTGAAAGTTCACACCATGTACTTTGATTGCACTCCACATAGTAGGGATATGTCCTTGTAGCTAGGGTACTTGGGAAAATATCCAGTGTAATTCGAAAATGGTCATGTATTAAGTACAAGCCTAGATACCAAGTGTTTTTAGGGTATCTTGTAGCACATGGACATACCCCATGTATTCACTACTCAAGTAATATTACATGACCAGACCTTATGTGAGATAAACTATGTAGAAGTACATGTCCAGATAGAAAGTTTTAGAGTAAAAAATAGTTACTTTGAATACATGTCATGTACTTTGAGAACACGCCATATACTGCCCCAGTGTTACCATTTTAAGGTAATTTCCTATTTTACACCCCATATTTAAAATTTGAGTTATTAGTAGTCTATTATGACAAATTTTCTAGTTAGATTTTGATTGTGGAACCCCTGGTGTGATTTGAGGTATCATATAATGTTTTTTGGGGTGAACGAGATATAATAGAAAGGTTCTTCATATAGTAACTTGATTCTATTATCTCCTAAGAATGAGACATGGGATTAGACCCATATGATGGTAATGATAATAGTTGGTTTACTTGGAATGTGTTCACCAAGATCCTCTTATGATGTATGTCAAGATATTCACTAGCTAGTAGGACTACATCAGGACATGATCAGGGAGATTAGTAAGGTGTTCATACCAACCTAGAGTGAAGCCCTAATCCAAAATGGTCCACGATCCATCCCCTTAAACCAATATTCAAAAACTTTCCCCTTATTACTATCATTATGTGGGTTGTTAGAGATAGTGTTTGAGTGAGGATCCCTTATAGGATGCCTCCACTTGTGTTTTGACCTAGAGGATCTCATGTAGTATGCCTCAAATTACCTTTTCCAAGGATCTAATGTAGGATTCCTTTTCATATCCTTTCTAAGGATCCCATGTAGGATGACACCACTACTTTATAGTTTCTGAGGATACCGAGAGGGATTTATTTCTTTACGTGATAACTTAGAGAATCCCAAGTAGCATGAATCTCTAATTTATTAACCCAATGGACCTAGTGGGTTCCCTAGTGTTAGACCAACCCTAAGCTAGGGAATTAGTGGTTTCGTTAGAGGTGGTCGAAAGAATTATATTAGACAACATAATAAGAACATATTATTGAGGGTTATATGTTACTAGTGGTGGGTTTAATAATTTTTACAACCTTAATATTTTTTTATTTCATTCACTTAGTTACTATTGATATTGCTTAAATTATAAACAAGCTTCTTGAGACTCGATATATGGGGCCTGATATGATTAGATGCTCTATTGGGGATACCCAAAGTTACTTCCTAGGATCTAACTTATTACATTTTGAGTGATAATTTTATTCTTGATATTTAATTCCTTGGATAAAATCATAGGCTAGATTAAATTATATTATTCATTGATAGATACTTGGATTCTTGATATGGAATTTATTTTATGAGATCACAGGGAAGATGAGATCATATTACACCTTGAGCGATACTAGTATTCTTGAGAGGGAATTCCATAGATGGCCTGATAAGATAAATGAAATTATTCTATTCAAGGTTGAAATTATTGGACATGGAATTCCATTTTTATTCTTGATATATTCATAGGGATCGAATGATGATATCCCCAATAAATGGCTAAGATAAGCCTTTGATTCATGGTGGATGAACCATTACACAATTATCTACTGCTACTTTGGAGAATCTTGGATTCTTGATACAGAATTCCTTTTATGTGTTAATCGGGTAGATGGGGATATATTTTTCTTTGATATATTCTCAAATTATTGATATGTAATACTTTTTAGGGGCTCATAGGTTGACTATAATTATGTCGATACTTCATAGAAACTTGGATTCATAATATATAATTCATTGTATGTTCTCATAGGTTTATTGGAATTACATCATTCCTTAATTGATACTCAGATTCCTTATAAATAATTCCATGGATTGGATCTTAGGTTAAACAGAATTATGTTATACTTGATTATGAATAGTGGAATTAGTGTTACACATACTTGGTTTATATTCTAGACTAAGGTTTCAGGCATGTGTTAAATGCTGTATGAATTAGGTGTTGATTTGATTCTCTATGCACTATCATTTTGATGCATTGGTTACATATCATACTGATTCAACTAGGTACTAGTTAAAATTTAACTACTGAATTAATGGGGATAGGTTGAGGATTCCATGGATGAGGATCCCTTTGGTTTTCACTATTCTGTATTCCTTGGTTACATACCTCAGGTGATAGTTTTATTTTTACTAAGTACAATTCTCAATGAAGTTATAAAATTGAACAAAGGTGGTATGATCGATCTTGATCAAAGACAGAAGGATTGAATGGTAGTTTTATTTTAAATTCTTTATTCCTGATTTTTAAGTTAGGATGAGCATATGGCATCACTATTCTCTTATAGAGGAATTTTATTGGTTCACCTTTGGGGGTGGCCTATTGAAATTTATTTCTTGCCCCCTATACATGGCCTCAGTGTGCATGTAGACCATATTTCTTCTTTTAGGATGTGCATGAGTGGAATATGGATAGAGATGAGGACTAAGGTTTTTTATTGAGAATAAATGACGGTTTTTATTTTTTTTCATCAGGATGGGGCATCTCGACAGTGTCGTAGAGACTGGTTATGTGGCTTAGATCAGAGTTAGCAACAGAGTAACATAATTTTATTTCTTTTTATTTTTCTTACTCATGTATATGGGCTCATCCAAGTGAGAAATCAACTATTGTGTGTATGACATGACTATTCAGGCTTTTACTATATTCCATTTTATTACACTATTGTTTATATTTATTTCTTCACCATTCTAATTATTTACTACTATCAATGATATTTGGTTATTTATACTATTTATTACTCTAATATGATGTAATATTATCCTCATGGACACACCCTAGGACCTCACTACTGGTCATAAATATCTAGCGTATGAGGAGGCACACTTGAGGCCATGTGTAAAATTGGACCAGGAACCATATTAGTGGGATCTAAGACAATGAATTACAACTATATTAAAATTCATACACCTTAATGTCTCTAAATAAAGTACCAATATAAATCCTAATGTAACATCACCACCTCAATCCCACACTCACAGATAAAACTATCTCGATAGGTCACTGAATCACACTAGGAGGCCTATAAAACATATTTATATATATAGGGGTTATAATACTTATTCAATCAGTTGGGTCCTCCTGAAAACCTCTGTTGTACAATGTGGATGAAAAATTGTAATTCCCTAGTAAATAAACTACACAACTAAGAAGAAAAAGACAAGTCAATATAATAACCACCCAACCTCACTATGTATCACTCAATAAATAACACATCCAATTATAAAAAAATAATTTCATAGAATAGAAAAATGGTGTAACTCACAATAGTTCCCCATTGGGTTTTCCCTCTCATGATCCAATAAAAATATCCTTCTCATTCAAACCCTTCCATATCATTAAAATTAAATCAATAAATCGTATATACGAAGTCACTTATGACGTGAATCATACTATTTACCTACCTACCCCAACTCACTCTGGGTAGGACATATTTTTTGGCTACAATCCAAGTACACATATCTCCTATGATGTAGGTTTCACCACAACCCTACCATTTCCAACCTGCTCATGTTCTAATATATCATGTTGGAATAAACCTGGTTCCACAACCATATAACCATACCCATCATGGTATTGCATTATGAACATGAAGTAGATCAATGTCATTCCCTTCTACTACCATTCATGATGCACACTATGTACCATTATCATAACCAAACTACATCTGGAAGAGAGATTAGTGTAGAATGAGTATCCAAATATTAGTTCTTTCACCGACTTGGATGTTTGGTGAAAATACTAATAACTCAAAACATTTGGGAGTTGGTAAGGATATCTTACTCTAGTGGGGTACATATAATATCCAAATAAAATAAAATTATAATATATCCACACACAATACCAACATAGAAGGTTTACACCAAAACAATCCAATCACATTCAACAAGCACTACCGCACTTCAAAAACCTTTCATAATTTTTTTATTACCTCTACATTATCAAATTGTTAAGTTTCCCACACAAAACATCCACAAATAGAATTTCCAATTTTTTATTATTCATATCATTTAAATGTTTAAAGATTTACCATTAACAACCAAATAAAATTCATTATGTAATTGAATTCCATATTTAATGGAAAACCATATTCTTTCATTGCCACATTTAATTTCTTCAATCACCCATTATTTTCAAGAAATAACAATCTTATTTTCGATCAATTTTTTTACAACCTAAAACCTCAACCAATATTTATACTCAATTCCCATTTTATATCCACTGAGAAATTATAATACCTTCCCAATATCACATAAATAACAACCACATCAACTCTTATACATACTATAAAAAAATCCACCTTGTCAATCCAATCATCACACATAATCACCCTTTCCATCCCAATCTAACCTACCATATACCTGCTACTCCACATATGATATTGTCTATCACTAACAATATAATTTTTATACAAAAAACCCTCTACAAGGAACACAGTACACAACAATAATGACACACATCGACCAATTTATACAGAAAAAAGCTTCTATAATTTTTATTTTAGAACATGATTTCATATACATTTAATATCTCTTACATGGGCACTGAAATCACAATTATAGATTACACAAAAAAGTTATTTACCATATTCGAGTAATTATACTTTTATGGAAGGTGATTCTAATAACAAGATCACAACAAAAATAATCATAACCTAGTAACCCAAAAATCAAAATAACAACAATGATGTACTAAAAATCATATGAGAAATAACATGGAAAGCATACACCATTTATGATTCATTCAGTTCCATTAATTTATTCTTTTGTTTAATTTATTATATTCATTAGTTTTGTTCTTAACATCCACCAAACATAGAAAAAACATATATTATCCACAAAATAAAGAGAGTTCTCAAATCACACACCCTAACCAAGGATTCAAAAATTAATATGAAAAAATAAAAGGTGATAACAGTATGGCAACACCCATATAAAGAAAACCATAATAATCATAGAGGAATATAATAATGATAAAAATACATAAAATTATATCTTGAAAACAGAAACATCATCACTCACCTAAATTCCCAAGATAATAGAATTAGAGAAAAGAAAGAGGAGAGTAATAAATCTCATGATGGATTCTAAACATGGAATATTATGAATCCAAGGATCAAGGATGAGAAATGGGGAATTGAAAGGTCTCCCAAAAACACAATTATGGCTGATCAAGTGTTTTAATGACGATATAAGTAATAAGATGAATTTAAGGGGACTTTAGAATTTATACAGGATGTAGTTTTAGAACACCATGATGAACTAAGGGAGACCACTCCTCAAAGGTTAGGATTTTCACAAAATCCATGGTACAATAGGGGTTTACATAGAGTAATGGGTCTGGGAAAAAATACCCTCTAAAAGTTATGGAATGAATCCCTTACTTATACTACCTATTTAAATCTTATTCAACCCCTGATTTAACAAATCATGGGAATGGTTGTGGAATAAAAAAAGTAACAGACAAAAATGGTCTCCAAAATAGAATATGCAAGGAACATAATCTTTGAACACCCCAATATAGGTAAGATACCACATTGAAGTGACTCCTAGAATATCTGAGGAACCAAAACGCCAAATTTCATAGTATAACTAAGACATCATGGAATAATAACCCTTAAATCGATATAAATATAAATAATCCACTTAGGGATCTTAAACATAGATATGGGACAATGGCACAATGAAACTTTCACTAAATACCCAACTCCCAAAGACTACTCGATGCCACATCAAGGCCAACCAGGAAATAATAAAAAACAAGTGAAAACAAAGTTGTATAAATATATATATAAGATGTCAAAATTATCTAAAAAAAATTTCACGACCCCATACCATAGGTCCTATTGCCTCACCAAACCACCTCCCATCTAACCGAAATTTTCAACTCCAATACCCTCACCCTCCCCTTAATTTTCTATAGAAACATCAAACACCAAATAAGTAACATGCAAAAAAGGTATTCTCAATTACATAGATCTTCTTGAAAATGTATAAATTATTATTATAAGTATCTTAGTTGGGTATGAATATATATGATATATAGGTGATTTCAATTGGTGTGGATTTTTTACCATAACATGGTTACCATTGGGATAAGAAACTAATTTCCCATATTTATTATGCGCATTCTCCATTCCATATGATGCTAAAAATTATTTACCTGACTCATTATGGATAGTTCCTTTTTCCCTTGAAATTTATATTTCACATTAACTCAATTATTTTTATACATGTTGAATTTAGGGATAATCTTGAAGTATGTAAATAGGGTTTGTACCCTCTTGATATGAACAGTTATCTTTCATAATTATTATTGGTATGTTATTTATTTGAAAATTTAATGATTTTATTATGATATTTTATTTATATGAAAAATTATTAAGTATTATATATGTAAATTTGTAAACATGTTTCACATGTATACCCAATTGTCCATTGTGTGAGTTGAGACACTATTGGTAGTGGGTTACATAGACTTTGTAGTCACAGTATGCATGTGTACCTTAGTGGATATCCAACTACACATGTTTCATTTAATTTAATATAATTTTCATTGAAAGATATTAATTACATATGTATTTTTTGGATAGTTGTGTTCTTAGTATGTCCAAGGATCCAATAAGAATTACATCCAATGAATTCATATTATCATTGAGGGATATTTGGTATTTTTTTATTTGTTTTTATCATAGTTCCATACACTCTATTTAGTGTTGTTTATATTTAATACAATATATATATATATATATGGTTTTCATTGTTTACTAGATTTTGAGTTATGATTTTTTTATACATATTTTTAAAAGTTTTTTATAATTATTCTTAGATAACACATGTACCACTTTGGTGGATATGTTTTGGTATTCTTATATCATATGTATATGGAATTAATACCCAAAATTGTGATGTGATCATTTGATAATTTTTACTGAATTCAAAGATAAAAAACCATTTAATAACGTATTTATCTATCCTGTAGTAATTACTTTATCCATTGTAGATTGGTAAGTGCACTTAAGAAATTTTGATGACCAAATTTGAATATTTTCATGTATCTTGATTGAGGATGTTATAAAGTTGTATTGAAGTAGTGTTTTATATTTTTTGGGATTTTATGAACTTCATATAAGATGTTGGTACTTATAGGGTACAACATTATCATGTTTATCCGATATATCTTTAGTAAAAATGTGAGTTACTATAGATGACTGGGTAATAGGTATATTAACCATAGGTAATAATGAGAAATTGATTTGAGTATCTTGGGTAAAAATATGAAAATAATTATATGATTCATAGGGATAAATTATGTACTAGTTCCTTTATTATTCATGCATAATTTGGTTAGTGGAATATAGTACATGTGAAGACTATTTTTTTATCATTGTTATATGTAAAAAAATCATTAATTATAGGAAACCAATAAAGTAATCAATGTTTACCTAAATATGTTATTAGAGGAAATATAAATAACTAAATGTATTTATAATTATTCTTATATTTCTTTACCTAAGTTTTTTTTCTATATTTAAAGTTATATGATTTGGGTTATTGAGTATGCTACTTATTCTCTATTAAGTATGGTATTGTTAGAAGTGCTTAAAATATAGTTCTTGATTGTCATTTTTTATTACATTGTTATATTCAAGTGATATCAGTGTTTCTATACAAAAACATTTGTATAATGTTTTTAATTGTTTCTAAAGTATTGAAAAATATTTTATAACCATTTATTTTAAATAAAATGGATATTTTAAAGTGTAAATGAAACATTGGATTTTTTATGGTCATTATTTTCTAAAAGTAGATTTGTAAATTAAATTGATTTTTTAATTCCAAGTGTTTTGAAAATGAATTTTACATGTGATTTACGATTCTAGAATTATTTTTATTTAAAAATAGTTTTATTAATTGATACCTTTGGAAAACTATAATCACTTGGCATGAAATGTGTAGATAAACTCTATATAATTATTATAGTGGGACTTCCCACAATGGCGAGGATAGATTTATTGTTGATATTTTTGGATTATAGGTATGTTAGTAGCATAATTTCATATTAAAATCTTATTATATTTTGTGTTTTGTATTGATATTAGGAGTTACACATTAGAAGTGTGGTCAATATTGGTATTTGGATTATTGTGTTTTTTTTAATTGATGCTCATGTAAATCAATGAGTTTTTGGAAGATGGTATACTATATAATTTCAAGGATGAAAAGTGTTATGAAGTGAATTTTCTTTTGTCCCATTTCCATAAAAATTTAGTTAAGGATTAAAATTAATTGAACTCTCATTATTAGAGTGATGAAAATAGAATAATATTTTATGTCTGAATTTATATTGAGAGATTTATCTTCATGGTGTATTTAAGAATATTAGAATGTATTTGATGATTATGTGGTGGTTTGAGACACCTAATTTAAATATTTGGTGTGTTTGGTGGATGAAATTAAAATATGGGTGGTAGAAATAAGAAATTGAAGGTTTGTTATAGGATCATTAAAAGTCTATTGGGCTATTTAGTGGCTTACTGTACTACCACCAGAAGTTTGGTGGATACCCACTAGAGTTTCTATGAGTTCCAATCCCATTTTGTTTCTAATGTGGTGAAGAAATGTAATTTTTAAAAATATTATTTTAAACTCCCAATTGGGGACCCATGACCTTCACCTATACACAGACAACCACACACATATGCAGAGATCCTTTTTTTACTTCCTTCCCCCTTGATATTTCTCTATTGAATCAAAGTCAACTAGGATAATTCTCTACCACCAAATCTAGGCAATTATCACAGTATATTATAATCTTAATTATTAACCTCTTCTATGTTGATTTCATTTTTTTCATAAGTATTAGTGATAGGATTTAATTGAGTAATGGTGGAATCCATATTAGATATTTTGTATTCCTATTATCATTTAAAGAGAAGGTTATGAGAGATAAATTGCACTACATTGAAAGATAATTTTATAGTGAATAGATAAGGTGTGGTTTATTTTAGGGACTTTAATTTTTTTTCTTAAATTGGAGGATATTTTGGTTGGAATAAATGGGAATTTTGTTTATTCTAATATTTGATGACGTTTTTGGAGTTATATACCTATGATTTATTTCGGTTTTGTTATTATTTAATTTTGGTTATTGATTAATTGGGTTCCTTCATATATTTATTTTGGTTTAATAGTTTTATGGTATTTTTTGTGCCTATTATGGTATTCTATCTCAATAATGATTGTTTAGGATAGGTGGTATGAACCCTCTATTTTATTATTCAGTTTATACCAATGAAATTATTTCCACTTGTTATGAAAAATTAATAATTAAGTGTAAAATTATATTTTCTAATATGAATGTTTTTTAATAATATCTTAATATATCAAGTAAAATATCTTCATTTAAATTTTATAGGATCTGTTGTAATGGTTTCTGGGTTATCCTAGCCTTCTCTAATTCATGATTTTTAGTCCTGTGAATTGTTCTTCAAGAGAATTTCCAGCTATTTATGATCATTTCATAGTTTTTGTTATCAAAGATATCTGTATTCATTAATGTTGAGTTTAAATATATGTGTTCTAGAAATTTAATGGTTTATTTTTTATTGGAAATTATTAACATCCCTATACATTGTAATATGAAAGTAAGGAGTTATAATATTCTTATTGAGCCATGACTAATTTTTTTTACCTTTAATATTTTTTATTAGGGTAATTATATAATGTATATCAAGAATGTATCACTTTTTAGTTTCTATTTCTAATGATTTAGAATGGTTTATATATAATCATTAGGAATATTTTTTTTTAATTTTATCATGTTTAATATCTAGATATATATTAAAGTACTAAATAGTTTTAAAATTCCGATAAGGGATAATGTCTGGCATATGTTTGAGTTATATAGCCTAATTTTTTTGATAGATACTCAGAGGTTATCTTATCTTGGGATTTAGATAAAGAATAAAATTTAATATTTGATTCATACTCATATTATACTATCATGAGCCATCTTATTAAAAATGAATTTATTTTTTAGAAATCAAAACTGAAATGGTATTACTATACCATGGTTAAGAATGATTATTTTAAGATATTTTACATGTTTCACAATGAAAAAAATTATTTCTAGTATAATCTGAATGAATTTTAAGTTAATTAAAAAATATTAACATTGGTTATATGATTTAATTAGTGGTGGGGTAATTAATGGGTTGATTAAGGGGAAGAAATAATTTAGTTATTTAATTTTTTTGGGTTTTTAACTTATTTATTCAAAATCAAATTTCAAATTTAATAAATACTAATTGGATTGTCTTCTTAAAATATATAATATGAACCTAATTTTAAATTAAGAGACTAAATTTATAGCTTGTTCTAAGTGAAACTATAGCAATTCAAAATTCCTCACTTTAATGTTTTTTCACAAAAGACACATTTCTACCACAAAAAATATATTTTTTATATAGTAAAAGTGTGTAGTTTAAAATTTTTATTTCTTTAAATATGGGAGACATGGGTAAATCATAACTTTAAACAAACTCATTTTCCTTTGTAAATTATTTTCTTTAATTAACTTTTTAAAGTGGGACACCTATTTAGATGAAGATCTTTCACTTTTATATTAGTATGTATTAATTTATTTTAATCCATATATTATACCTTGTTTGGGTTTCTATGAGGATGAGTTGGTTTTTTCTAGTTCAATTATTAATATTTTATTTGGTTTATTAATATTATGCAATAGTTTTTTCTATATCTTATATAGTGCTTCGTTTAACTTGAAATTCGCGATCCTTTGATAGTTACGTATTCCATGGATTATGATTTGTGGGGATTTAAATAATAATTACGTATGTAAATGATTATGGAATGAATTATACCATGTTTATCATGATATAAATATACTTTATTATTTTCCATGTTTTCATTTATCAATAGATATCTTGTATGTTATGTAATGTTTAAAAGTACCAATTATTTATATATTGATAAAAATATTTTTAATTTTGTATATATGAACATGTAAATTTCATTGATGTATTAATAATGTTGATTCTACAGTTTAATGATTTAACCATGGCCATATATACTACTTTTTTATATCAATGATGTTAGAAAGAGGTGTATTGTTATTTATAGTTTCTTAAGATGTTAGGACAACCTTTGGTGAAAATGTGTTTTAAATTGAGAAAATTATTTCACCTGAAGTCATCCTTAGGATGGGTAAAAAAATAACCTAACATGGAATAAACATACCCCTTTCATGAGGATGACCAACAATATTTTAGGGATTCATTATGAGTAATACAATTTCCCCTTAAAATGGGTCTTTCACTCTGAATCTATTATGGTAATACATCTTATATTCCAAGATAAGATCAATGTATTTAAACTAGTTTTAGATATTCCATGTATATAATGTTATATGTTTTAAATATTATGGATTTTTTATTCACATGTATTATATTTTTCTCCCTTTATTTTATTATTGTTTGTGAATGTTGGTAATTTATTATATATGTATATGTGTAGACATGTTTCATGAATACACCTTCACTATGTGAGTTGATAAAGAATCAGTGGTGGCCTAATGATTCATTATACTCCCATCATACATACAGAAATGTTAGATATGAATATTGATTTTTTTTATTTTTTGTAATGATAAGTTCATCATTAGTTGTTTATTACTTATTCTTTTTTTTCCAATGGAAATATTAGTAAAGCCATATATCTAGTCAGTGTTGGAGTTGAGTATACAAGATTCAGATAGAGAGATGAGTATCATTTTTCTTTATGTGTTTAGTATAATTTCTTATATCCTACAAGTTTTTCATCTATTCACAACCATCGATGTATATTTGTATGAATACTAACATTTTAATGGATTTTGAGTTATGTTTTGATGGATACATATATCAAGTGAGTTATTTTACTATTATATATAGATAAAAAAGTACAATTAGTGTACAATTACCCCTTTTGTGGATTTATTTATGCATTATTATATCCTATGTTTTCATTATATATATTTGTAATGATTTTATATAAATTTAGATGAAAATAAAATAGGTAAACACTATCTCCCAGTATGTTTATATATCCCCAATCATTTAAAATTACATCAAGTGATTAATCGGTGTGGTCAAGGGGTTCTGATGACTTAGTTTAGGTACTATTTGGGAATCCCAATTGTGTTCATTACAACTATGAGAGAATTAAAACCATTTAATTCCAGTTCAACCTTCTAATAATTGAAAACACCAAAACTTGTAGATAATTCTAGGATCCTTAATATCATGATGCCATGTTCCTTAATTGAGATGCTATTTTACTCAAACCTATACATCAAAACATTACATGAGTAGTTAAAATAAAATCCCTTATTAAACTCAAATCCATAAAAATTAGATCATGACTCTTCATTTACTCCAAAAAATAATTAACATAGTTCTCCAAATATAGAAAAATATCAACCTCAGTACAATGTGATGACTTTCATTATGAATAAAAAATAATTCAAATGAAATCAACAAAATCCCAAGACTTACCAATTATGATGAGGTTTCCCAAACTAAATTATGATTTGAAATTTTATTTCTTAATATCTATTATATATTTAACCATTTAGAGAAGATATTAATATAGAAAAAACAAGTTGTGCCATGATTTTTTTACTCTTTTACAAAATCTCATAAAACACTCCTTACTCCTTCACCAAAATTCTCTAAGCCAATTCCATGGTCAAATTTCATTAAATTATATATATTTCAATGAAAAAAATAAAACAACCTTTGGTCATTCTTTGAAAAACTCTTTATTTGATTCACCAAACTCAAATATTATTCAACACGAGTGACTGTGCTTACAATAATTATCTTAAAGTATATTCTTTGTTAATATTTTCATGATTGATTATTTTTTTTATTTTTTTATATTAATATAAATGAATTTTTTTCCAAATCAATAACATGATATAAATTTTTATTTTTACATTTAAATTTGTATGTAATGAAATATTATTTAACTAAATTTGAAAATATTTGTCATTAATTAAATACTTATATTTTTATTTTTTAAATATTTTAACATAGTAAAGTAATTTTAATAATCATGAAGATTAATTTAGAATATGATAAATGTGAATAATTTTGATATATTATTGTTCTAATTGTCCATTTTTTTGAAAAATAATAATATATTATTTAAAAATATTTATCTTCCCTGATATGATACCTAAAATTTCATCCCCTAAAGTGAGTGTAAATATTTATTAGAATTGTATATCCATCTACATAATATGTTTTATGATTATAATAGTTTCTATTGAATTTAATATATATGAAATAGATCTATTATTTACTTATAGCACACAAATTTTTTAATTTTTTTTATTAAAATGAAATTAAAAATAATGTTATTGTTTGATATTGTTGAAATAATTTGCATGAAATTATGTAAAGGTTTTGATTTGAAAAATCATAAATCTCATCTAGTCATATTGGTATAATCCCCTAAAAGATTGTAGACTCATCTAAGTTTCTATAAAATATTATGTTTTATGGGATTAAGATTATAATACATCAATGTCCATTAAATATATTTGACTTCAAATAAATGGTTCTAGAAGTATTTAATTTATGATTAAATGTTACATTAATAGCATGATAAATTTTAATTGATCCTGTTGACTTTATGTAGTTTTAAAAATATATTTCACAATAAATATCAAATATCTAGATAGAATTCCAAATTATAGTAATTCATACCCATAGATTAATGATAACCTAATGTTCACATTATAATTAATTTTTAGAATGTAATAAATAAATAACATTAAATTGAAATTACACGTGATAATTAATATTTTATTTTTATGTTTTAAATAATTTATTCCTGATGAATAATGTATTAGAAATAATAGCTAAAGATTTTAAATCATGCCTAAAACATGGATGTCCAGTCACTCATAAGGTAAATAAAAAAAAAGATTCACCAGAATCTAAAATAATTATTGATATTTTTAAATCAAAATAAATTCAAATTTTATCACCCTATAAGTGGTAGATAATGTACAATACATGGTGTTAGTACTATAAAATAATGATATCTGGTTAATATTTGATTTTTTTTATTTTATATTTTAATATAAAAATTACTATGAAATTATAGATAATTATAAATCAGAGCCACACATTATTAAGTTTTTAACATTATAATGATTAAATAGCATAACAACAGACATAAATTTTTTTCACTTTTGATGATACATTCTAGTAGATTAAATATTTGACAATATACATGTAATTTATTTATAATTTTATATAGACATGTATCATTTCAAAATTATGTGATATAAAGAATAATGCTGATAACATGTGTAATTACATTTTATTATTTCATGTATGAGAATTATAAAATAAAATTAATGAATGTTTCTACTTTAAATGGATGTTTCTATATAATTATTGAGTTTTAATTAAATGTTTATTTATATCCTAAATCAAAAATAAATATTATTATTATGTATATATATGTTAAAAGATGTCTAATGTTTGGTTAGATACTTTGTTCTAAAGAAAATATCAAAACAAGAGGGTATATAGGTAATATCATGTTTCTTAAGAATAATTAAGTTCAAGTGTTCATAAAAAAATATAATGAGATAAATAAAGGTAAAATAATTAAAAACTATAGATCTTTTGATAATAATTATATCTTAATAAAATTTTATACTACTGGAGAATTATAAAATAAAAATAAAATGAAGATATAGAAAAATATTTTCATTTTCCTAGGATTATTATTTAATGAATGAAAATAAAGATCCCAAACCAAGATATATT
This sequence comes from Viscum album, assembly GCA_963277665.1. NCBI lineage: Eukaryota > Viridiplantae > Streptophyta > Magnoliopsida > Santalales > Viscaceae > Viscum > Viscum album. The sequence continues at coordinate 2,052,050,381 of OY728159.1, read as the reverse complement.
ATTGAATGAGTATAATTTTCTAATAAGGGTGATTTTCTATAACTTTTTTACCTTTGTCATGTTATTTATTCAGTTTCCCTAGTAAGTGTTATTACGAGACACCAATCATTTTACATGGAACCAAATATTTTTTTCACCTATCTTTTAATTTAGGATTTTCGATGTTAAATGTTAATAATATTCCATGAACTTAATAGAATCGGGGGGGGGGGGGGGGGTATGAATAATTATAATATTAATAAATTTCACAATTCTCCAAGAAATTTCACATTTATGACACAGGTGTTTATGTTTGAGAATATTAAAACATTTTTTAGAAGCTCGGCAAAAGATAGGGTTATGCATATCATGAAGGTTAAATAAGTTCACATTTATTATTATACATAACTAATGGAGGTAATTATGATAGTGAAATCATTATGATCAAAACATGAACAACCTATCTAATTTACTTTTCCATTTTTATAAGAGTACCGAAATTAAACTTTCTTAAATAAAATTTTAAAAATTTTCCACTTAAAATTTACATATAAATTATTTAAAAATTTTCTTCATTAAAATTTTAATTAAAATTATATTTACCCAGATGTATTTTATTTATTTTTTTATAATTTTGTGGAGATAATTTAACTAGTGGATTTTCTTGAATCATTTTTTTTCAAAAAATGGTCTTTAACTATAATTAAATTAAAAATTAATAATTGTTATTATACATGGTAAAAATATTATAAAACTTTATAACAAAAAAATTATGAACATATCATGTAAGAAAATAATAAAATAATAATATATATCCACATAAAATATATGATGACTTATATTAAGAATGTATTTTTCTCATGAAGTTTTAATTTAATTTATTTTCCCTTATAAATATGGTATTATATTTTCAAGAATAGACATATATGATAATAAATTAATTCATCAATATAATTATTTTAAAAAATATTATTTTAAAAAATAATGCCTTTTTATTATAGTGTAATTAGGATGGTTTTGGTAATTCATATGATTTCTTTATTTTTTTAAAGTTAAAAGATAAATATTTTTTGGGTCTAAAATCATTTGAGAGGTATATAATATAGTGGTATATAAGTTCTTCTTATATTAATTTTTGTATATTATGTGTGATGGAGAAAAAAGAAAATATGAAATGTTAAATTTGTATATATATTTAATTTGATTCTATAACCAATATTTTTGGACTGGGTAATATATCATAGCTGGTTATAGGAGAGAATAGTTAATGAAACATCTTTATTTATTTATGGAAATTAATTCTAATAAAGCTTATATTCAATTAAACATTGACAACGCACTATGGATTGTTGGAACAATTCACGGTTTAATAGGAAATGTCATGGTTATTAAGTAAGGTTTGATGTTTAACTACTGAAATTGGGAAAATTACCAATATTATGTGACTAATGTAATACATGCAGTGGTTTTTTATGTGATATTATTGATTTAACTAGTTGATATAACAAAGGATACATGACTTGGTCTCATGCCAAGCTATATAAAAAATAGTGAGATGACACGTTTCACCTTTACATGTCATGAATATTCTAGGATAAGTAAAAAATTAATTTGGAAAGTTGTTATAAAATTAGTATAGATAATTTAAAACATTCATTTTTTCTTTTATTATGATTTTAAAGTATAAATAGATCACTTTTATGGCAGACACATGATGGTTTTTGAGAAATTATATTAGAAATATTTGAAACTTCCATAAATCTATTCTATAATAACTTATATTAAAACTTTGTATGGGTCTATTAACGAATTGAAATACATTACTTAGGATCTTATGAATCAATTGATATATTTTTTGGTGAGGGGGTAATCAAATAAAATCTCTTTTAAATAGTAAGTGTTATTGTAGATCTGTTCCTTATTATAACATAGTTATTTTACTCTTTTTTATTTTCATTAAGGATAGATTGTGTGGATAATTATATTATATGGTTTATTACCATGAATAATAACTTTTAAAATCAAAGAATAAGATTTATTAGTGTTCCTTTAAGGAATCAAACTTTTATGTGGTAGGGGATTTTAACTTCACATTTATTCTTGTTTAATGAATTTAAAAAAATTGGTTGATATAATGGTTGAAAATTATTTATGTTCATATTGAAATAATATAATTTATCCTAATCAATGGGATATGTATGGGGTGTGGAAATTAAATTGATATGGAATAAAAATGAAATTAGTAATATGATAGTTTTTTTAAACAAAGGTATAAGAAATTAGCATGTATTGATAATATTAGTAAAAACCTAAAAGGGAAGTCGATAAGTATTATGAGAAAGAAATGGATTTAATTACTTCTTATTGTAAATTATTAGGTGATATTTTTTGAAGAATGAATTTCTAGTAAAAATATTTCATGATTTTATAAAGCATGATAATTTTTGAGAAATGATATTTTGGAATTAATGTTGTGATAGAGGTTATGATGATTTGTGATTATGGGAAGTTTAAAGGAAGTTATATTTGGGTTGATATTACATGGCCCCATGGGGATCCACTTGGAAAAATAGTTTTATTTAGTGTTCTGTGCCAATAAAACCTCTAATAGTCTATGGAATATTGACTAACACTAACAAGGGAAATTGTACATTGGAAGCCTTAAGATAATGAATACATGTAACAAACCTTCTATCTTCAGTACGATATAACAAACAACAAACAACCTCATAAATAATAAAACCATAAAATAATATAAATGTATGAGACAACATTTATCTATAATTTTACTATAAAGGTAGATAGTAATGAAAAATAAAAATAACCTGATTCAATAGAGTATGAAAAGCCTATTAAAATTTAAAATACAAACTTGTTACAATGATCCATGCTACAATCATCGATGGAAACAGATACCATAAAATAACACTGATCATAACTAAGAAACAGATCCTCTAACTCCACTAGATCCATGTATACTATAGTATCTTCCAAACTATAAGTTATTTTCACAAAAATAACATGCATTTTCATGATGTCCTGTGAAAGTTTGGGTAGTAATATACCTAGTAGGACACCTGGAAAAAATAAAATAAAGACATAAATAAGATATAGTCTCAATACTACAGAAAAATAAGAAATTTAACTACCAATATATAGAGACCCTACTTTTTCATACATTAATATTACGTCATTTTAAATATAAACAACAAAATAATGTTTCAAATCCTTAATAAAATGGTTTAGTGTCTTGGAAAAAATAGCCATATTCATACCATTAACATAATAGAACATAAAAATTATTTAATTTATTATTATCTAGCTACTTAGGGGCCTTCACATTCTTCTTTGTGTAAGTAGTAACTGAGGATATACATCAATGAAAGAGTGATCTAAAAAACTAGTAAGGGGATAGATAAGAACATGAATCAATATAAAATGGGTGAGCATAATCATTATCATCTTAAAATAAGTATGGGATCATCATAATAATCATGAGAGTAAACATTATATAAATTCATGGAATGTGACAATGCATTAAAATTAAACATCAAGTTTTAGTGTTCAACACCACACATATTCTTGAACCAAGATATAATTATGTTCATGCATAACATATGTGCATAATCCTAAAATCATCAGTGTGGAAACATTTAGCATCATTTTCACACATATTTCACATTATATCATTATATATATTACATTACCCAATATATTGGAGTGATATATAATTATGGGTGACCCATCACATCATATCTTTACATATTCATGCATGCCACATTAAACATATAACAATATTTTTAATAAAATAAACCAAGGAAACGAAATAGGTTTCATGATAATTTTATAGAGAATAATTTCATAAATAAAATTTGGGTTTACCAAAACAAAAAGTAAAAAACATACTTTGTGTAAGAATCATCAATCTTGAGTGAAGAAGAAGCAATATCAAGGTAATTAAAAGATGTGTTTTTAGAAAGAAGAGTTCTTTTGGAAAAATATTTGCATTCGTCACAAAATAAGACGCCAAACATATATATCCTAGAAAATAAAATGTAAGAAAAAAGAAATTATATTTTTGGAATACTAAAATAAATCCACACTAAAATTTTTCATTAATGAGGAATAACCAAAAAATGGAAACTGGGTTTGATAATGCCCTTACCTTATGTCCAAATGATTTCTTCGCCTTAATATCCTAGATAATAAAAATAGATTCATTAATTAATAAATTCATAACCTATTATACTTTTATTTGTTTAATTATAATTTTATTAAGTTATTTAATGGCTATTATGATGATTTATAATGTTCAATTTCTTCATTCGAGGGTGTTCAATTTCTTGATTATCATCATCGGTTCACTTGTATATATGTATAGAAGATAATGTGAAATGGGGATAATTATCCAGAATTAAATTTATATGTTATCAATTAACTTATAGAAGTTTAATTGGTAGTAAATATATATTTTCTAGATATTAGGATTAATCATTATATAAAATGACAATGATAATAATTTAGATTAATTTTTTTGGTTTTTGATCACAACAAAATCATTTTTTTATTATTCATTATTATGTATATATGTTTTTTTCAAGAATTTATTTTTTAAAATAAATTTTAAAATATTTTTCAACCATTATAATGGTTTCATGACCATCCTTTAAGGATGTAAAGGAAAATGAAAACTTTTCATACTTGGTGGTGATTAATGAACACCTCACAAACAACGTTGTCATTTTTTGAATAAAAGGTATAGGAGAAGACATTCAATGATAGATTTTCCCTTAACTTAATAACATTATAGTTTATATATGATACTATAGTTATCATCAATGTAGGATGAGGTGATGTGCGAAGATACTAAGGAAGGAAAAAACATGAAAATAAATTAAAAGAAAATGAAATAAGATTTCAACTCTTGAATTCTTCTCATTGGGAATCTCTATAGGGAGATTGGATTTGTTCTTTTATTGATATCAAATGTTGTTGGATGTGGGGAAGAGGATTGGGATATAAATTAGGTAGAATTTGGATATGATTCATGTCTTTGGATTTATGATGAGAAGAGGTGGTGTGGGTGGTATTTATAGGGGAGGAGAGGGCTGTTTTTTTATTTTATTCTTTAATTTATTATTTTAGATCAAGACTATGAATAGTTTTAAAATTATCAATAAATATATTAAATAATTGATGAGAAATGTATATTATAATATTACATTATACTTACATCATCTATGACTCAATTATTAATGTATTTGTTAAATATCAAAAATTACATATTTTACTATTCACCGAAAATTCCACTATTTTAGAAAAATAATTTTTTTACCCAAACCATTTTTCATTACATAAAATTAAAAAAAATCCATTTTATGAAAATAATTTTCTAAATATGTAAAATTAATTTTTTTATTTAAAATTATATTTTATTCAAAAAATACGGAATTTAAATTTATTACTGATTTTGTAACACTTTTGAAAATTAATTGAGGTCTCATAAAATTATATTATAATCATAAGAAAAAATATTAATTTATGAATTTTGTTATCAAAATAAATTTTCTTGTAAATCATTATATTAATTATAAAATGGTAAATAAAGATTTTTGTTTTATAAAAATACAACACTTAAATAATAATTTCTAAAAAAATTATTTTCTTATAGTGTGAAACAATTATATTTTATTATCATTTATGAGATGAATAAATATTTTTCATACATTCATAGATGGGGATACTATTCTATTTTGAAAATTACTATTCCTAATGGTCACATTACTATTACAAAGGTCAAGTTATTATTCCATCAGTATAGGTTCCTTACATCCTATAAATATCTCTTATTTCATTCATTCTTCACTTATAAAGTTTGTATTTTGTTCTTAGAGTGATTTTATGTGGTTTATATTATATGACATAATTATAAGAAAGTAATTTCCATTGATAAAATTTAGGGTTATTACATTCTTCCCCCCTTTTAAAATTTAACACTCAAAATTTCATTTTACATAAATAGGTGAGGGTATTTATCCCTCATCACTTCCTCTGGTTCCCATGTGGAATATTCATACTTACGGTTCTGCCATAGTACTTTGACCACATGAGTAGTCTTGTTGCGTAGAGCTTTGTCTCTACGGTCCAAAATCTTCACTGGTTGCACCTCATAAGAGATATAATTTTACAACTGTACCACCTCTGAATTCATCTCATTTGAGGGATGTGGTATGTACTTCGTTAAGAGGGATATGTGGAATACATTGTGTACATGATACATGGTTAGTGGAAGTGCTAGTTGATAGGCCATAACTATGAAATGATTTAGAATCTCAAAGGGTGCGGTGTACCTGGGACTTAGCTTTTCCCTTCTTCCTATATCTTAGGATCCTATTCCATAGAGATATGTAGACGAATACCATGTCTCTAACCTTAAACTCTATATCTCCTTTAAGATTTTACGCATAACCATTTTTTCAACTTTGGGATACCTTGATATGACGCTGAATGGTTTTCAACTTATCTACCATTTTTTGACCATTTCTGGACCGAGCAGCTTATGTTCATCAACCTCATCCCGGAATATTGGTGTTATGCATCTTTTAACATAAGTGGTTTCATATACAGTCTTTTGGATGATTGATTGGAAACTGTTATTGTAGGAGAACTCAACCAGATTTTGATGTTGGTGTTATCCTCTTTTTAAATCCACAGAACATTATCTCAACATGTCTTCTAATGATTGAACAGTATGTTCAGATTTTCCATCGGTTTGAGTATGATAAGATAGACCGAAGACCATTTTATCTTTTAGATAGCGTTGGATAATTTTCCCAAACTTGGAGGGGAATCTTGGATGTCAATCAGATACAATTAATAGTTCCACTCCATGTGGCCTTACAACTTCTATAATGTATATTTGTGGAAGTTGATCTAGTGAGAAGTCCTCTAAAAAAAATAAAGTGAGCTATCTTTTAAAGATTATTTACAAAAAAACCATATATCATTATTTTCTTTGGATGTATTTGTATGTCTGGTGAAAAAGTCCTTGGTGATGTTTTCCCATTTCCTTAATAGTATTGGAAGTGGTTTTTTCTTCCAATTATAATTTTACCTTTTAATCTTCACTTTCTAATAAACCAAGCACTTCACTATTTATTTAGTGACTTCATTTTCCATATTTTCACACAAATAGTGCTCTCATAGATCTTGATACATCTTTGTTCTTCCTTGGTGAATGGAGAAAGATTAGCTATATGTGTCATTTGGAGGGTATTTATTTACCTGTATATTGGAATGTTCACATAGTTATGACCCAAATTTTATGACTCATTACCCATCAAATTATAACTATGAGGATTTATTCTTTTTTATAGATTCCACATTCTTATAAATGTCTATATCATTTCTTTGATTATCCTTTATTGTATATGTGGGGATGATTGAACAATCATTTGATAAAGAATTGATTGTGTTCCTTCCTTAATGATTCCCATGTCTATACTTTACAAATCTATGAAGATTGGGTCCTTCTCTATTCTCATCATTTATAATGTTTCAAGAATATTTCTACTTAGAGAATCTTCAACTTTAATTTCCTTATCAGAATAACAGTGGATTGAGAAGTTCCAATCCTTGATGAGCTCTAACCATCTTCATTGGTGCATATTAACCTCCTTCCCTGTAAACTGTGTATTTTTTAATACTGTTTGAAATTTAAAATAATTTTGAAATATTGTAATAAAATTTACATAATTCCATCACACTTTTGTATTTGTGGAAATATTTCATAAAAAACATCCTAAAATTTCTACATGGGACACAACCTTAGAACCATGACACGAACAACCATAGGTATGAGATCTCTCTAAACCACCCTATTTTCGTAAAACAAATCCTTAATTAATATATTTGAGTAATATTAAAAATAATATATTAATTAAATATAATGATATTATTTATAAATTTAAGTGAACATTCATATAGATTCTAGACCTAGGGTATGTGATCTCTCTAAACCACCCTATATTTTTGGCTTACACTTTATCTCTATCTCTCTCTCCCTCTCTACCTCACTTTATCTATATATTATTTTTATTTATTTATTATATATTATATATATATATATATATCTATCAAAATTATAAAATGTTTAATTTAAAATTACTTTACGGGGAAAAACAAGTTTTTAAGGTCCCCTTCTATATTTCATTTATCAAGCATAGCTAATTAAAGGGAATTAATTTGTTTCTTACCTCATTAAAAGTACCACTTCATGATTTTTTAATAATTTATGGTTTATAAAAATACTAATTTTTATATAGAATACATTTTTGTATTTATAGAAATTATTATACTCTTACCATCATTAAAGACTCATTATGTTTTTTTTAAATCCAAGATTAAAAATTCCTTTACAAAACCCTTTTCCGAATGCTTTTTTTATCTTCAAAAAACATGGAATTTATTTTCGTGAACTAAATTATATTTTCACTCATTAATGTCCATAAATTATTTAATATCTTATTTATGGGAATATTATTATATTAAAAATTGATATTCTATAAGAGAATGTTAAGTAAGACATTTCTTATTTGAGGGGTTTCCTTATGCTTATGAATTGTGAATAATTTCCTTGCATGAAACACATATGATTGTACATGTTTTGATGGGTGAATCCGTATTGTTCTATAATTAGTTTTGTAATGTTTATATCTCATGAGATTATATGTATGGGATTATGGAGTAAAAATAACCCAGTATGGTGCTCTATCCAAGATTTATTGATGACTTAATAGTGAGCCTTGACATATACTTATGATTTCACATAATTAATTTTTTTTAAATTCCTACGATGAAAGGATATTATGATTAAAAATTCATTAGTTCATACTTATATATGATTATTCTTATGATTTCATTTTAGGATATGATTTATTCTATTCCTCTATTATGATATGCTTCATTATCATGCTTATTCCCTTATTGGGATTAATAGATCACTCTACTTATTTATGTATTCCCCAGGTTATCATATTTAGTTTGAGAAGATCAAATGAATAATTTAATTAATTATGTATTTTAAAATATATATGTTATATTTTAGATTAATGTTGATGTTTTAGAAACCTAGCCTCCCAAATACATTAGAACACAAGATCATTAGGTCTTGTTTTTTGTATTTTAACATTAAAAATCACGTAATAAGAGGTTTAAGAGGCTTGGGTCACATTAGTTGGTATTAGATAAATATTTAGTTATTTTTTAGGATTAGAATTATAATATATTAGTAAAAAACCTATATATAAGTCTGTGTATTTGTAAAAGTCCAAAAAAATTGGTAACATATAGGGTTATTTGTTTCTAAATAATAAAATATCTATCTAGCTACTATAATTCTATGTGCCTATGGAATTAATATACCTTGGGGTAATAACCCTAAAAGGGATCATTGGGTATTAACTCGACCTATAGCTAGTGTGTGATAAAGTTTTCTTATTTATTACCTTCTTTCATAGTCCTAGGGGATGTAATTTGGTAATTCTATAAGCTCTTTGTGAAGTATTATGATAGACCTTGATAGTTTATTTGGTTAAAAAACAATAGTAAAATTACCACAGATAACCTAGTTTTTAACATAGAGACTCATAAGTTTAGATATAGATGTAATTTATATGTTATTAAATATTTTCACATTTTACCTTTTATATACATTATAGTTTATGTATTCTCATATGTAATTTTACTTTATTATAGATATTATAAATAAATGAGTGGAACAGTTTCCAAAAAATTATGACAAAAATTTGATGATTTTTCTAATGAGATGCCTAAACTGATGTGAGTGGGATTCTATAACATACTGGTAGTACTAGATCAATTTATAGAAGTTGGGAATTATAATATGAATCCCATGGAACACCATCATTCTCCTAAGAAAGCACAAGTTGCAGTTGTATACATTATGTGAAAAAAGCATGCAACTTTTTTTAGAACTTATAATACTATCATAACAATACAATATATTATCTACATTGATAAGATATTATTTACCTTCCAATGCTCTTTACAAATTATAGTTTTAGGGTTCATTTATTTCTGAAATGGAGGAGGTAAATAGTGGTGGTAACTGATCAAGAACACGAATTCCAATGAGGAAATTGAATTAATCGAATGAAAGGGATTCAGGAAAATATTTTTCAATAAATATTTTTATTAAAATATCCATCCTAAAATAGTGTGGGTGATTCTTGTACTGAAACAAAGGGTATATGAGTATATCAGATATTTTGAGACAAACATTACAAGGCATTCATGAAATGCCTCTAATTTTTTTGTTGAATGTAAAATTAAGGTGGAATAATTTTTAGTGTTGTAAAGATGATTATATGAAATGATTTGGAAATTAGATACTTTGAAAACAATTAATTGATTGTCTGTCATTACATTAAAGTTGATTTGGATATTAGTGATTCTCTATTGTCTGAAGCGGATAGAGATAAAAAACATAAAATAGAGTTTATTTTGGGTGGTTCAATGGATAAATATCATAAAGGGAAGGAAATCAAGCTTCACATGTGTCAAAAATGTTGAATTAATCATAATGTAAGATGTCTAAAGGAAACATGGAGATGATTCATGTGTAGAAATGAGGGGCATTTGGATAATCCATTCCAAAGAAAAATAATGAAGTCCAGTAATGTGATGTATGAGAAGAAGGTTCTAATCAACCTTTATCCTATAGCCCATAGTTTCAACTATAAAAAACATTCAAATTATTCCATCTATGCACTAATCCAATGTTTTTTGAATATAATCAATGAAAATAACCTCCAAGTACAAAAAATAAAGGAAAGTATTAAGTTATCAATATTGCTGAGGTGGGTCCTAATAATGAAGTGGTGAATGTTATGCTAGTTATAAATTTAATAATTTAAATCATATTAATTGATTATGGTTCTACGCAGTATTTAATATCTTGCATGTTTAGTATAAAAACTCAAACATGACCTCAAAACATATGAGTTTAGTTTTCCTTAAGTGCAATAAATGATGAAATTATTGCATCCTATGTATATAACTCATTTATTTTCAATGATTTTGTGGAAAAACTGGTATTATACCATGTAATAATTACATTATTAAAATTATTTTATATATTGTTAATGTATTGGAAGTCATATATAAAGGCAACATCTAATTATTTGAGAGGGAAATCACCCTTTTTATTCTGGATCATCCTCTTATTCTGTACTAGTGTAAGGATGTCAACAAATCTTATTTGGAATCGTCTTCCAAATCAAGGATATTATTTACTTATGAGAAATAATATAAATCTCCAATGTTTGCAAAAAAATAGGGGGATCATGATTGAATAAATTCCAATTGTAATGGAATATGATGATGTGTTCTATAAAGAGTTTCCTAGTCTTCCTATTGATAGATTGGTTGATTTTTCAATAGAACTTATACCTAGATATCTGTCCATATGAAATACTCCTTATAGAATGGTCATAATTAAATTATAATACCTAAATAATTACTTATATGAGAATCAAAATAATTATTTTATATTACAAAGTGATTAACCTTGTGGAAAACTAATCCTTTTCATCAATAAGAATAATATCAATATGCATATATATATTGATTATTTTAAACTCAACAAAATAATGATAAAGAATAATTACCCCTAACACATATTGATGACATGTTTAATAATTTTTTTGGGCCTGGTACTTGTCTAATGTGGACCTTCAACTAGAATATCACCAATTAAATGTGAAGAAAGAATATATTCCCATGAATAGATTTCAAACAAGGTATGAACACTCTGAGTTTAATGTTATTCCCTATGAAACCACTAATTATCCAAAAAATATTCATCAAAATGATGAATATTTTCTTTAGATATTACCTACACATATTTTTGGTAGTCTCTATAGATGATATTATGATATAATTGAAAATTAAAGTGAAGCTTGAGGAGAATTAGAGTACTATGCTGCATACATTGTAAAATGAGAAGTTATATGAAAAGTGTAGTAAATGACAGTTTTGGGTGGTGGAAATAAATTTATTGTTTAATGTTGTCACCAAAAAAGGTATATTTGTTGATCCTTTAAAGACATGGGGGATTGATGATTGGGAAAAAATAACTTATATAAGTATATCCATAGATTCCTTCGACTATCTAGGTATTATCAATGATTTTTGGGGAACTTATCATGATTTTTAGACCCACTGATCAAGATGATGTGGAAGGGTGTAATGTTTTTCTAAACTAATGAATGTGGAGAGAGATTTAAGGAATTGAAAAAGAGTCTTATCACTATAACATTTCTCACACTACCCTCAAGTGGGGTTACTATTTGTGGTATACAATGATGGTTCAATAAATATATGATGTTGTGCATTGATGCAAAATGATAAATTGACATCATTTACCTCAAGGAAGTAGAAAATTCTTGATATTAACTATCCAAATCATGATATGTAATTGGGTTTTCATTGATTAATTGGATAAATTTTCTCTATGGGAAGAAGTATAAAATATATAGTAATCATAAGGGCCTCAAGTATATATTTATATAGAAGGAGAATAGTATTCATCGATGGAGATATTTAGTACTGATTAAGGACTATGACTACTCAATCAATTACCAACCTTGGAAGGAAAATAAAGTGGAAGATTCTATATATAGAAAGGTTATGAAAAAATTATTAATAATGAGAATTGCGAAGGACCAAATATTCTGATAAATGTATAGGATAGATATGGAAGTTAAAATTAGAGGAACAACATCCTTCTTAGATCAAATTATTTCTAAACCATCCATTCTAGAAAATATAAGTGATGCGCTGTTGGATTAGGTGAAAATACAGAAGAATGTGTATTATATAGAAAAATGAAAATATCTAGAGCTCATAATTTACTATGAATGAGTAATAATATTTGGGTTATGACTATAAATAATGTCAAATATAGATATAAAGAAGGATTTTTGGAATGGAGCACATTTATCAAAATTATACATCCACCCAGGGGTCACCAATTTGTATAGATATATCTAAAATGACTATTAGTGTAGAAATTTTAAGAAATATACTACAAAATTCTTATTATATCACTAAGTGAATTAGAGGAGTAAAAATCCAATGGAATGATTCAACCATTACCCATACCTATATGGAAATGGAAAGTCATCACTACATAATTTTTCATAGTCTTCCAAAAAATATGAAGAAAATATATACAGTTGGGAAATAATGGATCATTTTATAAATAATACTCAATTCATTATAATTCAAGAGGATTTTAAACTCAATAAACATTCATGGATATACATTAGGGAAGTGATGAGGCATTATGGACCACCACTATCAAGTACATCTCCTTGAGATATAAGTTTTACATAAAAGTTCTAGAAAAGTATCCAACATGATCTAAAAACTAACTTGAACTAAAATATAGAATATGAACCCCAAACTAATGGACACTATATGATGATTATCCAGATAAATGAAGATATATGAAGAGAATTCTTGATGGAGTTCAATGGTGAATGAAATAAATATCTTTCTCTGGAATAATTCTACTAAAATAATTGATTCCACACAAGTATCCAAATAGATCAATATGAATCCATTTGTAGGAATATATTTACAACCCATGAATTTTGGGTTGCATTTGGTGAACTCGAGATAATGGGAACTGAAAAAATCAAAGTAATGGTAGAAATGGTCATGTGAATTCAACAACACTTCAAGATATCTTAGAGTTAACAAAAGGGATGTTATGATACCCTTAAAAGGGAACTGATGTTTGAAGTGGTAAATAAATTTTCTTTTATAATGTCTATTTATAATAGAGTCATGAGAGTTGGGAAAAAGTAAAAGCGAAGTGTGAGGTATATTGAACCATTTGATATTATTTATCGCATCAGATTTGAGGCCTATCAACCAGGACTCCCACCAACCCTATCTTAAGTACATAACATAAACCACTTATCCCTCTTTATAAAATACATATCAGATTCCTCATTTATACTAAATCCATATATGGTACAAATGGATATTCATATATCTTATGAGGATAAGTTGTTGAAGATCTTGGATTTTCTAAAGAATTTTCAATGGAATAATAAAACTAACCTATTCAAAGCAATTTTAAAAACCATAAGTAATTGGAGGTGAAAAGGTAAATAGAGGAAGTAATGAAATAAAAGTACCATCATATGTATTTATCTTTGTTGGTGAAATGAAACTTGAAGTGAGGTATTTCTTAAGAGGATAGAATTAAATGACTCAAAATTCATTCTATTAGTAAAAGAACTCATGTTTAAATATGACTATTTTTATGTATTATAAAAAAATAACATAGAAATATGTTCATATTTAATTGGATCATTAAACATCATGAAGTATTGTTGACTATTAGAGATTTAAATTTTATATTGAGGTAAATACAAAAAAATAATGCACACACTAGTGTAAACTCCATAGGTCTGAATTCCCCATTAAGATAACTCCAACCATAAATACTATATAAAAAAGAAATGTCGTAAATATGATAGACATTATTAATGAAATTATAGAAACTCTTAAGTGAAGTATTGAATGATTAGGTAAGATAATGGTGCATTATATATAGGGTGTTACAGGAAATATGCCAATTGGGATCTAAATGTTACATAAATGTTGCAATGTGACCATTATATGATCATTGGAACAGTATAATGATCATGATGAACAGTGAACTTGCTATTAGAATAGTAAATTGACAAATGAAATTATAAAATAATATTTTTGAACCAGATAAGATGAAAATATAGTAAATTTATAAATAAATATATATTTTAAAAATGATAAAATAAGTGTTTTTATTTTTTAAAAGATGATTCTTTCTTCGAATTACTATGATTAATTTTAAAATATAAATGAATTTATATTTTAATAAAATGTTTTAATAAAATAATACTATGTTACATTCTAATGGTAATATAATTTTAGGAGACCATAAGTAATTTTCCAAATGCTTAAAAAATTTATCATCATATTAAATTTGATATTGTTTCAAATAAAAAAGGATTTTATTTAAAAAATAATTTTATTACATTTAAAAAACTACTTCCATAAAATGAAATTAAAATTTAAATATATAAAAATAAAAAATTTACTAGGGATTTTTTTAAAATAGTTGATTTTTTGGTTAATATTGAAATATAATGAAATGTGGTATTTTTAATTATAAGTTATTTATATGATTAATTGAATAAGGGGGGATGTAATAAACCATGAGTTAAAAATGCCCTCAAATAATTACTATATTTAGTAAAAAGTTACATTAATATTTCGAGTATTGTTGAAAAATAATAAACTAATCAATATTCCATTCACAAACACTCCTCTCACCCCCTTAAAAATTCCAACCCTCACCACCCATTTTTATCACACCTTCTAAGCCATGGATATTACGAAAGGTCAACCAAATTATCTTCCAAACCCCCTCCCCCATGTATTAGTGATTTTTTTGTCACTAAATTCCATTACAAAGATCGTTAATGGGTAGCATAAGAGATAACACCCAGAGGAAGAGGAAAATTCACTACCAAAACTCATTTGAATTTATTATTATTCTATGACACTAATATATTTTCCACCCACCTCGGTATAGAAAAATAAGCATTCTTAATAAAATTATTTTATTTTAATATGTTTGAATATATATTTTCTACCCTCCCCTTAATTGATCCTAAAGTTAAAACAAATGTTCATATTTTTGTCTACTCACTTCATCTAAGAACATCGTACTTAATTTTTCACCACTACCATCATGAATAGTATCAATTTAATCGTTATTGATTAAAATTATCTAAATATATATATTTTTTTTTCATACTATTTAATTTATTAATATTCATAAAGTTAAAGTAAACCATATAAGAACACGGTGGTAAAAAAACCTCCTAAGTGAAAAAACCGTGTAATGATTGTAATTAAACTCTGTGAACCATGTTTGTTTTTAATAAAAGAAAACAATTGTAAAATTTTTTAACTCCTATACTAAAATTAAAACCACTTATAAACATATATATAGTTATGGAACAATTTCATAAATAATATCCATAATTATATACTATTTATGCAACCTTGGAACCATGAATGTATGATCACATAATGGAGTTTTAAAATAAATATTTAATATTTTATATTAATGATGATGTTTTATAAACCTATTTTCTTAAATACTCAAGACCTATGGATCCTTGGGTTGTATTTTTTATATTTTTATATTTTAAATTGTGTAATATTATTTGTAAGAGACTTGTATTTCCTAATCACCCACTCAATGAAAGTGTGCGGGGATACAACCATTGACTAATGGAAGAAATTCCACCCAATACAAATTAAAAATAAACACAATCTGGGAAGTTTCTAAAAATATAACCTCTATTAACTAAGCAAGATATTTATTACTTAGGGAATTAGCTACCATGACACTTCTATTCCCCACAAATATAATTCTCTATCAGAAACTCAAATTTTATAAAGTAAAAATGATACACCAACCTATATGAAAACATACATCCCAGAGAAGGAATTCACTAATATATAAAACGCACCATGATAGTTCATTGTATTGTTGTCACTCCTAAGGCAAGATAAGAAAGATCCTCAAAATTTCAATATGATACTTTTCATCCCATAAAATTATTGATATTAATTTATTTTAACCACTATTAATTATTCTAAGAAAAAGATATAGTCCATGTTTCCCATGAATACAAAAAGAACCTTTTTCACTCTATATAGTGTCACTAAGAACATAAAATATCCATAGAGAAATTTGAACATCATTGTAAGACCTGGATGTTTTTATGAAATATTTTATTTAAATAATTTTTATTCTTCTAAATATTTCATTTCATGTAATGTATATTCTAAAAAAATCACGAGGTGAACTTTATATAAAATGACCATTATATTCGAGCTGTTAGGTTAGCGGAAATATGTATAACTGACTTATGAAAATGTATTTTGAATTCATTAACAACCAATTATTTACGAAAAATATGAATCAATTGGATATTTTTATTTTTGAGTGAATTACTATTAGTAATTAAATTAGTCATAAATATTTTTTATATACTCATCCAATGGATATTTTAGTCATAGTGTATGAATAAACCCTATTTGATGTATACAAACCTTTATTTTTCAAAAGGGTAATTTTACGCCTTTGAATGGAGAAACCTTTTTAAATTAAGATTTTTACACATTAATAATTTTTATATAACAAAATAAACATTTTCATTGGAAGTGTAACATAAAAATTTACTTTGGATAACATTTTAATATTTTTCTCATAAATTTCATATTTTGCTGAATAGTAAAAATATACTAAATTTTAATTGAAAAACACTTTTCATAGAAATATTTTTTAGGATTAAATTATAATATTTAATGGTTTTAAAATATAATTACAATATATTTTTTTCATTCAATATAATTTATTTCACTATCAATAATTTTACATGGAATTTAGATGTAAAAACATTTGAATCTTTTGCAATGTTTTAGCTTTTGAAACTAATTCTCCCTTTCAGAAAAGAGGATTAATTTTAAATTAATTACTGAAACTTCTGTTTTTTTAGTTTATTAAAAAGGTCTCTATATTTGGAATCAGTAGGTCCAAGTTATTTAAATATATTTATTTTATTTATGGGCTTTAAGAATAGTAACTTCAGTAATTTTTATTAATATGGTAAAAGGGTAAAATAGGTAATTAAAGGTAAGAATACTATTATAAAACTACCTTAAAACTTGTCCTAATATTATTAGATTTGATATATCCTACCAATAAAACCATTGGGAAGTAAATTGTTCATTTTTAAGCCACTTGGGTGTGATTATGACACTTACAACTTTTAATTTAAAGTAAAGGAAAATATGTCATTAAAATATATATACTTAATAAAACATTTTTAATATGGGGTTATATAAGTGATATCTTGGACTATAAATATTCATTAGAAATATGAAATTATTTACTGTATAATTTTGCTTTATTTATACTTTTTAAACATTAAAAAATTAAATTTCATTATGACACAATGATGATGTAGTGATTGCTCTATTAATGAAGGAATCAAATAAATTATATTATAAATATTAAAATAAATATTATTTTACATAATTTATATCATCAAAAAATTTTCTAGATGATTATTAAATGTTATAATACTATTAATGGTTTGTTTAAAATTTATCACTATATTTAGATTTTCTTTAAATTTAATAAAATGAATAGTGTAAAAATTGACATAATTGATGTTTTAAAAAAATTACAAATTATTAAATTATTTAAAAAAACCTGAAAATCATATAAAATCCCAGAATGATTATTATAAGGTCTAAAAGTTCATTATTTTTACAATTATGGGAAATTTACCCCAAAGAAGTACAATTAATAGCATCTTAATACTTAAAATGTTGTTACCATAATTAAAATTAGAAAAGAATAATTAAGGGTAAACCGAATGGATAGTGTTTAAAATAAATATATACATCTATGAAAATTAATTTATGAGATTATTTTGAACTATAATCACTTTATCTTCTACATGTTTCAATTTGGAATCATTTGGATTAAAAAATTAATATATATTTATTTAATATTATAATAATTTATAAGAGTGTCCCTCACCTCAATTATAAAAGGGCACCCCTACCTCACATATTCAATTCAATTTGAGCCTTAAAGATCTTAAATACCCATAAATTTCTCCATATAAACTTCTATATTTACATTCTATAGGTTTTCGTCATCTCCAAAGACCGACTCTAGTGCTCTAAGAAGAGATTTAGAGGAACCACATCAAGGAAGAGGTAATCTCTTCTACAGATTATTTCAAACTTATTTCTTCTTCTACTTCCACTTATTTTTTTGTTTCATTGTAAAGTAAAATAATCATTATAAATAATATATAGATATGTTATTATAATTATGAAAAAAATCATATTCCACATTCTATATATACTACAAAAAAAGAAATCACCAAGCTTGCGTACGTACGACTTACCGTCACCACGCTGTGGTGTAATCTATTTTTCACCACCACCTTACTTAGATGGGTATAATTATGGAAATAATAAATATATATGATTATTACTACACGATACTAATTCTGAAATATTATACACCATCCACTTCAATAACATTAAATAATTATGGGAATGAAATGGTCACTCATGCATACGTACGACCAACCGTCTCCATAATGCTATACGATTCATTCTACATGATCTTCATTAAATAATGATTATATAAATATAAATAATAAATAAAAATGTTATATATTATTTTATATCCTTTTTTAATGATTTAAATATGACCTAAGATTTATAATAAACTCTTATTGGACAAAACATGTGTAAGAAGAAAAAGAAGTTAACATCTAAATAACGAGTGACAATGAAATGTTACAAAAAATAGATGATAATATGGTCATATATAATTTAATAAAAATGTTTATGATTATGGAATTATTCAATTACATTATTTTAATCATTATACATTAGGTTCATATACATACGATTGATATCGGACCTAAGGTAAGGGATAATTTCTCAATCTCATTATTATCCGAGATTGTTTATTCATAAGTATTTACTAGGGAATATTTATCTTCTAGATCCATGTTTCTTAAATGTGGAGTAATATTTATATTATTTTAAAAGTTTTTAAATACAATTTTACCCATTGGTTAATTTTTACTAAATGGTATGAAAGGAATCTTTTTTATACAATACGAGGTACATTTTGACTTTTCCAGAAAAAGTACGAGAATAATGCTTTTTTAACTTACATAGAATGAATTGATTTTTAAGCTTTCATGATGAATTATTTAAATTAATATTACCTTACATGTTTTTAATATTATCTTCAAAGAAATTATTTTCTTTCAAAATTGCATTTCATTTTGAAGAAAGAAAATGTTTTTAAAGAATAAAAGATATTTTCCTCAAGAATTAATTTCATGTGTTATATCAAAAACTATTTTCCATCTAAGATGAAATTATTAAAACAGGGTTATATTTTTATCCAAATTATTAATAATATTTTGTTACATTTATTATTTAATGCTACTTATGAAATACATTAGTTTTACATGTATTAATGTAATTGTGGAATGACGTTTAAAAAACCCATTTTATTCCTTGGGTTTTTCTATGATGAATGATTTATGTTTTTGTGGAACACGTAAGAATGATTTAAATATGATATGGGTGGGATATATATCTCCATCCAATTAATTGTGTAAGGATTTATATCTCATGAGATATACAGGACTGGAACATGAAGTAAATCCTGTTCAGTAAAATTGGGATGGAATTGAAAATAAACCCAGTTCAGTAATAGACTTTGTTTTCTATGGTGGTTTGGGAAATGAGCCTTGAATAAATATGAAATTATTTTATATTCTTATGGCCATGACACAAAATCTTATGTCTTAAGTTATTAATATTTAGGATTACATTAATTTATTCTTATCAACTGTCTTAATTTATCCCATGGCATGATACCATGATCTTTTAAATACAAGATAAGATTTAGAAAAGTTAAGTTCTTTTATTTTATGACTGTGATATGATTGATATATCTCTTGTTTACCCATACTAAGAATCTGATCTCACCCTTTCATATGTTTCTTTTCCCCTGGTCATAAAGAAGAGTTTTAAGTAAGATATGTCAAAAGGGGTCTAGTTATGACAAAATAAGTGGGAGACCATGAAGTTGTCTTATAAACTAGTTGTTTATGCATCCCAATTTCTAAAGACACTATACCTATGAAGCCCTAATATGGATTTTTTATATTTTGTAATTAATATTATCCATCTTTTAAGTAATATAAATGTATGTAAAGTATCAGACCTTATATTTGGAATCAAAAGAAATGTATATTTATCCTTTGGAAACAAGGATGATAAATCCTTATTAAGAACCGTAAAGATATATCTATGTAAAGGGTAACATCCAAGGTTTTTATAAATGATCGTGAATAACCTAGGATAAAACCTGATGTATCCAAAATTTAACTTTTATTCATGATTATGTGGTTTTACCATTATGATCTGTGTTTCTCAGACTATGATTCTTGGTTGTAGTCAATGGATGGAACCTGAAGGAACCACATTAATGCTGAATGTGGTGGGAAATTCAATGATTTTCCCCTCGAGAAACCAAATTTTATGGGTGCAGGAATAAAAAATATTGTAGCTATGATCACAAAACCTTATAAATATATGAATCATGCATGAATTCTAAATGAGAAAAGGAGGGAACAACAATCTATTGATTCCTTCATGAGGAAACACCCACCTTCTTTCAGTGGGTCTTATGATCCATTAGTGGATGAATAATGGACCATTACCACGAAAAAGATATTTTCAATTCTCCAATGTTCAGAACATGATAAATTCATCTTAGAAGTCTATCATTTGGAAGGTAAAGATGATCAATGGTGGAACCTTATCAAAAATATGAGTCAAAGAGATGAAATTGAATCCATAGAATGGGAAAAGTTCAAGAACTTATTTTTCAATAAGTACATTCCTTATATTCTTCAAAAAAATTGAGAGGGAGTTTTTTAAAATTAATCAAAAGGATGATAAATCCATTGGTACCTATCAATAAAATATAAAATACTTTCACGGTACGTTTCTGGAATTGTTATCCAACCTGAGAGTAAAATTGATCAATTCTTTAGTGGATTAAAACCAAGCCTCCGAATGGAATTATCCATAAATTACTTCAATAGCTATGAATAAATAATTTTATGTTCTCTCAAGGTTAATATAGAGATAGGAGAAACCCATCAGTCCTATAGGTTTGATAAAAATAGAAAATAGAATTCAAGGGAAAATCTAAATACCACACTAAAAAGAAGATGAGTTTTCCATTATGCTCAATTTTTAAAAAGAAATATGGAGGGAATTTCCTTAAAGGTAATATAAAATGTTTTAAATGTGGATAATAAGGTCATTGAGAAGTTCCATGCTGAAGTTATTTGGAAAAATATGTCTGATGATGTGAATAGAGAAAATGCTACACAGATTGCACCACCCAATCATCAATGTTAACTATGAAAGGAAATGGGTCATTATGGAAATCCATTCCATAATCCAAGGGTTATTGATGATGATTAAAATCAGAAAACACTTAAGTCTAAATAAAAAGGTAAGTCACATGCGACCACTATCAGTGATGTGGAGTACGATAATGAAGTGGTGAAAGGACAACTGACCATACAGTATAAAGATGAAAATGTTTTATTTGATTCTAGATCCACCCACTCGTTTATTTATGAATAATTTTCTATGGTTATGATCGTATTACCTCAACAATTAGATGTTGAGTTAGCTGTGACAACCCCTAATGAAAAAATGGTCACATCAAAAGTTTATAATTCTCCTCCAATTAAAGTTTGTGGGAACGGGCTTCCAAAAAATCTAGTGATCCTTACTATAGTGGAATTTTATGGGTTTATTGGCATGGATTATCTTTCTATGTTCGGATATTATATAAATTTACAAGGAAGGTAAGTTAAATATCAAATTCTCGATCAATCTATGATCATCTATCGATGCAAAGATGAATATAACCTTCTAGTAGAAATTTATTCCATCTTATGGGTCTTGATTCCCATAAATGAAGGTTATTTATCTCAAATATTTGGGGTGAAACTACTAATTAAGAATACACCCACTTTATAAGAGTTTTATGATGTATTTCCACAAGAATTTCTAGGACTTCCCCAAAATTGTGAAGTCGAGTTTTCAATAGAACTCATACTGGGTTCTATGCCTATTTCAAAGATACCTTATAGAATGACCCCAATTGAGTTGTAGGAATTGAAGAAGTAACTCCAAGAGGATCTTGATAATTTATTCATATTAACTAGTGCATCAACTTGGGAATCACCTATTCTATTTTTTTGAGAAGGAATATGGATCAATGAGACTATGTATTGATTATCGAGTACTCAATAAGATCACTATCAAAATCAAATATCCTCTTACCCAAATTGATGTATTTTTTAACCAACTACGTGGAGCTCAATACTTTTCTAATTTTCATATTCATTGATGATTTCATAAATTAAGGGTCAAGAATTAGGATATACAATAGATAAATTTCATACAAGGTATTAACACTAGGAATTTATAGTGATTCCTTTTGGTCTTATTAATACCTATGCTATCTTCATGGATCTAATGGATATAGTATTTAGAGAATATCTTTATTAGTTCATGGTAGTATTTATAGATGATATTATTATCTATTTTAAGAGAAAATAAGAACATGAATATCAATTTAGAATTATACTGAAGACAATGAGAATGGAGAAGCTTTATGAAAAATTTACCAAGTGTGCATTTTGGCTTCAGAAACTTTCATTTTTGTATCACATAATCTCAAGAGAGGGGATATATTTGGATCCATAAAAAATAGAAGTTGTTGAATGTAAGTCGAGACCAAAAACAGAAACTAAAATCCGAATTTTTCTTGGTTTAGATGGATATTATCGAAGATTTTTGAAATATTTTTCAGGATTATCCAATCCACTCACCAAGTTGACTCAAAAACCGGTTAAGTTCGTGTGGACATAGGAATGTGAATATAATTTCAAAGAGTTAAAAAGAAGTTTAACCAGTGCACTGTGCTCACACTACCTTGTAGTGGAGAAAGGTTTGTGATCTATAGTGATGCATCTAAAAATGGGCTCAGTTGTGTTCTCATGAAAAATTCTATGGTGATTTCTTATGCATCAGGATAATTGAAAATCCATGAGAAAAAATACGCAACCCATGATTTGGACTTAGCTGTAGTAATATTGGAATTAATGATATGAAGGAATTATATTTACGGTAAAAGGTGTGATATTTATACTGTTCATAAGAGTTTAAAGCATATTTTCACACATAAGGTGTTAATTATTTTCCAAATAAGATGGTTGGAGTTGATTAAATATTACTACTACTCAATATATTACCACCTTGTGAAAGTGAACAAGGTGGCAGATGCTCTGAGTCGAAAAGACCGTGATAGCCTATTCATGACATGGATCACAAAAGATCCAATATTTAAGGATTCTCAAAGGATGGATCTTGAAATTTTAATGGAATGTAATAAATCTTATCTTTAAAAAATTAATTTACAACCATCTATAAATATGAAGATTAAGGTGGTGTAGAAGGAAGATGTAGAGATACAAATGAAGGTGAGAAATTTTTCTAAATTCAACCTTGATTGTGATTGAATAATAAGGTTCGAGAATCGGTTTTTTATTCCTCCCATACCTAAATTAAAGAAGGATCTATTGGATGATTCTCACAGTCGTTCATTTTGTATTCAGCCTGGAAGTACAAATATGTATAGTGACTTAGAAGAGTATTTATGGTGGGATGACATGAAATTTTATGTTGTTGAATATGTATTTCGATGCTTGGTTTTTAAAGAAGTTAAGGTTGAGATACATAAGTATAAGGGGATGTTACAACCATTATCCATACCGAAATAGAAATTGGAAACATCACTATTTATTTTATCATCAAACTTTATAAAAAATACAATGGTAATAATTCTATATGGGTTATAGTTAAACACCTTATGATGTTGGCACACTAAATTACTATGAGAGAGGATTTCTTTATTTACCATCTTTTTAGGATATATGTAAAGGAAGTGGTTAGATTCCATGCAGTGACACTTTACATTATATCAGATTGGTTTTTGAGGTTTACCTCAAAGTTTTGAAGAATTATTTACCATGATATTGAAACAGAGTTAAGATTTATCACTTCTTATCATCCTCAGACAGATGATCAGTTTGAGAGGAGAATTCAAGCTCTTGAAGACATGTTGAGATATTACTCCTTGTATTTCAACACCTAACTTTAGTGAAATTTCCTAAAAAAATAGCTTTCACTCCCGTACTCATAGAATCCTTATAAATCCCTCTATGGAAAGAAGTGAAAAATTCTAACTTTTTGGAATGAAATTGGGGAAATAAATTTATTAGGAATTGATCTTGTTGATGAAATGGAATAAAATGTCAAATCTATTAAACAACACATAAAATCAACTCATATTCAACATAAAAATTATGCTGAGAACCAAATAAAAGACCTAGATTTTGAAGTGGGTGATAAAGTGTTTCTATGAATACCTCCCTGGAATAGAGTATTGAGATTTTGAATGAAGGTCAAGTTAAGCCCTAAGTATATCATTCCTTTTGAAATTTCAGGTCTTGTTGGGAAGGTAGATTACCAATTGGTGCTTCCACCAAATCTCTCTATAGTTCATGATGTGTTCCATGTATCTCTCGTGATAAATTACATACTTGATCCTTCACATGTAAGAAACTCTGAAGTTGTACCGTTCGAGAAAAGACTTTCATATAAAGAACAACTAATAGAGATTCCTGATAGTAGTAAAAAAGTTATACGATACCAGACCACTTGATATGTTAAAGTTTTATGGTGGAACCACCAATTGGAGGAAGCTACATGGGAACTTGAGGATATGATGAGGGATAGGTATCCTCAACAGTTTTTTTCCAAGTGACTAATTTTGAGGGTGAAATTAAGTTTAAGGAGGGTAAAATGTAACCCACAAATGCTTTTATGAAATACATTATTTAAATAATTTTAATTCTTTAGTAGCTTGCATTTTATGAAATAATGAGTTTAAATGAACCATGATATGCCCTTAGTCTAAATGTACTATTATTTACTAACTGTTAGGTTAGAGGGAATAAGTATAAATAACTTATAAAAACTTATTGGAAATTAATTGGCTACCAATTATTTATGAAAAAATAAATAAATTATGTTTTTTTATTTTTAGTTAATTACTAATTGTAATTAAATTAATGAGATATATATGTTATATACTCATCTAAAGGATATTTTTTCCTAAGGTATGAATAAAACCCTATCTAATGTATAAAAACCTATATTTTTCAAAAGGGTAATTTTCCACTTCTGAATGCTGAACCCCTTTTAAATTAATATTTTGACACATTAATAATTTTTATATGACAAAAAAATTCTTTGGAAGAGGAATATAAAAATACTCTTTGGATTAAGTTTTAATATTTTTCTAATAACTTTCAAATTTTAATGAATAGTAAAAATAAAGAATTTTAATTGATTTTTTTTCTAAAAAAATAATTTTATGGTTAAATTATAAAATTTAACGGTTTTAATGTATAAATAGATTATATTTTAATCATTAAATATAATTTATTTCATTATAATTAATTTTACCATGAATTCATATGTAAAAACTTTTTAATCTTTTACAATGTTTTAGCTTTTAAAACCCATCATCTCTTTAGGAAAATGGAATTTTCATTAAATTAATTAGTAAAACTTATTTGTTTTGAATTTTTAAAAATTTAATCCATATTTGGAATTAGTAGGTCCAAAATATTTAAATAGATTTATTCTATTTTCGAGCATTATGAATAGCAACTTTGGTTATTTTTATTAATTCGGTAAAAGGGAAAAATTGGTAATTAAGGGTAAGAATAATATCTTAAAACTACACTAACACTTGTCCTAATATTATTGGATGAAATATTTCCAACCAATACCACCCTTGGGAAGGAAATTTGGCATTTGTATGCCACTTGGGTGTAATTATGACACTTATAACTTTTAATTTAAAGTAAAGGAAAATATGTTATAAATATATATCTTCTAACTAAAACAATTTTAATAAGGGATTATACAAGTGATATCTTAGACTATAAATAGTTATTATAAATATAAAACGATATCTTACATCATGGTAATTTATTTATAATTTTTATATATTAAATAATTATATTTAATTATGAGATAATGATGATGGGGTTATTGCTCGATTAATGAAGGAATCAAATAAATGATATTATAAATAATAAAGTAGCTATTATTTTACATAATTTATGTCATCCAAGATTATTATATGTGAATATCACATTTTATAACACTTTTAAATGGTTTTTTAAAATTTATATCTCTATTTAGATTTTATTTAAATTCAATAAAGTGAATAGTGTAAAAATTGACATAATTGATGTTTTATAAAAATATTAAATAATAAATTTATTTAAAAAACCATAAAAATACTTTGAAACCACAAATTGTAAATGATAAGGTCTAAAAGTTCATTAATTTTCCAATTATGTGAAATTGACCCTATATAAGTAAAATTTATAGCCTCTTAATACTTAAAATTTTATCACCGCAACTAAAAATAAAAGAGAATAATTAAGGGTAAACTGAAAAGATATGATTTAAAATAAAATCAATACATGTCTAAAAATTATTTGATAAAATTATTTAAAAATATCCTCATATAATATTCTATATAATTCAATTTTGATGCTTTTGGATTAAAAAAATTAATTTATATTAATTTGTATATTTTAAGTATTTTCAAGGGCGCCCCTTTCCTATATTATTAAAGGGAACATCCTCCTTCCCCTATTCACTTGAATTTGAGCCTTCAAGCTCGATAATAC
This sequence comes from Viscum album, assembly GCA_963277665.1. Lineage (NCBI taxonomy): Eukaryota > Viridiplantae > Streptophyta > Magnoliopsida > Santalales > Viscaceae > Viscum > Viscum album. The sequence goes on along the minus strand of OY728159.1, from coordinate 2,052,022,821 downwards.
CCTGAAATGTTTTCTTTTAAACTTCCATATTTACATTATATAGGTTATTTTAATCTTTAAATACCAACTCTAGTGCTCTAAGAAGTGATTTAGAGGTAACACATCGAGGAAGAGGTAATCTCTTCTACCGATTCTTTCAAACTTCTTTCTTCTTAAACTTCCTCTTCATCTGTTTTTTAATTCTGAAGTAATGACATTATCATCACTAATATTCTGATATTTCATTATAATTTTGAAATAACCATATTCCACCTTCTATCCATCCTACAAAAAATTAAATCACCACACATGCATACGTACGACTTACCGTCTTCCCACTGTGGTGTAATATATTTTTCAGCACACCTTATATGGATGGGTATAATAATGGAAATAATAACTATATAGGATTATTATAACATGATAATAATTTTGGAATTGTATAAACCATCCAATTCAATACCATTCTAGAATTATGGGAATGATATCGTTGCTCGTGCATACATACGACCTACCGTATCCACGATGCAATGTGATTAATTATACATGATATTCATTAAATAATGATTATATAAATGTAGATAATGAATAAATATGGTATATATTATGTTAATATAATTTTTATTGATATAAATATCTCCTAATAAGGATATTCAGAGCTCATTTTCCAAAAAATACATAAGAACATAAAGAAGTTAATATCTGAATAGCAAGTGAAAATTAAATGTTACTAATAAACGGATTATAATATGACCATATATGATATCATACAAATTACTATGATTCTGGAATAAGTAAATGACATTATTTAAATCATTATATAGGATGTTCAGATACATACGAAGGATATCAGACCTAATGTAAGTGATAATTTTTCAATCTCATTATTGTATGAGATTATTTATTCGCAAGTATTTACTGGGTTATATTTTTCATCTAGATCCATGTTCCTTAAATATTTAATACTATTTATATTCTTATACAATTTTTTAAAGTAAATTTTACCCATTGGTTAATTTTTACTAAACGGTATGAAAGGAATCTTTTGTCGTTATTCGATACGAGGCACTTTTAGACTTTTCCAGTAATGGTATGAGGATAATGTATTCTTAACTGATACAAAATAAATATATTTTTATTCTTTCATTATTCCTTATTTCCATGAATCTTACCTTAAAAGTTTTCATGGTTAATTTCAAATAAATTCTTTTTCTTTTAAAATTTCTAGGCATTTTGAGAAATGAAAATCTTTTTGAAGAAGAAAGTATATATCCTTGATAATTTATTTCATGTGTTATATCAAAAACTATTTTCCATATAAGATGAAATTATTTAAATAGGGTTATGTTTCTATACCTATTATTACAATGATTGTATTTTTTTATTATGGAATGATTTTTCTGAAATCTATTTGTTTTACATGGATTATGTTGTGATGTAATGATGTATATGAAACCCACTTTATTACCTTAGTTATGCCATGATGAATGATTTGTGTTTTTAAAGAACACATAAGAATGATTTAATTATGAGAAGAGTGGGACCTATATCTCCCTCTAATGCATTGGGTAAAGATTTATATCTCATGAGATAGATAAGACTAGAATGACATGTAAATCTGGTTCAGTAATATAGGGATGGAACAACAAGTAAAACTGGTTTATTAATGGACTCTATTCACTACAATGGTCTTGGAAATGAGCCTTGAATAAATATGAAATGATTTTTTATGCTTATGTGTATGATAAAAAATCTCATGTCATAGGTTATGAATTTTTGGATTATATTCATTGATTATTATGAACATTCAGGATTTATCACATGGTAGGATATCACGATCTTTTATATACATGATAAGATTTTTAAATGTTAGGTTATTTTGTCTTATGATTATGATATGATTGATATCTCCCTTATTTACCCTTACTGAGCATTTGATTTTAACTTTTGTTATGTTTCTTTCCCCATGTCATGAAGAAGGGTATTAAGTAAGATATGTCAATAAGGGGTCTAGTTATGGAAAAATAAGTGGGACACAATGAAGATGTCTTGTGAATTAGTTGTTTATGATCCCCATATTGTAAATACACTATTCTTATATGGTCCAAATGTGTCTTTGTTGTATTTTTTAATGAATATTCTCTAACTTTGAAGTAATATAATTGTATGTAAATTATGGGTCATTATAATCATATTTGGGAAGTGCTATCTATGAACTAGAAAAAAATTGATATTTGAACTTGAGGTTGATCTTAAAAAATAACTTTTCTCCCTTAAACTAATTAAAGAGGTTTATAAAGTCTTGTCATTTTGAACCAGGTTTAAATATGAATATTTTCAAAAAAATATTTGTATCAAAAGGTTGGTTTTTAAACCAAACTCTGGAATGTTATTATGAGTGTTGGAACACTTAAAGGTGTTTTTTTTGAACATTGGTGAAAACCCGATAATTTTCATGGGTGTCCCAATAAGTCTCAAGAGAACTAGATCTAGAAAATTCAACTTTATTGGATCCTCACGGCCTATGAACAGGTGCTTTCCAACCTGTGAAGCATACCCTGTTTAATATTTTATTTATTTTAATTATATAAATTAAATGGGATATTTGTGTTTAAATATAATAATCTGTTAATAATAATAATTTTATTATTTTTATTATTATGGTGTCATAAATTATTTTCATGTTAAAAGATTTTAACTTGATGATTAATGAAGTAAAATAGTTATGTCAAATTAATGAGGGCTTTGGGTATCTCAAAGAATTTTTTTTAATGAGTAGTATCAGATTTTATGAAGATGAGTCTAATTAAACAAGGAGTTTTGGAATTAATACAGGATTTTTTTTATTTAATAGTGATGTTGGATTTTATCTGAGGTTGAGTAATGATAATAATCTAATTATTATTATTATAATTTTGTGAGTATAATAATTAATATTAATTATGTTTTTTGTTATTATTATTAAGAATAATAATAATGTATTTTGGGGTTCTTTTTAATTAAATAAAAGTAAAAGAGGGATTAATTAATTATTGTGAAATAGTGGTTTCATTTAATTAAATTAAGTTAAACAGAATTTAATTAAATGATGTGTAGTGGATTTTTTTGGGTTTTATCAAAGAAGTGTTTTGTTAAATGATAAAAATAATGATGGTTATTATTATAGAGGTTTCATTAATTTAATTTGAAATTGAAATGAAGTTAATTAAATGAGTAGTTAGGGGTTTCTTTTAATTAAATTATGGTTGTGATGATTTAACTAACTGACATGTAAATGAGAAGTTGGGTGTTATCAAAGAATGGTGATATTAAATGGTAATATTAAATGATGTGAAAATAAGGATTTGGAGGGTATCAAAGAATGGTAATATTAAATAGTAATATTAAATGAGGAATAAATGTTGAGTTGTGTTTAATTTAATTAAATTCAAGGTAATGATGGATTTAGTTAATTATGGAAAATTGGAAGTTTTTTTAATTAAATGGTTAAGAATAATTTAATTAATCACTATAAAGAAGGGGTTTTATTTAATTAATTCATGTTGAGAGAATTAATTAAATAAATGAGTTAGATTTTTTATTTAATTAAATTCATTTGGAGAGAATTTAATTATTTTGACAAGTTAATGAAGTATAGGGGTTTACCTAATAGGGATGTAAAATAATTACAGATAAGGATAATATAATTTTTATTTATTTATTTATTATTATTATATTAAATATAGTATGTTAATAGGGTATTAACTAAATGATTTAGGGAGGTGATTTAAAAGAGGAGGCGCATTGCATGAGCAGTGCGACCCGCACTAGGCCCCATATGTGGCATGCTACACACCTTCAACTAGGATCTTATCAGTGTGTCGAATCCTTTTGATGTCTTCACGATCCTTGTCCACCTCATAATGGTGAGTCTGTCTGCATATATTTTGTGGTTCGCATCGACGGTTGTCTCCTCCCTCTCCATCTATGCTCGACCAAAACCCTTAGGCTTTGGATTAATTGGGTTTCCCAGTTTCTTTATTTCTAGGGTTGTGGAATGTACTCCTCTAGACCAGTTGGTCCATTTTGCGACTGTCTTCGCCAAAGGAAAATATTTTTAGCTCAGTTTCATTTCATCACCTCCATTTTGGGTAAGGTTATATAATTGTGGTTTTCTTTCACGTCATTCAATTATGGGTATGATATTTTTTATGAGTCCTTGGTACATAGTTAGAGGTGTGTTAGTCCTTACTTCATTGATTCTAGGTACCTGTTTAATAATTTGAATTGTGTTAATCAATGTAGAAAACCAAAAAACACACACACAAACACACAAAAACATATATATGAAGGTTTGTGCACATGTGACTGCTGAACAGTTGTGGATTGGTTGTCTATGTATATCAATGTTTTGAATATTAAATTGGTTCCACCCTGAGGTAGGGTCCCTTTAAAACTTCTAAATTTTTAAAATTCATTAATAAATTTCTTACGAAACATTTATTAAAAATTAAATACATGTAGTGAAGTATTTATATTGAATTCCTCTTAATGTGAATTTAGTATGTTTAATGATTTAAAATGATAAATTTCATAAGTTATTTGTGTGATAATTAATATCATGTTTTTGTAATAAAACCCCTCATTTGAGGTGCGCTGCCTTTAAACAAAAAAAGCAGTGGTAGTGTTATCACATGTTTGCTTGTGGTTTGAGTTCCATATATATTTCTGTTATTACTGATATATGAGGGGTTACTGCCACATAATAAATAATTAATTGTTGAATTAATCATGACATGATAAGGTTCTTGAATAGTGTTAATTAATTATTAAAATAATTAAGGTATGTTGAGCTTGTTGAACCAAGTTAATTAATTGTGAATTAATTAAAATGGAAATGATGTGATAAATTTATTATGGAGTGTTGGGATTTATAATGAGGTAATTAATTCTAGAAAATTAATTATGGGATGTGTGTTGTTTTTTAGATTAATTAATTGATGGTATAATTGATACTAATGTGTACATAGTAAATTGTTACATTAACTAATAGATTTGGTATATTTAACAAATCTATTGGATTAGTGGGGGAATAAGGATAATTGATTGGTGAATTAATGATCATGTTTTCAATTTAGGAATTTGGATAATTTAATGTTGAGTTAATTATCTAGTTGACTTTCTTGTGGTTAAGAATAATTAATTTTTAATTAATTATTAACTTTTGAAATGTTTAATCTTTTATTAATTGGAGAATTATTATATGGGAGATTTATGTTGTTAATTATTTGTTGAATTAATTAATAGATTTGAATAATTAATTTAGGAGTTAATTAATGGATGGTGTGGGGTGTTAGACATGGAGTTCTTCCCCAATGATAAATATATATGTATGATTGATTAACAGGTTGTGAGATAGATACTGATGCTCTAAATACTTATAGGGTGATGGTTAAGAATAATTACTTGTTAATTAATTATTAACTATTGAGATGTTAAATGGTTAATTACTTGTAGAATTATTTGATGGGAGATTTATGTTGTTAATAAGTTGTCGAATTAATTAACAGATTTGATTAATTAATTTATGAGTTAATTAATGGATGGTTCGGGGGTGTTAGACATGGAGTTCTACACCAATGATAAATATATGTGTATAATTGATAAAAATGTTGTAAGATAGGGGCTGATGCTCTAAATACTCATGAGGTGCTAGACATGGTGTTCTAAACCCATCTTACATGTAAATATTCTTTTATGGACATGGAATGATGGTCCAAAAACCAAATGGTTGTGAGACAAGGACTAATGATCAAAATACTCTCTTGGGTGATAGATATGACGTTCTACACCCATTAACTGAAATTAGACTATGGGTCCAATTGGTAATACATAAACTAAAATATATGGTTAATGAAATCTGATGTGATGTAATGAATTGTGAATTGAATATGAGAAATGGTTCAGACCCCAGCACAGCTAAGGCATGTATTGAGATTTAAGTGGTCAGGGAAACCTCGAGATTTATACAGTTAAATAAAGGATATCAATTAATGTGTCAAACAGTTTATTTATGCAATATACATGTATAGTTCCTATTCAGACTCTTATTTCCCACTACGAGCCGAAGCATGTATCTCCGTCTAGTTCCCCTTAGGAACCTGTATTGGTTTTAGTTTATTTATTCAATTTTTTTGTTACTTTGTTATACCTGCACACAATTTATATTTCACTACCTGGATAGGGCTAGAAACCAGTGGTGCCGACCTATTAAGATGTATATCTCACACCCTAATTGGTCCACATTTTCATTGAGGTACCTGAGTAGACATTTTTTGTTCGCAAGACTGTATACCTTGGAACTTCCTTTTTTATATATGATAGTACATAGAGATTGGAACGAAGGACTAAGCGGGAGCTTAGGATGCTCGTGGAGTTTTTCCTTGGGGCTTTTGAGTCTTTTATTTATTTCTATACTGAGATGTAAAACATGTTGTTTTGTTTACTCCTTTCAAATATGTATCAATATAATTTCATTCGTTCATCTATTATATGAAATCTATCTTTCGCTGCTTTTTCAATTTCATATCACTGCTTCCATTTTTTATTGTTATTTACTCTAATATATTGCTATGAAACTCTGATAAGAGGGTATAGCCTCCCCACTATCACCTCCTAAGAACATCTCTGTTAGTCATCAAGATCTGGGATATGAGAATACGTGATTAAGGTCATGTGACGACCGGTATGGCCACTGGTTTAGGGGTGAGCTAGGTCTGGATGTTACAAAGTGGTATCAGATGATTCAGGTTACCATATTTTTACTTTGTCTTTCTACTTTAGGTTGGTATACTGGAGACTAGGAAACTGTCGGCACTTGGTTAATAACCGTGCGGGGGACTGATCACCCCATGTATGAGAAATGACCAAGTATCCAGTAATGGTAATTGTTTTATACTATTTGAGGTTATGGTTGATATTATTTCACCTTAAGTGACTCATGTATTTTCCGTTGCTTATTGGTTTTGGAATTTTTGAAAATTCTCCTTGGCATGATATGGAAAGAAAGTTTCATTACATATGTCATATTAGGTACTTAGATATTCTCATTCCATGAATATATTCCATTCTATGCAGTTTCATTAGTTGGATTCTTGACAATATACATTGTGTGCCTTGAATATATTCCATGTCTTGTACTTATTTAGCAAGCCTTTTTAGATATCATATTTTGTTGATATAATTAACATTCTTGAGTGATAATTTGAAATGATTATATGTGTTATAGAATATTTTAGTGATTTCGTCATGTTGATATGTCTTAGATACTTGTAGTGACATGTTAGATTGCTTATAAATGATTTGTTTCTTTTGATAAATTTATTTGGTTTCAATCATGACAGAAAAAGTTTTTTAGTTGTAAGGGTATAGACACCTTATAACTACGAAAAAGGGTAACCCTTGTATTAAAACAGTTAAAAATGGTTGCTCATATTGAAAATTTAAATGAAAAATTAGATATCTTAAATGGGATCCAAATGCTAGTGGTAAGGTGTATGGGCGTCTTGTCGACTGGTTGATGGACATCCATGTGACTGAACCATATAACCTTTGTATGTTTGAAAATTGTTATGAATGTAAAACTGCTAAGTTTTGATTGTTATGAACTATTTTGGGGTTGGTTTTTGATGAAATTTTATGGAATAAATGGGACCTTTGGAGGGTTCCTTTTTGGTAAAAATAATTTACATGCTAAATTTCCTATTTATATTTGGATAACACTAAATGTGAAATTATTAAAGAGGATGATTGTTATAGCATGTCTGTTTTTCTTGTAGGTAATTGATTGAAAAACAAGTGAATTTTTGTGAAAAAGTACTTGTGTGTTTTTTGAAATTCATTCAAATGTTAAAAGGATCAACATAATTAATTAAAATAGATAAAATGAGAAAGAGTATTTTGAACCTTGTGATTTTGGTTTTGCGTGACAAAGAAAGAGGGTCGACATTTATGTTTCGTAAGTTGCTAACCCATGGTTGGTAGTACCATTAGAATGTTTTGGGTATTACGGTATGTTTTTCCCAGTACTTAGGAAGAATTTTTGGGACTTGAGTGTTTTGACACACCGATAGGTTTATGTTACGACTTTTATTATCAATGTTTGACATGGTGATTGTGGTTCGAGGAACGTCACATGAACGAGTTAAGGTGTTCAGAAATAGAAAGATAGTGAGTAGCTGATTTTTTCTTGTAATGACATGGAAATTACTAAGGTGGGTAGTGATGAACTAGTAATCTTTGAAAGAACATGAGCACCATTAATGATATACGCATTGAGGTTTGGTTGATAATGTGTCAGCAAGTGAAGCTGAGTTTTTTGTGTAAAAATTTAACCAGTGATGGTACTATTCATCTTTTAGAGACATGGGATTTCACTTAGTGTAATGTTTCAAATGAGATGGGAATGTACTCTATATTAAACTCGTCATGCAGACACTAAGATATAATTCGTCTTACGTCGTGTTAAATTTTTAAATGTGGTTGGGCCTAATGAGTGGGGTTTATCTAGGTTGTATGTGGGATGTGTGGTTTCATTGGGATACACCTTCATTGATGTTGGGTACATTATTAATTTTTAAATATATTTGTGATGGATTGAATTGTTAATGTCACCAGAGGTCTGGTAGGGACATTATTGTACATGTGGTTGGTGATGTAATAATTTTTAAGGGCACGTCGCCAGTTTAAGGGTGAGTATGTGTTTTGGGACTATTATGTCTTTCCAAGAAATCATGCACAACAAGTTTCCATTAGACGATCGATATTAGAAATTTTTCTTTACTGAGGTCAATGTAATGTAATTGGATATAAGATCAGTTTAGGTGAGAATTGGCTTGTGTTTTAATGATTTAAGCGGTTGGACTTATGTTTTTATTAGTAGTGTGTTTGGAGTTTGGAAACGTAATGTCTTTGTTTAAAACAAAACTTCTCAAATATTGTGGGTTATAAGATGTTGTAGTAATTCCTGAAGACTTCTTAGGGAAGATAAGTTTTTAAATTGGGTAGATTGTAAAGTCTTATGTTTTTCTAACGGGTTTAAATACAAATATTTTAAAAAAATACATTTATCGATGGGTTGGTTTTTAAACCAAGATGCAGAACATTATTCTGATTGTTGGAAAACATAAATGGTTTGTTTTTGAACATGGGTGAATACCTGATAATTTTCATGGGTGTCTCGATAAGTCTTGGGAGCACTGAATCTAGAAAATTCCAATTTAATGGATTTGCATGGGCTGCAAACGGGTTCAATCCAACCCATGCAGCTTGCCCAATTTATTATTTTATTTATTTTAATTATATAATATTAAATGGGAAACTTATTTTTAAAAATAATAATGTGTTAATAATAATAATAATAGTATTAGTAGTATTATTATTACGACGTCATAAATTATTATGATGTTAAAAGATTTTAACTGGAAGATTTATGAGGTGTAATAGTAATGTCTAATTAATGATGCCTTTGGGTATCTCAAAGAATCATTTTTTAATGAGAATTTTCAAATTTAATGAATATACTCTTAAGTAAATAAAGAGTTTAAGAATTAATAATGATGTTTTTTTATTTAATAAAGGTGTTGGGTTTTATCTAAGGTGAATAATGATAACAATGAAATTATTATTATTTTGGTTTTACGAGTATAATAATAAGTATTAATTATGGTTGTTGTTGTTATTATGAAGAATAATAATAATGGAATTTGTGGTTATTTTTAATTAAATCTATATAAAAGGGGGATTAATTAATTGTTATGAAATAATGGTTTCCTTTAATTAAATCATGTTAAACGGAATTTAATTAAATAATGTGTAGTTGGATTTTTTGGCTTTTATCAATGAAGTGTTGTATTAGATGATAATTATAATTATGGTTATTATTATGAAGGTTAAATTATTTAATTTTTAGTTGAAATGAATTTAATTAAATGTGTTTTTTGGGGTTTCTTTTAATTAAATTGACGTTATGATAATTTAGTCAAATGACATGTAAATGAGGAGTGAGGTGTTATAAATGAATAATAATATTAAATGGTAATATTAAATGATGTGAAAATGAGGAGTTAGAGGGTATCAATGAATTGTAATATTAAATGGTAACATTAGGTGTGGAATAAATTTGGGGTTGGGTTTAATTTAATTAAATTCTGGGTAATGAGGAATTTAATTAATTAAGGCGAAACGAAGGGGTTTTTTAATTAAATGGTTAAAAATAATTTAATTAATCACTATGAAGTGGGGGTTTATTAATTTAATTCATATTGAGAGAAATAATTAATTAAATGGGTTTGAGTTTTTATTAAATTAAATTCGATTTCAGAGAATTTAATTATTTTGATGGGTTAATGAAGTATTGGGTTTTACCTAATAGGGGTGTAAAACAATTAATGATACGGATAATATAATTTTTACTATTAATAATAATATTATTATATTAAATCTATTAGTTGAATAAGGTTTTAATTAGATGATTGAGTGGGGTTATTTAAAGGAGGAGGCGCACTGCAGAAGCAGCGCGACCCACACCAGGTCCCCTATGAGGCACGCTACACACCTTCAACTGGGATCCTGTCCATGCATTGAATCCTTTCAGTGTCTTCATGAGTTTAGTCTTCCTGATCAAGGTGAGTCCTTCTGTGTATATTTTGTGATTTTCATCTACCATTTTCTCCTCCCATTCCATGTTTTCTCGGTCGAAACCCTAAGACTCAAGATTAATTCAGTTTCATTGTTTCTTCGGTTCTAGGGTTGTGCATTGGGCTCCTTAGACCCGTTGGTCCATTTTCCAACTACCACTACCTAGGGATAAGCGTTTTATCTTAGTTTCGGTTCATCATCTCTATTTTGGGAAAGGTTATATACCTGTGGTTTTGTTTCATATCATTCAATTAATGGTTTGATATTTTTTATGAGTCCCTGATACCTAGCTTGAGGTTAATTGGTCCTTGCAACTTTGATTCTAGGTACATGTTTAATATTTTGAAATATTTTGATCAATGTAGACAACATGCACAAAAAACACATACACACACACACACACACACACACACACACACACACACACACATATATATATATCTCTGTGTGTGTGTTTGTGTGTGTGTGTGTCTGAAGGTGCGTGCACGTGAAATTGCTTACCAGTTTTGGATTAGTTTTCTAAATATATAAAAGTGATAAATATTAAATTGGTTCCTCCCTTTACAAGTCCTAAATTTTATAAACGCGTTAATAAATTACTTATTTCACTTTTATTAGAAATTAAATACATGTAGTGAAGTATTTATATTTAATGCCTCTTAATTTGAATTTAGAAGGTTTAATGATTTAAAATGCTAAATGTCATAAGTGATTTGTGTGATAAGTAATATCATGTTTTTGTAATAAAACCCATCAATCAAGGTGCACTTCCTTCAAATCAAAAATTAGTGGTTGTTTTATCACATGTTCTCTTATGGTTTGAGTTTTCCATATATCTTTCTGATATTACTGATATATGATGGGTTGATGCAACATAATGAATATTTTATTGTTGAATTAATCCTGGGATGATGAGGTTGTTAACTAGTGTTAATTAGTTATTAAATTAATTAAGGGTTGTTGATCTGGTTAAACCATGTTAATTAATTGTGATTTAATTAAAATGGAAATGATGTGATAAATTAATTATGGAGATTTGGGATTTAGAATGAGATAATTAATTTTGGAAAATTAATTATTGATGTGTTTTGTTTTATAGTTTAATTAATTGATAGATTAATTAAGGGTAATGTGTACATAGTTAATTGTTGCATTAACTAACAGATTTAATATATTTAACTAATCTATTATATTAGTAAGGGAAATATGATAATTGATTGGTGAATTAATTATCATGTTTTTGGTTAAGGAATTTGGATAATTTAATGTTGAGTTAATTATCTAGTTGACAATACTATGGTTAAGAATAATTAATTGTTAATTAATTATTAACTTTTTAAATCTTTAATTGTTTATAAATTGAAAAATTGTACTATGGGAGATTTATGTTGTTAATTAGTTGTTTAATTAATTAATGGATTTTATTAATTAATTTATGAGTTAATTAATGGATGGTTTTGGTGTGTTAGACATGGTGTTCTACACCAATGATAAATATATATGTATAATTGATAAATGGGTTTTGAGATGGTGACTAATGCACAAAATACTCATGGGGTACTGGTTGAGAATAATTAATTATTAATTAATTATTAACTATTGATATATTCAATGGTTAATTAATTGTAGAATTATTTGATGGGAGATTTATGTTGTTTATTAGTTTTTGAATTATTTATCTGATGTTATTAATTAATTTATGAGTTAATTAATGGATTGTTTTAGGGTGTTAGACATGGAATTATACACCAATGATAAATATATATGTATGATTGATAAAAGGTTGTGAGATAGGGAATGATGATTCAAAAACTCACGGGGTAATAGACATGGCATTTTACACCCATCTTCTATGAAAATATTATTTTATTCTACTTTTACTGATGCTCTAAATACCCATGGGTCGTGAGACAAGGACTGATTCTCCAAATACTCAGGAGGGTGATAGACTTGACCTTCTAACCCAATAATAGACATTAGAATTTGGGTCCAATTGGTCATACATAAACTGAAAAAATGGTTAATGAAAGTTGATGTGATGTAATGAATTGTGAGTTGAATATAGGAAATGGTTTAGACCCCTGCAGAGCCAAGGAATATATTAAGATTCAGGTGTCCAAGGGAACTTGAGGATTTATGCGGTTAAATAAATAATATCAATTAATGTGTTAAATAGTTTATTTATTAAATATATACGTATAGTTCCTATTCAAAATCTTATTTACAGCTATGAGCCGAATCAGGTATCTCTATCTGGTGTCCCTTAAGAACCTATATGGTTTGTAGTTTATTTATACAATTTGGTTCTTACTTCGTTATACCTACACACTATTTATATTTCACTGTCTGGATAGGGATTGACACCTGTGGTTTTGGACTAGTTAGATATATATATCACATCCTACTCAGTCTTCCATTTCACTAGGGTACCCGAGTAGACCTTTGTTGTTTGTAGGATCGTAGGCCTTGGACCTTACTTATTTCTTTACGCTCATACCTGGAGATAGGATCCAAGGACTGAGCTGGATCTCAGGATGCTCGCGGTGTTTACCCTTGGGGATTTTGAGTCTTTTCTTTATTTATCTAGTGATATGTAAAACTTTTTGTTTTGTCTATTTATTTCAAATATGTATCAAAACATGTCATTCATTCATCTTTTATATGAATTATGTCTTTCCTTGCTTTTTCAGTTTTGTATCACTGATTTCATTTTTTTTATTTACTCTGATATACCACTATGAAACTTTGATAAGAGGGTATATTCTCCCCATTATCACCCCCTAAGACCCTCTCTTCAAGTCGGAACCTTTGGAATATGGGGAGATGCGCTTGAAGTCATGTGGCAACCGTTCCGACCGCCGGTATAGGGGTGAGTTGGGTTGGGAAGATAAAAGGTTATAAATCCTTAGAAGATGGTATTTTTTATTGACTATATACTATTGTAAGTGATGATAGTGAATACAGAAACTATGGATCCTATTTTACTTCTTTGAAAATATAATGGGTTCCACCCAAGGGGACACACTGGTATTGATGAGCCCCTTCCCCAAAACATCCTTTAATTGCACCTTCCACTTCCCGATCTCAACATGATCAATTTGATCTGTTATAAAATATATCAATTTGGTACTATGATATAATCCATACTAAAATTGTTTTCCTGATTATGGGTAAAATTGAGAGACTCAATAAATACATCCATGACTTTCCACAATTTTAGGAAGCTGATACTCCTAAGAATATACTGAAAACAGAATCATGGTTTCCAATAGATGGGTAATTGGTTGAAATTTTCCGAGGGTTAGACTTATTCATAGCATTTTAGGTCCCCTATAATTGGTGGATGTGAACCATTTCCCATTAAGTAATTAGTGAATCACTCTATGATGATATAAATCCACCCAATCCTAGACTTTGGATGACTCATCCCTAGAAAGTATATTATCATTGTGTGTCATCATTATCATGATAAGGTACTAATAAAACATTTTTTTTCAAGTTAAATATCATATTACATGAAGATAAGAATAATATTTTTGTCATCAAAAGTCTGAGTCTCTACCTAAAGAGGTGGATCTTAGAGCCCCATAGAAATTTCTAACTCTCAGAAAATGATGTATAAATAAGAAAATTACACTGGAGTGAATAAGAATAATATTCATTGTTGAAGATAAATATATTTCACCTTAAATAATACCAGGAACTTCTTCATAAAATCATTTTATAGTGTATATATATCTATAACCCTATACACCAGATCCCTAAGCTAGATGAGGACCACATGGATGTAGTGGTGGAGAAAGTGGATCAATACATCATCCACATCATTCTAAGCCTTTTTCACCACAAACTCCTTGTCCAAAACTCAATCATAAGATGGGTATGAAATAATATACAATCATATCTATTAACACTTCCTAGAGACTTATATGGAAAATTAAAACTTGTAGAAAATCCATCATTCAAATAATAAGGGAGCTCCTCATCATGTATGGGAATATTAATGTATAGTTAACCATTCTCATGAGGCCCCATTAAAGGGCCAAAAAATATTAGACTCATACCATACTCAACAACACTATGTATTAATCCTTGAATAATGTTCTCAAACACCAAAAAATGGTAGAGTTAATTAATCAGGAGTATGAGTAGGTGAATTTACACCAATGTATCACTACACCATAAAAAATAATCAATATAAATATTATCATTGAGTTAACATGTATTTGAACCAAACAAGATAAATGAGTATCTGAATGTAGCCAATCCTTTACCATATCTAGGCCATGATTTTCAGAAATTATAGTTATCTTATGATTGTGAAATTCTTACAGTTCCCCTAGAATATGTGTCGTCTCATCCTTCTAAGTGGATAATACCATTGATCACTACTAAGAACCAAGTCCATGAAATTGACCATATCAACATCCATTTTAGTCACATCAAAACTTTGAGCCATCCACCCATACAAAAAAATGTAATGGGATGAAATCTTTACAAGGTTCAGTATAAGGATACCTTGAAGGAAACTAAGGAAACACAACAAAAACACAAAAATAATAGATCAACTTAAACACATTCAAAAATATAAGAATTTGAAAACAAAGACGTACCTTACAAATAGAAAACCTGGTGATATAGGGGAGTCCCAGTCACCATAACATAGCCATATAAAGTATCTAATCTCATAAATTACTATAGAAAATTTGAATAGAATAAGATATATAATGTTTGAGTTCAACAGCACACCCATATATCATATATCAAAGGAAAATATATATGCCTGACATGAAAAAATATCTAAAACACACACATTCTTTACAATTTTTATGTAACTCATTTGAAATCATGGTGGGTACAATTCATCATCCCTAAAAAGGTATGTTGGTTGAGAATGTTCCATATCAAAAGGATAGATGACTATTCCATAACACACGAGGGGAAATTATAATCCATCAATTAGATAACATACCATTTCCTAATGAATGGATGTATCATGGGGATTACTTAAAACCTATCTTTTATAACTTCCATTCCACATATCATCAATTATATCTGCGATTTGTGATTTATGAAGGTATATATTTATCATTTGAGGGTTTAACTGACCCTTATCAGGGACTATACATCGACACATGAGGGAGTAATGACTCTATCATTTATATAGGGGACCACATATTATTTGTTGTATATTAAAATGAGAGTACTTGAACTCCATGAATGGAGGAATGTTCCCCAACACATAAGTTAATACCTAAAATCTAGGTCACCTCCAAAAACCTCACCCAAACCATGATTCATTATGGATTTAAGATCCTAAAGATGCCAAAAAATTCTCAAAAATGGTCTTTGATGTTAAAGAAGTTTTAGAATATCATTATACATATGAAAAAATGATTAGAATTTTAAATTTATTTTTTAGAGTCTAGCACACATGGGAGAATATATAAAGAAAACCAATGAATAAAACATACATGAAATGAACTCAACTAGAAACAATATGTTATCCTCATTAAAAAAAATCATTTACTGACATATTTATTTCTTTTCGTGTTAACCGACATAAAATTCCCCATATGTGTTAGGGTGTGTGGCACTTGAGATAAATCCAGGTGTGTACCATAGAGGTATAATGTCATTCCATATTATATGACATATCAACTAGTTTTAATTAGTGTGTAAATCTCAATTGATAGTCCATTTATATTTACATTTCCCAACCCATTTCAATTAATTATATACGGAATATCCCACATCTTACGTGGGACCTGTGTACAAGAGAATAACTTGGAATGTATTCCAGTAGATCATGGGTTTTCCTTCATGGACAAACATGATGTATGCTTCAAAATAATACACTGTGTGATATTGAAATCTACTAAATAATACCTAACTACCAATAAAATATATAATAATCTATATGCTATGAATTTATACACTATAATATTTATCTCATATGTGGAAACTATAGATATAGAAAAAAACTAAATACGTGAAGTACTTTTGGACTATATGCTTTGTGATCAGATCTTATTTACCAGATATTATTTAATTATTTATTTCTTGACCACCATGAATATTTCTTTTTCCCCGAGCTTAGGAGTCTCATACCATGCCATTTGTGTCTTATAATTACCGATGTATCTCATTTTGAACACAAGTGTGCATTCTTCTAGCCAAACCATCACCATTAAAGTTTATCATTTTGCCCAATATTTCCTTCTACTAAACCCCCACCAATTTCAACACCCAAGTGTCTCCTATTGGGTACCAACCACTACAACACCACAGTAGTGATACCCCTTTACCACTACCTCACCTAATCCAAGATGCACTCCCCTATCTCCGAAAAATCAATTGTCCCAGTCCACCTTCATGAAAATATTATTCATGGTAAAGGACAATAGATAAATTTCATCATAAAATTATAGAATAATAAGGTAAATTGGAAATATTGGTGGCCAATATTTTTTTTCATCCCTCATTCATCAACTGTGAGATTTATCTTTGATGAGAAATGTAAAGAATTGAAATTCGAAAATAATACTAGAAAATGAATCTATATAAATTGTTATAAACTATTTCTATAAAATATATTAATGATTCCCAAAATCATTGGTAATGTAGACATAGAGATACCCCTATACCAAATACTGTTTAAAAATGTTATTATAGGGGATCTTATTTTTATGTAAGCATTAGTTTTTTATAATATAATGGTATAATTTCCTACTGCAGCTACCATCTAGTTAAATATCAATATACCTCAAGGAAAATTCAAAAAATATATCATAGACTATATAAAAATTTATATTTTCAACTAGTAATAATGAATATTTTATAAAAAATATATTATATAATTCACATTTAATCATTTAACAATTTTTTTAAAAAAAAACATATATAAATAGATTTAATTATCAATCACCATATAAATAGTTGTTTTATAAATATCCTGTTATAAATATAGGGAATAAATATCATGACCATAGGTACCATCATGGCCATCACTGTCATCATTTTCATCAAAAGAATCGTTACTAGTACCATCACCTTATATATATATATTAAACATCATTACCACAAGGTAATTTATTTCCCTTCCCTGTAATGTGGTCATCATCACCATCAATATATGCATCATATTAGGAGTGCATCACCGATATACATGAATCGAAAACAAAAAATGTATTCATGTGGACTGTTGGACAATGATATTTTAATGCTTTTAAAAACTTGTTGTTATCCTTTTTTACCTCTTTCAGACTCCTACATGGAGAATTTTTTTACCTTTACAACCTCTATATTTCACTTTGATTATTATACACGATCCTTCTTAAAATTGATGATACCAGATCTATTATTGGTGACCGATGTGGGTTAACACAAGGGGGTGATACTCTTCATGTGTTGAAAATGAACTCTACCACGGTACCATTCACTTAATATATATAAAATATGTCTACCAGGCACGAAATTTTCATTTTCTTACTCATTAATGGTATCCATATAATGATGTTGAAAATTATAAATGATATATTTAGTTATAAAATGGATATTAATATTTGAAATCAAAAAATTAATACTTATAAACTTTTCTTTCATATTTTCAATTACAACACTCCCCTCATTATTCTTTTTTCACTACAAAAACGATTTTTCTTAAGGAAAAAACATTTCCCTATTGAATTCCATATTATTTAAATGAAATTAAATGTTATAAAACATTATTTAAAAACATTTTATTTATGATTTAATTTACTTATGAAAAATACTTGTAAAAGTTTAATATTTTTGGTATTCGGTGATGAAAAAGGAATTTTTTTAGGTTAGAAGTGTTTCAAAATGGGTTAGTGAATTTATTTAATCCTTGTATGGTATATATGTGTGGTGTAATGATATTTTTTTAAAATAAGTAAATATTTTATGTAGTCATTTTCATATTTGGTTTTCAATTTAAAACTGTGAATTTGTGAAATTTGGAATTATAAATTATTGTGTGACCTAAAAACCATTTTTTTGATTTAAAATAAATGTTTTCACATGATTTTCTTTTTTAAAATTTATTTAATATTTTTTTCTATGAGTTGATCCAATAAATTATTTTAGATTATGTGATATTTTGATGTTTGAATAGTCAAAACCATGGGTGATATGGTTCTCTATTTATATTATTTGAAATAATTATTTTTTTATTTCTATAGTTTCTTTTAGTTATGATTGTATTGGTTTTTATTGATTTTGGGGTTGATTAAGTTGTTAGGTTTCATTTGGGTCATTAATTAAATTTTTTAATTTTCTGTTAATTGAAAGAAACATTTTTATTTTGGGTCTTTTGTTGAGAATAAATTATTTAGGATGGAAACATTATATATAATGACTTGTATATAATTAGGATTTTTTTAGTTTGGGTGGTTAATTTGGATTTTAGACATATTTGATGGATATTTGGGTTATATACCAAAAAGAGTAGTATATTATTTGATGAATAACTAGTTTTATGGTTATATAAATTTAATTATTGTAATTTGGTGTTTAAATATCTGAATTTTATGTTAAATAGATGATTTGGATGTTATTTGGTATTCTCAAGATGAGAATTGTGGTTTTGGATTCTGAGGTTACCATATTTGATTTGAATTCTAAGGGATATTGAGGTTTTGGATGGTAAATATTCAAAATACCATTCATTTTAAGTTTCAAAAAATTAAACTAATATTATATATATATATATGTTGTAATTTTGAATTCTATTTTTCTGGGATGTATTAATGTTAAACTTTTTTACATGAAGATTAAAAAATGGATAAAATTATATGTATATACAATTTTAAAACTATCTATAAGATGTTTGCAAGGAGGTCATAGGATGTTTACAAACTATAAAAAATTTAAAAATTATAATTCTTTTATAGTTTTCATGTAAACATTAATTGTTTTTTTGAGATTATTTGGATTCATTTATATAAAGTAAGTTTAGTTCAGGTTATATTAATTTAATTTGTTTTAGTTCAATTTAATTTGGTTCCCTTAAGTATAGATTATCTTAGTTAGATTTTACAAGTTTTAATCTAGTTCAATTTAGTGCAGTTCAATTAAATTAATTTATTTTAGCTATTTCTAATTGTTTTTTTCATTTAGGTCTATTTGGATTACATGATGTCATTTTATTTTTCATATTGGATGAGTCATATCAGTTTTATTTAGTATGGTTTAGTTCATCCTTAATACAACAGTTCATACAATTTTTGTTTAATTCGTTAATTTTCGATTTAATTCAATTCAATTAAATTTTTTGACTCATGTTATGTCATGTTAGGTGTGGTAGGTTTGAATTTGTATGGTTTATGTTAATTGGGACCTAATTAAACTCATTTTTACCTACAAATAATAGTTTCCTATCAAGATTTGATATTATAGTTCAACATAAATTTATGTAATTATTTATAGAATCCTTGTTTCATTATTTATTTTGGAATATTCCTAAAGAAT
The DNA here is from genome assembly GCA_963277665.1 of Viscum album. Classification (NCBI taxonomy): domain Eukaryota; kingdom Viridiplantae; phylum Streptophyta; class Magnoliopsida; order Santalales; family Viscaceae; genus Viscum; species Viscum album. The sequence goes on along the minus strand of OY728159.1, from coordinate 2,052,002,673 downwards.
TAATTAATATGAAATGACACATTAATATAATTCATAATGTATTTCAATATAAAATTTTTTTAATAATACCTTAAACTTGTATCTCTTTTAACAAGTAATCATTTCTTGTAATTTTATTACTAGATACTCATAAAGGTTTGGTATACACCATAAATCTAATCCAATTTAAGATCCCATATATTATATAGATCATGCATATATGATCTCCACAGTGCACCTAATTCCATAAATTGTGAAACCCTCACAACTTCACCAAAAAATAAAATTTAATCTAAACTGATATTAAAATACTAAATAATATAAATACAATAATGATCTAAAATATTATCTAATAAATTTCCATACCCGTATATGAGCCCACTTAGTATCCTTTATTTCATTTCCATGGTGTCTCTAGGTATTTTTTATAGGAATGATCTCATAGAGTTTGACAAGTATTTCCATGATACTCTTACATTATCTCATAGTTTTATGGATCATTTGATTATATTAATTATAATCAAACATTACTTGTGTTTGTTGGTTCTAAACATCACACATGTGAGTCTTATCATGCCAACTAATAGCCGTAGTTCAAATTTTGAAATACTAAAAAACTATTGAGTTAATAAATGTTTCCAAATAAATAAATTATGGTTATAAAATTTACTAGGGTTGTAAATATATACCTAATAAATGCTGATAAGTGGGATCCGATGGGTCTGTGGGATATAGAGGATTGGAAAACTATATTATTTTAAATTTTCCAAATTATGTTCAGAATGATATGATGGTTATAGAGTGGAAGTCAATATAGAATGAACATAAAATATAGAAGAGAATTTAGAAGTATGAAATAGAGGTTGTGATATAAAAGTATATGGAAAATTATGATAGGCATTCGGAATGAGAGCTGACATATGATTTATAGATGATAGATGTGGAGGATGATCACATGACAATGGTGGTGATAGTATAGGTGGTCTAAATATCCATGGTTCCTCTAGGGGAATCATGGGATACAAAGATATGGTAGACGGTATATATTGTGAAGGGTCTTATTATACTGTTTAAAAAATTATTAATATAATTAAGTTAATTATTAATATTTAGTAATAAATATTAACAATTAATTATTATTTATTAGTAATTAATATTTATTATTAATTGATTAAAAATAGTAAATAATAATATATTATTAATTATATGCAGTAAAGGGAGAACTTGAATCCCAAATCAGAAATACATAAATATTTTCAAGGAAAGAACTCTTATAAAAGGGAGCCCTTGGTGTGGGATTTTGTGAGAATTTTGGTTTTCTTTAATGAATGTAATACTGGATATCAAATATAAGAAAAAAATTTGTTGAAAATTTTTATTTTATTTAAATATATACATATAAACAAAAAATTAATTAAATAAAGATAAAAAAAATAAATATACAAAAAAGTATATTTAAAATATGATTGTTTTTCATTTAGGTAAAGGAGGTAGGGGCCTTTCCGCCCATGCCCGCTTTTTTTAGAAAGTTGGAAAGGCCCTTTCTGCCTTGTCATCAAGTGAAAAAAACCCCAAGGTGGCTGGCCCCCTGCCAAATTTGGGAAATATTAATCAAAAAGAAATTGACTTAGACTAATTTAAAATAAAAACAACAATAAACATAAGAATTAGGTTTTATTTGTTTTTAGGTTTTTATGATTTTGTTAATGTTTTTAAAGGGATTTGGATTTTTTAAATTCTTAGGTATTTTGAGGTATTTTTTGTATTTTTATTGTATTTTAGCATTTTTATGAATTTTTAGTGGTTTGGGATTTTTTTGTACCTTTTACGGGCTTTAAGTATTTTTAGAGTTTTTAACATTTTTATGGGATTAAGTGTGTCTTATATTTTATAGTGGTTTATTATTTTTTATGGGTTTTAGGGTTTCAATGTATTTGGGGTTTTTTATGGTTTTTAGGGTTTTTAGGGTTTTAGGGGTTTTTAGGTTCTTTAGGGGTTTTAGGGTTTTTAGCATTTTTTATGTTTTTACGGTTTTTAAGTGGTTTTAGGTTTTTATCATTTTTAGGTGTTTTAAGAGTTTGGATGGTTTTTATGTTTTTATAGTTTTTTGGGAATTTTTCTGATTTTTATCATTTTTTACGATTTCTGTGGAATTTTAGGGTTTTTGCGGTTTTTGTGTTTTTAGGGTATTATGTTTTTTTATCATTTTTATGTTTTTGGGTTTTTACGTGTTTTTATGAATTTGAGGTTTTCTATCGTTTTTTAGGGTTTTTTATGTTTTTAGGTATTTTTAGGATTTTATGGTCTTTACGGTTTTACAAATTTTAAATGTTTTAAGGGTTTCTTAATGTTTTTATGGTTTTTATGTCTTCATGATTATAAGGGTTTTTTTGTGTTTAGGTTTTTTAGGGTTTTTTAAGGTTCTTTAACATTTTTCTTGGTTTAAATGGATTTAGTGTTTTTAGTAATTTTATGGATTTTATGAGTTTTTATGGGTTTTAGGGGTTTTTAATGATTTTAGGAGTTTTTGGGTCTTTATGAAGTTTTAGAATTTTAGCATTCTAAGTCTTTTTAGGGGTTTTACATGTTTTTGGTTTTAATGTTTTCTTATGTTTTTTTATGATTTTTTTTGTTTTCATTGATTTTTATGTCTTTTTAGGTCATTTATGTTTATAGGGTTTTTAGGGATTTTGATGTTTTTATGGTTTTGGTGGGTTTTTAGGGTTTTAGAATGTTTTTAGGTTTTAGGGGTTTTTAGGGATTTTATGATTTTCAGGTTTTCTTAGGGGGTTTTAGGGGTTTTAGGGGTTTTTACATTTTTAGATATTTTTACGGATTCATTAGATTTCTGATGGGTTTTAGGGGTTTTTAGTGGTTTTAGGGTCTTATGGGTTTTTTTGGTTTTTAGAGGTTTTGTTGATTTTTGGGGTTTTTTTATTTTTAATGCCTTTTAAGAGTTCTGGTGTTTTTGAATGTTTTCTAGGATTTAAAGTTGATTTAGTGTTTTTAGTGGGTTTCAATGTTTTATAGGATTTTAGGGGTTTCAATGATATTTAGTATTTTTGTTGCTTTTAGGATTTTTAGCCTTTTAGCCTTTTTTTGTTTTTAGGGATTTTAAGTGTTTTTGGTTTTTATGTTTTTCCTATTTATTTTATGGGCTTTTATGATTTTTTATTTTTTTTGGGATTTTTAGGAATTTTTGTGGATTTTTATGGTTTTTTTGGGATATTGAGAGTTTTTTGGGGTTTTAGGTGTTTTAGAATTTTTTTATGTTTTAGGGGTTTTTAGTTTTTTATGCTTTTAAGGTTTTCTTAGGATTTTACTAGTTTTTATGGTTTTTTACATTTTTAATTATTTTTTGGGCTTATTTTTGATTTTTATGGTATTTAGGGTTTTAGGGATTTTTTGGATTTATGGGTGTTTTAGAGTTTTTGGGTTTTTTTTGTTTTTGGGATATTAAATGTATTTATATTTTTTTAATGTTTCAGCGATTTTAAGGGTCTTTATATATTTTCGTTATTTTTTAGAATTTTATGGGGTTTTATGGTTTCTTAATGTTTTTAGGGGTTTCCTTATTTCTATGGGGTTTTAGGGTCTTTTTAGCCAGAAAATTAAATGTTTATTTCTAGAGAATATTTAACAAAAACGGGGAAACTGAACATGTATAATCTTAAGTGAGATAAACCCAAAAGGAACTCAAAAAATAATTATAGGAAAAACTAATATTATTTGAACTATTGACCCTATATAATCCCCATTGCAATGTAGTAACATTAATATCTTGATTTTCTTTGACAAGATCTTAAAATTGATGCCCATCTTGTCCCAAATCTGACTATATTCCTATAAATTTATTATAACCTAATTTATTCCACATTCCAATATAATATCTTGTTTTTTTATCCACTAAAATTATTCCACATTAAGAAAAACTGGGACCAATCTCTCATAAATTTTATCAGCATCCACCATTGAAATGTTGATATTGAGGTATTCATCTAACACACCTTGCTTCGAATAAAGAAGAAAAAACAGACCAACATCCTCATCATTGGGATGTGTTTTTCTCCCCCTATTATATCACATTTATAAACCTCTACTAGGTTTTTCCTAGCCTCTATCACAGTTATCGTTAATTTTCTAGCCGATCTGCTGACCATAGGTTTTGCAAGGTTGTATTAGTATTTTTTCTGATTAGTTTCTTTCTTTTTATTGGCAGAAAAGTTTCTAAGAATAAAATTACATTTCTTTCCATTCCATGAGCCGCACCCAATAGTAATCAATGTTTGTTTATCATCTTATCACACTAAAAAAGAGTTAGAGTCAGATTTTTTGTTATACAAATAGTTATGAACATCATGTACCAAGTCCTCAAGAACCAATTTTTTTCCCTTTAAAGAAACTATCTTCTTATTAAATTTAGATTTATCTTATTCTCATCCTTCTGTATCGACATTTTCCATAGTTTGATCTCCAAACTTCTTGAAACTTTTATAGAAATAAACTCATGAGCTCACATACTACTTGGAAGAGACAAATCCATCTTGTGCCATACATTCTACTGAAATGACATTATTTATTCTTAAAACCCCTTCATTCTCAAAACCATAATTATTATTCAGATGTAGAACTTCATATCAAATTTCTTGTGAGTCTCTGATAATAGAGGAATTCGCAGTGCCTGACAATGAAGCATTGCACAAAGTGTACATCAATGACTCTTCATTGGATTATGTTCTAGGTCTAGCTTCCCCTTCTGTTGGGATGGGATCAAAAAACACATTACCATCCATACCATGTCCCATCACTGTTTGAGCATATGAGGTTCCCATATTAGTAAAACATTCAATTTCCATATCCCCTTCTCAATGTTTGTTTCCATTACTATTTTGTCTGGGGCCAACTAATCTGATGTGAGGATAGCAAGAAGATATTCCCTCAATGACTCCCTGACCTCATGTGGTCCAATGCACATTTCCTCTAGATGTCTTCTTTAGTGAGTTATAACCTGTTTCTTCAGACCATCTTCATGAATTTTCACCATATACTTTCCACCTCATTCCATGTGTTCATTCGTCTTCTTATATTTGATCATACTACCACACCTACACATATCCAATGGGTAGCCCATTATTTTACACAGGAAACACAAATCACTTCATGATACAATTAAAATAGATTTCTTAGATTCGAACACTTATTTTAAAGCGATCCAAATGTGCTTTATCGATGATCTTCTAAAATCAAACTCAATGAAAATTCTCAGATAAATAGGGTGGAAAACTGATTTGGTTCTTCTATTAGAGCATAAATAACTACTACCAAGGTTCACTAACTTTTTAAAATCATAGGATTCATAAAATGGAGAGAGTGTTTTGGAAACCTTACCCAAATTTTCATTTTTTGGGTTCCTCATTTCATATGGAAATTGAAAGACCACATGAATTAAAAGAAATGAGGATCATTGCAGATACAGGGATATCTGGACCAGGACTACACTAAGTCATTCTATAAAGAAAATCAAATCATAATATACATGTTATCAAAAAGAGTGATAGTTACACTTTTCTATAATCCCAAATAACTGGAAAAAGACTTAGAAGAATCCAATGATGGTCAATGCTATTTGAAATGATAAATTAGTGTTAGATTCAAAAGTGGAGAGGTATCTTTGAACTCATTGGAAGAGACTGTAATTTATTGGAATCCATTAAACAAATCCAAGAATTTAGGGGTTTTAAGGTTTTAGTTTTTTTTTTACATTTTAGTGTTTTCAAGGTTTTTAGAGTTTTTAGTTTTTTTGGGATTTTATGAGTTTTTAGGGTATTTTAAGTTTTCTTATAGTTTTTAGTGGTTTTTTGGTTTTTAGAGGTTTTGGTTTTTAGGGTTTTTACTATTTTTAAGGGTTTTTAGTATTTTTAGGTTTTTATGGGTTTTATGTGTTTTTAGGTTTTTATGGTTTTATTGGGTGTTTAACATTTATAGAGATTCTTAGGGATTTTTAGTATTTTTATATATTTAGGGTTTTTTGGGATTTTGACTAGTTTTAGGGTTTTTAGGTTTTTAGGTTTTTTTGTTTTGTTTCGGGTTTAAGGAGGTTTTATGTTTTTAGGGATTTTAAGGGGTTTTAGTGTTTTAATTTTTATGTGTTTGAAGGATTTTTATATTTTTAGTGTGGTTTTTGGTTTTTATTGGTTTTTAGGGTTTTAATGTTTAGGTGTTTTTAGCGTTTTTAGGATCTTTTTAGGGGCATTGGTTGGTTTTTATCATTTTTTTTTGTTTTTAAGGGGTTTTATGTTTTTTAGGGTTTTAATGTTTTCTTATGGATTTTCAGGGATTTAGGATTTTTGCATTTTTAGTTAATTTAATGGTATTTTAGGGTTTTATGTGTTTTAGGGTTTTTAGTGATTTTGAGTTTTTTTATACTTTTTATGGGTTTTATAATGTTTTTAGAGTTTAGGGTTTTTAATAATTTTTTAGATTTTTATGGGTTTTTTTATTTTTATATACTTTCATGGTTTTAAGAGGATTTAGGGATTTTAGGGGGTTTGTGGTTTTTCGGGTTTTAAGGGTTTTTTTAGTTTTTATGGGTTTTATGTTTGTCTGCATTTTTTAGCGCTATGAGTGGCTTAAGGGGTTTTAGTGATTTTAGTGGTTTTTTTTGTTTTTATCAATTTTTAGGGAAAGGAAGGCTTGGGTCCAGGCTATTCCTGGCACCCCCCCCCCCAAAATTTATTAAAAGAAAAGACACAGACACTGCCGAAAAGGGAGGTGAGGGATCCACTAATCCACACCCAAAAACCCTTACGACCTCAGCCCGAAGGCCACAAAGAGAAAGGAAAAAAAGCAAAAAGCAAAAATAAAGAAGGCAAAATGTCCAAAAGGGAAAGCACACAAGGGGATGATTAGTCAACATCTCCACCAAAGTCCTCCTGCTCCGCACCTCAAAACCCCATTACCAAACCAAAGTCGTCGCCCACTTCAGCAAAACTGAAATTTGACTCAGCACCCATGTCTGTTGAATCCCATCTAGACTCAAAATCCTCTTGCATGCCAAGCCTGGATAGAAGCTTCATCCTAGCCTTCTCTTGCTCTGCGGAAATTGAAATCCGCTCTCTCTTATTCACCTTTAGATTAAGTCTGACGACTCAAGAAGAGGCCCTAGTTTCCATGGGACGTGGGAGGGTAGAGTAGTCCCTCCTCCGTCTTCGTCTCGGAGGGGTGGAAGTGGATCCAGTTGCAACACCTGCCTTCGCACTAGTGACACCATCACTTACAGCCGATGGTGCCTTCCCTTTATTACATTCTGACCCAGGAGTTTAAGCACCTCCTCTGGTTCTTTTCTCCTTTGACTTGGACATAGCAGCGTTTAACCGGCGATCAACCTCAACAAACCTCTCCCCAAGCCTCTCAGCTTCACCCTCAAGAGGGAACCTTTCCCGTGCAACCCTGACCATCTCATGCAACTGAACACAAAAATCTTCAGCAGAGGGGAAACCATGAAGGACCATATCCTTCTACAGGTCCATGGGCGGACCACCAACGTTGCTAGCATTTCCCGGCAGGGGGCTAAAGAGCTCACCACTGGGAGGATCTTCAACACCGCTTGTGCTGTCGGGGGGAGGAGATGACCCAGGCCCCATGTCAGGTCCCCCCACGCCTAGACACCCGGGCAGAACTAGAGGGGCATCATGCCAATTCATGTGTGGCACCCTGGGGATCTAGGTCTCTTCATCCGCCATAGATCTTCCCTCAGTTGAGGGCAAGCTCCACTCATCCCCAATCTTCGGGCCCTAAGCAACCACTTCCTCCTCCATGACATCTTCCACCAGCACATCCACCACGATAGGCTCATCCAAGGCTGCAACCTGAAGGTTGTTTGTAGCAATCACAGAACCCTCAATTACTGGAAAGGATCCATCAATAATCTCATTATCCTTCAAGCCAGCTATATCATCTCGTTCCAGATCCAGAGCATGGGGATCCTCCACATTTTCTTTCCAGACGCCCATCACAGCAACCTTCCCTAAATCTGTCAGTCTCCTAGGAGATTCACCACACCCGTGAACACCTTCAGTAGAAACCTGATTATCCCTCTCATCCAGTATCACTTCCTCCTCGTCAGCATTACCCAAGACACCAGCACCTCTAGCTAGACTCACAATGAAACCACCCGAATCCATCAGGGCCACCTCTAAATCACTTCTAGCCAGCAAAGTAGACGAGCAGGGAACATCAGTATTTAGAGGTTGGGAGGAAGCCACCTCCTTTTTCCCCTTAACCTCTACCAGAGGGATGGTAATCTCACGAAAAGACATGCGATCCAGAGAACCACCACCCCTGACAGTGCAAGAGCAGCCTCCAGAGTGATCACTGTGCCCAAAACTCCAACATGAAGAGCAGAAAACCGGCCATTGCTCAAAGATGACAGGTTGTCTCCACCTGAGTTCTTCCACCACTGCAATCTAGATAGCATCCATATGAGACTTTGAAGCATCGACTTCATCAAAAGACCTTGGTGAAACCGGATGACAAAGGGCCCTAGTCCTACTATCCACACAAAGGAACCTCCCAACCAGATTACCAAGCATCGAAATAATAAATATATTTTGAAAGGGAAGGGGAAGATTAGGAAATCTCACCCAGGTAGAAGCAATTGGGGAACTCTGCTTCAGATGAAAATCAAAGCTCCACCAAAAGAGGGAGAAGCGAGTGCCATTGCATGACCGAGGAGCCGCTGACCAGGCAAGGACCATGTCTTCCTCCGTGGCAAAGTGAATCATGATGTGGGATCTATCGATCAGGCCCACATTCGCTCGAGCCCTAAGATTCCAGAAATCTGAAAGGAACCTGTCAAAAGTGACAATTGGGGGTCGCCGCATCGGGAATCTTGCCACCAGAGTTAGGCGGTGCAGGTCCGAAGCCTCAGTGAACTCCCGAATCGAGAGGGGAAGCTGCGGACAACATTTGAAAAACTCCGGAACCTTCAGGCAGATCACCGTTCTCCAGAAAGAGGGTAATAAGTCAACAGAGGAGAGCGACAAGATGTCCTCTGAGAGAGGATCCTCTCCTGTAGAGAGGGGGAGGTGCTTCATTTTCCATCGTCTTCAACCTGGGAGGAAGCCGCCATCGTGAGGGAACCAGACTTCCAGAATTGCCAGAGTCGCCAGAGTCGACATCCGAAGGATTTTTAAGGGCATCAGTTTTTAGGGGTTTTAAGGTTTCTAAGGTTTTTATTTTTTAGGTTTTTAGGGTTTTAAGGTTTCTTAAGGGTTTTTAGTGCTTATAGGGTTTTGAGGGGATTAATTGTTTTTAGGTTTTTAAGGTTTTCTTAGGGGTTTTAAGGGATTTAAGGGCTTTTTATGTTTTTACATATTCTAATGGATTTTTTTTAGATTTTATAGTATTTTTTTTTCATAATTTTGGTAGTTTTAGGGATTTTTATATTTTTGGGGGGTTATAGGTTTTTTTTTTAATTTTAGGGTTTTTAATGTTTTCAAATGTTTTTAACATTTTTAGGGGTTTAAGGGGTTTTATATTTTCTAGTGAGTTTTATTATTTATATAAAGGTTTTAGGGGTTTTATAGGTTTTAAGGGATTTTTTATTTTTATGTGTTTTAGGGGTTTTATGTTTTTTTTGGTTTCAGTGGTTTTCTTGGATTTTTCATTATTTTAGGGCGTTTTATGTTTTTAAAGAATTATTAGGATTTTTTAGGATTATTTGATTTTTTATGGTTTTTAGGGATGTTGAGGGTTTTAGGAATATTGGGGTTTTGGGGATTTTTGGGTTTTCCATTTTTATTGTTTTTAGGAGTTTTAAGAGTTTTTATGTTTTAAGGAGTTCTTAATAATTTTTAGGGTTTTTAGGGTTTTTACGTTTTTAGGTATTTTAGGGGATTTATATTGATTTTTATGGTTTTTTGGTGTTTTTAGGGACATTGTGGGTTTTAGGTTTCTACAGGATTTTTATTTTTTAGGTTATTAGGTTATTTGTGTTTATTAGGGGTTTTTATGTCTTTTACATTTTTAAATGTTTTTAAGGTTTTATAGTGTTTCTAGAGTTTTTAGTTGTTTTTAAGCTTTTAGGGGTTTTTTAATGTTTTTATGGATTTCTATGTATTTTAGGTGGTTTTAGGATCATTTAGGGTTTTTTTTCAGTCTTTTTGGGTTTTAGGGTTTTTAATATTTTTAAATTATTTTGGGGTCTTATGTGTTTTTTGGATTTTAAGGTATCATAGGAGTTTTCAGGGCTTTTCTCATTAATAGGGATTTATATAATTTTTATAATTTTTATGGTGTTTAGGGATTTTGATGGTTTTTAAGATTTTTAGAGGTTTGAAGATTTTTATCATTCCATAGGTTTTCAAGGGTTTAAATTTTTAAAATTATTTTAAGGTTTTATTAGTGGTTTTCAATGTTTTTTTTTGTTTTTTTAGGATTTAATGTATTTTTAGTGATATTTTGTTATTTTAATGGGGTTTTTTTATTTTTTCTGATTTTGATGGGGTTTACATATTTTAGTATCCTTCAGGTTTATAAGGGTTTTTATGGGTGTTCTAATGATTTGGGGGGGGGGGGTTGTGTTAATGAGTTAATGGTTTTTTATAGTTTTTCAATGTTTTAACATGTTTAAAGTGTTTTAGATGTTTCATTGTGGTTTTAATGATTTTATGGGGTTTGGGGGGGGGGGGGTTAAGGTTTTAAGTAGTATTTGTGTTTTTTTGTCATTTTAGGGTTTTAGTGTTCTTAGAGTTTTTTAGTTTTTATGGGTTTTATGTTTTTTAACCTTTTAAAATTTTCATATGGGTTTTAGGGTATTTTACTTTTTTTGAGATTTTTTAGGATTTTTATGACTATTTATGTTTTTTATAGAATTTTATTTTTTTGGGGTTTTAAGGTTTTTTTAAGGTTTTTAGAATTTTTAGGTGTTTGCGGGTTTTAAGTGTTTTTATGATTTTATTTTTTTTATTTTTTTCATAGGTTTTTTAGTGTTTTAGGGTTTTTAATGTTTTTAGGGATTTTAAGGATTTTTTTGGATTTTATGGTTTTTAGCGATTTTAGGGATTTTTTGGATTTTAATATTTTAGGGGTTTCAAGAGTTTTTATATATTTTAATGGATTTTGGGTTTTAGGATTTTTTAAGGATTTTAGGGGATTTATTTCTTTTAGGGTATTTTGGTATTTTGGTTTTTTAGTGTTTTTTGGGTGTGTTGGGTTTTTAATGGCTTTAAGTGGTTTTATATTTTTAAGGTTATCTTTAGACTTTTCAGGGTGTATGATTTTTTTTTGTTCTTATGAATTTTTATGGTTTTTATGGATTTTCGTTATTTTGAGGGTTTTTTGGTTTTTAGGGTTTTTAGGGTTTTTATGGTTTTTTGGTGTTTTAGGGTTTTTTTAGTTTTAAATTTTTTATGGTTTTTAGAACCTTTTAAAAATTTCAGGGGTTTAAAATGTTTTTATAGTGTTTAGTGGATTTTAGGTTCTTTAAGGGGTTTTACGGTTTTTAGGGGATTTATGGTTTTTATAGGTTTTTAGAGTTTTTAGGAAATTTTTGGGGTTTCAAAATTATTATGGTCTTAGGGGTTTTAAGTGTTTTTAGTTTTTTAAGGTTTTATTTTGATTTTTCAGGTTTTTTAGGATTTTTTACATTTTTAGGGATTTTTATAGATTTCTTGGAATTTCATGGTTGTTTTTAGTTTTCGGTGATATTGATAGGTTTTATGGATTTTGGGTTTTTTTAGGGTTTTTAACATTTTTTCATTTTTTAGAAGTTTTATGTGATATTATGTTCTTAAGGTTTTTGTTGGGTTGTTCCAGGTTTTTAGTTCTTTTTATATTTTTAGGCATTCTTAGGAATTTTTTAGTATTTTTAAGCTTTTTTTGGATTTTTAGGTATATTGATGGTTTTTAGAGTTTTTAGGGGTTTTATGGGATTTTGGGTTTTTAGGATTTTTTATGTTTAGGGAATTATTGGTTTTTAGATTTTATATCTTTTTACATATTTTAGGAATTTTTAGAGATTATATTTTTTAGGGTTCTCATGGATTTCTAGGGGATATTACAAATTTTAGGGATTTTTAGGTGTTTTTGGGTCTTTTAAGATTTTTAGAGTTTAATGTTTTTTATGTTTTTAGGTGTATATGTTTTTTTATTTTTTTAAGGTTCTTATTGGTTTTTAGTATTTTTTTCATTTTTAGGGATTTTTTTAGATTTTAATGCTTTTGTAGTGTTTTTTTTGGAGTTTTAGGGTTCAATGGTTTTTAGGTTTATTGATTTTAGGATTTTTAGGGGTTTTAAGAGTTTTTATGTTTTAAGGTTTTCTTATAATTTATAAGGATTATGGATGTTTTTATATTATTTGGTATTTTATGGTATTTTTGGAATTTTATGGGCTGTAGGATTTTAGGGATTTTTAGGGGTTTTGGGGGTATTTATGTTTTTATGGTTTTTTGGGTTTTTAAGAATTTTTTAGTTTTTAGTGTTTTATGTATTTTAATTTTTTTACTATTTTTATGGTTTTAGAGAGTTTTTTGAGTTTTTTTCTATTTTTTTGTTTTTAAGGATTTCAAATATTTTTATGGTTTTTATGGGTTTTATGGGTGGGGGTAGGGTTTCTAGCATTTTTCATTATTTTATGTATTTTTAGTGATGTTATGTTTCTAAGGTTTTCTTAAAAAAATTAGGGTGTTTGGTTTTTTGATGTTGTTATGTATATTAGGACTTTTTTAAGATTTCTTACGGATTTTAGTGGTTTTAGGAGTTTGGAGTGTTTTTAGTGATTTGTAGGGATTTTTAGGATTTTTAGTGTTTTAAGTGTTTTTAGGTTTTTACGGTTTTTATAGTGGGTTTTCAGTTTTTAGGATTTCTAGGTAATTTTTAATTTTTTTGGGTTCTTATGGTATTTTCATATTTTTTTTTTATTTTTTAGGGTTTTAAGGGTATGCAGAGTTTTTTTTATTTTTAGGGGTTTAAAGTTTTTTTAGTGTTTTTATTGGATTTTATGGTTTTTACGGGTTTTCCTTATTTTATGAATTTCAGGGGTTTGTGGTTTTTATGTTTTTTATGTTTTTTTGTTTCCATTAGGTTCTTATAGTTTTTTATGGTTTTCATCATTTTTTATATTTCTTTAGGGGTTTTAAGTGTTTTTATGTTTTTTAGGATTACTTAGCAGTTTTTAGGGATTTAGGGGTTTTTTAATTTTTATATATTTTTAGGGTTTATTTATGTTTTTTATGGTTTTTAGGGGTGTTGGGATTTTTAGGATTTTTAGGGTGTTTATTTTTTTCTAGGAATTTTTAGGGGTTTTAACTGTCTTTCTATTTTTAACATTTCATTTTGATTTTTTAGGGTTTTTAGGATTTTTTACATTTTCATGGATTATTATGGGCCTTTAGGATTTTATGGGTTTTAGTGTTTAAAGGATTTTGAGGGTTTTAGGATTTTTAGTTTTTTTAGGATTTTTGTGTTTTTGGTGTTTTAGAGGTTTTTTGTACATTAAGGGTTTAAAGGATTTTTAGAATTTCAGTGGGTTTTTGGTTTTTTTTGGGTTTGTAGGGTTTTTATTGTTCTTCGGGGTTTTATGGGTTTTATGGGGGGGGGGGGTTATTGTTTTACAGTATTTTTAGGGTTTTTAGTGGTTTTAGAATTTTTAGGAATTTAACGGGGTTTAAGTGTTTTAGGATTTTTAGGGATTTCATGTGGTTTGGGTTTGTTGGGTTTTTTGAGTTTTTATTGTATCTATGGGTTTTTAAAGATTTTAACATTTTTAGTTTTTTAAAGGGGTTTTAGTGTTTTAATGGTTTTTGAAATTTTATAAGGTTTTAGGGGGTTATCAGGGTTATCAAGGTTTTATGGTTTTATTGGTTTTTATGTTTTTTAGGATCTTTAATGTTTTTTAGGGTTTCTTGCTTATTTTATTCTTTTTAGGGGTTTTAAGTGTATTTAGGTTGTTAGAATTTTCTTAGGATTATTTAGGGATTTTAGGGATTTTTATGTTTTTAGGGATTTTTAGGGATTTTTAGGTTTTTTATTATTATTATTATCATTTTTATCGATCATGTTGGTTTTTAGGATTTATAGGGATTTATGGATTCTAGGTTTTTAGGTTTTTAGGTGTTTTAAGTATTTTTAGTTTTGTAAGGTTTTCGTAGTGTTTTTCTGGGTTTTTTGAGTTTTTTTAACTTTTTAGTGAATCTTATTGATTTTTAGGATATTTATGGGGTTTAGGGATTTTAGGGATTTTGAAGGGTTTTAGGGTTTTTAGGTTTTTTTATGGATTGTTTTTGAGATTTGTTTTTTCTTGAGTTTTTTAGGGCTTATAATGCTTTTAGAATTTTTTAACATATATAGGGGTTCAAATGCTTTTAGATTTTTAGTTTTTTTAGTGTTTTTTTGGGTTTTTTGGTTGTTAAGGTTTTTCGGGGATATTAACAGTTTTTAGATATTTTAAGGTTTTAAGGTTTTTAGTGGTTTTAAGTGTTTTTATTTTTTAAGGGTTTCATAAAGTTTTTTAGTGTTTTTGGTTTTTTTACATTTTTTTGGTATTCTTAGGGATTTTTATCCTTTTTTTGTTTTTTTGGGGTTTTTAGAGATTTTGAGTTTCTTGAAGTTTTAGTTTATTTTTTGAGTTTTTTTTGGGTTTTGTAGGTTTGTTAGGTTGTTTATATTTTTTAAGCGTTTAAAGGGTTTTGAGATATTTTAGACAATTTTTGGGTTTTTATGATTTCTAAATGTTTTTAGGGGTTTTTATAGTTTTTAGGGGATTGGAGGTCTTTAGGTTTTTTTAAAATTTCTATGTTATTTTGGGGTTTTTAGTGTTTTTTGGTTTTTATTATTTTTCTTATAATTTTTATGTTTTTTTAAAAATTTTAGGAATTTTTAGGGATTTTTAGGATTTTTTACGGGTTTTCAGGGTTCTAGGTATTTTGGGGTTTTAGAATTTTTTATGGATTTTAGGGGTTTTTTGGTTTTTTTGGTTTTCTTAAACTTTTAAGAATTTTGATGGGAATTTTGGGTTTTTCTATTTTGTATGGTTTTATGAATTTTTCTGTTTTTGGGTTCTTTTAGGATTTTAAAAGTTTTTTGTGGTTTTTTTGGGCATTTCATGTTTTTTATGTTTTTTAAGTTTGTCATATTTATTTAACATTTTTAGTAGTTTAAACCAATTTTTTTGTTTTTAGTGTTTTGTTAGGGTTTTATTGGTTTTTAGGGTTTCTTAAGGTTTTTAGGGGTTTTAGGGTTTTTAGTGTTTTTTATAGTTTTTATCATTTTTAGTTCATTTATGTTTTTTAAGTTTTTTTTAGGTTTTTTAGTATTTTATTTTTTTGGGTTTTGAAGTCGTTTGGGATTTTTATGTTTTTCTAAAATTTTATGTGTTTTTAGGGTTTTTTGGATTTTTAGGGGTTTTAGGGTTTCCTTGGTTTTTAGCATTTTTATAGATTTAAGGGGTTTTAAGTGTTATTAGCTTTTTAAGGTCTCCATAGGACTTTAATGGTATTATATGGTAATTTAAATTTTTAATATTTTTAAGGATTCTATTGGATTTTATGGGTTTAAAGGATTTTTATGATTTTTTAGGGTTTTTAGTGCTCTTAGGGTTTTAGGGTATTTAGGGGTTTTATTGTTGTTTTGTGTTTTTAAGCTCTTTTTAATTATTTAGGGTTTTAAAAAATTTTATAGTTTTATGGGTTTAAAAGGTTTTTATATTTTCAATTGGTTTTTAGGGTTATTATTTTTATGGTTTTTATGGTTTTATGAGTTTTTATGGGTTTTATGGTTTTTTTGTTTTTATCGTTTTAAGTATTTTTAGCCTTTTTACTTATTTTGTGGTTTTATGTGTTTTCGGTTTTTAAGGTTTTCTTTGGGTTTTCACATTTTTTATGCTTTTTATATTTTTTTGGGATTTTTAGGGATTTTTAGGATTTTTTTTATATCTATGTTTTTTAGGGATTTTTACTGTGTTTATGATTTTTTTGGGTCTTTAATGTTTTTTAGGTTTTTTCAGTTTTTAGTTTTGTTTGTGAGTTTTTTGGGGTATATAATTTTTATGGTTTTTTGGGTTTTTATAAGTTTAAAGGGTTTTAGAGTTTTGTGTGGTTTTTTGGGTTTTTATTGGTCTTTAGGGGTTTTATGGTTTTAGTGGTTTTTATGGTTTTTAGGGGTTTAGGGTTTCTACAAACCTCTAGGGGTTTTAGTGTTTTTTAAGGATTATAAGGTTTTAATTATTTTTAGGTTCTTATTTTAATATTGGGGTTTTCCATGGGTTTTAAGGTTTTTTACATTTTTAGGTATTTTTAGGGATTTTAGGATTTTATTGTAGTTTAGGGTTCTTAAGATTTTTTAGGGTTTTTAGATATTTTTTATCATTATGTATTTTTTATGGTTTTTGGGATTTTTCAATTTTTAGGGGTTTTATGTGTTTCTATTTTTCAAGGTTATCTTAGTTTTTTTCATTGTTTTGTAATGTTTTTTTAAATGTTCATGGATTTTTGGGCATTCTTAGAATATTTAGGTATATTGATGGTTTTTAGCATTTTTAAATTTTTATAGGGTTTTTAGAGTTTTTAAACATTTTTAGGGGTTTAAATGGATTTTAGTGTTTTATTGGGTTTTTGTATTTTTATGGGGGTTTTATGGGATTCTATGGTTTTTATGGGCTTTACGATTTTTAGAGTTTTAGGGGTTTTAGGGTTTTTATCATTTTTTAGGTTTTCTTGGGGTTTTAAGTGTCTTTATTTTTTTTATAGTTTTTAAACATTTTTTGTGTTTTAAATAGTTTCTAGAGTTTTTTGGTTTTTTAATGTTTTGATGAGTTTTTAGGGGTTTTAAGTGTTTTTATGGGTTTTATCATATTTTTTATTTTTAGGGTTTTTAAGTGTTTTTAGGTTTTTGAGGTTCTCTTTGGGGGTTTCAGTGTACTAATTTTTTATATTTTTTTGGGATTTTTAAGTATTTTTTTTTTGGATTTTTTTGTTTTTTTCGGTTTTTAAGGATTTTGAGGGATCTTATGGTATTTTGGGGTTTTACGGTTTTTTTGGGATTGTAGGTTTTTTTTGTGTTTTTAGTGGTTTTAATGTTTTTAGAGTTTTTAACCTTTCTAGGGGTCAAAATGGTTTATAGAGATTTAGTGGTTTTAAAAGTTTTTATTTTTTTTATGTATTTTAATGTTTGTTTTGGGGGGGGGGGCTTCTGGTATTTTGGTGTCTGGCAGTATTTATAGGGACTTTTCGGTTTTTTAAGTCTTTTAATGGTTTTTTATTTTTTATGGTTTTATAAATAGTTTTCATTGGTTTTGGGTTTTTTACATTTTTAGGGATTTTTAGATCTTTTTTAAGAATTTGTGGTAATTAGTGGTTTTAGGGTTTTTGAGGGGATTTAGTGTTTTTAGGGTTAATTGGAATTTCAGTGTTTTTACAATTTTTACGTTTTTAGGTGTTTTAAGAGTTTTTATATTTTTAAGGATTTCTTAGGGGTTTTCAGGATTTCTAGGGTTTTTTAAATCTTTAGGTATTTTTATGGTTTTTTTTTCAGATTATTAGGGTTTTTAGGGGTTTTTGGGATTTTGAGGCTTTTTGGTCTTTTTTAGGGTTTTAGTGTTTTTTAGGTTTTTTGTATTTATGGTTTTTTAGGGTTTTATGGTTTTTTAGAATTTTTAAAAATTTCAGTTGTTTATATTGTTTTGGGGTGTTTGGTTTTATATGTATGGTCCTAGATCTGCATGGATAGACCCTTTTCGTGTTCCTGAGGCTTGTGGGGCTCAGAGGAGGCATAAAGGATGTTTGGAGGAGTTCAGATGTTGAGAAAAGGGAGAACAAAACTTTCATGATAGTAAAGTCAGTTTCACATAGCGTAGAAGAATATCACGATGTGAAAGAAGGTTTAACGTCGTGTAATATTTCAGGGTTCGAATAATTAATAAAATTGAAAGGTGATAGGTTTTTTCATAATAAATTGACCTCGAGGCATTAAACAATGTGAAAGGGTATTACACATCATGTAATCCACCGACACTGTAATGTTTTAAGTGTTTTTTCAGTCACATGGGTTGTTGAACCCTACGACTGAAGCTTATCTCTCTCTCATCCTAGGTGACCTGGTAGTCCACTCCTCCGCATTTTGGATACCACTTCAATGATAATCGATCTTGGGCTTCCAACTTCGGTCTGTCGTGACCTAGCTTGATCCAAGGTGTGTTTTTCCTTCACTTTCTAGTGATTTCTTCCCGTATGATATTTTTTCCCTCCCATTTTTATCATCATTCTATGGAAATTACTTTCCATGTTTATAATAGGGTTTTTATCATTTTTTATTGATATAGTTGTTTCATGACATCCTATGATGGATGGATTTCTTGTAGGAGGGGTGATTGTATATCCTTTGTTCCATTTATTCTCATGTGAAGAACGTCTAAAAGATTTTGAGGTAGTGGATTCATTGATTATCTATTTATTTACATGAAATTATAGAGTGATCGTGATTTATCCCCTTTGATCACTATGAAATTGGCATAATTATTATTTGAACAAGATTGAATAATTGATATCGATCGCATAGCGATGCTATTACATTATACCGTGATAACAATTTTCCTCTTGATTTTCTCGATAGTTTGGTATCTATATTGTGCTTGTTATTCTTGGTTTGGCATGTTATTCTTTATTGAATTTTGAAAGAACATAAATATCGAATTAATTCATAATTTATTAGATATTGTAATTATAGAGGAATGTTTACTTAATCTAGTTGTTATTAAAATTTAATGATAATAAAATTAATGCATGTATGCATGTTTAATTTAATAGGTTGATGAACCTAAATCCAGATGATTCTTGTTGATAATGAAAATAAAGGTTTGTCAAAATAATTTCTTAATTATTTTTTGATAGCTTATGTTATCTTGTTTCTTAGTTCTCCCATAGTTAGAACCTATGAATAATGAATCTATTAATTAAAGATAGAATAATAACTAGTTTTGTGATAAAAGTTAATGCCTTTGAAGGTCCTGTGTTGCCTTATTTTATATTAAGGAAAAGTTCCTTGTTTTTTTGGTTCCATGGGAGGACATACGGTGAAAAATATGGATGCCTTTCTTTAGGTCCAAGATCATAATTTCTATGTTTTTTTCCTGCTACTTATGATGTTATGTGAGCCTAGGATGGCTGAACCTGGAGGGTTGTTGGGGTATGTTGGGAAGGGAGGCCCGGATGTGAGGTGATCCTAAAATGGCTGATTCCAGAGGGTTGTTTTGGTATGAGGGGAAGGGAAGCCTAGTTGTGGTGGAATTAGTTAATTCATTGAGTGTTTATATGCATTGGTATATGCATGTGGGTGTTGGGAGGACACCAATGATGAAGGAATAGGTTGAAGCTGGGATTACACATTGTTATGAAATATGGATGCTTATTTGAATCTATTGTTTGACTAGAAGATAGGTTGTTTTTTATCTTCTTTATTTTCCACACATCATGATGCAGATGGTTTTGGTAAATATTTTTCCATGATAGCTGAAGACATGTCGGATATGCAACATTTTTTATTTGTTTAGATTATCATGGATGGATGAGTCTACACTCCTATTATAGGTGGCGAAGACTCGATGGGTGGTTCATCTACTCACTATTTTGATTCCCTTTTGTTTCTAGAGATTAGATTTTTTTATGAGATTACATAGTCATATAGAAAGTAATGTTATTAATAAACGACTAAATTCTTAACCCATGGGGTTAGAGCTTACGGAGATGCAATGATAAGTTTGTTATTTTGTGAAGTCGTGGACTCAGTTTTCTTATGCATAGATGTAATATGTCATTGTTGAGGTGATAATGAAACGTAATGTGTAAATTTTTAGTGGTTAATTAATGGTTAATAATTAATTAATGTAAAGTGAAAATGATCAAAAGGAACACATTAATTTAATTTAGGTCGTTAAATGGTTGTGTGCTTATAGGATATGTAGTCTTAGTAGTGGCAGCTTGTAGTCTGAGAGACATTTTCTACAATTTAGTCTGAGACTAGGTTATTCCCATAGTGTGTTTTTGAGCCATATTATATCATGTATGGTTTTGTTTATATACACGAACCCACTATTTTAGTTTGGGAAATTGACACCCTGAGGATCTAGATCCCTAGGGGTTTTCTCCCCAACATCTCAGTGGGAGGATGGACGGCTGAATACCCCCTTTGGCACCACTCTCTTCTATTAGTAGTAACTTGTGGTTTTATGAATGTTGGTTTGTTTTCCCCAAATATGTGTGCATAGGTTTGTAATGTCTTGTTGTTATTTCACACACATGTGTTGTTAATATAGTTTCCTAAGGAATACTGTAGGTATAACATGTATAGGTTGTGATGTCTTGTGGATCCTCACTCGGTGTATGGGCTATAAAGGCTTTAGGAATAATACCCGATGTATGATATAGGTTATGAGAGCTATGGTGGATCCTAAAAACTACCTGGTTAATTTTGGTTATGTGGATGTGGTGATGTGTTTCACGAGGATCATGTTTTGGTTCTTTACCTAGGAGTCTGCGGTGTAGCCTTTTGGAGAGATATGCTCAGGGTATGTGACGCTGGGGTAGAGTGGAAAACTAGTGGGGAAGTAGTAGTGTGTTACCCTTGATATTATTTATTATATTATATAATCTTATATGTGATACTCGGTGAGTGTAGTCATGGTGAGGATAGGAACTTAGTATACCTGTTTAGGTGACAAATTAGTTTCACTTTTCGTTCACTATACTTTAGCATGCTATATTTACCTTTTTTTATGAGAGGCTCTGGGGAGTATCCTACCCAGTACACTGTTATACTCACCATACGTATCTATATACTATTTTTTTAGGTTATTTGGGGCATGTTGGAGATCATGTTGGTTACTACAAGCTTAGAGTTTGGAAGAAGCTATTTGGGATTCATGTTCACTGTCATCTTTACTTTATTTTGGTGCTTGTAGTTTTCCCTTTTAGTTGTAGTATTTATTTCATGTCCTTACATATGTGTACTTGGGTTTTATTTTACATTACAGTTTGAGTAGGATTTTGTTGTTATCTATCATATTTGTCTCTTCAACATGTGTTTCTCTAAGATGATAACACCTCCCATCTGCATGTTTATTATACCCTCGGTGCTAGTCACCATCTTGGGGCTACAAAAGACGGGACTCAGGGGTCACTATCTCTCTTATCCCATATCCATACTAGGAGAGGTACACATTGTGGGGTGGGGGTAATTAAATTATTGTTTTTATGTATTTTTATGATTTTAAGTGGTGTTTATGGTTTTTAGGGGTTTAGGGGTTTTAGGGGGGTTTTAGCATTTTTTGCAATTTAAGGGTTTTAAGTGTCTTTTGGTTTTATGGTTTTCCTAAAGTTATTTCTGGGTTATTAGGATTTTTATGTTTTTATATATCTTTGGATATTTTTTACGATTTTTATGGTTTTTAGGGTTTTCAATGTTTTTAGGGTTTTTATGGGTTTTCTGGTTTTATGGTTTTTTTGAGTTTTTAGGGAATTTAATGTTTTTTTGAGTTTTATAATGTTTTTAGGGGATCAAAGGGTTTTTAGTTTTTTTAGTTGGTTTATTTTTTTTATGGTTTTTAGGGTTTTTAAGGTTTTTAGTTGTTTTTATAGTTTTAATGGTTTGTTTTTTACGATGTTTTAAGGGTTTTATCATTTTTTGTTTTTAAGGTTTTATGTGTTTTTAGGGATTTATTTACTTATTTTCACTTGCATGTTTTTTTTGGGGTTTTCTATTTTTATGTATTTTTATTATTTTTATGGGTTTTTAGGGTGTTTTGTGATTTTGAGGGGGTTTAGGGTTTTTTGGGGTTTTTTGGTTTTTGGGGGCTTTAGAATTTTTATGTTTTTGAGGGGTTTATAATTTTTAGGATTTTAGGGTTTTCTTAGGGGTTTTTATGGTTTTTATTTTATTATCAATTTTTTGGTGTTGTTTAGGATTTTTGTGGGGTTTTAATGTTTTTAGGGATTTTGAGGGTTTTGGGGGGTTTTATGGTTTTAAGAGTTCTTTATCATTTTAGTGGTATAAATGGGTTTTTGAGTTTTTAGTGTGTTTTTATGATTTTTATGGTTTTTATGGTTATTACCATTTTTGGTTTATGGGGTTTTATGATTTTTATGGATTTTTTGATTTTTTAGCATTTTTTGGTTTTAAGGGTTTTAATTATTTTTATCTTTTTAGAGTATTTTACCATTTATATGGATTTAAAGGGTTTTTACAGTTTTTGGTGGTTTGAGGGTTATTTTGGGTTTTTGTGGTTTTTAAGGGATTTATTTATTTTTATTATTATTAGTGTTTTTTTAGGGATTTTATCATTTTTAGGTTTTTAGGGGTTTTATATGTTTTTATGTTTTTATGGTTTTTAATGGTTTTTAGGGTTTTTTATTTTATCAAAAAAATTTAGGTATTTTTTAGGATTCATAATTTATTTATGTTTTTAGGGAATTTGGGGTTTTTTGGGATTTCAGGGTTTTTTAGGGTTTGAAGATTTTTTAGAGTTTCTTAATTTTTTTAGGGGTTTAAATGGTTTTTAGAGTTTTTGGTGGGTTTTAGGGTTTTTATATGTTTTCGGGTTTTAATGTTGTTTTCTAATTTTAATCATACATTTTTTAGGGTTTTTAATTGTTTTTAGGTTTCAAAGGGTTTCTTATGGGTTTCTATGTTTTTCATGGTTTTTATGTTTTTAGGGTTTTTATTTCTTTTTTTAGAATTACCTTATTTTCTAGTGGTTTTAGGGATTTGTGGGGTATTGGGATTTTATGGTTTAGAGGGTTTTTTGGGTTTTGGGTTCTCTAGGTTTGAATAGGATTTTAGGGTTTTTAGTATTTTAAGGTATTCATATGGTTTTTCTAAATTCTTAGGGTTTTCTACATTTATAGAGATTTTTTGAGATTTTTAAGTATTTTTAAGGTTTTTATTGATTTTATGTGTTTAGGGTTTTTAACATTTTTATGGATTTTTTGAGTTTTATAGTTTTTTTAGATTTTTAGGTGTTTTATTGTTTTTTTTAAATTTTTTAACGTTTTTAGTGGTTTCAGGGGATTCTATATATTTGAGTGGGTTATAGGGTTTTTATGGGTTTTATGGATTTTCGAGGTTTCTATAGTTTTTAAGATTTTTTTTCATTTTTTGTAGTTCTTATTAATTTTCTAGTTTTTTATGGGGTTTAAATGTGTTTTGGTTTTTAAGAATTTAAAATCGTTTTACTAATTTTTATGTTGTTTAGGGGTTTTTTAGGATTTTTATGGATTTTAGGGTATTTAGATATTTTGAGGGTTTTGTGGGTTTTATAAGGTTATTAGGGTTTTTTCCATTTTTTTAGTTTTTCAAATGTTTAATGCACTTTTTTTAAGTTTTATTTGGGGTTTTCACAGTTTTTATGGTTTTCTAATTTTTAGATGTTGTTAGGGATTCATTGTGTTTTTATTGTTTTTAGGGTTTTTTGGGTTTTAAGGGGTTTTAATGGTTTTCAGGTTTTTTTGATTTTTTTTCAGTTTTTAGGGTCATTATATATATATATTTTTTATTTTTTAATGTTTTCATGGTTTTTAATGGATTTTATCTTTTTTAGCTCTATGAAGTGAATTTACAGTTTATAATGGGTTTTTAGGGTTTTATGGGTTTTTATGTTTTTTAAGGTTATTAGGGGTTTATGGTTTTTAGGGATTTAAGGGTTTTTAGGGTTTTATAATTTTTTAGGGGTTTTAAATTTTAGTCTTGGGTTAAGGTTTTATGAGGGGTTTTCAATGTTTTTATGATTTATTACATTTTTAGAGATTTTAGGGATTTATCGAAATTTTATGATTTTTAGTATTTTTAGAGATTTTGAGGGTGTTAGTTTTTTTACTGCTTTTTGGTTTCTTTATGTTTTAGTTTTTTTATATTTTTAGGGTTTTAATATTTTATGATTTTTTTTAACATTTTTAGGGGTTTAAAGTATATTTAGAGTTTTAGTGGTTTTAGGGTTTTTTTATGGTTTTTAGGGGTTTATCGGTTTTAGGATTTTTTTAGGGACTTTTATATTTTTATCATTTTTAAGGGTTTTAGGGGTTTAATTTGTTTACATTTTTATGGTTTTTCTATTGGGGTTTCTAGGATTTTTTCTGTTTTTGAATTTTTAGGTGATTTTTGGGAACTTTAGAATTTTATCTTTCTCTGAGGTTTTATGGATTTTTAGTTTTTTAGGATTTCTTAACGTTTCTAGTGTTTTTAGTGTATTTTAATTATTTTTGGGTTTATGTCTTTTAAGTTATTTTATGTTTTAACTTATTCATAGGGTTTTTATAGGTTTTAGGGTTTTATTGATTTTTTTATGATATTCATGTGTTTTATTTTTTTTTTGATTTTGAGGGTTTTCAGGGTTTATTTGCATTTTGGGGGTTTAAGGGTTTCTTAAGTATTCATGGGTTTTTATGGTTTCTAAAGGTTTTAATGTTTTTATCCATTTTAATAGTTCATATAGTTTTTACAGATTTATGTTTTTTTATGTTTTTTAAATTTTTTTAGTGATTATGATTTTTATGGGTTATAGGGTCCTATGACCTTTTCATTTTTTAGTTTTTAGGGTTTATAAGTGTTTTAGGTTTTTATTTTTTTCTATGGATTTTTAGGGTTTTTAAATTTTTAGGGATCTGTAGGGTTTTTTTGGAATTTTTAGTTTTTCTATGGTTTTTTGGGATTGGGGAGGGTAGGGTTTTTATCATTTTTAGATTATATAGGGTTTTCATTTGTGTTTAGGTTTTTTCTGGTTTTTAGGGTTCTTCATAGTTTTTAAGGTTTTTTAGTTTTATAGGGATTTATAGGTATTTTTTAGTATTTTCACAGTTTTAGGGGTTTTTTTATTTTGATGGTTTATAGGTTTTTTAGAATTTCAGGATTTTTATTTTTGTTCTTTGGATTTAGGGTTTTTTTTATTTTTTTTGGGTTTTGATATTTTTAGTGTTTTTTAACATTTTTTTGGTGTTTAAAGGGTATTTATATTTTTTTGTGGGTTTTTACGGTTTTTATGGGTTTTAATATTTTTAAGGTTTTTAAGTGTTTTATTGTTTTTATTTTTTCTATGGGTTTTACGGATTTTAGTGTTTGTTTGGTTTTTTTAGGTGTGTTAAGAACTTTTATAATTTTATGTTTTTCTTAGGGTGTTTATGGATTTCATGTTTTTTATGTTTTTAAGGATTTTCAGAGATTTTTTTGGGGTTTTTAGGCTTTTAGTTCTTTTTAGAAATTGTGATGGATTTTAGGGTTTTTGGGTTTTTGGTGGTTTTAAAGGTTTTTTAAAATTTAAAGGGTTTTATGTTTTTTTAGTTTTTTCAGTTCTTCATATGGTTTCAAGGTTTTTTGAGTTTTTTATGTTTTGATCGATCTTAGGGGTTTTTATGATTTTTATGGTTTTTATGGATTTTTATTATTTTGTGGGTTTTATGTATTTTGAGGTTTTATATTTGTTTTTTGTGATTTTAGGGTTCTTTTAGTTTTTGATGTTTTCTAATTTTTTAGAGTTTTTAACATTTTTAGGGTTTTAATGGGTTTTTAGAGTTTTTAGGGTTAAAATATTTTTTATGAGTTTTTAGTGTTTTTTTAGGTTTTAAAGGGGTTTGTGGGTTTTCGGGGTTTTATGGTTTTTAGGTTCTTTAGTGTTTTTAGTACTTTTAGGTTTTTAAATGGTTTTAATTATTTTTATGGTTTTAATGTTTTCTTGGGGATTCCCAGATTTTTAGGTTTTACTAGTAGAAAATACTTTTTTTTCATTGGTTTTTTATATTTTTAAGGTAGGTTATTGAGAATATGTCTTTGATGGTGACATTTTAATTTTTTTACATCTGTTTTAATAGCCGACATAAAAATGTATTTTTTATGATTTTCCATGGTGGTTTTTTAAAAACGTACATGAAATACCATCTTAATATCATTTAAAAAACAACGTTAAAAATATATCATCACGTATGTTTTTCAAAAATCGACGTGAAAGACCTATTTTTCACGTTGGTTTTTTTAAAAATGATATTTAAAATATATTTTTGATGTAGGTTTTTCAAAAACAAATGTTAAATAAAATTTATAGGTCAGTTTTTAAAAAAATTACATTAAAAATGTTTATCAACTTTTAGATAATTTCATAAAAATTGATTTAACTAGTCATATAGCTCAAATAGAGTTAAAAACCAAAATTTATCACCGTTATAAGTTGGATATAATTTTATTCTGAGGAAATATCTCATGAGCCAACCAAAGCTTCATCTTAGAAGGCATTCTAGAACCTGAAGGAATGTTTGTTGTTTTACCATGAAACAAAGAATTTTTCATCATTATAATAAAATTAGAATCCTTCATTGGTATAAAAATTAACAAAACTAATCATAACAAACATAGATCATGGAAAAAAATTACAAATACCTTGATTAGATCACCGAAATTGAAATAGTGGATTCACAATCAAGATCAAATAAGTTAATTTAGTGGGATGATGATGGTTGAAATAATTTATTGTTAAATTAATATATTTGAATCATGAAATCATATAAATGATATGTTAAATGTAAATATGATTCTATAAATTTTTGGTGGCAACCGAAAATTTCAATGTTTCTTTGTAAAAAAAATTGAAATTTCACATTGGTGGGATATTAAAATTATCTTTCATGTCAGTTTTATGATAACTGTCATTAAAAGATATTGAAAGTTTCATTTATTACATCCTATATCAAAAAAAATGTTGTGAAAAGTTAGTCTTTCGAATTGGTTTTATGATAACCCACGTGGAAAACTATCTTTTGACGTCCGGTTTTTTAAAGAACATACGTTAAAGGAAATATTTCATGAAGGTTTTCAAAAAACCAACATAAAAAATGTTTAAAAATTTTAGGTATTTTTCCAATAATCAATTCTATTGGTCGTCGAGGTTATACAGAGTTATGGGCCAAAAGTTATGGCCATAAAAAGTTAGACTTCTCAAAGACATTGTTTAGAGATTGTCAACTTACGATGGATGTAAACTTTGATCCGTAACATCATTTGAACTCCATGACTAGTAAAATCAAAGCTTTGAAAATTAACTACATGTTTAAAAAACAAAATCATATTGGATATTAATTACTGAAATAAAAATGTCATTAATATTCATTTTTCATGTTGTTTATTAAATAACTTATGTGAAGAACTCATGAAAATTTAATTTTCACGTTGGTTCTTATATAACTGATTTGAGAAAGAAGTAAAAATGGATTTTAATATTAGTTATATAATAACCAATGCAAAAAAGGAATTTTTAGTGCTTTTCACGTCAATTCTTAAAAAAATGACATTAAAAATACGACGTTATAAATAGTTTTGTACCAGTTTTTCTATGGTTTTAGGGATTTTTATGGATTTTTCAGGATTTTTATGGTTTTAATGGGGTCTAAGTATTTTAATCTTTTATATATATTTTTGATGGGTTTTAAGTGTTTCAGGATTTTAATTTTTTCTTAGGGTTTTATATGGTTTTTAGAGTTTTTTACAATTTTAGGGATTTTTATGGCTTTTCTGGATTTTTATAGTTATTTAGGGTTTTTAGGGATTTTGATGGGTTTTAGGGATTTTCGGTTTTTTGGGATTTTTTGAGTTTTTAAATGTTTTATGGATTTTTAGGGTTTTTTCAATGTTTTATGGGTTTAAAAAGATTATATATTTTTTATGATCCTTTTAGGTTATTTGTGAGGTTTTGTTGATTTTTAAGGATTTTATGTGGTTTTTTTTGGGTTTTAGGGTTTTTTATAAATTTTAGGATTTTTAGGATTTTTAGAATTTTTTTGTCTTTAGTGGTTTTAAGATATTTTAGTTTTTGAAATTGATCTTTGTGGTTTTAAAGGTTTTATGGTTTTTTTATGTTTTTTGGGAATTTTAGGACATTTTTTAGATTTTAAATGTTTTTATGGTTATTAGGGACTTTGAGATGATTTAGAGTTTTTAGAGTTTTTATGTTTCTATGGTTATTTTGTGATTTTATGTATTTTTTTAGTTTTTATGGTTATTAAGGTTTCTATATTTTTAAACTTTTTAATTGGTCTTATGTGGTTTTTAGATTTAATAGATGGTTTATAGGGTTTATGGGTTTTAGTGTTTCAATGGATTTCATAGGTTTTTATAGTTTTTGCGGTTTTAGGGTTTCTTCGTCTCCCTCAAAATATGTGTTTTGGTTAGGAATCGCTACTTCTGGGCAGTTTCCATTGAATTTATTTATAGAAATGGAAACATCCAACAGTTCTTTATCCAAAGGGACCTGCTTTCCAATGGAAGGTGTTCATTAGGTTTGGGCCTATAATATTTAATAAAATACATTGGTCGAAAGGATGGGTGGTCAGAATCATCACACCCTTTTTGAGGTAATTATTACCTACTCTAGGAATCTCTTATAGATTGAAGATATTTCATGAGAATCCTTATTGATTTACCAATTATAACATAGGTTTCCCTTGAAATATGAAATCAATTATTAGCATGTTTGAAATTTAGAATCCTCATTATGTATTCAAGGTTCTTCATTAATGGAGACATTCATATGTATTTTAGGTCCTCTATCAACAGTATCCTCTCACATACTATTTAGAGATTCTGTTAACCATTGTTATAATAATACTGGTCTTTAATAAACTCGATTGGGCACTCTGGAATTTATTTTCATCCAGGAATACAAAATCTTGTCTTGATGTGGGGATCGTACCCATAAATGGTTTACCTATGTATCCTTGTGAAAGGAATCAGAACCCTCATAGTTTGGTGCTGCTTAACGGGGGCACGTCATACGTTTTAAGTTTGTGTGATAAGGACCTATCCATACATTTTAATGTCACATGGCAAGTACATCTAAAAGTAAGGTTCTTAGTCAAAGCTTAGTAGGGGATTTATGCCTAAGTATACCAAGTAACTTTGAATGGATACAAGTTTCCAAGTTGGATTAGACCCTATTTTGAATATGAACCAAGAAGAATATGGTTGATTTGAAATGTTGGGTTTGAACCTCATGAAGGCTTCCTACATATCCCACTTGTAATGAAAGCTTGATATTCTTTATCATTATTGGTACCACCATTTAATAACAGAAAGGAATGTAGAAACACTGCTTTTTCTAGAGAGATAAGTACCATTCTTAACCCAAATTTGTTGAGTTTAGGGTTTTCCATTCTCTTCCACTTTGGACTTTTGGAAGCACCAGCAAAATAAATTTACCATGTTTTGGGATTTTCTTGAATAGAGAATATTTATTCATCAAAAAGTTTAGTATTCAAAGACGTATCTTATACAGATGGATGTTTATCAAGGAAGTTTTTCAAGGCTTTTCCATTTATTTATTTCTTAGGCACAAAATAGATATTGAACAATTGGAAAATAACATCCCTCAAATCCAAACGTACTGTAAGTATATGGAAACTAAGGATAAATTTTAGTGGGTTATTATGAGATATCAAGGGAAACTCATGATGTTGCAGGTAGTGCTTCAACTTCTGACTGCAAAGATTAATGCCAGGTATCACTTCTCGATACTTTAATATCAAGTGTATGTATAAAGCATAGTTTTACTGAAACAATAAAGGATATTTTCATCCCAAAATCATTATTTTGTACAAGGAAAGAACCTGGTGATTTCTCTAAAGCAGTCACATAGTGAATAATTGGTTCTCCTTCAATAGATGGCATTAATACCGGTGGACTCAAGAGATATTTCTTGAGGGTATCAAATGCCTCCTGGAAATCTTTGATCCATTTATATGTAACTCACTTGTTCATTAATCTAGTCAAGGGTAAACACATACCTTCCAAATTAGTGATAAAGTGATGAATATAGGCCAAGTGTCCTTGAATTCCTCTTAATTCCTTCAAATTTTGAGAAGGTGGCATTCCAAGGATTTCTTTTGTCTTCTCAGGATCAACTTTGATGTCATGATGGCATTCAAAGAAGCCAATGAATTTTCCCAAGGTAACCCCTAAGGAACATTTCAAGGGGTTCATCTTCAAATTATATTATCAAAGTTTACTAAATAGGGTTTTCAGATTAGTTAGGTGATCTGAATATTGTTCTAATTTAACTACTAGACCATCCACATTACATTCTACAAATTTTCCTAAGATGGGGTTGAAGATATGGTAAATGGAACGTTGATACGTTGCACATGTATTCTTTAAACCAAAAGGAATTACCTGATAGAAAAACAAACCTTGAGGGGATATAATGGTTGTGTACTCCCCATCCTATGGAAAAATTTTCATTTGATTTTACCCATAGTATCCATCTATGAAGTAGAGAGATTCATATCCAGTTTTTTCATCAATAAAAAGTTTTGTGATCATAACTAGAAAGTAATATTTGAGATAATTCTGTTTAAGATCTCTGAAATCAATGCAATCTCTGATTTTCCCATTCTTATTTTTTGCTAGGACAATTTTGAGGATTCATTTAGGATATTTCACCTCTGGGAAAAAGTTATTTTTATAAGCTTGTTGACTTTAGCTTCAATATTAGTGGTGTGAGTTGGGTGTGTTCTTCTTGCTTCCTACTTAAATCCTCGATGCTCTTCTGGAAAACCCGGATGATAAGTGGCTAAATTGTGATTAAGGCCTGGAATTTCTGTATATTTATAATAAAATGCATCTCATTGTTTATTTATAAATGAATTATTCATCACTTTCTATTCATAATTTATGGTTGCACTAATTAGAGTAGGCATGGATCTTCTTCTATGCCCATATTTATTTTTCTGATCTCATCCATAGTGGTGGAGACTTCTTCCTAAAATGATGGAGAAGAATCCTTGAGATTTTCTTCTTCTTCTTCTTCATGTGTCACTTATTCTATTTCTTCTTGCAGAGTAGGTGATGAAGCAAAACTTTTAGAGCAAGGGGAGGAGTTAGTATTTGAACATCCTGAAGAAGAGGAAATCATTTCTAACCCTATTGATGATGAATGGTTTTCCTAGATCATCGAAGAGAAGATGATGGTTTTGGAATAAACATCCTTGTCTTATGTTATTACTATAACAACTTCTTCTAGCTTGATTTATGAAGAAAAGACTTTATAAAGTTTAGTGGATGAAATGATGATATCTCCATTTAAGCTTTCACCACTACTTGGTTGATCAACAATTTCTCCCATGTCACCAGGCTTGATTTATACAATTAACATTATGAAAGTGACTAGATGAATGCTCATATTTGGGTCTATCTTTTCATTTTGATTGATATACAATACTTAATCTATACTCATATCTTTGAATGGGTTAGCTGGGATCTTTTCTAGTCTATTCAGATCATTTATTCTTGTCACATCTTTTTCCACAGACCATGTTCTCTTTTTGTGACAGAATTGTGCCTCAATATACTGAGATTCACACATTTTGAATGGATCCTTTTCACTATATAATGTCCCAATTTTACCATTTAATTAATACTTTATAAATTGGTGGTATGTTGAAGGAATAACAGTATATTGATATAGCCAAGCCTTTCCAAGAAGAATATTGAAGGTTGTGTCATGTCAGACCACCAAGAAATCTAAATTAGATACAAGATCCCCAAACAGAGTTCTATGTGTAATCTCACCTAGAGGTTCTTATTCATTTATTTAATAACATTACAACATAAAAGTGGAAGGAGATAAATCAGATTAAGTGAGACTTAATCGACAAAGTGTACAGATGAGAATGAGGTTTACTCCTAAGCCATTATCAATGAAGTCTCATCGGATTTCTATATAATTAAACCTATCAGATAGATACAAGGTCCTGATGTTTCCATGTACAACATTATCTTTATCTTCATCTGTGAAAGATATAAGTGTTGACATTATGCAGGATCATTATCTATATAGTAAACCTCAGCAGCAGAAACTTTAGTTTCAAACTCTTGAGGACCTGACAAAGCTTCAACAAGTGCTTCTCAAAGATCTTTTGACAAATTAAAGGCATCTAGGATTGATAACTTGGAAGTTAATTGGGATATTTATTTCAGAACATCATACTTTTGGTCCAAAGTTCTACATTTTCTAGTATGGAGATGCGGTTTTGCAGGTGCCTTAGAAGTTGATCCTCCTAATGTAGATGAATCATATGTCAGTGTAGAATCTGGAAATACTTCTAATCATAATGGATATAATGACTAGGTCTATCTACCTACAGAGATATTGAAGGTATAACCTATAATCTATCATCCAATATAATCATGTTAGGATAAATCCCATCATGTGTGGGAATTTTCTTGTTCTTACTAAGCCCGCTGAAGATCTCTATTACAAGTTTCTTCCACATAAATAGTTAGAGTAGGTATATTTTTAAATTAATGTCTTCTAGAATATCCATGTCTTCCATTTTATCCTCATTTATAGCTTCTTCCTATAGTTCCCTAATTAGGTGCATGAAATTCAGGATTATCATAACGAGAATCATCATTTGTATAGGGATGTATTAAGTGGATAATGTTAATGGAACTGAAGATCAATTCATCATCTGATGAAGATTCTTCTTGATAGGTCTGTTTTGGCTATGTCATTTGGTAGGGTGGTTCTTGTGATTTTGATACTAATGGCTTGAAATCTTCCAAATTCAAGGAAAACGTTGTCCTTGAAATGAGCTCATCTTTTTCTAACTTCTCTTTATCTTTTTTATCATGTTGATTCTTTGAGGATTGAACTTTGGAGGACTGATTTTTTTATGAAGATGTCTTTTCTATAGTGGAAGTGGTAGAATACATAGTATGTTGTTTAAACTATATCTTTAGGATATCATGAGTTCAATGGATCATCTTCCTCACCATCCAATCAACATTTTTCTCTGCATTTTTTCTTTTTTACTTATTTCTAGTCGCCTTATTTCTCTGAATTAGTAGCAATAACACATCCTACTTAGGCTGATGAAATTTTCAGTTTCACTTTCCAGAGTCTACCATTTTTTCAGGAGGTATTTGAAAACAAATAACTCTTGAATGGGATGCCCCAACATTTGATGAAAGGGGAAATAATTTGGGAGAACTTTATCTCTTTCTTTTTTTTGTTTCTTTGGCCTTGGAAACTAAACTAAATTGTTTTCAAAAGATGAAATAAAGTAACCTAAAATATGTTCATTTATAAAAGAATAAACTTTTTTCTATAATACCTCAAATTATCCCCTCTTTTAATATTTTTGACCATCACAACAAGTCAGTCGTTCCTGCTGACGCTCGAGAGGTGGCACCCTTCGGTATGGTGAATATTTTGAGGTATAAGTAGGAAAATGTTTTTTTAGGGTGACTATAGCAGCCTCTTCTTTCCATATTCTCCGTCCTATAGATGATGGGATTACCATGATTTAACTTGGGTTTCCACAATGGAATCCTCCACTTGTTTGGAAATTGAAGCAATGTCTCGAAACCCTCCTATGTATTTCACAGGGATTAGTGGTGTGTGTAACTCATCATGCATATTTTCCACACAAATTGGGAGAAACAATTCTTGATAGAGTGGTTGATTTAAGGAATATGTTAATCATTTCCATCAATCAATGAAATATGAAACTCTTATTCTCCCTTTTTTAATATTTGTAACATAAAAACTATTGGCTTTGTTAGCGTTGAGCTGAATTGGATAAGAAATTTCTAATGAAGGTCTTCCCATCCAAAACTTTATTGAGATTGTAAACTTGTACACCAGAAAAACGTTGAACCCTTTAATGTTTTCACAAAACATATGAGCTTTACTACTTATTTTTGTTGAGGGGTCCCCATAATGTTATCAAAATGAGAAACAAAATGTGTTAAGTGATGATCCGGGTCTCTTGAACCATTAAATATTGTAAATATAGTATTCACAATGTTTGGTGGGGGATGGATCAGATCTATCCATTTGCGGTAAGCTTTATTTTCTTGTTGTACTGGGGAATTCCATTCTTCTATATCTTCCAATAGAGTTGTAATGCTCTAATTTTATTCATAAGAATCTGGGGATTATATGGAATAGTTGGGACCTGTATAGGTACAATAACAAGAGCTTGAACTGGAATGGCAACTAGAAAAACCACTGGTGGTGCTGGTGAGGGAATTTTTATTAGATAACCCAGGGGAAAGACCTATAAGAATGTGTTTGATCCTATTATATTGGTGTAACCAATATATGGAATTCATTATTTCCATCTGTAGTTGTAATAAACCCTTTTTCATAGGAGTTCCTACAAGATGTGCAAGTTGAGCATCTTCTTTTGGGGAATGTCTTGAAGAAATTCTACATTGAAGTAACTCTGCATTGAGTCTTTTCAACTCCTTTATCTCCTCTTATATCTGGGAAAATCATTATTCATGTGAAATACATTGACCTCCTTCGGTGAAAAAATGAGACATGGTATGATTTTTACCTTTCCCCTTATTAAACTCTTTTCGAAGGGGTGGGAGTTGGTTGCTTGAGGGAATACCTAAATTATGGGTAATCCTATGATTTTGGGTACACACACCTCCTTAATTTTATTCAGTTTATAGTGTATTATGAATAAGAACATCATTATCTGACTCCTCTGAACTAGACTCATTTTCTAGAGGATCTTCTATAATGGTATTAATTAAATTCACTACCACATATTGTATTGGTGACATTCTATAAGTATATTTGTATGATGGTATCATTATGTGTCTTGTATGATAATTTTTTCTTCTATATGTTTAATTCACAATAATTGTTTGATAGATAGTAACCAGAAGGGAACCCTTGGATAGTTCAGTTGTGCATTCACATTGTGGATTCTTCCCTAATCGGGAGAAAACTGACTTCTGTTGAGGAGGGGATTATAGATGTGAAAACTCCCAGAGCCCTGTGGGTTGGGGTTCTTTATTTTGTTCTTCTTCAAACCTTCAATTTTTTTATTTAATTAGAAATTTGATTTAAAAAAACCTCTATTCCTGTAAGTTGGTATGGATCCTAAACTTCTATGGTCGAGATAAGCACAACTGCTCTTCTAATTTTGTGAATTATGGTCTGAAAATTGGCTGGATGCATTATCCAACAATCAATTAAATCACCTATTTTGGAATAATGTTTTGTTATTTCAAACATTTGTGAAATATAATGGCTGACATCCTCTAATTGAGAGGCCTAATTAATGTTTTCAGAAGTATGATGTAAAATTATCGCAACATCTTTCTATCTTTGGGCATGAATTTGATGCGATCTAGTCAAGGGATGCTCTTGAGCATATCTTTTATCACACAAAAAATGTGTTGATTATAGTCATCCATGGTCAATAACATCGCATGATACAACTTTTAGAGGGATTTTCAGATTTTGGATCATAGTGAAATAAAATGCTCCATTTTCACCCCATCCTCTAATACAGACACCAGATAGGGTATCATTATTTAATGGACATAGTCTCTTTAGTGCATTGAGGCATGCACGCTGTAGGGTCCCCTACTTGTTTTAACCTATGGATGTCTAGAAACTGAGAGAGATTCTAAGTCAATTTAGTGTTTCAACCCTTCTATTACTTTTAAATTACTCTTATATTCATCATATGGTAATAATTTGGCTTTGATATGATGAATATTTTTCCTTATGTTGACGTGAATAGCATGAATGTAATCTTCTACCATCAATTCTGGAATGTTGTATTAAGAGGTTTCCAAAGGCCAGAACATGACTAGTATTTCACCTTTAGCTAGATGTTTTCTCATATCCAACATATCTTCATAAGATTTTATTATCAGTTTCTCATCTTGATCTTACCAGAGTGGAAGTTTCTCTATTGTTTTATAATAAACAACATGATTAGTTGTTTTTCCTCTAAAATATTTGAAGGAATATTTACCAAGGGAGGTTTAGAGAATAATCATTTCCTTAGGTTGTCTTCTTTTTTAGAAATTATTTTACATGTTAATAACAAGACATCAAACATCACTGAACCTATGTTGGAAAGTGCCTTGAGATAAGAGGGATTTTTCATCACTACATTGTTAATTATAGAATTATCTTAACAATGTGAAATACTACTATGAAGATAAATTTCATAGTGAATTCAATAATGGGGAGGACCACCATTGTGGATTACAGCAAGGGATAAATCCACTTTCTCCTTAGTCTTCTGGCCACACAGACATTTACCGTGGCTCTCATCTGGGGATATGTTCTCTATATTGGATGAATTTTCATGAAGCAGGCCTTCATGATAAAGTGTCGGATGAGGAAATTCATAATTACTGCTAATAATCCCATAATTTGTTAATGGGATTGTAGGATCTTTAGTTTCAACAGATAAATGTATGAGGTCTCTAGGAACTCTAGTGTTAAGAGGAGCCAGATCACATATTGGCTCTTAATTTTACAACTGTTTTTAGCCAGAATTTTTCTTAAATTATTTTCTACACGTAGTTAGGGAAACTCTCTAGGAGAAGTTGTTACTATGGGAAAGTGTATGTGACTGGCTTGGAGTGGTCATCAGAATAGGCCAATTATCTCCTATTGGAAAGGGTGTATGTTCCCGATCTAGTTTTCCGTATGATATGGGGGAGTATGACACATAACAATCTTGTACTAGAATAGAGGTGTGTATCTACTCTGGGATGGCATGATGATGATTCATCCCAGGTGTGGGGATAAAATTATGTGTTTGTTCCCTTGGTACTGCTGAACTTTTTTTTATGATATTTTGGCATGCTTCCAGGATGTGGGCATGATTTTTTGTATTCCCTTTCACCATTTCAAATTTTTTTTTCAGTGACTTAAATAGATGAAATGGTAATACAAGACCATTCTTTATCTAGAGTATGTGTATGTTTCTACTCCTTTCCTCCCTTACTATCATTGGATACTGATAGCACTCATGTATGGGGGCAGAGAGTTGAGTCTACCCCAGGTTTGTTGTCGGAGGTTTCTGAATAACTTCTTTGGGTGTTTCCAAACGAGACTGCTAGTAGTCTTGATGAATGTTGGTTGGGTTATGTTCCTTCTGACTTTTTCTACTAAAAATTGTTTAAGGACTTATTTCAATTATGACAGATAAGAATTCTGGAAGGATTGGTGAGTGCAGGCAGGTGTATGTTCCAACTTACTAGTTGCTACCAAATTTGACTGGCAGGCTTCCTTGAATGTAGTCAGATGAGCCTACTAACAGGTTGATAGTTTTTAAGACGATGTATTTGCTTGGTCATGGTACTCCACTGGATTTAAATGGAAGGATTGGTTGGGTTCCACCAGATGAATCTACTGGCTAGTGGAATTGGGGTGGTGGGTGTATGTGTTTGTTCATTAGTTTCCATCAAGCTAGCCTACTGGACTTCTCTAGAGGGGTAAAAAGTAAGAACCTACTCATTGGTGGTAGGCTATTGTCCCCGATGGTTTGTATTGCATGCCTGAGCATGAGGGACCTGGGTTGAACAACCAAAGTCAGTACCACCATCATGTTGGGGGTTCACTGCTGCACGATTTTGTTGGTGGAAATTGTTGGTGTGAACCCTTAGGAAGGAACCATGTGTCTTTGATTTTAGACCACGAGTGACCTATTGATCCACCTCCCTTTAGAATGGGAGGTACTAGTTATTGTGTTTTGATGATATGGACCTGAAATGGTTGAACACTATGGTTGGAACTATCTTCTTCATGACCACTAGTCATCGCTGAAAAGAATATTTAGGGATGTTGTTAACTTGGAGAGCATGTCAGGTAGCCACCAGGGTTGGGATAGTACTGTGTTGATGGTATTCCCATACCTATATATTTGAGACCCAGTGTTGAAGATACTGAGTTGGTGATGAGGTCCATCCAGTAGATGAGGATCTGGTTTGTGTAGTATCCAGGGCATTCAAGGGTGGAAACTTGAAAGAAGCCATTTGGAGTGAAGGGAGATCTAAGAAAACTTGATAAATAATGAAATCCATTAATGAAACATCTTTTAGATGGAAACTTTCATGATTGATTCCATTGTCTGGCCTTCCTTTATCTATTTATTGGGGCCTGATAAATGGGTAAGACTATTAACTTGGTTAAGTATTCACATCGGGTTCACCATTTTTTGTTCCATCTCCCTCAGAACATGTGTTACAGTTATGAATTACTACTTTCGTGAAGTTTCCATTGGATTTATTTATGGTACTAAAAACATCCAATGGTTCATTATCCAAAGGGACCTGCTTTCCAAAGGTAGGTGTTAGTTAGGTTTGGGCCTATGATACTTAATAAAAGACATTGGTCAAGAGGATGGGAGGTCGAACTCATCAAACCATTTTGGGAGGAAGAATTTTCTAATTCGAGACTCGATTATAGATTTAAGATGTTTATTGTAAATCCTTATTAATTTACCAAGAATAACATAGGTTTCCCTTTAAATTTTCAATCAATTATTTGCATGTGTAAAATTTAGAATCATCCATATTTATTTGAGGTTCTTCATTAATGGATGCATTCACATGTATTCAAGGTTCTCCATAAATAGTATCATCTCATATACTATTTAGAGATAATTTTAACCATTATTATAATAACACTAGTCTTTAAGCCACTCGGTGGGGAACTCTAGAATTTGTTATTGTCGAGGAAGACAAAATCCTGGTTTGATGTTGGGATCATACCCATAAATGGGATACCTACATATCCTCATGTAACAAATCAAAACCCTCATAGTTTGGTGCTGCTTAATAGGGAACATACTACCTTTTAAGTTTGTGTGATAAGGACCTAACCATATAGTTTAATGTCTTGTAGTAAGGAAATCTAAATGGAAGGTGCTTAGTCAAATATTGGTGTGGTATTTATGCCTAAGAATCCCAATGAACCTAGAAAAGATACTAGTTTCCAAGATGGATTAGAACCTATTGGGAATGAGGCCCAAGAAGAATATGGGTGACTTGAGGTGTTGTGTTTGAACCTCTAAAAGGCTTCTTATGTATCCCACTGGGATGGGAATAAAATCCCACATAGTTCAATGAGTCTCATAGAAGAGTGTATTACATTTAGAGGAATGTGTTTTTGATTACTTCCTGAAAAGGATTCCTTTTATTGATGAAATTAGATGAAGCTCAGACCATAGGAAGGCTTCCTACGTATCCCAGTTTTGATGGGAATCAAAGTTCTCATAATTTATTCAGGTTGGATCATGTGGATGTTGTGATCATCATAGTTATCTAAGCCCACATGATTTGTGCTCAGTGTGAGAAACAAGAAGATGTGAATGATTCAACAAAGCATACACACATTTCCTCCTCCGCTGGTGGAATAAGATCGGCCTATGGAGATGACGGTGGAAGAGGATGCGTACCAATGAACCTTTCAATGTAGAATGAAAGGTGATGATCATTGGATCCGAGCTATAGAAATAGGGGATTACTCCAAG
The DNA here is from genome assembly GCA_963277665.1 of Viscum album. Lineage (NCBI taxonomy): Eukaryota > Viridiplantae > Streptophyta > Magnoliopsida > Santalales > Viscaceae > Viscum > Viscum album. Next base: position 2,051,963,374 of record OY728159.1, on the reverse strand, counting down.
AAGGAATCCCTAAAAATGGTCCTGGTAGGGGTGTGAGACTTCCCATTTTTTTCAAAGTAAAAGTAGGTGTGAACTATACCTTTCCTATCAGGGAGATGAGGTTCTAGGTTTTAGAGATGATAAGGGACGGAATGACCCAAACCCTAATCCTCCAAACCGGGAACTCCCTAGAAATATTCCTAGGAGAAAGGTCCATGTGACTATGAATATACAATCCCACAAACACTCCATGAATCCTAACCCCATTACAAAAAAATGCAGGAACCCTTTGACTGTGGATATACAAACCCAATGAGGAGACATGCTGATGTTCCCTTCCCAAAGGTTTTATAATTTAGGAGGTTTTGGTGGAGATTTCAACATAATCCCTTTCAGAAAAGAAATCAAATGAAGAATAAGCCTTTCCATGAATGAATTTAAGGAAGGCTTGATGAAAGGATTATATAGACTGATGGGATAAAGTAAATTAAAGAAGGGAACCCCGGTAGGTATCTGGTGTGTAGATATGGGCACACAAGTAGGCTTGGGAGACCTGATGTTCACTTATGTGATGAACAACTTGGAAGTTAAAACATGGGTCAGACTTGACTGAAGCCTTCATGAGTATTCACAAGTGTTCTTAGAAGTGGGGTTCTGAAGTTCCTTTTAGAGGAATGGGTGTAAAGAAAGTGTTATTAATTTAGGGAGGTTGGGAGCCTTAGGAATGCAAGTGTTAATGATTTAAAACACTATAGGGACATAATTCCTATGATCCTCCTTCAATTACATTGCTCTATGTGTTAAATAACAACCATGAAGGTTTCAGAAGACATGGTAGAATCACTATGGAAACCAGTGTAGCAATTGGGCTTCAGGGATATTCATCCATCCAAATAAATGTCCCAAGGGTCTATTTATAGGCAAATAAGAGACCTTGGGTGAATGGTGATCGGGCGCACAAGTGGATTGCATTCCAATGAAGCCTCAGCTTGACTTGGGTGATCCAATATTCAAGCATTTTCAAATCTTATTTTTCTTCACATATTTACCCCTATTTTTTCTAAGTCATTTCCCTTTATCACTTTTTTTTGATGTGATGAAATAGAGTGTCAACAAGGTTCTTTTAGGTTTTTAGCAATTTTATGTTTTTCGGGTTTTATATATTTTTAGGTTTTTATTTTCTTCTTAGGGGTATTCACTATTTTTAGGTTTTTTATGTTTTTATATATTTATAGGGAATTTTGGGGTTTTTATGGTTTTTTATAATTTTTAGAATTTTTTGATGGATTTTAGGGTTTTTAGGGTTTTTAGAGTTTTTATAATTTTTCATATTTTTAGCGGGTTCATGTTTTTTAGGACTTTAAGGTTTTTTATAAGTTTTTAGTGTTTTTAGGTGTTTTATATTTTATGGAATTTTATGGGTTTTTTGGTATTTTTGGTATTTTGAGTAATTTTATGGTTTTTTTGGATTTTTATGGGTTTCTTTTCTTATATTTTTTAGTTTTTTATGGGTTCATGGTTTTGTAAAGGTTTTTAATATTTTTAGTGTTTTTAAAGGGAATTTATAGTTTTTATTGGTATTTAGGGTTTTCTTAGGGGTTTTAGGGTTTTAAGATGATTTATGTTTTCTTAGAAATTTTTAGACCTTTATGGTTTATAGGGTTTTACATATTTCTAGGGGTTTTTTGTGTTTTTAGGGTTTTTAGGACTTTTAGTGTCTTTTGGGTAATCTAGGGTTTTTATATGCTTTTAGGGTTTTATGGTTTTCTTAGGTTTATTCTGGTTTTTTATTGGTTTTTATGTTTTTATGGATTTTTGCTCCTTTTATTATTTTTATGGGTTTTTGGGGTTTTTGGTTTTTTAGAGTTTTTACAGTTTTTAGGGTTTTTTTGTTTTTTTTGGTTTTTAGGTTTATTTGAGTTTTTTAAAGATTTAAAGGATTTTTAGAGTTTTTTATGTTTATGGAGATGTAAATGGATTTTATAGTTTTTAGTTATTTTTAGGGTTTTTATTGGATTTAGGGTTTTAATGGTTGTAGGGGTTTTAGGGTTTTTAGGGATTTAGTGTTTTTAGGGTTTTTATAATTGTTAGGTTTTTATGGGTTTAATGTGTTTTTAGATTGTTATGACTTTTAGATATTTGTTTAGGTTATTTAGATATTTTTTTAGTTTTCAGGTTTTTTATGGATTTTTAGTATTTTTTGGTTTCTTAGCGGTTTTAGGGATTTTGAGGGGTTTTATGGTTTCTATGGTTTTTAGGGGTTTTATGGTTTTTGGGATTTTAGTTTTTATTTATTTTTTTGTCTTGTTTATATTTTTATATGTTTTAATAGTTTTTAGTTGTTAAAAGGTTTTTTATATTTTTAGTTGGGTTTTAGGGTTTTTGTCAATTTTTAGGGTCTTTAATGGTTTTTAGGGTTTTATGGTTATTTTGGGGTTTTAGAGGTTTCTGGGTCATTTATGGTTTTTATTAATTTTTAGTTTTTAGTGTTTTTATTTGTTTTTTGGTTTTCATGGTTTTCTTAAGGTTTTCTAGGGTTTTGAGATTTTTTATGTTTTTCCATATTTTTAGGGTTTTTCAGTTTTTAGGAATTTTGACTGTTTTAAGGGTTTTAGGGTTTTTAAGGGATTTAGTGTTTTTTTTTTGTTTTTATGGATTTTCAGTGATTTAGGTTTTTATAATTTTCTTATGATTTTTTAGATTTTTTTAGGGTTATTAGTGTTTTTATGTATTTTTTAGGCTTTTCATAAATTTTTAGTACTTTTAGAGAGTTTTAGGGGTTTTAGGTTTTTTGGGTTTTTATAGGTTTTTGGGGTTTTGTTGATTTTTTAGGGTTTTAATATTTTTAGAGTTTTTAATGATTTCAGGTGTCTAAATGGATTATAGAGTTTTAGTGATGTTGGGTGTTTATGGGTTTTTAGGATTTTCAAATGTTTTTAGGGGTTTTATGCGTTTTAGTGTTTTTAGGGTTCTTTGGGGTTTAATAATTGTTTTATCTTTTTAAGGGTTTTAAGTGTTTTTTATATTTTTAATATTTTCATAGTGTTTTTCATGGTTTTTATGGTTTTTATGTTATAATGTATTACTAGTGACTTTTAGTATTTTTATTTATTTTTATTTTTTTGGGATTTTGAGAGTTTTTATTGTTTTTAGTTTTTTAGTGTTATATGGATTTTAGAATCTTATAGGTTTTTAATTTTTAGTGTATTTATTTTTATGGTTTTCATTTTGTTTTTATTATTTTTTACGGTTTTTTAATTTTTTATGGATTTTTGGGGATTTTTGGATTTTTTTTGGGGTTTTAGGAATTTTTTAGGGGTTTAGTGTTTTTAGGTATTTTATTTTTTGGGGTTTTTATATTTTTTTGTGTTTTTAGGTTTTTAATGGTTTTTAGTGTTTTCCATGTTTCTAAGGGATTAATGGTTTTTTATAGTTTTTGTGTTTTTTAGGGTCTTTATGGGATTTTGGAATTTTTTCCCATGTTTTTAGGGTTTTTATAGTTTATAACATATTTAGGGTTTTATGGGTTTTAAGAATCTTCAAGTTCTTAAGTTTTTATTAAGGGTTTTTAGGTTTTTAGAGTTTTATTTAAAATTGTTGGAATTTTTAGGGCTTTTAGGATTTTTATATTTTATTAGGGGTTTTAGGGATATTGTGTGTTCTTAGGGTTTTGAGGCCTTTTAGGGTTTTATGGTTTTTTTGGGGGTTTTAGGGTATTTTTAAGATTTTTATGGTTTTTAATTTTTTTATAGTTTTTTATAATTTTTAAAGCTTTAAATGGTTTTTATATTTTTAGTGGTTTTTAGAGTTATTTTTTGGGTTTTTAGGGGCATTAAGGTTCTTAGGAGTTTTTATTGCACTTAAAGTATTTTCATGGTTTTTAAGGTTTTTATGTTTTTTGTATTTTGAGGGATTTTTTATGATTTGTATAGTTTTTTAGTGTTTTCGATAATTTTTAGGGTTTTAATGGTTTTTAGCATCTTTTAAGTTTTTAAGGGTTTTAAGTGTTTTTAGTTTTTTATTCTTTTCTTAGAGATTTTTAAGGTTTTTTATGGTTTATTAAATTTAGGTATTTTTAGTGATTTTTAAGTATTTAGGGTTTTAGGGTTTACGGATTTTGTAGTATTTTAGTATTTTTACGGTTATTATGGGTTTTATGGTTTTTTGTGTTTTTAGGGTTTTTTATTTTTTATCATTTTTAATGTTTTTCAGTGTTTTTAAAAATTTTTATGGTTTTTATGGGTTTTTAATGTTTTTATATTATTTTGGGTTTTTTTTGGGTTTTATGGACTTAATGGTATCTAAATGTTATTATGGTCTTTAGAGTTTTTAGCAGTTCATTGGGTTTTTTGAATTTTTAACGTTTTTAATGTTTTCTTAAGGGTGCTTATGGTTTTTTATTATTGGGTGAGTTTTAGTTCTTTATTAATATTTTTATGGGTTTTAGGGATTTGAGGGACTTTAATGGTTTTTCTGTTTTTTGGTATTTTTTTACGGTTTTTTGTGTTTTTAGGTTTTTAGGGGTTTTAAGTGTATATAGGTTATTATAGTTTTCTTAAGTTTCTTAGTTTTTTTGGGATGTTTTTCACTTTAGGTATTTTTATGTATTTTTTTATTATTTTTAGGGTATATATGGCTTTTAGGGTTCTTTGGGTTTTTAGGGAATTTATGGTTTTTTGTTTTTTAGAGGGGTCTTTTTAGTTTTTATGGCTTTTTAGATATTTTCACATTTTTTGGGGTTTAAATGGTTTTTATTTCTTTTAGTAATTCTTTTGTTTTTTATGGGTTTTTAGGGTTGTTAATGTTTTTTGGGGGTTTTTTGGTTTGTAGGGGTTTAGTGTATTTTTGGTGTGTAGGGGTTTTAGGTTTTTTAGATATTTAATTTTTTAATAGTGTGTTTTAATATTTTTAGTGATTTTAATATTTTAGGTATTTTTAGGGTTTTTTAGGTATTTTATAGGTTTTAATGCTTTTAGGGATTTTTAGTTATTTTTAGGTTTTTTGCGTTTCTTTCTTTTTAATGGGTTTTAAGTGTTGTAGTTTTTTGAGGCTTTGTTTTGTTTTTCATATTTTTTAGGATTTTTTACATTTTTGGAGATTTTTGGAGGTTTTTAGGATTTTTTTACCTTTGTTATGGATTTCAAGGTATTTTAGGGTTTTTATGTTTCTTTTTGTTTTTTTGGGTTTTTTAGGGTTTTTTCGAGTTTCTTAGGATTTTTATGGTTTTTAAGGTTTTTTAAAATTTAATGGGTTTAAAGGGTTTTTAGTTTTTTTAGTGGTTATTTAGCGTTTTATGTGACTTTATGGTTTTTTATTTTTTAGTTATTTTTATTGTTTTTAGGGTTTTTAGGATTTTTAGGGTTTATAACTTTTTTAATTTTTTTTATTTTAAGGGTATTTAGGCATTTAAGGTTTTCTTAGGTGTTTTTAGGTTTTTTACATTTTTTAGGATTTCATGGGTGTTTTTAAGATTTTCATCGTCTTTTTATGGATTTTGAGGGTTTTTAGGGGTTTTGGGTTTTAACATTTTTAGTTTTTTTTTTGGGTTTTCGAGGTTTTAAGTGTTTCTAGGTTTTAAGGTTTTATTAGTGTATTTCAATGTTTTATAGTTTCTTATGTTTTTAGGGGTTTTATGGTTTTTAGTATTTTTATTAAATTTTTGGGTTTTAGGGTTTTTTAGGGTTTCTGGGTTTTTATAGTTTTTAGGGATTTTAGTATTTTTTTCATTTTATGTTTTTAAGGGTATATTTTAATTTTTAATCATTTTTATGCGTCTAAATTATTTTTAGTGTTTAATGTTTTTAGGGTTTTTATGTTTTCTTAGGTTGTTTAAATGTTTAGGGGTTTTATGGTTTCATGGGTTTTTAGGTTTTTTAGGATTTTTCATAGTATTTATTATTTTTTAGGTTTTTAGTGGTATTAAGTGTATTTATGTTTTTAATGTTTTCCTATTGGTGTTTGGGGTTTTTATATTTTTTAGGTGTTTTAGATATTTTTTAGGAATTTTATGGTTTTTATGATTTTTAGTGATTTTGATTGTTTTTATGTTTTTAGGGTTTTTTGTGTTTTTTTATAATTTTTAGGCATTTAATGTGGTTTTTGGTTTTTAAGGTTTTCTTAGGGGTTTATTTGTGATTTTAGGGGTTTTTTATTTTTTTTAGGATTTTTAGGAATTTTAAAAATATTCATTTAGTTTTTTAGGGTTTTTAGGGTTTGTTGGGGGGTAGGGTTTTAATGTTTTTTATGATTTTTTGGGTTTTAGTGTTTTTTTAGTTTTATGGTTTAAGGTGTTCAAAGTTTTTTAATGTTTTTATGTGTTTAAATGGGTTTTAGTGTTTTTTGTGGGGTTTTAGGTGTTTTATGTTTTTTTTGGAGTTTTTAATATTTTAGGGGTTTTTATGGTTTTTATGGTTTTAGGGGAGTTTATGGTATTTTAAGGGTTTAGAATTTTTATGAATTTTATGGGTTTTATTTGATTTTAGGTTTTTAATTTTTTTCTTTGGTTTTTAATGGTCTTTTAAATTTTAGGAATCTTTACGGATTTTTTGGGTTTTTATGATTTTTAGAGTTTTTAGGTATTTTTAGAGTTGGTAGGATTTTATGATTTTTAGTGTTTCTTCAATTTTTTTTATGTTTTTAGGGGTTTTAAGTGTTTTTAGGATATAAATATTTTCTTAGGGGTTTTAGGGTTATTTATGTTTTTATGTATTTTTTATAATTTTTTAGTTTTTAGGGTTTTTAGGGTTTTATTGTGTTTTGGGGTTTTTATTGTTTATTTATGTTTCTAGGGTTTTATTATTTTTTTAGTGTTTTAATGGTATTTTGAGTTCTTTAATTTTTTTAGGGTTTTAAATGGTTTTTATAATTTTTAGGGTTTTATTGGTGTTTATGGTATCTTAAGGTTTTAGGGGTTTTAATGGTTTTAGGGGGTTTTATGTGTTTTAGCATTTTTTGGTTTTTAGGGGTTTTAAGGGTTTTTATGTTTTTAAGGTTTTTGAGGGATTTTTAGGGTTTTAGGGTTTTTTTATGTTTTTAGGGATTTTTTGGGATTTTTAGTATTTTTATTTATTTTAGGGTTTTTAGGGATCTTGTGGCTATTAGGGGTTTTATGGTTTTTTTTAGGATTTTTAGATTTTTTTTTGATTTTAGGGGTTTAAATTGTTTTAAGGATGTGAAGGTTTTCTTAGGGTTTTAGGGTATTCATATTTATTAGGTTTTTAGGTAGTTGAAGATATTTTTTATGAATTTTATTGATTTTTAGGGATTTTAGGGGTTTTAGGGGTTTTAAGGGGTTGTAGTGTTTTTAGGGGTTTTAGTTTTGTTGTGGTGTTTTAAAAATTTTGGTTTTTTTTTGTGTTTTTTAGGGTTTTTATTGGTTTTGAGACTTTTTATTAGTTTTTAGGTGTTTAAAGGGTTTTTAGAGTATTTAATGGTTTTTATGTTTTTTTATGGAGTTCTAGTTTTTTAATGTTTTTATGGGTTTTTAAGGTTTTAAGGTTTTTTGGGGTTCTATTCATTTTTTTAGGGTTTTGATGATTTTAAGGGTTTTTTTTGGTTTCTAATGGGTTCTTAGGGATTTTTTTGGTTTTTAGGGTTTTTTATGTTTTTAATAATTTTTACATCTTATTGGATTTCTTTTGTTTTTCGGGTTTTTAGTGATTTTGGGGTTTTTGGGGTTTTTAGGCTTTTAATGTTTTTTTTGGGATTTTATTAATTTTTTAATTTTTTAGGGTCTTTGAGATTTTTTAAATTTCTTTAACATGTTTATCAATTTAAAGGATTTTTTAGTTTTTATGGTCTTTATAGAGTTTAAGGTTTTTAAGGTTCTTAATGGGTTTATAGTTTTTATCGAGTTTAGGTTTTTTAAGGTTTTTAGTGGGTTTTATGGGTTTTAGGGGTCCTAAGGTCTTTTATATTATTTAGTGTTTTAATGTTTTTTTTGGTTTTAATTGCTTCTATGTTTTTAATTTATTTTAGGGTTTTTGGTGTTTTCTGGGTTTTTTTACGTTTTTAGGGATTTTTAGTTCTATTTTAGGTTTTTTATTTTTTTGGAGGGTTTTCGAAAATTGGAGTGTTTAGGGGTTTTAGGATTTTTAGGGTTTTATGTGCTTTTTAGGTTTTTAGGAGTTATTATAATTTTTAGGTTTTTCTTATGGTTTTTACGGTTTTTTTAATTTTATTGCGATTTTTTTTATTTTTATAGCTTTATGTCTTCTAGTGATTTTAAGGGGTTTTAAGGTTTGTAAGGTTGTTTTTTTTGAGTTTTAGGTTTCTTTTTCGATTTTTAGGAATTTAAATCTTTTTTATAGTGTTTACATTTTTACGGGTTTAAAGGGTTTTTATATTTTTTAGTGGGTTTTAGGGTATTTATGTGTTTTTATAGTTTTTATGTTTTTTAGTGGTATTTAAGGTTTTATGGGATTTTGAGAATTTTTAGGGTTTTTATTGTTTTTTAGGTTTTTATGCATTTTATGTTTTTTTAGGTCCATAATGTTTTCTTTGGGGTTTTCATGTTTTTAAGGGTTTTTTATGTTTTAATGTATTTTTAGTTTTTTATAGGATTTTTTTTGGTTTTTAGGGGTTTGGGGGATTTTGGTGGTTTTTAGGGATTTTTTGTGCATTAGGGGGTTCAGGGATTTTAGAAATATTTTGGTTTTCTAGGGTTTTAAGTTATTCTAGGTTCTATGTTTTTATTAGTGTTTTTCTATAATTTAAGTGTTTTTTACATTTTTAGGCATTTGTGGGATATTTAAGAGGTTTTGATGAATTTTAGGGTTTCTAGGTATTTTTTGGGGGTTTAGTGGATTTTTCAGTTTTTAGGGTTTTTATGCTTTCATTGTGCTTTTACAGTTTTTTGGATTTTTAAGGGTTTTATATTTTTTTTAATATTTTTAGAAGTTTAAAAGGGTGTTTCGAGTTTTTAGTGTTTTTAGGGTTTTTATGAGTTTTTTGGGTTTTAGTGGTTTTATGGATTTTAGGTTTTTTAGAGTTTTTAACATTTTTATTTTATTATGGTTTTTATGTGTTTTTAGTTTTTTTTCGTTTCATTGGGGTTTTCAAGTATTTTAGTATTATTACATTTTTTGGGATTTTAGAGATTTTTTATGATTTTTATGGGGTTTTAGGGTTTTAGGGAATGTTTTTATTTTTATTGATATTTAGGAGTTTAGGGTTTTTATAGTTTCTTAGGTTTTTAGGGGTTTTAAGTGTTTTTTGGGTTTTAAGGGCTTCATTTGGTTTTCAGGTTTTTAACGGTGTCTTACATTTATAGAGATTTTTATGGATTTTAAGGATTTTCATATTTTTTTATCATTTTTAGGGGTTTTGAAAGGTTTTATGATTTTTTAATGTTTTATTATTTTATTTCATTTTTTATATATTTTTTAGATTTTTAGTGTTTTCATAGGTTTAAGAGTTTTCAACATTTTTGTGGTTTAAATTTTCTTAGGATTTTTAGTGGGTCTTTAGTTTTTTATGGGTCTTTATGGGTTTTACAATTTTTAGAGGTTTATATCGTTATGAGGTGTTTTAGGGGTTTTTGCGATTTTTAGTGTTTTCTATGTTTTTAGTGGTTTTAAGCATTTTATGTTTTTAATATTTTCTTTGGGGTTTTCAAGGTTTTTAATTTCATTTAGATTCTAGTGATTTTTAGTGATTTTTATGTATTTTAAGGTTTTTGCATAATTTTGAAGCTTTTATATTTTTTATTTTATTGTAATTTGTTTTTCATTTTTTTGGTGTTTAGTGGTTTAATTTTTTATTAGATTATTAAGGTTTTATTAGTGTTTTTCCACGTTTTTGGGGTTTTTATGGTTTTTAGAGTTTTTGTAAGTTTTTAAGGGCTTAAATGGATTCTATTTTCTTAGTGGGTTTTTAGTATTTTTTAGGATTTATGTGTTTTTATGTTTTTAGGGTTTTTTATTTTGTTTATTTTTTAAGCGTTTTAATAGTTTTATGGTTTTTAAGGGTTTCATATATTTTTTAGGTTCTTAGGGGTTTTTATGTCTCCAGGGATGTTTAAGGGTTTTTTATGATTTTTATTGTTTTTAGGGATTTAGGTATTTTGAGGGTTTTTAGGTTTTTTTCAGGGTTTTAGTGGATCTAGGATTTTTTTTTCAATTTTACGCTTTTTAGTGGTTTTAATTGATTTAGATTTTTAGGATTTTCTTATTGTCTTTTAGGGTTTTAAGGTTTTATATATTTTTACGGGGAATTTTTAGGATTTTTATGGTTATTTAGAGTTTCTAGGGTATTGAGGGTGTTTGGGTTTTTTTGGTTTTTATGGTATTCTTGGTGTTTTAGGGGTTTTTTTATATTTTCAAAGTTTTATGGGTTTTTAGTGTTTTTAAGAATTTTTAAGGGTTTAAAGGGGTTTTAGGTTTTTTAGTGGGTTTATGGCTTTTATTATTTTCAGGTTTTTAAGTTGTTTTGGGGTTTTATGGTTTTTATGGTTTTAGTGATTTTTGGGTTTATATGGGGTTTTATTTTAAAATAAATAATTAAGGCTTTCTTAGGCTATTTCAAGGTTTTTAGGTTTTTTATATTATAAGTAATTTTTTAAATTTTTTAGTATTTTTATGTGTTTTTAGGATTTTTCAAGATTTTGGGGGGGGGGGGTTTAGTGTTTTCGGGTTTTTATTTGTTTAGGTTAATTGTAGAGTTTTAGTGTTTTTTGGGTTTTAGGTTTTTATTTTGTTTTTCGTCTTATTTATGATATTTAACATTTTTAGGTATTTTTGGGGTTTTTAGGATATTTTGGAAAATTAGGGTTTTTAGGGTTTTAGGGTTTTTAGGATTTTTATGTTTTTTGGAGTTTTTAGTGGTGTTTTGTGTTTTGTAGGGCTTTTATGATTTTTAGAGTTTTTAAAATTTTAGGGTTTTAATGGTTTATTATTGCTTTTTTGAGTTTTAGGGGTTTTAGGTATTTTTATGTTTTAGGGTTTTCTTTGGGATTTTTAGGTTTTTTACATTTTTTTGGATTTTTGTGGATATTTTAGGATATTTTTTATTTTTTATAATTTTTTGAGATTTGGGGGGGGGGGGTGGGTGGGGGTTAGGTATTTTGGGGTTTTAGATTTTTTTTGGTTTTTAAGGGGTTTAAGTGTTTTAGGTTTTAAGGTTTTGATAAGTATTTTTAGTACTATTATTGTTTTTTCTATTTTAAGATATTTATTGTTGTTTTTAGGATTTTTTTGGGGTTTTAGGGTTTTTAGGATTTTTATGGTTCTTGGGGATTTTTTTATTTTATTGATAATTTTAGGGTTTTAAAGGTTTTTATAGTTTTTTAAAATTTTTGTGTTTTCAAAGGGTTTTTAGATTTTTTTGTGTTTTTAGGGTTTTAATGTATTTAGGTATATTTATGGTTTTTAGGGGTTTTTTTATGTTTTTAAATTTTTTAAATTTTTAGTGTTTTTATGTTTTTTTGGGTTTTTAGCGTTTTTAGGGGTTTTAAGTGTTTTTAGGTTTTTTTGAGTTTTAGGGTTTTTTGTGTTTCTAGGGTTTTTATGAGTTTTTATTGTGTTTAATGTTTTTTAGAGTTTTGTAACGTTTTTAGGGGTTTGGAGCATTTTTAAAATTTTTAGGGGTTTTTTAAGGAGTTCATGGGTTTCTATTGTTTTTTATGGTTTTATGGGTTTTTTTGGTTTTTTTTGGTTTGTAGGGTTTTTTAATATTTTTATGGTTTTCAATGGTTTTAGGATTTTAGGGGTTTTAAGTGTTTTTAGGTTTTTATGGTTTTCTTAGGATTTTTAGGTAATCTTATGTTTCAGGTATTTTTAGGTCATTTTAGGAATTTCATGGTTTTTAGGGTTTTGGGGGGTTGTAGCGATTTTTAGGGGGTTTTAAGCAATTTGAGAATTTTCATTGTTTCTATTTTTTTGGGTTTTTATGGATTTTTCAGTATTTTGGGTTTTTAAATATTTTTTTAGTTTTTTTTAAAAAAAATAGCGGTTTAAAATATTATTGTTTTTTGTTGGTTTTTAGGGTTTTTATGGGTTTTAGGGTTTTATAAGGTGTTTAGGGGTATTATGTTTTTAATGTTTTTAGGGGTTTTATGGTTTTATGGTTTTTAGTGTTTTTTTCATTTTTTGTTTTTAGGGGTTTTAATTAATTTTTTGTTTTTAAGGTTTTCCTAGGGTTTTTTATAGTTTTAGGGTTTTATACATTTTTAGTGATTTTTTGTGTTTTTAGTATTTTCATGGTTTCTATGGTTTTATTGAAATTTAGGATTTTTGGATGTTTTGGATTTTTTAGGGTTTTTAGTGTTTTTAGGTTCATAGTGGTTTGAAGTGTTTTTATGTTTCCATGTTTTTCTTAGGTTTTTTAGGGTTTGTGGTGGGTTTTCTATTTTGAAGGATTTGTTTGGATTTTTTAGGATTTTTCTAGGTTTTTAGGGTTTTTGAGTTTTTTGGGTTTTTGGGGGTTTTATTGTTTTTTGTAGTATGTATTGATTTTTTATAGTTTTTATGGATTTTTGGTGGTTTCATGGTTTGTAGGGTTTTTGTGGTTGTAGGGGTTTTTTAATGGTGATTTGGGTCTTCTTACGGATTAAACCATTTTTTAGGTTTTTTGGGCATTTTAAGTGTTTTGGAGATTTTTGTATAATTTTAGGGGGTTTAATGTTTTTAGTTTTTTATCGTTTTTGAGGGTTTCTCTGTGTTTTTAGGGGATTTTATGTTTTTAGGAATTTTAATGGATATTTTTTGATTTTTATGGGTTTTAGGATTCTAAGGATTTTAAGGGGTTTTATGGTTTTATTTGGTTTTTAGGGTTTATAGGGGTTTTATTCCTTTTTTTTAGTATTTTTTGAATTATTAGGGTTTTAAGGATTTTAGACATTTTTAATGTCTTAAGGGGATTAAAGGGTTTTTATATTTTTAATGTTTTTAGAGTTTTATGGGTTTTTAGGGTTTTTTTAAGGTTTTTACCAGTTCCTATAGTTTTTGGGTTTTAAGAGTTTTTAGGGTAATTTTTTTTCATTTTTTTTGTGGTTTTAAGTGTTTTTAGGTTTTTTAGCTCTTCTTAGCGGTTTTTCGGGTTTTCTAGGATTTTTATGGTTTTTGGATTTTTTTGGGTTTTTTATTTTTATAATTTATTGGTATTTTAAGGGTTTTAGTTTTTTTAGAGTTTTAGGGTTTTTATTGTCTTGTTGGGGGGTTTTTGGGGTTTTCTACATTTCTTAGGGTTTTTAATGTTTTTAGAGTTTTTTAATAGTTTTAGTGGTTTTATCAATTTTTAGTATTTTTGTTGGGATTTTAGAGATTTATGTGATTATAGGGATTTTTGTGGTTTTATATGTTTTTATGGTATTTAGGGTCTCTCAAGTTTTAGGGTCATTTAGGGTTTTAGGGTTTTTAGCATTTTTTGTTTTTTTGGGGTTTTAAGTTCTTTTAGGTTTGAAGGTTTACTTAGTGGTTTTCAGGGTTTTTAGGTTGTTTTTCTTTTTTATGGACAATTAGATCTTTTTTATGGGTCTTTTGTTTTTTTTGGTTTTAAGTAATTTTGATTGTTTTGGCATTTCTTAGAGTTTTTAGGGGTTTTAATTAATTTTAGGTTTTTATAGTTTTATGGGATATTTCAAGGTTTTTATTGTTTTATTATGTCTTTATGGATTTTTATATTTATTTATTATTTTTCTAGTTTTTAGGTATTTTGGCATTTAGAGTGTTTTGATTCGTTTTTATGTGTTTTGGTTTTTTTATTGTTTTTAAGGGTTTTATGTTTTTTTTTGAATTTTTTAAGGGTTTTTTTTGTTTTTTATAGTTTTTTAAATTTTAAGGGTTAAAGTATTTTTATATTTGCCAGTAGTTTTTTGTGGGTTTTATTGGATTTTAGGGTATTCTGATGTTTTTATTGGGTTTTATATGTTTTCTGTTTTTTCTGGTTGTTTAGGGTTCCTAGTATTTTTTAGTTTTTGGGGATTATAAGTTTATTTAGGTTTTTAACATTTTCTTAGGGTTTTCAGGATTTTCTGAGTTTTTTTTATGTATTTAGGTATTTTTCGTTTTTTATGATATTTAAGGCTTTTATGGTTTTTTTGGATTTTGAGAGTTGTAGGGTTTTCTTGTTTTTATTATTTTTGGGGGTTTTATGGTTTTTTTATTTTTTAGGGTTTTTATAGTTTGTTAACATTTTTAGAGGTTTAATTGGTTTTTATATTTTTTTAGTGTAGTTTTATGGTTTTATAGGTTTTTTGGTATTTATTGTTTTTAGGGAATTTATGTTTTTTAGGATATTTAGAATTTTTAAGGGTTGTAGTGGTTTTATCAGTTTTTAGCTTTTATTATTTTCTTTGGGGTTTTCAGGGGTTTTAGGATTTTTAGGTATTTAGTAATTTTAGGGATTTTTTTGGTTTTTTTGATAGTTTTTTTGGGTTTTAGGGATTTGGTGGTTTTATTATTTTTTATCTTTTTAGGGGGTTTTTCTTTTTTTAGGTTTTTTGTGGTTTTATGTGTTTTAGGTTTTCATTTTGTTTTTAATGTTTTTTATGTTTTTAGGAATTGTTAAGGATTGTTTAGGTTTTTTACTCATTTTAGGTAGTTTAGGGATTTTGAGGGGTTTAGGGGTTTTAGGATCTTAGGTTTTTTGTGGTTATTTGGGTCTTTATGAATTGTTGAGTTTTGTAGGGTTTTAAGATTTTTAGAGTTTTTATCATTTTATGGGTTTAATGGGTTTTTATAGTTTTTATTGGCGGTTTAAGGGGTTTTATGGGTTTTTAGTGTTTTAAAGTTTTTATGTTGTTTTTCTAGGTTTTAGGGGTCTTTATGGGTTTTAGAGTATTTAGGTGTTTTTAGAATTTTTTATTTTTTTATGGGTTTTAAGTGTTTTAATTTTTTTTAAGGTTTTATTTGGATTTTTCATGGGTTTTTTTGGGGTTTTTTAGATTTTATGGTTCAGAGGGTTTTTAAGGTCTTTTAGGGATTTAGGATTATTGGGGTTTTTAGGGTATTTAGTGTTTTTAATGTTTTTACATTCTTATGGGATTTTAGTGTTTTTAGGTTTTAAATGTTTTCTTAGGGTTCTATAGTGCTCTTAGGATTTTATTGTTTTTAGGGTTTTTAGGGGTTTTTAAAATTTTATGTTTTTTAGGGTTTTAGGATTTTTTAGGAATTTTAGGGTTTCTTATGTTTTTTTAGTTTTTTATGGGTTTTAGCATTTTTTACGTTCTTAAGGGCTTAATTGTTTTATGTTTTTAATATTTTTCTTGGGTTTTTCATGGTTTCTAGGTTTTTTAAAATTTTTAGGTATTTTTATGTGATTTTTAGACTTTTAGGGGTTTTTATGGTTTTAGGTAATTTTTACTATTTTTATAGTTTTTTGGGTTTTTAGGTTTTTTTTGAGTTTTTAAGGAATTTAATGTTTTTTTATTTTTTTGTTTTAAAGGCTTTTTTATATTTTTTTGGGTTTTTAGGTTTTAAAGGGTTTATTATGTTTTTCAGGGGTTTATGGTTATAGGGTTATTTAGTATTTTTTTGTTCATTTAGGGTTTTTATGGTTTTTAGATTTTTCGAGTTTTTTAGGGGCTATAAGTGTTTTTATGTGTTTTTGGGTTTTCATAGGGTTTTTAGGGTTCTTAAGGTTATTAAAATTTTTAGGGATTTTATGGAATTTTTAGGATTTTTATTGTTCTTAGGTCTGTTAGGGATATGAGTGTTTTCTAGGGGTTTTGGGTTTTTTTAGTCTTTAGAGAGTTTTTTAGGTTTTTAGGGGTTTTAACTGATTTTAGGTTTTTAATGTTTTCATAGGATATTTCTTGTTTTTTACGGACTTTAACTTTTTTATGTATTTTGGGTATTTTTACAATTTTTATGGTTTTTAGGGTTTTTAGGGACTTTGTGTGTTTTTAATGGTTTTCAATGTTTTGTAAGGTGTTTATGATTTTTTAGTATTTTTAGTTTCTTGAGTTCTTTAGGGTTTTGACGTTTTTTTTGGGGATTTTAATGTTTTTAGTAGTTTAAAGGCTTTTTGTTTATTTTTTTTGTGTTTTTTAGGGCTTTTAGGGTTTTTTAGCCTTTTTATATTTTTTAGCTTTATAGGGGTTCTACGTGTTTTTAGGTTTTTATAGTTTTTAAGGGTTTTTAGGTTTTTTTGTTTTAGGTATTTTTAGGTATTTTTTTGGTATTTTTAAGGATTTATATGTCTTTTTAGGGTTTTAGGGTTTTTGAGGGTTCATATTTGGTTTTAAGGGTATTTTTATGGGTTTTTTTACTTTTTGGATTTAAAAGGATTTTTAGTGTTTTTTTGAAATTTTGAGCGATTTGAAGGGATTTTAGTGTTTTTATAGATTTTTATGGTTTTTAAGGGGTTTTAGTGTTTTTTAGTGTTTTATTTATTTTTAGAGTTTTAGTGATTTTTTTATGTTTTTAGGGTTTTTATCATTTTTTAGGTTTCTTTGAAATTTTATGTATTTTTAGGATTTTAATGTTTTCTTAGGGGGGTTCTTAGTGTTTTTTATTTTTTTAAGGACTTTTAAGGATTTTTTTGGATTTTTATTATTTTTAGAATTTTTAGGGATTTTTTATATTTTTAGGGGTTTTAGAGAAAATAGGGTTTTTGGGTTTGTAGCATTTTTTTATTTTTGAGGTGTTCTAATTGTTTTTTATATTTTTGATATTTTATTTGGGTTTTTGAGGGTTTTAGGGTTTTTTCCTTTTTAAATATTTTTAGGGATTTTTAAACATTTTTTTTGAATTTTAGAGTTTTAGGGATTTTGATGGTTTTGTGGGTTTTTAGAGTTTTAAATGTTTTTACCCATTTTTTGATTTTTTGAGTTTTTCTGGGTTTTCAAGGTTTTTTAGAGTTTTTAAAATTTTTCTGTGTTTGAAGTGATTTTAGAGTCTTTAGTGGTTTTTAGGGGTTTTATAGGTCATTATGGGTTTAAAGATTTTTAGAGGTTCTTATTGAATTAAGGGGGTTTTGGATTCTTTTTATTTTTTATAAATTTTTGGATATTTTTTTAGGATTAGGGGTTTTTAGGGTTCTGAGGGTTTTTGAGCATTTTTAATTCTTTTCTTTGTTTTTATGGTTTTTTTCTTATTTGGCGGTTTTATTTTTTTTTTATAATTTTAAAAAAAAATTGGGGTCTAAAGGGTTTTTAGAGTTTTAGTGTGTTTTTAGGGGGTTTTAATGGTTATAGGTTTTTTAAGGTATTTAGGGGTTTTTATGGTTTTTAGGGATTTTTATGGCCATTTTGGATTTTAGGGTTTTAACTTTTTTGGGGTTTTGGGGGTTCACAGTGTTTTTAGGTTTTTCTAGTTTTTGGGGCGGTTATCATTGTTTTTAGGGGTTTTTTAATTTTTATTTATTTTTAAGACTTTTTTTGGATTTTTATTATTTTTAGGGTTTTTGGGATTTTTTCGGTTTTAAGGATTTTATGGTTTTAACGGTTCTTAGGGTTGTACGAGGATTTTTAGGGTTTTAGATATTTTTTTGTTTTTTAGATTTTTGAAGTTTTTTTGGTTTTTTATAGTTTTATTAGGATTTTTAGGGTTTTTCCTATTTTTTTGGATTTTAGGGATTTTTTGGAATTTTATGGGTTTTTTATTTTAAGGAATTATTACGAATATTTATGGGTTTCAAGGGGATTTGGTGGAGTTTTTTTGGTTTCTTAGTTTTGTAGAGGTTTTCAAATTATTTATATTTTTGTAAACATTTTTAAATGTTTAACAATTTCTTGTAGTTTTTAGAGGTTTTTAGCTTTTCTATCAATTTTTAGGGTTTTTAAAATATTTTGAGGTTCTAATGGTTTTTGGGTTTTTTTAGGGTTTTTATGGTTTTTAGTGTTTTTTTTGGTTTTTGATGTTTTTACTATTTTCAGGTTTTTATGGTTCTCTATTGTTTTCATGGGTTTTATGGTTTTTCATGTTTTTATGGGTTTTAGGGATTTTTAAGTAATTTTATGGTTTTTTAAGGTTTTATGAATTTTGAGGATTTTAAGGGATTTTTAGGGTTTTAGTGCATTTTAGGTTTTTAAGGGTTTTAATTGTTTTTAGGGTTTTATGGTTTTCTTGTTGTTTTTTAAGGTTTCAATGGTTTTTTAATTATTTACGGATTTTTTGGCATTTTTGAAAATTTTTATGATTTTTAGGGTTTTTAGGGGTTTTAGGGGTATTATAGTTTTGTGGGATTTTTGGAATTTTTTGTTTTTGTGTTTTTTATGGTTGTTAATGTTTTTTAAAATTTTGGGGGATTTATGGGTTTTATAGATTTTATTGGGTTGGGGGTTTTATGTGTTTTAAGTTTTTTTATGGTTTATGGGTTTTAGGATTTTTAGGGTGTTTTTGTTTTTTTGGTTTTTTAGAATATTTAGGTTTTCAGAGGTTTTAAGTGTTTTAAGGTTTTAAGGGTTTTATTATGTTTTTTGGTGTTTTAGGGTTTTTTATTTTTTTTAGGGTTTTAGGTATTTTATAGGATTTTAATGGCTTTTTACGGTTTCTAGGGATTATGAGGGTTTTTAGGGTTTTAGGATTTTTTGGGATTTCATCATTTTTACTTTTTTATAGGTATTAGAATTTTTTAGGTATTCATGGTTTTCTTTTGGCTTTATGGGTTTTTATGTTTTTTGGGATTTTACGAATTTCTTTGATTTTTATGGATTTTTAGGGAGTTTAGGGACTTTAAGGGTTTGAATGATTTTTAGGGTATTTACGTTTTTTGGATTTTTAGGGTTTTTTTTATTTTTGGGGGTTTAAAGGTTTTTTATAGTATTTATCTTTTTTAGTGGTTGTTTTAGATCGGTTTTGAAACGCCCAATGATTCTGTATCCAATAATACCTGGACCTGCTTTCCAAAGGCATGCGTTTTCTAGGTGGTTTGACCAGCGATGCTTAAGAACTCACATTGGTCGAGAGGATGGGAATTCGGGCACATCGCACCCTTTTGGGGAGAATTATTGCCTATTCTGGGACTCTATTATATATTTAAGATGTATTCATATGTTCACGAATCTTTGGTTTATACCCAAGCATAGTATCCAAGGATTACTCCTGGTTGGAAATGGTCAGATGGATGAAGGGGTTTGGAATCATTTAGGCCTGATTTTTATCATCCCTCGTTGGATTAATGACCCCAAGGAGTCTGGACTCACTGAGGTGGCACTAGTTTAAAGCCTCATAACTGGGCGCTCTAGAATTTATTGTCATCCAGGGGCGACAGATAACGACTTGGGTGTCTGGATTGAACCCGTGATATTGGTTTCCTATGTATCCTCATGCGAGGAATCAGAATCCACGTAGTTCGGTTTGGTATGGGTCTTACACTCTAGGACGCACAAGGTTAGTGCAGTGAACTGATGTGAAGATAGTCGGATCAACCGGTTGTTGGGCTTGAAACTCGGGGAGGCTTCCTACATACCCTACCTAGGTGACAGGGATCAAAGTCCATGTAGTTCGAAGGGGGATGGGGCTTACACTCTGAGGAGGCCTATGGTGTAGATTGGGGCTTACTCTCTAAGGAGGCCCATAATAGGATGTCATGGTTGATTCCTAATCTAAGCCCACGTGAGTCATGCTCGGTGAGAGAAACAAGAGGTAGCAGAGACCAGACGATCACATCGCAAAAGGTGCGTCCCTAGGAAGGGGAGTGGGGCTTACGCATGGAGCGGCCCAAAAAGTCAGGGCTTACTATAAAGTGGATGCCCATGGTGACAAAGCGCAGTGGGAGAGGAACTTGAACCCAAAGAAGGACAGAGCAGCACCCTTCCCACCCTATGCCCTTCTTTGGCCATGGCCGTGAGTAAGTATGGAGGTGCATGGGGGCTTCCTTCTGATGGGTAGCCCACCACGCCCTGGGGAGGGGAGAAGTGCCCCAGTCCTAACAAGTGGAGGGGCAGAAAGGGGACTCCCAGGCTCGGACTCTGTATTATTGTGTGAATGTGAACCCAGGAACGCTTTGGGAATCTGCTCAAGGGCCAGAGAAACCCCTTCTCCCTCGCATACCTTGGGTATGTGAACTCAAAACGGCACGCTGATTCACCTGAAGGTTACATCACATGGGTCTTGTCGATCTGGTGGAGGCCTCGGATCGGGGCTGATAAATGGGCCACTGAGGGGGTTGCGGAGGATCAGGCCGGATTGGAAGGATTTTATCTAGCTCGGGGAATGGGAACTCCGAAGGATCTGGCGGGCCACACAGGTGTATGAGTGGTGGTGCCCTTTGCGTAGGGTGGTGCTACGCGGCTGGAGAATCCATCCGCTAACCAGGGTGGTCCACAGAATGGTGGGAATCCCGAAAACTAGGGTGGTTCGCGGCTTCGAGTTCGGCCCGCGTACCAGGTTGGTACACGGAGGGGCCCACACGAGTAGAGGCGGCCAGGGGCGATGCTGGTTGGGGGTTCGTCGGTTGGGAATTCACCCGCGCAGGATAGTGTTGTGTAGTGCGACGGATCGGAAAAGGGGCATAAACGCCCTGGTCTGCGGGGGGTGCATCCGCGGAGGGGTCATGGTTCACAGTCTTATTTTCTTTTTCATTTTAAGTTTGCGGTTCACCAATTTGTTATGTGTTTTCAGTTCCTTATAAATTCGCTTCTAGCTTCATACCTGTTATGGTTCGCGAACTGGAACTTCGCTGTTTGCAAAATCCTAAGCTCCTTCCTTCGAAATCCTTCCACCAGAATCTTATCGATCTCCCTCAATTCCCCCCTTTCCCCCTCCCCCTCGATCTCCTTTTATAGAGTGGGGAAAGACATGTATATGTATCCATGCCACAACTTTTGCAGAGGCCCATGATCAGAAACCCAGTTTACGAATGACTTGGTCAATCCAAAACTCGCGGGGGCATTGAACCTCCCCCCCCCCCGCACGTACCAGACTAGTTTGGGGAGTGATTCGCGGTCGCACAGGGTTTCACCTCCATTCCCCGAACGACAGTGGATGCAGCCTAGGATGGTCGACACAGTCTGCAGTTGGGGCGGTTCATGATGGTGGATCGGCTTGGTGCCAATCCTGCGTCGTGCCCGCGAAGGATCACTGCCTCCGTTCTTCAAACGACAGCGGTCCGCGGAGGGGGTGCTTCGTGGAACTGGTTGGGTACCATTATCATTGGACCGGTTTGAAAACCGGTTTGGCTTGTGCTGTCCTTTGAGTATTCTCCACACTTTTCCCCAGTTTTTTTGGGGGAAATTGGGTAGAATCTCCCTTGTATTAAAGGGGATTCTCATTCTCTTTTGCAGATTTTTCAGGACCCTACAAATGCCCCCATAGGAATGGGGTCTGATTGAAACAAAGAGGAGGCCATTCCGATGTAGAGTGGTCCTGAAAATCGCTGGACAATGCTCTAATTTTTTCCTGAGCCAAGGGACTCAGCGAGCACATTTTGACTTTTGTGAGGATTTTGTACAAAAACCCTACAAACATTTTTTCTTTTCTTTTAATACCCTAATTATGCTTGGGCCCATTTGGTGTGGACCTAGTGGGTATGGCCCGACTTTTTCTTAGGTCTCCCTTTTCGGGTTTTCGGCCTAACGGGCTTTGCGCCTCTTTTTGTTTTTGTGATCGGTTTAAAGTACCGCTGACAATACTATCATTACTAATGTTTTAGGTCGAACTTCTTTGACCAGTCATGGTGGGGCAAGGGCCCCAATAATTTTTGGTTGATTAAAAGAAGTCCTGATATCCTTCAGATGCATGTAGGGGGAGTATGTTTAGATTTGAATGACATGCAGGGCATGTATCAATGCATGGGAGTTGTATTGGCATGCAGAGGTAGGATGAGCATCGCCTAAGGAAATCTTACCTTTGGTAGACGGGCCAGGGGTGATTAATATGAAGATCCACTGAGGTCATGGTATGCATTGTCATGCAAAGGTTCCCTTAAGTCAATGACTCTCCATTTCTGATGTCTGAGGGATTTCATGGATGTCGAGCTTATGGAAACCACCATGGGTGGCTAGGAGAATTATGAAAACCACCATGGGTGGCTCGAAAACAGTGTGTGTCATCTGAAAGGGTTTTAGAACATCTGTATTAATCAAGAGTGTGGAAGAAAGTCCCCGGTCCTACGCACTTATCTAGCGTAAAGGATGGTTGGGGCTTGGCACAGTTTAAAGTCATACTGCTATGACATTATCCATAATGGAAAAACTTCTCTTGATTCTTGGTAATCTCATCAGATATGTTCCACCATATTTTGGTAGGGTCATAAAAGAGGCTGGTAAACTGTATCTCAGAGGGTTTCTGAATCCTGGGATGGACATGGGGGCTCAGGGGCCAAGAGGCGTACAGAGAGAAGCATGACCCAAGGAAATATTGCCTTTGGTAGAAGAGCCAGGGGAAATCAATATGCAGAGCCACTGAGGGCATGGTATGAATAGTCATGCAAATATGTCCTTAGGTCAATGATTGCATTATTCCGATAGCGGGGAAACATCAAGGATGTTTGAGATTCAGGACCACCAAGGGTGGTTTATGAGGGTTCGGATTTTTCTGAGTACAGAGTATGGTTTATGAGGAGTAGATGCCTGGATAAGGGATAAACATCTGGGAAAATTTTCCCAAGAACGGGTGAATTCATCACTTCTCACACTGGTGTGAGATGGAGATTTGTTTAGGTCTAACCTATGAACTGAAGGATATAGAAATGCATTTGTTCCTTACTGAACCCATGACAGGTTTGACCATGCAGTTTAATGTCATACAGTAAGGACGTCAAGCATTATTAAAGGATGTTGTGTAGTTTAACTTCATGAAGTGAGGATGGGGGGACAGTTTTTCTGATGTTTTGCAGTTTTAATGTCGTTCAATGAGGACATGGGTCATTTTAAATTATGTGCAGTTTAACGTCATATGGTAAGGACGGGAAGAAATTTTGGAGATTTTGTGCAATTTAACGCCATGCAGTGAGGAAAGGGGAGAATTTTTAAATCCGTAAACACGCTTACAATTTGATTCATTTCTCTGGATGATTAATACTAGGTCTTTTTAGTTTCTCTCTAAGCGAAAAAGACATGTTCTGTGCAGTTTTAACCTTCATGTGGTAAGGAAGTAGTTTCAAAGGATGCTCATGATCAGAATGTAATTGGGCTTGAACATCTCGTCATGCCCAAGATGTGGAGAGGGTTGGATTGGTGTAAATCATGGTACCAGGGTTTCTTGGATCAGGAAAATGATATGGGACCTCTGAGGCCGGTAAGCGTACAGAGCTAGGAAGTGTACCGCCCGAGGAAATCTTGCCTTTGGTAGACAGGTCAGGGGCCATCAATATCCAGAGCCGTTGAGGGCATGGTATGCATAGTCATGAAAAGGTTTCCATGGGTAGATAAAATTCCACTTCCGATGGCTGTGAATGTTTATGAGGATCCATGATTTTCTGGGCCACGAAGTCTATCATTTGGTAAGAAAATATCTGGGCATGTCGGGCATATTCGGCCCTGGTTGCTATTAAAGCTTAGAGAGCACCCTGCGCTAATTTACCTTGTTGGTAGGGGTGTACCTTCACTCTTTGCAGTTTAACGTCGTGAGGTAAGGATTAAGTACTCCTATTTTAGCGGTCATAGAGCTCGGGCCAATGGGGTGACTATTTATGTAGTCACTCGAAGGATAACTGGGTTAACATGCTCAAATATACTCTGAACAGGGCGGGGGATGAAGGTTGTAAACCATAAGTCTGAGATTTCCCGGATCAGGAGATGTGGTGTGGGGGATCTGAGGCCAGTAAGCGTACGGAGCTAGGAAGAGTACCACCCGAGGAAATCTTGCCTTTGGTAGATGGGCCAGAGGATATCAATATATAGAGCTGTTGAGGGCGTGGTATGCATAGTCATGCAAAGGTGTCCACGGGTCGATGACTTTCCACTTCCGATGGCCATGAATGATTAGGAAAATCCAAGAATTCTCACAGTACAGAGTTCGGCATGCGGTGATAATGGGGTCCGAACGTACAAGAAACATCTTCACTAAAATTGTCTTTTGAGTCAAAGTAGCCTATCCCTGGATTGATGTTCGTAGATGCAGGTCGTCATGTGAACCACGGGTGGATACATAGGCTAACCGGGTAGGGGTACCCTGGAAACATTTGGATGTGAAAAGGGGGACGAACTTTTAAACCACTGCGCCATAAACTTTTGGATCAGGAGATATGATATGGGGGCTCTAAGGCCGGTAAGTGTACGGAGCTAGGAAGAGTATCTCCTGAGGAAATCTTTCCTTTTTAGACGGGCCAGTGGCTATCAATATACAGAGCCGGTGAGGGCATGGTATGAATAGTCATATAAAGGTGTCCACGGGTTGATAACTTTACACATCCGATGGCCATGAATGGTTATGAAGATCCGCCATTATCCGGGTCGTGGAGTCTGATGTACGGAGAGGATGTATCCATATGCACAAGGAGTATTGTGGTCATGTTTTGCCATATATCTTGGGTGGGTCATGACGAATTCCATGCAGTTTAACGTCGTGGGGTGAGGACAAAGTCCGTGCAGTTTAACATCATGTAGTGAGGACAAAATCCGTGTAGTTTAACGTCATGTGGTGAGGATGAAGTCCGTGAAGTTTAACATCGTGCGGTGAAGAAGAGGGATATATATGTCTATGTTTAATTTTATCAGTGCCTGGGTTAGGAGATAATATATCGGCATCGCTACGTATCCCATGAGGGAAGGAATCAAGCCACACGTAGTTCTTTTTGGAGTATACCCCATGCAGGTCTGGTCCTTACATGGGGGGAAGGGGGTATATTTTTTTTATCCTTATCCATGTATTTTAACATCATGCAGCATTGATGATGAACACACCCCGTGCAGGTCTGGTCTGTACATGGGGGAAAATGGCATTTTTTTTAATCTTCATTCGGGGGTGGTTAGGCCAGGATGGGGGATCCTGGCATCGCTATGTATCCTGTGAGGGCAGGAATCAAACCGTACGTAGTTATTTGAATTAAATACACCCCGTGCAGGGCTGGACCGTACACGGGGGAAGATGGAACTTTTGATCTTTCTTATCTGTGCAGTTTAACATCGTCCAGTAAGGATGAAGTCCGTGCAGTTTTAACGTCGTGTGGTGAGGATGAAAAATACACCCCGTGCAGATCTGGTCCGTACACGGGGGTAGATGGTCCAGGATGGGGGATCCTGGCGTCACTACGTATCCTACAAGGGTAGGAACCAAGACGTACGTAGTTCTTTTTAGAGTACACCTCGTGCAGGTCTGATCCATACATGGGGGGAGAGGACATTTTTAATCCTTCTTTTCCCTGCAGTTTAACTTTGTGTTGTAAGGATGAGGAAGACACCTCGTGCAGAGTTGGTCCGTACATGGGGGAAAAGGGAATTTTTTTAAATGGTTGGGCTAGGATGGTAAATCCCGGCGTTGCTACGTATCGTGCGAGGGCAGGAATCAAACCTTATGTAGTTCTTTTGGGGAACACACCCCGTGCGAGTTTGGTCCATATGGGGGAAGGGGGTATTTTTTGCTTCAGTTTAGGTGGTTGGTCCAGGGTGTGGAATTATGGCGTCACTACATATTCTATGAGGTCTGGAATCATGCCTCACATAGTTCTCTGAAAGACAATACACCCCGTGCAGGTCTGGTCCATACACAAGGGAGAAGGGGCATTTTTCTTTTCATTAATCCTTATCCGTGCAATTTAACGTCATGCGGTATGGACGAGGAATACACCCCATGCAGGTCTGGTCTATACAAGAGAGGACAGTTCATTTTTAACTTCTATTTGGGGATTGATGGTCCAGGATGGGGAACCCTGGCATCGCTACATATCCTGCGAAGGCAGGAATTAAGCCGTACGTAGTTCTCTGAAAGAGGTACACCCCGTGCAGGGCTGGTCCGTACACAGGGGAAGGGGACATTTTTTTTAATTTTATTCTATTTGGGAGTGGTTGGGCCAGGATAGAGGATCTCAACGTCACTACATATCCTACGAGGGTAGGAATTAAGCCTCACGTAGTTCTTTGAACGAAGTAATCCTCGCACAGGGCTGCTCCGTACACAGGGAAAATACGAATTTTTAAATCTTCTTACCTATGCATTTCAACGTCGTGCGTTAAGGACAAGGGATACACCCCGTGTAGGGCTATTCCATACACGGGGGAAGGAGGCATTTTTAATTTTTATCCATGCAGTTTAACGTCGTGCTGTAAGGATGAGGAATACACCCCGTGGAGGGTTGGTCCGTACATGGGGGGAAGGGAGAATTTTCAATTTTTATTTGGTATGACTGGGCCAGGATGAGGGACCCAGGCATCACTACATATCCTACAAAGGGAAATAATCAAGATTTACGTAGTTCTCTGAAAATCCGTGTAGTTTATCGTCGTGCGGTGAGGATGAAATATAACTAGTTTAAGGACATAGAGTTTGGACCGATGGGTGCTTGGCAGTTTAACATCCTGCAGCTCGGACGATAACTGCTTTCAGTTATGCCGGTGAGGACGAAGTACTCTTAGTTTAAGGTCATGGAGTTTGGACCGTTGGATTCTTGGAAGTTTAATGTCTTGTAGCTCAGATGATAACTGCTTTCAGTTATGCCGATGAGGAATAAATACTCTTAGTTTAAGGTCATGGAGTTTGGACCGCTGGATGCTTGGCAGTTTAACATCCTGCAGCATTGACAAGGGGAATTTTAGTTATCTATGCGAAGTACTTATTTAGGAATCTCACATTTGTAGGAGCGGTAGTGAACTTCTCGTCCATGGAGATCAGGGCATTATCTCCGTTGGAGTAGACATTGTGCATATCATATGGTCCCTTCCACTTGGTCTCCAGATTTGGAGGTTTCTTTCAGTGTATCATTGGGGTTCAGATCACCAAAACCAGTTCTTCTTCCAAGAATGACTGAAGACATGCCTTTTTATTAAAGGATCATACAATCTGGCTATGGTATACTTCCAGATGCTGAAAAGTGTGCAACCGCTTCTCGTCAAGCTGTTCCAATTCACCTAACCTCTTTTCTGATTTCTCATCGTTGGATAACTGGTCACAAATGGCAACATGGAGCGAGGGAAATTGGAGCTCAATGGGAAGAACCACTTCTGTTCCGTATACTAAGGAATACGGAGTGTCCTGATTAGCGGTGCAGATTGTGGTTTGGTAAGCCCACAATGCATGGAGGAGTTTATCTGGCCATGAATACATATCTTTGTCCACCATTTTCTAGAGAATGTTGGACATGGTCTAGTTGAAATCCTCTATCTGTCCGTTGTCTGCTGCATGGTAGTGGGATGAGTGGTTAACCTTGATACCGTATTCTTGGTATAGTTTCTCTAATTCAGCAGAGCAGAAGTTGGTGCTGTTATCTGTCAGTATGGTATGAGGGACACCAAATCTGGTGATGATATTGGTTTTCACAAAGCTGACAATGCTTCTTTCCCCGAATTCCTTAAGGGGTATAGCTTCTGCCCATTTGTAAAAGATGTCAGTTGCTGTGAGGATATACTTCAGTTGTTTGGGTGTGGCGGGAGGATATGGTCCCATGACGTCCATTCCCTAGATGGAAAATGGCCAGGAGTACTTGTCCTGATGAAGTAACTTTGGGGGTTAGTGTATGAATTTGGCATGAATTTGGCATGAGTGGAATTTTGCGGAAAAGTGATCGCAATCTCATGCCACGGTGGGCCAATAATACCCAAGTCTTCGAACCTGATGGGAAATCTTGGACCCTGGTTGATGTGCCCCACATACTCCAGCATGTACCTCAGTCATGACGGCAGCGGTTTCTTCTCCATCAATTCATCTGAGGAGGATTCCGTCGAGGCCTCATTTGTAGAGGACCTCTTGTTGACCCGTGCAACTATATAGGACAATGTTTATTTCCATTCTCCGTATTTTCTCTCGTTTAGCCCTGTCTAGTGAAAGTTCTCCCTGATGGAGGTATTTTTCAATGGGGGTCATCTAGCCGGTGGCAGGAGCATATGGCTCAGAGAAAATACTGACTTCATTTATTTCTTCCATATTTTCCTGAACAAATGGTGGGACCATTCGACGATGGGAAATACTGATAGTTGTTTCATCCCGGTCTGGGTTGGCTCGGGTCGTGGACGCATTATCTAACACATCGGCCTGGGCATTCTGACACCGGGGAATAAAGGTCAATGTTGGTTCTGTAGATAATTCTACCACTAACCCACAGACATGGTCAAATAGGGGAATCAACTCCTCCTTTTTAATATCATAGTCACCATTGACTTTCTTGATGACCATTTCCGAGCCACCTTTTACCATAAGGTGTGGTACTTGTGCTTGGAGTTTGAGCTCTAGGCCTGCAATGAGGTCTTGATACTCTGCTTCATTGTTCGTACATCATTTTGACAGGAAGAAGGAATATGGAAAGACTGCCTTTTCTGTGGACATGAGTATTATCCCCAAACCTACCTTGTTAAATTTGGGATCTTTGATCCTCTTCCCAGTTGGGCTTCAGGAGGCGCCGTCGAAGTACATTTACTATGCTGGGAACTCCTCTTGAACCGAGAATATGTCCTCATCAGGTAGCTCGGAATCCAGGGCGGTGGTCCCTGTTGAAGGGTGATCTACTAGAAAATCTGCTAATGCCTAGCCTTTGATGGCCTTCTGAGGCACAAACCGGATGTCAAACTATTGCAGTATGACTGCCCATCGGGATAGGCGCCCGGTCAGCATTAGGCGGCTGAGAATGTACTTGAGCAGGTTACTACGAGAGACCAAATGGACTTCGTGATTCTACGTATAATGTCACAACTTTTTAACTACAAATACTAAGGCCAAACAACTCTTCTCGATTTTGAGTATCGAGCCTCAACATCAATCACGATTCGGCTAAGGTAGTAGAGACTGTTTTCACTGTCGGTGTCATTTTTCTATGTGAGGAAGCCTCCGAACGACCGCTCTAGGGCCATAAAGTATAGGATGAGAGGTCTTCCATCAACCAGGGGCATGAGAACCGGTGGTCTTAATAGATACTTCTTTAGGATGACAAATGCCTCTTGGCAGTCATCTGTCCATTGGTACGTGAGTCTCTTCTTCATTAACCTGGTAAAGGGAAAACATTTTCCTACCAGGTTGGCTATGAATTGCCTGATGTAGGACAGGTTCCCATGGAATGCTCTCGACTCTGTGAGATTGCGGGGAGGTGGAAGGTTGAGAGTAGACTTTATCTTTTCAGGGTCAACTTTGATTCCACAATGGTGTATGAAGAAGCCAACAAATTTCCCTGAGGTAACCCTGAAGGTTCATTTCAAGGGGTTCATCTTCAGGAAATGCTGCTGAAGTTTGTTGAATATAGTTTCAATGTCTGACAGGTGATATGAGCGCTATCTCTATTTGACCACCAAGTCATACACGTAGCATTCAACAAATCTCCCCAGGAATGGATTGAAGATACGATGCATGGTGTGTTGATATATGGTGCCAGCATTCCTGATACCAAATGGCATGACCCTGTAACAGAATATTCCTTGAGGGGCCCTGAAGGAAGTGGCTTCTTCATCTTCTCGGGCTATCCGGATCGGATTTTACCCAGAATAACCATCCATGAAGGATAAAGCCTCATACCCAGTCGTTGCATCGATTAATAACTCGGTGATCCGGACCGGGAGATCATCTTTTGGACAATGCCGATAGAGATCTCTGAAATCAATACAGACATAGATTTGTCCATTCTTATTCTTGACGGGGATGATGTTGGCCAACCATAAGGGCTACTGGACCTCCCGAATGAAGCCTGCTTTGATGAGCTTATCAACTTCATCCTCTATTTTGGCAGCATGTGAGGGGTGTGTTCTTCTGGCTACCTGTTTATAGAACTGGTGGTCTTCTGGCAGACCTAGGTGATGCATCACCACTTCAGGATCGAGTCCTGTCATTTCTGTGTAATTCAATAAAAATACATCCCGGTGTTGTCTCAAGAAGGAGGTATATACCTCATGCTCCTTGGGGGACATGACTGCACTAATGAGAGTGGGCCTCAGGTCTTCCTTAGTACCCAGGTTTATTTCCCTAAGCTCATCCACAGTGGTGGAGATTCCTTCCTCAAATGCGGGAGGTGCATCCATGAGATATTCCTCCTCTTCTTCTCCCAAATCCTCATCTTCTTGATCTGGCGAGGGGAGAGCCTTTGACTCGGGCTCCTGGGAGTCCAAAGGTGAGGCATTGTGGGTGTCCTTGCTCAAGTATTTTCCCTCAAATTGAGGGTTGGTGGACGTTCTTGCATTGTCACGTTCGGCTGTTATGGCTGAAGTCATGCGAACAGCTGAGTGTGTGTCCGAACTTGAACCCCTACTCTCAATATGGTTGATGGGCAGTACAGAGTCTCTGGCAAGCTGTCTGGGGGGGGGGGGGGTCATCAGGAACCATTTCTAGACCATTTGGAATGGGAATCCATTCGACACCATCGACCAAATTCTTCTTCTTCTTCTGCTCATAAAACCCGACGTCAATGTAGTGTGACTTGGAGATCTCGAAAGGGGCATTATCGGTGTGCAATGTACCACTTTTCCCACTGATGTAGTACTTAATACATTGGTGGTAGGATGAAGTAATGGCCATGTGCTTATGGAGCCACGACCTTCCCAGCAGGGCATTGAACACTTTGTTCCACCGAACCAGCAGAAATTCCGAATAGGCCATAAGGTCACCAAAATGGGTCTTTAGCTTAATTTGTCCCATTGGCTTCTGTTCACTCTTGTAATATCTAAACAGGGTTGTAGCTGAGGGGATTAGGTCATCCTCACTGTATCCCAACTTGTGGAGTTCCTGTAGGGGAAGGTTGTTAACTCCAGAGCCATTTTCAATAAAGAATTTGTGGATCTCAACATCATTTAGTGTGCTGGACACATATAGTTGTTTTATGTGTCCTTGCATGATGGAATCATCATCTTAATCGGTGAAGGAAATAACCGCATCACAATCAAACGAACCATTATCTGTCTGGTAAATCTCGGCAGCAGTAACCTTGGCTTGAAACTCCCGGGGGTTGAGCAAGGCTTCTATAAGCACCTCCCGGAGGTCTGCTGACAAACTCAGGGCATCCAAGATCAATAGTTTGGCTGGTATTGACGCCATCTGCTTAATGATGTCGTATTTCTATTCCAGTGGCTGACGCTTCTCCATTGGTGGGGATGTATTAGTGGGCAGCTTGGGAGTTAGAATATGATACAAGGAGGGACTGGCCGCAGGGTCGGATGTCAACAGTGTCCCCACGTTTTGGGGATTCAGCATGACCGGTCGGTTTGCTCGCACTAGGCGGAGAGACACTTGTTCCTCCTCTGATGGGTACTACAGAATGGTGGGGGCAGAGTAGCTGCTTGTGGAGGTGGAGGGGTATTCTTTCTCCTACTGAGTCAGTTGAAGGGATCTCTCATGGGATTCCGTGATACTGACGGTTTGGGTCGCGGTCCAACCGTAGGGTTTATTTTGGCCTCGACTACACCACCCCTAATTTCCCCTGCCTCTGAGATTCCCCCTCCCGACCCTTTGCATCGAGAACTCGGGTTCATAACCATACCCTTCGTCAGGGAATGATTCCATAATATGGATGACATTTATGGAAGCAAATATTGGCTCCTCATCCTCTGACAAGTCAACCCGATCGGTTATCTTTGATGGTTCCATTTGGTGGGTCGGTGCCTGTGGCACCAAGTTTGGGGGCATAAAATCTGACAGTGTTTGGGATAACTTTAGCCTCGTTGCGAACTGCTCCTCTTTCACTTGTTTCCTCCCTTTTTTATTATTCCTGGATGACCAGCTCGTGGAGGGTTGTGAGGCCGATATTGTCGGTTGTGCGTCATCAGGGGATATTGGTGGCAACACTGGCTACTGTAGTTGAGCTTGGAGCATGCCCTGGGCTCGATTGATATTCTTCATAGTCATCCAGTTATCAAATTTCTTCCCCTTCTTATTGTGACATCCTTCCACCCCTCCCCTTTGTCAGAGTCGGTGGTGGAAATATATGTCACATGTGCTGGGTGTGGTCTCAGTTCGACATTCCCAGATTCTACCAACCTTTGCAAGAGGTTTTTGGAGGCGAAGCATTCCCCATTATTGTGCCCCAACATTCGATGGTAGGGATAGTAATCTGGCCTGTCATTGCGGCCGACTTATTCAGGTTTTCTTGGCTCCGGGAGGCGGAGCGGGTTGCAATTCATGGCGGCGATGAAGTATCCGTGGACTTGGTCCTCTCAGAATGGGTATACTTTGTGTCTTCGCTCCTCAAACTGGTTCCGATTCGATCCTCTCTATTCGTCCTGTTTAGGCAGAGGCGACCACTGATATAAATGGGGCCCTTGACCATTTGGTGGAGGCTTGAGAGGTGGAGCAGGCACATGGGATGGCTTGAGCATGATAGAGGAAACTTCAACTCTAACTGCTCTCTTTGTGGGAGTCTACGAGGCTATTCGGGACTTCAAGTTGGTCCTCTGCAGGGAGTCCTCAATTCTCTGGGCAATGGTTGAGAGATGGCAGAATCCAGTGGTGCATTCCACTAGTGTGAGCATTTTTCGTAGCTCATCTCGAAGATTATCAATGCATATTGCAAGAAGGTCGTCTTGAGGCATTGTCCTATTCAGGGAGTAGGTTAGACCTTTCCATCTAGCGATGAAATATGTGACCCTCTCGTTCTCTCTCTGCTTGCCGTTCCTGAGGTCACTTACCATTGTTTTAGGCAACTTTGAGCTGAAGTGAAACAGGAACTACTATCGAAGGTCTTCCTAGCTTTTTATTGACTGGGTTGACATGCTCGTATACTAGACAATGGTAGATCCTTGCAATGTTCGTACGAAGAATCTAAGTTTCACTACAACTTGTTGTTAAAGAGTTCCCATCATAGGGTCGAAATAAGATGCGTAGTGCATCAAATATTGTTTTGGGTCGCCCGATCCATTGAAAATATGGAATACAGGGCTCGCAAAATTTGGTGGAGGTGGTGTGTTGCTCACCCAATTCGGGTAGGGCCTCTGCTCTGGTTGTATCGGAGCGCGTCTACCTTCCATTGCTTCCAATTGAGCTATCCATGCCTCGATGGTGTTGGTGAGACCCTGGTTTACATCCTGTTGGGCCTGGTCCTAGGCATCTATAGCTGGAGGCATTTATTGAGGATCCAGCTCGATTGGCTCCAGGGGCGTGTGTTCCATTTGTGACACCTTTGGAGGGTTTAGACGCACTCTCTCCAGTTTCTTCCTGAGTGGGGGGGGGGGAAGTCTCAGTATTCATCTGGATCCACATTTAGGTAGTTGGATGAGCTTGGAACCTCATTGGGTGGGAGCCCTAACCATGCTTCGTTTTCCAGGGAAAACTTTGGTCTTTGAGGTGCACTTACTGGGAATGCATGATGTGGATCCTCTTAGGACGTGCTTTCAATAAGAAGGTTCCTCTGGAGTAGCTCAGCATTAAGGCACATCAATTCTTTCATTTCCTCTTCTTGTCGAGAGGACCTCTATTCGAGCGTAAGTGGCTCATTTTTATCGAGAGATGGGGTGGCTTAAGGGAAACCGGTCCATTGTTATTATCCTTATTGGAAACTCGCAGAGTCAGTGGAGGAGGGTTAGCTGAAGGGGAGGCCATATTTAGAGTATCCCTCTGGTTCCGGGTGTGCACACCTGGTGGTTCATTGTGAGTCACAACCTGATTGGAACCATCATCTCCTGATCCATATGGATTTGCATCATCTTCGGTGTTACCCATGGGGTTATCCTCTATGGCGTTGATGGATGCATATCGCGGGGCGGAGAAGACGTCATATTCCAAATAGGAAGAGTATCTCTCGTGTCTTTTACTGCTCTTCCCTCTTGTGTCCTTGGATTGCATTCAGGCTCCTTGATGAAGGGTGATGCAGGGAGTTCTTTGATACGACCTTATGGTATGACTCCCTCTTGAAGGGGATGATGATTCAAACGACGTTATAGGGTAGAAAACTCCTCTTCTGACTATCCTCCCTAGACGAGATAATATTGATTCTTGTGGGGGAGGTTGTTGTTGAGGTGGTAAAAATTCCCCCAGCCCTGAGGACTGGGGTTGGATCCATTATTCAGATGTTGAGTCGCTTCCTATTTATATTGGTATTACGGGGGCTGTTGTTGTTAAAAATGCCCCCAGCCTTGTAGGATGGGGTTGACCCTGGATTACGGTAGTGGTTGCTACTATCTCTACCTTCCGGATCTTGCGTGACCCCATTTGAGGGGTGAACTGGGTTTGGTGCCGAGTTCTTCTATGAATCGACCCCTTTTGGAGAGGCAGGCAATGACTGATGATTGACTCTCTTAAGAGAGAGGCTTGTTGTATGCTCTCGGTGGCCTGATTCAGGAGTTCTTGGATGGCTTGTTCCAATTGGGACTGACGCTTTTGGGACTTTCTCAAGGCCTGTCTCTATTGGGTGTGTTGTCTCTCCTGAGCAGGGACCCCACTCAATTGATGTCTTGATGTAATGACGTTGCAAGACACCATGTTGAACGGGTTCTTCTGGGCAGGAAGCATAGTGAAATGCATAGCTCCATGTTCTCCCCGTCGTCTAATATAAACTCTTGTCGGGGCATCACCAATGAGGCGGCGCAGCTGGTGCAGCGCACAGAGGTAGGTTATCTCCATGTTTCCTTCATGCCTGTTGGGTCACTGTTGCCACACCAAAGGAAGAGCTTCCAGGTCGGTGTGACGCAGCAGGTCTCCTATTATCTTGACGTGGTCTACATACCCATCATAGGTTAGGAAGCCTAATTTCAGCCAGGGGAGAGTTGTCCATATATTGTAGCGGATGTCGTGCATGCATTCATTCGACAAATTTATGGGTATATCGAATTGAGAGCTGGTCGTGGGCCAAAACATAACTGGTATATCATCCTTGGCCAGCCGGTTCCTCAGGTGCAACATGTCGGCATACTCCTCCGCTAGCAATTCCTCTACCTGGTCAGCCCAACTGATATGCTCACTAATAGTGTGGTCGGAGGTTGTGGGACCGGTATGTATTGAATTATCATGTGGGCTATTCTGAGGTGGTTCAGAAGATGAACGTGGCCCCAGAACATCTCCCGACTGAAGAAGGGTGTCGTTGGTGACTAGTTTGGAATCTGACATGATTGATCTCATCCTTCTGAGTTACTTGGAATATGAGGGTTTTTCTGTGCCTGATTTGGTAGGGGGAGGACCTTCCTGTCGATATGATATGTCATTGAGGGGAGGACCTTCGCAATGATGGCCGCAATGGCAAGGACTACCATTACTTCTTGATGCCTCACTGCATAGAGGAAATTTGTTGTGCATACCCTGGGGAGGACCTCCAAGGTGTGTCGCAGCAAGGGGTGGACCTTCTCGCTACGTAGCGTTGTTACAAGGAGGGCCTTCACAACAACTACCATCATGTTGATGATGACCATCATAGTTTGACGTTCGATATGCATCTTGGGGGGGACCTTCAAGACACAATGTGATAAGGGGAGGACCATCTTGTTGCTTGGGTCTATTGCGGGGAGGACCTTTTCAATAGAGACCATGGTGGTGAGGAATACCATCACTACTGCTGAAATAGAGAGGACTACCATTACAACTGCCACAGGGAGAATATCTACGGGGTGCACCCTGGGGAGGGCCTTCAGAATTTACTACAATGAGGGTAGGGCCTTCTCGTTGCTTGACATCTCTACGGGGAGTACCTCTGTTATCAGGGTGGCGAGGACAACCACCGTGACCTGATGCTTGGATTCGTGGAGTGTCGTTGTAAGGTAACCCATGGGTATGGCCTTTATTGCAGGCCATGACAAGGGGAGGACCTTCTTGTCGTAATGAGACATCACTGTGGGGAGGGCCTTCGCAGTTGCGACTATGATAGTGAGGAATACTATCATAATCTATGGTCCCACTGTATGGAGAGTGCTTGTAGTGTATACCCCAGGGAGGACCTTCAGGGTGGAATGCAGTAAGTGGAGGGCCTTCTTGCTGCTCGATCTTCTGGTCATGTGGAGTGTTTCCATGACTCGCATCAAAAGAGCAGCTCTCGTGATCAATCGCTATATTCCCATGAGGGAGGCCCCCGAAGGTGCTCTGGGGAGGACCTTTAGAGCTACTGGTAGCAACATTATGGGGAGGACCTTCGCGACTACTACTGCTGCTCTCATAATACAGTAATGGGTGTTTAGGGTTCTGAGCCTTCGATATGTGCTTAGTAGCAACGAGAACCCCAGCTTCAAGAAGAGCAGAGTCATGAACCCGCTCTTTATTTTCCGGCTGCCTTCGGCACATTCGGGGTGCTTTCTTGTGGGCAGCGGGGACCATCTGCTATTGATAATAGCCTTCACCTTTGGGTCCCTGTCTAATTGGGTCCTGTGATGTTGCTGAGATACGTCGACGAACATCTTGACTTTTAGTAGAAATATATGCATGCTCTTGAACATCCACCATGATGGACGGGTGTCCCCCAGTTATAACGAGTGATGCTGCTCGATCCGGTTGCCCTTGTGTCGCGGAATATGGTCGGAGACCCTCCTGGGTGGAAGAAGGGATTCATATCTACTTCGAGGCAGCTATCTAATATCTTAGACGAGTCGCCTCAATTGGGGAGACAGGATGACGGGCCCGAGTCCTTTTTGTTGCATCTGATGCAATCACATTCTGGCAAGTCTGTAAGATATGATCTGGGATCAATACCTTCTCCTCCATCATTTCCAGAATATGCAGAGAGACATATTTGGCTGGAATGGGTATGAAGACCCATTCTGGTATCGGAGTAGGAATATCCTTCTCCGGTCCTCTGGTGGTCAGTGGGTACTGACAATTTTTCTGTGTCGGGGCAGGTGAACGAATCTGCCCCTGGGCCAGGATATGCAGGTTGATCCCTCTATTTGCCTCCACATCGAGATGGAAGACTTTACCTGCATATGTAGGGATCTGGACCTTAATATGTTGGTTTCCCACCATTTTGAGTCGGTGGCCTTTGTTGGCTGGGAGACGTGCCCGCCTATTAATTTCTGCCACATCTGGATGGCGGGCTTTGTTGATCGACACCATGCTGGGATGGTAGGCATCAAGAGAATCTGCTAGAATCTGGTCATGTAGGCACTGGGTCGCCACCATGTCGGGTTTTTGTGCTTCATGACCTTGGGCAGGGAGACGCGCCTGCTAGGTTGGTGCCATCATGCACGAGCGATGGGCTTGGTGGAGCCCGACGGGGATGCGCGCATGCTCGTATGTTGCTGCCATGTCTGGATGGTGGGCTTTGGAGAAGTGAATAAGTGTATGTTCCTGTTCATGATACGTCTTCGTTACTAGGCAATGGAGCTCTTCCTCAAGGTCAAGGGTGATGACTGGTCTCTGTTTGTACATTTTCCACCCTCGTCGGGTGGTCTGAGGGGCCGAAGCTCGAGTAGCGTGGGCCTGGATCCTCAGGGCAACATCCTTATTATCATGAGGATCTTGAGTCACGGCGTGACCACGATGACGTCTTCCAGCGTGGGACTTCGAGCGGAACCCCCGTTCAGCGGGGATGAAGTATTCAGCGTTGACCTCATCCGCCTCCCTAAGATAAGGGGGGTATGCATTATCCCATTCCGAGGATAGACTCCCAAAACAGTTTGAGACAGCAACAGGATCCATCTTGATCTGCCTTTGCGGCCGCTGCTAGGCAGGTGACCAACGAGTCCTGGCAGATTAGAGGGCATGCATAGCCGTCTCCACCGTTGTGAGAGTACCGCTCACATGTTACTCTAAGTTCAACGCATACGAGACCCAGCATTGAAGAGGTTGGGTAGGTTACGGGGTCCTACGTTGGTGAGGATGTCCGGTTATTGCGTTGTTGGAAGCACGCACCTATGAGTTCCTTCGTGATGCCACTAGATCAAAGGGAGTTCTGTGTGGTACCTGTAAAATATATTTTAACAAATACAAATAGCAAACCCGTCAAAGCAGCATCTCATGATCCTATGTGTAATTAACGACCCTACTTGGAAGTCCTTGGGAGTATAAGGGGGAACAGAGTGAGATTAGGTTAAATCTGTCATGCTTGGATAAATATTCATGTCGGGTTCACCATTTTTTGTTTCGGATCGTTTTCTAAATGCCCAATTGTTCTATATCCAAAAATACGTTGACCTGCTTTCCAAAGGCATGCCTTTACTGGGTGGTTTGGCCAGCGATGCTTAAGAACTCACATTGGTCGAGAGGATGGGAAGTTGGGCTCATCGCACCCTTTTGAGGGGAATTATTTCCTGTTCAGAGACTCTCTTATAGATTTATGACGTATTCATATATTCACAAATCTTTGGTTTATACCCAAGAATAGTATCCACAGATTACTCCTGGTTGGCAATGTTCAGCTGGACGCAGGGGTTCAGAATCATTTACGCCCAAGGTTTCCCATCCCTCGTTGGATTAATGACCTCGAGGAGTCTAGAATCACTGAGGCGAAACTAGTTTGAAGCCTCATAACTGGGATCTCTGGAGTTCATAGTCATACCGGGGCAAAAGATAATGACTTGGGTGTTTGGATCGAACCCGTGATATGGGTTTCCTATATATCCTCATGAGAGGAATCAGAATCTGCGCAGTTCAGTTTGGTATGGGGCTTACACTCCAGGCTGCCCAAGGTTGGTACGGTGAACTAACGTGAAGATATTCGGATCAACCGGTTGTTGGGATTGAACCTCAGGGAGGCTTCTGACGTACCCTGCCTAGGAGACAGGGATCAAAGTCCACGTAGTTCGAATGGTGACGGGGCTGACACTCTGAGGAGGAACATGGTGTTGATTGGGGCTTACACTCTGAGGAGGCCCATAAGAGGATGACATAGTCGATGCCTAGTCTAACCCCATGTGAGTCATTCTTGGTGTGAGAAACAAGAGGCAGCAAGGACCAAATGATCACGTCGTGAAAGGTGAGTCAGTGGGATGTGGAGTGGGGCTTACGCATGGAGCAGCCCAAAAATTCGGGGATTACTTTGAATTGGATTCCCATGGAGACAAAGCGCAGCGGGAGAGGGACTTTGCCCCAAAGACGGATGGAGTAACACCCTTCCCCCCTACGCCCTTCCTTAGTTGTGGTCGTGAGGAATTACAGAGGTTCATGGGGTCTTCCTTCTAATGGGTAACCCGCCACTCCCTGAGAAAGGGAGAAGTGCCCCAGTCCTAACAAGTGGAGGGGAAAAAAGGGGATTCCTATGCTCAAACTCTGCATTACCGTGGAAATGTGAAACTAGGAATGCTTTGGGAATCTGCTCAAGGGCCGGAGCAACCCCTTCGACCTCGCTTACCGTGGTTATGTGAACTCAAAACGACGTGTTGATGCGCCTGAAGGTTACATCACACAGGTCTGGTGGCTCTGGTGGAGGCCTCGACTCGGGGCCGATGAGTGGGCCAATGAGGGGGTTGCGGAGGATCATGCCGGATTGGAAGAATTTTATCTAGCTCGAGGAATGGGAACTCCTAAAGATCTGTCAGGCCACACAGGTGTATGGGTGGTGGCGCCCTTCATGTAGGTAGGTGCTACGTGGCTGCAGAAGTCGTCCATGACCCAGGGTGGTCCACAGACTGGTGGGAATCTCGCGAACCAGGGTGGTTCGTGGCTTCAGGTTTGGCACACATACCAGGTTGGTATGCGGAGGGGCCCACGCGAGCAGCGGTGGCCAAGGGTGACGCCGGTTGAGGGTTCATCGGTTGGGGATTCTCCCACGTAGGAGGGTGCTACGCGGTGCGACGGATCGGAAAAGGGGCATAAACACCCTGGTCTGTGGGGGGTGCATCCGCGGAGGGGCCATGGTTCAAGGTCTTATTTTATTTGTTATTTTACGTTCGTGGTTCACCAAGTTGTTATGCGTTTTCCGTTCCTTATTAATTTGCTTCCAACTTCATACCTGTTCTGGTTCGAAAACTGGAACTTCGCTGTTTGTGAAATCCTAAGCTCCTTCCTTCGAAATCCTTCCCCCCAAATCTGATCGATCTCCCTAAATTCCCACCTTTCCTCCTCCCCCTGGATCTCCTTTTATAGAGTGGGGAAAGAGATGTATCTGTGGCCATGCGGCACCTTTTGCGGAGGCCCATGATCAGAAACCCAGTTTACTGATGACTTGGTCAATCCACAACTCACGAGGGCATTGAACACACCTCCCCCCCCCCCGTGAACCAAAATAGCTCGGGGAGTGCTTCGCGGCCGTGTAGGGTTCCTCCTCCATTCCGTGAACGACAGCGGATGCGGCATGTGTCGGTCGACGCGGTCCGCAGCTAGGGAGATTCTTCATGGTGGACCGGATTGGCGCCCATCCTGCTTCGTGCCCGCGGAGGATCTCCACCTCCGTTCTGCGAACGACAGTGGTCTGCGAAGGGGGGGTGCTTCAAAGAACCGGCCGCATACCGTTATCATTAGACCGGTTCACAGACCGGTTCGGCTTGTGCCTTCCTTTGAGTATTCTCCACACTTTTCTCCAATTCTTTGGGGGGGAAATTGGGTAGAATCTCCCCTGTGTTAAAGGGGATTCTCATTCTCCGTTGCAGATTTTTTAGGACCCTACACTTGTTTAGAGGTTTTTTTGAGTTTTTAATATTTTTTAGGATTTTTACAAATTTTTTAGGGGTTTATATGTTTTTTGGGGTGTATGTGTCCTAAGGTTTTCTGTGTTTTTTTTGAGTTTTTAGTTTTTTTTGGGTTTTTTGGGGTTTGAAGTGTTTTTAGATTTTTTTAATATTTTCATAAAGAATTCAATGGTTTTAGGGTTTTTTACATTTTTTGTTTTTTTATGGATTATTTAGGACTTTATGTCTTTTAGGGATTTTTAGTATTTTGAGGGGTTTTGGGTTTTAGGTGTTTTTTTGGTTTTATGGGTTTTTTGTTTTTATATGGTTTTAAAATTGTAGTGTTTTTAAGTTTTTTATTGTTTTTAACATTTATGGGTTTTAGAGTGTTTTTAGAGTTTAGTGGGTTTTATGATTTTTTTATGTTCTTAGTGATTTGGTGTTTTTTTGGGGGTTTTAGGGTTTCTGAGTATTTATTTTTTTTGGTTTATATATTTTTTTAGGTTTTTAGGGGTTTTATCTGTTTTTAGGTTTTTAAGGCTTTGATAAGGATTTTCAATATTTTGTGGGTGTTCTACATTTTTAGTACTTTTATGTACTTTTTATGATTTCTATAGAGTTTTTGGGTTTTTTAGATTTTTAGGGTTCTTTTGGGTTTTTTATGGTATTTGGCGTATTTTGGGTTTTTTTCATTATTTTGGTATTTTGGGGTTTTAATTGTTTTTTGGTTTTTGTGGTTTCCTTGGAGTTTTTCAATTTTAGGTGTTTTTTACAATTTATGAATTTTAGGTTTTTTAGGATTTTTATGGGTTTTTAAGGATTTTAAGGGTTTACTGTTTTAAGGGTTTTAGGGTTATTATGGTTTTTTGGGTTTTTATGGATTTTTTAGTTTTTATGGATTTATGGTTCTTTATATATTTTTAATTTTTGTTGGTTTTTACGGGGTAATTAAATTTTTTTAGAATATTTATGGATTTTTACAGGTTTTATGGTTTTAGGTATTTTAGGGACTTTTAATTTTTTTTTTAGGGTTTTTAACATTTTTTAGGTTTTTCAAGGGGTTTAACTATTTTAGGAATTTACATTTTTCTTCTGTATTTTCATAGTTTTGGGGTTTTTATGATATTATGAATTTTATGTATTTTTTAGTATTTTATGGTTTTTAATGGTTTTAGGGATTTTGAGGGTTTTTGGGTTTTTAGAGTTTTTAGGGTTTTAGGGTTTATTTGATTTTTTTAGGGAATTAATTGTTTCTCGGTTTTTATATTTTTCTTAGGTTTATTCAAGGTTTTTGGCTTTTTGATACTTTTTGTTGTATTTTTATGTATTGTTTAGGAATTTAATCATTTTTTAAGATTTTAGGGATTTTGAAGGTCATCATGGTTTTTAGGTTTTTAATCGTTATCTTTGTGCTTTTAGGTTATTTTTATTTTTTAGGGTTTTAAAGAGTTTTTTGATATTTTTTAAATTTTTTTGAATTAAAGGTAATTAGATATTTTTGTGGTGTTTAGTGTTTTATAGGTTTTTAGGTTTGTACAGTTTTTACGCGTTTAGGGTTATTAGGATCATTTAATGTTTTTTATGATTTTTAGTGTTTTAATGGACTTTAGGGACTTTAATATCTTTTATGTTTTTATTATTTTCTTAGGAGGGTTTAGGGTTTTTAGGTATTTTAAGTTTTCATGGATTTTTAGGGTTTTTAGTTTTTTTCTTGGTTTCTTGGTTTTTAAGGTTTCTATAATTTTTTTTAAAGGTTTTATGTTTTTTATGGGTTTGTTGTATTTCTTTAGGGTTTTCAAGGTTTTAGGGGTTTTTACATTTTTTAGGTATTTGAGGGATTTTTTAGGGTTATTATGGTTTTTAGTGATTTTAGAGATTTTGAGGGTTTAAAGGTATTTAGGGGTTTAGTGGGATTTTTGGGTTTTAGGGGTTTTTAGAGTTTTTTTGTATTTAATGTATTTTTAGAGTTTTTATAAACATTTAGTGGTTTAAAGGGGTTTTAAAATTTTTATTGGTTTTAGTTTTTTGTTTGGGTTTTTAGGTTTTTACATTTTTTAAGGTTTTTAGGGTTATTATGGTTTTTTGGGTTTTTTGGGTTTTAGGTTCTTATAAAAGTTTTAAAAGGTTTTTAGCATTTTTTTTGTTTTTAGGGGCTTATGTTTTTATGTTTTTGATTTTTTCCTAGGGGTTTTCAACATTTTTATGTTTTTATGGATTTTTAGGTATTTTTTAATATCTCTATTATTTTTAGGTATTTTAGAGACTTTGAGGGGTTTAGGGTTATTAGGGATTTTTTAAAGTCTTTTTTTTGTCATTTTAGGTTTTTCAGGGGTTTTAATATTTTAGGTTTTTCAGGTGTTCTTAGGGTTTTTATGGTTTTTAGGGTTTTTAGGGTTTTTTTATGTCTTTAGTGATTTTCATAGGTTTATTTTAATTTTTTTTAGTTTTTTTTGGTTTTTTAGAAATGTTATGGGTTTTTGAGTTTTTTTGGATTTTATTATTTTTTGGGTTATAATTTATTTTTCCCTTTTAGGGGATTAAGGTTTTTTAGAGTTTTTTTCATTTTAGGGGTTTAATGAGTTTTTATAAATTTTGTGGATTTAGGTTATTCATGATTTTTATGGATTGTAGGGATTTTTGTGTTATTAGTGATTTCTGGGTTTTTAGGTTTTTTTTGTTTTAAGTGATTTCAGGTTTTTAAGGTATTATTTTGGGTTTCAATGTTTTTTAGATTTTTTTACATTTTTAATTATTTTTATGGATTTTTTTGTATTTATATGGTAGTTATCAATTTTAGACATTTTCAAGGGTGTTAGGATTTTTTATGGTTTTATGGTTTTATGGGTTTTATTGTTTTTTAGATTTTTTTACCATTTATAATGTTTCTAGATTTTTTAACATTTTTGGGATTTAAAATAGGTTTACAGTTTGTAGTGGTTTTTAGGGTTTTTATGGGGGTTTAATGTCTTTAGGTTTTTTTATGGGTGTTTGGGGACTTTTTTGGGGTTTTAGGGTTTTTAGGGCTTTTAGTATTTCTCGGTTTTAAGGGTTTTGGGGTATTTAGGTTTTCGTGGGTTTCATATGTTTTTTTTATTTTTAGTTTTTTTGAATTTATATGTATTTTTGTATCTTTTTAATGATTATTATTTATTTTTAGTGTTTTTAGAGTTTTTGAGGGGTTTTAGGGTATTTTGAGTTTTAGGGGGTTTAGTGTTTTTTTGGGTTTTTTGGGGATTAAAGAGATTATAGATTTTTATGGTTTTCTTACGGGTGTTCATCATTTTATGGTTTTTATGTTTTTAGGCATTTTTAGTACTTTTTATGATTTTTATGCTTTTTAGGGATTTTGAGATTTTTTAGGATTTTTAGGATATTTATGTTTTTATGATATTTTGGATTTTTATAGTTTTTTTTGTTTTTACAAATATCATAGTTTTTTAAGGCTTTTAGATTTTATTAAAGTTTTATGTTTTTAAAGGGGTTTTAGTGTTTTTAGTGATTTTTAGTGGTTTTACGGGTTTTTAGAGTTTTTAAGATTTTAGGGGTTTTATGGATTTTTATTGATTTTAGTGTATTTTTAGTGTTTTTAGGGTTTTTTGAATTTTTTAGGTTTTTTAGGTTTTACATTTTTTAGGTTATTACGGTTTTATTAGGGTTTTTTTATATTTTTTTGGCAGTTTTTGGGTTTTAGGATTTTTATGGTTGTTTATGGTTTTTATGTATTTTGAGGTGTTTTTGGGTTTTTTGGGGTTTTATGGATTTTTATGGTCTGTAGGGTTTTTTACGTTTTTAAATAGATTTAAGTGATTTCATGTTTTTATGGTTTTCTTAGTGTCTTATATGTTTTTATAGTTTTTAATTTTTTTTGTTATATTTAGTTATTTTTAGGATTTTGATGGTTTTTAGGGTTTTGTGGATTTTTAGGTATTATGGTTTTTAGGGTTTTTGGTTTTTTTAGGATATATTTTTATTTCATAGGGATTTGAGGATTTTTATTGTTTTTGAAAATTTTAGGTGTTTAAAGGGTATTTAGAGTTTTTATAGGGTTTTAGGGATTTTTAAGGTTTTATCAGTTTTTTTGGTTTTTATGGATTTTTATGTTTTCTAGAGTTTTTTAGGGTATTAACATTTTTGAGGTTTTTACAATTTTTAATAATTTTTTCGTTTTTAAGGTTTTATTATGGTTTTTAGGGTGTATATTTTTTTTTAAAAAGTATGGATTTTTGGAATTTTTTGGAATTTTTAGTTTTTTATGCTATTTAGGGATTTTTAGTGGTTTTCATGGTTTTTATGATTTTTTAGTGTTTTATTGGTTTTTATGTTTTCTAAAGTTTTTAAGGGTTTTTATGTTTTATGGTTTTATTAAGGTTTTCTTTTTTTTTTTTGTGTTTTAACATTTTTATGGATTTTAGTAATTTTTACGATGTTTATGGTATTTTATTATTTTTAGGGATTTTGAGGGTTTTAGGAATTTTTTATTTTTAGGGGTATTATGTTTTTGTGAGGTTTTTTTTGTTTTTTTTATTTTTTTAGTGTTTTATGGTTTTTATATATT
Source organism: Viscum album (assembly GCA_963277665.1). Classification (NCBI taxonomy): domain Eukaryota; kingdom Viridiplantae; phylum Streptophyta; class Magnoliopsida; order Santalales; family Viscaceae; genus Viscum; species Viscum album. Next base: position 2,051,918,441 of record OY728159.1, on the reverse strand, counting down.
TTTAACATTTTTACGGGTTTAAAGAGATTTTAGAGTTTATAGTGGTTCTTTTGGGTTTTTTTTTGTTTTTTTTAAGTTTTCATGGGTTTTTATATTATTTAGTTTTTTTTGAGATTTTAGTGTTTTAGGGGTTTTAATGTTTTTTTGGTGTTTAGGGGCATTTAAGTGATCAATGTTTCTTAATGTTTTCATAGGGTTTTTCATGGTTTTTACGATTTTTTACATTTTAGGGATTCTTTGGAATTTCTAGAAATTTTATGGGTGTTTAGGGTTTTATGGATTTTGAGGGATTTTGCGGTTTTTTTAATCATTTATAGGGTTTTTATGGTTTTTGGGTTTTTAGAGTTTTTTTATTTTTGGGGTTTTTAATGTTCTCTTAGAGTTTTTTAATGTTTTTTGTATTTTAAATGGATTTTAGTATTTTTAATAAGTTTTATGGTTTTTAGGGTTTTAATGGTTTTTAGGGATTTTTTTACGTTTTTTTTCTGTTTTAAGGTCTCTTAGGGTTTTTAGCATTTTTATATATTTGGGGTGGGGGGGTTGCATGTTTATAAATTAATATGTCTTTAGGGTTTTTTTTTCTGTTTTAGGATTTATTATATTTTTATTTATTTTTTGGAAATTTTTTGGATTTTATGCATTTCTATGGGTTTTAGGACTATGGAGGGGTTTGGGGGGGTAGATGTATTTAGGGTTTATAGCATTTTTTAGGTTTTTAGTGGGTTTTAGTGTTTTTTGGTTTTTAATGTTTTCATAAGTACAGTAGATTATTGGGTTTTACGTTTTTATAGAATTTTTGGGATTTTATGGATTTTTATGGTTTTTATGAGTTTCAATATTTTTGATGGGTTTAGAGGTTTTTAGGGTTCTTATGTTTTTCGTGGGTTTTTTGCAGTTTTAGAGTTTTTAGTGGTTTTTGGGTATTTATGGGGTTTAGGGGTTTTCAGGAATTTTTTTGGGTTTTATGGTTTTTAAGGTTTTTATGATTTTTAATGTTTTTAGAGTTTTAATTTTTTTTTGGTTTTAGAGGTTTGATGGGTGTTTAGATTTTTCGGATTTTGTTAGTTTTTTTTGGGTTTTTAGATTTTTTTTGTTTTTTTAGATTTTTTTGGGGGTTTTCTTGATTTTTATGGTATATTAGTATTATTCTGGATTTTGAGGGTTTTATGGTTTTTTTATGATTTTTATTTTTTTCATAGTATTTATGGGTTATTAGACTTTTTTAGTATTTTTATTTTTATGTTTTTATAGTTTTTATTTTCTTTATGGGTTTGAAGGGTTTTTATAGTTTTTTTTGGTTTTTAGTTTTTAGTGGTACTTAGGGTTTTAAAGGTTTTATGGGTTTTTATGGTTTTGTGGGTTTTTTAGTTCTTTTAGGGTTTTTAGAATTTTTAGCATTTTTCGTGTTTTTCTCATATTTTAAGTGGTTTAATGTTTTTATGGCTTTTAATGTTTTTTTAGTGTTTATAAGGGGCTTTAGGGATTAATACATTTTTAGTTATTTTAGGTATTTTTTACGATTATTATGGTTGTTTGGGAGTTTTATTTATTTTTAGAGGTTTAGAGGTTTCTAGGGTATTTTGGGTTTTTTAGGGATTTATCCTTTTTAGTTCTTTTGTGTTTTTTGGTGTTTTAAGAAAGTTTATGTTTGCAAGTTTTTCAGAGGGTTTTTTGGTTTTTTATGGTTTTTTATGTTTTTAGGTTCTTTTAGTTTTTTTGTAGTTCTTTTGTTTTTCGGGTTTTTAGGGATTTTGAGGGTTTTTAGGGTTGTTATGGATTTTTATGGGTTTTTAGGGTTTTTTGAGTTTTCAAGTTTTTATGATTTTTTTATGGTATTTACTTTATTTGGGGTTTAACGGTTTTTAGAGTTGTTGGTGGTTTTAGGGGTTTTATGGGATTTTAGGGGTTTTATGATTTTAGGGGGTTATGTAGTTTTTGGCGGGTTTTAGGGTTTTTAGAGACTTTTTAGGGTTTTTTAGGGTATTTAGCTTTTTTTAAGTTTAACAGGATTTTTCAATGTATTTATGTTTTTAAGGATCTCTTAGGGGGGTCTTAGGTCTTTTAGGGTCTTTTACGTTTTTTGAAATATTTAGGGTTTTTAGGTATTTTGAGGGTTTTATGGTTTTTAGGGTTTTTAGGGGGTTATGTGTCTTTTAGGGTTTCTATTGTATTTAGTATTTTTAACAGTTTTAGGGATATCAAGGATTTATATAGTTTCTAATGGGTTTTTATTGTTCTTTTGGGTTTTTTGGGTTTTTTGGGTTTTTAATGTTTTTAGGGGTTTTATTATTTTTAGGGGTTTTAGAGTTTTCATATTTTTAATGGTTTTTTGGGTTTCTAGTATTTTTTTGGTTTTTTAGGGGTTTTAATTTTTTTAGGATTTTCTGGTTTTCTTATGTTTTTACATGGATTTTAGTGTGTTTACATTTTAGGTATTTTTAGTGATTTTTATGATACTTTTGTTTTGGGGTGAGGGGATTAGGGAATTTGGGGTTTTTATTTTTTTTTGTTTTTTTAGTGTTTTTTGCGTTTTTAGCGTTTTACAGTTTTCAGGGGATTTAATTGTATTTAGTTTTTTATGGTTTTCTTAGGGGTTTTCGGGTTATAAGGTTTTTTAACATTTTGCTAGATTTCTAAGGATTTATGAGTATTTATGGGTTTTTAGGGTTTTTTCGAGACTTTGAGTTTTCTTAGGATTTTTAGGGTTTTATTTTTTTTATTTTTTTAGGGGTTTTAGGATTTTTTAGGGTTTTTATTTTTATTTTATTTATTTTTTAAGGTTTTTAGGGTTTTAATGGATTTTGAGTGTTTTAGTTATTTTTTTGGTTTTTATGTGTTTTTATGTGTTTTAGGTTTTCGTAGGGTTATTATCATTTTATTGTTTTTAGTGATTTTATGTTTTTATTGGTTTCTTATGGTTTTCAATGTTTTATAGTTATTTATTTTTTTTCAGGTTTTTAGTTATTTTTAGGATTTTTACCATTTTTAGTGTTTTATGGATTTTTAGGATTTTTGGGGTTTTTTTGTTTTTTTTGTGGTTTTAACTATTTTTAGTTTTTTATTGTCTTCTTAATATTTTTCATGGTTTTTTGCATTTTTAAAAATTTTAAGGATATTTAGGCCATTTTTTATTTTTTTGGCCCTTTATGGATTATTATGGGGTTTAGGGTTTTATGGTTTTAGGGTTTTTATGGTGTTAAGGTTTTTAGAGTTTTTAATGTTTTTTAGGGTTTTAAATGGTTTTTTAGAGATTTTAGTTATTTTTAATATTTTTATGGGTTTCATAGTTTATTTGATTTTTAATGGTAATTATGGTCTTTAGGGTTTTTACTTTTTTAGGGTGGTTAATCATTATAGTGTTTTTTAGGTTTTAGCTTTTTATATGATTTAAGTGTTTTAGGTTTTTAAGGTCTTCTTTTGGGTTTTTCAGCGATTTAATAGTTTTTAAAAAATTTAGGTATTGTTGGGGATTTTTTAGGATTTATGGCTGTTAACATTTTTAGGGGTTTAAGGGTTTTTATGGGTTTTACAGATTTTATGGTATTTTAGGGTCTTTATGGTTTTTTTTATTTTTTAATGTTCTAATTATTTTCTAAAGTTTTTAATGTTTTTAGGAATTAGAGGTTTTTTAGAGTTTTAAATGGTTTGTTCATTTTTTTTGGGTTTTTATGGTTTTTATTATTTTTAGGTGTTTTATGTTTTATAAGGATTTTAGGGTTTTAGGGACTATTTTTGGGTTTTATGTTTTTTTACAATTTTTGGGGTTTTAAGTGGTTTTATGTTTTTTAGGTTTTCTTAGGAATTTTCTGGTATTTTAGGTATTTTATGTTTTTAGGGGTTTTTTGTATTTTTATAGGTTTTTAGGATTTTTAGCGATTTTGAGGGTTTTATGGTTTTTAGGGGTTTTAGGTTTTTTTAATGATTTATTTTATTAGTTTTTAAGGTTTTATTAGGGGTTTTTATGGTTTTTAGGGTTTTTCGTGTTTTTAAGGTACCTAAGAGATTTTAAATATTTTTAGGGTTTTTAGGGTTTTTCTGGATTTTCAGTGTTTTTTGGGTTTTCATGTTTTTTTGTTTTGGTGGGTATTTGGAATTTTTTTGAGTTTTTAAGGGTTTTAAAGCTTTTAATGTGTTTAGGGGTTTGACCGGTTTTCTAGATTTGTAGTCGTATTTGGGTTTTATGGGTTTTAGGGTTATTTATGGTTTAGAATTTTTATTCCTTTTTGGGATTTTAGGGTTTTCATGGTATTTTTATGGGTTTTCCCATGATTTATGTTTTTAGTGATTTCAAGTCTTTTAATGTTTTTAGGGGTTTCATGTTTTTTAATTTTTTAGGTTTTCTTATGGTTTTTTTGGTTTTTTATGTTTTTAGGGATTTAAGGTCTTTTTTAAGGATTTTAATGGTTTTTAGCATTTTTTTTGGATTTTGAGGGTATCATGGATTTTGAGGATTTTTAGGATTTTAAGGGGTTTTAAGATTTTATTTTTGGATTTTATGTTTTTTAGATTTATATGGTTATAAATATTTCTTTATAATAGTTAAGAGTTTTAAATGTTTAATGGGTTTTTAGAGTATTAGTGAGTTTTGGGGGTTTGATATATTTTTAGAGTCATTAAAGGTTTTTAGGGGGTTTTAATGTTTGTAGTGTTTTTATGGTTTTTGTGGTTTTTTGGTTTTAGTGTTTTTATGTTTTTTAGGGGTTTAACTGATTTTGGTGTTTATGGTTTTCTTATGGTTTTTAGGGTTTTATCGGTTTTTATGTTTTTAAGGATTTTTATGAATTTTTATTGATTTTATGATTTTTTATTATAAGTGGTTGTATATATTTTGAGGGATCTTAGGGGTTTTCTAATATTTATTGTATTTTGGGTTTTTCAGGGGGTATTTATCATGTTTTTATGGTTTTTAGAGTTTTTTTTTATCATTTTTAAGTGTTTAAATGTTTTTAGAGTATAAAATGGTATTTAGGGTTTGTATGGTTTGTTAGTTCTCTTAAGGTTTTAGGGGTTTTTTTGGATTTTATAGGTTTTAGGTTTTTAGCATCTATTTATGGTTTTTCGAGTATTTATCGTTTTTTAGGTTTTTAGGGGTTTATGTGGTTTTAGGTTTTTAGGTTTTACAAAGTTTCTTTCTGTATTTCTAGTGATTTTTATGTTTTTAGGTATTTTTGAAGAAGTTTTTGGATTTTTTGGTTTTTATTTTTTTTTGGGATTTTTATGTTTTAAGGTTGGTAAGGAATTTATGGTTTTTGGATTTTTGGTGTTTTTATGTTTTTATGTTTTTATGTGTTTTTATGAAATTTAGTTTCTCAAAGGTTTCCATGGTTTTTAGGATTTTTATATTTTCAGGCATATTTAGGGATTTTTAGGATTTTATGGATTTTTAGGAGTTTTTGGTATTTTGAGAGTTTTAGTGTTATTTAGGGTTTTTAATAATTTTTAACATTGTACTGGTTTAAAGGGTTTTTTATAATTTTAGTGGTTATTAAGTATTTTATTTTTTTTATGTTTTTTCAGGATTCTGTGATTTTCTGGGGGTTTAGGGTCTTTTAGGGTTTTAGCATTTTTTAGATCTAGTAGGGGTTTTAATAATTTTTTGGTTTTTAAGTATTTCTTAGGGGTTTTCAGGGTTTTTGGTTTTTTTAAGTTTTTAGGGATTTCTATTTTTTTACGGTTTTATGGTTATCATTGATTTTTAGTGTTTTTAGGGTTTTTTAGGGTTTTCGGGGTTTAGAGATATTTTAATTTTATAGTTTTTTCTGGGTTTTAAGTGGTTTTAGGGTTTTACGTTTTTCTTATGATTTTTCATTGTTTTTAGGGGTTTTATGTTCTAAGTGAGTTGTATGTATTTTTAGGATTTTTATGGTATTACAGTGTTTTTAAGGTTTTTTAGTTTTTTAGTTTTTTTATAATTTTTAGGGTTTTATTGGTTTTTTGGGGTTTTGGTTTTTTTGGAGTTTTCTACGATTTTAATGTGTTTTTTGGTATCCAATGTTTTTATGGGTTTAACGAATTTTTATAGTTTCAATCATTTTTAGAGTTTTAGAGGGTTTTTTGGGTCCGTTAAGGATTTTTATGGGTTTTTAGCATTTTCTTAGTTTTTAGGGGTTTTAAGTGTTTTTATGTATTTAGGGTTTTTTATGTTCTAATGGATTTTTAGGATTTTTATTGGTTTTTACAGTTTTTGGTATTTTAATGGTTTTAGGGGTTTTAGTGTTTTTATAATTTTAAGGGATTTAGGTGTTTTAGGTTTTTAAATGTTTCTTACTATTTTTCAATTTTTAAGGTTTTTTGTGTTTTTAGGGGTTTTTGGGTAATAGTTTTTTTGAGGTCTTTTAGGTTTTTAGAGTTTTTTATAATTTTTCGGGGTTTAAAGATTTTTTAGAGTTTTTAGAGTGATTTTGGTTTTTCTTTTCATTTTTAGTATTTTTATGATTTTAAAGGGTTTTATTCCATAGATGGTTTTTATGGTTTTAGTGATTTTTTATTTTTTTAGGATTCTTATCATTTAAAGGTTATTAGTGGTCTTAAGTGTTTTTTGGTTTTTATGTTTTTCTTATTGTATTTTAAGGGTTTTAGGGTTTTTTATATTTTAAGGGATTTAAGTGTTTTTTTTGAATTTTTATGGGTTTTAGTATTTTTTGGTATTTTAATGGGTATTATGCCCTTTTAGAGGGTTTTAAAGCTTTTCATGTTTTTAGGGGTTTTATGTGCATTTAGGTTTTTAAGGATTTATTAGTGATTTTAAGGGTTTTTATGCTTATAAGACGCTTTGTACTTTTTTAGAATTTTAATATTTTTTAGGGTTTTAGGTATTTTTGAGTTATTTAGTGTTTTTATGGTTTTTAGAGATTTTAACGTTTTTTGGGGGGTTTAAATGGGTTTTTTAGTTTTTAGGTAATTTTCATATTTTTAGGGTTTTTTAGGGGTTTTAATGTTTTAGGGGTTTCATTGGATTTTATGGGGTCTTCATGTTTTTAGGGTCAATGTGGTTTTTAGGGTTTTTAGCATTTTTAGGCTTCTAGGGATTTTTTTTTGTTTTTAGGGTTTTTAGTTTTTCTTATCGTTATCATGGTTTTTATATTTTTTTACACTTTAGGTATTTTTATTTATTTTTATAGATTTTTATGGTTTTTATATTTTCCAGGGATTTTAGTGGTTTATTGAGTTTTCAGGATTTTTTTGTTCTTTTGGTTTTTTGGGTTTTAGGGGTTTTTTTAAGATTTTAGGATTTCAATGGTTCATCAATGTTTTTTTTATGATTTTAGTGGTTTAAATGGATTTCAAATTTTTTTAGTGTATTTTATTTGGATTTTAAAGCATTTATGGGTTTTTTGGGTTTTTTGGGTTTTTATTGTTTTTAGGGGTTTTGGGGTCTTTTAGGGTTTTAGAGTTTTTATCATTTTTTTAGGTTTTTTGGGGTTTTACAAATTTTCAGGATTTTATGGTTTTATTATGGTTTACATGTTTTTAGGGTTTTATGTTTTTATTGATTTCTATGGATTTCTAGGGGCTTTTGGGTTTTTTGGGTTTTATGTTTTATAGGGATTTTTTTATTTTTTTGAGGTTTTACAATTTTTTATAGTTTTTTAACATTATTATATTTTAAATAGATTTTAGAGTTTTAGTGGGTTTTAGAGGTTTTATTGGATTTTAGGGGTACTAATGGTTTTAGAGGTTTTTATGGGTTGAAGGGGTTTTGGGGGTTCTAGGGTTACTTAAGGTTTTTCTATGATTTTTAGCTTTTTTTAGGTATTTCAGGGGTTTAAAGTATTTTTAGGGTTTGAAGGTTTGGTTTGGGATTATATGGTTTTAGGTTTTATTTATGTTTTTGTGATTTTTAGTGAGTCGTTAGAAAATATTGCCATTTTTTTGGGTTTTGGGGGTTTCGATGTTTTTTAGGATTTTTAGGGGTTTTAGAGTTTTTTGCAGTTTTTGGTTATTATAGGTTTTAATTGTTTTTTTATAAAGGATTTCATTGGAGTTTTTTTGGGGTTTTATGGGTTTTGAAATTTTTGGGGATATTTGGGGGGGGGGGTTGTGGGAATTTGTTTGTTTTTAGGGGTTTCAGGTATTTTAAGTGTTTTTAGGGTTTTTATGGTTTTTATGGTTTTTATTTTTTTCCCATTTTTTAGGGGTTTTAATGTATTTTGAGAATTTCTAACATTTTTTGGGGGGTTTAAAGTGTTTTTAAATTTTATTATGTTTTTAAACATTTTTATAGGCTTTACAGTTTTTAGGGTCATTTTTTGTTTTATGGTTCGTGTGGTTTTTTGGGTTTTTAACTTTTATAGGTTTTTAGAGGTTTTAAGTGTTTTAATATTTTAATGTTTTCTTAGGGTTTATAGTGTTTTCAAAAAAAATTCATTTTGGGGGGATTTATATGGAATATTTAGTATTTTTATGGGTTATTAATGTTTTAATTTTTTTTGAGTTTTTATTGCTTTTTGTGGTTTAATTTGTTTTTACATTTTTTAGTGGTTAATAAATTTTTATGGGTTTTTAGGGTTTTCATGGTTTTAAGGGGTCTTCTATTTTTTAGGATTTTTTATTTATTTATAGGGGTTTTATGGTTTTAGCTATTTTAAGTATTTATGGGTTTTAAGTGTTTTTAGGAATTTAATGTTTTATTACAGCTTTTAGGGTTTTAGGGTCTTTTATGTTTTTAGGTATTTGTAGGTATTTTCATAGTATTTTTATGTTATTTGGGTATTTAGGGATTTTGAGGGTCTTTAGGGATTTTAATGGTGTTTAAAGTTTTTAGGTTTTCAGTGTTTTTATAGTTTTTTACATTTTTAGTCTTTTTAGGGATTTCATATGATTTTTATAGTTTTCAGGGTGTATACTATTTTTTGGGTTACTAGGGGTTTTTTTTAGTTTTTAGGGATTTATGGTTTTTAGAGTTTATTAACAATTTTAGAGGTTTAAATGATTTTTAGTGATCCTAGTGTTTTAAGGGGTTTTGGTTGGTTTATGTTTTTTAATATTTTTATGGTATTTATAGGTTTTAGTGTTTTAATAATTTTTTTGGTTTTTAGGGTTTTTAAGTGTTTTTATTTTTTTATGGTTTTCTAAGAATTTTTCTAGGTTTCTAGGGTTTTCATTTTTTAATGGATATTATACATTTGTTTGGATTTTTATGGGTTTTATGGTATTTAGGGATTTTGAGTGTTTAACGGTTTTAAGCTATTAGGGTTTTTTGGGTTTTAGGGGTTTTTTATTTTTAGAATTTTTAATGGATTTTAGAGATTTTTAATGTTTTAGGGGATTGAAGAATTTTTAGAGTTTCTAGTGGATTTCAGGGTTTTTATTTGTTTTTCATTTTTTTAAGGTTTTACGGGTTTTATGTTTTAGTGGTGTTTTGGATTTTTAATGCATTTATAGGGTTTTAGGTTTTCTAGAATTTTTATGTTTCTTAGGGGTTGAAGTGTTTTTCAGTTTTTGCAGTTTTTCAAGGTTTTTAGTGTTGTTTATATTTTAGGACTTTGAGGCAATTTTTTAGTATTTTTCATGGTTTTCATTGTTTCTAGGGATTTTGAAATATTTTTAGGTTTTTATTAGTTTTATGTGTTTTTAGGTTTTTAAGGTTCTCTTAGGGGTTTTGGGGTATTTATAGATTTTTATATTTTTTTTTAATTTTTAGGATTTTTATGGATTTTCAAGTTTTTATTGATTTTGAGGGGTTTTAGGGATTTTTTTTCTTTCAAGATTTTTTGGTCTCTTTGATTTTTTTGTGTATTTAATGTTTTTATAGTTTATTTATAGGTTTTAACAATTTTATGGGAATAAATGATTTTTTTGAGTTTTTAGTGGTTTTTAGGGTTTTATGAGTTTGGTAGTTTTTTATGGTTTTAGGTGTTTTTATGGTTTTTTGTGGGTTTTAGGGTTTTGGGTCTCTTAGGTTTCTTTAGGGTTTCTATAGTTTTTTTTTATTTTTTGGGTTTTTAATGGTTTTTATATTTTTATGAGTTTCTTAGGTTTTTTTTGGTTATTTTTGTTTTACTTTTTTTGGATTTTTATGGTTTTTTGGATTTTTACAGGTTTTAGGGTTTCAAGTGATTTTGTGGGTTTTTAGGGTTTTAGATATTTTTTTGGGTTATTTAAGGTGTTTAAGTGTATTTTGGTTTTTATTATTTTCATCGAGAATTTCAGGTTTTTATGATTTTTTAATTATTATGAATTTTTAGAGTTTTTTAGGATTTTTATGGTTTTTAGGTTTTATTGGGATTTTGAGTCTTTTTGTGTAAATTAATGTTTTATGTGGTTTTATGGTTTTTGTGGGGGGGGGGGGGTTTAGGTGATTTTTTACGTTTTTAGGATTTTTAAGGGTTTTAAGAGTTTTTTAGATTCTTTAGGTGTTTGAAGGGTTTTTGGAGTTTTTAGTTGTTATCTGGTTTTTTTATGGATTTTTAGGGTTTTATGGTTATTTTTAGTGATTTTTAGGGTTTTTAGTATTATTAGGTGTGATGATCGTTTTTATTTTTTTATTTTTTTTCATAGGGTTTTATGGGTTTTAGGGGTTTTTACATTTTTATGGATTTTTAGTTAATTTATACAATTTTTATTGTTTTTTGGATTTTTAGGAATTTTGATGGGTTTTAGGATTTGTTAGGGCTTTTAGTTTTTTATGCAGTTTTTTAGATTTTTTGGGTTTTAGGTTTTTTGAGGTTTTTTAGGTTTTCTTGTCGGTTTTCAGGTTTTTAAGGGTTTTTTACATTTTTGAGGATTATTTGGGCTTTTTAGGATTATTATGGGTTTTTTGGTTTTAAGGATTGTGAGTGTTTTTCACTTTTTTGGGATTTTAGAAGGGTTTTTGAATTTTTTATGATTTTTAACGTTTTTTAGAGTTTTTTTAACTTTTTTTAGAAGTCTACTAGGCTTTTATTGTTTCTACTATGTTTAAGTGTTTTTTTGGGTTTCATGGGTTTTTTATGGGTTTTAGGGGTTTCTATGGTTCTTAGAGTTTTAGGTCTTCATAGGGTTTTCAACATTTTGAGGTTTTTATAGGTTTTAAGTGATTTTTGGTTTTTATGGTTTTCTTAGGGGGTTTTATGGTTTTTTGGATTTTTATACATTTTTCGTTATTTTTAGGGATTTTGTTTGGATTTTTATAATTCATTAGGGATTTTTTCGATTTTCAATGTTTTTTGAGTTTTTAGGGTCTTTAAGGATTTTTTGGTTTTTTTGACATCTTTTGAGTTTAATATGGATTTTAAGGTTCTTTTTAATTTTTTTATATTTTTAAGGGTTTATAGGATTTTAAGAGCGTTTAGTGGTTTTAAAGGACTAATTTTTTTTGGGGATTTTTAGGGTTTTAGGGGTTTTATGGTCATTATAGTCTTATAGGGTTTTTAATGGTTTTTTTATTTTTAGTTTTTTATGGTTTTATGTGTTTTTTGTTTTTAGGGTTTTATTAGGATTTTTCTGTGTTTTAGGGGTTTTAACATGTTACATAATTTTATGGATTATTATAATTTTTTGATTTCTTTGTTTTTTAGGGGTTTTGAGATGTTTGTATGTTTTTTATGATTGTTATGGTTTTTAGGGATTTTAGTGTTTTTTATGTTTTTAGGGGTTTTTAGTTTTTTATGTTTTTTATTTTTTTTTGGTTTAAGGGTTTTTTACATTTTTAATAATTTTTATATATTTTTATGGTTTTGTTCTTTTTTATGGATTTAGGGATTTTTAGGGTTTATACGTTTTTTGGGATTTTAGAATTTTTAGGGCTTTTATGGTTTTTATGTTTCTTATATTTTTATGGTTTTCGTAGATTTATTCATAGTTTTATTGTTTTTTATGTTTTTCGGGGTTTTTAGGCATCTTTTAAGTTTTCATATCTTTTTTGGGTTTTTAAGTATTTTAAGGGTTTTATGGTTTCTCTGGTTATTAGTTTTTTTAGTTTTTTATGGTTTTTATGGTTTCTGGATTTTTTTCAATTTCTAGGGACTTTAAGGATTTTAGAGTTCTTAACATGATTTGGGGTTTAAAGTGTTTTTAGAGTATTGAGTCGTTTTTAGGGTTTTATGGGTTTTTAATATTTTATGGTTTTTCGTCGTTTTTAGAGTTTTTAGCATCTTTTAGGATATTTTGGGTTTCTAAAATTATTTAATGTTTTAGTGGTTTTAATTGTTTTTTGGTTTTTATGTTTTTCTCACAATTTCTTTAGTTTTTAGGGTTTGTTACTTTTTAAGGTATTTTTTAGGTATTTTTGGGTTTTCAATGGTTTTTATGGATTTTCAAGTGTATTTTCAGTTTTATGGTATTTAGTGGTTTTAGGTATTTTTGGTATTCTGCCTTTTTTATTTTTTTAGAAATTTTATATTTTTAAGGTTTTTATGTTTCTTTTATTCATTTTTAATGTTCTTTTATATTTTTAGAGATGTTTTTTTTACATTTTTAGGGATGTTTTTTGTCTTTTTCATGTTTTATTGTATTTTATGATTTTAAAGGATTTGAGGGTTTTTAGGTTAGTGGGGTTTTATGATTTTTTTGTTTTAAGGGTTTTTTAGTTATTAGGGGTTCTAAGGTTTTTTAGTTTTTTTAATGTTTTTAGGTGTTTTAATAGTTTTAGAGCTTTTAGTGGTTTTTAGGGTTTTCTAGATTTTTAGGGTTTTTAGTGGTTTTTAGGAGTTTTCTATTTTTTTGAGTTTTTTTAGCATTTAACGTGTTTTAGGGATTTTAGGATTTTTTTTCTCTTTTTATGTTTTTAGTGGTTTGAAGCATTTTTATGTTTTTAAGGTTTTATTATTTTTTTTCGGGGTTTTAGGAGATTTTAATATTTTAGGTATTTTTAGGGAATTTTTAGGATATTTATTATTTTTGTGGGTTTTTTGGATTTTTAGGTTTCTCAGGAGTTTTAGAGTTTTTAGATTTTTTAGGGTTTTTTTTGTTTGTTAGATTCTTTGAACGTTTTTAGGGATTTAAAGGGTATTTATCGTTTTTAGTGGTTTTTAGTGTTTTATAAATTTTTAGGGTTTTTTAACATTTTTAGGGGTTTTTGGTTTTTAGGGGTTTTATGGTTTTTAGGGACTTTTAGTTTTTTTTTTAGGTTTTTAGTGCTTTTTTGTTTTACGGGATTAACAATTTGTAGATTTTTAGGGTTTTTTGGTTTTTTAGTTTTTTTATGGTTTTATGTTTCTTGGGATTTTTATAGTTTTTTATAATTTTTATGGTTCATTGAGGTTTTATGAATTTTCAAGTTTTTTTTGGAATTTTTATGGTTTTTACAGTTTTTAATATTTTTTAGGTTTTTAGGGGCTTTAAGTGTTTTTATGTTTTGTGGTTTTTAATGGTGTTCTATTGGTTTTATGATTTTTTATGTTTTTATGGATTTTTAGGATGTTTTTAGTATATATATGGTTTATTAGGGGTTTTTGGGTTTTTATTATTTTTTAGGCTTTTAGGGTTTTTCTAGTTTGTTATGGATGTGTGGTTTTTTTATTTTTTTAATATTTGTAGTGTTTAATGGGTTGTTATGGTTTTTATTTACTTTTAGGGTTTTTAAGGTTTTTTGGTTTTTTAATGTTATAGGGGTTTATGGTTTTAAGGGTTTTTTGGATTTTTAGCATCTATATAAGGTTTTTATCATTTTTAAGTTTTTAAGGTTTTTTAGTGCACTTATGATTTTAATGTTTTCTTATGGATTTTCCAGGGTTTTATGGTTTTTATGTTTTTTTATGTTTTTTTATTTTATAGATGTTTCTGTTTTTATGGGTTTTGAGGTGTTCTAGGGATTTTTAGTGGTTTAGGGTTTTTACCATTTTTTAGGTTTTTTACGAGTCTGATGTTTTTTTAACTTTTTAAGTTTTTCTTAGGGGTTTTTAACAATTTTATGGGTTTTTAGATTTTTAGGGATTTTTAGGGGCTTTTTAGGATTTTAGGGTTATTAATTATTTTTAGGTATTTTGAGGGTATTATATTTTTTTTTTGGTGTTTTGGGTTCCTAGGGGTTTTGAAGTTTTTAAAGTTTTTGTTGTTATTTTAGTTTTTTAAGATTTTTAGGGATTCAAAGTGTTTTAAGATATTTTAGTGGATTTTATGTTTTTCAGTTTTTAGGGGTTTTTAAATTTTTTAGATTTTTCAGAGTTTTTGATATATTAATTTTTTGATGGTTTGTATATTTTTTTTATTTTCAGTGTTTTTTTATTATTTTAATGTTTATAGGTTTTCTAATGGATTTGTAGGGTTTCATGGGTTTTTTACATTTTTAGGGATTTTTATTTCTTTTTCATAATTTTATGGGTTTTTAGAAATTCTGGGGATTTGAGGGTTTTAATGTTTTTAGGATGTTATTTGGTTTTTATAGGTTTTAAGAATTTTTTGGTTTGTAATGTTTTTTATGGTTTTCATGGTTTTTAGTGTTTTTAAAATTTTTAGGTATTTTATGGATTTTTAGGATATTTATGGTTTTTGGGGGTTTTTGGGATTAGGTGGATAATGGGGCTCTTTAGTGTTTTAGGTTTTCTATGGATTTTATTGGTTTTTGGTTTTTTTTCAACTTTTATGGATTTTATGGTTTTTAGATTTTTTATGAGTTTTCAAGGATTTAAATGTTTTTGTTGTTGTAAGGGGGTATTAGTGGTTTCAATTTGTCTTAGGGTTTTTAGATTTTTTGGTTTTTAGGGGTTTATAGTTTTTTAGTTGTTTAAGTATTCCTTTGGGGCATTCAGGGTTTTATGGTTTTTTACCTTTTAGGTAATTTTAGTGATATTTTCTATTTTTATGGGTTTTTAGGTTTTTAGGGATTTTGAAGATTTTTTTTGGTTTTATGGTGTTTAGAGATTCTTAGGGGTTTTACCACTTTTTAGGATTTTTAAGGGGTTTATATATAATTTTATTATGGTTTTCATTGGTGTTTTAGGGTTTTTAATGTTTCTAGGATTTTTATGGGATTTTTAGTATTTTTATGGTTTTTAGGGTTTTAGTTGTTTTAGGGATTTTGAGGGTTTTTTAGGGTTTCTATGGTTTTTATGGTTGTTTCCCCCACGTTATCATATTCTTGTTTGGAATAACTATTTCTGAAAGGTTTCCAATGGGATTTTTTTGGAACCAGAAATACCCAATGGGTATATACCCAAGGGCACCTACATTCCAAAGGTAGGTGCTCATCGGGGGGGGGGGGGGGGTTGATGATGGTTGAGAACTCACATTGGTCGAGAGAATCAGAGATCTTGCTCATCACACCCTTTTGTGGGGATTTGTTTTCTATTTTGGGACTCTCTTATTGATTTAATACATATTCACGAATCCTTTATTAATTCCCATGTATGATGTATATTACCCTTTAATTAATAACCAATTATTAGCATGTATTTAATATAGAATCATCTATATATATATGAGGTTCTTCATCAATGAATATATCATTATGTATCAGAGGTTCTCCATCTATGGAATCCTCTTACGTACAAATTAAATATTCCTCAATCATGATGATGATTTTGGTTTTCTTTCCACATAGTGGGGAACTATAGAGTATCACCATCCTGAGGAACAAGAGCCACTCTAGAGTTTTTTGTCATCTAGGGGGATGGAGTAATTTGATAATGGGATCGAACCCATAAATGGCATTCCAACATATCATTGTGAAAGGAATCAAAGCCCACATAGTTTGGTGCTTCTTAATATGGAACATTGTAAATATTTTGGTCATGTGATAAGGAATCAACCATACAGTTTAAAATAATGTGGCAATGACATCTAGGTAGAAGGTTTCAAGTTAATATTTGGTGTGGTACATCTACCGAAATAAACCAGGGAATTTGGGAGGAATATGGGTTCCCATGTTAAATTAGACCCCACTGGGAATGTGGTCCAAAAATAATAGGGTTGATTTGGGGTGTTGGGTTTCGACCTTAGGGAGGATTTCTACATAACCATTTTAGAGTGGAATCAATTTCCACATAGTTTGGAAAGTCTCATAGGGGAGTATGGCCTATTGAGGAGATTAAATTAGGGATTACCCCAAAATAGGATTCCTAAAAAAATACTATGGGTAATGTCTCAACTCATGGTGATTTTGGGGTTAATTCAGGGTTTCCTCCTAAGGAGGATTCCATATTCATGGGGTTATAATTTTGGAATATTCCTAATGAGAATAACCATTGAGCTCGGGCCCTAGGAGATCTTCTTATGTATCCTAATTTTGGTAGGAATTAGAGTTAATAGAGTTCCATCAGTCGCCTGGAATGTGTGGAGGTCATGATTAATATTAACCAATAATGTATCTTGGATCATGATAGTTTTGAGAAACAATATGAATCAGAAAATCTAACAAACCACACAAGATTCTTTTGTTCGTAAGTAGACATGGAGACAAATCCCAAAGGAGATGGATGTGGCATTTAGTGTGACAACATCCTCTGACCCCTTTCTCTCTAATGGGAGATCCCAGGTATATGGTGGAAGAGATCATAGCTACCATACTTCCATATCATCACATTAAACTAGAATGGGTCCAGGGTATGGAAAATTATGAATGAAGGAAGCATGAGAGAGGGGAGAGGGCTCGAGTTCCCATCCCCTCTCTGACCTAGTAGCCAGGAGGCAGAGTGGAGCAAGAGTTCAATATCTTTAATGAATGTCTAGGGAATTAATCTAGGAGGGACTCACTAAAATTGTCCTATAGTGAGGGAGGAATATTCCTTTCCATATTTAAAGGAAAATAACGTGTAATCCTAACCCTACCTACAATGAAATGGAGGTTCTAGGTCTTAGAGATGAGAAGGCAATGACATGGTCATAACCCTATTATTTTATATAGGTAACTCTCTGACATTTTCCCTGGGGTAGGGTTCATCATGACTATATATATAAAAATACACAAGTTCCCTAAGGATCCTAACCATATGATAGGACTTTTGCGGGAAAAATCAAACTATAGAAATACAAATCAAAATGAGAGACACACTGGTGTGCCTTTTCCTATGGACTTCCAAGTGATGAGGTTTTGGTGGAGGCTTTGACTAGATCCCTCTCAGACAAGGGATGTAGATAATGATAGGAACTACTATGGATGAATTTGAATAAGGCTTAAATAATGGCTCACCTATATTGGAGGTTATGGAGAACCAACTATGATCTTAGAGGTCGTGCTCCACATAGGTAGGCCAGGGTGAGTTGTTAGCACCTTATGCGATAGACCACCTAGGTGATACCTTACTCAAGCCTTCAAGGTTCCCCATAGGTATTTATATATGTGAATCATGTAGTTCCATGATTGAGTAATTTTACCTCATTATAGTCTTCTTTTATCTTGGGTTGGTAGAGTCTATCTTGTATGAATTTTATTATTTTAAACCCTGGGAGGAATTTAGTTCCCATATCTCCCTTTAATTCCCTATTATTCAGGTATTTGAAAGATACCTAGAAGTTTACAGAGGGTATGAGGGAATCAGTATGGAGAATAGAGCTTTGGTTGTCCTTCAAGAAATTCCATATATACAAATGAAGACTTGAGTGACCTATTAATAGGAAGATATATGGCCAAAGGTTAAGGGGTTATCTCATATAGGTGTATTGTGCAGGTTCTCATAAAGGTTGGTCGTATAGGGTAACTCACAGGCAGCATGCACGCAAATAGTTATTTGGGTACTTGTGTGGCTCACTCAGGAGAACCCACTATTTCATACCTCAAGGGATGCGCCCCCACACCCTTTCTCTAGATCATTTCCTGGATGCGGTCTTAGCCCTTCAGGTTGGTCCCTTCAATTCTGTCACTGAATCCCATGAAAAACTAAGTGTTTTAGTATGCAATTTTTAGTCCCGGTTGAGAATGTTTTGGGCCACAACACATTAAAATCAATTATTCTCATTCATACAATATTAATAAATATTTATACCCAGACTCAACATTTGGTGTTTAATGGATCTTTATATATTTATCTCTATGGAAAAGTAAAACATACACAATTTTTAGTGTCAATAATGGTGTTTTGGGGGTTTTAAGGTATTTTTTATTTTTAGGGGTTAAGGTTTTTTAATTTTTTGTGGATTTTAGGGGTTTTATTGGTTTTATGGGTTTTTTCAAAAGGCATAGGTTTTTAGGTTTTTTATGATTTTATATTTTTTTATGCTTTTTAGGGTTTCAGAGTCATTTTTTGGGGTTTTATGGTTTTTAAGATTTTTGTTTCTGTAGTGGTTTTAATTGATTTTAGGATTTTATGGTTTTCAGGTAGATTTTTAGGGGATTTAGGGTTTTAGGTATTTTTAGTGAATTTTTAGGGTTTTTAGGGGATTTAGGGGATTTAGCGATTTTGACAGTTACAAGGGTTTTTTTTACTTTTAAGGTTTCTCTATAGATTTTAATGTTTTTAGGTTTTTAGGGGGTATATGGGTTTCTCGGTTTTATGGTTTTTCTTAGGGTTTTTTGATATTTTAACATTTTTAGGGGTTTAAATATGTTTCATAGTTTTTAGTGGTTTTTAGGTTTTTTAATATTATTTTTTATGGTTCTTTTGGTATTTATGGTTTTAGGGTTTTTTTGGAATTTTTAGAAAATTTTTAGTGGTTTTGGTGTTTTTTGAGGTTTTTTGGGTGTTAAGTATTTTTAATATTTTATGGTTTTATTATGGGTTTTTAGGGTTTTAGGTTTTTCATATTTTTATGGATTATTTTATGGGTTTTTAGGGGTTTTAGGGTTTTTGTTTTTTTATGGGTTTTATGGTTTTTATTATTTTATGGTTTTTTGGTTTATGGTTTTATGGTTTTTGGGTTTTGTAGGGGTTTTATTGTTTTTTGTAGTTTTTTTACATTTTTAAGTGTTTATAAGGTTTTTAGAGCTTTTTGTAGTCTTAAGGTTTTTATAGGTTTCTAGGGCATACAATGTTTTTATGGGTCTTTATAGTTTTAAGTGTTTTTAGGTGTTTTTTAGTGTTTTTGGGGTTTTTAGAATTATATTTATATTTTTAGGAATTTTAAATGTGTTTATGTATTTAAGGTTTTCATATATTTTTCAAACAAAATTTGTTTTTTTTACATTTTTAGGGATATTTTTGAATTTTAAGGTTTGTCAGTTTTCTATGTATTTTGATGGGTTTTAGTGTGTTTAGGTTTTTTATGGTTTTTTGGGGTTTTAGGGGTCTTTGAGTTTTTAAGGTTTTAATGGGGTTTTAGATATTTCTTAACTTATTTGTGGGTTTAGTGGGGTTTTAAAGGTTTAGTGGTTTCTTAGGGTTTTTATGGGTTTGAGGATTTTATGCCTTTTTGGGGGCTTTACGGTTTTTAGGGGTTTTAGGGGTTTTATGGTCTTTTGGGTTTTAGGGTTTTTTTTCATTTTTATCTTTTTATGCGTTTAAGTGTTTTTAGGTTTTTAATGATTTATTAGGGATTTTTGGATTCTGAGGGTCTTTCATGTTTTTGGTATTTTGGGGGTTTTTAGGAATTTTTTTTTGTTTTTAGGGTTTTTATGTATTTTGAGGGGGTTTGGGGGGGTATGGTTTTTTGTTTTTTTAGTTTTTTAGCATTTTATAGGGTTTTATAGGTTTTATGTGTTTTTATGATTTTAGGATTTCCTTATGGATTTCACGTTTTTTATTTTATTTTTAGATTTTTAGGGATTTAAAGGGATTTTTTAGGATTTTATTGGTTTTTGGGGTTTTTAGGGATTTTAAGGTTTTTTTGGGGTTTTTAAGGTTTATTTTCTTGGTTATTTGGGTTTTTATGGGTTTAAATGGTTTTTAGATATTTTTTTGTTTTTGTATAGTTTTTTGGGTTTCCATTATTTTTTAGGTTTTTAGTGGTCATATTGTTTTTAGGGGTTTTAAGGTGTTTTTAGCAATATAGGGTTTTTATAATTTTTAGGACTTTTTAGGTGTATTATTTGTTTTTAGGTTTTTCATTTTTTTCATGTTTTTCATTTTTTAAGGTTTTTATGTTTCTATGTATTTTTTTTATTAAAATGGATTTTTAGGATTTTTAGGTTCTTTTAAGGTTTTTATAGTTTCTTAAGGTTTTTAGAAATTTAGGTGTTCTATGTGTTTTAGGTTTTTATGGTTTTATTACGGGTTGTTAGGTTTTTAGTGTTTTTTATTTTAAAAGTTTTATGTATTTTTATGATTTAAATGATTTTTTTGGGTTTTTAGATATTTTGAAAGTAATTAGGGATTTTTGTGGAATTAGGGGTCTTCTAGGTTTTTAGTATCGATCATGTCTTGAGGGGTTTTTTGTTTTTTTTATGGTTTTTATGTTTTCTTAGGTTTTATCTTGGTTTTTAGTTTTTTACATTGTTTGGGATTTTTATGGATTTTTATGATTTTTTGAGTTTTTAGGGTTTTTAGGGATTTTTTGTGATTTAGTGTTTTTCTGGGGTTTTATTATTATTTTTGGGTTTTTTTGTTTTTAAGGCTTATTTTATTTTTTCGTGTTTTAAGATTTTTTATAGTTTTTTTAATTTATTTATAAATTTAAAAGGTTTTTAGTATTTTTAGTGAGTTATTAGTGTTTTTATGTGTTTTTAAATGTTTTTAGGGATTGTTATGATTTTTAGGGGATTTAGGCTTTTTAGATTCCTTTTATGGTCATTATAATTTGTAGGTTTTTTAGGGCTTTACGTGTTTTTGGGTTTTTAAGGTTTTATTAGGGGTTTCAAAGGTTTTTAGTGATATTTATGTTTTTAGGGATTTTTAGTAGCTTTTTCATATTTTTAAGGTTTTTAGGGTTATTGGGGATTTTGTGATTTTTTTTTTGTTTTTTAGTATTTTTAAGGTTTTTATCTTTATTAGGTTTTTAAGGGATTTAATTATTTATAAGTTTCTGAGGTTCTCTAAGCATTTTCATGGTTTTTAGGAATTTTTTACATTTTTAGGGATTCTTAAGGATTTATATGATTTATATGGGTTTTAGGTTTTTAAGTGATTTTTGGGTTCTTATATTTTTTTTATAGTTTTTAAGGTTTAATGTTTTTTTAGTGTTTTTTGAAATTTTTATGGGTTTTAAGGATTTTCAAAAATTTTAATGTTTTTAGTTATTTAAATAGATTTTAGTTTTTTTAGTGGATTTTTAAAGTTTTTATGAGTTTTAGGGTTTTATGGATTTTATTGGTTTACGATTTTTAGGATTTTTAGGGTATTTTCATGGGTTTTATGGTATTTTTCCTTTTTTAGGTTTTAAAGGGTTTTAAGTGTATTTAGGTTTTTATGGTTTCCTTAGGGATTTTCAGTATTTTAGGGGTTTTTATGTATTTAGGGTTTTTAAGGCATTTATAGGATTTTATGGTATTATGTGGTTTTTACGTATTTTGAGGGGTTTTAAGGTTTTTAGGGGTTGTAGGTTTATTAATTTTGTTATGTTTTTGGGGGTTTATGTTTTTTTAGGTTTTTAATATTTTCTTCAGGGTTTTCAGGGATTTTAAGGGTTTTTTATGATTCCAAGAATATTTAGGTATTTTTATGGTTTTTATAGTTTTTAGGGGTTTAGGTATTTTGAGGGGTTTTAGAGTTTTTAAGGTGATTTAGGGGTTTATGGTTTTTTTATTTTTAGGGTTTTTTGAGTTTTTATGGTTTTTAATGTTTCTATTGTTTTAATGTTTTTATGGGTTTGATGGGGTTTTATAATTTTCAGTGGGATTTTGTTTTTTTGGGTTTTAGGGGTTTTAGGGTTTTAAAATTTTTTATGAGGTTTATGATTTTTAGATTTTTTTTCTTTTTAGGGGTTTTAGGGTTTTTATGTTTTTAGTGGTTTTATGGGTTTCTTGTGTTTGGAGGTTTTCTTAAGGGTTTTCATAGTTTGTAGGTATATTTTTGTTTTTATGGATTTTTATGGATTTTGGGATTTTTTTAGTTTTTAGGTGTTTTAGGTATTTGATGACATTTATGGGTTTTTAAGGTTTTTAGGGTTTTTAAGGGTTTTAGTTTTTTAGGAGTGTTAAGTGTTTTTTCCTATTTAAGGTTTTCTTATGATTTTTCAGGTTTTTTAGAGTTTTTTACATTTCTATGTATTTTTTATGATTTTATTGGGTTTTTAAAGTTTTAGGGAGTTTTATGGGTTTTAGGGTTTTTTAGGATTTTTTCCTTTTTAGGGTTTTCATCATTTTTAGGGGTTTTAAGGGTTTAAATATGATTTTAGGTTTTTAAGGTTTTTTGTGGTTTATAGGGTTTTTATGTTTTTTATCTTTTAGAATAATTTAAGAGATTTTTTTTGATTTTATGTATTTTTATGTGTTTTAGGTATTTTAATGGTTTTTTGGGTTTTTGAAGGATATTTTGTGGTTTCTTGGTATTTAGTGGTTTTTTTGAGTTATTTAAGTTATCAAGGGTTTTTGGAGTTTTTATTGTTTTTAGGAGTTTAAATAGTTTTTAGATGTTTTAGTGGTTTTTAAGGATTTTTTTTTGTTTTTATATTTTTTAAATTTTTAAGATTTTTTATGATTTTTATGGGATTTCTGGGTTTTTACATTCATTTTTGGGTAATCTAGGGGTTTTAGAATTTTTTTTAGGGGTTTTAAAAGTTTTTAGGTTTGTGATTATTTTTTAGTGTTTTCCAAGTTTTTGTTTGGGTGTTTAAATTTTTAGGGGGTTTTAGGGATTTTATTTTTTATGGGTTTTTAGGTTTTTATGGTATTTTGAGGGGTTTTTGGGTTTTTAGTATATTTTTAGAATATTGGGTTTCAGTGGTTTTTTTAGATTTAAGTTTTTTAAGTTTTTTTAAAGTTTTTTTAACATTTTTAGGGTTCTAATGGTTTTTTACAGTTTATAGTTGGTTTTTTGTGATTTTATTTTTTTTAGTGTTTTAAGGGGTTAAGTGGTTGTATGTTTTTTAGTGGGTTTTAGGGTCTTTTGGGGGGGTTAGTTTTTATAATTTTTAGGTTATTTATGGTGGTTATGCGTTTTTATGTTTTTATGGTTTTCTTTCAGTTCTTCTGCATTTATAGGGATTTTGAAGGTTTTTATGGTTTTTTGGGTTTTTTGCATTTTGTACGTTTTAGGAGTTTTATGTGTTTTTAGATTGTTAACTTTTTCTCAATGATTTTTAAGTAATTTAGAGTTTTTTATGTTTTTATTTAATTTGGAGTATTTTAAATATTTTTTAGTTTGTATGGGTTTTAAAAAAAATATGTGTTTAAGGGGATTTTTTGGTTTTTAGGTCTATAGCGGTTTTGTGGATTCTTTGGGGTATTAGGGTTATTTATATTTTTTTAGTTTTTAGGGTATTTTATATTTTATTTAATTATTTTAGTGGTTAAAAGGGTTTTTAGAGTTTTTAGTGAGTTTTTGGGTTTTAATAGTATTCTAGGGATTTTAATATTTTTTGGGTTTTTATGTTTTTGGATGTTTTTAGGGTCATTTTAGTGGATTTTAGGGTTTTTTGTATTATTAAGTATTTAGGGAAAGGAAGGCACACGGCCAAGCAATTCTTCACCCCCCCAATTTATTAGAAAACAGACACAATATACAAGGTAGGGGAGGAGTCAATCTACTAACACAAATAAAACCCTTAACAACCCCAAAAAACCAAAAGAGAAAAAACCCCAAATGAAAAAAATTCATTCAACATCACCACCAAAGTCATAAATAGAAGTTTTGCCATAAGGGTCACCCTCTACACCATATCCAGAAGCAGTGTCATCTCCATATGGATCCCCATCATCACCATACCTAGAGGAAGCCTCTGAGTCCACCAACTCCCATTCAGATGATTCATATTGCCTGAGGAAGGTAGTGTAATACTCCCTGAGATGTTGTTGATCCATATTCAACTACACCTTGACAAACCTACCTCCCCTTAAAGGGGAAATTTAATTATCTTTGGAGGAGGATCTTCTGGACACTGTCTTTAGAAAAGTAGAGTAGTCCATCCCCTACTTCCTCCTTCAAGAATCAACAGAGACCCCTGCGGGTTTGTTTTCCTCCCCATATGGAATGGCCTCTTCAAGAAAGGCCTCTCTTTAGGGATCAATTCCATATTTTGAATAATAATTATACCATCATTATAGAATTGATCTTATTCGAGGATGAAGGATGATTCATGGATTAGGGAATGACCAGTAAGAACCCCACATTGCTGCATTCTAGGAACCACCTCTGGTTTCTCGAGAGTCGGGCCATCCAACAGATTCGACAACCCGATCTGACCCACATCCTAGGGAATGCCCTTCCAAGGGAAACCTGATCATTCCTACATATCAAATTCATGAAAACACATATATCCAGTCCTATCATCTGAGCCCCCCCCAATGCTCCTCAACGACCAACTCCATCACCTCTCTATATTCAGAAACCTCCCCCCTGCTCATGATCAAGTCAAGCTGAATCACCTTGCAAAGACTCACAAAAAGACTCACCCATGGAAACCCCCCATGCACCTCAGCTAACTCCACTTGCTCAGGCACCTCCCCCTACTCGGCCGTATCACACATCTCCTGACTAAAAACAGCCACATCTCTCTACTCAGCTCCCTCCCCTACATATTCACCTTCCCATCCATAAACACTCCCCTCATGCTCATCCACTACCTCTTTCTTATCCATCTCCCTCTTCTCATCCACATTCCCCTTCTCAGATGCACAATATCGTTCACCAGAATCAGTTCCATCAAGCACAACCCCAGGCGTTTGCACAATGAGTCCAGAATGCCTAAGTCTATCCACAGACTCGATGCCATCCTCCCCAACCTCGACATTTATCTATAGTGATAGAATCTTCACCGCATCATATCCATTGACTCCATAGATCAAATCTCACACAACCACTTCATCCACACTGCAACTGTAGTGCCCATTTTTCTCATGGTCAAAATAGATCCCCTCCAACTACTCAGCCTCCTCTCTCTCTTCTTCTATCGTCCCTTGCTCCTCCAAATCCCCATGTGCCACTGATTCACCCTCTAACTCAACAGACACAATGAAATCCAATTTTTTATACAAATAAGTATCATTCTGATCATGCGCCTCCCTTTTTCTAACCTATTCACTATTAAAGCTATCAGAAAAATATAGGACCACTGCAATACAATATTTTTCCCACTACTATTATTTAGAATCTCCAACCCCAAGTTCCATGGATCTGCCCTTAACTCCTCCTTATCACCACCACAATTTAGATCACCTCTCAGTCGTGCAATGATGTCCCTAACCTTTTGAAGGGGAGGCAAGCACTGAGTAGACTTGATAGGAAACTTCATCCCCCACCAGATTCTGGCATCCTTATCAATTCCCTACCAGTGCCAGATTCAAAACACCACATCCCCTTAAGAATCTTCTACAGACTCGGTCTTCATGACCATGATTCCGGAAAGAGGAAATGAAATCAACCCATGTCTCAAAGATCATCAGCTGACTCCATCGGAACTCCTCACCATAAACGATCCACACAAAGTCCAACGGCTCCATAGAAGCACCACCTCCACAAAATCCCCCAGAGTGACTATATGGCATAGAGCCTGAGTCTTGACAGGTTTCCACCATTGGAAAATCAAGGTGGGTGTTAAGATCAAAACTCCATAAAAATAGAGAGAATCAGGCACCATTGCAATTCTAAGGATCCACAGAACAGGCATGGATAGGATCGTACTTAGATGGAAAATTAATCATAATATGTTTTCTATCAACAAGACCCACCATAGCACGACCCAGCATATTATGGTATCAAGATCCAAAATGGGGGCACTAGGTTCCCTTTGGCAACCTTGAAGACAACGATGTGCATTGTACATATCCCTCTCCCCACCGTGGTGGAGGGTCCTTTGCTGAATTTCATGGATTATCGGCCTTTTGTTCTATTCAAAGCTCTGGAACTGCTACCCCCATTTTCGTGGATCGATCTTTTCCCAAAATGGGGGTAGCAGGTCCGGAGCTATGAATGGAAAAAAAGTTTGATAATCTGTGAAAGTTAGCAAATGCCCCTCCCCCATAGTGGGGAGAGGGATATGCACAATGCACATCACTGTCCTCAAGGTTTCCGAAGGGAAAATCTACTGTAAGAGAGAAGAGGAGCATCCATATTCGTATGATATTTTCTAAGAGTTTTTAGGGGTTATAATGGTTTCGTGGGTTTCATTATTTTTTAGGTTTTGAGTTTTTTAAGGGTTTTAGGTGTTTTTATTTAGGTATTTATGGGTTTTATGTTTTTTTTAGGTTTTTTAGTGCTTTCAATGTTTTTAGGTTTTTTAACATTTTTAGAGATTTCTAGGGATTTTAGGATTTTATGATTTTTAGGTTTTTGGGTTTTTAGGGTGTTTAGAGTTTTTTATGTTTTTTATATGATTTATGGTTTTTTGGATTTTAGGGGTTTCTTAGGGGGTTTCAGGGTTTTTAGGTTTTTTTAGTCTTATGAATTTTGTTGACTTTTAGGATTTTTATCAATTTTATGGTTCTAAGAGATTTTGAGTTTTTAGGGTTTTTATTGTTTTTATGGTTTTTCTGAGTTTTTTAGATTTTAAAGGTTTTTTTGACTTTTTGTAGGTCTTAATTGGTTTTTATGATTTTTAAAATTTTATGAGTTTAAAGCGGATTTTTAGGTTTTAGAGGTTTTTTGGGGTTTTATGATTTTTATGGGTTTTTATGGATTTTCTTGTTTTTAGGGGTTTTAGGGTTGTTATTTACTTTTAAGGTTTTTTATTTGTTTTATAGTTTTTTAGGTTTTTCAGTGATTTTAAATTTTTTTAGGTTTTTACAGTTTTCATACGTATTGTAGTGTTTTTATGATTTTATGGATTTTTATGGATTTTTTAGTATTTTATGGGTTTTCAAGGCTTTATTAATTTTTAGTGTTTTTAAAGTTTTTATAGTTTTTTGTTATTTTTTTGAATTTTTTGGTGTTTTAAGCTCTTTTATACTTTTTTACATTTTTAGGGGTTTAAAGAGTTTTTTATTGTTTTTATTGTTTTTAGGTTTTTATGGGTTTTTATGGGTTTTAGGGTTTTTAAGGGGTTTTTGGGTATTTAGGATCATTTAGGGTTTTATAGTTTTTTATCCTTGTTGGGGTTTTAAGCGTGTATTTTTTTATGTTTACTTATGGATTTTCAAGGGTTTGGTGGGTTTTATGTTTTTAAGGATTTTGATGTTTTTTTTATAATTTTTGTTATCTTTTTCATTAGTAGGTATTTTGAGGGGTTTTCGGTATTTAGGGTTTTTAGTGTTTCTAGTGGTTATAAGAGTTTCTAGGTTTTCATGGATTTATTCGGGTTTTTAATAGGTCTTAAAGTTTTTTACATTTTTATATATCTTTAGGTAATTTTTTTATTTTTTTTCCTTATTAGTGTTTTTTTAGTATTTTGATGGTTTTTAGGGTTTTTATGGGTTTTATTATTTTTTCTGTTTTTATGGGATTTCATGTTTTCTATGGCTTTTAAATTTTTAAATGTATTTAAAAATTTTGGGGGTTTCAAGGGGTTTTAGGGATTTTTTTTTGGTTTTTAGGTTTTTTATCTGTTTTTATGGTTTATTGGGTTTTGATGGTTTATAGAGGTTTTTTTGTTATATTTATAGTGTTTTCATAGTTTTTAGAGTTTTTCGGTGTTCTAAGTTTTTTTAGATTTTTATGGTCTTCTTAGGGGTTTTAGGGTTTTTACATTTTTTGGTATTTTTCATACTTTTTAAGATTTTCATGGTTCTCTAGGGTTTTTAGGTATTTTTAGGGGTTTTAGGGTTTTTTATGGTTTTTTGGATTTTTTATAAATGTTAGGGTTTTTTACATTTTTTAGGTTTTAGTATTTTTAAATGTTTTTAGTATTTTTAGGTTTTATTAGGTTTTTTATTCATTTTTATGGTTTTCTAGTTTTTTGGATATTTTGGTATTTTTTATGATTTTACTATTTTAGGGGTTTTACCTATTTTCATGTTTTCATTGGTTTTATGGGTTTTTATGATTTTTTTGGTTTCATAAAAAAAGTTACTTTTGTTTGGGATTTATAGTGTTTTTAGTGTTTTTAAAATTTTTATTGGTTTAAAATGTTTTTAGAGTTTTTTGTTGTTTTAGAATATTTC
Organism: Viscum album; assembly: GCA_963277665.1. Classification (NCBI taxonomy): domain Eukaryota; kingdom Viridiplantae; phylum Streptophyta; class Magnoliopsida; order Santalales; family Viscaceae; genus Viscum; species Viscum album. The sequence goes on along the minus strand of OY728159.1, from coordinate 2,051,890,522 downwards.
CCTGGGTTTCTAGGGGATTTAACATTTTTAGGGTTTTTTAGGGGTTTTTAGGGTTTTAGGGTTTTAGGGTTTTAGGGTCTAAAAGTTTTTTAATGTTTTGGTGTTTTTAGGTTTTTGACAATTTTAAATGTTTTCAGGTTTTTAACATTTTCATATAATTTATAATCTGTTTAGGGTTTTTTAAGCCTTTTTATTTTTTAGGGATTTGTTATGATTTTTTTTGGGTTTATGATCTTTTAGGGTTTATTACAGTTTTTAGGCTTTTTTAGAGTTTGAGGGGTTTTAAGGGTTTTTAGTGATTTTTTGTTTTTTGGGGTTTTAAGTGTTTTTATGTTTTAAGGATTTATTTTCATTTTATAGGGATTTAATATTTTTTACCTTTTTAGGTATTTTCTAGTATTTTGGAGTATTTTTATTGATTTTTATGGTTTTAAGGGATTTTGATGTTTTTAAGGGTTTTTAGGCTTTTTAGTGTATTTATGGTTTTGGGGGTTTTGGGGTTTTTTGGAGTTTTTATTTGGGGTTTTATAGAGTTTTAACATTTTTAGGGGTTACAAGGATTTTTTATAGTTTTTATGTTTTGAGGAGTTTTGTTGGTTTTTTTTTGGGGGGGGGGGGGTTTAATCATATTTAGTGGTTTATAGGTTTTTAGGTTCTTTTTATGGATTTTTAGGGTATTTTGCGTTTTTAGGTTCTTAGGGGTTTTAAGTGTTCTTAGGTTTTTAATGTTTACTTGGGGTATTTCTTTGTTTTTATGATTTTTTAATTATTTTATTTTATTTTTAGAGATTTTATTTGTTTTTTATGGGTTTTATATATTTTGAGGGGTTTTATGGATTTTTAGAGTTTGTGTGGTTTTACAGTTTTTTGAAATTTTAGGATTTTTATGGTTTTTAAGTGTTTTTAGTTTTTAATGTTTTTTGGGGTTTTTCATGGCCTTATGGTTTTTAATATTTTTTTCGATTTTTAGTTAAATATTATTAATTCTATGGGTTTTAGGGTTTTTAATCATTTTGAGGGGTTTTATGGTTTTTAGGGATTTTATATTTTTTCAGGTTTTAGGGTTTTTTTTGAATTTTTTAAGAAATTATTGTTTTTTATATTTTTTAAACGCTTTTCTTATTTTAAAGGGTTTTTACATTTTTTGAGGGTTTTCATTATTTTTAGGGGTTTAAAAAGTTTTTATGGGTTTTATGTTTTTATGGTTTTTTTGGATTTTTGGGATTTTGATGTTTTTTAGGGTTTTACGGTTTTTATGGTTTTTATGGGTCTTATGATTTCTTTGAGTTTTTAGGTGTTTTTATTTTTTCAGGGTTTTTTTTGGGTTTTTAGAGTTTTTTAACACTGTTTGGGGTATAAATGTTTTTTATAGTTTAGAGTGGTTTTAGGGTTTAACGGTTTTTATGTTTTTTTTGTGTTTTTATGATTTTTAGGGGTTTCTAGGGATTTTTAGGGTTTTTTTCCTTTTAGATTTTAGATGTTTTTAGGATTTTAAGGTTTTTTTGGGGGATTTGATGGTTTTTTTTATTTTCTTATGTTTTTAAGGATTTTAGAGAATTTTTATGATTTTAATGTTCTTATGGTTTACATGAATTTTGAGGGATTTTAGTGTTTTTTAGTGTTTTTTTATTTTATATGGATTTTATAGTTTTTTTGGGTTTTAGGTTCTTTTATGTTTATATGGTTTTATGGTATTCTATTGTTTTTAACATTTTTGGGGTTTAATGAGTTTTAGAGTTTATAATGGCTTTTAGGGTTTTATGGGTTTGTATGCTTTTAAGGGTTTTTATGGGTTTTTTGGTTTTTATGGTGTTTTAGGGTTATTATATAATTTTTTATTCTTTTAGGAGTTTTAAGTGTTTTTATATTTTTAAGGTTTTCATAGTGGGTTTCATGAGTTTTATGTTTTTTTGTTTTAGAGACTTTTTTTCTTTTAAGGATTTTGATGGATTTTACGTCTTTTTTATGGATTTTGATGGTTTAAAGGTTTTTTTTTGAGTTTTTTTACATTTTTTGGGGTTTATAGGGTTTTATATTTTCTTTGATTTTTGGGTATTTTGGGTTTTGTAAGGTTCTATGGGGTTTTATGGTTTTTATAGTTTTAGGGATTTTGGCATTTATAAGGGTTTTGTTGGTTTTTAGTGTTTTTTTGTTTTAGGGGTTTTAAGTGTTTTTAGGTTTTATTGTAATTTAATGAATTTTTAGGTTTTTATGGTTTTCTTATGGGTTTTCAGAGTTTTAAGGGTTTTTATTTTTTTATTTATTTTTTATATTTTTTGGATTTTAATGGTTTTTAGTGTTTTAGGGATTTTTATTTGTTGGGGTCCTTAGGGTTTTTAGGTTTTTTATTGTTTTTAATGTTTTTATGAGTTTTCTTTGGTGTATTAGGAGTTTTAATGGGTTTTAGAGTTTATTAAAAAAATTATAATTTAAAGGGATTTTAGATTTTTTTAGTGGGTTTTAAGGTTTTTATGCGTTTTAGTGGTTTTAAAGGTTTTTATGGCTTTTTATGGATTTTAGGATTGTTAGGGTTTTTATCATTTTTTTAGTTTTAGGTGATTTATGTGTTTTTAGGTTTTTTATTATTTCATAGGGGAATTAGGGATTTTTATGTTTTTATGGTTTTTAGGGATTTTTTAGTAATTTTATGTTTTTTAAGGTTTTAGGTATCTTGTGGATTTTTAGGGGCTTTTTCGGATTTTATGGTTTTGGGGATTTTTAGGGTTTTTTTAGTTTTTTCTAGTCTTTATTGTTTTTTTATATTTTTTTTAACATTATCATGGGTTTAATGTTTTTTGGAATTTTTAGTGATACTTTAGGGTTTTTATGTGGTTTATTGGTATTTTATGTTTGTAAGGGGTTGTATAGTATTTGTGGGATTTTATAGTTTTTATGGATATTTATGTTTTTTTGGGGTTTAAATGTTTTTTATATTTTTATGGGTTTTAAGTGTTTTCAGGTTTTAAAGGTTTTATTAGGGGTTTTCATCATGTTTTGTATTTTTTAAATTTTGAGGGACTTTTAAGGTTTTATGGTTTTTTTGTGGGTTTGTGGATTTTTTGGGTTTTAAGGTTATTTTAGTATTTTAGTGTTTTTTGCTTTTTTGGTGTTTCATGGGTTTTTTGAATTTTTAGGGGTTTTATGGTTGGCAAGAGTTTTTAACATATTATTGGGTTTAATTGGTTTTAATAATTTTCACGTTTTTTCAGGCTCTTATGGTGTTTTAGGGATTTTGAAGGTTTTCAGAGGATTTTATGGGCTTTAGTGTATTTTTCTATTGTTTTATCATTTTTTATATTTTTTTATAGTTTTATGTGTTTTTATGTTTCGATGTTTTTTACGGGTTTTTTGAATTTTGGGGTTTTTAGGGATTTTTATTATTTATGTGGATTTTTAAGGTTTTTTGGGATTTTGATAGTTTTTTTGGGTTTAATGATTTTTTAGTGTTTTTTATTTTTTTCAAGTTTTTCATGTTTTATAGAATTATTTTCCGTTTTTGGGTTTTAAAAGTTTTTTTGAATTTTTTTCCTTCAGTTTTTATGGTTTTTATAGGTTGTAGTTTTTTTAATGTCTTTATGGGTTTATGGGGTTTTTTAATTTTGAGGTTTTTAGGATTTATCATTTTTTAGTTTTTTTAGGTTTTTTATGTTTTTCATTTTATTTTTATTTTTAGGAATTTTTTATAATTTCTATTTGTTTTTTAGGATTTATAGGGATTTTGAGGTTTCTGGTGTTTTTAGGGTTTTTTGGTTTTTTTGGTTGTTCGGGTATTTTTTATTTTTTAGGGATTTATGGTTTTTAGAGTTTTTCACAATTTATGGGTTTGATGGAATTTTTTTGAGTTTTTACTATTTTTTGTGTTTTTATAGGTTTTCGTGATTTTTTAACGTTTGGGGTTTTTATGGTTTTTGGGGGTTTTTATGTTTTTAGTGTATTTTTTAGAATTTTTAGGGTTTATAGCATCTTTTAAGTTTTAGGAGTTTTATGTTTTTTTAATTTTTTTAGTGTTATATTTGGGGGTTTAAGGGTTATTTTGGGGTTTTTACATATTTTGGGATTTTTATGAATTTTTTATGTTTTTAGGTATTTTTAGGATTTTTAAGGATTTTCGTGTATTTAAGGATTTTTTGTTTTTTTGTTTTTTTAGGTATTTTAGGGGTTTTACGTGTTTAAAAGTTTTTGATGTTTTCTTAAGTTTTCCATGTTTTTTTGGTTTTTTTAAAATTATATGGATTTTTGGTGATTTTATAGAATTATTATTGGTTTTAGGGTTTTTGAGGGATTTTTGGGATTTGAGGGTTTTAGGGTTTTATTTGTTTTTATGGTTTTTTAGGTCGTTATAGTTTTCTGAGTTCTTTATGTTCTTTTAATGTTTTTATAGTTTTTTAATATTTTTTAGGGGAATAATGTGGTTTAGAATTTTTTTGGTTATTTAATTTTTTTATAGGCTTTAGGGTTTTTTTGTGTTCTTAGGTGGATATATGGTTTTTAGGGGTTTTATTTTCTTCATAGACATTTTTTAAATTTTTAATTTTTATAGTATTTTTGGGACTGTTTAGATTTTTAAGGTTTTATTGGGGTTTTCACAGTTTTTACGGCTATTTATGTTTTTTTATCGTTTAGGGTTTTTGTGGATTCTGATGTTTCTTTGGGGTTTTTAGTGTTTTATGAATTGTTTCGGTTTTTAGGTGTTTTTTAGTTTTTTATGGTTTTTAAGGGGGTTTTTTATTTTTTAATGTTGTTAGGGATTTAAAGGGGTCTTAGTGTTTTTAATGTTGATTTAAATTTTTATAGTTGTATGATTTCAATGTTATTAGTGGGGTTTATGTTTTTTAAGGGTTTCTATGTTTTTTGGGTCTTTTAGGTATTTTAAGGTTTGAGTATTTTTTATATTTTGAGGGATTTTAAGTTTTCTTAGTTTTTAAGTTTTTCTTAGGGGTTTAAGAGATTTTTAGAGTTTTGATGTTTTTTATGGTTGTAGGAATTTGTAATGATTTTTTCAGATTTTTATGGTTTTTTGTAATTTTAGGGATTTTAATTGTTTTTAGTGTTTTTTGGGTTTTCAGAGTTTTTAGTGTTTTTATTGGTTTAAGTGTGTTTAGGATTTTACGATTTTCTTATGGGTTTCAAGGGTTTTAATGTTTTTAGGGATTTTTAGGGGTCTTTAATATTTTATTATTTTTAAGTGTTATTAGGAATTTTGAGGTTTCTAGAGTTTCTAGTGGTGTTAAGGTTTTTAGGGTCTTTAAGGTTGTTATGGTTTTTTGAGTTTTTAACAATTTTATTGGTCTAAGTGGATTTTAGAGTTTTTAGTGGCTTTGTAGGGATTTTATGAATTTTAGGGGTTTTAATATTTTTAGTGGATTTATGGTTTTATGGATTTTTAGGGTTAATAGGGTCATAAGGGTCTTCAGGGTTCTTTTTATTTTTTGGTTTTAAATGGTATTAAGTGTTTTATTGGGTTTTAAGGTTTTTCTTATGGTTTTTAGGGGTTTTCAAGAATTTTGGATTTTTTTACGTTTTTAGGGGTTTTTAGCAATTTTATAATATTTTTATGGTTTTTCAGGGATTTTACATATTTTATGGGTTTTTAGGGTAAAAAAACTATTTTAGGTTTTTTTGGGTTTTTAACATATTTATGATTTTATGGGTTATATGCATTTTTAGTTTTTAATATTTTCATTGGGTTTTTCAGGAGTTTAGTGTTTTTAGTTTTTTGGGATATTTATTTATTTTTTAGGTTTTTATGATTTTTTTTGTTTGTATTGATTTTTAGGGGATTTAGTGTTTATTAGTTTTTTTTTAGGATTTTAGTATTTTTTTTCAAGTATTTCGGAGTTTATGGGTTTTTAAACTTTTTTTCGAATTTTTAGGGGTTTAAAGGTTTTTCAAGTTTTTTCTAGGTTTATGGTTTTTAATGTTTTTTGTACTTTTTATGCTTTTTAGGGTTATTAGGGTTTTTATGCATTTTAGGGTTTAGGGTTTTTTGTGTTTTTATATCATTAGGGCTTTAAAGTGTTTTTATTTTCTTTGGTTTTTCTATGCATTTTTAGGGGTTTTATTTTTTAATGTTTTTTGGGGGGGTTTTAGGATTTCTGTGGATTTTTATGAATTCTGGGGATTTTGAGATTTTTTATGGTTTCTTGGGTTTTTAGGTATTTTTTTAGGGTTTTGAATATTTTCATACTTTTTAACCATTTTTATGGGGGTTTTTGGATTTTATAGTTTACAGTGGTTTTTAGTTCATGTATGTGTTTTTAGGGTTTTTAATGTTTTTCAGGGTTTTATGGTTTTTATGGGTTTTAAGTTCTTTTAGGGATTCCCTGATTTTGTATATTTTTAGGGGTTTTAAGTGTTTTTAGTTTTTTAACAATTTCTTTGGGTTGTCAGGGTATTTTTGGGGTTTTTAGGATTTTTGGGATTTCATTGGATTTTTTGATTTCCAAGGGTTTTAGTGTTTATATTGATTTTTGAGGGGTTTTAGGCTTTTTAGCATTTTTTAGGTTTCATAAGTTTTTTATGTTTTTAGGTTTTTAATGTTTTCGTTGGGGTTTTTAGGTGTTTTTATGATTTTTTGGATTGTAGTGTTTTTAGGAATTTTATGGTTTTGGGGGTTTTTTGGGATTTAAGGGAATTTTATGGTTTTAGGGTTTTTAAGGATTGTCGAGTTTTTATTGTTTTTTTAGTTTTTAGGGGTTCTTTTGAGTTTTGGAGGGTTTGATTGTTTTAAAAAAATTAACATTTTAAGGGGTTTAAAGGGGATTTAGAATTTTTTTTGGCTTTTATGTGTTTTTTGGGTTTTTAGGGGGTTTTATGAATTTTAGGGTTTTTAGTGTTTTTAAGGGTTTTAGTGCTATTTAAGGTTTTTTGGGTTTTTCGATTTTTTATTGGTTTTAAATGTTTTTAGGTTTTATTTTTTTATGTATTTTATGATTTTATGTTTTTAGGGATTATTTTGGTATTTTTAGGATTTTTAGGATTTTTTAGGGTTTTTAGGGATTTTGAGGTTTTCGAGGGTTTTTAGTGGTTTTATGGTTTTTTGAGTTTATAAGGTTTTTTGGGTTTTTATGGTTTTTTATGGTTTTTTAGAATTTTATATCATTTTTATAGATTAAATTCATGTCAATTTTTTTAGTGTTTTTAGGGTTTTTATTAGTTTTTAGGTTTTTCAAGGTTTTTATGGGGGTTTTATGGTTTTTTAGGGATTTTTAGGTTATTATCATTTTGTAGGATTTTTAGGGGTTTGAAGTGTTTTTAGGTTTTTAAGGTTTTCGTAGGGTTTTATGGGTTTTATGGGTTTTTAGGATTTTTTACATTTTATAGGGATTTTTTAGGATTTTTTGGGTTTTTAGGTTTTTTAGGGACCTGAGGGATTTTATGGGGTTTTAGGGATTTTAGGGTTTTTATTATATTTTGGGTTTTCGGTGTTTTTTAATGTGTTTTGTAGTGTTAATGTTTTTTACAGTTTTTAATGTTATAAGGGGTTTTGTCGATTTTTAGAGTTTATAGTGGGTTTTAAGGTTTTTACGGGTTTTTAGGGTTTTTATGGTTTTTATGTGTTTTATGGTTTTACGGGGTTCTGGGATATTTAGGGGTTAAATTTTCATTTATCTTTTTTGATGCTTTAATTGATTTTGGGGTTTTATGTTTTTTTAGGGTTTTTTTGTGTTTTTTGGGTTTTTTCATTTTTAAAGTTTTTTAGGGGGTTTTATGGATTTTTATTATTGTTTATGGTTTTAAGGATTTTAAGGTGTTTTAGAGTTTTAGGGGTTTTAGGGTTTTATAGGTTTTTAGTGTTTTTAATTATTTTTAGTGGTTTCAATTATTTTTAGGTTTTTATTATTTTCATAGGTTATTTAGGGTTTTCAGGGTTTTTTACATTTTCAGTGATATTTATGGATTTTTTAGATTTTTTTATTTTGTGTTTTGGGATTTTGAGGTTTTTAGGATTTTCATGTTATTTTAGGGTTTTTTGTGTTTTTAGGTTTTTATTGAATTTAATAAGGTTTTTCGAGTTTTAATTTTTATGGGTTTAAAGGGGAAACAAGGAACAGGACCCGGATATTTCGGGTCCCACAAAATGTACTAGAAAAAAGAATGACAAGTAAACAGGGTAGGGGTAGGGTCAAATGACCCATACTAAAAAAAACTTCATATCATAAGGGTCGATCTTTCCACAATCCCCATATAGATCTCCATCAGCACAGTATCCCAAAGATGCATCTGACTCTACTGTCTCTCACTCTGACACAGCCTTCATAACACTTTCCACGTCAAAAGCAAGATTGGTATACATTTCTCAAAGTCTCTGCTATTCCGTAGACTTGGAGGAGGCTCTAGTGAAAATCGGTCTTGGAAGAGTGGACCGTTTCCTCTTTTTTTCCTTCCCTTTAGTGGAGCTGAGGATGGACCTCCAAGATTCCTTCTATGAAACACACCATTATCTCTCACTGCCTTAAACATGGAATTACCATCATTCCTAAGTTCAACAACAGCAAGCTCCATCCCACATTTTTGGTTGGGAGTAGGATCATTGGAAGGCCTCAGCTTCCTCTTTCTAGGGCCTGAGTCCTGGCCTACAGTACTGGGGTCTCCCATTAAAGCCTTCTCACTCCTTATCTAAGCCATGTTGGAATTAATCTTGGAATATTCCTCCACAAATCATTTCCCTAACCTTGTAGCCTCATCCTCATCCTAGACAAAAATAACATCTAGCTTCAGATCTTCCTACAGGATGTCCTTTTGATGCTGCTCAAAAGAGATTTCCCTACAGTCCAACAATATCTATTTTGACAGGTCAACACATAGGGGTGAGGTTTCATACACAACCAAAGCAAGGCCCGATTTTTATTGCTCTTCAATAAACCTTCTTATTATATAATTTAAGGATAGGTCCCGTTGGACTTCATGGAGCTCCATCCCTACATATAGATAGGACTGAAAGCCTTCAACCTTCATGTCACCATTCCCATCAGCATAAACCTATGCCTCTCCCTACTTCTGCACTTGCGCAACAATGGAAACCAGAATCTATACCACATCCTCCCACCCCATCCCTTGATGAAAGGGGACTGAAGCATCCTCCTTAAGCTCCACAGACCATTTTCTAACATCCCTAGCATCTTCAACCTACATCTACCTCTTCTCCTGCATCTCACGCCTCACCCTCCCATTATCCACAATCTCCACAGTTCCCAACACCTCAAAACGGTTTGAGGTTGGAACAACCTCATGCCCCTACATCAAGAGTGGAAGTTCATTGAAAATAGCCACACCCTCTGCAGGAACCACAACCCCATTCCCATTGGAAGAAGAAACATCTCCTTCCAAACCCATGTCACACCTTAAGCACCTGAATATTTCACCAATCATAGCCTCTAATTGATACCTCATTTCAGCCTTCATTGAGACAGACCGCCCTTATTCAACCCTATTATACCTCATAGTACCAAGACTATCACCAAAATTAGGTGCCCAACTTAACATCGGTGATGTAACACTGTTGTTCCATGATGAAGATATAACTTTCTTCTCTTTCTTGGATTCAGATTCACTTCCACCATTTCCATCGATTGAGCTTTTCACTAAGGTTTCATCTATTTATGTAGGTCATCCACAATTTAAAATGTCGATGGTGGAGTTTAATGAGTATTCTTCTCTGTATAGGCTGACCCTGGTTTCTCGTTTAATGAATTATAACCCTCTCGTCGATGTTTTGATAGGTTTGTGTTTGAACATTGGGATATTTGAGATTGTACTACTGTGGACCTTGTCAATATCTACCACATTCGGATTCTATTTTTTTTTTCTGAGGATGATCTTGTTCATGCTTGGTCTTCAGCTCCTCCAAGATGTGATGGTGCTCGTTTCTCCCCTTTTTGGTGGTGATTTGATCTACATTTTCACTATGATTCTCCAAAGGTCACAACTTGGGTGATATTTCCAGAACTCCCCCTCCCTTTTAAAAATTTTCTATTATATCATTATTGGGGAATTTTGTAAGAAGGTTCTTGTGAATGGATAATATAACTTGGGATATTTGTCATTAAGTTCCCCCCAGAGTCTTTATTGAAGTAGATTTTTCAAAAGGACAGGTTGATTTATTTTGGATTGATATTGGAGAGAAGCTCCATTGGAAACATCACGTGGTCTTCGAGTCATGGGTGAGCTATTGTGATACATTGTTGATTCATAGTCATGTTAAGAGTGATTACAGGTGGAGGGGAATAAAGGGTGTGGTAGCTTTAGGGTTTTATGGGTTTTTTTGGGGTTTTAAGATTTTTATGGGGTTTTTATTTTCTGGGTTTTTGGGGGTTTTAGCGTTTTTATAGTTTTTAGAATTTTTAGTTTCTTATGTGTTTTAAGTTTTTTTAGGTTTTTTATGTTTTCTTAGTGGTTTTCTATATTTTTAGGCTTTTTATGTTTTTAGATATTTTTAAGAATCTTTTGAAATTTTATGGATTTTATTATTTTAGGGATTTTTATGGGATTTAAGGATTTTTAGGTTTTTAAGAGATTTTATAATGTTTTTTTTTCATTTTTATTGCTTTTAGGGGTTTTATGTTTTTTATGTTTTTATGGTTTTTTGATGGGGATTCAAGGTTTTTAGGAAATTCACTTGTTTTGAATTTTTAAGTCTTTCAGGGGATTTGTATTGTTTTAGAGTTTGTAGGGATTTTTTGGTGTTTTATACTTTTTTTAGGGGTGTTATGGGTTTTTTAGTTTTTAGGGGTATTAAGGTTATTTATAGTATTCTAACAATATTTGGGGATTTAAAGCTATCTTAAAGTTTCTAGATTTTTTAGGGTTTTTTAATGTTTTTTGTGTATTGATGTTTTTATGAGTGTTTAGGGTTTTAAAGGCCTTTAATATTATTGTGCGATTTTAGAATTTTCAGGTTTTAGGGGTTTTAAGTGTTTTTTGGTTTTTTAGGTTTTGTTAGGGGTTTTTAGGGTTTTTGGGATTTTTTGGTCTTTTTAGGTTTTTAAGGGGTTTTTAGAGTTTTTCATGGTTTGTGTGGTTTTTTATGTTTTTAAGGATTTTAAGGTATTTTTTAGGATTTTTTTGAGTTTTTATGGATTTTGATAATTTTATTTTTTTTAAGGGGTTTTTTGGTATTTTGGTATTTAGAGTTTTTTGAGTATTTAGGTTTTTTAGTTTTTTTTATATATTTTTAACGTTATTAGGATCTTAATGGTTTTCATGATTTTTATTTGTTTTGAGGATTTTTTATGGTTTTCATGGGTTTTTATTGTTTTCAGGGGTTTAGGGTTCTTAGGGGTTTTAGGTTTTTTAGCGTATTTTGGTTTTTAGGTGTTTTTTGGGTTTTTATTCTTGTAAGATCTTCATATGTTTTTTATGGTTTTTTAGTTTTTTATATTTTTAGGGATTTTAATGGAATTTTTGAATTTTTATGGTTTCTTATATTTTTTATGGATATTTTGGTTTAATGGTTTTAAATGTTTTTTTCATTTCTCTGTTTTTAGGGGTTTTAAGTATTTTTTGGATTTTAAGGTTTTATTTGAGTTTTTATCAGGTTTTGGTTTTTTATTTTTTTTGTATTTCTACATATATTTAGGATTTTATGGTTTTATAATATTTTCATGGTTTTTGAGGGCTCGGGGGAGTTTTTAGTTTTTTTTGGTCATTTTGGTTTTTAGGGTTTTTCTGAGCACTTAGGAGTTTGATGTTTTTTTTGAGTTTTTAATGTTTTTAGGGGTTTAAAAGATTTTTGGAGTTTTTAGCGGTTTTTAAGGGTTTTAATATTTTTAGGGTTTTTATGGTATTAGGGGTTTTTAGGATTTTGAGGCCTTTTATGGGTTTTAGGGTTTTATCATTTTTTTAAACATTTTTTTGGTTTAATTATTTTTATGTTTTAAAGGTTATCTTAGGGGTTTCCAGGTTTTTAATAGTTTTTTATGTTTTTAGGTATTTTTTGTGCATTTTTAGGGTTTTATGATTTTTTAGGGTTTTTACAGATTTTTTAGATATTTATGGTTTTTTACGGTTTTTAGGGTTGTTCACAGTTTTTAGATTTTTTAGATTTTTGGGGGTTTTTAATGTTTTTTGACTTTCAAGGTTTTATTAGAAATATTCAGGGTTTTTTTAGTTTTAACATTTTTAGGTATTTATTGGAATCATTTACGATTTTTATGTGGTTTTATGATTTTAGGGATCATGTGGGTTTTTTGGGGTTTTTATAGTTTTTAGGGTTTTTATGATTTTTAGGTGATAATGTTTTTTTTTATTTTTTATGTTTTTTTAGATTTACTTAAATTCATTAGGTATTTTAATTGTTTTAAAAAAATTTACTAGTTTTTAAATGTTTTACGGGGTTTTAAGGTTTTTAAGGGGTTTATGGTTTTTAGGGGGTTTTGTGTTTTACAGTATTTTTACTGATTTTTAGGAGTTTTATTCATTTTTAGGTTTTTTAGGGGTTTATGTGTTTTTGGGTTTTGATGTTTTTGATGGTTTTCTGAGGAGTTTTTTGGGGTTTTAGGTGTTTTAACATTTTTAAGGGTATTTAGGGATTCTTTAGGACTTCTAAGGGTTTTATGGTTTTAGGGTTTTGTGGGCTTTGGGGTTTTTAGGGTTTTCAAGGTTTTAAATTTCATTATGGGTTTTAATATTTTTCGATTTTTTATTATTTTCATAGGTATTTTTGGGTTTTTTTTATGTATTTTTCAATTTTTAGGAATTTTGTGGAATTTTTTTCGATATCTATGGATTTTTAAGGTTTTTCGTGTTTTTAGGTATGTTGAGGTTTTTATGTGTTTTTTTTGGTTTTATGGTTTTCTTGGGTTTTTAGGTATTTTTTGAGTTTTTAAGGTTTGAAAAGATTTTTAGAGTTTTAATATTTTTTCGGGTATAAAGTGGTTTTAGGGTTTTTGGTGGTTTAGGGTTTTTATGAGTTTTTAGTTTTTTAAGATTTTTAGTGGTATTTATAGTTTTTAGGGGTTTTTAGTTTTTTCAGGGGTTTTTAGCGTTAGTTTTTATTCTTATGTTGTATAGGTTTTAAGTGTTTTAAGGTTTTTATGGGTTTCTTAGGGGTTTACCACAATTTCATGTTTTTTATTTTTTTAGTGATTTGTATCTTTTTCGTATTTTGATGGGTTTTATGGTTTTTATTGATTTTATGGGTTTTTGGATTTTTAGAGGTTTTGGGATTTTATGGATTTTAGCAATTTTTTGTTATTTTGGGTTTTATGTTTTTTCGGTTCTTAAGGTTTTCTATGTGTTTTTAGGGTTTATAGGGTTTTGTATGTCCTTAGGGATTTTTTGGGGCTTTTAGGATACTTTTTTCTTTTTAGCGTTTGTTGGGATTCTGATGGATTTTAGGGTTCCTAAGTGTTTTTAAGGGTTTTATGGTTTTAGTTTTTGGTTTTTATGGGTTTTTTTGATTTTCTAGGGTTTTATGTTTTTTATATATTTTTATCATTTTTATGGGTTTAATGTTTTTTAGAGTTTTTAGTGGGTTTTTAGAGTTTTTAGGGGTTTTTATGAATTTTTACGATTTTATGGGTTTTTTAGTTTTTTTGGGATTTAGGATTTTCAGGGTCTTTCTCTATTTTTTAGGGTTATTTACATTTTTTAGTGTTTTTAGGTGGTTTAAGTGTTTTTGAGGATTTTATGGTTTTCTTACGGGTTTTATTAGTATTTTTGGTTTTTTACGTTTTTAGAAATTTTAAGGACTTTTTAGGACTTTTATGATTTCTATAGTTTTTAGGATTTTGAGGGTTTCTACGGTTTTTAGGTTTTTTATGGTTTGTATCATTTTTTTTATGTTTTTAGGGGTTTTATCTATTTTTTAGATTTTTAAAGTTTTCTTGTTGTTTTTCTGGGGTTTTAGGTTTTTTGTTTTTATAGATTTTTTGGGAATATTTATGTTTTTATGGGTTTTTAGGGTTTTTAGGATTTTTTGGGATTTTTTTATGTTTTACGGGTTTTTGGGTTTTAAAGATTATTTTGGGTTTTTTTGAGTTTTTTGGTTTTTATGGTTTTTTATAATTTTTTAAAGGTTTTAGGGGTCTGATGTGTTTTTAGAGTTTTTAGTGGTTTTATGGGTTTTCTTTACTTTATTGGTTTTATGTTTTTTTAGTGGTTTAGGGTTTCTTCTGTCTTTTAGGGGTGTTTAGGGTGTTTATCATTTTTTATATTTTTTAGGGTTTTAGTTGTTTTTAAGATTTTGAGGAGTTCTTTGGCGTTTTAAGGTTTTTAAGGGATTTTTTCAAAATTTATAGGGATTTTTTGGAATTTTTTATGATTTTTATGGTTTTTAGGTTATTAAGGGGTTTTAGTGTTTCTTTTGATTTTTAAGGTTTTATTCATTTTTTAGGTTTTTATGGGTTTTAAGTGTTTTTAGTTTTTTACTGTTTTCCTTGGGTGGTATTTCATGGTTTTTATGGTTTTTCCATTTTGTAATTTTTATGGATTTTCTGTGATTTTTATGGGTATTAACTGATTTTAGGGATTTTTATGTTTTTAGTGGTTTTTAGTTTTTTATGGTTTGCTTGGGGTTTTTGGTTATTTGAGTTTTTATATATTTTTAATGTTTTTTTTATTTTCTTAACATTTTTAGGGGTTTAAATGATGTTTATAGTTGTTTTTGGTTTTTAGAGTTTTTATGGGGTTTTAGAGTTTTTATTTTTTTTAGGGATTTTTATTTTTTTAGGGATTTTAGGGCCTTTTTGGGTTTTTAATTTTTTTAGCATTTTTAGGTTTTTAGAATATTTATGGGGTCTTAGAATATTTATGGGGTTTTAGGATTTTAGACTTTTTGGGTTTTTATTTTTTTAGCCTTTTTGGGTTTTTTAGTGTTTTTTTTTTATTTTTTTAGGTTTTTAGGTTTTTTAATTTTTTTAGGTTTCTAAGGTTTTCTTACGGTTTGTCAAGGTTTTTATATATTTTTTACATTTTTTAAGATTTTTATGATTTTTATTATTTTTATTGGTTTTGGGGGTTTGTAGGGATGGAGGGTTTTTATAGTTTTTAGTGTTTTTAGGGTTTTTATCTTTTTGGTTTTCTTAGTGGTTTTCAGTGTTTTCAGAATTATGGTTTTATTAGGTTTTTTGGGTTTTTAAGGTTTTTATGTTTTAATGGATATTTAAGGGTTTTTAGAATATTTATGGGGTTTTAGGATTTTTAGGTAACTTGATGGTTTTATTTATTTTTAGGGTTTTTTCGGTTTTATAGTTTTATTTGGGGTTTTAGTATTTTTAATTTTACTTAGAGGGTTTATGATTTTTGAGAAATTTTTAATTTTTTATAGGTTTAATATGTATTTATAAATTTAATGGGTTTTTAGGGTTTTTATAGGGTTTAGGATTTTTAATGTTTTTATGGGATTTTGATGGTTTTTGTTTGATTTAGGGGTTTTAAGGCATTTTAAGGTTTTTTTTTGGCATTTTTTAGATTTTTAGGGGTTTTAATTTTTTTTTTAAGGTTTTGATATTGTTTTTATGGTTTTTAGGGGTTTCTATATTGTTAGGGATTTTTATGTATTTTAAGTATTTTTATGGGTTTTTATTTATTTAGAGTGTTTTATGGATTTTTTGTTTTCTTATTTTTTATTGGGTTTTTACTATTTTATAGGTTCTTATTGGTTTTATGTGTTTTTAGGTTTTTAAGGTTTTCTAAAGGGTTTTTAGTGTTTTTAGTATTTTTTATATTTTCAGGGATTTTTAAGGATTTTTGAAAAAATTTATGGGTTTGAGGAGTTTTAGGGATATTGAGGGGTTTTAGGGATTTTGTGTTTCTTAGGTATTAAGGGTATTTAGTGTTTTTTGGTCTCTTAGGGTTTTTTAGTTTTTTTAGGTTTTTATATTTTTCTGAGGTTTTTTTCAGGTTTTTTAGGATTTTTTTTTTACTTTTTTATGTTTTTAATGATTTTTTGTATTGTTATGGTTTTTTACGGTTTTAAAGATTTTGAATATTTTAAGGGTTTTATACTTTTATGGTTTTTAGAATTTTTAAAATTTTTAGGTTTTTCAGTGGGTTATGTATTTTTAGGGTTTTATATTTTTCTGAAGATTTATCAGGGTTTTTAAGTTTTTTTACTTTTTTATGTTTTTAATGATTTTTTAGTATTTTTATGGGTTTTTAGGGTTTTAGGGAATTTGATTAATTTAAGGGTTTTTAGGATTTTATGGTTTTTAGGGTTTTTATAATTTTTAGGATTTTTATTGGTTTTAATTGTTTTTAGGTTTTTATGGTTTTCTTAAGGGTTTTCAAGTATTTTAGATGTTTTTATGTTTTTATGGATTTTTATGGGTTTTTAAATATTTTTATTGTTTTACAGTTTTAGATATTTTGAAAAAATTTAGGGTTTTTGGGGTATTTTAGGGTTTTTTATTAATTTTTGTGGTTTTATCATTTTTTGGTTCTTTTAGCAGTTCAAGTGTTTTTAGTTTTTTTTGATGTTTTCATAGTTTTTTTTTGGTTTTATGGTTTCTATGTTTTTAGGCATTTTCAGTGGTTTTTTAGGATTTTTAGGGGGGGTTGGGTCTTAATGATTTTGAGGGGTTTTAGGTTTTTTTTGATTTTTTTTGGGTTTGAAGGTTTTTAGAGTTTTCTTTTATCATTTTTAGGGTTTAAAGGATTTCTAGAGTTCTTAGTGGTTTTAGGGATTTTATGGGTTTCAAATATTTTTATGGTTTTAAGGGATTATGGTTTTTAGGTTATTTTGGTTTTTTAGGTTTTTTGCGTTTTGGGGTTTTGGGTGGTTTTAAGTGTTTTTTGATTTTTTTGGTTTTCATTGGGGTTTTTATGGATTTTAAGGTGTTTTATGTTTTTAGTGATTTTATTGCCTTTTGATGGTTTATATGATTTTTTAGGGTTTGTGTAATTTTAAGGGGTTTTAGGGTATTTTAGCATTCTTTGGTTTTTTATCATTTTTATTTTTCTAGGGGTTTTTATTGTTTTTATTCTTTTAATGTTTTTTTATGGGTTTTCAGTGTTTTATGGATTTTTATTTTTTATGTATTTTGGGGGTTTTAGGGTTTTTAGTTTCATTAAGGGTTTTTTTAATTTATTTTTGGTATTTAGGGTTTTTTTTGAGTTTTTATGGTTTCTCATATTTTTCAGATTTTTTTACGTTTTTAGGGTTTTAAATGGTTTTTGGAGTTCTTAGTTTTTTTAGGATTTTTATGGTTTTTAGAGTATTTTGGGGTTTCTAGGGTATTTTTAGATTTTAGGGAGTTTCATAGTCTTCAAAATCCTTATAAGTCTTTTTAGGGCATTAAGTGTTTTTTTAGGTTTTTAGGGGTTTGAATTGTTTTTAGGTATTAAAGGTAATCTTATGGGGTTTTCAAGGGTTTTAGGTTTTTTTTAAATTTAGGAATTTTTAGGGTGTTTTTTAGGATTTTTATGTTTTTTTGGGTTTTTATGGATTTTGAGCGGTTTAGTATTTTTAGGTGTTTTACAGTTTTTAAAGTTTTTAGTGTTTTTAAGGGTTTGGGGGGTTTTGTGTTTTTGGAGTATTAATATTTTCCTTGTAATTTAGGGTTTGTACGGTTTCTTACATTTTTTATGATTTTTTAGGTTTTTTTAGGTTTTTTAGAGTTTTAGATATTTTTAGGGATTTTTGGTTTTTTTGGGTTTTTATGTTTTTTGCGGGGTTTTAGGGTTTTTGAGTTTTTAGTGTTTTATGAGTTTTAAATATTTTTAAAAATATTTGGGTTTAAAATGACTTTAGATTATTTATTGGTTTTCTGGGGTTTTATGGGTTTTTAGGAATTTTTTACAGTTCATCGAGGTTTTTATGGTTTTTTGGGTTTTTAGGGTCTTTTAGGGTTTTTATCAATTTTTGGTTTTTAGGGGTTTTTAGTGTTTATAGCTTTTCGATGTTTTCTTAGTGTTTTTTGGGGTTTTAAGGTTTTTTAAATTTTTTTGATTTTAGGGATTCATTTGGATTTTTATGGTTTTTAGGATTTTAGGTATTTCTAGGTTTGTTAGCATTTTTTAGTACTTTTAATGTATTTATGGTTTTTTAGAATTTTAGAGGTTTTATGGGGTTTGATATTTTTGTGGGTTTCTTAGGGTTTTTAGGGTTTTATGGATGTTTACATTTTTTGGGGATTTTTTTTTAATTTTTAGGTTTTTATGGTTTTTTGGGGTTTTTAGAGGTTTTAGGATTTATTAGGGGTGTTTGGGTTTTTATGTATTTTTTGGTTTGGGGGGGAATCTTATTTGTTTTATGTTTTTTTGAGTTTTTCAATTTTTTTCGGGTTTAATGGGTTTTTAGAGTTTTAGTGGTTTTATGGGTTTATGGGTTTTTAGGGTTTTGTATGGGGTTTTGGGGTTTCATGTTTACATGGTGTTTGAGGGTTTTTAAATGCTTTTTAGGGTTTTTTTTGGACTTTTTAATTTTTATGTTTTTAGTGGTTTTAAGTGTTTTTAGGTTTTTGAATATTTCTTATGGTTTTCATGGTTTTTAGTGGTTTTTATGTTTTTATGGTTTTTTTGGTATTTTTTAGTTTTTGTTGATTTCATGGGGTTATTACAGATTTTGAGGGTTTTATGGATTTTTAGTGATTTTTTAAGTTTTTTTTATGGTTTTTAGGGGTTTTAAAGATTTTAAGGATTTTAGGGTTTTTAGGGATTCTAGAGTTTACTAGGGTTTTAAGGGTTTTACATTTTTTTAGTGTTTTTTGGTTTCATTGGATTTTTAAGAGTTTTAGGGTTTTTTTACAATTTTAGGGATTCTTTGGGATTTTCTAGGATTTCTTTTATTTTTATGTGTCTTTATGAATTTTTATGGGTTTTATAGGTTTTTAGGGGTTTTATTGTTTTTTGGCTTTTAGTTTTTTTATGATTTTTTTACGTTTTAAAACATTTTTAATGGTTTATAAGTTTTTTAGAGTTTTTAGTGGGTTTTAGGGTTTTTATGTGTTTTTAGGGGTCTTGAAGGTTTATAGGGGGTTTTATGGGTTTTTTGAGTTTTTAGGGTTTTAGGGTCGTTTAGAGTTTTTAGTGTTTTTAGGGTTTTTTATGATTTTTTTATGGCTTTATGTGTTTTTATAAATTTAAGGTATTCTTAGGGTTTTTCAGTGTTGTTAGTTTTTTTATGTTTTTATATATTTTTAAGGTTTTTTGGAATTTTTATTGATTTTTAGGATTTTTGGGATTTGGGGGGGTTTTAGGGTTTTTTAGGATTTTTAGGTTTTTTTTAGGGTTTTTGTAATTTGTTAGGTTTTTTAGAGGATTTATGTGTTCTATGGTTTTTAGGTTTTCTTATGGCTTTTCGTGGTTTTTACGTGTTTTTACGTTTTTATGGATTTCTAGGTTTTTGTGGATTTTTTAGTTTTTTTGGGATTTTGAAGGCTTTTAAAATTTTTAGAGGCTTTATGGATTCTTTGGTTTTATGTTGTTTCGTCAAGTTTTCTAGGTGTTAAGGTTTTTTGGAGGTTTTTTATCATTTTAGTGGTTTAAGGGGTTTTAAAAAAATTATTAGTTTTTAGGGTTTATGGTTTATAGGATTTGTTATGGTTTTTAGGGAAAGGTAGGCATAGGGATAGGCTATTCCTGACGCCCCCCCCCCCC
Source organism: Viscum album (assembly GCA_963277665.1). Lineage (NCBI taxonomy): Eukaryota > Viridiplantae > Streptophyta > Magnoliopsida > Santalales > Viscaceae > Viscum > Viscum album. Next base: position 2,051,870,983 of record OY728159.1, on the reverse strand, counting down.
ACTAAAAAAAATTTCTTAGAAAAAAGAAACAGCAGACCAGGTAGGGTGGATTCAATCAAGTCACACCCAAAACCCCTGAACACCCACACAAAACCAAAAAAAACAAAAAGAAACTACCACAAGAGGACACTAAAATCACAAAGTCCATTAACTGTAGCTTCATCACTTCCCAACCAAGTAGTAACGAGCTTCCAACAGGTCATAACCAAGCAATGACCAACTCCAATCTCACAAATGCTAGCATCCATCACCTCCTCACCATATAGATCCACTGCCAGCAACATAAAACAACCAGTACTAAACTTGAAAAAAACACCTTCAACCCCTCCCAGCCCATCAGCAAGCAGTGGCCAGCACGTCCACCAGTAGCACTGAACTATCAGCAGCAAACAAAAAAACGCCAACTTCATCACATCTCTTCTAAGTAACAACCAATGCTTAGCACCATTTCTATCACCCATCACCTTCTTGTCAACCAGATCAACTTCCAATAACACAGAACCACCAGCATCACCAACCCTCAGCACCTCCTCACCAAGAAGATCCATCGCCAGAAACGCAGAAAGACCAGTACCAAGATTGAAAATATTAGCTTCAACACATCCTAGTCCATCAGCAAGCAGCAGACAATGCCACTATTTCCGACAACCAGCAGATCCTTCAACACCTTGTAAATAAGCAGAAACAAACAACCTTGCCCTCTCATCGGCACACACCATGTTCCACATAAGCAACAAAAAATCAAGACAAACCAGAGTCATTTCAACCAGAAACTCGAGTAGAATATACAAAACCAGATGAAGATCCCATCTAACAAACCAAACCAGGAGTAAAAAAATCCATAGAAATAGAAAAAGGAAGCGCCCACAAGACCAAAGAGATGTGGATCCACAAGACACTAGTGCACCAAAAAATCATAGGATCAACATTGTATAAGATACAACAAACCAGAATTGGATCACCATTGGAGAAGAAACTAAACCCCGAAGCAGAAAACCAGAATATGTGACCGATAGTCGATGCGGCCTACACTTGTGTTGTTGATGAAACACTTTTCGACAATGAAACTTGCGACCCTACTACAAATTTTGAAAGTCCTGCCCAAAGGAGTCAATCACGCCACCACCAGTCCATAAAAAATCCCTCCACATCCACCAAAAAACATCATGAATCCAGAAGATCTAGCAACCCAGACCAAGATCAACATATGCCACCATGAAACCAAAGATCGCCGCTGAATCCAAATGTCACCGAGTTCGCCCTTCGCAAAAGTGGAGGGATGGAGATCTGTAATGTTGTGAAACAAAACACCCAGATATTTCCTACTCCTTCATGGATCTATCGCTCTGAACATCGAAAATTATAGATCTATATAATTGGCTTACCAAGGTTAAAGCCTTCATTTGAAGCCGATTCCTGAGAACTTTCCGCAAAAATAACACAAATCCAGAAGAACCAAGCCACCAGAGGAGGGAGTGGCTGCTCTGTGAAAGCAGATGCAAGAGAAGAATAATTAGTAACGAAGGCACCTCCTTGCTAGAGAAGCATTTTGGGAGGAACCATCGGAGGGAAACCCAAGTGCGAGAGGATCTAAGAGACATGACCCCCATCTTGGGAATCTTATGGGTTTTTAGGGGTTTTAAGGTCTTCTAGGGTTTTTAGGGTTTTAGGTATTTTTGTATTTTTGGAGGTTTTATGTTTTCTTATGTTTTTTAGTCTTTCATAGGGGTTTTAATTTTTTAATTAGTTTTATGTTTTTTGGATTTTTTAGGGATTTTTATTATATTCTAGGATTTTTTATACCTTTTGGTTTTTATGGATTCTTGGGTTTTTATGTTTTTAGGGGTTTTAGGGGTTTTAGTGTTTTTTAAGATTTTATGGGTTTTATGTTTTTTTATTTTTTAAATTTTATCATTGTGTTTTTTAGGGTTTTTAGTTTCAAGGAATGTTTATGTATGTTTTAGGATTTTTGTAGAGTTTTCTGGTTTTTAGGGATATTGAGGGTTTTTAGGATTTTTAATATTTTTATGGATTTTAATGTTTTTTAGTTTTTATGAATTTTATTGTTTTTAGTGTTTTTTAATAATTTTAGGGGGTAAAATGGTTTTTAATGGTTTTACCAAGTTTTAGTGTTTTTATGTGATTTTAGGTTTTTTATGGTTTTTTGGGTTTTTATTGTTTTTAGGGGGTTTTAGGTTTTTATAGTATTTTAGGGTGTTTTAGGTATTTTTATAGTTTATATCATTTTTTATTTTTTTTTAGTTTTAAGTGTTTTATATTTTTCAATATTTCTTATATTTTTAGAGATTTTAAGATTTTTTTAGGAATATTTAGGATTTTTATGGTTTCTAGGAATTTTTTGTATTTTTAGGGTTTTAAGGGTTTTTAAGTGCATTTATGGTTTCTAGGATATTTTTTTTAATTGTTTTAAATGTTTTTAAGTGTTTTAGGGTCTCTTTTAAAAAAAGTGTTTTAGGGTTTTTGGGATTTCTTACGTTTTTAAGGGATTTTATGTATTTTTTTTGGATTTAAGTTTTTCTTATGGTTTTTTGGGTTTTAATGAATTTTAATGTTTTTATGAATTTTTAGGGATTTTTTTTAATTTTTTTTAGATTTTTGGGGTTTAGTGATTTTGAGGGTTTTCATGTTTTTAGGGGGTTTAAGTTATTTTTTTGTGTGGTTTTTAAGATTTGTATGGGCTTAAAAGAATATTATAATTTTAGTGGTTTTAGGGGTTTTATTAGTTTTATATTTTTTTATGTTTTTATGGGTTCTATTAATTTTTCAGGTTTTAGGGTTTTTATCATTTTTTATAATTTTAGCATTTTTTGGATTTTAGGTGGTTTATGTGTTTCATAGGGTTTTAGAGTTTCTTATAGGTTCTCAGGGTTTTATTGGTTTTTTATTTTTTAGGTTTTTTTGTTATTTTTAAGGTCTTTATGGGTTTTTATTATTTTTTTTGATATGGATGGTTTTTTGGGTTTTTAGGTGTTTTAAGATTTTTAGCGTTTTTTAGGTTTTCCCATGGTTTTAAGTGTTTTCAGTTTTTTGAATGTCTTATTTGGGGTTTTCATGGTTTTTAGGTTTTATTACATTTTTTTGAATTTTAGGGATTTTTTAGGATTTTTATTGGTTTTTGGGTTTTTAAGGTTTTTATTTTTTTTATAATTGTAGGCTTTTATAGTTTTTTAGGGTTTTAAAGGTTTTTAGTGTTTTTAAAATTTTTTAGGTTTTTAAATTTTTTTTATAGATTTAGTGGTTTTAGCGGTTTTTGGGGTTTTTAGGTTTTTTTATGTGTTTTAGGGGTTTTATGGTTTTATAGGTTTTTAGGCTTTTGAGATCTTTTAGGTTTTCTAGAATTTTTCTGTTTTTCGTGGTTCTTATGTGTTTTTAGTTTTTAATGGTTTTCTTTGAATTTTTTATGTTTTTAGGGTTTTTATGTTTTTATGGATTCTTATGTTTTTTTAGGATTTTATTTATTTTTTTATTTTTTACAGATTTTGAGGGTTTTTAGAGTTTTTTAGGGTTTTGGGTTTAAATTGTTTTTAGGTTTTTAGTTTTTTCTTATGGGTTTCAGGGTTTTTAGATTTTTTTTATGCATTTAGTGAATTTTAGGGGTTTTTTGGATTTTTATGGTCTTTGATGATTTTTGGATTTCGAGGGATTTTAGGGTTTTTTAGGGGTTTTAGGGTTTTTATGTTTTTATGGGTTTTAGGGATTTCTAGTTTTCTTAGTGTTTTAAGTATTTTTATATATATTTAAAAACATTAGGCTTAAAGAGGTTTCATATTTTATGTTCATTTTTTGGTTTTTTGGAATTTTTTTTCTTTTTAGGGCTTTTATGGTTTTTTGTGGTTTTTAGGGTTTTAGGGTCTTTTAGGGTTTCAAGGTTTGTTATCCTTTTAATGATTTTAGGGGTTTTATGTGTTTTTAGGTTTTTAATGTTTTCTAAAGGTATTTCATGGTTTTTTGGGTTTTTACTTTTTTAGGGATTTTTGGGATTTTTAAGGAATATAATGGTTTTCATGATTTTTAGGTATTTAGTGGGGGTATTATGGTTTTTAAGTTTTTTAGGATTTTTAGTGTTTTTTATGTTAGTGTTTTTTAATTTTCCTATTTTTGTTGGGGTTTTAGGGCTTTTTTGGAGTTTTTTATGGTTTTTAGGATTTTATATATTTTTTTAACCCATTTAAGTGTTTAAATAGTTTTTATATTTTTAGTAGTTTTTAAGGTTTTTAAGGGTTTTTTGGGATTCCTAAGGTATTTGGGGTTTTCATAGTTCTTATGGGTTTTTATGTTTTTAGGATCTTTTTAGTCATTTCTAGTGTTTTTAGAATTTATTTTATTTTTAGTGTTTTTTAGTGTTTTTAGCTTTTTAAGGTTTTATTATAGTTTGTCTTGTTTTTTAATTTTGTTTCAATTTCATGGTCTTCTTTAGTATTTTTATGGGTTTTTTGGGTTTTTTGGGATGTTGAGGTTCTTTTGGGTTTTGGGGGTTTTAGGGTTTTTTAGTGTTTTTAGAATTTTTTATGTTTTTTGATGTTTTACAGGCTTTTTGAGTTTTAAAGATTCCTTACAATTTTTTTAGGTTTTAAGGGTTTTTTATATTTTTATGTATTTTAGGGTTTTAGTAATTTTATAGTTTCAACGGATTTTGAGGGTTTTTAGGATTTTTTTGGGTTTCTCGGGTTTTTTTGGTTATTTGGGGTTTTTATGTTTTTCTTAGATTTGTTTAGTTTTTAAGGTTTTTGAGATTTTGTTATGATTGAAGGGGTTTAATATTTTTTAATATTTTATAGTGTTTTTGTAGTTTTTATGGGTTTTTACTGGTTTTGTAGTTTTTAAGGTTTTTTAGATTTTGTAATGTTTGAGGGGTTTTTAGGGTTTTAATAGTTTTAGGGTTTTTTCAAGTTTTAGTTATTTTAAGGATTTTTTTGGGTTTTTTGGTTTTTAATGCTTTATTTTTTTTGGTTTTTATTAGGTTTTTTGAGTTATTTTAGGTTTTAAGGTTTTTTAGAGTTTAAGAGGGTTTTAGGGGATTTATGGTTTTCATGGTGTTTTATGGTTTATAGGTGTTCCTTCTTTTTTGGGGGTTTTTAGCGTTTTTAGGTTTTTATTAATTTTATGTGTTTTAGGGTTTTAAAATTTTCTTATAGTTTTTAGGGTTTTTAGGGTTTTCATGTTTTTAGATATTTTTAGGGGGTTTAGGATTTTTATTGTTTTTTGGTTTTAGGGATCCTTGTAGTTTTTAGGGTTTTAAAAGTTTTTAAGTATTTTTATCATTTTTCTTATGTTTTAATGGTTTATTATGTATTTTTATGTTTTTTATTGTTTGGTTTGTTTTTATGGATGTTCTAGGATTTTTATGGTTTATTAGGGTTTTTAGGGATTTTGATGGGTGTTAGGGTTTCCTAATGTTTTTAAAAATTTTATGTTTTTAGGGTTTATTTTCAGTTTTTTTGGGTTTTTAGGGTTTTGTGAGGTTTTTAACATTTTTAGTGATTTAAATGGTTTTAATAATATTTAGTGGTATTTTAGGGTTTTATGGGGTTTTAGGGATTTTGATATTTTTAGCGGTATTTAGAGTTTTTAGGGTATTTTTAATGGATTTCAGGGTATCTTTAGTTTTTCAGGTCCATTAGGGGTTTTAAGTTTTTTAGTTTATTAGGGTTTTCTTAGGTGTTTTCAAGGTTTTTATGGTTTTCTAAATTTTTAGGAATTTTTAGTAATTTTATAGTATTTTTTATGTTTTTTAATGTTTTAAAGGATTTTGATGTTTTTTCGTGGTTTTCATGGGTTTTTATTTATTTTAGGATTTAAAAGGTTTTTGGGTTTTTAGTGGTTTTAAGTGTTTTGTGGTTTTAAAGTTCTTCTTATAGATTTTAGTTGTTTTAGGGTTTTTTGGTTTTTATGATTTTTAGAGTTTTTATGGGTTTTGGGGGTTTGGAGATTTAATTTTGAAATTTTTATCGGTTTAAAGTTTTTTTATATTTTCAAAGTTTTAGGGGTTTGAAGTGTTTTTATAATTTTCACTTTTTTAGGGTTTCATGGGATGTTAGGGGTTTTATGGTTTTTATGGTTTTTATGGTTATTTGGGGTCTTTCAGGTCTTTTAGCATTTTTAATGTTTTTTGGTTATTTTGGGGTTTTAAGTGTTTAATGTTTTTAAGTGTTTCTTAGGGGTTTTCAGTGTTTTTTAAATTTTAAGGAATTTTTAGTCTTTTAGATATTTTATTATTTCGTAGGGTTTTTATGGATTCTGTGATTTTTAAGTGTTTTAGGTTTTTATCAATTTTTTTCATTTTTAGGGTTATTCTTAAGTTTTTAGGGTTTTTATCGTTTTTAGAGCGTTTTTAAATTTTATGGGTTTAAAGGGTTTTTAGAGTTTTTATTGGTTTTAGGGTTTTTATAGTTTTTTGGGTGTTTTAATTTCATTAGGGGTTTTATGGTTTTTAGGGATTTTAGGGTCTTTGGGGGTTTTAGGGGTTTTATCATTTTTTGGTTTTTTAAGGGTTTTAAGTTTTTTTAGGTCTTTATAGTTTTCTTAGGGGATATAACAGTTTTAAGAGTTTTTTTATGTTTTAGGGTTTTTGAAATTTTTATAATTTTTCTCTTTTTATAGGTATCTTAGAAATTTTAAGGGATTTTTGGTTTTTTCGGGGTATTATGATTTTTATATTTTTAGGGGTTTATGTATTTTTTAGTTTTGATGGTTTTTTAGTATTTTTTAATATTTTTAGTGCGTTAAAGGGTTTTTAGTATTTTTAGTGGTTTTAGGGTTTTAGGTTTTAAGGTTATTATGTTTTTAGTGTTTTCAGGATTACATTATCTTTTTTAGTTTTTTTAGTTTTTAGTGTTTTCTTCATTTTTATGGATATTTGGGATGATTTTTTTGACTTTTATGGGTTTTCATGGTTTATATTGATATTGGGTGTTTTTAGCATTTTTTGGGTTTTAATTTGTTTTGGTTTTTTTACCATTTTTTAGGTTTTTTATGGATTTTAAGTGTTTGTAGGATTTAAATGTTTTGTTAGGATTTTTTAAGGTTTTATGATTTTTTACGTTTTAAGATATTTTTTAGGATTTTTATTGTTATTATGGTATTAGTTATTTTTAGGGTTTTTATGATTTTTAGGGTTTTATTGTTTTTATAGTTTTTTTTGGGTTTCTAGGGTTTTTTTAATTTTTTTTTATTTTATAGTTTTTTTTGGTTTTGTAAAGTTTTGAGAGTATTAAATGGTATTTTATATTTTTAGTGGATTTTGGGTTTTTAATCTTTTTTGGTTTTTAATGTTTTTAGGGGCTTTATGGTTTTAGGGGTTTTAGGGTCATTTATGGTTTTTAGGGTTTTATCGTTTTTTAGTTCTTTAAGGATTTTAAGTGTTTTTAGTTTTTTATGGGTTCCATAGGTGTTTACACGGTATTTGTGGTTTTTTTTATGTTTTTAGGGATTTTTGGTGCATTTTAGGATTTTTTGGGTTTTTAGTGATTTTGAGGGTTTATAAGGGTTATTAGGTTTTTTTAGGGTTTTTAGCATTTTTCTATTTTTTTGGGGTTTAACGTGTTTTTAGGTTTTTATGGTTTTCTTAGGGTTTTTCAGGGTTTTGGGGTTTTTTATGTTTTTAGGGATTTTTAAGGGTTTTTAGGATTTTTATGATTTTATGGTTTTTAGGTATTTTTAGGAGTTTTGGGTATTTTTAAGGAGTGTAGGGTTTTTTAGTGTTTTTAGTGGTTTTATGTGTTTTTATTTTTTTTTTAGATTTTTTTAAGGATTTTCATGGATTTTAGGGTTTTTATGCTTTTTGATATTTTATGGAATTTTTTCTAATTTTTATGTTTTTTGGGTTTTTAGGGATTTTGGTATTTTTTAGGGGATTTTAGGGTTTTAGGGTACTTATAGTTTTTTTTGGTATTTATGGTTTTCCTAATTTTTTAGTAATCTAAAGGTTTTTATACTTTTTCAATATTTTGTGGGTTTTAATGGGTTATTATAGTTTTAAGTGGTTTTAGGGTTTTTATGGGGTTTTAGGCATTTTGAAGGTTTTTAGGGGCCTTTGTTTAAGGGTTTTATGTTTTTTATAGGTTTGATTTATTTTAATTTTTTTTAGTTTTTCATAGGTTTTTCCTATTTTTTAGGGTTCTTTATTTTTTAGGTATTTTAATGAATTTTTTATGATATTTATGGTTTTTAGGGTTTTAGATATTTTTTTAGAGTTTTTAGGATTTTTAACAATTTTTATGTTTTTAGTGGTTTTATGATATTTTTGTTTTTTAAGGTTCTATTTTGGTTTTTCAGTTTTTTAGGGGTTTTTATGATTTTAGATATTGTTATGGATTTTTAATATTTTTATTGTTTTTTTTATTTGGGAGGGTTTTACAATTTTTAGGGGTTTATTGTTTTTGGGATTTTGGGTTTTATGATGCATTTAGGCTTTTAATGTTTTTAATGTTTTTAGGGTTTTAAAGGGTTTTTGAGTTTTTATTATTTTTTATGGGTTTTTATGGATTTTTTATGTTCATAGGGGTTTTTCTAGTTCTTAGGTATTTTTAGGGATTTAATATCATTTTACAGTTTTTAGGGGTTTTAGAGTTTGATGACAAATTTGTGGGTTTTAATTTTTTTTAGTTTTTACAATTTTCTTATGGTTTTTCTAGGTTTTGGATTTTTTACCTTTTTACGGATTTTGAGGTTTTTTAGGAATTTTATGGTTTTACGGTTTTAGAGATTTTAGAGATTTTGAGGGTTTTTATGCGTCTTTAGGGTTTTTATGGTCTTTAGGAAATTTGAGGGATTTTTTGTGTATTTTATGGTTCATTAGGGTTCTTATGGATTTTCAGTGTTTGGGTGTTTTAGGATTTTTAGGAGTTTTATGGTTTCTTTTGGTCTTTATGACATTTTTATTATTTTAGGATTTGTAATGTTTTTCATAGTTTTTTAATCATTTTTAGGGGTCTGGTGGGTTTTTAGAGGTTTAAGTGGTTTTTATGGATTTAATGGATTTTTAGGTTTTGTAAGGTGTTTTTTGAGGTTTTTATGGGTTTTATGGTTTTGTAGGTTTTTAGGGACCTTTTAGGGTTTTAAGGTTTTAGAGATTTTTAGGATTTTTATAGTTTTAAGTGTCTTTATGACTTTAAGGTTTTTTCATGGGTTTTCAAGGGTTTTAGTATTTTTTACATATTTAGGGATTTTTAGGGATTTTTAGAATTTTTTGGGTTTTTAGGGTTTTGATGGATTTTTTTCATTTTTTAGATTTTTTTGGTTTCATGGTTTTTACGGTTTTTAGTTTTGTTATATTATATATTCGTTCTAAATTTTTTAGGTTTTGAAGGTTTTTATGGGTTTTAGGGGTTTTAATGATTTTAGGGATTTTTAGGGATTTTTAGGAAATGAAAATGTGGGACCAAGCATGCACAGACCCCAAAAAATTATTAATGAAAAGCAAATATAGAGCGTTATAAAGAAGGATTAAAAATACAGGTGTATATTTCACCATTCATATCTGAGTCAACAGAGGACATAGAACATTATGGGGTGACAAAAGACAACATCGAGAACCTTTCCCCAAGTTCCTTATTGGAGAGTGCATCTACCACTGTGTTTTCCTACCTATAGTCTTGTGTGACATTGAGAGTGAGGTCCTAGGAGTCATTGAAACACTTAAACATGTGTGGGAGAATTCACCAAGGAACATACCTAGATTTGTTCTTTAGGGAATCTATCGCTAATATTGAGTCTGATTCGATCCAAAGTAGCTTCAACCAGAATTAGATATCAAACATAATTTCCTTTACCATTTCCCAAATATCAGAATCATATGCACATCCATTACAGATAAACATGAAAAATACACCCTTTCAAAAATCCTTGATGTGTGTGAAATACACCACCACACCTAGAAGGATAGGGTGCACCCAAGGTTGCACCGTCCACATTGGCCTTAATCCATGATTGAATTAGGGGAATCTATCAAATGAACTTCAGAACTTCTGGCTTTTTTCTCCTTCCATACACTCCATGAACACACAGACTAATTAAATCTGTGACACCATTAGACATTGAACCAATTTTAATGCAATATGTTTCAATGATAGCCTTATGTAAGTCCATAACTCTACCATAAAAGGATATAGTTTTATTGTCAAAAGAATCAGCATTGTGAGATGCCCAAACATTGGCAATAAGAGAATGAATCAAAGTGATCAGCAAGTTATACACCTCCTCATTGAATTTTAAAATAGTGATATTACATAGAAGGTCAACTGGATGTTATTCCAATTGAATCACAAACCTGAACACATCATGTACATAATCTCAAAGATCAAATGCATAACTATAGTGAACAAAGAGGTTTTGTGCACCTTCCTTGACCAACAGGAAAAGATGAAAATCCAAGGCAAACTGGATCCTGGTTTTTTTCAGTTGATCATGTAATGGTATCCTATAATTCAATAATTTCTACTGTACCTGGTGTTTAGAATGAGGAATGAATGGATTCCAAAATTTGTAGAGTCATATCATAGAATTTTTGTCATGAAAATGTTTATGTTGGCAGAAGTCTCTTGTGTGGAGTTTCCCAACCAAATTCGAGTTCTAAATGAGGGTTTCAATATCAATTAAGTTGTACCTCTGAATTTCTAGAATGATGTGAGAAGGTAAAATCTCAGAAATCTCACTAATCCTCTGATAGAAATCAATAATGGACATGTGTTTTCTATGGTGGAGAGGCAGTGATGACTCAACCAGATTCTTGTTCAACTAGTATTTTGTTCCGAAGTTCATATTAGAATGATTATAGAAAGCACATTTTGAGTAAGACATAATGTATTAAAAATAGAATCCGATTTAAGTCTATGTAGAAGATGAGATGTATCATGAGTATCCATTGTGAAGCTTATTATTAAATATATAATTTTAAAATCCATGCTTTTTCCTTGAGATGTAATCTAGTTACAAGTGAATTTTACATGGATATATTCACTAAATTTCTTGATATACACGATACCCAATCCACCCATGTCAACTGGTTTAGTGTAGCCCTTCCATGAAAAAATTACCAGCTTTAATTTATTAATACTTCTCATCTAGGAAAAGTACTTGATCATGGTTTTAAGTCCATTAATGACAGTCATAAGAGATCTATAAATCGATAAAGTATTTACAAACATCGAGGCGATGGTAAAGTTAATCACAAAGACCCTCCCCACCTAGGACATACATTTTATTTTCAATTTAGATAGTTAGTTGGTGATCTTGATTAAAATGCTCTAAAGGTGGGAGATTTTGAAATTTCCCCAGAAGAGGGGGGTACCAAGGTAATAAAATGGTGATGCTCAAATTTTCACCCCAATATATTTAGCGATTATAATTTTTCTAGAGAATAAATTCCTTTTCTAAATACTATCGAAGACTTATTCCAGGTAATTGATTTAACTGCCACCTTTTTATATTGTCAAAATATCCTTTTAATTGATGCTAAGGTTTTATTGGAGGATTTAACTAAGAGGAAGCTATTATCCGCATATAAAAGGTGAGAGGGAACATGAAGATATCTTACTTACCTTATCGGCCTATAGAGACTAGCATTGGAGAGGTCGATGATGCAACAACTCAAATAATCTTCAAAAATTTCGAAGACGGGGCCTGAGATTGGGTTTCCTTGCCTAAAACCACAAGAAAATTTAAAGAACCCTTTTGGGGAACCGTTTGATAAGGATTGATATTATGTCACTTTTCAATATGGTGGAGATCATTCTAATAAAGACGGAGTAGAACCTATATTTATTATGAAAATTTAAGATAAATCTCCAATTTATGGTGTCAAAATCCTTCGAGATGTCCATTTTTATAGAAAATTTCCATACTTGGTTTCCTTCTATATGATGTTGATACCTTTTAAGACTATATAGATGAAATTTTGGATGCTTTTCCTTGGAACAAAACCAAATTAATTGGGTGTGAAAATATTCTGCATAAGCTTACCAAACTCATGCTTAAAATTTTTATAATGATCTTTTGAATGGTGTTTCCTATGGAATCTTATTGGTAGTCCATTATATCATTTACATTTTCAGCCTTTGGAATTAAGTAAATAAAGTGAGAATTTATTCCATGTGGTATAGAGATGGAAAGAAATAATTACCTGATTGCATTCATGATCTCCACATGCATGAAGTCCCAGTAGAACATGAAGAACTTGTTACTAAAATAATATATACCCACATTACTCTCCATATTCAAGGAGTAAAGGGAATTTTTGAACTTTTCTTCAAAGTGGGAGCAGTTAAGAAATTATTTTGATAATTCTATATAAAAGAACAAATAGAGTTAGAAAGTTGATTGTTGTCCCTATTTTCATCATAATTGTAGATAATCTTAATGTATTCCACAATAGAATATGATATGTCATTGTTAGATGTGATAATAGAACCATTTTTGTGAATGGAATATGGTCCCCTCTTGGATTTCTTCTCCTTATTAACTGATGAAAGAACTTGGAGTTCCTATCCCAATATTTGAGCCACTTAACATTGAATTGATTCTTCATCAACCCTTCCTTGAGATCCAAGTGGTCATCTATCTTTGTATGGAGCTAGAGAACCTCACAAGAGGGTAAATTTTTCTACCGGTGAGAGATATCAAAATTATAAAGTTGATGTTCAGTATCCTTTATACACTCATCCAACATGTAATAATATATTTTACTCCATTATCTCAAGAGACCTTTTCTTATTTTGGAATCAACAATGTAGAGCAGATTCCAACATATGTGTTACTTTACCCATTTATCACCACCACCCTACATCATGGGATAGTGAGTAGAGCATTATTAAATTTAAAGGGAATTAAGGCTGGCCTCATGTTGTCCACCATGACGTCAAAAATTAAGGGATTATGATCTTAATTGAATATGGTAAGAGTAAACCTATAGAGAGATGTGGGGACACGCCAGTCATTGATATAAGAGAATAATCTATCAATCCTACTTATCTTCCTTCTATTAATATTTTTTCTACCCCATGTGAAGACAATTCCAGCAATGGTAACCTCAATGAGGTTACAATGATCAATTTATCAAGAGAATTCATTAGAATTTTTTCTTGATAAGTGAGAGACAATATTTTCATCCAGTCTTATAATAGAATTAAAGTCACTATTAATTGTCAAATTTTGTTCCATATCCCCATTTAACTATTCCATTTTCCTATAAAGTGCCCTTCTTATGATATACAAGTAGGATGCATGCACAAAATAGAGTGTGATGGAAGCACCATGGAATCACATTGATATAAAGTTAGGTTAAGATCTCATCTAATATGAAAGTAGATGGATGTAATCATTCTTTATAACATATAAGGTTACCAAGTAAGCTCCATCCTGTTGTGTCAGACAAAAGAATATCCAAGGGTAGTCCAATTGAATGCTTGCATCTTCTCAATGTTCATATCGGGTTCATCAATTCCAATAATAATTGGCCTGTTAGAGATATTAAAATACCTAAGGTAAAATGCCATGGGAGAATTCCCAACCCCTTGGAAATTCAAATAAATTATCTTCATTAAATCAAAGGAGTAATTCACCTAGGGTGAGGTGAGATTTGATTCTTTTTATTAGTGCATATAAGACTACTCTTCCGTTTAATTTTATTTCCCCTTTTCTTGGTCCTACCTATAGATTTCTTATGTGGCTTGGATTCTCTATCTGTATCCATCTGATCACCATCCTTAGGGATCTGGGTATCATCATCATCATCATCCTCAAAAACATCATCATTGTATTTTCCACTAAGCTGGGTGAATTGGTTGATGGAGGATACTCCTTATTTGGGTGGTTCCCCACCTGGTAATCTTTTGGACGCCTTTTTTGTGAAAACAAATAAAAAATAATCCTTATTGGGCTTATTCAAATATGGATTTTCTAATGGGGAACCCACGTCCATGAATCCATGTGTCTGCACAATGTGACAGGGAGTGTCCACTACCCAAACTAAGGTAGTAGGGGAAGTAGAGGTGGCCCTCCCCTAGAACTGGAGGGGAGTGGGTTCAAGATCTTTGTGATGGGTTCACTCCCAAGCATGGTCCTGAGTCTCTAGTATTCCATGAATTTGATTGGATTAATCCAGAATTGTGTGAGAATGATGTTAAATGTCCTCGGTCTCACCCATAGGAGCTATAGAATCTTCCATCCGCTTAGCTTAAAGGGGGACCTCAGGTCCTGTATCAGCATGTGAAGCAAGGTTCAGCTATAAAAAATTCATGATTGGGACATATCCCATAGTGACAAAGTGTCTATTTATATTTTGGATGAACTCCCTAGTATGAATCCTAGACTAAGTAATTCCTTGCAGGTTGGGTGTGTGTCCAAAACAGTATGGATAGCAGGACACCCGTGATCCCCTACCCCATCAGATGAAACCAAGTCTAGAGCAGGGTTCCTCTGCTCATTATAAAGGATTAATTTTAGTTATGGATCAATTTGGGTGTCAAAATAATTCACAAGAGGAATCATCTATTCGGTATTCCCGCAAGGAATTGGACTAGTAGTGGTATTAAAGCACAAGTTACTATCCATCACCTCAGTTAGGAAGATGGATGGAACATGATGAGCTACCTTAATCTGTTGAGAGGGGGGGTTTGGAGTTATAAACTTAGTATTGACCAATTAATTTTGTCATTCCACAGAGATCATGGGTTCCTGTAATTATACATTAGGATTTTCATCCTTAGGGTGGTTAGGGGGGATTAGACGTGGATGGATCATGGGTATTCTATTTTTCTTTCCCACTATATTTCTTATAGGTTCCTGCATCATTCCCATGAAGATTATGGAAATTACATTCATACATCCTTCTATATTTAAATAGTATACGACAAATGAAGTTTAAATTAAAGTACAATTTGGGCCTCTATTCATATTTTACTTCATGACTGAGGTTATCCTCAAGTGTAGTGAGGAAAACCTCCTCAACTAGAGTAATTTACATATCCAACTCAACTATAAATCTTGCATAATTTCCATATCTGAGGTTGTTTATATCCTATAAACTTTTATTGGGAATCCAACCAAAGAGGAAATGTCCCACGAGATATGGGGATTCCAGTAGATCCAGTGCAACTTAAAAATATAGATCCTTACCTAAGTGAAATTATTCTTCATGGAGAAGGGATCAAAATTTCTATCCCTATCCTAGATTCAGATTAGTCCTAGTATGAGATTGAGCATGCCAAATCTACATGCCCTGCTTTTCTAGTCATATGATGGAAACACAATGTGGTAGTATCTCTTTCCCATTGTTTTTATCTTCTATTCGCCAAACCCTCAAATTTCAGAAATTCGATTAGAAAGGTCACTGAATTTCAAAATCTTTTCACCTTTATAGGTTACAACCCTAGAAATGATGGAGAAATGGAATGATCTTAGACGTTTCTGTACTACCTGACAATTTTCAGATACATGAACCACATGCACTTTTTTGATAACTCATCCTAGAGATGGAAAAGTAAAGCCATGGAAAAAAATGAATCCACTACTTTCACAAACTACAAAAAATTATTCCTCATCCCAGCTGTATCTGGAGCCATGTGACGATCATTTGACATTTAGATGTTAGCTCTACAGAGTCAGAAGAGCTCCATATTCCCGACTAAATCTGGTTGATCCATGACAAGATCTTTCTTCTTAAAATCAAAGTAAATCAAAAGATTGGTTTTCACACGAACATCAGGGTCACCT
The DNA here is from genome assembly GCA_963277665.1 of Viscum album. Classification (NCBI taxonomy): domain Eukaryota; kingdom Viridiplantae; phylum Streptophyta; class Magnoliopsida; order Santalales; family Viscaceae; genus Viscum; species Viscum album. Next base: position 2,051,855,254 of record OY728159.1, on the reverse strand, counting down.
AGAACCTGTACATTATTATTAAACCCGATAAATCAAGGCTGAGATGTGACAGAATCTTCATTCTTACAATTATAAGGATTAAAGATCTTAGTATCTTCAGGATGCTTGAGATTTTCTGACCCCCTTTAGGGAATTTTATGATTATTATTGTTTTTTATAATTTTTATGGATATTGAGGGTTTTTAGGTTGTTTATAATTTTTTGAGTTTTATGTTTTTTTGGGTTTTAGGGGGTTTTGAGTGTTTGTACATTTTAAAGGTTTCAGAGTTTTTAAAATTTTAAGGGTTTAAAGGGTTTTGAATGTTTTTTGTGGTTTTACGATTTTTTATTTTTAGGGGTTTTCTGGTTTTCAGGGTTTTTAGTGTTTTTAGTGTTCTTTAGAGAATTTTTAGGGTTTTTAACATTCTTTATGTTTTTTAGTATTTTAATGTGTTTTTTGTTTTAAGTTTTTCTTAGGGGGTTTAAGGTTTTTTAAGGATATTTACGTTTTTAAGAATTTTTTGGATTGTTTTTGGTTATTTAGGTATTTAATTATATTTAGTGTTTTTAGGATTTTTTATTATTTTTTATCAATTTTAGATTTTTAGGGGTTTAATGTATTTTTTTAATGATTTTTTGTGGTTTTAAGATTTTTTATGGGTTTTAGGGTTTTTATTATTTTTTTTTTTTTTTGGATTTTTTCAGATTTTTTGGTTTTGATGGTTTCATAGAGTTTTTAATGTTTCTAGGTGTATAATGGATTTCTAGAGTTTTAAGTGGTGTTTGGGTTTTTGTATTTTTATGGATTTTTAATTTTTTAGGGGTCTGTTTGTGTTTTAGGGGTTTTTTTGGGGGATTTTAGTGTTTTATGGTTTTTATAATTTATTTGGTCTTTTATTTTTTAAATTTTTTTATGGTTTTATGTTTTTAATAAGGTTTTAGGGTTTTAGGGTTTATTATATTTAATGATTTTTTATATTTTTAGTATTTTTGTGATATTTTAGGTTTTTTTGGGATTTTGAGTGTCTCTGGGGTTTTTAGGGTTTTGGGTTTTTTTTATTTTTAGCATTTTTAGGTTTTCTAGGTGTTTTAAGTGTTTTTAAGTTTCTATATATTTCTTATAGGTTTTCTAGTTTCTTATGTTATTTTACATTTTTAGGTATTTTTAGGATTTTATTGTTTTATGGGTTTTTTAGTGTTTATGGTTTAGGGTTTTTAGTGTTTTTATGGTTTTTATGGTTTATTAAAGTTTCTTTTTTGATTTTTAGGGGTTTAAAGGGTTTATAGTTTCCTAGTGTGTTTTATGATCTTATTTACTCCTATTAATTTTAATGTTTTTTATGGTTTTTTTGGTTTTTAGCATTTTAGGATTGTTAAAGTCTTTTTAGGGGTTTTTAGCATTTTTTAGGTTTTTAGGGGTTTTATGGTTTTCATAGGTTTTTTTTCAGGGATCTGTTCTTTTTTTATGTTTTTAGAGAATTTTAGGTTTTTCTTAGGGTTTTTATAGTTTTTAGGGTTTTTAGGTATTTTGAGGGTTTTAAGGTTTCTTAGAGTTTTCTGGGATTTAAGATTTTTTAGTGTCTTTAGGGATTTTAAGTTTGTTTATTATTTTTAAGGTTTGATTTGCGATTTTATGGGTTTTTATATATTTTTACATTTCTAGGGATTTCTAGGGTTTTTTAGTATTTTTATGGTTTTTTAGGATTTTCAAGGATTATTAGGGGATTTAGGGGTTTTTAGGGTTGTTATGTTCTTTATGTGTTTAAGGTTTTTTTTAGTTTTCTAGGTTTTTATTATTTTTATAGATTTTAACATTTTTAGGGGTTTAAAGTGTATATAGATTTTTTTTTGTTTTGGGGTTTTATGGTATTTTTATCTTTATTATTGTTCTTAGGGTTCTATATGGGTTTAGGTGGTCTAGTGTTTCTTATTTTATGGGTTTTATGTTTTTATTATGTTTTGAGGGTTTTCTAAAGGTTTTTCATGGTTTTCAGGTTTTTTATGTGTTTAATAATATTTATGGACTTTTTATGATTTTTATGGATCTTATGGATTTTAGGTATTTGTAGGTATTTTTGGGATTTTTTGTGTTTTATGGGTTTTTTTGGGGTTTTAGGGCTTTTAGTGTTTTTTTAATTTTTTGGTTTTTAGGAGTTTTACACATTTTTTGGTTTTAAAGGTTTTCTTATTTTTTATCTTGGGTTTTAGGTTTTTTAAAAAATTTATGTACTTTTACGGCCTTTATAGGATTTTTATAGGTTTTTAGTTTTTTAGGGATTTTTAGGGGATTATGGTTTTTTAGAGGTTTAGGGTTTATTATGAATTTGTTGGATTTAATGGGGTTTTTTGAGTTTTTTTTTATTTTTATGGTTTTTTATATATTTTTTTCATTTTAGGGTTTAAAAGTTTTTTAAAGTTTTTATGGTGTATAAGGTGTTTATGGGAATTTAGAGTTTTTACTATTTTTAATCGGGTTTTAAGGGGTTTAGGGTCTTTTTATTGTTTTAGTCTTTTTCACATTTTCTAGGGTTTTTAGGGGTTTAAGTGTTTTTAGTTGTTTATGGTTTACTTTTTAGTTTTCAAGGATTTTAGAATTTTTTCCATTTTAGGGATTTTATTGGGGGAGGGTTTAGGATGTTTATGGTTTTTTAGGTTTTTAGGCATTTTGGGTTTTTTTAGGATTTTTTAGCGGTTCTGTGTTTTTTTATTTTTTAGGGGTTTTTTGGTTTTAAGGGGGTTTTAGTGTTTTGAAATTTTTTAGGGGTTTTATGGGGTTTTAGGGTTTTTAGTGTGTGTTTAGGGTTTTATGGGATTTTAGGATTTTTTATGTTTTATGGTTTTTACAATCACTTTAGGGTTTTTAGGGTTTCTTACGTTTTTTTTTGTTTTTGAGGGGTTTTAAGTGTTTTTATGTTTTTTAGGGTTTTATTTTCTTTTATAGTTTTAGGTATTTTAATTTGTTTTTATTATTCTAAATGTTTTAAAGCATTTTTAATGAATTTTGAGGTTTTTTAGTGGATTTAACACTTTTTTGGTTTTTTGGTTTTTAGGTGTTTAAAGTTTTATTATGTTATTAAGGTTTTCTTAGGGGTTTTAAGGATTTTTACATTTTTGGTATTTATAGGGGTTTTTTGGTTTTTTGGTTTTTTGGTTTCTATAGAGGATTTTGAGGGTTTTTTGGGTTTGTATTGTTTTTTTGTTTTGTTTTTTTTTTGTTTTTTGGAGTTTTTAAGGGTTTAATGGTTTTTTGATTTTTTAAACATTATTAGGGGTTTAAATGGATTTTTTACTTTTTAGTGGTTTGGGTTATTTTTGGTTTTTATGGGGTTTGATGGTTTTCAGGGATGTTATGGAATGTTGGGGTTTTTATGGGATTTAGTGATGTCTTAGGGTTTTTATCAATTTTTAGGTTATTCATGGGTTTTTAGGGATTTTATGTTTTTAAGGCTTTCTTATGGGTTTTCATTGTTTTTAGATTTTTGTATGTTTTTAGGTATTTTATGGATTTCTTAGGATATTAATGATTTTTAGTGTTTTTAGATATTCTGATGGTTTTTAGGGGCTTCTAGGGTTCTCTGGATTTTTATCATTTTTTTCGTTTAGGGGTTTTAACTATTTTTAGATTTTTAATGTTTTGTTAGTGGTTTTTAGTGTTTTTAGAGGTTTTCATGTTTTTAGGATTTGTATGGATTTTTAGGATTTAATTATTATTTTAGGTATTAAGGGATGTTTATGGTTTTTATAGATTTAAGTGTTTTTATTGTTTTTTGGGGCCTTCGGGTTTTTTACTGTTTTTAGGCCTTTTATGATTTTTAGAGTTTTAAAACATTTTTAGGGGTTTTATGGTTTTTAGTGATTTTTTATGGTGTTTATGGGCATTTAGTGTTTTAGGTTCTTTTAGGGGTGTTTATCATTTTTTATATTTTTTAAGGGGTTTAATTATTTTGAGGTTTTTATTGTTTTATTTGGGTTGTTCGAGTTTTCAGGGGTTTTTATGTTTTTTGTATTTTTAGTTTTTTTAGGGGTTTTAGTGATTTTTATGGTTTAATGTTTTGTAAGGTTTTATAGTTTTTAAGGGTTTTACCAATTTTTAGGTTTTTAGGGGTTTTATTTGTTTTTAGGATTTTAGGGTTTTCTAAAAAAAATTCAAGTGTTTTATGTTTTTTTTCATTTTTAGGGATTTTTAAGGATTTTTATGGTTTTAGGTTTTATAATGATTTTTAGGGTTTTAGGTGTTTTTAGGGGGTTTTAGGGGGGGGTTTGTGTTTTATCAATTTTTAATTTTGTATAATTTTAATGTTTTTATGATTTTTTTAACATTTTAGGGGTTTAAATGGTTTTTAGATTTTTTAGTGGTTTTGAGTGCTTTTAAAAATTTTATAGATTTTTAATGGTTTATTGGATTTTATTGTTTTTAGGGATTTTTTGGGTCTTAGGGTCTTTTTAGAGTATTTTTAGGATTTTTTGTGTTTTTTGGTTTTTAGGGGTTTTAAGGGTTTTTATGTTTTTATGTTTTTATGTTTTTAATGTTTTATAAGGGGTTTTAAGGGTGTCTAGGGGTTTTTATGTCTTTAAGGTTTTTTAGGATTTTTTAGGATTTATGGTTTCTTTTTCATTTTAATGGTATTTATGGATTTTTAGGTTTTTAGGGTTTTTATCATTTTATGGGTTTAAATTGTTTTTATTTTTTTAAGGATTTATGAGGGGATTTTAGGGTTTCTACATGTTTTATGTATTCTGGGAGTTTTATGTATTTTTTAGGAATTTTTATGCTTTTTTGGGGGTTTTCGGTATTTTGATGTTTTTATAGGATTCTTAAAACTTTATTTGTTTTTGGGTTTTTGGGTTTTTTTATATTTTTATGGCTTTTAAGGGTTTTATAGTTTTTAACATTTTTATGGCTTTAAAGGGGTTTCATATTTTTTAGAGATTTTATGGATTTTATGGGTTTTGGGGTTTTTAATGTTTTTAGGGGTTTTATTTGTAATTTTAGGGATTTTGGTTCCTTTTAGGGTTAATAGGGTTTTAACTTTTTTTTTTAAATGAAAAAATCAATTTATCAATGGAATTGGCATTTTTTTAGAATTGTTTGTTTATTAGTTTTAAGTATATTTTTTTTCTTTGGAGTTTTCAGGGTTTTTAAAGTTTCTTATGTTTTTAATGAATTTTATGACTTTTTTAGGATATTTATGGTTTTTAGTGATTTTTAGGGGGTTTAAGGTTTTTAGGGTTTTTATGTTTTTTTTATGTTTTTAAGGTTTTCTTAGGGTTTTATGTTTTTTAAAAAAATTAGAGATTTTTAGGGATTTTATATAATTTTTATGGTTTTTATGATTTTTGTTGATCATGAAATATTTTAGGGTATTTTTTGGATTTTAGGGGTTATATGGTTTTTGTTTGTTTTTATGGTTGTTTCAATTTTTACTTCGTACCCTTTTTAGTCAGTCTCTTAATGTTTTTTTGGGTTTAAATGGTTTTTTGAGTTTTTAGTGATTGTTAGTGTTTTTATGGGTTTAGTTTTTTAAATGTTTTTAGGGGTTTTTTAGTCTTTAGGGGTTTTTATGGGTTTTAGGGTCTTTGTATGGTTTTTAGGTTTTTTATTAATTTTTAGAGTTTTTTTTTCAAATAAAAACTGAAATATATATTAAATTAATTTGAGTTTTTTATGTTTTAAGGGGTCTTATGTTTTTTTATTTCCAATTTTTTTATGGTGGTTTAGAGTTTTTAGATATTTTTAGGTTTTTAAGGATTTATAGGAATTTTTTTGGATTTTTTTGTTTTTTAGGGTTTTTATTGATTTGGAGGGTTCATAGGGTTTTCTTATGGGTTTTAGGGATTTTAGGGTTCTTATCATTTTTTTATATTTCATAAGGTAATCATTTGTTTTTTAGGTTTATAAGGTTTTCGTATGGGTTTTCAGGGTTTTTAGAGTTTTTTAAATTTTTAGGTATATTTTCTTTTTTTTTGTTTTTATGGTTTATTAGGGTTTGTAGTTATATTAAGGGATTATGGGTTTTTATGTTTTAGGGATTTTTTCTTTTTAGGGATTTAGGGGCTTATTTAAATTTTTAACGGTTTAAAATTTTTTATAGTTTTTTAACATGTTTATGGGTTTAAAGGGTTTTAGATTTTTTAATGGTTTTTATAGTTTTTATGATTTTTTAGGGTTTTACAATTTTTAGGGGTTTGTTTCATTTTTTTGGGGTTTTAGAGTTTCTTAGGGTGTTTAGTGGTTTTAGGTATTTTAGGTGTATTATGTTTTTTTATGTTTTTAAGGTTTTGTTTTAGTTTTTTCAGGGTGTTTAGGGTTTTTTACATTTTTAGTAAATTTTTAGTGTTTTTATTATTTTATACTAGTTTAGTTATTTCATTGATTTTTACGTTTTTAGGGGTTTTTTGGTTTTTATAATTTTTAGGTTTTTAGGGGTTTTATGTGTTTTTAGGTTTTGGATTTTTTCTTCAAGTTTTTCAGTGTTTTATGTTTTTTTAAGTTTTTAGGGATGTTTTGAGATTTTTGAGTATATTTTATTGTTTTTAGAGTTTTTTTGGGTTTTATTGTTTTTTATATATAATTAGAGTTTTTAATTTTTTTTCCATTTTTATGGGTTGAAAGGGTTTTTAGATTTTTTAGTGGGTTTTTAGGGTTTTTGGTTTTTTAAGGCTTTTAGTGGTTTTTACTTTTTTTTGTTAATTTACGGTTTTAGGGTTATTTAGGGGTTTTAAGGGTTTTTTACATTGTTTGGGTTTTTATGGTTTTTTACTGTTTTTACAATTTTAATGTTTTCTTAGGGTTTTTAGGGTTTTTTACAATTTCAAGTATTTTTGGGGTTTTTTAGAGTTTTTTGGTTTTTAGGGTTTTTAATAATTTGGAGGGTTTTTATGATTCTTTAGGGATTTTAGTATTTTTTTGGGTTTTTAATGTTTGTAAGTGTTATAAGTTTTTATGGTTTTCATTGGGGGTTTCAAAATTTTTATGGTTTTTTTATAGGGGTTTTTAGGATTTTTATTATTTTTTAGGTTTTTATGGATTTTGAGGGGTTTTATGGATTTATATGGTTTTTAGGGGTTTTATGATAAAAGGATCTTAAATCATTTTTTAAGAATTTTATGGTTTTGATGGATTTTAATGATTTTTAGGTGGGTTTTGGATTTTTTTGGTTTTTTGGATATTTAGGGGTATTTCTTATTTTTATAATGTTATTAAGTCTTTTTAATTATTCTATGGGTTCAAAGTTTTTTTAGTGTTGTTAGTGAGGTTTTAGTGGTTTTCCGGGTTTCAAGGTTTTTATGGTTTTTATGGAGTTTAAGTACTTTAGCATATTTTTAGGGTTTTTTGGGGTTCTATCATTTTTTATGAATTTTATGTGTTTTTATGTTTTCAAGGTTCTCTTATAGTTTTTAATGGTGTGTAGGGTTTTTTACGATTTAGGTACCTTTTTGGTTTTTTATGGGTTTTTATGGTTTTTTATATCTTTTAGAGATTTTTGGGGGTTTAGGGTTGTAGGGGTTTTAGTGTTTTTGGTGTTTTAAGAGTTTTAAGGTTTTATGGTTTTCATTATTTTTTAGGGTTTTAGGGGTTTTTAGTAACATTAGGTATTTATTATTTTCTAAGGGTTTTTTTTCGTTTAGTTTTTTTGCGCTTTTAGGGATTTCTATGGTTTTTAGGATTTTTTATGGATTTTTAGAGTTTTTAGAGATATTTAGGGATTTTAGGGGTTTTTAGGATTTTAGGTTTTTTATCATTCTTTATGTTTTTTGTTTTTTTAATTGTCATATGTTTTTAAGGTTTTCTTATTGTATTTAAGGTTTTGTGGGGTACTTCATGTTTTAAAGAATTTTTAGGTTTTTTAGGATTTTTATTGTTTTTTTGGTTTTTATGTATTATGTTTGAAATTTTAGTGTTTTAGGGTTTTTAGGGTGTTCATTATTTTTTAGGTTTTTAGTGGTTTTAATTGAAGTTAGTTTTTAACCATTTTTTAGGTTTGTTCAGGACTTTTAGTGTTTTTTACATTTTTGGGGATTTTTAGGGCCTTAAGGATTTATATTGTTTCTAAGGGTTTTAGAGATTTTGAGGGTTTCTATATTATATTTGGGTGTTTTTGGTTGTTAATGAGTTTTTGGGGTTTTTATTATTTTTATAGTTATTTTTAAAAAATTAGGGGTTTAAAGTATTTTTAATGTTTTTGGAGGGTTTTAGGGTTTTATGGGGTTTTAGTAATTTTTATGTATTTGGGGGGGGGGGTGGTTTATGCTTTTTAGAATTTTTAGGGATTTCCGGGTTTTTAATGATTTTATTGTTTTTAGTTTCTTCATGGTTTAAAGTGTTTTTATATTTTTATATTTTTCATAGGGTTTTTCAAAATTTTAATAGTTTTTTTAATTTATTAGGAATTTTTATTTTTTTAGGACTTTAATGGGTTTTTCGGGTTTTGTGGATTGTTAGGGTTTTTAGGGGATTTATGTTTTTTTTAGTTTTTTAGTTTTTTATGGGTTTCCATAGTTTTTTATGGTTTTTATATTTTTTTAGAGTTTTAAAGCATTTTATGGGTTTTAATGGTTTTTAGTTTTTTTTACTGGGTTTAGGGGTTTTATGGGGGGGTTTTAGGGTGTTATGGTTTTTCATGGTTTTATGGTTTATAGGGGTTTTAAGGTGTTTAGGTTTTTTTAGCATTTTTAGGTTTTTTAGTGTTTTTATAGTTTTTTGGTTTTAATGGTTTGCAGACGTAGTTTCGAGTTTCAAGGGAATTTTATGTTTTATTTGGATTTTTTGGGATTTTTTGGATTTTTTTTGTTTTTAGGGTTTTTTTATTTTTAGTGTTTTAGGATTTTTTGGGGTTTTATGGGGTTTTTATATTTTAGGTTTTTTTTTGAGTTTTTTGTTAGTTTTATGGTTTTTAGATATTTTTTATATTTTATGGGGTTTAGCATTTTTATGGTTTTAGGTGTTTTATGGTTTAGCATGCATCATCATCACATATAATAAATTAGAAATCGACTACCACCATTGCAAAACACCGAAATCACCCACCACAAAAAACCATAGCAAATCACCAACAATTCAAGGACCTAGGTATTCCTCTCATCCAAGTAGCAACAAGCATCCAGCAGCTCAGATTCCAGCATCCAGTACCCCCTATACAATCATCCCCATTCATACCACATCTTAGTATCCAGCAACCAGCACCTCCTAACCAAACAGCTCCCAACCTACCACAGCCCAGCATCAAGAATCCATCGCCTCCTGACCAATAATATTCCAGGAATTGGCACCCATCACCGCCAATCCACATCACCTTGCACCAATCAGAGCTCAAATCATCTCTAATGAAATGGTTAATCTCCACAAGCACACCAAAAATCATCAACAGGGACAGATATCACCTCCCCTTAAGTATTCCCGCGTCAAAATATTGAAGCGAAGGTGCAGCTCTGGAACCACGAGCACAAAACTGTATCTTCTGCATGAAATAGAGAGCATCCTAAGGAACCAGAACACAAGAATAATCTTCATCTGCTTCATGGGACAATGATGGACCCAAGGACTTTTCTCCACTGAGAACTGTAAGATGATCAAAAGAACTTGTACCACCACCCAGTGGACCAAGCCTAGCCAAGACCACGACTATTTTCACGACTTCTAAGACCGCCAAATACAAACCTCACAGCCGCAAGAGCCTTCCCATTAAGAGATCCAAGACCAAGTACCTGAGAAAATCCATTTATCTAAGAAGAAGAAGATTGCAAAGGAACCTGAAAACACCTGCCACCAGGAATTCGTGGAGCACCATTGAATCCCATCACCGCCAATATTTCCACTCATGAGTGATAAGGAATGAAGATCAGAAAATACACATGATGTGACATCCAGAATTGGCTCACTCCTCTAAGGAACTAAAATGGTGCATTCTAAAAATTTCATATCTTAGAAGCTCCTCCCTGGATCTGCAACACCGCATGAAGGAAAGACTAGATCCAAACCCCTCCTCTATGAAACTGCAATGCTACACGCCAGAGGGACTAGATATGGCCTGCTCCTCCACGGTTGAAGCCTTCTTCTGAATCTGATGCCCAAGAACCGCTAACCCAGAAGAAACGTACCTCGATTGGAGGAAGCTAAAGCGCTGTGAAAGATGACACCTAAAAATCCAAACCCACAGAGAAGTCACCGCTGCGCCGGACAAGAAGCACTCTGAGGGGAAGTGACCACCAAGTAAGACACGAGATAGAGAGGAACCCAGAGACTTGGCCTCCATCTTCCTTTCACATGTGTTGTTTGGTAATGAGGTATTGGGGTGGACTCCCCACATGCACGCCACATGTCCCCATCGAGGCCCATGGTGGCCTAGCCTTGGGCTTTGACCAGTTCCCAATAGGGTAGTGGGGCCCACGAGAGGTTTGTTAGCATATAGTGTGAGTTTCCTTGCGAGGACTCAAGCCTGGAACCTCAGGATCAGGACTCCACCATCTTTAACCAACTCACATGTTTCCTACGGGCTAGGGGTTTAGAGGGGTTTTAGGGTTTCTGGGGGTTTTATGGTTTTTAAGGGTTTTTTATTTTTTTGTGTTCTTTGTTTTTTATTTTCGTGTTTAAGTTTTTTAGAGTTTTATAACATTTTTTAAGGGTTTAAATGGTTTTAGTGTTTTTAATGGGTTTCTAGAATTTTATGGGTTTTTAGGGTTTTTATAGTTTCTAGAGGATTTTATGGTTTTTAGGGGTTTTATGGATTTTAGGGGGTGTGGTTTTTTGGGTCTTTTAGTGTTTTTTGGGGTTCTATCATTTTTTTCTTTTTGGGGGTCTTAATTTTTTTTGTTTTTATTAGGTTTTCGGAAGGTTTTTAAGGTGTTTTGTGTTTTTTGGTATTTATAGGAATTTCTTAGTATTTTCATGGTTTTTAAGGGTTTTAGGTATTTTTTGGGGTTTTCTATATTTTTAGGGTTTTATTGTTTTTATGTTTTTTAGTGTTTTTAGGTATTAGTGGTTTAATTTTTATTAGTTTTTATTTAAATTTTTCAAAGTATTATAGTTTTTTACTTTTTAGCGGTTTTTAGGGCTATTTTAGGATTTTAAAGGGGTTTTTTGGTTTTTTTCTGGATTTTAAGGGTTTTGGGGATTTTTGATATTAGTATGGTTTTATTGGTTTTGTTTTGTTTTTAATGATTTTAGGGGTTTCAAGGGTTTTAGATGTTTTAGTTGTTTTTATGTTTTTTATGGGATTTTTGGGTTCTAAAATTTTTTATGGGTTTTTGGTTTTTAGTGGACTTAGTGTTCTTAGGGTCTTTTAGGGGTTTTAGGATTTTTAGTGATTTTTTTACTTTTTAAGTATTTTTAGGGGTTTATGTTTTTATAAGGGTTCTTAGGGTTTGTTTTTCATTTTTAGGGATATTTAGGATTTTTTCTTTTTATGGTTTTTATATATTTTTAGGGGTTTGGTATTTTTAAGGGTTTTTAGGGTTTTTAACTTTTTTTATTTTATGGATTTTATGTTTTTTTAGTTTTTTAATGTTTTCTTAGTATTTTTCAGGGTTTTAGGGGTTTTTATGTTTTCAGAGATTTTAAGGGCGTTTTAGAATTTTTATGGTTTTTTTTTGTTTTTTGGGATTTTGAGGGGTTTGGGGGTTTCTAGGGTTATTGGGTTTTGTGGTTTCTTGGAGTTTTTAGTGGGGGTTTTTAGAGTTTTTAGGGTTTTTAAGGGATTTATATTTTTTAAACATTTTTAAGTGTTTAAAGGGTTTTTAGAGCTTTTATGGGGTTTTTAGGTATATTATGGGTTTTAAGGATTTAAAACATATTTAGGGGGTTTTATGGTTTTGGGGTATTTTTATGGTTTTATGGTTTTTATCATTTTTTTATTTTTAGTGGTTTTAAGTGTTTGTAGGGTTTTTAGGTTTTCTTAGGTATTTTCTAGGTTTTTAGGTTTTTTTACTTTTTTTGGGATTTTTAGTGTTTTTTTATTTTTATGGTTTTTAGGGGTTTTAGTTATTTTGAAGGGTTTTGAGGTTTTAATATTTTTTAGTGTTTTTAGATTTTTTTGGTTTTGTGGGGTTTTGAGTGTTTTTTTATTATGGTTTTCTAAGAGTTTTTAGGGGTTTTAATGTTTTTACATTATTTGGGATTTTTAGGGATATTTTTTGTATTTTTATAGGTTTTTAGGGGTTTTTAGTGTTTTAATGATTTTTAAGGACTTTTTATGGTTTTTAGGTGTTTTAGGGTTTTTAGGGTTTTTTAGGTTTTTAGAATTTTTCGGTTTTTAAGGGTTTAAAGTGTATTTAGTTTTTAAATTTTTTCTTATGGTTTTTCACAATTTCAATAGTTTTTTTATTTTTTTTTGTGTTTTGTAGGTATTTTTATGAATTATAAGTTTTTAAGGATTCTAGGGATTTTGAGGGGTTTTAGGGTTTTTAGGGTTTTTATAGGTTTTTTTGTTTTTAGGGGTTTAAAGTGTTTTAGGTTTTAAGGTTTTCTTCATGTTTTAATGGTTTTTTAGGTTTTTATGGATTTTTTGTCTTTTTAGGATTTTTATGTATTTTTTGGGTTTTTAGCATTTTTTAGGGGTTTTAGAGTTTTTTGGATTATTAGGGGTTGTTTGGGTTTTTTGGGGTTTTTGGGATTTGTTTTACTTTTTAGGGGTTTTAAATTTTTTTTTAATGTTTTAAGGGGTTTAAATGGTATTAAGTTCTTTTAGTGTTTTAGGGTTTTAGAGGATTTTATTATTTTTATGTGTTTTAGTGGGTTTTATGGTTTTATGGGTTTTATGGGTTTTATGGGTTTTTAATGTTTTCAGGTTTTTAGGGGTTTTATGTGTTTTTATGTTTTATGGTTTTGTTATGGGTTTTTCAAGATTTAATGGTTTTTTACACTTTTAGTAATTTTTTGGGACCCTTTATGATATTTATGGTTCTTTAGGGGTTTTATGTATTGTGAGTGTTTTTTGGTTTTTTGTGGTTTTTAGTGAGTTTTAGGTTTTTTAGGGGTATTATGTTTTTTTAGGTTTTTAAGGTTTTCACAGGGGTTTTAGGGTTGTTGAATATCCTTTTTTAGATGGGGTTGAAAATATTTAATAAGAATATTTCACAAAATAAAGAGTTTAAAATCCCTGGGAAGGATCAAGGGAACTCTCCCAAATTGACCTGTGTGCACCCAACCAATGCGCCAAGAGGCTCACACAGGCCCTACATACCCAGCCTAGAAGGGTCGTCCACCCCTACATGAGGCACCTACATGGGACACCTATGTGGGGTACTTCACGATAAACATCTTTCACCCAAGGTGTCATGTATGCCTATAAATAGGACCCAAGGGCTCCTCATTTGAAGAATTAGAAAATTAGAAGAAACCTTGGTTCTTTGATCAAGCAGCCCCTTCATCCAGTCCCTCAAACCCCTTCATGTAGCTATCTAAAACCTGATTGAATAGAAAAAAGTTGTATTTGGATCAATTTCACTCTAGGGTCTAAAACACAAGACACCTATGTGAGGACCCTCTCCCCCATAGTTGGAAAGAACTATCATCAAGGTCCCTTCCCATACTCGAGACCCATGTGAGACCCTTCTAGGGACATTTTTGGATACCATTGGTGCCTAGATAAAGGTCTTTACTAGGATTTTTCTTAGGTTTTCTATTTCTAAAGGCATCTCCTGCTCGTACAGGCCTACCCTATGTGAAGCACATCTAGTTCCTCTCAGATCTTCCCTACATGAAGCATGATCTACTCTTTCATCCCTAACCTATGCGAGCTACATTTTAAGCCATATTTCATTCCAATATTGATAGGGATCCTCTTCCTATAGTTCCCTCATATTATGGTGGACAAATTTAATCCTCCACATAAGCCTTCAAACTTGCACAACCGTGCTGAGAGACATGGTGGTGTGTGTCTTATTTAGTTATGAATTCCTTTATTCAGAGGTTTCCTACACTTATCTCACATGATGGGTAGGGTCCCCAGGGGGTTCGCAGTTATGAATCCCTTTGGTCACAAGGAATACAACCCTAGTGTAATTTCTAGGGACCTCTCAATCTCAGATGTGAGGGAAATAATATTATTCCCTTCTCATCTCCAAGAAAAATGACTTCCTATTTCTGATGATGAGGAGGTGGAGATCACGTTTTCATTTCTATTTTGCAGGGATGAGTGACTAATCCTCCTCTATTCCTATAGAAATGGGATCATTAAATTCTTCTTGGAGTAATACCTTATCATTTATTATTGTTCATAGCTAGATAAGTAATCATATGTGACTATCCTAGTTACAAAAATGGGAAAGGGGATGGGCACATCAAATCTCTTTCTTCTTTGCCCAGATCCCCAACCTCTTCCACCAGTGGAATATGGATCATGCTATTTTCTATATCTTTTTTTTGTTGTTTATTAATTTTTGAGTTTTTTGGATTTTTATGGTTTTTAGAGTATTTAATGTTTTTAGGGGTTTAAAGTGATTTTAGATTTTTTAGTGGTTTTATGGTTTTTTTATTTTATGTTTTTGATGGTGTTTAAGTTTTTTATTATTGTAGGGGTTTTATGGTCTTTATGTGTTTTAGGGTTTTGGTGTTTTTAGGTTTTTATTATTTTTTTGTGTTTTAATATTTGCATAATCTTTTTCAGGGTACTTAATTTTTTTATGTTTTTAGGTATTTTAGGTATTTTTAGGATTTTTATGTTTTAGAAATTTTAGGTATTTTTAGGGTTTTTAGTGTTTTTAGCGAGTTTAGGGTTTTGTAATTTTATAGGTTTTTAGGGGTTTTTACTATTTTTTGGTATTTATGGTTCTCTTAAGGCTTTTAGGGTTTTAATAGTTTTTTACATTTTTATGTATTTTTAGGGATTTATAGGATTTTTATTCATTTTATTGTTTTAGCAGCTTTGAGGGGTTTGGGGGTTACAGGTTTTTATGGTTTTATGGTTTTTATAGTTTATTTAGGGTTTTATAGTTTTTTATTTTTTTCAAGACTTTATGGATATTTAAAAATTTAACATTTTTAGGGATTTAAAGGGGTTTTATAGTGTTTATTAGGGTTTAAGGTTTTTTTTTATATTTTAGGGATATTAATGTTTTTTTGGTTTCATGTTTTGTCAGGTTTTTAGTGTTTTGAGGGTCTTTTGGGTTTTTTATGGTTTTTATAATTTTGTATGTTTTAAAGGGTTTTAAGTGTTTTTAGTTTTAATGGTTTTCTTAGGGGGTTTCAAGGTATTTTTTTGGGTTTCATTAATTTTTAGGGATTTATTGGGACTTATTAGTATTTTTATGGGGTTTTTGGGTTCTTAGTGATTTTGAGTATTTTTAGTGTTTTTATGTTTTTTAGGGTCTTTAGCGTGTTTTTTGTGTTTTCGGAGTTTTATGTGTTTTTTGGTTTTTAAAGTTTTCTTAGGGGTATTTTGGTTTTTTTGGTTTTTTTAAAATTTTTATGGAATTTTTGGGATTTCTTTTATTTTTATGGGTTTTTTGGGTTTTTAGAGAATTTGAGGGGGGGGTTTCGAGTTTTTAGGGTTTTATGGTTTTTTTGGGTTTTTGTGTTTTTTTGAGTTTTTTGGGCGTTTAAAGTTTTCTAGAGTTTTTTTATCATTTTAGGGCCTTAAAGAATTTATATATTTTTTAGTGGGTTTTATGGTTTTTATGGGTTTTTAGGAGTTTTTAAGGATTTATTGGTTTTATGGGTTTTATGTGTTTTTAGGTCCTTTAGGATATTTTTAGAGTTTATAAAATCTTTTTTGTTTTTATGGGTTTTAAGTGTATTTTTGTTTTTATGTTTTTCTTAGGTTATTTAGGGGTTTTTAGGGGTTTTTTGTTTTTAGGTATATTTAGGGATTTTTCAGGTTTTTTATGGTTTTTAGGGTTTTTACAGATTGTTCTCTTTTTAGGGTGTTACTGGATTTTTAGGTTTTTGGTGTTTTTTTATTTTTAGGTATTTTAAGGATTTTTAGACTTTATGGTTTTCTTAGGGTTTTTCAAGGATTTTAGGGTATTTATTTTTTTCATATTTTTAGGTTCTTTTTAGTATTTTTATTTATTTATAGGATATTAAGGGATTTTGAATGTTTTTAGTGGATTTTTGGGGTTTTAATGTTTTTATGGTTTTTTGTGGGGGGGGGGTTAGGGTTTTTCTAGAATTTTTAATTTTTGAAGTTTTTTAAATTTTTTATTGTTTTTAGGGGTTTAATATGTTTTTAGATATTTAGTGGTTTTTTAGGGTATTCAAGAGTTTTGAAGGTTATTAAGTGTTTTTATGGTTTTTAAGGTCTATTCAGGGTTTTTAGTGTTTTTATACTTTTGTGGGTTTTAGTATTTTTTATTTTTTTTAATGTTTTCTTAGGGGTTTTCATGGTTTTTAGGATTTTTAATTATTTATATATTTATATGATTTTTTGGGTTTTAGTTGCTATTTATGGATTTTATGGATCATGAGGTTTCTATGGTTTTAAGGGTTTTTAGTGTTTTTTGGGTTTGTAGGGGTTTTATGTGTTTTTAGGTTTATATGATTTTCTTACCATTTTCAGGGTTTTAACGAGTTTTTATGTTTTTTTATATATTTAGATATTTTTTATTCTTTTATGGGTTTTTATATTTTTTAGGGATTTTGATGGATTATGGTTTTTTTAGTGTTTTTAGGATTTTTTTGGTTTTTTTGGTTTTTTGGGTTTTTTTATTTTTTTTAGGGTTCTCACCTTTTTTAGAGTTTTTTTAACATTTTTAGGGATTTAAATGTGTTTTAGGTTTTTTAGCGGTTTTATGTTTTTTTATGTATTGGTATACGGTTTAAAGGATATTAAGGGGGTCAGGTTTTTAGGGTCATTAGATTTTTTTACCGTTTTTAGAGTTATTATGGGTTTTATGTTTTTTAGGCATTTTAATTTTTTATAGTGTTTTTCATAGTTTTTCTGTCTTTATATTTTTATGTATTCTTTGGATTTTTTGGGTTCTTTTGGTTATTAGGTATTTTGAGGGTTTTGAGGGGATTTTATGGGTTTTTTTGGTTTTTTTAGTTTCTTGGGGTTTAATGGTTTTTAGAGTTTTTAGAAATTTATGGAGTTTAAAGGGGTTTTAGAGTTTTTATTTGTTTGTGTAGGATTTTTATGGGTTTTTATGGTTTTCTATGTTTTTTAAGGGTTTTTTGGTTTTTTGGGTTTTTAGTGTCTTTTGAGATATTTGAATTTTTAGGTTTTTTCTGGGTTTATGTATTTTTATGTTTTTAAAAATTTCTTAAATGTTTTAGGTTTTTTATTATTTTTTATGTTTTTAGGATATTTTAGGGATTTTTTTTGGTTTGTCATGGGTTTTTAGGATATTAAATATTTTGTGGGTTTTTTTTGGTTTCTTTGGTTTTTTTGAGTTTTTTAGGGTTTTTAGTTTTTGTAAAATTAATAAGGGTTTAAAAGGTTTTTAAAGTTTTTACTTGGTTTTAGGGGTTTTATGTGTTTTTAGGGTTTTTTAATATCTTTAAATTTTTATGTTTTTATGGTTTTTATTGTTTTAAGGTTTTTTTATCAATTTTTATATTTTTTTAAGATTTTTAGGGGTTTTAAATGGTTTTATGTTTTTATGTTTTTATGGATTGTTTGGGTGTTTTAGGGTTTTTAGTGTGTTTTTGTATTTTGTTATTTTTAGGGATTTTTTTGGATTGTTTTTATTTTTATGGTTTTTAGGGATTTTGAGAGTTTTCAGCGTTTATCGGGTTCTAGTGTCTTTATGGGTTTTTTTGTGTTTTTAGATATTTAAAAAATCATGCGTTTTAATGTTTTTAGATATTTTTAAAACATTTTTAGTTTTTAATGAGTTTTGATATTTTTTAGTGGTTTTAATGGTTTTCTTGATCTTTAACTGTTTTTAGGGTTTTTAGGGTCATTTATGGGTTTTTGGGTTTTTAGGTTTTTATGGGTTTTAAGTGTTTTTTGGTTTTTAATGTTGTCATAGGGTGATTCAGGGTGTTTAGTGGTGTTTACAATTTTAGGTATTTTTTATTATTTGTATGTATTTTTAGGATTTTTAGGTATTTTGAAGGATTTTATGGGGTTTTAGATTATTTAGCGTATTTAGGTATGTATGGGTTTTTAGTGTTTTTAGGTTTTGATTTTATTCTTTTTTGTTTTCTGGGTTTTTTCAATTTTTTATGTTTTTAGAGTTTTTTTGGTATTTTAATGTTATTTTATGATTTTAGGGTCTTTAGGGATTTTTAGGGGTTTTAAGGTTTTTTATTATTTTTATGGTTTTATGGGTTTTTGGGCTTTTAGGGTTTTAAAGTTTTTTATATATTTTTATTATATTTAGAGGATTAAAGAGTTTTTATAGTTTTTAATGGGTTCTATGGTTTTTATGGGTTTTTTGGGTTTTGTGGGTTTTAAGGGTTTTAGAGTTATTTATGGTCTTTAGTGGTTTTATCATTTTTAGTGTCTTTTTAGGGGTCTTAGGGGTTTATGGTTTATTTTGGGTTTTAAGTGATTTTTCATTTTTAAGGGTTTCTTAGGGTTTTTTATAGTTTTAAGGGTTTTTATGCTTTCAAGGACTTTTAGGGATTTTTATGATTTTTATCGTATTTTAGTGTTTTTAGTGGTTTTTTATGGTTTTTGGGGTCTTGATATTTTTTTATTTAATCATTCTTAGGTATTTTGATTTTTTTTTTAGGAATTTAACATTTTCTTATAGGTTTTCAGGGTTTTTATCATTTTTTTCATTGTTAGTTATTTTTTTATGATTTTTATGGTTTTTAGGTTTTTTGGGATTTTGAGGGGCTTTAGTGATTTTTAGTGTTTTTATGTTTTTTTGGGGTTTTAGGGGTTTTTTAGTTTGAAGGGTTTAAAGGTTTCTTAGATTACTTCAACAATTTTTAGGGTTTAACTGTATTTTACAGTTTTTAGTGTTCTGGTATGGTTTTTGGTGATTAATAGTCTTTTTAAGGGTTTTGGGTTTTTTAGGTTTTAGGGTTTTTAGGGTATTTTAGGGGTTTAAATGGTTTATAGAATTTTCTATGTTTTAGGGGGAGGGGGATTTAAGTGTTTTTAGGTTTTTATGGTTCTCATAATGGTTTTCTGGGTTTTAGGGTTTTTAACATTTCTAGGGGTTTCAGGGGGTTTTTTAGGATTTTATGGGTTTTAGTGTTTTGGGGGATTTTGAGGGGTTTTAGGTTTATCGGGGTTTAGAATTTTTTCTGTTTTTAGGGGTTTCATGTTTTCTTTGGTTTATAAGGTTTTCGTTGGGGTTTTCAGGGTCTTTAGGGTTTTTTAAATTTTTATGGATTTTATGTTTTTTATGATTTTATGGGTTTTTAGTTTTTAATGAGTTTATGAGTTTTAAGGATTTTTAGACTTTAGGGTTTTTATGGGTTTTTAGGTTTTTAGTTTTTCTTGACCTTTTTGGGGGTTTTATGGTTTTTTATGATTTTTCCAACATTTTATGGTGATTAAATGGGTTTTCTATTTTTATTATATTTTTATATTTTTTGGGTTTTAGTGTTTTTAATTTTTTATGGGATTTTTTTATTTTTAGTGTGTTTCGGGATTTTATGGTTTTTACAGTCTTTTTAGGGTTTTAGGGGTTTTATATTTTTTTATTTTTTTGTGATTTTTAGTGTTTTTAGGTTTTTATGGGTTTTATGGGTCTTTAGGGTTTTTGGGATTTTTACGTTACTTTGATTTTTTTGGAGTTTTTGGATATTTATGGTTTTTAGTGTGTTATGGGTTTTTAAAAATAAATTGTTTTAGGTGTTTTACGTGTTTTTGTATTTCTATGATTCTCTTAGTGTTTTTAAGGAGTTATGGTTTTTTACATTTTTAAATATTTGAATGGATTTATTTAGAAATTTTATAGTTTTTATGATTTTTAGGGGTATTTGGGGTTTTAGTTTTTTTAATGGTTTTAGAGTGTTTTGACATTTGTAGGGCTATAAAGGGTTTCTAGAGTTTTTAGTGGATTTTAATATTTTTATGTGTTTTTGGTTTTTTATGGTTTTTATTGGATCTTATGGTTTTTAGTGTACATAGGATTTTTAGGGTGTTTATTTTTTAGCTTTTTGGTTGTATTTATATGTTTTAAGGTTTTTAAGTTTTTCTAAGGGGTTTTCATAGTTTTTAGAAATTTTTACATTTTTATGGATTTTAATTCTATTTTAGGACTTTTATGGTTTTCAGAGTTATGGAAATTTGGAAGTTTTCATGGGGTTTTTTGCCTCTTATTGTTTTCTTCAGTTTATAGAATTTTTATGGTTTTTAATGGTTTTGTGTGTTTTTTGTTTTTATGGGTTTCTTTTTCATTTTTTAGTGTTTTTTTGGTTATTTATGTTTTGAGGTATTTTTTTAGAATTTTAGCATTTTTAAGGGGTTTTAGGGTTTTTAGGTATTTTGATGGTTTTTAGGGTTTTTATTGTTTTTTTGGGTTTTATATTTTTTGAGTTTTTAGGGCTTTTAATTTTTGTAGAGTTTAAATGTTTTTAGGGGTTTAAAGGGTTTTTAAACTTTTTAGTTGGATCTTGGGATTTTATGATTTTCTAAGGATTTAATGGTTTTTAGTGGTGTTTATGGATTTTAGTAGGTTTTAGGATATTTTTAGAGGTTTTATTGTTTTTAAGGTTTCCTAGTGGCTTTAGGTGTATTTCAGGTTATAGGGTTTTTTTGGTTTTCAAGGGATTTTAGGAATTTCTATGTTTTTTGGAATTTTTAATGCTTTTAGGATTTTTATGATTTTTATCGATTTTGAGGGGGGGTTTGGGTTTTAAGGGTTTTATGGGTTTTAACATTTTTTATATTTTTTGGGGCTCTAATTGGTTTTTCATTTTATTGTTTTCTTAGTGGTTTTATAGGATTTTTTTATTTTTTACATTTTTATGGATTTTTAGGTACTTTTATTGGTTTTTAGTTATTTTGAGTGTTTTTAAGGTTTTAGGGTTATTTTTGGTTTTTTTAAGTTTTTCTGAGTTTTTATAGTAATAAGGTTTTTAGAGGTTTTTAATGTTTTATGGTTCAAAATAGTTTTTAGTGTTTTATGTTGGGTTTTTGTGTTTTTTGGGTTATTAGAGTTTTTGTAATGTGAAGGGGGTTTATAGTTTTTTTAGGTTTTTATTATTTTTAGAATTCTTTAGGTTTTAGGGGGTTTTATCTATTTTTAATGTTTTCTTAAGAATTTTTACGGTTTTGGGGGGTTTTACATTTTCCGGTATTTTTAGGGATTTTTTCAGATTGTTTAGGGTGTTTGGAGTTTTTGAGTGTTTTTAGGGATTTTAGGGTTTATGGGTTTTTATAATTTTATATTTTTTGGGGTTTTAAGTGTTTCTAGGTTTTTACGGGTTTCTTAGGGGTTTTAGGGTTTTTATGATTTTTTAATTTTTAGGAATTATTAGGGATTTTTTATGTTTTTTATTGTTTTTGATGCTTTTTAGGGATTTAGATTGTTTTAGGGTTTTTAGGGTTTTTGTTTTTTTGAGGTTTGAGGGTTTTTTGAGATTTCTATGGGACTTAAAGGTTGATATTTTTTTTATATTTTTAGGGGTTTAAAGGGTTATTATATTTTTTAGTATATTTAGGGTTTTTATGTGTTTTCATTGGGTTTTATGGTTTTTTGGATTTTTAGAGTTTTTAGGGTTTTTAAGGGTTTTACATGTTTTTTGGTTTATATTGTTTTCTTATAGGTTTTCAGGGTTTTTAGGGTTTGTTTTGTTTTTTGGTATTTTTAGGAATTATTTATGATTATTATGGGTTTCTAGGGGTTTAATAATATTTAAGTATTTTTGGGTTTCAAGGGATTTTATTGTTTTTATTGGGGTTTTATGGTTTTTTGTTGAGTTTTAGCATGTTTAAGGTTTTTTAGAGTTTTTAAATGTTGTTTGGGGTTTAAAGAGGTTTTAGAGTTTATTATAGGGGTTTATTTATTTTGTGGTTTTAGGTTCTTTTTAAAAAATCTTGGTTTTATGGTTTTTAGGGGGTTTAGGGTTTTTAGGTTCTTTTAGAGGATTAGGGTTTTTATCATTTTTTAGGATTTTCAGGGGTTTAAAGGGTTTTATATTTTCTAATAATTCTTTGTGTTTTTCCTATTTTTTTGGTGTTTTTTATTTCTTAGGGGTTTTTTTTGGGATTGTTAATGATTTTTAAAATTTTTATTTTTTAGCGGTTTTGAGGGTTTTTATGGTTTTTTGGTTTTTTCAGGTTTTGGGGGGGTTTTATGAGTTTTTAAGAGTTTCGAGGTTTTTTATTTTTTTTACCATTTTTAATATTTTAAAGGGTTTTTATATTATTTAATAGGTTTTAAGGTTTTTATGGGTTTTCAAAGTTTTTTTTCATTATTAGAAGTTTTTATGTCTTTCAGGTTTTTTGGGTTTTTAAGGTCTTTTGGGGTTTT
Source organism: Viscum album (assembly GCA_963277665.1). NCBI lineage: Eukaryota > Viridiplantae > Streptophyta > Magnoliopsida > Santalales > Viscaceae > Viscum > Viscum album. The sequence goes on along the minus strand of OY728159.1, from coordinate 2,051,832,958 downwards.
TAGGGTTTTTATAATTTTTTAGTTTTTAGGGGCTTTGAGTTTTTGTATGGTTTTAAGGTTTCCATAGTATCTTTTTTGGGTTTTTAGGCTTTTTCGTGATTTAATAATTTTTCAGTGTTTTTTTGTTTTTAATGGAATTTGGGAGTTTTAGTGATTTTAAGTAGTTTTGAGGATTTTAGAGATTTTATGATTTTTTAGGGTTTTTATCATTTTTTATGTTTTCAGGAGTTTTTAGTATTTTTTGGTTTTTAATGATTCATTTTTGTTTTTCATACTTTTAGGTGTTTTTATGTTATAAAGGGTTTAGGGGCTTTTTGCTTTTTTATTATTTTAGGGGTTTTGGGGATTTTGACGGTTCTTATGGTTTTATTATTTGTTGGTAATTTTTTTGGGTTTTCGGGGTAGTTTTTTTATGGTTTTTAAGGTTTTTGGAGTTTTTTTATCATTTTTAGGGGATGAAAGGTTTTTTACAATTTTTAGTGGGTTTTTAAGTATTTTACAGGCTTTTATGGTTTTTAGGGATTTTAGGGTCTTTTAGGGATTTTAGGTTTTTTAGGGTTTTTATTTTTTAGGGTTTTTAAGTGTTCTTCGGTTTTTACTGTTTTATTAGAGGTTTTAGGGGGTTTAGGGGTTTTTTTAATTTTTATGGGATGTTAGGATTGTTTTAGGATTTTAGTGGTTTTTTTGTTCTTTAGGGATTTTGAGGGAGTTTTGGTTTTAGGTGTTTTAGGGTTTTTAGCGGTTTTAGTGTTTTGAGGTTTTTTATGTGTTTTAAGTGTTTTTATAGGTTTTGAAGGTTTTCTTTGGGTTTTCAAGGTTTTTTGGGGTTTTTATATTTATAGGGATTTTTAGAGATTTTGAGGATGATTATATATGTTTTTAATGTTTTTCTGGAATTTGAGGGATTTTAGGATTTTTAGTGTTTTTTAACATTTCTAGGGGTTTAATGGGTTTTTGGAGTTTTTAGTGGTTATTAGGGTTTTTATGGGTATTTTATGTTTGTAAGGTATTCAGGGGTTTTATGGTTTCTATAGGTATTTAGTGTTTTTATGGTCTTTTTTTGAATTTTTGGGTTTTTGCCTTTTTTAGGTCTTTTGGGGTTTTAAGTATTTTTAGGTTACTAACGTTTTCCCAATGGTTTTTTGGGTTTTTTCTATTGTAGGATATTTTTGGTTATTTTTTAGGATTTTTATGTATTTTTATGGTTTTTGGGATTTTGAGGGGTTTTCTAGTCATTTAGGGTTTTTAGGGTGTTTTAGGCTTATTAGAGGTGTTTCGTAGTTTTTCAGCCTCGAACGCCCAACGGCTCCATATCTGATGATGGATGGACCTGCTTTCCAAAGGCAGGCATTCGTCGGATGGTCTGATCGGCGACTCTTAAGAACTCACATTGGTCGAGAGTATGGGAAGTCGGGCTCAACGCACCCTTTGGGGGGGGGATTGTTGCCTATTCTGGGACTCTATTATAGATTTAAGACATATTCATATGTTCACGAATCTTTGGTTTATACCCAAACATAGTATCCACAGATTTAACCCTAGTGGGAAATGGTCAACTGGATGCAGGGGGTTCGGAATCATTTAGTCATGAGGTTTACCATTTCTCATTGGATTAATGACCCTGTGGAGTCAGAACTCATTGAGGTGGCACTAGGAGCAGCTCGGTGAACCGATGTGAAGATAGTCGGATCGACCAATTGTTGGGATTGAGCCTCAGGGAGGCTTCCTACGTACCCTGTCTAGGAGAGAGGGATCAAAGTCCATGTAGTTCGAATGGCAGTGTCGAAGAACCGACGTGAATGTGGACCCGGAGGTCCAATGGTGATCGCGCTTGAACCTCTTGGAGGCTTCATACGTACCATGCCTAGGAGGCAGGGATCAAAGTCCATGTAGTTCGCATTGGCTTGGGACTTATGATCTGAGGCAGCCCGGAATGATGGATTGGGGCTTACACTCTGAGGAGGCCCAAGCGATGGATTGGGGCTTACACTCTGAGAAGGCCATTGGCGATGGATTAGGGCTTACACTCTGAGGAGGCCCATGGTGATGGATTAGGGCTTACACTCTGAGGAGGCCCATAAGAGGATGTCATGGTCGATGCTTACTCTAAGCCCACATGAGTCATGCTCGGTGTGAGAAATAAGAGGCAGCAGGGACCAGGAGATCACGTCGTGAGAGGTGCGTCCGTGAGAAGTGGAGTGGGGCTTATGCATGAGGGCGGTCCATAAGTTCGGGGCTTACTCCTAGGTGGATGCCCACGATGATGGATTGGGGCATACACTCTGAGGAGGCCCATGGTTATGGATTGGGGCTTACACTCTGAGGAGGCCCATGGCTATAAAGCGCTGCGGGAGAGGGAAAGGGGGTGATCCTGTTCCAGTCACCTCTCCTGGAGTACATGAGGGATTTCTTCTGATGAGTATTTTACTACCCTGAGGAGCCCTTAGCAAGTAGAGGGGCAGAAAGGGGACTCCCAAGCTCATAATCCACATTACCGTGGGAATGTGAACCCAGGAATGCTTCGGGAATCTACTCAAGGGTCAGGACAACCCCTTTTCCCCTGTTTACCGTGGGTATGTGAACTCAAATGGCGTGATGGTGCACCTGAGGGTTACACCACGCGGATCTGATGGCTCTTGGGGAGGCCTTGGCTTGGGGCCGATGAGTAGGCCAATGAGGGAGTCACGGGGGATCAGGCTGGATCGGGAGGATCTTATGTGGCTCGAGGAATGGGAACTCTGAATGATTCGGCGGACCACATAGGGGTATGGGTGGTGGCGCCCTTCGCGTAGGTAAGTGCTACGCGGCTGGAGAGGTCGTCCGCGAACTAGGGTGGTCCGTGGACTGAGAGGAAATCCACGAAACGGGGTGGTTCATATACTGAGAGGTCGTCCGTGAACCAGGGTGGTTCACAGACTGAAACGCCGTCCGTGAACCAGGGGGGTCTGCGGATAGATAAGTCGTCCGCGAACCAGGGCGGTCCACAGACTGGGAAGCCGTCTGCGAACCATGGTGGTCTGCGGATTGATCAGCATTCCGCGAACCAGGAGGGTTTGCGGCTTCAGGTTCGGCCCACGTACAAGGTTGGTACGTAGAGGGTTCCACGTGAGAAGCAGCGGCCAAGGTTGGCGTTGGTCGGGGGTTCGTCGGTTGAGGCTTCGCCCGCATAGGAGGGTGCTACGCGGGGTGTCAGATTAAAAAAGAGGAATAAACACCCTGGTTCATGGGGAGTGCATCCGCGGAGGGGCTATGGTTCGTAGTCTTATATTTGTTTATGTTATTTTAAGTTCACGGTTCACCAAATTATTATGCATTTTCAGTTCCTCATTAGTTCGTTCCCAGGTTTATACCCGCTCTGGTTGGAGAACTGGAACTTCGCTTTTTACAAAATCTGAATCCTTCCTTCGAAATCATTCCACTCGAGTCTGATCTCTCTTATCTTCATCTACCTTCGAATCGTCCAAATCCAAATCCTTTCTCTCCTTTCCCCCTCGGTCTCCTTTTATAGTGTGGGGAAAGAGATGAATATACTGTCATGTGACACCTTTTGCGGAGGCCCATGAATGAATACCAGGTTTACAGCTGACTTGGTCAATCTGTAATTCATGGTGGGTATTGAGCACTTCTCCCCCCCCCCCCCCCGAACCGAACTCAGGGGGTGCTTCACGACTATGGAGGGTTCCACCTCCATTTCACGAATGATAGCGGATGCGGCTTAAACCGGTCGACGCAGTCCGCGGTTGTGGCGGTTCATGAAGGTGAACCGGATTGGCACCAATCCTGCCTCACGATAGCGGAGGATCTCCGCCTCCATTTTGTGAATGACGATGGTTCACGGAGGGGGTGCATCGCAGGGCCTGGCCATGTCGCATTTTCATGGGACCGGTTCATGGACCGGTCCTGCTTATTTCCATTCTTTGAATTTTTTCCATTCTTTTCCCAAATTATTTTGGGGGATTTTGGTAGAATCTCCATGGGAAATTTTTCAGGACCCTACAAATTCCCCCCATCGGAATGGGGTCTGATCGGAACGAAGAGGAGTCCATTCTGATGAAAAGTGGTCATGAAAATGAGATAGTTTGCGGTAGGGCAGTGGACCCAGTAGGGGACCACGCCTATAAATATGGGGGGCCCTTCATTTGTCCTTTATTGAATTCTTCGCGAAACTAGAACTCACTCACCTCTGCGCGCTCATTCCTTTGTGAAGTGCTTCATCCGCGAACTGACTGTGACTTCTGCGAACCATTCCACCTTCACGGTCTCCTTCACCCACAAACCAATACCCCAACCATGAACCATTACTCTTAATTAATTAAAATGTAAGTCATGACGGGATACGGAGGAACTTGCTTCGCAGTTTTGGTGCTCTTCGGTTTCGATACTCCACGGTTTCGATGCTTCGCGGACTAAAATCTTTTGAAATTTTAAAGTTTCTAAGTCTTATGAACTTAATCACTTAAATTCAGGATTGAAATTCCGCAGAGCAACTTGGTTCGCGATTTCCTGGTCAATGCTCTGTAGTCCAGGGTTTCGCGGTCTGCATTCGCGAAGGGCCGGTTTGCGGGATGCTGTCATCGCGAACCATCCTTCGAGGCCTCCTTGTGGACTTTGCTTCTGAAGGCCCCTCAACTGATCCTCAGCCATATATCGGGTATTTTTGTCCATATTTTTTATTCTGGACTAACCGATTTTTGGCTCTCATCGTGCAGGGAGAAGATATGGTTCCCCCTCATTCTATACCGAGGCCTGCTGTAGAGCCTCTCCCAATTGGAGATCAATGCCTGAAGGACATGGCCAGTTCTGTTCAGGATGGAGTCCGCCACTCCCCACCATCTTCCTTTCTTGTCGACCATATCTCTAAGCCAAAGCAGGAGTACCCCTTTTCTAACAGCCTTCCTGCCTATGGGTTCGGTTTGTTGTCTGATACCCCGATTCTGGTACCATCCTGTGAAAACAATCCTGAAACATGGATATTCACCGCCACTATCCCTCAGTTCGTGATACCTGTCAACGGGCAGTCAGCCTCGAGGGACACAACTATCGGATCTGTGTTGAATCACCTTCCAGTATCTCCGATAGGATAACAATGTCAACATGAAGGAATAATCCACTACTACCAAAGCATTGCCTGCAATGCCATGGTAAGTAACTAGCATGGCTGGTCAGTGAAACAGGATCTCTGACTAGGAGGAGCATTTAAGTCCTTGGATTGGGGGTGGCCCTTCTGGGTCCGCCAGAGCTGTGCAGATTTCGAGGCAGAATTGCAAGTCGTAGGCTTGTATGAAGCTGCCTCGGTGTCCCAGACCTATACCTACCGGCCTCAAGCCCTCTCTAGGAAAATTATCAGCCGTTGGAGTTCGGACACCAACACCTTTCATCTGGTCCATGTGGAGGTAGGCATTAGTCTTTGGGACGTCTTTCAGATTTTAGGGGTCCCCATTATTGGGGGTATGTACGACGAATTCCTGCCTCCCCCTTCTATGTGGGATGAAGAAGGGAGAACCCCTCCCTTGGTGAAGTGGATCATTGTTCTGGCCCAGGAACATTCGAAGGGTACATCTCCGAAAAAACTTGTCCCTGGTCGTGAGGAGCATCCGAAATATACATCTCTGAGACAGCTTATCCCATATCACGACTGGATCAAGGCTTTTTCTAGAGAGAGCCAGTATGTAGCTCTTCCGGATAGACCCATGACCTGCCCTACAATGGAGTCCCGAAAGCAGAAGAGCAACTATTGGCTGAACCTGGAGAAAGGCCAATTCAACGACTGGGGCTAGAAGCTTGTCCCAGATGTCGATCAGTTGCTTCATCTGGTGGCATTTCTGGCCATGTTTTTCAGCGACTGGCTATTGCTTATACGCGATTCTAGCGGCGTACGAGTCTCTACCTTTTTCATGGCGGCACAATTGGCTACCGGCAACATTATCATCCTAGCTGTCCCAGTACTAGCCAAGATTTACTGATTGCTTGGTAATATTACCGATGGGAGCTAGCCAAACCGAGTGGCCAGTCCTTTTCAGATTCTCTGGGGATGGCTAGGTGTTCATGTCAAGAACTGCTAAACCATCATCAATCCTCTTCAGATTCTGGACACCACATTCCGACCATACTTGAAACTGACCAGCGGGGTTATGCCCGAAGAGTGGGAGACCCAAGAGAAGGATAATCAACAAACAGTTCAGAACAAATGTCTGTTATTGAGTCAAATCTCGTATTATGATCATTTCAATTTCCATCCGTTCTCTTTCCCAACTGGTGCAATCACGAACACCATAACAGAGGAGTTTAGCAAGAGCAGCTACCTATTTTCCCTTCAAGAGGGTATTCCGGTGGCTCATATTGGCGGGGAACTGATCTGCAAGGGGTACGCGCCTTGCCGATTCGGGCGCCATTTTGGATGCATCCAGGCATTGTGTCCTCCCACACTTATTGGTGCCCATGAGAACTGTCATTTAATGGTGGCCAGGCAACTGTGGTTAATGTTTACCCGGGAGGATACCGGTTTTGAGGTTATAACTCCCATGCTTGTAGACTCCACACCCTTCTTATCCAAGAATTATACTGACTCCTGGGTACACTCATACCCAAATGGCCAGCTAGGGACGTTGGTGCCTGCCATTTCAAGTCCTAAGCCATCAAAGGGCAAGAGGAAGCGAAAGGGGGATGGTGCTTCAACTAGGTCGGGCAAAGTCCTTCGCCACCCTGCTGGTCCCGTGCTTCCAGGGAAGATCTTAACAGAAAGAGGTGTATCCTCTCATGCCCTTGAGGCTGCCCGGAGGGGGGTGGTTATTCCTACAGATGATGCCTTTCTGACGGCCTGGGGTTAATGAGCTGAATTCAAAGGTTGATCATCCTTTCGTAGCTAGTACCCCCGTTCTCTGTGGTAGTATCTTCAGGAATTGTAAGTGGCGTTTGATGGGCTAGGTTACATATCTACCCCTACTAACATCCTTTATGATGTGGACCCAGAGCGGGTCAATCGATATCTCCAGGATCTTGATTCCTATATTTACGTGCGCTGGGGTTATGCAGTATTATCCCACCAAGTCCAGGCCATGCTGCATCCAGCGACTGATGAGGAGGGGGAAGTAAGTGACCACTCTTTAGAGGGAAATGATTTTGATGATCTCCCCGTCAGGGCTGAAGAAAGGGAATTCCCCTCCCTACCGACGAGGTCCCACCCACTGGTTTCCCCAGAGAGTTCTTGGGCAGTGGTGAGACTCGGAACAAAAACATGGCCACTAGCACCCTTACCAGCCCCTACCACTACCCGACCCTCTCAGGTTAATCCTTCCAGGCTAGCCATTCCCATTACGGCCGCATTCCCAGACGCATGGAGGATTTGGAATGACCTGAGGGCTGGGGACTCAGATAAAGAGGTTTGGGCATCACTCCAAATGAGCCCTCTCAAGATTCCAGGTATTGGGTTTATCTTTTCTCTGCCCCACCTGCAGTGGGAAGAGGATTTGAGTGACATAGTTGCGTCATTGAAGGAGATGGATGCATACGTGTGCTCACTCTGAAACCGGCTCTATGGGACCACCCGGGTGTCCATGATGATTAGACATCCTGAATTGTCTGACCCTGAAGAGAAGTTTCCTCTGCTTGCCCATTCTGACTTTCTTCCTCTTTTATTGTAGAGGTTCTATGGTTTCTCCCCTTTGTGTAGGGTGCCGAAGAATCTCAGGGGGAAATTCCCTCTCCGGAGTATACTCCTCGTGGTACCGCAGCGGGTGAGCATGCGCTTTCACCCACGGGGGTCATCGAGGAGGGGTCCCCTGGCGCAGCTGAGCTCATGGAAGTGACCATTGCAGACCCAGCTAGGGTCTTCCCTCTTCCAGCTCCTCCCAAAATTTTGGGTGAACTGTCCCCTGTGCAGATCAAGAGACGGAAACAGGTGTTCCTTTTATCAGAACAGCTCAGACAGGGGACGTCGGGTAATCATGACTTCCTGTTTGCTTAATTGAAAACTTTCATATTTTGACTCTGCCAGTCATTAGCTATCTTGGCGTATGGTATAGGGACACTTGAGGATCTGGTCGTGGCTACCCAAGCGGTCATACCTTCCGCCTCTTGCCATCTGCGGAATCCCCTGTAGCCACACCTGGGTGTGACTAAATGGAGGACCCTACTGGAAGGTCCAGTGATATTGATGTTTTACTCCCGCCTTCATTTGTCAGAGATGCATCAGAGGAGGAACTACTGGTATTTGAGACTCCTACTGATCAAATATCCCTTTCTATCATGGAGGAAAATGGGGTGCTCGTGATTGATGAGGGGCCTCCACATCCGATGGGGCAAGCCACTTTAGACCCAATGGATCCCGTGGTAATGGAGGAAGAACCTTCTATTTGTCCAATTGTTGGAAACCCGGAGTGGGCCATTGTCTTCTTTACCAGGGGAGTGATTTCCCCGAGCTTGGTCTCTGTAGTCGACCACATGGGGACAGATTTGGAATCTACTAGCCTCAGGCATGGATTTAGGTCCTGGACCCCTCTGGGGGCTCCCCGGACTCTTTTTCCTTTTGAGGATGTAGCATATTCCTCGAGTGGTTGTCACGGCAGTGCATAGCTTGAGGATACCGACGCCTTGACAACCAAGAGTATGTTTCCCAATATCTTGCCACTAATTCATTTTCCTTCCCTTTCCAGATTAGGGGTACTTATCCGTCTTATTGACTCTTGGGCTTCAGGACCACAAAATTTGGCACTGGCGACTGTGTCGTCAGACCCAACCGTGCCTATGACCACAACTACTGGGGGCGATGTTGCTTCAGTGCCAGAGCTTGCAGGTGAAGCCGCATCGAGACCCTCCTTGGTGACGTTCATCCCCGAGTATGTGTCCTCATCGGGGAGTGACTCCAAGCCCGATCAAGAATTCATTTCCAGTCTTCGACCTTCTCGCCAATGGGCTTGGGATAAAATTTGGAGACTGATTTCTCAGACGCCCCTAGCCGAGATGTTGGCCATATTACCGAAGCTATGAAATTTGTTTATGCTGCAAGGATTTGACGGCTTTGAATATCATGGTGTTTCTGAAATAGTCAAGCAGGTGGTTACTAATTGGGAAAGACTGGGCATTTTCAAATCCCGCCTTTTTTCTACCCAATCTGATGCGTACCTTTCTAAAACCTGATAGCTTTGCTTAACAGAGGCTCATGACCATGCCTAGGTAGTTTTGAGGCTCCATTGAGAAGTTATTGATTGGCTTTATCACCTGGAGGTGCTGAGGAATGAGATACAACGGCTATGGTAGGAAGAGGCCAACGTTGCCGCCATGATTGAATAAGGGGAGTAGCGAATGGAGGAGGAAGCGAGGGCGAGCACAAAGGCGGCCCAGGAGGTGGAAGAGTTGCGAGCTGGTGTAGAAGATGAAATGACCTTACTATAGAATCCCTCTCAAACAATAGAGGATTATCACTAGCGCCTAATACAGCTTTTTGAATCCGTCGAAAAACTCATGTAATTACCTTTCATTCTAAAGGAGGCTCCGGATTGTGGATGCCCTTCCTACCGACTTTGTTGTGGAACAAATAAATATTTCTCCTCAGTGCTCTTGTTTCCTTCTCATGTGATATAAATTATTTGGCATGATCGCAGCATATGTTAATTCCTTGAACATAGAATAATCTGAGTCCAGGACCATTGATAAAAATAAAACAAGCTACAACTTTTGCTTGGACCATGGGATCCAGCAACCATAGTTTGACTATTGCTAGGGTTTTGTTGAAAAGCCCCAAAAACTTTTTATCTCTTCTTTTTAATGCCCTGATTTTTCCTGGGCCTATTTAGTGTGGACCCAGCTGGTATAGCCCGGCTTTTCCTTAGGTCACCCTTTTTGGGTTTTCGGCCTAACCGTATTTTTGCCTCTTTTTGTGAGTTGTTTAAAGTCCCGCCGACAATACTATCATTACTGATGATTTAGGTCGAATAGCTTTGACCAAACATACTGGGGAAAGGGCCCCAATGTGGTTCAGATAATTAAAATATGTCTCAATACTCTTCAGATGCATGTGGGGGGAACATGTTTAAATTTGAACGGCATGCAGGGCATGCCTCAAGGCATGGGAGCTGCGTCGGCGTACAGAGGTTGGAAGAGTGTTGCCTAAGTAAAACTTTCATTTGGTAGACTGTCCAGGGGCGATCAATATGTAGATCCACTGAGGGAATGGTATGCATAGTCATGAAAAGGTGTCTTTAAGTCAATGAATATCAATTTCTAAGGGCCAGGGGACTTCATGGAAGTCCGACTCATGGAAACCATAATGGGTGGCTTGGAAAATTATAAAAACCACCAGGGGTGGCTCAGAAGGGGAGTGTGACATCTGAAAGGGTTTTGGGAACATCTGTTCTAATCAGGATCATGGTCAGAAGACCACTTCCATACGCATTTAGTTAGCGTAAGGGATGATTGAGGCTTGGCGCAGTTTAAAGTCATGCAGCTGGGACAACATTTAAAATGGAATGACTTCTCCAGGTTCTCAGTAATCTTTCCAAAGACGATCCACCATATTCAGGCAGGGTTGTGAAAGAGGTTGGTAAACTGTAGCTTAGAGGGTTTCCTAATCCTGGGGTAGACATGGGGCTCAGGGGCCCAGAGGCGTACGAAGAGAATAATTTTCTAAGAAAATAATGTCTTTGGTAAACGGGCCAGGGGCTATCAATATACAGAGCCGCTGAGGGCATGGTATGCATAGTAATGCAAAGGTGTCCTTAGGTCAATGATTTTATTCCCCTGATAGCCAAGCAACTTCAGGGAAGATGAGATTTGGGACCACCAGGGGTGGCTTATGAGAATTCAGCTTTTTCTGAGTGCAGATTATGTTTTATGATGAGACGGTTCCTGGATACGGGGGAAACATCTAGACTAATCTTCCCGAGAATGGGTGAAGTAATCACTTCTCACACAGGTGTGAGACGGTGACTTGTGTTGGTCTGAACCATGCATTGAAGGACAGAGAAAAGTCTCCATTCCTTACTGACCCCGTGGCGGGTTTGACCATGCAGTTTAGCATCATTCGATAAGGATGAAGAGCATTATTAAATAATGATGTGCAGTTTAATGTCATGCAGTGAGGAAGATTGGTCATGCAGTTTAACGTCGTGTGGTAAGGACATAGTTAAAAAGGCCACTCTTGATTAGAATGTTACAGGGCATGAGTATCCTGGCATGTCCAAGAAGTGTAGGGGGGGTTGATGGTGTAAATCATAGTTCCGAGGATTCTTAGATCAGGAGAGATGATATGGGGGCTCTGAGGCCGGTAAGAGTACGAAGCTTGGAAGAGTGTTTCCTGAGGAAATCTTGCCTTCGGTGGATGATCTAGGGGATATCATTATGCAGAGACGCTTAGGGCATGGTATGCATAGTCATACAAAGGTGTCCCATGGTTGATGACCTTCCACTTTCGATGGCCATGAATGGTTATGAAGATCTGAAATTATCCGTGCCACGAAGTCTGTCATCGGGGAAGGAAATGTCTGAACATGTTGGGCCTACTTAGCCCTAGTTTCCATTAAAGATTAGAGAGCTCCCTACGCTGATTTACTTTGTGCACGGGGGGTGTACCTTTACTCCATGCAGTTTAACATCATGCAGTAAGAACAAGGTACTCCTAGTTTAGTGTTCATAGTGCTCGGACCATTGATTGACTATTGCTACGGTCACTTGAAGGATAACTGGAACAACTTCTTATGATATACTTGGAACATGGTGGGGGATGAAGGTTGTAAACTCCAACTTTGATTTTTCCTAGATCAGGAGGTGTGTTGTGGGGGCTCTGAGGCCGGTAAGCGTACGGAGCTAGGAAGAGTACCGCTCGAGGAAATCTTATCTTTGATGGAAGAGCCAAGGGCTATCATTATGCAGAGCCGTTGAGGGCATGGTATGCATAGTCATACAAAGGTGTCCCCGGGTCGATAACTTTCCACTTCCGATGGCCATGAATTATTATGAGAATCCGCGATTGCTCACAGTTTAGAGTTTGGCACGTGGAGATAATGGTGTCCAGGTATACAAGAAACATCTTCACTGCAATTGTCCATTGAGTCAAAGTAGTCTAGTCCTGGCTAGTTGTTTGTTGATGCAGGTCGCTATGTGAACCACCGGAAGACACATACGCTAGCCAGATAGGGATACCCTGGAAACACTTGGATGTGAAAAGGGTAATGAACTTGTAAACCACTTCTCCATAAATTTTTGGATCGGGGGATGTGATATGGCGGCTCTAAGTTAGATAGGTGCACGGAGCTAGGAAGAGTGTCGCCCGAGGAAATCTTGCCTTTGGTAGACGGGCCAGGGGCTATCAATATGCAGAGCCGCTGAGGGAATGGTATGCATAGTCATGCAAAGGTGTCCACGAGTTGATGAATTTCCACTTCTGATGGCCATGAGTGGTTATGAAGATCCAATATTATCTGGTTCGTGGAGTCTGATGTATGGAGAGGATGCATCCAAATGTGCAAGGAGTATCTCCATCTCGTTTGGTCATGCGTCTTGGGTGGGTCACAACGAATTCCGTGCAGTTTAACGTCATGCAGTGAGGACAAAGTCTATGCAGTTTAACATCATGCGGTGAGGATGAAGTCCCTGTAGATTAACGTCATGCGGTGAAGACAAAGTATACACCCTGTGCAGGTCTGGTCTGTACACGGGGGAATGGGGCATTTTTTTTGAGGTGGATGGGAAAGGGTGTGGAATTCTGGTGTCACTACGTATCCTGCGAGGGCAATAATCAAGACTCGCGTAGTTCTATGAAAGATGGTGAACCCCATGCTGGTTTGGTCCTTACCCAGGGGAAGGGGAATTTTTAACATTATCTTCCATGCAGATTAACGTCGTGCGGCGAGGACACAAAAATACACCCCGTGAAGGTCTAGCCCTTACACGGAGAAAAGGGGTCATTTTTAAATCTTGATATCCATGCAGTTTTACGTCATGTGGTAAGGACGATAAGTACACCCCGTGTCGGTCTGGTCTGTACATAGGAGGAAAGGTGCATTTTTATCTTTTATTCATGGGGATAGGCCAGGATGGGGAACCCTGGCATCACTACGTATCCTGCGAGGGCAGGAATCAAGCTGCACGTAGTTATCTGGAGGAAGTATACCCCGTGCAGGTCTGGTCCATAAACGGGGGGAGAGGACATTGTCTAACTTTCATTTTATTTCATTTAGATGTGGCTGGGCTAGGACGGGGAACCGTAGCATCACTACGTATCCTGTGAGGGCAGGAATCAAGCCATACACAGTTCTCTGAAATCCGTGCAGTTTCACGTCCTGCGGTAAGGAAGAAATCCATACAGTTTAACGTCATGTGGTGAGGACGAGAAGTACACCCCGTGTTGGTCTGGTCCATACATAGGGAAAGGGGACATTGTTAGAACTTCTTATCTGTGCATTTTAACGTCATGCAGTGAGGACGATTGATACACCTCGTGCAGGTCTGGTCCGTACACGGAGGGAAGAAAGCATTTTTTAACTTTTATTCAAGGGGCTGGGCCAGGATAGGGGATCCTGTCGTCGCTATGTATCCTGCGAGGACAGGAATCAAGCCGTACGTAGTTCTCTGAAATTCGTCCAGTTTAACGTCATGTGGTGAGGATGAGGTCCATACAGTTTAACGTCATGTGGTTAGGATGAGGGGTATTATTAGATTCCTTGCAGTTTAATTTCATGCGGTGAGGATGTACTCCATTCAGTTTAACATCGTGAGGTGAGGATGTGATACTCCTAGTTAATGTTCATAGAGTTTGGACTGTTGGGTGCTTGGCAGTTTAATGACATGCAGCTCAGACGACTGATACACCTTTAGTCATAATGTGAAATACTTCTTTAGGAATCTTGCATTTGTAGGAGTCGTGGTGAATTTCCCATCCATGGAGATCATGGTATATGCTTTGTTGGAGTAGACCTTGTGTACAACATATGGTCCCTCCCACTTGGGTTCCATCTTTGGAGGTTTCTTGTTGGGTGTCATTGGGGTCTGGAGGACCAACACTAACTCTCCTTCCACGAAAGATTGAAGACGAACATTTTTCTTGAAGGATTGCACGATCCAGTTCTGGTATACTTCTAGATGGTTCAAGGTGTGAAATCGCTTCTCGTCTAGCCATTCCAATTCACCTAGCCACTTTTCTGACTGCTCATCATCGGATAATTTATCACAGATGGCAACACGGAGTGAGGGAAGTTGGAGTTCAATGGGCAGGACTGCCTTGGCGCCGTACATCAATGAGTACGGGGTGGCCCGAGTAGCGGTGCAGATTGTGGTTTGATAAGCCCACAATGCATGAAGGAGTTTATCCGACCACGACTTCTTTCCATTGTCCACCATTTTCTAGAGAATATTGAACAGGGTCTTATTCAAAGCCTTTATCTGTCTGTTGGACGTTGCATGGTAGCGGGATGAGTGGTTATCTTTGATACCATATTTGTGTTATAGTTTCTCCACTTCGGCAGAGCAGAAGTTGGTGCCGTTGTCCATCAGTATGATATGAGGGACACCAAATCTGGTGATGATGTTGGTCTTCACAAAGCTGAAAATATTTCTCTCCCTGACTTCCTTGAGGGGTATGGCTTCTGCCCATTTGGAAAATAAGTCTCTTTTTGTGAGGATATAATTCAACTTTTTAGCCGTGGCGGGAGGATAAGGTCCCACGACATCCATCCCCCAGACGGAAAATGGCCAGGAGTACTTGGATTGATGAAGTAACTATGGGGGTTGGTGTATGAAGTTGGCATGAATTTGGAATGTGTGGAATTTTGCGGTAAAACGCTCACAGTCTCATGCCACTGTAGGCCAGTAGTACCCAAGCCTTCGAACCTGATGGGAAATCTTGGTCCCTGGTTGATGTGCTCCACATGCTCCTGTATGTACTTCATTCATTACGGTAGCAGTTTATTCTCCATCAATGCATCTGAGGAGCACTTTGTTGAGGCCTTGATTGTAGAGGACCTCTTGCTGACCCACACTGCCATATAGGACAAAGTTGATTTCCCTCCTCCGTATTTTCTCTCGTTCATCCCTGTCTGATGGAAGTTCTCCCCGTTGAAGGTAGTTTGCAATGGGGGTCATACATCCAGTGGCAGGAGCATATGGATAGGGGAAAGAACTGACTTTGTGGATTTCTTCCATCATAGCTTGGAAAAACAGCAATACCATTCGACGGTGAGCAATACTGATGACCGTTTCATCCTGGTCTGGGTCAGCTAGGGCTGTAGCCGCATTGGATAATGCATCAGCCTGAGCATTCTGAGACATGGGAACATAATTCAATGTCAGTTCTATGGAGAATTCTTCCATTAACCCTCGGAAATGGTCAAACAGGGGGATCATATCCTCCTCTTTAATAGAATATTCACCATTGACTTGCTTGATGACCAGTTCCGAGTCACCTTTTACCTTAAGGTGTTGTACTTGTGCCTGGAGTGTGAGTTCCAGGCCTGCAATGAGGGCTTGATATTCTGCTTCATTGTCCGTACATCCCTCTGATAGGAGGAAGGAATATGGAAAGACTTCACTTTCTGGGGACATGAGTATTATCCCCAAACCCACTTTGTTGAAGTCATGAGGACATCTGATTGTGTGCCCGGACTTGAACTCCTAATCTCAACGTGGTTGATGGGCAGGACATAATCTCTGCCAAGCTGCATGGGGGGTCATCAGGAACCATCTCCAAGCCATTTGGAGTGGGGATCTAGTCGACACCATCGACCAAAGGCTTCTTTTTCTTTTACTCATAGAACCCTGTGTCAATGTAATGTGACTCGGAGAGCTTGAAAGGGGCCTTGTCGGCATGCAATGTTCCACTTTTTCCATTGAAGCAGTACTTGATACACTGGTGATAGGATGAAGGAACGACCATGTGCTTATGGGGACACGGACTTCCCGGCAGGGCATTGAATGTTGTGCTCTGCCGGACCACCAGGAATTCCGTGTAGGCTACCAGGTCACCAAAATGGGTCATTAGCTTAATTTGTCCCATTGGTTTTTACTCTCTCTTGTCATAACCCAACAGAGTTGTGGACGAGGGAATTAGTTCATCCTCATTGTATCCCAACTTATGGAGTGTCTGTAGGGGAAGGAGGTTAACTCCAGAGCTATTTTCTATAAAGACTTTCTGGATATCAATTCCATTCAGTGTGTCGGACACATATAGTGGTCTGATGTGTCCTTTCATGATGACATCTTCATCCTGATCGGTGAAGGAAATCACCGCATTGAATTCAGCCGGGTCAGTCTCTGTCCGGTAAATTTCGGTAGTGGCTACCTCGGCTTGAAATTCATGGGAGCTGATCAAAGCTTCAATAAGCGCCTCCATAAGGTTTTCTAACAGACTAAGGGAATCCAGGATGGATAGCTTGGCTGGTACTGATGCTATCTTCTTAAGGATGTCATATTTCTGCTCTAGTGGTCGACGCTTCTCCATTTGCGGGAGAGTCTTGGCGGGTGCCTTAGGGACTGGAGCATTTGATGAGGAGGGATTGGCTGCAGGGTCGAATAATTATGGCGCTCCCACGTTTTGAGGACTTGGCCCAGCCGGTCAATTTGTGCGCACTAGATGGCCAGACACTTGCTCCTCCTCTGGTGGGTATCATAGAACAAAAGGGCCAGAGTGACTTCTTGTGGAGGTGGAGGGGCATTCCTTCTCCTACTGAGTCCGTTGAAGGGATCTCCCATGGGTTTCCGTAATATTAATGGTTTGTGCCGGGGTCCAACTGTAGGGTTGGTTTTGGCCACAGCTGCGCCTCCACTGGTATCCCCTACCTCAGCGGTTCCTCGTCCCAGTTCCTCGTGTAGGGAACTCGGTTTCGTAACCATTACCTTCGTCAGGGAATGATCCCATAAGATGGATGACATTAATAGAACCAAATATTGGCTCTTCATCCTCTGACAGGTCAACCAGGTCGGTTGTCCCTAATGGTTCCATTTGGTGGGTCGGTGCCCGTGGTGCCAAATTCAAGGGCATATAATCTGCCAAGGTCGAAACTAAATTTGGCCCCGTTACGTACTGCTCCTCTTTTGATTGTTTCTTCCTTATACTCTGCCTGGATAACCGGCTCGTGGAGGATTGTGAAGCCGATGCTGTCGGTTGTGCAGCGTCAAGGGCTGTTGGAGGCAACACTGGATGCTGCAGTTGATCTCAGAGTAAGCCTTGGGCTCGGTTGATAGTCTTCCGAGTCATCCATTTGTCAAATTTCTACCCCTTCTTGCAGGTGAATTTTTTCCACCCCTCCTCTTTTCGGAGTTGGTGGTAGAGATATATGCCACATGTGCTGGGGGTGGTCCCAGCTCGACCTGCCCGGAGTCTACCATCCTCTATAGGAGGCCCTTGAAGACGAATAAATCTAGGATAATGTTTCCCAACATCCGATGTTAGGGGAAGTAATCTGGCCTGTCATCACGGCCGACCTCTTAAGGTTTCATCGGCTCCGGAAGGTGGAGCAAGTTACAGTTCATGGCGGCAATGAAGTAGCCGCAGACTTGATCGTCCCGGAACGAATATACTTTTTGTCTTCAATCTTCAAACTAGATCCTCTTCGGTCCTCTCTGATCTTCCGGTATAGGCGGAGGTGGCCACTGATATGTAGGGGCCCTTGACGATTTGGTGGAGGCCTGAGCTGTGGAGCGGGCACAGGGGCCGGCATGAGTGTGACAGCAGATGCTTCAGCTCTAGGGGCTCTTTTGGCAGGAGAATGTGTGGCTATTTGGGACTTTGAATTAGTCCACTGTAGGGAGTCCTCAATTCTTTGGGCAATGGTCGAGAGATGGCAGAAGCTAGTGGTGCACTCCACTGGTATGAGCGTTGTTCGCAACTCATCTCAATGATTATTGATGCATATGGCTAGCATCTCATCTTGAGACATTGTCCTATTCAGAGAATAGGTCATACCATTCCATCTGGCAGTGAAATCTGAGACCCTCTCATTCTCCCTCTGCTTGCAGTTCATGAGATCACTGACCGTTGTTTTAGGAAACTTTGAGCTAAAGTGGAACAGGAAATACTACCGAAGGTCTTCCCAGCTCTTTATTGACTGGGCTGGTAGACTCTTACACCAAATGAAGGCGGATCCTTGCAAGGTCCGTATGAAGCATATGAGTTTCACTTCTTCTTGTTGTTCTGGAGTTCCCATCATAGGGTTTCAATAGGATGCGTAGTGCATTAAATGTTGTTTCGGATCGCCTGACCCATTGAAGATAGGGAATACAGGGTTCCCAAAATTGGGTGGAGGTGGTGTGTTGGTCACCCAATCTTGGTATGGTTTCTGCTCTGGCTGTATCAGAGCGGATCGACCTTCCATTACTTCCAAACGAGTTGTTATTGCCTCGATGGTGTTGGTGAGACTGTGGTTTACATCCTGTTGGGCCTGGTCCTGGGTAGGCATAGCCCGAGGCACTGCCTGAGGATCCGGATTGGCCGGCACCGAGGGTTTGTGTTCCGTTTGTGGCACCTTTAGTGGGTTAAGGTGTAATCGCTCCAGTTTCTTCCAGAGTGGAGGGATGTATTGGCATTCATTCGAATCTACGTTTAGGTATTTGGACGGGTCGGGCGCCTCGTTGGACGGTAGCCCTGACTGTGTTTCGTTTTCCAGGGAAAACCTTATCCTTTGAGGTGCACTTGCTGGGAGTGCATGATGCGGTTCCTCCTAGGATGCACATTCAATAAGGTGGTTCCTCTAGAGTAGCTCGACGTTAAGCCGCCGCAATTATTTCATCTCCTCTTCCTGTCGAGCGAATCTCTATTCGAGCATGAGTGGCTCATTTTTGTTGAGAGAAGGAGGTGGGTTAAGGGTAACCAGTCCTTTATTCTTCTCCCTGTTGGAATCCTGCTGGGTAGGTGGAGGAGGGTTGGCTAAAAGGATGACCATATTTAGGGCGGCACTCTGGTTCCGGGTGTGCACACCTGGTGGTTCGTCGTGAGTCACAACCTAACTGAAACTATCGTCTCCTGATCCCTCGTAATTTGTACTATCTCTGGTGTCACCCATGTGGTTAACCTCTATGACGTTGATAGATGCATATCACGAGGCGGAGAATATTTCATCTTCCAAATGGGAAGAGGATCTTCTGCGTCTTCTACTGGCCTTCCCTTTCGTGACCTGGGATTGACTTCAGACTTCTTGATGAAGGGTAACGTGGATAGTTCTTTTATGAGACCTTACGGTGCACCTTCCTCTCAGAGGGGATGATGATTCAAATGACGGGATAGGATGGGAACCTCCTCTTATGATTTTCCTCCCTAGATGAGAGAATACTAATGCTCGTAGGGGAGGTTGTTATTGAGGGGGTAATAATTCCCACAACACTGGGGGCTGGGGTTGGCTCTGTTCCTTGTACATTGAGTCTCTTCCCGGTTTCATTGGTCTTACGGGGGCATTTGCTGTTAAAAATACCCCCATCCCTACAGGATGGGGTTGACCCTGGATTGTGGCTGTGGTGGCTGTTATCGTGACCTTCTTGATATCGCATGCCCCCGTTCGGGGGTGAACTGGGTTTGGTGCTGAGTTCTTCTATGAATCAATCCCTTCTGGGGAGGCATGAAAAGATCGATGATTGGCCTCTCTTAGGCAAGAGGCCTGTTGTATGCTCTCGGTGGCCTGATTTAGGAGTTCTTGAATGGCTTGTTCCCGTCAGGCCTGATGCTTCTGGGACTTACTCAAGGCCTGAATCTGTTGGGTGCGTTGCCTTACCTGAATAGGGAGACCACTTGATTACCATCTTGACTTGAAGATGTTGCAAGACACCATGCCAAACGGATTCTTCTAGGTGGGGAGCGAAGTGAAATGCAGAGCTCCATGTTCCCTCTATCCCCTGATATGGACTCCCATTGGAGTGTCACCGATGAGGTGGCGTAGCTGGGGCAGCGCATGGAGGCAGGCTATCTCCATGTTTCCTTTAAGCCTCTCATGTCGTTGTTGTTGTGATGAAGGAAGAGCTTCCAGGTCGATGTGACGCAAGAGGTCTCCTATTGTCTTGACATGGTCTACATACCCTTTATAGGGTAGGAAGATAGATTTCAGCCAGTGGAGGGTTGTCCATATATTATGGCGGATGTCGTGCATGCATTTCTCCGACAACTCTCTGGGTATGTCGAACTGAGAGGTGGACATAGGCCAAAACATAACTGGTATATCATCCCTGGCCAGTCGTTTCCTCAGGTGCAGCATATCGGCATACCCCTCTGCTAGTGATTCCTCTACCTGGTCAGCCCAACTGAGACACTCACTGTTAGTGTATTCAGAGGTAGTGGGACTGGTAGGTGCTGAATCATTATGTGGGAAATTACGAGGTGGTTCAGAGGGTGAACGTGGCCCAAGACCGTCTCCTGATTGCAGAAGGATGTCGTCGGTGACTAACTGGGAATGTGACATGCTTGATCCCGTCCTTCTGAGTTCCTCAGCATACGAGGGATTTTATGTGCTTGATTCGACAGGAGTAGGACCTTCCTATCAATATGATACATCATCACGGGGAGGACCTCTGCAATGGCGGCCGTAATGGAGATGACTACCATTACTGCTTGATGATTCACTGCATAGAGGACTTTTGCAGTGCACACCCTGGGGAGGACCTCCAAGGCGTGTCGCAGTAAGGGGAGGAACTTTTGGCTGCGTAGAGTCGTTATGGGGAGGAACTTCGCAACAACTTCCATCATGGTGAGGATTTCCATCATGGCTTGACATTCTACGTGCATCCTGGGGAGGACTTTAAGGACACACCACGATAAGGGGAGGACCTTCTTGTTGCTTGGGGCCAATGCGGGGAGGACCTTCACAATGGCGGCCATGGTGGCGAGGACTACCATCACAACTGCGACAATGGCGAGGACTACCATTACTACTGCCGCAGGGAGAATATCTGCGGGATACATCCTAGGGAGGGCCTCCAGAATGTACTGCAATGAGTGGAGGGCCTTCTCGTTGCTCGACAACTCTACGTGGAGGACCTCCATTATCATGGTGGAGAGGACTACCATCGTGATCTGATGCCCAATTGTGTGGAGTGTCATTGCAGTGTAACCACTGGGGAGGACCTTCAGGGAAGTCCATAATTAGTGGAGGGCCTTCTTGTCATGATGAGATGTCACTGCTAGGAGGGCCTCCGCAGTTGCGACTATGAAAGCGAGGACTACTATCATAATCTGTGGTCCCACTGCATAGAGAGTGATTGCAGTGTATACCCTGGAGAGGACCTTCAGGGTGGACCACAGCAAGTGGAGGACCTTCTTGCTACTTTATCTTCTAGTCACATGGAGGCTTTCCGTGACTCGCATCAAAAGAGGAGATCTCGTGATCGATCATTGTATGCCCGCGGGGGAGGCCCCCTTGGGTGCTCTGGGGAGGACCTTCAGAGCTGCTGGTAGCGACATTACGGGAGGACCCTCGCAACTGCTACTCCCAATCCAATAATATGGTAATGGAGGGGCACGGTTCTGAGCGATTGATGTATTCTTAGTATCTTTGGGAACCCCAGCTTCCTGCAGAGCAGAGTCATGAACTCCCCCTTTATTTTCCGACCGCCTTCAGTGCGTTCCGGGCACTTTCTTGGGGGTAGCCGGAATAGTCTGCTATTGATAACGACCTTCACCTTTGGTTCCATGTCTAATTGGGTCCTGTGATGTTGTCAGGATATGCCGACGAACATCTTGACTTTTAGCAGGGATATATGCCTGCTCTAGAGCATCCACCATGATGGACGGGTGTCCCCCAGTTGGAATGAGTGAAGCTGCTCGATCTGGTTTCCCTTGTGTCGCGGAATATGGACAGTGACCCTCTTGGGCAGAAGCAGGGATTCAGATCTGCTCTGAGGCAGCTATATCGTCTCTTAGATGAGTCGCCTCAATTGGGGAGATGGGCTCACGGGCCCGAGTCCTTACTGTTGCCGCTGATGCAATCACATTCTGGAAAGTCTGTAAGATATGATCTGGGATCAATACCTGCTCCTCCATCATTGTCAAGATATGTATAGAGACATCTTTGTCTAGAAAAGGTATGAAGTCCCATTCCAGTATCGGAGTAGGAATATCTTGCTCCGGTCCTCCGGTAGTCAGTGGGTACTGACAATTCTCTTTTGTCGGGGTAGGTGAACGAATCTACCCCTGTATAGGGATACACCGGTTTATCTCTCTGTTCGCCGCCACATCGGGGTGGCAGACTTTACTTGCATCTAAAGGGAGCTGGCCCTGCATATATTGGTTCCCCACCGTATCGTGTCGGTGGCCTTTGTTGGCGGGTAGATGTGCCTGCCTATGGGTTTCCGCCACATCTGGGTGGCGGTCTTTGTTGATCACCACCATATCAGGATGGCGGGCGTTAGAAGCAACTACTAGGAGCTGGCCCTATAGGTGCTGGGTCGCCACCATGTCAGGTTGGTGGGCTTCACGACCCTGGGCAGGGAGAGGTACCTGCCTAGTAAGTTACGTCCTGTGTGAACGATGGGATTGATGGACCTTAGCGGGGGTGCGCGCCGGCTCGTACGATGCCTCCATGTTTGTATGGTAGGCTCAGGAGGAGCGAATAGGTGTACGTGCCTGTTTATGGTATGTCTCTGTGGCTGGGAAGTGGAGCTCCTCCTTAGGGACCAGGGTGATGACCGGTCCCCGATTGTACATCTTCCAACCACGTCGGGCGGTCCGAGGGGGCGGAGCTCGAGGAGCATGGGCCTGAATCCTCGGGGATACATTCTCCTCAGCATGCAGATGTTGGGTCGCGGCATGACCACGATGATGTCTGCCGGTAGGGGCCTTGGAGCGGAACCCCTGTTCGGTGGGGATGAAGCCCTCAACGTCGACTTCATCCGCCTCCCTAAGATAAGGGAGGTATGCATTGTACCGTTCTGAGGATAGACTCCCAAAATGGTTGGAGACAGCGATAGGGGCTGTCTGGATCTGCCTTTGCGGCCGCTGCTGGGCAGGCGACCGACGAGTGTTGGCATATTGGAGGGCATGCATGGCCGCCTCCACTGTTGGGAGAGTACCGTTTACGTGTTACTCTTGGATCAGTACGTCCGAGACCCAGTGTGGAAGGCACTGGGTGGGTGACGAGGTCCTCTGTAGGTTAGGACGTCTGGACATTGTGTAGTTGGAAGCACTCGCTTGTGAGTTCCTTTGGGATGCCATTGGATTGAAGGGAGTTCTAAAGGTAGTACCTGGAAAACATTTTAGAAAATACAAGCAGCAAACCCGTCAAAGCAGCATCTCATGATCACATGTTTAGTTAATGACCTTGCTTGGCCCTCCTTGTGAGTAAATGGAGGAACAGGGTGGGATTAAGTTAAATCTGTCATGCTTGGTTAAAGATTCACGTTGGGTTCACCATTTTTGTTTCGTAGGTTTTCGGCCTCGAAACGCCCAACAGCTCCGTATCCGATGATGGACGGACCTGCTTTCCAAAGGCAGGAATTCGCCGGATGGTCTTACCGGTGACTCTTAAGAACTCACATTGGTTGAGTGGATGGGAAGTCATGCTCATCGCACCCTTTTGGGGGGAATTGATCCCTATTCCAGGACTCTCTTATAGATTTAAGACGTATTCATATGTTCGCGAATCTTTGGTTTATACCCAAACATAGTATCCACGGATTTAACCCTGGTGGGAAATGGTCAACTGGACGTAGGGGGTTCGGAATCATTTAGACCTAAGGTTTACCATCCCTCATTGGATTAATGACCCCGTGGAGTCAGAACTCATTGATGCGGCACTAGGAACAGTTCGGTGAACCGATGTGAAGATAGTCGGATCGACCGATTGTTGGGCTTGAACCTCAGGGAGGTTTCCTACATACCCTGCCTAGAAGACAGGGATAAAATTCCACATAGTTCGAATGGAAGTGTCGGAGAACCTATGTGAATGTGGACATGGAGGTCCGATGGTGGTCAGCATTAAAACTCTTGGAGGCTTCCTACGTACCCTGCCTAGGAGTCAGGGATCAAAGTCCACGTAGTTCACATTGGCTTGAGACTTATGCTCTGAGGCATCTCGGAATGATGGATTGGGGCTTACACTCTGAGGAGGCCCATGGTGATGGATTGGGGATTACACTCTGAGGAGGCCCATGAGAGGATGTCATGGTCGATGCTTACTCTAAGCCCACGTGAGTCATGCCCTGTGTGAGAAACAAGAGGCAGCAGGGACAAGAGGATCACGTCGCAAGAGGTGCTTCCGTGAGAAGTGGAGTGGGGATTATGCATGAGGGTGGACCATAAGGTCGGGGCTTACTCCTAGGTGGATTCCCACAGTAATGGATTGGAGTTTACACTCTGAGGAGGCCCATGGTGATGGATTTGGGCTTACACTCTGAGGAGGCCCATGGCTATAAAGCACAATAGGAGAGGGAAAGGGGGTGCTCCTGTGCATGTCACCTCTTCTGTAGTACATGAGGGATTCCTTCTGATGGGTATTTTACTACCCCGAGGATCCCTTAGAAAGTAGAGCGGAAGATAGGGGACTCATGAGCTCAGACTCCCCATTACCATGGGAATGTGAACCCAGGAATGCTTTGAGAATCTGCTCAAGGGTCGATATAACCCCTTTACCCCTGTTTACCATGGGTATGTGAACTCAAATGGAGCACTGGTGCGCCTGAGGGTTACACCACGCGGATCTGGTGGCTCTGGTGGAGGCCTTGGCTCAGGGCCGATGAGTAGGCCAATGAGAGAGTCATGGGGGATTAGGCCATATCGGGAGGATCTTATGTGGCTTGGGGAAAGGGAACTCCGAATGATTCAGTGGACCACACAGGGTTATTGGTGGTGGCGCCCTTCGCGTAGGGAAGTGCTGCGTAGCTGGAGAGGTCGTCCGTGAACCAGGGTGGTCTGTGGACTGAGAGTCCGTCCGCGAACCTGGGTGGTCCTCGGACTGAGAGACCGTCCGCGAACCAGGGTGGTTCGGGGACTGAGATGCCGTCCGTGAACCAGGGTGGTCCTCGGACTGAGAGGCCATCTGCGAACTAGGGTGGTCTACGGACTGGGAAGCCGTCCGCAAACCAGGGTGGTCTGCTTACTAATCAGCATTCCGCGAACCCTCCAGGTTCGCGGCTTCGGTTTCGGCCCACATACAAGGTTGCTACGCTGAGGGATCCCCGCGAGCAGCGGCGGCCAAGGTTGGCATCAATCGGGGGTTCATCAGTTGATGTTTCGCCTGTGTAGGAGGGTGCTACGCGGTGCAGTAGATCAGAAAAGAGGCATAAACACCCTGGTATGTGGTCAGTGCATCCATGGAGGGGCTATGGTTTGCGGTATTCTCTCTTTTTATGTTATTTTAAGTTCACAGTTCACCAAATTATTATGCATTTTCAGGTTCCACATTAGTTTGTTCCCAGGTTTATACCTACTCTAGTTCGCGAACTGGAACTTCGCTTTTTGCGAAATCTGAAGCCTTCCTTCAAAATCCTTCCACCCAATTCTAATCGCTCTTCTCTTCTTCCACCTTTGATTCATCCGAATCTGAATCCTTTCTCTCCTTTCCCCCTTGGTCACCATTTATAGAGTGGGAAAGAGATGAATCTTCAGTCACGCGACACCTTTTGCAGAGGCCCATGACCGAATACTCGGTTTATAGCTGACTTGGTAAATCCGTAATTCACTGTGGGTATTGAGCGCTTCTCCCCCTATTAACCGAACTCAGGGGGTGCTTTGCAGCCGCGGAGGGTTCCGCCTCCATTTCACGAATGACAATAGATGCGACTTGAGTCGGTCGACGCGGTCCGCAGTTGGGGTAGTTCTTGTTGGTGAACCAGATTGTACCCCATCCTTCCACACGACCGTGGAGGATCTCCACCTCCATTTTGCGAACGATGATGGTTTGCAGAGGGGGTGCTTCGCGGGGCTGGCCACGTCACGTTTTCATGGGACTGGTCCACGGACCAGTCCTGCTTGTTTCCCTTCTTTGAATTTTCTCAATTCTTTTCCCCAATTATTTTGGGGGATTTGGGTAGAATCTCCTTGTGGATTTTTCAGGACCCTATAATAGGTTTAAGTGTTTTTGTCTTTTAAGGTTTTCTTAGGGGATTTTAGTATTTTTAGGGATTTTAATTTTTTTAGGGATTTCATTGGATTTATTAGTATTTTTATGGTTTTAGGGGTTTTAGGCATTTTCAGCATTTTTAGAGTTTATTAGGTTTTTATGGGTTTAACTGTTTATAGTTTTTTGGTTTTTTTGGGTTTTTTCTGGATTTAGTATTTTTTTATATTTTTAGATATTTTTAGGTCTTTTTAGGATTTTTATTGGTTTCTAGGGATTTTGAGGATATTTAGGGGTTTTTTTGGGTTTTTTGAGTTTTAGAGTTCTTCTTGTATTTTTAGGGTTTTTTTAAATTTTTATTCTTTTATGTTTTTTAGAGTTTTATAACATTTTAATGGGTTTGGAGGGGGTTTAGAGTTTTTATTGGTTTTAGGGAATTTATGTTTTTTAAAATTTTTTTGGATTGTGGGTTTTTTATTTTTTTATAAGATTACATGGTTTTTAGGGTATTTTTAGAGGTTTTAGGTTTTTATGGGTTTTTAGTGCTTTTAGGGGTTTTATGTGTCTTTCATTTTTCTAGGTTTCCTTAGGGGTTTCAAGGTTTTTATGGGTTTATGCATTTTTAGGGGCTTTTAGTGATTTTTAATGATTTTTGTGGTTTTTATTATTTTTAGGTATTTTCAGGGGTTTTAGGATTTTTTGGATTTTTTGGGTTCTTATGATTTTTATATTTTTTAGACTTTTGAGGTTTTAATTGAATTTTGGTTATTATGGATTTACTAGGTTTTCAGTGTTTTTAGGATTTTTTATGTTTTTTTGGGATTTGCAGGGATTTTTTGGATTTTTAGGGTTTTTATAGATTTTAGAAATTTTGGAGGGTTTTCATTGTTATTTGATTTTTTATGTGTTTTATGTGTTTTTGGTTTTTAATAGTTTTATGTTATTTAGGGATTTTTTGTGTTTTGGAAAAAAAATTAGGGTTTTATGGTTTTAGAGTTTTTTTTTCAGGTTTTTTGGGGTTTGGGGGTTTTTATGGTTTTAGCAGTTTTTATGAATTTTTTGAAGGTTTTAAGGTATTTTAGGGTATTTAGGGGTTTTATAATTTTTAACTATTTTAGTGGGTTTAACTGTTTTTAGGTTTTTAAGGTTTTCACAGTGTTTTTCATGGTATTTAGGGTTTTTACATTTTAGTTAATTTAGGTCTCTTTTTGTGATTTTTATTGATTTTTAGGGTTTTAGGGATTTTGAGTGGTTTTTGCGTTTTACGGTTTTTATGGTTTTTATGTTTTTTCGGGTTTATTAGGTTTTTAGGGGTTTTAATTGTTTTAGGTTTATAAGGTTTTCATATGGGTTTTTGGGGTTTTTTATGTTTTTAGGGATTTTTTGGTTTTTTTGGATTTTAGGGGTTTATGTATTTTAAGGGTTTTACAGTTTTTATGGGTTTTTTATGGTTTTAGGGTTTTTATGAGTTTTATTAGGGTTTGTAATATTTTTTAAAATTTTAATTTTTTATGGGGATTAAAGGGATTTTAAAGCTTTTAGTGGTTTTTTGGTTTTTATGTGTTTTTATTGTTTTTAAAGGTTTTGGGAATTTTATGGTTTTTAGGGTTTCTAGAGGTTTTAATGTTTTTAGAGTTTATGGAGGGAGTGATTTTTTTTATGTTTTATGATTTTCTTAGGTTTTTCAGGGTTTTCAGTATTTTTACATTTATAGGGTTTTTAGGGCTAATTAAGATTGTTATATGTTTTTAGGGTTTTCAGTGATTTTGAGGGGTGTTTGGTTTTTTATGGATTTTTTTATTTTTTATCGGTTTTTTAATTTTTTGGTTTTATGTGGTTTTTGTGTTTTATATTTTTGTGGTTTTCTTATGGATTCTCAATTTTTAAGGATTTTATGTTTTTAGGGATTTTTTGGGGGGGTTTAGGATTTTATGGGTTTTTAGGGTTTTAATGGATTTTGATGGTTTTTAAGGATTTTTAGTGTTTTTAGGGTCTTATGGTTTTATTTTTTTAGGTATTGATTTAATTTTTTAGGGTTTTAAGGGTTTTTAGTGTTTTTCAATCGTTTTGGGTGTTTAATGGGTTTTATAGTTTTTATTGGTTTTTCAGTTTTTATGGGGTTTTATGGTACATTATGGTTTGTTTTTCTTTTACCGTTTTGTGGGTAATTTAGGGTAATTTAATGTTTTTAGAAATTTTAATGGGTTCTATGTGTTATTATGTTTTTATGTTTTTATTATGGTATTTAGTGTATTTTATATTTTTTGGGATTTTTAAGGATTTTTTGGATTTTTATTGTTTTTTGTGTTGTTAGGACTTAAAGGTTTTCGAATTTTTTAGATTTTCTAGAGTTTTATGTGTTTTTAGGTAATTATGGTCTCATTAGGGGTTTTATAAATTTTTTATGTTCTGGTTGATTTTTAAGGAATTTTTAGTATTTTATGGATTTAAAGGGTTTTGGGGATTTTGAGGGATTTAATGGTTTTTTTGGGTTCGTGTTTTTTTTGTTTTTTGGGGGGTTTTATGGAATTATTTGTTATTATTTATTATTTTTTCAATATTTTTTATATTTTTATATGTTTTGTGGGTTTAAAGGGTATTTAGAGTTTTTATTTGTTTTTAGGGTTTTATGGGGTTTTAAGGTTGTCATTGTTTTAGGTGTTTTTATAGTTTTGTGTGTTTTATGGGGTTTTATGGTTTTATGGATTTTTAGCGATTTTTTGATTTTATAGGGGGTTAAAGTGTTTTTAATTTTTTTATGGGTTTCTTAGGGATTTTTCGGGCTATAGGGTTTTTACATTTTTATATATTTTAAGGGATTTTTATGTTTTTTATAGGGAGCTTTAGTGGGTTTTTATGGGTTTTATGGTTTTTCAGGTTTTTTAATATTTTAGTGGTTTTATGGTCTTTTTTTGGGGGGGGGGGGTTAGAAGTTTTTGGTTATCTTAGGTTTTTTGTGTATTTTAGTATTTTTAGGTTTTTAGAGGTTTTAAGTGGTTTTAGGTTTTTAAGTTTTCATTTGGGTTTTTACAGGTTTTTATGTTTTTAGGTTTTTAGGGATTTTGAAGATTTTAAATATTTTTATGGGTGTTTTGGGTTTTTAGGGATTTTGTGGGTTTTTAAGGTTTTTAGGGTTTAAAATGAATTTTTGATATTTTTAAGGTTTTAAACAATTTTTTGGATTAAATGGTTTTTAGAGGTTTTTAGGATTTGTTTTGTGTTTTTTTTGTTCTTTTCGTGGTTTTAGGTTGTTTTTTATTTTATTTATTTCTTTCATGTTTTTATGGGTTTTAATTGTTATTATTTTTTTATGGTTCCTTAGTTTTTTTAGTGTTTCTTATGTTTTTATTGAATCATTGGGAGATTTAAGATATTTATCATTTTAAGGTTTTTATGGTTTTTTATGTCTTTGGTGTTTTTAGTGTTTTTAGGTGCTTAATATTTTCTTAGGGGTTTTAGGGTTTTTAGAATTTTTATGGTTTTTATGGATTTTGATGGATTTCATAATTTTTATAATTTTTTGGGTTTTAGGAATTTTTTACGAGCTTTTATTGTTTTAAATTGTTTTAGTGTTTTTTTATTTTTTTAGTGGTATAGTGGTATTTTAGATTTTTTAGTTGTTTCTAGGGTTTTTATGTGATTTTATGGTCTCTATGGTTTTAAAATTTTATGGGTATCTGGGTTTTTTGGTGTTTTATGGGTATTTAGGGTGTTTAGTATTTTCTATATTTTTAGGGGGTTTAAGTGTTTTTATGTTTTTAAGTTTTTTCATAGTGTTCTGAAGGATTTAGGGGTTTTCAAGGTCTTAGGTATTTTTAGGTATTTTATACGATTTTTAGGTTTGCTAGAAGTTTTAGATTTTTTGAGGATTTATGGGTTTTTTATGTTTTGGGGGTTTTTTTATTTTTCTGGCATTTGTAAGGTTATTAGAGTTTTTCTTAATGTTTTCATTATTTTAAATAGTTTTAATGATTTTAGTGGGTTTCTAGGATTTTTATCGTTTCTAGGGGAATTTTTAGGGTTTTTTGGGTATTTTGGGGGCCTTAACAGTTTTTAGGTTTTAAGATGTTTTAATTATTTTTAGTTTTAAATGTTTTATTAGTGTTTGTTCAGGGTTTTTAGGTGTTTTTAACTTCTTTGAAAAATTTGGGTCTTTTTAATAATTTTTATGCTTTTTAATAATTCTGAGGGATTTTAGAGTTTTTAGGGTTTTAGGGGTTTTAGTGTTTTTTAGGATTATTATAAGTTTAAATTTCTTTTTGGTTTTTAATTTTTTCTTATTTTTTTTGTTTTTAGGGGGTTTTACATTTCTAGGGATTTTTTGGGTTTTATTATTTTTCTGGTTTTTATGGTTTTAGGGATTTTAAGGGTTTTATGGTTTTTATGTTTCAGTTTTTGTTGAGTATTTAGGGTTTTTAAAATTTTTCATAGTTTTCTAATGTTTTTATGGGTTTAACGGGTTTTATAGTTTTTATTGGGTTTTATGGTCTTTTTAGAGTTTTTAGGGGTTTTATGGGGTTTTAGGGGGTTTAGGGGGTTTAGGAACATTTTAGGGTTTATTATGGATTTCATCATTTTTTGTTTTTTAGGATTTTGAAGTGTTTTTAGGTTTTTCATTATTTAATATGTTTTTAGGGGTTGTTGGGTTATTTATATTTCTAGGCATTTTTATATATATTTTTGGATTTTTATGGGTTTTCAGGGTTTTAGTGGTTTTGAGAGGTTCTAGTGGTTTTTATGCTTTTTAGAATTCTAATTTTTTAGGGGTTTGAAGTATTTTTAGGGTTTTAATGTCTTCTTAGGGTTTTTCAACTTTTTTAGTTTTATTACATTTTTCAGGATTTATAAGAGTTTTAAGGGGATTTAGGGTTTTAGGGGTTCTAATGGATTTTAGGAGATTTAATTTCTTTATGTTTTTATAGTTTTTTTTTTGCATTTTAAGGGGTTTTTTGAGTTTTTAAGTTTTTTTAAATTTCAAGATTTTTTAGTGTTTTTATAGGTTTAAAGGGTTTTAGGAGTTTTAGTCATATTTAGGGGTTTTAGGGTTTTTAGGGTTTTTGGAGTTTTAAGGTTGGTAGGTGCTATTTGTTTTTCGGGGTTTAGGGACTTTTAGCAGTTTTTAGATATTTTTAGGGTTTTTTTAGAATTTTTTGGCTTTTAGGGTGTTTAAGTGTTTTTAGGATTTCAAGGTCTTCCTAGGGGATTTAGGTTTTTTATATCTTTTTATATTTTTAGGGATATTTTACTTTTTTATGGTTTTAATCATTTTTAGGGATTTTTAGGGTTTTAGGGTTTTTTATTGTTTTGAGAATTTTTAGGGGTTTTATGTTTTTTTGGTTTTTAAGAATTTCATAGGGTTTTTAATTCTTTTTTAGGGTTTCTTATGTGTTTCTATATTTAGGTATTTTTAATAGTTTCGTGGTTTTTTTGGGATTCTTTTTTGAGTGTTTTAAGATTCATAGGATTTTTATTTTATTTTTTTCGGTATTCAATAATTTTTTAGAGTTTTCAAATATTTTAGGGTTTTGAATTTTTTTATATTTTTTTGTTATTTTTAGGGTTTTATGGGTTTTTAGGTTTTTAGGTTATTTAGGGGTTGTATGGTTTTTCAAGATTTTTGGATCTTTTACAGTTTTCTATGATTTTTATAAGTTTTTAGGGTTTTAGGGGTTTTATGCATTGTTAGGTTTTTATGTTTTTTTAGTGAGTTTCATTGTATTAATATTTTTCTCTTTTTTTAGGGATTTTTATGCATTTTTTGGATTTTTAATGTTTTTTGGGTTTTTAGTGGTTTTAGGGTTATTAGGGTTTTTAGGATTTTCTATGGTTTTTACGAGTTTCTTGAGTTTTAATGGTTTAAAGTTGTTTTATAGTTTCTTAAAATTTAAGGGGTTTAAAGTATTTTTAGATTTATTAGTGGTATTTTTGTGTTTTTATTGATTTTTAGGGTTTCTTAATGTTGTTAGGGGTTTTTATGATTTTTAGGGGTTTTTTTGGTTTGATGGTTTTTATGGTCATTTTTTATTTTTTTTCTATTTTTGTAGTTTTAATTGTTTATATAGTTTTAAGGTTCTCTTACTATTTTTAGGGTTTTTAGTATTTTTTACATTTTTAGGACTGTTTTAGCCTTTTTGGATCTTATGGTTGGGATTTTTATGGTCTTTTAATGGTTTTAGGGTTTTTAAGTATTTTTAGTGTCTTTTAGTGTATTTAGAAATTTTACGTGTCTTATCAAATTTTATGGATTTCATACTATTTTAAAGGTATTTTTACATTTTTAAGAATTTTTTCAATTTTTTGGAATTTAATGGTTTTAGAGTATTTATTGATTATGGTGGGTTTTTTGTTGGAGGGGTTTGGGTATCTTAGGGAATCTTTCATTTTTTTTGGGTTTTCAAGTTTTTGGGGGTTTTAGGATTGTCAATATTTTTTAGTATTTTTTAGGTTTATCGGTTTTTAAAGGGTTTTTATAATTTTAGAGGTTTTATCTTTTTTATGCGGTTTATCTGTTTTTATGTTTTTATGGGTTTCATGGGTTTTTGGGGTTTTTAGGGTCTTTTAGGGTTTTTAGAATTTTTAGGGTCTTTAAGGTTTTTATTATTTTTGGTTTCTAGGGTTTTCTTAGTGTTTTCAGGATTTTTTGGGATATTTTAGGTTTTTTGAGATTTTAGGGAATTTTTATGTTTTTTTTGTTTTTCAAGATTTTTAGGGATTTTGAAAGTTTTTTTTTGGGATTTCTATGGATTTTAGTTTTTTTATTTCTTATGTTATTAGATGTTTTAAGTTTTTTTAAATTTTTATGAATTTCTTTTGTGTTTTAAGGGATTTTGGAAGTTATTACTTGTTTTTATGGTATTTTTAGGATATTTATGGTTTTAAGGGTTATTAAGGATTTTGACTGATTTTAGGGTTTCTTATAGGTTTTAGGGTTTATATGGAATTTTTTATTTTTAGGGATTGTTTTGTATTTTATGGGTTTTAATTTTTTAGAGTTTTTAATTTTTTTAGGTGTTTAAATGGTTTCTATAGTTTCTAGTACGTTTTAGGTTTTTATTGGTTTTTGGGTTTTTTAGGTTTTTAGGGATTTTATGGTTTTTAGGGGTTTTAGGGTTTTTTATATATTTTAGGGTTTTATGGTTTTTATAATTTTTTTGGTTTTTTTATGGGTTTTAATGGTTTTTGGATTTTAAATCCTTCTTAGGGTCTTTCCATGTTTTTAGGGGTTTTTTACATTTTTTTTGAATTTGTAGGGATTTTTAGGATTTTTTAGGGTTTTTATGTATTTTGAGGGTTTTATGACTTTTTAGGGTTATTAGAGTATTTATGGGGTTTTAAATTTTTTTTAGGATTTTAGGGGTTTAATGTTTTTTTAGTTTTTTAAGGTTTTCAACGTTTTTTAGAGTTTTGAGGGTTTTTTACATTTTTAGGGATTTTTAGGGATTTTTCTGATTTTTATGGTTTTTAGGGTTTGGGGGGATTTTAAGTGTTTTTAGGGGTCTTTGAGGTTTTTTGAGTTTTTTTGGGATTTTATGGTTTTTATAGTTTTCAATGTTTTTGAGGGTTTAAAGGGTTTTACAGTTTTTAGTGATTTTTGGGGTTTTTATGGCTTTATAAGGGTTTTTATTTTTTTATGATGGTTTTTATGATTTTTAAAAGTCTATGGGTATTTTTATGGTTTTTATGGATTTTATCATTTTTTAGTATTTTTATTGATTTCAAGTGTGTCAAGGTTTTTAAGGTTTTCTTTTGGGTTTTCTAGGGTTTTTGGTTTTTTTACATTTTTTGGAATTTTATGGTCTTTTAATATTTTTATGGGTTTTTATTTTTTAATGATTTTGAGGGGTTTATGGTTTTAAAGGTTTTTAGTGTTTTTTATTGTATTAGAAGTTTTATTTTTTGGGGTGTTTATATGGTTCCATATGGGTATTTAGGGTATTTATAGTTTTTTATGTTTTATGGGATTTTTAGAACTTTTTAAAGATTTTTATAGTTTTTAGGCGTTTTAGATATTAAGTTGTTTTTTAATGTTTTTGGGGTTTTATGTTTTTCTTGGAATTTAGGGGGGGTTTATTTTTTTAGGTTTTTAGGGTTTTTTTGATTTTTTAAACATTTTTAGGGGTTTAAATGGTTTTTAGAGTTTTTAGTGGTTTTTTACTTTTCATTGTTGTTCTATCATATTTTAAGGTTTTAGGGAGGTTTATGGTTTTATGGTTTTAGGCTCTTTTAGTGGATTGAGGGTTTTTACGATTTTTGGTGTTTATGGGTTTTAAGTGTTTTAAGGGTTTTAATGTTTTCTTAGGGTTTTTTGGGGGTTTAGGGGTTTTTATATTTTTAGGTATTTTGTGGAATTTTTTAGGTTTTTTACATTTTATAGAGTTTTATGGATTTTGTGGGTTTTTATGGTTTTTAAGTATAGTAGGGTTTTCTTAAGGTTTTTATCAATTTCAGGATTTTGTAGTGGGTTTAAGAGTTTTTAGTTTTTTAAGGTTTTCTTAGGGGTTTTAAGGGTTTTTTACATTTTTAGGGTTATTTACGGTTTTTTAGAATTTTTATTGTTTTAGGGTTTTATGGATTTTGAGGGGTTTTATGGTTTTCTAGGGTTTTTGTTTGTTTTTTGGGTGTTTTCAGGTTTTAGGGATCTTAAGGGTTTATAAGGTTTATTATAATTTTTAAATTTTTAGGGATTTAAAGGGTTTTTAGAGTTTTAGTAGAATTTTAGGTTTTTATGGGGTTTTAAGGGTTTATGGTTTTTTGGGGTGTTAATATTTTTAAGGGTTTTAGGATTTCTTTAAGGGTTTTAGTCGTTTGATCAATTTTTGGTTTTTATCGGTTTTAAGTGTTCTTAGGTTTAAAATATTTTCTTAGGGTTTTCTAGAGTTTTTAGGGTGTTTTATGTTTTTAGATATTTTTAGGGTTTTTTCAGTAAATTTATGGTTTTTTAGGGGTTTCATATATTTTGATGGTTCTTAGTATTTTTTAGAGTTAGGTTTTTATGTTTTTTTTTCATTTTTAAGTATTTTAATTGTTTTAGGATTTTTAATGTTTATATAATTTTTTTAATGTTTCTTGAAATTTAATTGGTTTTTAATGTTTTTGGTGGTTTTTGAAGGATTTATTATTTTTTATGTTTATTAATTTTTTAGGGGTTTTATGGTTTTTAGGGGTTTTACGATTTTCTTATGGGATTTTAGGATTTTTAGTGTTTTAAGGTTTTTTATTTTTTTTATCATTTTTAGGGTTTAAAGGGTTTTTATAGGTTTTTGTGGTCTTTGCGGTTTTTATGTGTTTTTTAGTGTTTTTATGTTTTTTTGTAGTTTGTTTGGATTTTAAGGGAATTTTTGGTTTTTAGTGATATTATAATTTTTTATGTTAATTATGTGTTTTAATTGTTTTCGGGTTTGGAATGTTTTCATGAGTGTTTTGAGGGTTCTAGTATTTTTTTAATTTTTATTTATTATTACATAATGTTTTGGAATTTTCATGGGTTTTAGATGTTTTAGGGATTTTGAGTGTTTTTTTTTTGTTTTTGGGTTTTTATGGATTTTTGGGGTTTTAGGGGTTATTTCAGTTCTTAGGATATTTAAGGTTTTTAAATAATTTTTTTAACTTTTTGGAGTTTAAATATTTTTTAAAGATTTTAGTCGTTTTTTGGGGATTTAAGGTTTTTGGGGATTTTATAGTTTTAGGCTATTATGATTTTTTTAGGATTTTTTGTGTTTTTTGCAATTTTTTATGTGTTTTCATTTTTTCAGATTATTATTGTTTCATTAGGGATTTTAATGGGTTTTAATGTTTTTAGGGATTTTTTGGGATTTTTTATGGTTTTTAAAATTTTTGAGGTTTTTCATGGAGTTTTATGGTTTTTATCGTATTTTTGAATTTTTCGTGTTTTTTAGGATTTTAGTGTTTTGTGATTTTTAATAGATTTTTAAACATCTTTAGGGGTTTAAGGTAGTTTCTGATTTTTTGGAGTTTTTAGGGGTTTTAGGCACTTTTGGGGTTTTAGGGTTTTTACGGGGTTTTATGGGTTTTATGGGTTTTTATGGCCTTTTCAGGGGTTTTAGGGATTTTTGTGATTTAAGGGGTTTTATTATATTTTATCTTTTTATGGTTTTCTAATGGGTTTTCATGGTTTTTAGGGTCTTTTACATTTTTAGGAATATTTACGAATATTTGATGATTTTTATGGTTTTTATGGTTTTTTGGTATTTCGAGGGGATTTTTGTTTTTTTTGGGTTTTAGGGTTTTATGGTATTTTGGGTTTTTAGTGATTTTAATATTTTTAGGTTTTTTAGGTTTTTTAAGTTTTTTCATGGTGTTTAGGGTTTTTTTGGATTTTGATGTTTTTAGGGATTTTGATGTTTCTAGTGTCTTTTGGTGGGAAAGGAAGGCTCAGAGCCAAGATATTCCTGGATCCCCCCAAAATTTATTAGAAAAAAGAAATGAAGACACTGCAGACAAGGGAGGGGCAGGGTCAATCAACCGACACCCAAAAACCCTTAACAAACACACACCCAAGGACCGCAAAAAAAAGAAAAACCAAAAGAAGAAAAGACACACAAAGCATAAAAACATAAAAGTCACCAACATCGGCTCCCATCACATCAGCAACAAGCATCCATCCGCACCAATACTAGCAAACATCCACTAGCCATTCAGCAACCAGCATCCAACATCATCCAAACCCTCAGTAGCAACTTCAGTAACCCAACCTCACAGAACATTCCAACTCGCAGCAACACACCAACCATCACCAAGCACCAGCAACTTTCATTACATCCTATCCAAGTAACAGCCATCACCACCCGTCTCCCATACAGCAACACCATAGCCATACCCATGAACATAACCAGTAGCATGCACTCAACAAATCCCATCAAACAACAGAGAAAAACATAGCAAATCCACCCGCCACCAAGTTCCACATTTGGAAGCACCATCACAATTGATCCACTCCAGCACCAAATCATACAATGAAATCGCATCCAGAAATCAAAGAAAACCATCCAGTTGTACCGCATGACACATCCATGAGGAAGCTGCCAAAAAGTATCATCTGTAACAACACCACGCCCGAAGCCGCAAGAAAGTACCTGAGGGGTGTCAGCACGATGATGCCCAAAGAACCCAAGCCGTATTGCAAGCTATCGCAGAGGAGATCTCCCGAAATAGCAACTGAGGCCGAAGAGGCCGCCACAAGATGCATAGCTCCATGAAGGGTCAAGGAACCAAGGCTGAAACCGCAGCACTGTGGATTCCACCGAAGGAATCCTCACCACGTGAAGCTGAATCAAGCCATCATCTCCGCAATCGAAGATAGCCGCCCCATCTGAACTGCAATGCTCACTTCGCAAGAGATCCAACGACCCGATCCGAGGCAAAACCAAAGTGCTCCAAGTAGCTTCCATAATCATCTATTTCAAGCCCCAATCAGCACCTTCACGAGAAAAATATGAACCTGAGATGCCATCCCAATCTGAGCAGAGCACTGTTGCTCCTGGAGCCAGCCCGGGCCATCGCCGAGACCACCCAATGAGCCAGATTTGGAGATCCACACCACTGCTGAATCTCCACACCTCGCCAGATCTCTCAAGCCATGTAGATCTGAATAGGGGGAGTCTAAATCTATCTTCATCATCCTAGAACAGACCCTCTAAATCCAATAGAACCCAGATCCCGATCACCACCGAGGACCAGCGCCAAAGCCCATCCTGATCCACAAAAGACTGCATCATAGTAGAAAATCGGTACTGCCGAGGGCCGCCAAGATCCACCACCGCCCAGGACTGACACCACCAAGAACCATCGATGCAAGCCACAACCACCATGGAAAAATCCCGATCTACCGAGGCACCATGACCAGGGGAGCGCCGCGACGGGAGAGGACCACCAGGAGAGTAATCTACCATCATCACTAGTTTCTTTTGGTTTTTATGGTAATTTTTTTTAAATTTTTTAGGGTTTTAAGGGTGTTTTTAGTTTTTTAATGTTTTTTAAACGATCTTTAGAGTTTTTAGTGGATTTTTAGGGTTTTCATTGTTTTTTATTTTTTTATGGGGTTTATGGTGGTTAGGGTTTTTAGAGTTTTTAGGTCTTTTAGGGGTTTTATCATTTTTTAGGTTTTTTAATTTTTTGAAGTGTTTTTATGTTTTTATGTTTTTAGGGTTATTTAGGGTTTTTTGGGGTTTTTTTGTTATCGATTTTGAGGGATTATAGGGTTTTTAGAGTTCCTGGGATTTTTAGGGTTTTTAGGGGCTTTATGTGTTTTTATGTTTTTATGTTCTTCTAAGTGTTTGTTAGGGTTTTTATGGGTTTGTTATGTTTTAAGTATTTTTAGTGATTTTTAGGATTTTTATTCTTTTTAGGGTTTTTAGGGATTCTAAAGGGATATATGGTTTTTTAGCGTTTTTAGATTTGTATGGGTTTTAAGTGTTTCTTGTTTTTAAAGTTTTGTTTTGGTTTTTAGGGTGATTTTTACATATTTAGGTATTTTTAGGAATTTATTCGGGTTTTTATGGATTTTAGGTTATTTATAGATTTTGACGATTTTTCAGGTGTTTTAGATTTTATTAGGGTTTTATTGTATTTTGGTTTTTTAGGTTTTATTTAGTTTGTTAGGGTATTAAAATATTTTTAATGTTTTTAACATTTTAGGGGTTTAAAGGGTTTTTAGAATTTTTATCGTTTTAATTATTATTTGGTTTTAAAGGTTTTCTTAGTGGTTTTTAGGGGGTTTTGGGTTTCTTATATTTTTAGGGATCTTTAAGGCTTATTGGGATTTTTATATTTTTAAGGATTTAAATGGTTTTTAGGTATTTTAGGGTTTTTATATTTATTAGTTTTTTGGGGGTTTTTATGATATTTTATTTGAGTTTTTTAGGGTTCAATAGTTTTTTTTCTGTTTTTAGCATCATTATAGGTTAAAATTGGTTTTATAGTTTTTAACGGTTTTTAGGGGTTTTATGGTTTTTAGGGGTTTTTTACATTTTTAGGGGTTTTATGGATATTAGGTGTTTAGGTGTTTTAGGTCCATGTAGGGGTTTTTTAGGTTTTATAATTTTATAGGTTTTTAGGGGTTTAAATTGTTTTCAGGTTTTATGGTTTCCTTATGGGTTTTCAATGTTTTTAATTTTTTTATGTTTTTAGCAAATTTTATTGATTTTTCGATTTTTATTATTTTTTGGGATTTAAGAATGTTTATTTTTTAGGGGTTTTTAGGTTTTTTTGATTTATTTGTTTTTTTAGGAATTTTAATTTTATTTAGGTATTTAAGGTTTTCATGGGGTTTGTTAGGGGGTTTAGGTTTTAACGTTTTTAAGTATTTTTAGTATTCTTATGGGTTTTATGGTTTTTTCAGATTTTGAGGGTTTTAGGGGTTTTAGGGTTTTTATGGTTTTTAACATTTTTAGGGGTTTTTAGTGATTTAATTGTTATTGGGTTTTATTGGATTTCATAGGGGTATTCAGAGTTTTTTTGTTTCTTATGTTTTTAGAGATTTTTAGTGATTTTATGTTTTTTAGGTTTTTTGGATTTTTTACGGTTTTTATATGTTTTTTGGGTTTCTGGAGTTTTTAGGGTTTTGTGGTTTTTTAGAATTTTTTGTATTTTTATCATTTTATAGGATTTTAGGGTTTTCAAATGTTTTTTTATGGTTTTTTTAGTTTTTTCATGCATTTTAGGGGTTTGGAGGTTTTTAGGTATTTTTAAGGTTTTTTTGAATTTTGATGGTGTTCTAGTTTTTATAGTATTTTGATGGTTTTAAGGGTTTTTAGTAGTTTTAGGGGCCATTCATTGTTTTAGTTTTTTTTATTTCTAGGGGATTTAATTGGTTTTATGTTTTTAATGTTTACTTAGGGGATTCTATGGTTTTTTGGGTTATCTTATTTTTAAGGATTTTTAAGGATTTTCTAAGATTTTTATGGTTTTGGGGGTTTTAGTGATTTGAGGGGTTTTAGGTTTTTTTAGTGTTTTATGGTTTTATCTGCTTTTAGGGGTTTTTTGAGTTATTGTGGTGTTTATGTTTTTTATGGGTTTTAAATTATTTTAGAGATTTAGAGGGTTTTTTGAGATTTAAGTGGTTTTTAGGAGTTCTTATGGGTTTTATGTTTTTTTAAGTTTTTTAGTGGTCTTTATTATTTTTAGGCGTTTTTAGGATTTTTTTATTCTTTTTTGGGTTTTTGGGGTTGTTAGTGGTTTCTAGTTTTTTAGGGGTGTAAATTATTTACGCTTTTATGGATTATCATGATTTGTAGTATTTTTTAGGTTTTAAAGTATTTTTAGGTCCATATATGATTTTATGAGTTTTTTTTTTGTTTTTATGGATATTGAAGGTTTTAAGGGTTTTAGGGTGTTTAGGGTGTTTGATTTTTTTTAGGTTTTTAGGGTTTTTTATGTTTTTTTAGGTTTTTATGGATTTTATAGGTTTTTTCAGGGTTTTAATGTTTTTCAATATTTTTTAGTATTTTGTTGGATGTTTTTGGTTTTTTGGGTTTTCATGGATTTTGAGGGTATTTAATGGTTTTTTTTATTTTTAGGGGTTTATTTTTTTTTGTTTTTAGGGGTTTTTTGAGTTTTTAATGTTTTTAAGGTGTTTAGTGTTTTTTAACATTTTTAGAGGTTTAAGGGGGTTTTATATTTTTTGAGGGTTTTATAGTTTTTATGGGTTTTTAGGGGGGTTTTATTGTAATTAGGGGTTTTTATGTTTTGAGGGGATATTAGGGGTTTGGGGGTCTTTTTAGGGATTTTTATCATTTTTAGGTTTTTTGG
Source organism: Viscum album (assembly GCA_963277665.1). Classification (NCBI taxonomy): domain Eukaryota; kingdom Viridiplantae; phylum Streptophyta; class Magnoliopsida; order Santalales; family Viscaceae; genus Viscum; species Viscum album. The sequence continues at coordinate 2,051,792,234 of OY728159.1, read as the reverse complement.
GGTTTTAAGTGTTTTTTAGGTTTTCATGTTTTTCTTAATGATTTTCCATGTTTTTAGGGTTTTTTACCTTTTTAGTTATTTTTTAGTATTTGTATTGGTTTTTAGGGTTTTTAAGGATTTTAAGTGCTGGGGCTTAGGGTTTTTTATTTTTTTTTTAGAATTTTAGTTTTTTATGTGTTTTTAGGTTTTTAAGAATGCCATAGGGGTTTTTAGTGTTTTTAGTGTTTTTACATTTTAGGTATTTTTAGGTATTTTTAGGATTTTTAATCTTTTAAGGTTATTAGTGATTTTATAGTTTTGACAGATTTTATAAATTTTATAGTTATAATAGAATTTATAGTTTTTATTTGGTTTTAGGGTTTTTAATTGTTTTTATTGTTTTTAAGGTTTTTTGGGGGTTTACGTTTTTTTGGGATTTAATGGGTTTTTGGTCTTTTATGTTTCTAGTGTTTTTAGTGTTTTATGGTTTTTTAATGGTTTTAATTGAATTTAGGTTTTTATGGTTTTATTATAAATTTTTAGGGTTTTTAGCGTTTTTTACATTCATAGTTATTTTTATGGATTTTTTTGGATTGTTATGGGTTTTTTAAGTTTTTTAAGGATTTTGATGGTTTTTTGGGTTTTCTAGGGTTTCTATGTTTTTTTTTATTTTTAACAATTTTGAAAATTTTGGAGTGTTTAAATATTTTTTAGTTTTTTAATATATTTTTGATATTTTTAGGGTTTAGGGGTTTTTTATCTTTTTATGATTTTTTTATGATTTTTATGGTTTTCCTGGGTTTTAACGATTTTGAGGGTATTTAGGTTATTTTAGGGTTTCTAGGAGTTTATCAAACTTTTTAGGGTTTTAGGGTATTTTTTGAGTGTTTTAAGGTTTTTAGGTATTTATAGTTTTTAAAATATTTTGATGATTAAATGTTTTTTAGAGTTTTTAGTGGTTTTTAAGTTTTTTTCGATTTTTTTCGATTTTTAGGGGTTTTTATGATTTTTAGGGGTTTTTTATTTTGGGGGTCTCATTAGGGGTTTTTAGTGTTTTATGTTTATTATGTTTGTGGGGATATTTTTTGGTTTTTAAGGATATATTATGATTTTTTTATGTTTTTATGGATTTTTAGAGTTTTTTAGGATTTTTGGGACATTTATGGATTTTGATGGTTTTTAGTGTTTTAGGGGTTTTTTGGGTTCTAGAATTTTTTAGGTTTTTAGGGGTTTTACAAGTTTTCAAATTTAAGGTTTTCATAGTTTTTTTCAATCATTTTAGGGTTTTAAAAATATTTATGGATATTTAGAGATTTTTTTGATTTCCTTGGATTTTTTGGTTTGTAATGGATTTTTTGGTTTTGTAGGGATTTTTATTATTTCCAAGTATTTTATAGTTTTTTTATGGTTTTGATGAGTTTTTTAGGTTTTTAAGGGTTTTTAAAGGTTTTAACATTTTTAGGGATTTAAAGGGATTGTAGAGTTTTCAGTTCTTTAAGGGATTTTATAGATTTTTATGGTTATTATGGTTTTTTGTTGTTTTTTGTGTTTTTTTGGGGTTTCATGGTTTTATGGCCTTTAACATTTTTAGGGGTTTTAGGGTTTTAGGTTTTTAGAGGTTTAAGTGTTTTAGGATTTTAAGGTCTCTTTAGGGGTTTTAAGGTTTTTTACATTTTTAGGGATTTTATTTTTTGTTATGTATTTTTATGTTTTTTAATATTTTTCAAGAATTTTAAGGGTTTTAAGGGTTTTAGGGTTTTTTAGGGTTTTCAATATTTTTATGTTTGTAGGGTTTAAAGTGCTTTTTAGGGTTTTATGGTTTTCTTAGGGGTTTGATGGTTTTTATAGTTTTTAATTTTTTAGTGATTTTGTTATTTTTATAGGGTTTTTATGTTTTTAAGGGTTTTTTGGATTTTTGAGGGTTTTTATGGGTTTTCAAGGTTTTTATAGTTTTTATGGTTGCCTGGGGTTTATTTGTTTTTTTAGTTTTTAATGCTTTAATTTGTTTTAGAGTGTATTAAAATTTTTAGGGGTTCAAATGGTTTTTAGAGTTTTTAGTAGTTTTTATGGTTTTTTTCAGTTTTTAGGGTTATTATGGTTGTTAGGAGTTTTTTTTTGCGTTTAGGGTCTTCATTATTTTAAGGCCTTTTAGGGTTTTCATTGTCTTTTAGGGTTTTTTAGGTATTTTTATTTCTATAGATTTTTACTGAATTTTTAGTGGTTTTATGATGTTTAGGGGTTTAAGGATTTTGAGGGATTAACAGTTTTTAGGCGGTGTAGGGTTTTTTAGGTTTTTAGGGGTTTTAAGTATTTTTTTGGTTTTTAAGGTCATTTAAAATTGTTTTAGGGTTTTATCCTTTTTATAGGTTTTTTGGGATTTTAGGTTTTTTTTTATTTTAGGTATTTTAGCGTGTTTGGGGTTTTGAGGGGTTTAAGGGGTTTTTTTGTTTTCTTTGGGGTTTTCTGTTTTGTTTTGATTTTTTAGGTTTTTTTAGTTTTCTATAATTTTTAAGGTTTTAAAGGGTTTTTAGTGTTTTTATTGGTGTATTTGTATTTTTATGTGTTTTTTTGGGGTTTTATGGTTTTGGGGGGGTTTTATGGTTTTTAAGGCTTTTGATGTTTTTTGGGTTCTTTTATGGTTTTTAACATTTTTAGGTTTTTAGGTTTTTGTGTTTATGGTTTTGAAAGTTTTCGTAGGATTTTTCATGGTTTTTAGGATTTTTTACATTTTAATCATATTTTATATTTTTTTAGTATTTTTATGATTTTTTATTGTTTTTTGGTATGTTGTAGGTTTTTAGAGTTTCTAGGTATTTTGTGTATTTTTAAGGTTTTTAGAATTTTTAGGGTTTTAGGGGTTTCAGTGTTTTTAGGTTTTTAAGTCATTCTTAGTTGTTTTAGGGGTTTTAGAGGTATTAATATTTTATGTATTTTTTAATATTTTAATGGGTTTTTAGTGTTTTTAGGAATTTGGGGGGGGGGGGGGGGGGGGGTTGGGGTTTTTAGGTTTTTTAGGGTGGCAATGTTTTTTTGGGTGTTTTTTAGTTTTCTAAGGTTTTCAGGATTTTTTTATTTTCAATATTTTTTTTATTAAAGGCTTTTTGAAGTTCTCAGTGGTTTTTATGGATTTATGGGGTTTTATGGGTTTTAGGGATTTGTATAGTTTTTAGGTTTTTTTGGGGTGTTTATGTTATTTTTAGTTTTTTATGGTTTTTATGTGTTTGAATTATTTTTAGGTGTTTCAGGTTTTCATAGGGTTTCTTAGGAGTGTTAGGGTTCTTTACGTTTTTAGGGATTTTTAGAGATTTTTATGATTATTTGAGTTTTTAGGGTTTTATGTATTTTAAGTTTTTTTATGGTGTTTAGGGTTTTTTGGGGTTTTAGCGTTTTTATAATTTTTAGTGGTTTTAAGTGTTTTTATGTTTTTAAGGTTTTCTTAGGTTTTTCATGGTTTTTACGGATTTTGATTTTTTAGGGATTTTTAATGTGTTTTTAGGATTTATGGGTTTTTAGGATTATAGGAATTTTGAGTGTTTTTTGGATTTTTTGGATTTTTATGTATTTTTGGGCGTTTATAATTATTTTTGAGTTTCTTAGAGTCTTGTAAACATTTATGGGTTTTAAATGGTTTTAGAGTTTGTTTTTTGTTTTTAGGGTTATTATGGGTTTTTTGGGGTTTTTTCATTTTTTGGGTTTTATGGTTTTTAGGTTATTTTAGGGTTTTATCGTTTTTTTGGATTTTTAATGATTTTAAGTGTTTATAGTTTTTTTGTTTTTTTTTTCTATTTTCATGACTTTTAGGGTTTCTTAGTGTTTTTAGGTTTTTAATGTTTTCTTAGGGTATTTCGTTGTTTTAGGGTTTTTAAAAAATTTAGTGGTTTTTAGTGTTTTTTCAGTATTTGTTGGTTTCTTTGGGATTTTAGGGATTTTGAGGAGTTTTATGGTTTTTAGGGGTTGTATGGTATTCCTAGGGGTTTTAAAGGATTTCACGGTTTTTTTATGTTTTTTGAATTTTTGGGATTTTTTTAGGAATTTTATGAGGTTTTAGGGTTATTTAGAAGTTTTAGGGTTTTTTGGTTTTTTGGGTTTTATGATTTTTATGTGTTTTTAGGGTTTTTAGGTATTTGTGGTTTTTAACATTGTTAGGGGTATATAGTGTTTTTAGAGTTTTTATTAGGTGTTTAGTTTTTTTAGGTTTTCTATTGGTTTAGGGTTTGTAGGGTTTTAAGGGGTTTTATGTTTTTTAGGGGTTTAGGGATTTATGGTCTTTTAGAGTTTTTAGGGTTTTCATAACATTTTATGTTTTAAATGGTTGTAGGTTTTTTATTTATTTAAGATCCTCTTAGGGGTTATTAGGGTTTTAAATATTTTTAGCGACTCTTATGTATTTTTAGGATTTTGATGTTTTTTAGGGGTTTTGAGGGTTTTTGGGTTTTTGGGTTTTTAGGTTTTTTATATTTTTAGTTGTTTAAAGTATTTTATGTTTTTATAGTGCATTTAAATTTTATTGTGGTTTTCAGGGTTTTAATGTGTTTTAGGGAATTTTTGTGTTTTTAAAGATTTTGATGGATTTTTAGGGTTTTTAAGTGTTTGTAGGTGTTTATGGTTTTCTTATGTTTTTTCTGGATTTTAAAGGTTTTAATTTTTTCTATTATTTTAAAGGATTTTTTATGATTTTTATGTATTTTTAGGGTTTTTAAATATTTTTATGGTTTTTAAGGGTTTTAGAATTTTTTGGGGGGTTTTAATTATTTTTGGGTTTTTATGGTTTTCTTTAGGTTTATCATGGTTATAATTTTTTTCCTTTTATGGATTTCAATTTCTTATTAAGTATTTTAATGGCTTTTAAGGTGTTTTAGTGATTTTGATGAATTTTATAGGTTTTTGGGTTTTTAGGGTTTCATGATTTTTTTTTATTTTTTGGGGTATTTTGTGTTTTGAGGAATTTTAAGGGTTTTAGAATTTTTTTTAACATTTTTCGGGTTTAAAATGGTTTAAGAGTTTTTAGTGGTCTTTTGTGGTTTTTAGGGTTTTATGGTTTTTAATGTTTTATGATTTTTTATGGTTTCTATGGGTTTTAGTGTTTCAAGGGTCTTTTAGGGTTAATATTATTTTTTATTTTTTAGGGGTTTTAAGCATTTTTATATTTTTATGTTTTTCTTAGGGTTTGTTAGTGTTTTTAGGGTTTTTTTTTGTTTTTAGGGATTTTTAAGGCTTCTTTAGGATTTTTATATTGTTTATGTTTTATGGGATTTTTGGGGGTTTTATTGATTATTAGTGTTTTTATCATTTTTAGGTTTGAGGTTTTTTATGTACATTTTTTTCGTAAAATTTCTCTCACAGTTTTTTAGGGTTTTTATGTTTTTTAGTAAATTTAGAAATTTTTTACGATTTTCATGGTTTTTTAGTTTTATAAGGATTTTAAAGGGTTTTAGGGATTATTGGGTTTTAATGTTTTATTTTTTTTACCCTTTTAGTGGTTTTATATATTTTTAGTTTTTTAATGATTTCTTAGGGTTTTCTGGTTTTTTTAGAATTTTTACATTTTTTGGGTTTTTTAGTATTTTTTTGGATATTTATGGTTTTTAGGGATTTTATTGATTTTGAAGTTTTTATGGTTTTTATGTGTTTTTATGCTTTTAAAGTTTTTTTATATTTTTTAATGTTTTTATGGTTTTCGAGAGTTTTTATAGTTTTCAGTTTTTTTTGGGTTTTAGGTTTCTTATGCTTTTTAGGGGGTTTGTGGTTTTTAGTGAATTTTAGGGTTTTAAGGCATTCTTTGGGTTTTTAGGTTTTTTTGCATTTTTTGTTTTTTAGGGGTTTAATGTGTTTTAGGCATTTAATTTTTTCTTATGGGTTTTCATTATTTTTAGGGTTTTTTCATTTTGGGGGATTTTAAATATTTTTTAGGATTTTTATGGTTTTTAGCATTTTTTGGCATTTTGAGGGATTTTAGGGATTTTTAGGGTTTTTAGGGTTTAAAGGGGTTTTTGGTTTTTTAGATTTTTATATTTTATGGGGTTTATTTTTTTTAATGTTTTTAGGGACTTATTAGGGTTTTTAAGGGTTTCTAGAGTTTTTTTTATGTTTTTAGGGATTTTTATGATTTTTATTGGTTTTGGGTTTTTTGGATTTTGAGGGGCTTAGGGTTTTAGGATTTTTATGGTTTTTTGGGTTTTTTGAGATTTTTATAGGATTTGAAGTTTTTAGAGTTTTTTATTTTATGGGTATAAAGGGTATTTACAGTTTTTAGTGGTTTGGGGTTTTTATGGTTTTTAGGGACTTTTAAGGGTTATTTCAATATGTATTGTTTTTACCGGTTTTTAGGGTTTTGAGAATTTGTAAGTTTTTTGGGGTTTTAGTTATTTTTAGGTTTTTAAGGGTTTATTAGGGGTTTTCAAGGGTTTTAATGCTTTTTATGTTATTAAGGATTTTAAGGGCTTTTTATGATTTTTTTCTTTTTTGGGTTTTTTGGGATTTTGAGAGTTTTAGGGTTTTCCAGTTTTTTAGGGTTTTCAGTGTTGTGAGGGTTTTTCGTGATTTTTAGGGGTTTTATGTTCTTTATGGGATTTTTTTTAGGGGTTATAGAGTTTTTAGGTTATTTATTACTTATATGTTTTTTAGGTTTTAAAGGTTTTCTTAGGGTTTTTTTAGGGTTTTAGGGTTTTTTATATTTTTATGGATTTTTAGATATTTTTAAGACTTAATAATTTTTTGGGGTGTTTGTAGGGATTTTGATGGGTTTTAGGGTTTTTATAGTTTATTTTGGGTTTTATGGTTTTTATTCGTTTTTATGTTTTTTTATGGTTTTTTAGAGGTTTTTAAAGAATTTTTGGGGTTGAAATGGTTTTCAGAGTTTTTAGTGTTGTTTAGGAACTTTTCTAGTGTTTTAATGGGTTTTGGGGGGTTTAAGTTTGTAGGGTCCTGAAAAATCTGCAAAGGAAATTTTACCCACATTCCCCAAATAATTGGGGAAAATAATCAAAGAGGAGACAAAAAGGACCGGTCCGCAAACCTGTCCATGGAAGCGCAATGTGGCCAGGCACCGCGAGGCACCCCCCTCCGCGAACCATTGTCGTTCACAAAATGGAGGCGGAGAGCCTCCGAGGTCGCGAGGCAGGATGGGTGCCAGTTCGGTTCACCATCGCGAACCGACGCAACCGCAGATCGCGTTGACCGGTTCAAGCCGCACCCGCTGTCGTTCGCAGAATGGAGGTGGAACCCTCCGCAGCCATGGAGCACTCCCTGAGTTCGCCTCGCAGAGGAGGGGAGCGATCAATACCCACCGCAAAATGCGGATTGAACAAGTCAGCTGTGAACTAGGTATTTGGTTATGGGCCTCTGCGAAAGGTGCCACATTGCCACAGATACATTCCTTTACCCACATTATAAAAGGAGACCAAGGGGGAAAGAAGAAAAAAAGCGAGAAAAAGGGACAACAAGGATCGGAGGATTGGAATCAGATTCGGAGGAAGAAGATCGGTCGAAGGAAGGATTTAGATTTCACAAATAGTGAAATTTCCATCCACGAACCACATCAGGTATATGAATTAAGAAGGAATTGGAAAATGCATAATAATTTGGTGAACCGCTAAACTAAATAATTAAAAAAAGGAGAACCGCGAACCATACCCCCTCCGCGGATGACTTTCCTGCGGACTAGGGAGTTTATGCCTCTTTTCATATCCATCGTACCGCGTAGCAACCTCCTCCGTTGGCGAAGCCCCGACCGACGATCCTCCGATCGGCGCCGCCCTTGGCCGCCGCTGCCCTCCGGGAACCCTCCGCGAACCACCCTGGTTCACGGATTGAGCCCGAAGCCGTGAACCCCCCTGGTTCGTGGATTGAACTTGAAGTCGCGGACAACCCTGGTTCGCGGGATGTCAATCAGTCCACGGACCACCCTGGTTCGTGGATGGATTCGCCAGTCATGTGGCACTTCCCTACGCGAAGGGCTCCACCACCCATACCTCTCGGTGGCTAGCCAAATACTTCGGTGTTCTCGTCTCCAGAACAAGGTAAAATCCTTCCGATCCAGCCAGGTCCTCCGTGACTCCCTCATTGGCCTATTCATCGGCCCCAAGATGAGGACTCCGCCAGAGCCACCATATCTACGTGGTATAACATATAGGCGCATGAGCATGCCATTTTGAGTTCACATACCCATGGTAAATAGGGGCAAAGGGGTTTCCCCGACCCTTGAGCAGATTCACGAAGCATTCCTGGGTTCACATTCCCACGGTAATGTTGAGTCTGAGCTCGAGAATTCCTTTTCTGCCCCTCCACTTGTCCAGAGCTCCTCGGGGGTATTAAAATACCCATCAGAAGGAAGCCCTCATGGACTGAAAGAGAGGTGATGGGGACAAGAGCACCCCCTTTCCCTCTCCCACTGGGCTTTGTCATTCCGGGCGTCCATCTTGGAGTAAGCCCCGACCTTCTGGGCCTCCTCAAAGTGTAACCCCAATCCATCACCCCGGGACGCCTTCATGCGTAAGCCCCACTCCGCTTCTCATGGACGTACCTTTCGCGACGTGATCCTCTGGTCCCTACTGCCTCTTGTTTCTCACACCGAGCATGACTCACGTGGGATTCGAGTAAGCATCGACCATGACATCCTCCTATGGGTTGCCTCAGAGTGTAAGCCCCAATCCATCATTCTGGGCTTCCCCAGAGCGGAATCCCCAAGCTAAGCGAACTACGGGGACTTTGATCCATGTCAAGGCATGGTACGTAGGAAGCCTCCATGAGTTTCAAGACCACCACTCGGTCTTTTCTTCACGTTGAGTTCCACCCTCGTCCAACATGACGTTAAACTGTTTATGCACACTACGTGGACTTTGATCCCTGCCTCCTAGACAGGGTACGTAGGAAACCTCTATGAGGTTCAAGCCCCCCACCCATCAGACTACTTGGTCCCTCTTCATGTCGGTTCCCTAACACCTAAGCGAACTACATGGACTTTGATCCCTGCCTCCTAGACAGGGTACGTACGAAGCCTCCCTGAGGTTCAATCCCAACAACCGGTCGATCCGATCATCCCCACATCGGTTCACCACGCCACTCCTAGTGCTGCCTCAATCGAGTTCCAACCCTTAGGGGTCATTAATCTAATGAGGGATGGTAAACCTCAGGCATAAATGATTCTGAGCCCCTGCTTCCAGTTGACCATTTCCCACCAGGGTTAAATTCATGGATACTATGTTTGGGTATAAACCAAAGATTCACCAACATATGAATACGTCTTAAATCTATAAGAGAATCCTAGAACAGGCAATAATACCCCCCCCCCCCAAAGGGTGCGATGAGCCCGACTTCCCATCTTCTCAACCAATGTGAGTTCTTAAGAGTCACTGGTCAGACCATTCGGTGAATGCCTTCCTTTGGAAAGCAGGTCCATCAATCATTGGATACGGAGTCCTTGGGTGTTTTGTGGCCAAAAAACCAAGAACAAGAAAAAAAATGGTGAACCTGACGTGAATCTTTAACCAAACATGACGGATTTAACCTAATCTCACCCAGTGCCCCCTTATACTCCAAAGGAGGGTCAAGAAAGGTCATTAATTACGCATGGCATTATGAGATGTTGTTTTGATGTGTTTTCTGCTTTTATTTGTTAAAATGTTTCGCAGACACAACTTTCAGAACTCCCTTCGATCTAATTGCATCGTAAAGGAACTCACAAGTGCGCGCTTCCAACGATGCAAGGACGAGACTTCCTCAACAACGGAGGACCTCATCACCCACCCAACATCTTCAACGCTGGGTTTCGAACGTGCTGATCCGAGAGTACCATGTGAATGGTACTCTACCAATGGTGGAGGCAGCCATGCATGCCCTCCAATCCGTTAAGATTCGCCAGCCGCCTGCCTAGCAGCGACTGCAAAGGCAGACCCAGACAGCCCATGTCACTGTCTCCAACCGTTTAGGGAGCCAATCCCCGGAACGGGGCAATACGTACCTCCCTTACCTTAGGGAGGCAGAAGTGGTCGATGTTGAGGACTTCATCCCTGTCGAACGGGGGTTCCGCTCCAAGGCCCCCGCCGAAAGGCGTCATCGCGGTCACGCCACGGCCCAACATCCTCGTGCTAAGGAGGATGTTTCCCCAAGGCTTCAGGCCCACGCTCTTCGATCTCCAGCCCCTTGGACCACCCGAAGAGGGTGACAGACATACAATCGGGGACCGGTCATCACCCTGGTCCCTGAGGAGGATCTCTGCTACCCAGCCACAGAGACATACCACGAACAGGAACCTACACCTGTTCACTCCTCCCAAGCCCACCATCGAGAAATGGCAGCATCATACAAGCCGACGTGCATCCCCGTAGAGCTCCATCAAGCCCGTCGATCATGCTGGACGGCACTTACCAGGTAGGCACCTCTCCTTGCTCAGGGTCGTGAATCCCACTATCTTGACATAGTGGCGACCCGACACCTATAGGACCCGCTCCGGGAAGTTGCATCAGACGCCCTCTATCCTGATATGGTGGCGATCAACAAAGCCCGCCACCCAGATGTGGCGGAAAATCATAGGTGGGCACGTCTCCCCGCCAATAAAGGACACCAACTCGATATGGTGGGAAACCAATATATGCAGGGCCATCTCCCTGCAGATGCAAGTAAAGTCCGCCACCCCGATGTGGCGGCAAACAGAGAGAGAAACCGGTGTATCCCGGTACAGGGGCAGATTCGTTCACCTGTCCTGACACAGGATAATTGTTAATACCCACTGACCACTAGAGGACCGTAGCAGGATATTCCTGCTCTGATACCGGAATGGGCCTGCATACCCATTCTAGCCAAAGATGTCTCTCTACATATCATGGAAATGATATAAGAGTGGGTATCGATCCCAGATCATATCTTGCAGACTTGTAGCATGTAATTGCATCGGTGGAAATAGCTAGGACTCGAGCTCGTGAACCCGTCTCCCCAATTGAGGTGACTCATCTAAGAGACGAGATAACCGTCTCAGAGCGGATCTGCATCCCTGCTTCAGCCCATGAGGGTCTCCAACCATATTCCATGACGCAAGGGCAACCATATCGAGCAGCTTCACTCGTTCCAACTGGGGGACACCCGTCCATCACGATAGATGCTCTAGATCAGACATATATCCCTGCTAAAAGTAAAGATGTTCATCGGTGTATCCTGGAAACATCACCGGACACAACTAGATAGGGACCCAAAGGTGAAGGCCTTTATCAACAGCAGACGGTCCCGGCTACCCACAAGAGAGCACCCAAAAGGCGCCGAAGGCAGCCGGAAAATAAAGAGCGGGTTCATGACTCCGCTCTACTAGAATCTGGGGTTCCCAACGCCGCTAAGCATGCATCAAAGGCTGAAAACCCTACCCAACCATTACCATATGATGGGAGTGGAAGTAGCAGTTGCAAAGTTTCTCCCCGCAATGTCGCTACCAGCAGCTTTGAAGGTCCTCCCCAGAGCACTCGTGGGGGCCTCCTCCGCGGGCATGTAACTATCGGTCATGAGAGCTCCTCTCATGATGTGAGTCATGGAAACCCTCTACGTGACCAAAATATCGAGCAGCAAGAAGGTCCTCCACTTGCTGTGGTCCACCATGAAGGTCCTCCCCGGGGTATACACTACAATCACTCTCCATGCAGTAGGACCACAGATTATGATGGTAGTCCTCGCTATCATAGTTTCAAATACGAAGTTCCTCCCCGCGGTGACGTCTCATCACGACAAGAAGGCCCTCCCCTGGTCGTAGCCTACCCTGAAGGTTCTCCCCAGGGGTTATGCTGCAACGAAACTCCACAAAGCCATGCATCAGGTCACGGTGGTAGTCCTCGCCACCCTGATAACTCCCCATAGAGACGTCAAACAACGAGAAGGCCCTCCTATCATTTCGGTACATTCTAGAGGCCCTCCCCAGGATTTATCCCGCAGATATTATCCCTGCGGTAGTAGTAATGGTAGTCCTCGCCAGTCCCGCAGCTGTGATGGTAGTCCTTGCCACCACGACCGCCGTTGTGAAGGTCCTCCCTGCAATGGCCCCAAGCAACAAGAAGGTCCTCCCCTTGTCGCGGCATGTCCTGAAGGTCCTCCCCAGGATGCGCGTTGAACGTCAATCCATGATGGCCATCCTCACCATGATGGAAGTTGTTGTGAAGGTCCTCCCCATAACGACGCTATGCAACCAGAAGGTCCTCCCCTTGCTGCAACATGCCTTGGAGGTCCTCTCTAGGGTGTGCACTACAAAATTCCTCTATGTAGTGATGCATCAAGGAGTAATGGTAGTACTCACCATTACAGCCGTCATTACGAAGGTCCTCCCCGCGATGACATATTATATCGACATTTAGGTCCTCCTCCTACTGAGTCAAGCACCGAAAAGACCTAGTATGACGAGGCACTTAGAAGGATGGGATCGAGCATGTCAGATTCCCAGATTGTCGCTAACGATGCCCTTCTTCGATCAAGAGCAATTTCAGGGCCGCGTTCATCTTCTAAACCACCTCGGAATCACCCACAAGACAATTTTATACCTACCGGTCCCACTGTCTCTGACTACAGTGAGATCCTTAGCTGGGCTGACCAGGTAGAGGAAACACTGGTGGAGGAATATGCCAATATGATGCACCTGAGGAAACGACTGGCCAAGAACGATATACCAGTCATGTTTGGGCCCACATCCACCTCCCAGTTCGACATACATAGGGAATTTTCGGAATAATGCATGCATGTCGTCCGCCATAATATATGGACGACCCTCCGCCGGCTGAAGTCAAGATTCCTTCCCTATGAAGGGTATGTAGACCACGTCAAGATGATAGGGGGCCTCCTGCGTCACATCGACCTGGAGGCCCTTTCCTCGACGCGACAACAACGCCTTGAGAGTTGCAAAGGGAATATGGAGGCAGATTGCCATCGTGCACTGCACAAACTGCGCCACCTCATTGGTGACGCTCTGACGGGAGTCCATATCAAGGGATTGGGGGAACACAGAGTTCTACATTTCACTCTGCTCCCTGCCCAGAAAAAACCTGTTCGGAAAGGTATCGTGTATCGTCGTCACATCGAGACGGCAATCGGGTGGACCCCCTGTTCAGGAAAGGCAACACATCCCACAAGGTTGGGCCTCGAGTAAGTCCTAGAAGCTTCATGCCCGGTGGTAACGAGCCATTCAAGAACTCCTGAATCAGACCACCGAGAGCATACTGCAGGCCTCTCTCCTAAGAGAGGAAAATCAACGATCTCTACCTACCTCCCCAGAAGGGACTGATCCATAGGTGAATTCAGCAACAGATCTGGTTAACCCCTGGATAGGGGCACGTGAGATAAGGCAGGTCGCGATAGCTGCAGCCACTTCCGAAATCCAGGGTCAACCCCAGCCTTCAGGGCTGGGGGCATTTTTAACAACAAATTCCCCCGTAAGACCAATAAAACTAGGAAGAGACTCAACGCCCGGGGAATGGAGCCAGCCCCATCCCTCAGGGCTGGGGGCATTATTAGCCCCTAAACAACAACCTCCCCCATGAAAATCAGTATTCTCTCATCTAGGGAGGACAATCATAAGATGAGGTTCTCGTCCTATCCCGTTATTCGAATCATGATCCCCTCTGAGAGGAAGGTGCACCGTAAGGCCGCATCAAAGAACTCTCCGCATCACCCTTCATCAAGAAGTCTGATGGAAATCCCAGGTCATGAAAGGGAAGTCCAACTGAAGACGCGGGAGATCCTCTTCCTATTTGGAAGATGACGTCCCCACACCCCGAAATATGCGTTCATCAACACCATAGAGGCTAACCCCATGGGTGACACCGGAGAAAATGAAAATCCGGACGGATCGAGAGACGATGGTTTCGGTCAGGCTGTGACTCACAATGAACCCCCAGGTGTGCACACCCAGAACCAGAGGGCCGCTTTAAATATGGCCACACCATTAGCTAACCTCCCTCCGCCTACCGTGCGAGCTTCCAGAAAGGATAAGAACAAATTAATGGTTACCCTTAACCCGTCCCCCTCTCTCGATAAAAATGAGCCACTCATGCTCGAGGAGAGGTTCACTCGACAGGAAGAGGAGATGAAATAATTGAGGTGGATTAACGCCGAGCTGCTCTAGAGGAACCGCCTTATTGAAAGTGCATCCCAAGAAGATCTACATCATGAACTCCCAGCAAGTTCACCTCAAAGGCTAAGGCTTCCCCCGGAAAATGAAGCATGATCAGGGCTTATGCCCAATGAGGTGCCTGGTTCGTCCAACTACCTAAACGTGGATGATGAATACCAGGATTTCCCTACACTAAGGAGACAACCGGAGCAAGTACGCCCAAACCCTACGAGGGTACCCCAAAGGGAATATGTACCCTTGGTTCCGGCCAATCTGGATCCTCAGGCAATACGTCGGGCTATGCCTGCCTAGGACTGGGCCCAACATGATGTTAACCTGGGACTCGCCAATACCATCAAGGCATTAACAACTCGATTGGAAGCGATGGAAGGTAGACACGCTCTGATAAAACCAGAGAGAAAACGCTACCCAGATTGGGTGACCAACACACCACCTCCACCCAATTTTGGGAGCCTTGTATTCCCCATCTTCAATGGATCAGGCGATCCGGAGCAGCATTTGATGCACTATGCGTTCTATTGCGACTCTATGATGGGGACTCCAGAACAACAAGAAGCAGTGAAGCTCAGATGCTTCGTATGGACCTTTCAAGGATTCGCCTTCTTCTGGTATATGAGTCTGTCATCCCAGTCGATAAAGAGTTGGGAGGAACTCTGGTAGCAGTTCCTATTCCACTTCAGTTCAACGCTTCCTAAAACAACCGTCAACGATCTCATGAACTTCAAGCAGAGGGAGAATGAGAGGGTCTCAGATTTCATTGCCAGATGGAAAGGTCCTGACCTATTCTCTAAATAGGAGAATGCCTCAAGATGAGATGCTAGCCATATGCATCGATAATCTTAGAGATGATCTGTGAACACCGCTCATACCGGTGGAGTGCACCACTGGCTTCCACCATCTCTCGGCCATTGCCCAGAGAATTGAGGACTCCCTGCAGCGGAGAAATTCAAAGTCTCGAATAGCCTCACGGGATCTGCTGAAGAGAGCTCCTAGAGATGAAGCATCTACTGTCACACTCAAGTCGGCCCCTGTGCCCGCTCCACCGCTCCGGCCTCCACCAAATCGCCAAGGGCCCCCTTCATATCAGCGGCCGCCCCCGCCTAAACGGGACGATCAGTGAGGACCGAAGAGGAACCAGTTTGAGGAGAGAAGACAAAAAGTATACTCGTTCCGATACGATCAAGTTTGTGGCTACTTCATTGCCTCCATGAACTACAAATTGCTCTGCCTCCCGGAACCGAGGAGACCTGAAGAAGTTGGCCACGATGATAGGCCAGATTATTTCCCCTACCACCGGATTTTAGGGCACAATATCCGAGAATGCTTCATCTTCAAATAACTTCTTTGGAGGATGGTAGATTCCGGACAAGTTGAGATGGGACCACCCCCAGCACATGTGGCATGTATCACTACCACCGACTCTGACAAAGAGGAGGAGTGGCAGAAAGTCACCAGAAAGAAGGGGTAGAATTTTGACAACTGGATGACTCAGAAGACTATCAATCGAGCCCAGGGCATACTCCGAGCTCAACTACAGCAACCGGTGTTGCCACCAGCAGCCCCTGGAGCCGCAAAGCTGACCGCATCGGCCTCACAATCCTCCCCAAGCCGGTCACCCGGACGAAGTCAAAGGAGGAAGCAATCACAAGAGGAGCAGTCCGCGATAGGGACAAAGTTAGTCCCGACCCTGGCGGATTTCATGCCCTCGAATTTGGAGCAACAGGCACCGACCAACCAAACAGCACCATCAGAGACAACCGACCAGGTTGACCTGTCAGAGGATAAAGAGCCAATCTTTGGTTCTATCAATTTCATCCATCTCATGGAATCATTCCATGAGGAAGGGTATGATTACGAACCCGAGTTTCCTACACGAGGAGCAGGGAGGAGGAATTGAAAAGTAAAGGGATACCCGGGGAGGCGCAGCCGTGGACAAAACCAACCCTACGGTTGGACCCCAGCCCAGACCGTCAATATTGCAGAAACTCGTGGGAGAGCCCTTCAGCGGACTCAGTAGGAGAGAGAATTCCCCTCCACCTCCACAAGCAGCCACTCTGGCCCTGTTGTTTAGAAATACCCACTAGAGGAGGAGCAAGTGTCTGGTAGCCTAGTGCACATGAACTGACAGGCAAGGCCATGTCTTCAAGATGCGGGAACATCATCTACATCTGACCCCGCAGCCGGTCCCTCCTCGTCAAATGCTCCAACTCCCAAAGCACCCGCTAAGACTCTCCATCCAATGGAGAAGCGTCGAACGCTGGAGAAAAAATACGACATCCTTAAGCATCTGGCATCAATATCACCCAGGTTTTCTATCCTGGATGCCCTGAGTTTGACATCCGACCTTAGGGAGGTGCTTATCGAAGCTTTGATCAGCCCCCAGGAATTCCATGCTGAGGTAGCTGCCGCCGAGATTTACCGGACGGAGACTGGCCCAGTTGAATGCAATGCCGTGATTTCCTCTACTGATCAGGATGAAGATTCCATCATGCAAGGACACATCAGACCGCTATATCTGTTCGGCACATTGAATGGTGTTGAGATCCGAAAAGTCTTTATAGAAAATGGCTCTGGAGTTAACCTCTTTCCCCTATAGACACTCCGTAAGTTGGGATATAGTGAGGACGATCTAATTCCCTCAGCGACAACTTTGTTAAGTTACGACAAGAGTGATCAGAAACCAATGGGACAGATTAAGCTAAAGACCCATTTTGGTGACCTGGTAGCCTACACAGAATTCTTGGTGGTCTGGCAGAGCAAAACATTCAATGCCCTGCTGGGAAGGCCATGGCTTCATAAGCACATGGCCATTCCTTCATCCTACCACCAATGTATCAAGTACTACGTCAATGGAAAAAGTGGGACATTGAACGCCGAAAAGTCCCATTTCAAGCTCTCCGAGTCACATTACATCGACGTTGGGTTCTATGATCCAAAGAAAACGAAGCCTTTGATCGACGGCGTCGACTAGATCCCCACTCCAAATGGCCTGGAAATGGTCCCCAATGACCCCCTCAGGCAGCTTGGCAGAGAATATGTCCTGCCCATCAACCATGTTGAGAGTAGGATTTTGAGTCCGGACATGCATTCGAATGTCCTGATGACTTCAGCCAGGATGGCCGAGCACGACAACGTGATAACATCTACCAACCCTCGAATTGGGCATGAATACTCAAGTAGGGATGCCCACGATGCCTCTCCCTCAATCCCTCGAAAGCTCAGGATAAAAACTCTCTCCTCGTCAGATCAAGAAGATGAGGGCTTGGGAGAAGAATAGGGGGAAGATCTCAGAGATGCACCTCTTACATTTGAGGAGGGTACCTCCACCACTGTGGACGAGATCAGGGAAATAATCCTGGGTACCGAAGAAGACCCGAGGCCCACTCTCATTAGCGTGGCCATGTCTTCCGAGGAACATGAGGTATATACCTCCTTCTTAATGAAAAATCAGGATGTATTTGCATGGAATTACATGGAAATTCCAGGAATCGATCCCGAGGTAGCGACGCATCACCTGGGTCTTCCAGAAGACCACCGGGGCTACAAATAGGCCTCCAAAAGGACCCACCCCTCACACGTTGCCACGATAGAGGCTGAAGTCGATAGGCTCATTAAAGCAGGCTTCATTAGGGAGGTCCAGTACCCTATTTGGTTGGACAACATCATCCCTATCAAGAAAAAGAACGTACAAATCCATGTATGAATTGACTTCAGAGACCTTAATCGGCATTTTCTGAAAGATGACTTCCTGGTTCCAATCATCGAGTTGTTAATTGATGCGACGGTCGGGTATGAGGATCTATCCTTCATGGATGGATATTATGGATATAACCAAATCAGGATGGCCCAAGAGGATGAATAATCCACTTCCTTGAGGGACCTTTAAGGGGTATTCTGTTATAGGGTCATGCCCTTTGGTCTCAATAATGCTGGCACCACGTATCAGCGTTCCATGCATTGGATCTTAAAGATGTTCCTGGGGAAATTCGTTGAATGTTACATGGATGAACTAGTGGTTATGTCCAGACAGCGCTCAGATCACTTGTCAGACCTTGAGACCGTCTTCAACAGGCTCCGACAACATAGCTTGAAGATGAAGCCCTTGAAATGCACCTTTGGGGTTACCTCAGGGAAATTCCTTGGCTTCGTCATATGCCATCGCGACATTGAAGTCGACCCTGAGAAGATGCAGGCTATCCTGAGCCAGCCACCCCCTCAAAATCTCACTGACCTGAGGGGATTCCAAGAACACCTAGCCTATATTAGGCGGCTCATTTCCAACCTGTCAGGCAAATGTTTTCCCTTCCCCAGGTTGACGAAGAAGGGGGTCATGTACCAGTGGACGAATGACTGCCAAGATGCGTTCGAAAACTTGAATAAGTACCCCTTAAGCCCACTGGAGCTCATGCCCCTGGTCAAAGGAAGGCCTCTCATTCTATATGTGAAGGCCCTGGAATGATCATTGGGAGCCTTACTCACACAGAAGAACGACGCTGGCAGCGAAAATTGTCTCTATTACCTCAGTCGAACCATGATTGGTGCTGAGACTTGATACTCAGATATCAGAAGAGCAGTCTGTCCTTGGTCTTCGCGGTTCAAAATCTGCGACATTATCTGCAGCATCATGAGGTCCATTTGATCTTGCGGAGTAGACCGCTCAAGTACATCCTAAGTTGTTCGATGCTGAACGGATGCCTATCCCGATGGGCGGTCATCTTGCAACAGCTCGACATCCGGTTCGTGCCTCAAAAAATCATCAAGGGCCAGGCATTAGTAGACATTATAGCAGAGCACTCTTAAACAGGGACCACTGCACAAGATGTTGAACTACCTGATGAAGATATCTTCTCGGTTCAAGAGGAGTTCCCAGCATGGGAAATGTATTTTGACGGCGCATCTCGAAGCCCCACTGGGAAGAGGATGGAAAATCCCAGATTCAAAAAAGTGGGTCTGGGGATAACACTCGTGTCCCAGAAAAGTTACTTTTTCCGTATTCCTTCCTCCTGTCAGAGGGATGTACGAACAATGAAGCGGAATATCAAGCCCTCATTACAGGCCTGGAACTCGCACTTCTGGCACAAGTACAACACCTTAAGGTAAAAGGTGACTCGGAGCTGGTCATCAAGCAAGTCAACAGTGACTATGCTATTAAAAAGGAGGAGTTGATCCCCTTGTTTGACCATGTTTGAGGGCTAATGGCTGAGTTCTCCACAGAACCAACATTGACTTATATTCCCCAGTCTTAGAATGCTCAGGCCGATGCATTATCCAACATGGCCACAACCCTATCCAACCCAGACTGGGATGAAACGGTTATCAGTATTGATCACCGTTGAATAGTATTGCCATTTGTTCAAGCTAAGACTGAAGAGATCCACGAATTCAGTCCTGTCCCCGAGCCATATGCTCCTGCTACCGACTGGATGACCCCCATCACGAACTACCTTCAACGGGGAGAGATTTCATCAGACAGGGATGAACGAGAGAAAATACGGAGAAGGGAAATCAATTTTGTCTTATATGGCGGCGTGGGTCAGTAAGAGGTCCTCTACAAACGAGGCCTTGATGGAGTGCTCCTAAGATGCATTGACGGAGAAGAAACTGCTACCGTCATGACTGAAGTACATGCAGGAGCATGTAGAGCACATCAACCAGGGACCAAGCTTTCCCATCAGGTTTGAAGGCTTGGGTACTACTGGCCCACAATGGCACGAGACATCGAGTGTTTTACCGCAAAATTCCACTCATGCCAGATTCATGCTAACTTCATAAACTAGCCCCTGTAGTTACTTCATCAAGATAAGTATTCCTGTCCGTTTTCCATCTGTGGGATGGACGTCGTGGGACCATATCCTCCCGCAACGACCAAACGGCTGAAATATATCCTCACGGCGATAGACTTCTTTTCCAAATGGGTAGAAGCCATACCCCTCAAGGAAGTCAGGGCAAGAAATATTGTCAGCTTCGTGAAGACCAACATCATTACTAGATTTGGTGACCCTCATACTATACTGATGGAAAACAACACCAATTTCTACTCTGCTGAGTTGGAAAAGCTATACCACGAGTATGGTATCAAGTCTAACCACTCATCCCTCTACCATGCTGCAGCCAACAGACAGATAAATGACTTCAACAAGACCTTTTCCAACATCCTTCAGAAAATGGTGGACAAAGATAAGAATTCATGGCCGGATAAACTCCTCCATGCATTGTGGGCTTATCGAACCACAATCTGCAAAACTACTCGGTCTACCCCATACTCATTGGTGTACGACACGCAGGTGATCCTGCCCATTGAACTCCACCTTACCTCACTCCGCGTTGCCATCTGTGATAAATTATCCGATGATGATCAGTCAGAAAAGTGGATAGGTGAATTGGAATAGCTAGACGAGAAGCGGCTACACACTCTGCACCACGTGGATGTGTACCAGAACCGGATCGCACGGTCCTTCAACAAAAAGGTCCGCCTCCAGTATTTCTTGAAAGGATAATTAGTGATGGTCCTCTGGGCCCCAATGATAACCGACAATAAGCCTCCAAATCTAGAGCCCAAGATGGAGGGACCATATTCTATATACAAGGTCTACTCCAACGGAGCATACGCCCTAGTCTCCATGGACGGGAAATTCACTAAAGCTCATACCAATGTGAGATTCATGAAGAAGTATTTCACATAGAGACCAAGAATTATATCCACTTCCTCACCGCATGACGTTAAAATGCATGGAGTTTGTCCTTACCACACGATGATAAACTGCATGGATGAAGAAAAAAAATGAGATGTACACATCGTCCGTGCTGTATGACACTAAACTTCCAAGAACCTCGTCCTAACCATAAGACGTTAAATTGTATGAACCTCGTCCGAGCTGTATAAAATTAAACTGGAAAAAACCTTGTCCTCACCGCATGACGATAAAATGCACAAAATCTAATAATTCCCCCATCCACACTGCATGATGTTAAACTACACGACTTTCATTTTCTTTTTCGTCCTCACCACATGATGGTAAACTGTATGGACACCATCCTCGCCGCATGATGTTAAACTGCATGGATTTCACAGAACTACGTACGACTTGATTCCGTCCCATGCAGGATATGTAGCGATGCTGGGATTCCCTATCCTAGCCCAACCACTTCAAAAAAAATGTCCCATTTCCCCCGTGTACGGACCAGACCTACACGGGGTGTATCATCTTTATAAAGAACTATGTACGTATTGATTCCTTCCCTTGCAGGATACGTAGCGATGCCAGGATTCCCTATCCTGGACCAGCCACTTCAAAAAAAAAGACCTCTTCCCCTGTGTACGGACCAGACCCGTGCAGGGTGTATTTTCTTTCAGAGAACTACATGAGGCTTGATTCCTGCCCTCGCAGAATACGTAGTGATGCCAGAATTCCACACCCTGGCCCAGCCACCTCAAAAATAAAAACAAAAGTGCCCATTCCCCCGTGTATGGACCAGACCTGTGCGGGGTGTATTCACGTCCTCACTGTATGACATGATACTGCATGGAGTTCATCCTTATCGCACGACGATCGCGGATGAAGAAGAATTAAGAATTCCCCTCCCACCGTGTATGGACCAGACTTGCACCGGGTGTGCTCATCGTCCTCACCGCATAACATTAAACTGCACGGATTCCAAATAACTACGTACGGCATGATTCCTTCCTTCGTAGGATATGTAGCAATGCCAAGATCCCCAGTCTTGGCCCATCCCCTTAAAAAAATGCCCTTTCCCCCATGTGCGAACCAGACCGACGCTGGGTGTACTTCTCGTCCTTATCGCACGACGTTAAACTGCACAAACAATGATGTTAAAAATGCCCTTTCACCTATGTATGGACCAGACCTGCACGGGGTGTGTAATATTTTTCCTTACCGCATGACATTAAACTGCATGGAGTTTGTCCTTACCGTATGACGTTAAACTTCATGGAGTTCATCCTTACCGCATGACATTAAACTGCATGGGGATTGTCCTCCCCGCATGATGTTACACTGCACGGACTTCGTCACAACCCACCCAGGACACATGGCAATACAAGATGGATATTTTCCTTGTACATTTGGATACATCCTTTCCATATATCAGACTCCACAGCCCGGATAATTATGGATCTTCATAACCACTCATGGCCATCAGAGGTGGAAAGTCATCGACCCATGGACACCTTTGTACGACTATGCATACCATTACCTCAGTGGCTCTGCATATTGATAGCCCCTGGACCGTCTACCAAAGGCAAGATTTCCACAGGCGACACTCTTCCTAGCTCCGTACGCTTACCGGCCTCAGAGCCCCCATACCATACCTCTTGATCCAGAAGTTTATGGCAAAGTGGTTTACAAGTTCATTCCCCTTCTCACATCCAGATGTTTCCAGGTTATCCTTATCTGGTTAGCCTATGTGTTTGTCAGTGGTTCACATAGTGACCTGCATCAACAAACATCAAGCGGGGGCTATGCTACTTTGACTCAACGGACAATTGCAGTGAATATGTTTTCTGTATACTCGGACGCCATTATCCCCACATGTCGAACTCTGCTCTGGGAGCAATCACGGATTCTCATAATCATTCAAGGCCATCAGAAGTGGAAATTTATCGACCTAGGGACACCTTTTTATGACTATACATACCATGCCCTCATCGGCTCTGCATAATGATAGCCCCTGGCTCATCTATCGAAGGAATGATTTCTTCGGGCGGTACTTCTCCTAGTTCTGTTCGCTTACCGGCCTCAGAGACCCCACACCACGCCTCCTGATCCGAGAAATCTCAAAGTTTCAGTTTACGACCTTCATCCCCCTCCTTGTTCTATGTATATCAGAACATCTTGACCCAATTATCCTTCGAGTGACTGCAACAATAGTCACCCAATGGTCCGAGCTCTATGACCGATAAACTAGGAGTAATTCATCCTCACCGCACGACGTTAAACTGCATGGAGCGAAGGCACTCCCCCACAAGCAAGATAAATCAGCACAGAGGGCTCTTTGAAACTCAACAAGAAACCAGGGATGGATATCCTCGACATGTCTTGGCATTCCCCTGCCAAATGACAGACTTTGTGGCCCAGATAATTTCAGATCCTCATAACCATTCATGGCCATCGGAAGTGGAAAATCATCGACCCGTGGACACCTTCGTACGACTATGCATACCATTCCTTCAGTGGATCTGTATAATGATAGCCCCTGGATTGTCCATCAATGGCAATATTTCCACAGGTGATGCTCTTCATAGCTCCGTACGCCTACCGGCCTCAGAGCCCCCATATCACCTCTCATGATCCAAGAAGCCCCGGAACCATGATTTACACCAATCAACCCCCTTCCACGTCTGGGGCATGTTGAGGTATTCAAGCCCAATTATATTCTAATGAATAGAAGCCTTCGCAATAATTCCCCCCGTCCTCGCCGCATGACGTTAAACTACACGGCAACCTTTATATATATCCCTGTCTTTACCGCATGACGTTAAACTGCACGGAAGCCGTCCTCGCTGCATAACGTTAAACTTCATAGAGACCTTTAGAAATTCCCTCTTCCTTTATGCATGATGTTAAACTGCATATAAACCTTTAATAATTCTCCTCGTCCTTACCGCATGACGTTAAGCTGCATGGTCGAACCCATCACGGGTTCATTAAGGAACATAGGCTTTTCTCTGTCCTGCAGTGCACGGGTCAGACCTGCACGGACCACCACCTCACACCAACGTGAGAAAGAATTACTTCACCTATTCTCAGGATGTTTGGTCTAGATATTTCCCCTGTATTCAGGAAGACTCTCATAATAAACCATACTCTGAACTCAGAAAAAAATCCAAACTCTCATAAGCCACCTCTGGTGGTTCCAAATCTCAACTTCCCTGAAGTTGCTCGGCTATCGGAAGTGGATAGTCTTTGACTTAAGGACACCTTTGTATGACTATGCATACATGCCTTCAACGGCTCTGCATATTGATCGCCCCTGGCCCATCTACCAAAGGAAAGTTTTCCTTAGGCAATGCTTCTCTCTGTATGCCTTTTGGCCTCTGAGCCCCCATTTCTATCCCGGGATTCGGAAACCCTCTGAGTTATAGTTCACCAATCACTTCATCAATCCTACCTAAATTTGGCAGAACATCTTTGACAAGATTACCGAGAACCAAGAGAAGTCATTCCATTTCAGATGATTTCCCAGCTGTATGACTTTAAACTTTGTCAAGCCTCAACCATCCCTTACGCTAACTAAATGCATAGGGAGGTGGTCTCTGAACCACTCTCTTGATTAGTATGGATGCTCCTGAAACCCTTTCAGATGTCACACTACCCTTCTGAGCCACCCCTGGTGGTTTTCATAATTCTCCATGCCACCCATCATGGTTTCCATAAGCTGGACTTCCATGAAGTCCCCTGGCCATCAGAAATGGATAAGTCTTTGACTTAAGGACACCTTTTTATGACTATGCATACCATGCCCTCAGTGGCTCTTCATATTGATTGACCCTGGCCCGTATACCAAAGGCAGGTTTCCCTTAATCAATGCTCTTCCTACCTCTGTACGCCGACACGACTCCAATTCCTTGAGACATGCCCTACATGCCACTCAAATTCAAACATGTTTGCCCCCATATGCATCTGAAGGGTATTAAGACGTCTTTTAATCAGTTGAATCCCACCTGGGAACCCACCCTGCATCAGGATCCCTTCGAGAAAGATTGATAATAGAAGGTTAGTCCTTAAGGACAGCTTTCTGAGAAAAGTCTTGAGTGCACTGATCACTTTGGGTCCATACAGAGCCCCTCAAAATAGATGTGTCTTTCAGACCAAAATTAGAGATTATCTCCCCGGATTGGGTAGTGTATGACTGAATGTATTTTGAAGGCACTTCCAGGAAATGAGAAGGGAGACCTGTGAAAGTAGGGGGATAAGGACGTTGTCCTGAAGACCGAAGCCATAGAGCGGGATCTGATTACATAATGGATAACTCAGAAGCTCAGGAGAGAGAAGATTCATCAATGCATCGTCATCAAAAATGAGGGACCTGCTAGGGTCCCCATTGACGCTCTCCGCTCTACGAATCATAGCTGAACGTCTCTTTGAGGCGGTTGAGAGGGGCTCTGCAGTAGGCCTCAGCCCAGAATGAGTGGGAACTGTATTTTCTCCCTGCACAATGAGAGAAATCAGTCAGGAAAAAAAATCTGGACAAGAATAAACAGAGGAATGGTTAAGGAGCCTTCATAATCAAATCCGCAAGGAGGCCTTGGAGGATGGTTCGCAATGACATCATCCCGCGAACCAACCCTTCGCGAAATCAGTTTGCGAAGCCCTGGCCCGCAGAACATTGGCCAGGAAGCTGAGAACCAAGTTTCTCCGTGAAAGTTCAATCCCAGGTTTATTTGGAAGACTCAGATACTTTTTAAAGTTCAAGAGATATTTAGTCTGCAGAGCATCAAAATCGTGAAGCAAGTTCCTCTACAACCCATCATCACTTTCTTTTTAAATTAATTAAGAGTAATGATTCGTGGTTGGGAAGTCGGTTTGCGGGTGAAGGGGACCACAAAGGAAGAAATGATTCACGGAAGTTGCTGCCGGTTCACAGACGAGACACTTCGTGAAGGAGCAAACACGTGGAGGCGAAGGAGCTCTAGTTTCGCGAAGAATTCGGTAAAGGAAAAGTGAGGGCTTCCCATATTTATAGGCGTGATCCCCTACCAGGTCCACCTTTCTACCACAAACCATCTCAGTTTTAGGACCACTTTGCATCGGAATGGCCTCCTCTTCGTTCCGATCGGACCCCATTTTGATGGGGGGCATTTGTAGGGTCCTAAAAACCCGCGAAGAAAATTTTACCCAAATTCCCCAAAGAATTGGGGAAAATAATCAAGGAGGAGACAAAAAGAACCAGTCCGCAAACCATTCCATGGAAGCGCAATGTGACCAGGCACTGCAAGGCACCCCCCTCCGCGAACCATTGTTATTCGTGAAATGGAGGCGGAGAGCCTTCGTGGTCCCAAGGCAGGATGGGCGCCAGTTCGGTTCACCATCGCGAACCGCCCCAACTACGGACCGCGTCGACCGGTTTAAGTCGCACCCGCTATCGTTCGCGGAATGGAGGCAGAACCCTCTGCAGCGGCGGAGCACTCCCAGATTTTGCCTCGCGGAGGAGGGGAGCGATCAACACCCACCTCAAATTGCGGATTGACCAAGTCAGCTATGAACTGGGTATTTGGATATGGGCCTCCGCAAAATGTGCCGCATGGCCACGTATATATTCCTTTCCCCACTCAATAAAAGGAGACCAAGGGGGAAAGAAGAAAAAAAGGGAGAAAAAAGGGAGAAAAAGGATCAGAGAATTGGAATCGGATTCGGAGGAAGGAGATCGGTCGAAGGAAGGCTTTAGAATTTGCAAACATTGAAATTTCCATCCACGAACCACAACCGGTATATGAATTAAGAAGTAATTGGAAAATTCATAACAATTTGGTGAACCGCGAACCTAAATAATTAAAAAAAGGAGAACCGCGAACCATACCCCCTTCGCGGATGACTTCCCCGTGGACCAGCGAGTTTATGCCTCTTTTCCCATCCATCGTACCGCGTAGCACCCTCCTCCTCAGGCAAAGCCCCGACCGACGAGCCTCTGATTGGCGCTGCCCTTGGCCACTGCTACCCACCTGGAACCCTCCGCGAACCACCGTAGTTCGCGGATTGATCCTGAAGTCGCAAAACACCCTAGTTAGTGGATTGAACCTGAAGTCCCGGACCACCCTGGTTCGCGGGATGCCAATAAGTCCGCGGACCACCCTGGTCCGCGGATTGCTTCTCTATCCACGTGGCACTTCCCCACACGAAGGGCGCCACCACCCATACCTCTCGATGGCTAGCCAAATACTTCAGTGTTCTCGTCTCCAGATCCAGGTAAAATCCTTCCGATCCATCCAGGTCCTTCATGACTCCCTCATTGGCCTATTCATTTTCCCCGAGCCGAGTCCTCCGCCAGAGCCGCCGGATCCGCGTGGTATAACTTTCAGGTGCATCATCGCGCCATTTTTAGTTCACATACCCACGGTAAACAGGTTCAAAGGGGTTGCCCCGACCCTTGAGTAGATTCTCGAAGCATTCATGGGTTCACATTCCCACGGTAATGTGGATTATGAGCTCCAGAATCCCTTTTTTCCCCTCCACTTGTCCAGAGCTCCTCTGGGGTATTAAAATACCCATAATAAAGAAGCCCTCATGGACTGCAAGAGAGTTGATGGGGACAGAAGCACCCCCTTTCCCTCTCTCGCTGGGTTTTTTCACTCAGGGCGTCCATCTCTGAGTAATCCCCGACCTTCTGGGCCTCCTCAGAGTGTAAGCCCCAATCCATCACCCTAGGCTTCCTTCATGCGTAATCCCCACTCTGCTTCTCATGGATGCACCTTTCGTGACGTGATCCTCTGGTCCATGCTGCATTTTTTTCTCACTCCGAGCATGACACATGCGGGCTTAGAGTAAGCATCGACCATGACATCCTCCTATGGGCCACCTCAGAGTGTAATCCCCAATCCATCATTCTGGGATGCCCCATAACGTAAGCCCCATGCTAAGTGAACTATGGGGACATTGATCCATGTTAAGGCATGGTACGTAGGAAGCCTCCAGGAGGTTCAAGCCCACCACTCAGTCATTTATTCACGTCGAGTTCCACCCTCTTCCAGCATGACGTTAAACTGTTTATGAAAACTACGTGGACTTTGATCCCTACCTCCTAGATAGGGTATGTAGGAAGCCTCCATGAGGTTCAAGCCCACCACCCATCGGACTACCTGGTCCTTCTTCATGTCGGTTCCCCGACACCTAAGTGAACTACGTGGACTTTGATCCCTACCTCCTAGACATGGTACGTAGGAAGCCTCCCTGAGGTTCAATCCCAACAACCGGTCGATCCGATCATCCTCGCATCGTTTCACCACGCCACTCCTAGTGCTACCTCAATCGAGTTCCAACCTTTCGGGGTCATTAATCCAACAAGGGATGGTAAAACTCAGGCATAAATGATTCTAAATCCCTGCGTCCAGTTGACTCTTGCCCACTAGGGTTAAATCCGTGGATACTAGGTTTGGGTATAAACCAAAGATTCGTGAACATATGAATATGTCTTAAATATATAAGATATTCCTGGAACATGCAATAATTCCCCCCCCCAAAGGGTGCGATGAGCCCGAATTCCTATCCTCTCGACCAATGTGAGTTCTTAAGAGTCGCTGGTCAGACCATCTGGCCAACGCCTGCCTTTGGAAAGTAGGTCCATCAATCATTGGATACAGAGCCATTTGGTGTTTCGTGGCCAAAAAACCAAGAACGAGACAAAGTTCTTTGGGGATTTTAGGGGTTTTAGGGACTTTTAGTGTTTTTTAGAATTTTGTTTTTTTTTTGTTTTTTAAAGATTTTAAGAGTTTTTATGTTTTTAAGGACTTCTTAGTGTTTTTTAGGGTTCTTAGGATTTTTTATATTCTTTGGGATTTTTTCCCTTTTATAAAATTTATTATTTTTAGTTATTTTATGGATATTGAGGGTTTTGGGGGTTTTGGTGGGTTTTGGTGGTTTTTAGAGTCTTTAGAATATTTTAAATTTTTAGGGGGTTTAAGTGTTTTTTGGTTCTCAAGGTCCTCTTAAGGTTTTTCAGGGTTTTAGTGTTTTTTTACATTTTAATTTATTTTTAGGTATTTTTATGATTTTATGATTTTTAGGGGTTTTATGGATTTTATGGGATTTTAGGGACTTTTAGGGTTTATGGGTTATATGGTTTTGGGGGGTTTAGGGTTTTTTTTATTATGAGGGGTTTTATGGTTTTTTGGATATTTTTAACATTATTTGGGGTTTAAACAGTTTTTAGAGATATTTAGTGGTTTTTAGGGTATTTCAGGATTTTTTATGTATTTTTATGATTTTTTGTATTTTTATGGTTTTTAGATTCTTTTTATGGTTTTTAGCTTTTTAAATATTTTTAAGGTTGTTAAGTGATTTAGTATTTTAATGTTTTCTTAGGAATTTCAAGGGTTTTTAGTGTTTTTAACATTTTTATAGATTTTAGGGATTTTTATGCTTTATAGTGGGTTTTGGGGATTTTGGGGGTTTTTATGGGTTTTATTGAAAGATATTGTTTCTAGCATTTTTTGGGGGTTTCAGGGTTTTAAGTGTATTTAGGATTTTATGGTTTTATTTGGGGTTTAAGGGTGTTACATTTTTAGGGATATTTAGGGATTATTTATGCATTTTTTTTGTTGTTTTTAGGGTTGTTAAGGTTTTTAAGGGTTTTTAGGGGTTTTAGAGTGTTTTAGGAAATTTATATTATTTAGGGGGTTTTAGGGTATTTTTTATGGTTTTGACGGTTTTTAGAGTTTTTCATAATCCTTTTAGGGGTTTATAGGTTTTCTATATTTTTAGTGGGTTTTTGTGTTTTTATTGGTTTTTATGGGGTTTTATGGTTTTTAGGGGGTTTCTATGGAATTTATTGGGTTTTAGGGTTTTAATGTTCATTTAGGGTTTTTAGGGTTTTAATAATTTTTTATGTTTTTAGGGGTTTTAATTGTTTTAGGTTTTTATGGTTTTTATAGGGACTTACAAGTGTTTTAGTGTTTTTATGGATTTTAAAGGCTTTTTTATTATTTTTATTATTTTTAGAGTTTTGGGGGAATTTGATGTTTTTATAGTTTTTTAGTGTTTTTAAGGTCTATCATTTTTTCGGGGTTTTAATGTTTATAAGTGTTTTTAGGTTTTTTATGTTTTATAATGGGTTTTAAGGGTTTCTAGGGTTTCTATATTTTAGTCATTTTAAGATCATTTTTGGGATTTTCAAGGTCTTTATGGGTTTTCTGGATTTTGAGGGTTTTAGGGTTTATTTTTTGTTTTTTGAGTTTAATGGATTTCTGAGTTTTTTTAGTTTTTATGGTTTTTAGAATTTTATAATGTTTTAGAGGTTAAAATTAGTTTTATAGTTTCAATTAGTTAGGGGGTTTTACGGGGTTTTAGGGGTTTTTAGGGTTTTATGGATTTTATGGTTTTCATGGGTTTAAATTTTTTTCCTTTAATATTTTCTTAAGTGTTTTTTTGGATTTTTATATTTTTTTGTTGTTAGGGATTTTTATTATAACGACCCGAGAAACCATGTTTTTTGTAATGACAAGTTTTTTTTACAATGCCACCCATTAAGTGAACAAACAATCATCTTATAAGATAATAATAATAATAAAATAGAAAAAAATGCATCAAATGAATGAAAGGACATTTCATTCAAATGAGTAACATCTCGGTGGCTACAACTCACACTGATCGAACAAGAAGTTAAGCTAACCAAAAATATCAATTAAACACCCGATTAAAATTATAGGGATATTGCTTAAAACCACTAGAACCCCAAGAAGGCGGTAAGGGTTTTTGGCATCCATCAGAATAAACATGAGGATGGCCGAAGCCACTGCAACTGTGCTGGGCACCAAAGGAATCACACGAACCATCTCCTCTTTTTCTCCTTTAGTCGCCTCGAGTGAGGGATACCCCGAGACCAGACTTTTTATAAGAACCCTAATTTGACCGTTGGACCCTAATGGCTATAAATATAACCGTTGGCTCCCCCATGATTCTCCTATTCACTAATGTTTTATTTTGGACTGTTGAAGATAAGAGTTGTTTACCCCCAGAAGGTTCGAAAAGTTAATTGTGTAATTTTCTTAAATAATGACATCAATAATAGTATAATTTATTTATTTCTTTTTTCCCAAAAGGTGAATAATATTTTTTATTTCAAAACGGTGAGAATTAATATTATTTTTTTCTACTATTTACTATACATGTTTTTAACTTGAACAATTAAACTTTTATTTTGTAATTATATTGAATCTGATGGGTTTTTACTTTCTCTAAGAAAATATGTACTCAAACTCTTGATTTATATATATATATATATTTCATCAAACCTAAAATTAAATGTATTATATTTATCTCTAAATTAAATATAAGTAATAATATCAATGCGAATGTTTATAATTTGAATTAACAATTTTCAAAACTATGTCAAATTATGATTTCATTTACTTATGTGTTTCATAATGATAATATTTATATAAACAAACTCTTATGTGTGATTTTGAAAATAATTATAAATGTAGTTATGTTTAATGTTGAATTGTATTAATAATATTAATCTTTAATTAAGGAAATTAAGATAATTAGTTAATAAAGGAAATTAAAATATATATATATATATAATCATAATATGTATTGATTAATTAATGTATTTTTTGTATTAAATAAACCATTGACCTATGACTATCTTAAATTAAAAAAGATAGATCAATAATTGACTGTTAATAATAAAAACAATGTTATAATAAGTTAATAGAAAATTAATGAAACAACTTTATTTTTTTATTTAAATCGGAGCCGCGTTTTTTTACACTGTAGCAGCCCGAAGTCGCCCAATCCAGCACCTCAAATCGCGGCCGTCCATTTTTTTAAGCCGCGATGCTTTTGGGCCACCCGATCCTTTCCTTTTAATCTTGGTCGTCCTCTATTTTTCGGTTTTCTTCTTCCCCCACGCCTTTCTTCTTCCTCGCGCCGCTGTACCAGTAGAATAGACAGCATCTTCTTCTTGTAGGCCAGCTAGTAGACCCGGCTTTGCTCCCTCCTTTCCACAGAGTCGGCACCGAATCGACCTCTTTTACCCCGTCGGTATCTCCATGCAAGGAGAGAACCTGTACTTAAGCTTCGTTTTGCACCAAAGGCTGGGAGGTTTTGCACCCGAAGCTTCTTGGATCTCCGACCACCGGACCGGCTTCCTTTGCTTCGTCTACTCCTTCCCTCTGAACTGGTAAGGGGACAAATCTTACCTCGTTTTTTTCGGTATATATATATATATTTATATATAGGTTTATATATATAAACCAATAAGTATATACCCTCTATTTATACACTTATGCATGGCTTTTAGAACCGATCTTGCCCGCTTCTGTGTGGAATCCCAAAACCGGGGTAAGGGTACTCGGAGGACCTATTTTTTATTGGTTCAGGTATTTTCATATGTTCTTTCAGTATATATATATATATTTATTTATATACATATATGTATAAAATGATATATGAAAATATACAAACCTCTTCTCAATATTTATAACCCTAATTTTATTTCACCTATGAAAAAGGAGATTTCGGGCAATTTGAAGAACATGTAAATCATGAAACTATATGGATCATAAATATGTATATGTACATGTAATTATATACATGTATATGTACATAAATGTGAATAAGGGATGAACTTGATTCTTTTGTTTTATAATTCTTTAAAATGTTATTTACTCAAAATGATTATTATTTCAAGAAAATTACCCAAAACTATTTTTATACATGTTTATATGTATGATGAAGTTTTAGGGTTAGTTTAATATCGAAATAATTCTTTCAATTGAAAATTTTCATTTATCACCATTCTTGATAAATCATGATTTTGTTTTGTGAAGATGGGTAGTGTGAAATTCCTTAAACGTTTAAAAGTATATATATATGTACTCATATTTATGGATCGACCATGTTGTACGCAAGACTGATTTTATGCGGGTTTTATGAAAATTATGTTCATTTTTTTATGTAAAAGAACCCCACTCGGTTTTTCCAAACATTAATTTTGTTTAATGTATAACATGAGAAATATTATTGAGTATGGTTTAATTTGGTAAACCCATGCACATGTGTATACGCACCTAAATTTATATATATATATATAGGTATATATAACCATGTATCAATATGTTGTCTTCAAATACAAGTTCTTCCTATGATGTTTGCAATATTTTCAAAGGAAAGGTCATGTTATTCAAAGTGCAAATGAGTTTTTACACAACTATATATATATTCATGCAGTTTGCATACATATATACATGACTTCCCAAGATGAACCTAATTTCACACTTTATATCCCTAACAGTATGTATATTCACAAAGTTTTAATTAAACACCCACAATACCCATTTATCAGCATGTATATTAGTTATGAACGACCTTGTTTTAACTTGGTATTATGATGCTTTGGAATGTTAAAGTGTTTATGTTCATTTCCTTAAAACCCATGTTTTCAATTGTTAAGATAATTTCTTATGTGTACGGATTTTTAGCATGCATGTCTTAGTTTTATTAATGATTGAATTGTCTTCAAGTTATGAATATGTATGTAAAAAGGGGGTTTGATTAAGAATGTATGAATGAAACCCTATGAATGAAAGACCATGTCAAGATATTTGAGGGATGTATTGGACTTAAATGTGACAGGTGCGCCTGGAATTATATAGCGCAATATGAATGATGTGACGGGTGTGCCTGGAATTATATAGCGCTCCAATGCATTGGGTAAAGTATGAGTCTCATGAGATGTTATGTGCGACGGTCTTGGTAGTTATCCTTGGCTTGTGCTACCATGGAAACTAGATTGGCGGTTATCCTTGACCCGTTAAGTATGTTTTACGGTCTTGACGCAAGGTCTTGACAAAGTATGGCATTATACATTCCCTCTACATGTGATGATAAATGGTCAAACAGGGGTTAGTTCAAATAACAGGACATCCCCTAGTTGAAAATTCCCATGACTATGAAAATGTAATTTTGTGATAAGAACTGTATTTCATGTGGTAAGTTGTTATAAGAACTTTATGTGCCCATGAATCATGTTATGAATATTCTCCTTGCTTACACACAGATTTTTCAGAACTGAAGTAATCTTGGTTGTAAATTATGCATTATCTATTCTTCATGTGTTGCTCTCTCTGATCATGTTTACTTTAAAGTTTATTTTAAGCACGTACTTCTTCTCTTTGCAGGTGGTTTTTAAAATTGTTGGATTTCATGTTTTTAAGAAAAGACAATGCTTTGTTTTTAGCAAAGTGTTTTATTCTCTTCAAAAGGACTGCTTTGAGAAAAAGTTTTCATAAAACGTTTTTAAAACCCCTTACTGGGAATATTTGCTCAACCTATGTTTTTGTTTTAAATTTTTCAAGCATGGTTTGTACTAATGAAGTTTATCAAGAGCAGGTAGTTTCCTAGAATCCTGAGCCTCGCGATCTCCTGTAGTAATGCGACATGATATATTATTTGTAAATGTTGTAATGAAATGTTAGTATATCATGTCTCATAAGGCACCCAGGGGTCGAGGTAGCTATAGTTGGTGTCAGAGTATGGGTTCAGGAAACTCTGGAAAACCAGGTGGTATGAACATATTACTATGGTTGACTAAGTAAAAATGTTATAACTTTCAGATGGCTGATGAAAATGTACCTACTGACCTACTGTCACTTCCCACTGAGGCTCTAGAGAACATTGTATCTTTAGCTATCCATGAGAACTTTCTAAATTACCCCCGAATTCGCATGACATGTAAGCACCTGTATGACGTGTCAAACTCACCTTGGGTGCTTAGTCTTCACTGGGTATTGGGGGATGGATTATCTCCTAATGATGATGACCCAATTTTCATCTTATGCACGTCCTGGAATGTATCATGAGGGACTCTTCAGAGTGTTCATGACTAGTGAAGAATTTGGCATGATTCTTGATAACCCCATTCAAGAAGCTGCTGCTACCGGAGACCTCTGAGCAGCTTACCTATGCCAGATTTTGCACTATGGCTTCTGGGGCCTGTTAATGGACCTTGGAGTGTTGGAAGATGAGTCCACCCGGTTGTCTCTTAGGCAAGAGGTGTATAATAATGTTTCCCAACTCCATACCCCTCACGCTAAACTCAAGAGGCGTCATAGATGTTCCCATGAGTTTAGTCTTGTCTGTCCAGCCTGCGTGTGGTTTGAAGAGGTAGGGAGTTTTTCCACTCTTTGTGGTGTACGTTTAGTAAGCTCAGGCTTTTTCATGTAAAATTTTGCATAAATGAAAGTTTCATGTTTCCTTTCATGCCTCTACCATATCAGTGTTGTTAAGAGTTTCCTTTCAAATGATTTTTCAGATGGCTGGTCAAACGAACATCTCATCACTACCCGATGAGTTTGTAGAGGTTATCATGATCAGGGAATGCATGGTGTATTATCCATCTTTTCTGCACCCATGAGGGTCCTGCCAGCGTCTGCTCGATCTAGAAAATGGTCCTGAGATTCTTCGTTTGTGTCAGGAGGTTGATCGTGTTTTTCAACTCATTTCCACTTCTCAACTCCCCTGCTATAGGTGAAGGGGAAGGTACTATGAAGGCCTCTTCCAGTGTTTTACTCTAGCGCCGAACTTCTCTGCCAGAGCGTGCTTCCTCGTAGCTGCTCGGGATGGCCACATTAGTGCAGCCTATATATTCCCGGACTTAAATTTCAGACTCCTCAATCGCATCATTCCCCTCGACTACCTCGAGCGTGATGTAGCCCGGAGAGTTATTAGGGAATTTATATACTTGGATGTTTCCGAGCTTTTCACCGCACGAGCCTCCCTTTGGAAGCCCGTGTGCAGTATGCACGAGTAGGAGTTCAATACATACTATTCAAAGTGCATCTGGGATAGGGAAATGGAAGAAATATGTGCCAAATTTGGTATTCTGTTATCCGAGCCAGATCCACTATTTCGGTAATGTTGTACGTGTGGGGTTTCATTTTTTTCTTTTATGAATAGAATTACGAGGGCACAATTCTTTGAAAGGGGAAGTAATGTAATGACCCAACAAACCATGTTTTAAGTAATGAAATGTTTTTTGTACAATGCCACCTATTAAGTGAACAAAAAATCATCTTATAAGATAATAATAATAATAAAATAGAAAAAAATGCATCAAATGAATGAAAGGCCCTTTTATTCTAATGAGTAACATCTCAGTGGCTACAACTCACACTGACCGAACAAGAAGTTAAGCTAACCAAAAATCTCAATTAAAAACCCGATTACAATTATAGGGAGACTGCTTAAAACCACCAGGACCCCAAGAAGGCGGTAAGGGTTTTTGGAATCCATCAGAATAAACATGAGGATGGCCGAAGCCACTACAACCGTGCTGAGCACCAAAGGAACCACACGAACCATCTCCCCTTTTTCTCCTTCAGTCACCTTAAGTGAGGGATAACCCAAGACCAAACTTTTTATAAGAACCCTAATTCGACTGTTGGACCCTAATGGATATAAATATAACTATTGGCTCCCCCATGATTCTCCTATCCACTAATGTTTTATTTTGGACCGTTGAAGATAAGAGTTGTTTACCCCCGAAAGGTTCGAAAAGTTAATTGTGTAATTTGCTTAAATAATGACATCAATAATAGTATAATTAATTTATCGCTTGTTTTCCCAAAAGGTGAATTATATTTTGTATTTCAAAATGGTGAAAATTAATATTATTTTTTTCCTCTATTTACTATACATGTTTTTAACTTGAACAATTAAACTTTTATTTTGTAATTATATTGAATCTGATGGGTTTTTACTTTGTCTAAGAAAATATGTACTCAAACTCTTGAGTTATATATATATGTTGCATCAAACATTAAATTAAATGTATTATATTTATCTCTAAATTAAATTTAAGTAATAATATTAATGCGAATGTTTATAATTTGAATTAATAGTTTTGAAAACTATGTCAAATTATGATTTCATTTACTTATGTGTTTCATAATGATAATATTTATATCAACGCACTCTTATGTGTGATTTTAAAAATAATTATAAATGTATCTATGTTTAATATTTAATTGTATTAATAATATTAATCTTTAATTAAGGAAAGTAAGATAATTAGTTAATAAAGGAAATTAAATATATATATATATAATAATATGTTTTAATTAATTAATGTATTTTTTGTATTAAATAAACAATTGAACTATGAATATCTTAAATTAAAAAAAGTTAGATCAATAATTGACTATTAATAATAAAAACAATATTATAATAAGTTAATAAAAAATTAATAAAACAACTTTGCTTTTTTTATTTAAACCGGAGCCACGTTTTTTTACACCACAGCAGCTCGGAGCCGCCCGATCCAGCACCTCAAATCGTGACCGTCCGTTTTTTTAATGTTGCACTGCTTCTGTGCTGCCTGATCCTTTCCTTTTAATCTCGGTCGTACACCGTTTTCTGGTTTTCTTCTTCCCCCGCAGCTTTCTTCTTCCTCACGCCGGTGTACCAGTAGAATAGGCAGCATCTTCTTCTCGTAGGCCGGCTAGTAGACCCAGCTTTTCTCCCTCCTTTCCATAGAGTTGGCACTAACTCGACCTCGTTTACCCCGTTGGTATCTCCACGCAAGGAGAGAACCTGTACTTAAGCTTCGGTTTGCACCGAAGGCAGGGAGGTTTTTCACCCGAAGCTTCTTGGATCTCCGACCACCGGACCGGCTTCGTTTGCTTCATCTACTCCTTCCCTCCGAACTGGTAAGGGGACAAATCTTACCTCGTTTTTTTCAGTATATATATATATATATATTTATATATAGGTTTATAGATATATAAAACTATAAGTATATACCCCCTATTTATACACTTATTAATGTCTTTTGGAACCGATCATTCCCGCTTCTGTGTGGAATCCCAAAACCAGGGTAAGGGTACTCGGATGATCTATTTTATATTGGTTCAGGTATTTTCATATGTGCTTTGGGTATATATATATATATTTATATACATATATATATATAAAATGATATATGAAAATATAAAAACCTCTTCTCAATATTTATAACCTTTATTTTATTTCGCCTATGAAAATGGAGATTTTGGGTAATTGCATGAACATGTAAATCATGCAAGTATATGGAGCATAAAGATGTATATGTACATGTAATTATATAGATGTATATGTACATCAATGTGCATAAGGTATGAACTTTATTCTTTTGTTTTGTAATTCGTTAAAATTTTATTTTCTCAAAAAGATTATTATTTCAAGAGAAGTACCCAAAACTATTTGTATACATGTTTATATGTATGATGAAGTTTAAGGGTTAGTTTGATATCAAAATAATTCTTTCAATTGAAAATTTTCATTGATCACCATTCTTGATAAATCATGATTTTGTTTTGTGAAGATGGGTAGTGTGAAATTCCTTAAACGTTTACAAGTATATATATATATACTCATATTTATGGATCAACCATGTTATATGCAAGATTGATTTTATGTGGGTTTTATGAATATTATTATCATTTTTTTATGTAAAAGAACCTCACTCGGTTTTTCCAAACATTAATTTTGTTTAATTTATAACATGAGAAATATTATTGAGTATGGTTTAATTTGGTAAACCCATGAACATGTTTATATGCACCTAAATTTATATATATATAGGTATATATAACCATGTATCAATATGTTGTCTTCAAATACAAGTTCTTCCTATGATGTTTGCAAAATTTTCAAAGGAAAGGTCATGTTATTCAAAGTTAAAATGAGTTTTTACACAACTATATATATATTCAAGAAGTTTTCATACATATATACATGACTTCCCAAGATGAACATAATTGCACACTTTATATCCCTAACTGTATGTATATTCACACGGTTTTATTTAAACACCCACAATACCCATTTATCAGCATGTGTATTAGTTATGAACGGCCTTGTTTTAACTTGGTATTATGATGCTTTGGAATGTTAACGTGTTTATGTTCATTTCCTTAAAACCCATGTTTTCAATTGTTAAGATAATTTCTTATGTGTATGGATTTTTAGCATGGATGTCTTAGTTTTATTAATGATTGAACTGTCTTCAAGTTATGAATATGTATGTAAAAAAAGGGTTTGATTAAGAATGTATGAATGAAATCCTATGAATGAAAGAACATGTCAAGATATGTGAGGGATTAATTGGACTTAAATGTGACGGGTGCGCCCGGAATTATATAGCGCAATATGAATGATGTTACGGGTGCGCCCAGAATTATACAGCGCTCTAATTCATTGGGTAAAGTATGAGTCTCATGAGACATTATGTGCGACGGTCTTTGAAGTTGTCCTTGGCTTGTGCTACCATGGAAACGAGGTTGGCGGTTAGCCTTGACCTGTTAAGTATGTTTTACGGTCTTGACGCAAGTTCTTGACAAAGTCTGGCATTATACATTCCCTCTGCATGTGATGATAAATGGTCAACTAGGGGTTAGTTCAACTAACATGACATCCCCTAGTGGAAAATTCCCATGACTATGAAAATGTAATTATGTGATAAGAACTGTATTTCATGTGGTAAGTTGTTATAAGAACTTTATGTGCCCATGAATCATGTTATGAATGTTCTCCTTGCTTACACACAGATTTTTCAGAACTGAAGTAATCATGGTTGTAAATTATGCATTATCTATTCTTCATTTGTTGCGCTCTTTGATCATGTTTAATTTAAAGTTTATTTTAAGTATGTACTTCTTCTCTATGCAGGTGGTTTACAAAAATGTTGGATTTCATGTTTTTAAGAAAAGATAATGCTTTGTTTTTAGCGAAGTGTTTTATTCCCTTCAAAAGTACTGATTTGGGAAAATGTTTTCTTAAAACGTTTTTAAAACCCCTTACTAGGTATATTTGCTCACCATGCATTTTTGTTTTAAATTTTTCAGGCATGGTTTGTACTAATGAAGTTTATCATAAGCTTCTAGTTTCCCATAATCCCGAGCCTCGCTATCTTCTGTAGTAATGGGACATGATATATTATTTGTAAATGTTGTAATGAAATGTTAGTATATCATGTCTCATAAGGCACCCGGGGATCAGGGTCGCTACATTTATAGTCCTTAGGGATTTTAGGGATTTTGGGGGGTGTTATATTTTTTAGTGTTTTTAGGGTTTATAGTATTATTTATGTTTTTTAAGGGTTTAAGTGTTCTTATGATATAATTTTTCTTAATGTTATTCAGGGCTTATAATTTTTTTTATGATTTTATGGATTTTTAGATATTTTTTAGAATTTTTTGGTTTTTTTGGGTTTTAGGGATTTTTTGGGTTTTTAGGGATTTTTGTGTATTTAGAGTTTTATAGTTTTTTTGGGATTTAAGGTCTTTTGAGTTTTTTGGTATTTTAATGGTTTTATATTTTTTTTCTATTTTTAGGGGTTTAGAGTTTTTTGGGGTTTTATGAATTTATTAGTGTTTTAGGGGCCTTTACATTTTATGGATTTTCATGTATTTTTAGGATTTATTTAGATTTTATGGTTCTTTAGGTATTTTTCGTGTTTTTTATATTTTTTGGAGTATTATGGTTTTTTTGATTTTGTAGGGGATTTAATATTTTTTAAAATTTTTAGGTATTTAAATGGTTTTTATATTTTTAGTGGATTTTTTGTCTTTATTGTTTTATTAATTATTTTGGGGTTTTTATTGTTTTTAGGGTTGTATGGTTTTCAGCATATTTTTATTTTTTTCAGGGATTTAAGTGTTTTTAGGTTTTTGGGGTTTTTAGCATTTTTATGTTTTTAGGGATTTTTAGGGGTTTTATGATTTTTTTAATTTTAATGTTTTGTGGATTTTGAAGGGTTTTAATACTTTTTTTTGTGTTTTTAGTGATTTTAGTGTTTTTTTAGATTTTAAGGATTTTAAATTTTTTAAATTTTGTTAAATATTTAGGGTTTTTATAATTTTTTTGGTTTTTAGGGGTTTTTTGAGTTTTATGGGTTTTTATGGGTTTTATGGTTTTTAGTGTTTTTTAGAATTTTTTTTGGTATTTTAGGATTTTTAGCGTTTTTCTGGTTTTTTAGGAGTTTTGAATTTTTTTTAGGATTTTAAGGTTTTATTAGGGTATTTAGGGTTTTAGAGTTTTTAACATTTTATATATTCTTATGTATTTTTATAATATTTATGGGTTTTTGTGTTTTTATATATTTAGAGGGGTTTTAGTGTTTTTAAGTGTTTTATGCTTTTTATTGTATTTTTGGTTTTAGGGGATTTCTGTGTTTATTTTATTTCATGGGTTTCTTGGAGGTTTTTTAGGTTTTGGGTTTTTTTTATACATTTAGGGGTTTTAGATATTTTTATGATTTTTATAGTTTTTATTAATTTCAGGGGTTTTAGGCTTTTTAGTGTTGTTTGGGTTTTAATGGGTTTTTTTTTGTGTTTTTAGGGTTTTTTGAACTTTTTTAGGGTTTTTATGGTTCTTTAAATTTTATAAAAAAATTAGTGGTTTCTAGGGTTTTTATATTTTTAGTGGTTTTATGTTTTTTATTGATTTTTAAGAGTTTTATGGTTTTTATGTGTTGCAAATGATTTTGGGGTCTCTTAAAGTTTTGGGAGGTTTTAGCATATTTTAGGTTTTATAGGTTTTGGAAGTGTCATTTGGTATTTATGGTTTTCTTATGGTTTTTCAAAGTTTTATTTTTTTATGTTTTTTGGGATTTTAAATTCTTTTTAGCATTTTTATATTTTTTTTGGGTTTTTAGGGAATGTTTATGGTTTTAGAGTTTTTATGGGTTTTAGATGTTTTTAGAATTTTGTATTTTATTTAGGGTTTTTAAGTGATTTAAGGTTCTTAAGGTTTTATTAATATTTTTTAGGGTTTTAGGGTTTTTATGTTTATAGGAATTTTTGTGGCTTTTTATGATTTTTATGATATTTAGGTATTTTGAGGGGGTTTTGGGTTTTTGGGGGGGGTTAAAGGTTCTGTTTTTAGTTTTTTAGGTTTTTAAGTATTTTTAGTGTTTTTCGATGTTTTTAAGATTTTAAAGGGTTTTTAGAGTTTTTATTGGGTTTAGGGGTTTTAAGGGGTTTTATGGTTTTTATTAATTTTAGTAGTTTATTTGGTTTTTAGTTCTTTTTGAGGGTTTTAGGGTTTATAGGGGTTTTTAGGTTTTTTATGTGTTTTAGTTGTTTTTATGATTTTAGTGTTTTCTTAGTGGTTTTTAGGTTTTCATTGTTTTTTTATGTTCTTATGGAATTTTTTGGGCTTTCTAGTATTTTTATGTTTTTAGGGTATTTTGGGATTTTGGGGCCTTTTATGGTTTTAGGGTTTTTAGCATTTTATAGGGGTTTGTTGGTATTATATGTTTTTATGGTTATATGTTTTTCATATGGATTTTTAGAAGTTGTATGGGGTTTTACATTTTACATATTGTTTGGGATTTTTTATGATTTTTAGTGGTTTTAGAAATTTTTAGGGTTATTAGGGTTTTTTAGGCTTTTTATGGATTTTGGGGGGTTTCATATTTTATGATATAATTGTGTTTTTATGGTTTTTTAATTTTTTAAACATTTTAAGGGTTTAAAAGTTTTTAGTGTTTTTTTTGGTTTTATGGTTTTTTGTGTTTTAGGGGTTTTTATGTGTTTTTTGGAGTTTTTATGGTTTTTAGGGTTGTAGCGGGTTTTTTGGGTTTTTACCATTTTTAGGTTTTTAAGGGTTTAAGTGTTTTTAAGTTTTTAATGTTTTATTTGGTTTTTTCATAGTTTTTAGGGGTTTTACATTTTTTTGGGATTTTTAGTTATTTTTTTGGATTTTTATGGTTTTTAGGGTTTTTTATGGTTTTAGGGATTTTTAGGTTTTTAAGGTTTTAGGGTTTTTATTGTTCTTTTTGTGGTTTTAGAATTTTTTTGAGTTTTTTAGGGTTTTCTGATTTTTTAGAGATTCTAACATTTTTAGGGGTTTAAAGGGGTTTTAGAGTTTTTAGTGGGCTTTAGGGTTTTATGGGGGTTTTTTAGTTTTTAAGGTTTTTTATAATTTTTTGATGTTGGGTTTTTAGGGTTTTAAGAATATTTTGGTTTTTTAGGGTTTTATGTTTTTTTTGGTTTTTAGGTTTTCTTTTTCATTTTAAAGGGTTTTTTATGTTTTTTACATTTTTTGGGTTTTTTATGGTTTTTATGATTTTTAGGATTATTTTTGGTTTTTAGAGACTATGAGGGTTTTTTGGGTGTTAATATTTTTTAGGGTGTTTATATTTTTTTAGGTTTCTTAGTGTTTTTAAATGTTTTAGGTTTTAACTTTTTCTAATGATTTATTCTGGTTTTTAGGTTGTATACATTCTTAGGTATTTTTAGGGTTTTTTAGTTTTTAAGGGTTTTTATCGGTTTTTAGGGATTTTAGGGATTTTGAGGGGTTTTGTGGTTTTTAGGTGTTTTAAGAATTTTTATAGATTTTTAATGTTTTTAATGATTCTTAGAGTTTTTGAACATTTTTAGGGTATAAATTATTTGTTGAATTTTTAGTGGTTTTAGGGTTTTTATGGGTTTTATGGTTTTTAGGGGTGTTTATATTTTTATGGTTTTTACCATTTTTATAGTTTTTAAGGTCTGTAGCATCATTTGTTTTATGGGTTTTTAGGTTTTTAATATTTACATAGGGGTTTTTGTGTTTTTTTATTGTTTTTTACATTTTTAGGGAT
Source organism: Viscum album (assembly GCA_963277665.1). Taxonomy (NCBI): domain Eukaryota; kingdom Viridiplantae; phylum Streptophyta; class Magnoliopsida; order Santalales; family Viscaceae; genus Viscum; species Viscum album. The sequence continues at coordinate 2,051,748,859 of OY728159.1, read as the reverse complement.
TTTAGAAAATTTATAGAATATTTATGGTTTTTTGGGTTTTTAAATATATTGAGGGTTTTTATGGTTTCATACGGTTTTTAGAATTTTAGTGTTTTTAGGGGTTTTTAAGTATTTTATTGATTTTAATATTTTCTTAGAAGTTTTCATGGATTTTAGAGTTTTTTATATTTTTAGGAATCTTTAGGATTTTTTTAGGTTTTTATTGTTATTAAGGGGTTTTAGGGTTTTTTAGGGTTTTTAGGGGTTTTAGGGTATTTATGGATTTTTGGGGGTTTAGGTATTTTTTTTGGTTTTTTAGGGTTTTATGGTTTTTAGAGTTTTTTTTTAATTTTTTAGGGATTTAAAGCAGTTTTAGTGTTTTTAGTGTTTTTATTTGTTTTAGAGGTTTTAACAGTTTTTAATATTTTCAGGGGTTTAGGGTTTTAGCGGTTTTTTATGGTTATTTAATTTTTAGGTTTTTTAGGGGTTTTAAGTGTTTTATGGTTTTTATCAATCTCTAAGGTTTTTAGTGGTTTTTGGTTTTTCATGTTTTTAGGGATTTTTAGGGATTTTAGTTTTTTATGTGTTTTTAGGGTTTTTAGATATTTTAAGGTCTTTATTGTTTTTAATGGGTTTTTTGTGGGTTTTAGGGGTTTTTTTGAGTTTTAGGGTTTTTATGGTTTTTTATAGTTTTTAATGTTTTTAGGGGTTTAAATTGTCTTTTAGAGTTTGTAGTGGGGTTTTGGGTTTTTATCTATTTTTAGGGTTATATAATCTTTTTATGGTTTTTATAATTTGTAGGGGATTTAGGGGTTTTAGGGTCTTTCAGGGTTTTTAGCATGTTTTAGGTTTTCTAGGGTTTTCAGCATTCTTTATATTTTTTATGTGTTTTAAGTGGTTTTATATTTTATGGGCTTCTTATGGGTTTTTATGATTTTTAATGGTTCTTATTTTTTTAGGTATTTTTAGAGATTTTTTAGGATTTTTAATGGTTTTAGTGTTTTTAGCGACTTTGAGTACTTTTAAGGGTTTAGGGACATTCAGTTTGTACTGGTTGTTTTGTATTTTTAGGGGTTTTTTAGTTTTTTAGGATTTTAAATATTTTTTAGAGTTTTTTAAACATTTTTAGGGGTTTAAATTGTTTTTATTGTTTATAATTATATTAGGGTTTTTATGAGGTTTAGTTTTTTTTATGTTTTCTACAGGTTCTTAATGTTTTTAGGATTTTTATGGGGTTTTAGGGGTTTTTAATGTTTTTTTTTTCATTTTTCAGATTTTTGGTGGTTTTAAATGTTTTTAGAGATTTAAGGTTTTCTTTAGGATTTTCAATGTATTTCGGGATTATCTCAAGGTATTTTTTTTTGTAATTTTTTGATTTTTATGGTTTTTAGGGTTTTTAGGGATTTTGAGGGGGTTTATGGTTTTCAGGGTTTTATAGTTTTTTTGGGTTTTTAGGTTTTTTTCGTTTTTAGGGATTTTTATGTTTTTAGTGTTTTTAAACATTTTTAGTGGATTAGAATGCTTTTAGAGTTTTCAGTGTCTTTTAGAGTGTATATGGGTTTCAATGGGTTTTAATGATTTTCATATTTTTATGTTTATTTGGGGTATTTATGGTTTTTAGGATGTTTTAGGATTTTTAGCATTTTTTAGGTTTTTATGGGTTTTAAGTGTTTTTATGATTTTATGATTTTCTTATAGTTTTTCTATGGTTTCAGGATTTTTTATGTAATTAGGGATTTTTAGGGGTTTTAGTATTGTCATGGTTTTTAGGGTTTTTAGGGATTTTGAGGGAGTTGTGGTTTTTATTGGTTTTATGGGTTTTATGGTTTTTATAGTTTTTTAGTATTTTTAGTTTTTTTATATATTGTAGGGGTTTTACGTTTTTTAGGTTTTTAGGGTTTTCTAAGGGGTTTTCAAGGTTTTATACTTTTTAAAGAGTTTAGGTATTTTTAGCATTTTTTTTTTGTTTTAGGGGTTTTAGATATTTTTAGGGTTTTTACATTTTTAGGGTTTTTATAGTTTTTTTGGGTTATTTTGGGTATTTCTAGTTTTTAGGGTTTTAAGATTTCTTAGTGTTTTTAATTTTTTTTGGGTTTAAAGGTTTTTTAGAGTATTTATGGCTTCTAAGAGTTTTGAGGGTTTTTATTGTCTTTTTAGGGGTTTAGGGGTTTTGTGTTTTTAGGTTTATTAGGGGGATTTAATTGTCTTATGTTTTTGAGGTTTTCTTACGTTTTTTCTGAGTTTTTAGGATTTTTAACGTTTTTATGATTTTTTTTGCTTCTTTATGATTTTTTTGGTTTTTAGGGTTTTTAGGTATTTTGAGGGTTTTTAGGGGTTTTAGGGTTTTTTTGCATATTAGGGATTTTATGGGTTTTAGGTTTTTTTGTTTTCTTTGAATGTTTCATCATTTTTTGTTATTTTTAGGGATTTTTAAGGATTTTTATGGGTTTTTTCTTGTTTTTTGGGGTTTTTAGGGATTTTAGGGTTTTTAGGGTTTTAGGGTTTTAGTGTTTTTATGGTTTTTTGGGTTTTTTAGTAACAAATTGGAATTTTCATGTAATTTTTTTTATAAGGAATTATTTTGAGACAGTGAAAATTGAAATCACATGATTCTGAGGTCCGGAGTGATCAAAAAAGATTTTGAACTTTTTTAAGGTACATTCAGTAAATGTGCGAGCAGGATTTTCTATCTTTTGAACTGTTTCTCAAATAGAAAATATGAGTGCACCGTTGAATTCATAATGTCAGGATTCATCTAGAAATTACTAAACTTCAGCTGACAAGGGTTGAGCGGAAAATTTATTTTTCAGACGTTTCGAGAAAAATAATAAAATAATTAAAATTGATTATTTTATTTTATTTCACACTTTGGAGTGGAAGAAGGTGACGCTACGGGGTAGTGATAGGGAGGTGACGATGTGCATCAATTATACTCATCAATGGCTCCTTAACTAGTAGCGTAATGGTGCGTAACAGTGACGAAGTTTCATAAATGAAACAACATAACGATGCGGTGTCGCATCACAATAGAAACCCTATGTCGTTCTCCTATTTATAGTTCAATGTGCTGGGGAATTATGGATTTTAAATTTTGTGGATTCTCTGGTGAACCTCTGATGGACTTCTACCCCAATGAAGAATGAAAAATGCCAGTGGATCCTCACCACCTTCGAAGCCTTTCGAATATTGGAGTTGGGAAGCGAAGTTGACGTCTTAACCCCTTGAGGAAGAACGTTGTGACATCGGACGTTGTAAGAGGTTAGGGTTTTTGATTCATTGTTATTCCCTGTCCATTTCTAGAAATGATGAACACAGTTCAACCCACGAATAGGGTGACCTGTGATTCATGCATTTATGAGGGATGGAGTTTCATTCTTAGGGTTTTACATTTGGGGTTCAAATCTTGGCATGTAACAATTGAACAGAGACTCCCCCAAACCTCCCCCATCTTTAAACCTTCTAATTCAAAGGGTGTTGTCCGACATGAACAAAGTCCCAAACCCATCCATTTTTGAGATCATGGTGAACTTTTTTTCTAAAGCGACGACAAGGTAACTTTGATGGCTTTGTGGTAAAAAGGATGCTCCCCAGAGGTCGTAAGCACAAGCGACGTGAAGAATAGATCACTAAAGTGCATCCAGTGGTCCACTGAATGACCTACTGGGGAACAAGTTCCAGCAACGACAACATGTGGTGGGAGCAGCATATTCCAACCATGTGTCGGACGATAGGAGAAAGTCGCTGACCATGCTAGTGGCAAGGTGGAGCGGTGCGTTGGTGCATTGAAAGCTACGGCCGATCAAGCTGCGATGCAGGAGACCCACGGTGCCAGCATAGTACTATGTTAACCAGGGTAAACTCAGAGACTCAGTCCGTGGGTGACATGGATGGTGGCCGGTCATCACCGGCCATGGGCGCATGAAGGATTGTCCCACTCCTTGTAGGCCGCACACGGAAAGGGTGGGACATTACGTTCTGTTGTGTCCCAAGTGCGCCCAACCAGCTACTAACACTGCCAGTCCTCAGACCAGCGAGTTGTGACTCCCATGGGGCCACGCCCCCATTGGGCAGAGCTAGTCCCACTGCCCAGCGGGATGGACCCAAGCCCTGTGGGCCGGACCCGTGCCGGTGGGCCAGACCCCATGCCGGAGAGCCGGCCCCATGACCCTTCAGGCTGGGATGGACTATACCGGGTCGTCAGGCGACCCCGCAGGCTGGACCCTCTACCAACTGGGCCTTGTCCAGCGAGCCCTATTGGGCCTGGCCCACTAATCATGCTAGAACAGACCAACCCCAAAACCACACCAGGTTAGGTCAAGTCCATCAGAATGAACTGGGGTATTTGGAACCCCCATGATGGGTTGGTCAGATCGGGCCCCATCGGAACTAGCCCCCTGGTTACTAAAACACATGTATCATTCAAACAATGCATCTGATTAATGGGACGTTTATGGGGTTGGGACCCTCTCGAAGAGTCGGAACTTTCTGAATTATTTGTGGTGACCTTCATGGTTTCTAAGAAGTGATGAATGTCTTGAGGAGAGGTTCTCCCAAGCACGCTATGTACGGAACCATGCGGTTGGCTGAGACCTAAAGACTACTCGACGATGGCCTAGTGGGAAGCGTATCTGTGTAATAGATCATGCCCACGGTGGTGAGGGGCTCTATGTGACCCTACAGACCCATGCTACTCAATAGGAGGAGTAACTCAGTTCGTCCAAGGTGGGAGCGGCTCTGTGTGACCCGGCAGGCCCACGGTGTGGAGCAGCTTTGTGTGACCCAGCAAACCCACAATACTCATCAGGGATGAGTGCCATAGTAGTTCAAGGTTAGTGGTAAGAGGCTCTATATGACCCGACAAGCCCACTGTACTCGATAGTGGAGGATCCCTCTTGCGGCTAAGAAATTCGATGTTTGTGACTGAAGATGCAATTATTACTACCCTAGAATATACCTGGTGTGATATGTCTTGTGTTTCAAGATTTTATTTGAGTAATTGTTGTGTGTTATTTTATTTTTATTTTGGGTTCCCTATAGAGTACTATGTTACTCACCCCTTCACAAGCTTTTCTCGCACGTGTTGTTTCTTGTGCAGATGACCGACGTTACGACAGGGGTGCTCAGGGAGACGGGACTGATGGACGCTGTGACGGTGGACATGGTGACCTAGGACCAGGCAGGGCCTAATTGGACTGGGCATATAGGACAAGCTACTTTGGCTGACGATAGCTTAACTAATCTCTTATTCAGGTGGGGTTTTCTACGGATGGCCATCAGAATTTCCTTTTTATACTTGCTATTATCAGTTCTTATTGGGTTTGTATTCTGGCCCACTGAATTTTAGTTTTACTAGAACTAAACTTGTTTTATTGGTACTTGTTTACCATTTTAAGTGTTTTGGTATGTGTTTGGGTGTGTGTGTACATACAGGTACTCAGGAAAATGCCTCCCACTTACAGGTTGACACATTTGGTGCTAGTCGCCTGCCCCTGGCCTTCGGGAGGCTCGCTTGGGGTAGTCGCGACATGGGCCCCTGGGGATGGGTCATGACAAAGTGGTATCAGAGGGCGGTCGGTTCCCCCCCAAAGACCGGTAGTCTGTGTTTTTTTAGGAAACAATGTAATGTGTTGTGAGTCTGACTTTCAGATTCGGGGAGTCCATTGTTGGTGCGGCGGATGACATATCCATAAACCATGACCTTGAATTTTGTTTTGTACTCAATATATGAAAACACTGGTTGTATTAGTGTCTCTTTATTTTCAATAAGAGTCAGCTAACCAGGTATAACCTTCTAACTGTGGTACATCTTGATCAATCTCAGGATGCTTCCATGTAGATGACCAACTAGGATCCTGATATGAGGTCGTGATGACAGCACGCCAAGAGATGAGGTGTCCCTTCAAGGACCAGTTCTTGAGATGGCCCCACTGGGTGGTGCACCAGTGTTCACACCACCCAATGGTCATCATCTACAGTCGGATGTTCTGACAGAGGAAATTCATAGGCTCAGTGACCTATATGTTTTCCAGATATAGAGACCTCCCAAATTCATGGGAGAGACATATCCTCGGGTTGTTGAGGACTAGATGGAGGCTGCGACGTAGGTCTTCCGCTAAGTGAGGACACCACCTGACCAGATAAAGATCTTGGAAGGGAGCCTTCTTCGGGGATAAGATGGGAGATGGTGGAGTTTGACCATATAGAAATGTTATGAGGAGACCCTCACTTGGGTTAGCTTCGAGAGGATTTTTCAGGAGGAAATTTTCCCCACGACCTTGCGCTCTATACACATCTAGGAGCTACATAAAATATAGCAGGAGAGCATGATGGTGGATGAGTACTCGATGAGGTTCATGGAGCTTTCCCTATACTCCAAAGATATAGTGAATGACCCTTTCTTCAAGGATAGATCCTTTGAGAAGGGAATCAGGCGGGAGATCAGTGCTTTAGTGGTGTCTCTCATCATGTATACCCAGGCCAGGCTTCTAGACTGAGCCCTTCTAATGGAGAGCTTCCTGGAAGAGCAAGCACCTACAGTTGGAGCTACCAATAGACCCCAGGAGATAGAGTCTTTGACAGGAAGAAGATAGAAGATGTGTGGGCCCAATTGGGCCAGGTATTTTAGATACTGACCATAGGACATAGGGTCGGCAGTGCGAGGCTCCCAGGCCATAGGGGGTTAGACGGGGGATAGGCTTTGCTACATATGTCGCGGGCCGACACACATGGGATGTGACTTCCCGACCCTCCATACATATGGCCATCATATGGTTGAGGGGCCACCGAGGTAGTGGAAGTGGTATGAGCGAGGAGATCTGTAGGGCGGTAGACATGGTAGTAGAGCTGTATGAGCATCAGGTGGTGGGTGACAGTTCAATGTGTTACCACCACCACCCGTAGCTGGTCCACCATGACCTCAGGGAGCAGGCAGACAGGGACAAGCTCAGCTCTATGAAGTAGAGGCTTATGACCACGGTGCTCTAAAGAAGATACGAGGTACGATCTATGTCTTATCCACCCTAGCTGGAGTACTTATAGACATAACTACTAGTCACTCCTTCCTTTCCTTGGCTCTCGTTCGGATCTCGTAGATTCTGGTGGAGACTTTGGCTCAATCCTTATGGATAGAGACTCCTACGGGAGGGGATTTGATGATTACACACTGGTGTCGGTAGTGTGAGCTTACCCTAGGAGGTGGGAGATTCAACTGGGATCTCCTAGTAGCAGCGTCGAGGCCTTACGACGCCATCTCGGGTATGTACTGGTTATCGATAGTCCATGATCAGATCGACTGTTTTAGGCATATAGTGTGGTGTGACCATGAAAATAGGACTATATTTTCCTTCAACGGCGAGAAGGAAACCTTTATAGTTTATGAAGGACTCTTTCGAAGGATGGTATAGCCGATCACTCACCAGTTGGATACCCTCACCCTCAGTGCAGTGGAGGAGAGGAGTCCAAGATTCCCTATAGTAGTGGATGAGTACGAGGTTTTTTTCCTGATGAGGTTATAGGGCTACCTTCTCCTAGAAAGGTAGACTTCTGTATCAACCTATACATCGGGACGACACCGATATCCACACCATCATACCAAATGGCTCCCACAAAGCTGCGTGATCTAGGGGTACAACTAGAGGACTTGCAGGATAAGTGGTTTGTAAGGCCCAACATTTCACTATAGGTTGCCCCAATGCTTTTTTTACAAGACGTCATATGGGAGTTTGAGGTTGTGTATAGACTTTCAGTGCCTGAACTAGGTAACTAAGAAGAATAAGTACCCACTACTGATAATTGATGACCTCTTCGACCAGCTAAAGGGAGAAAAATGGATCTCAATGATAGAACTCTGATCAGGCTATCACCGTCTTCTGTTACGGGATGAGGATATAGTGAAAACAGCCTTCAGGTGCCTTTTTGGCCATTATAAGTTTTTTTGTGATGCCTTTCGGAATGACCAACGGCCCAGTAGTGTTCATGGGCCTCATAAACAGGATCTTGAAGCCCTACCTTGACTTGTTTGTAGTTATATTCATCAATGAAATCATGTTGTACTCAACATCAGAGGAGGAGCATGTTGTTGACCTACGAATATTCCTGGATACACTCTAAGAGAACCAACTTCATGTTAAGCTCTCAAAGTGTTAGTTTTGGATTCAAGAGGTCCATTTCCTAGGACACTTCATCTCTGATACTGGATTTGTAGTTGATCCAGTAAAGATATAGGAGGTTCTTGCCTGGGAGCCACCTAGGAACGTGACTGAGGTGAGAAAATTCTTAGGGTTGGCTGGTTACAATCAGAGGTTTGTACCTACCTTTTCCACGGTAGCAACACCCTTATTGGCATTGAAATGGAAGGTAAAACCCTTCGTGTGGATAGATAAATTCCATCATAGTTTCCAAGAGCTGAGGTAGAGAATAACTAGTGCCCCCATCTTGAGACTACCAGAGGAGGGTATTGGGTATGCAGTTTACTATAACGAATCTGGGACCAGGCTCAGTTGTGTCCTGATGTAGGAATAAGTGGCGATTGCCTATGGCTCATAAAATTTGAGTTATCATGAGAAAAACTACGCAACCCATGTCCTAGAGTTAGTAGCGGTGTTATTTTCCTTGAAGATGTGGTTGAACTACTTGATGGGTGAGAGGTTCACCATTTACTCCAACCACAAGAGTCTCAGGTATTTATTCTCCCAAAAGGACCTAAACCTGAGACAAAAGCGATGGGTCGAGTTCCTCTAGGAATATGAGTTTGAGATATTTTATACTCCTAGGAAGAGGAATGTCGTGGCAGACATGCTCAGCAGGAGGTTCGGGTTGCAACTATTAAGTGAGGCGACAGAGTAGTTAGTCGTGATACAAATATCCTTCATGGATGATGGTGAAGTTGTTTACCTCCAGTCGATGGATGTTGCTTCACCACACTTATAGCGAGGTAGGTAGGAATAGCTAGGGGATGTTGAGTGTGAGTCCCAACATTCTCAGATATCCTTAGGACAGGTTCTTAATGGATTTTCAATAGGTGGGGAGAACATCATCATTTTCAGAGGGCGCACCATAGTACTAGTGGATTTGTATGAGGAGGTGTTGAGGGAATTTGATACATCACCCTTGGAAGTATATCCTAGAGTGTTGAAGATGTATCGGGACCCCTGACTCTAGTATTGGTGGCCTGAGATGGAGAAAGCAGTGTCCGAATTCATTTCACGATGCCTCACTTGTCATCAAGTGAAGGCCAAGCACCAGGTTCCAGCAGGCTTGACTCATCCTCTTGAGGTACAGAGTGGAAATGGGATGTTATGTATATGGACTTAAGGATAGGGTTACCAATTATGTCTAGAGGCCACGACTCTATTTGTGTGATCACTGACTGACTCACCAAGTTGGATCACTTCCTACCCATCCGAGAGCAGGGACCGGTAGATGTATTGGGATGCCTCTATGTCTAGAAGATGGTGTGACATCACGGGGTGACTTCGACGATAGTATTAGATTGTGATGCCCTCTTTACATCCCAGTTGTGGAAGGGGTTATTGGAGGTTTTTATGATGCAAATTCATTCGAGAACAGCTTTCCATCCCTAATCGTATGGTTAGATAGAGAAGACCTTATAGACATTGAAGGACAAGCTTCATGTTTGCATCCTAGAATTTGGTAGTAGTTAGAAGGACCACCTTCCACTAGTGGAATTTTCATACAACAGCAGCTATCACTCCACCATCATAATGGAACCATTTGAGGCCTTGTATGGGTGGCCTTGCAGATCACCTATATGCTAGAAATACCCAGGGGAGTCGGCACTCTTGGGTCCAAATTTGGTACGTGATATCACCAAGAGGGTGTATATCATCCAAGAGTGGATGAGGATTGTACAGAGTAGTAAAAAGTCTTATACCGATAGAAGATGGAGACCCTTGGAGTTCAAGGAGGGAGATCATGTGTTCCTTTGGGTCTCACCCTGATGAGGATTTCATTTATTTGGCTGGGGTAGAAAGCTATCTCGGAGGTTAATCATACCTTTTCAGATCCTAAGTAGAGTTGGAGAGGTGGAATACCACCTAGATCTTCCCCCATAGATGCCCGGGGTGCATGATGTTTTCTATGTGTCGCAGCTGAGGAGGTATGTGCATGATCCATCACACGTCATCGACTATGGAAAGCTGGACATTGATGATGGGGAAACGTTTGTGGAGTTCCTAGTCGAGAAAGATGATCGACAAAAGCGAGTACTACATGGATGGTTGATTAATCTAGTGCATGTCCTATGGCAGCACAAGAATCTCTAGTAGAGTACATGAGAGCTGGAGGCTCAAATTTGTGCTCAGTACCCCCATCTTTTGGTTTAGTTTTTGTTTTGGATATTGGGGATGTAAATCCCTAAGGTGAGGAGAATTTAACATCTCATAATTGACATGTAATTTTTTTATATGGAAATATTTTTAGACAACAAACTTCTAAGACACGTTATTCCGAGGACTGGAGAGCCCAGAACCAAATTTTGATCTTTTTTAAGGTACATTTAGTAAACATGAAAGAGAGATTTTATATCTATTTAATTATTTTTTGGATCAAAAATAAAAGGTCACCGTTGAATTCATAACATCGATATTCACGTATAAATGATTTAACTTCAGCGGGAAAGGACCGAGCGAAAAAATTATTTTTTCAGACTTTTTGAGAAAAATAATAAAATAATTTAAATGAATTATTTTCATTTCTTTCTCACTTTGGAGTGGAAGACGACAATGATGAGGGGCAGGGACAGGGTGGTGACAATTCACATCAATGATACTCATCAATGGATCATTAACTCACAGCATAACAATACTTTAATGGCTCCTAACAACGATGTTATTTCTGAAATGAAATAGTGTAAGGATGCAGCATCACGTCATAATGGGAACACTGCAACGTGATCCTATTTATTGTTTTATGCGCTATGGAAATATGAATTATAAATTTGGAGGATTCTCTGGAAAACCACTAATGGACTTCCACCCCAGTGAATAATGAACAACTCTAGTGGATCCTCACCACCTTCGATGACTTTCGAAGATCAGAGCCGGGAATCGATGTCGGTGTCTTAACCCCTCGAGGATGAACACTGCAACATTGGAATTCGTAAGTGGTATGGGTTTTTGATTTGTTGTTCATACTTTTCTATTTCTATAAATGACAAACATGGGTCAACACACGAATAGGTTGACCTTTGATTCAAGTGTTTATGCGGGAGGGTGTTTCATTCTCATGGTTTTACATTCAGGGTTGAAATCTTGGCATGTAATGATTGAACGGAGACTCCACCAAACATCCCCCATATTTAAGCCTTCTAACACAGAGGGTGTGGGTTGACATGAACAAAGGCCTGGACCCATCCATTTTTACGCTCAAGGTAAATGTTTTGTCTAATGCGACAAAAAGGAAGATTTTAAGGATTCATGGTAAAGTGGATGCTCTTTGGAGGCCGTAAGCACAGGTGGTGTGAAGAACGGATCACCTGAGTGTGTCTAGTGTTCCACTAAAAGATCTACCGGTGCATCGGTGCCAACAACGGTAGCACACGGTGGTGGCGGCGGCACACACAAACCACATGTTGGATGGTAGGAGTAGGTATTCGGCTTTGTAGGCAGCCTGGTAGAGTGGCGCATCAGTGAGGCAGATGCTAAGGCCGATTGGGCCATGTCGCTAGAGACCCGCAACAACAGCATGGCGCTGCGTTGACCAAGATCCACCCACGGACTGAGTTCACGGGTGACATGCAAAGAGACCGGTCTTCACCGACCGCGGGCACATGAAGGAGAGGACCGCTCCTTGAAGGCTACGCTCGGACAGGTAGGGACACGGTGGAATGCCACATCCCAGGAACACCCCACCGGCCGCTAACGTGACTGGTATTCGGACCAGCGGGGCACGCCCCCCAGTGGGTTGTTCCCCCAATGGGCGGGGCCGGTCCCGCTACCCAAGCACGCTACGTATAGAACTCTATGGTTGGATGAGACCTGAAGAATCCTCAATGATGGACCAATGGGAAGAGGCTCTGTGTGACCTATCAGGACCACGGTGGGGAACAACTATGTGTGACCCGACAAACGCACCGTACTCAACAGGAGGAGTACCTTAGTTCGTCCATGGTGGGAAGCAGCTCTATGTGACCCAGCAGGCCCATAGTGGGGAGCAGCTCTGTGTGACCTAGCATACCCACGGTACTTATCAGGGATGAGTACCATAGTAGTTCAGGGTTAGTGCAAAGTGGATTTATGTGTCCCAGTAGGCCCACTATACTTGATAAAGGAGGAGTCCTCTAGCGGCTGAGAAGTTTAATGTTTGTGACTGACAATGCTAATGTTACTAACCTAGAATATACCTGGTGTGAGTTTTCTTGTGTTTCAGGATTTAATTTGAGGAATTGTTGTGTGTTCTTTTCTTTTTGTTTTGGGGTCCCAATTGATTATTGTGTTACTCAACCTTGCATTGGATTCGCCCGCATGTGTTGTGTCTAGTGTAGACAACCGACATTATGACAAGAGTGCTCAGGGAGACAGGACTGATAGATGCTACGATGGTGGACTTGGTGGACCAAGACCAGGAAGGTCCTAGTAGGACTGGGCATATAGGATATGATACTTTGGATTCTAGTAGCTTTACTACTCTTTCGTTCAGGCGGGGTTTTCTATAGATGGACATCAGAGTTTCTTTTTTGTATTCGCTGTTTTCAGTTCTAGTTGGGTTTGTATTCTATCCCACTTACATTTAGTTTTAATTTCACTCATATTGTTTCAATGGTACTTGTTTCGCCAATTTAGTGTGTTGGAATGTGGTTGGGTGTGTGTGTGCATAAAGGTGCTCAGGAAAATACCTCCCACATGTAGGTTGACACCTTCGGCGCTAGTTTCCATACCCTGACCTTTTAAAGAAGGGATTGGGGTAGTCACGACATATCCCTGTGGGGAGGTTCATGACATTATTGGGATTTTTTGAGTTTATTAGTGTTTTAAGGTTTTTAGTGTTTTTAATTTTCTTACAATTTTTAAGAGTTTTTAGATTTTTTAGTGGTTTTTTCATGTTTTTAGGCATTTTTATATTATTTAAATGTCTTTAGGGGTTTGTGGGGTTTATCATTTTTAGGTTTTTTGGGGTTTTAAGTGTTTTTATGTTGTTAACATAGGGGGTTATTGGGGGTTTTGGGATTTTTTTCATTTTAGGTATTTTTACTGGTTTTTAGAATTTTTATAGTTTTTTGGGGTTTTAGTGATATTTAGGCGTTTTAAGGTTTTTATTGTTTTTATGGTTTTTTTTGTTTAAGGGTTTTTAGTTAAATAAGGGTTTTATGGTTTTTTTTATTTTTAAAAAAAATTAGGATTTTGGGGTTTCATTAGAGTTTTTATTAATTTTTTAGACATTTTGTGGGTTTTTATGGTTTTTATGGTTTTAATAGATTGTATGGTTTTAAGGGGATTTTATTGGTTTCTGTGTGATTTAGGGTTTTTAGTGTTTTCTTGGTTTTTAGAGATTTTAGGATATTTATGGGGTTTAAGAGTTTTTAGATTTTAAAGGTTTCTATTAGGTCTTTCATGGTTTTAGGGTTAATTAAATTTTTGGGAATTCTTAGGGAATCTTTCGTATTTTTATGGGTTTTCAGGCTTTTTAGTGATTTTGAGTGTTTTAGAGGTTTTTTTCAATTTTTATCTTTTTTAGATTTTTTAGGGGTTTAAGTGATTTTAGATCATTCAAAATTTTAAGGTATTTGGTATTTTTGGGTTTTTTAGTTTTTTGGGGGGTTTTGGGTTTTTATAGTTTTTTGGGATTTTCCATATTTTTAGATATTTTTAGAGGTTTAAAGGTTTTTTAGATTTTTTTGACATTTTTAGGAGTTTAAAGGGTTTTTACTTTTTTTAGTTTTTTTAGGTCATTATGGGTTTTGGGGGATTTTTAATGTTTTTAGGAATTATATTTTTTTATGATTTTTAGGGTTTTATCATTTTTAGGTTTTAGGGGTCTAGAGAATTTTAGGTTTTTGAGGTTTTATTAGGGGATTTCATGATTTTTAAGAAATTTTTTCTATTTTTAGAGAGTTTTAAGGATTATTTATAATTTTTACGATTTTTAGGGTTTTAGGGGTTTTTAGGTTTTAGGGGTTCTTTTAGGTTTTTTGGGTTTCTATGGTTTTTATGGGTTTTTTTTGAGTTTTTAGGATTTCTACAATTTTTAGTGTTTTTTAACATTATTAAGGGTTTAAATGGATTTTAGGGTGATTAAATTTGTTTTTTGGATTTTGAAGGTTTTATGGTGTTTTATGGTTTTTAGGGTTTTTAGTGTCATTTATGGTTTTTAGTGTTTTTTAGGTTTTTAATGGGTTTTATGTTTTTTTATATTTTTAATGTTTTCTTAGGTATTAAAAAATATATTAGGGTTTTTTACATTTTTAAGGATTCTTATGTGTTTTCTTGGATTTTTATGGTTTTCAGTGATTTTGTGGGTTTTAGAGATTTTAGAGATTTTATTATTTTTTATGTTTTTTAGGGTCTTGAAGTGTTTTTAGGATTTTAAGGTTTTATCAGGGTTTTCAATGTTTTTTGGGTTTTTTAGGTTTTTAGTTATTTTTAGGGACTTTAATGATATTTATGAGATTTTAGTTTTTTAAGGATTTTGATGGTTTTTGGGTTTTTTAGTTTTTTTAGGGGGTTAAGAGTTTTTTTAAATTTTAGTGGTTTAAATGTTTTTTTGAGTTCTAAGTGGTTTTATGGGTTTTATGGGTTCTTATTGTTTTTATATTTTTAGGGGGTTTTATCATTTTTAGTTTTTTTAGGGTTTTAAGTGGTTTTGCATTTTATGTTTTATTAGGGGATTTACCTATTTTTAGGTTTTTTAGAAATTTTTTATGTTTTATGGGATTAATATGATTTTATATTTTTTAGTGGTTTTTTGGATTTTAATTTGGTTTAAATATTTTTCAATGTTTTCAGGGGGTTTATAGGTTTTTGGATTTTTGGGTTTTTTTGGATTTATAGTGTTTTTTAGGGGTTTCAAGTCTTTATATGTTTTCATGGTTTTATTTGGGGTTTTCAATGTTCTAAGAGTTTTGTCATTTTTATGGATTTTTATAGATTTTTATATTTTTTGGGGTTTTAGGGTTTCGGAGGGTTTTGTGGTTTTTTAGGTTTTTATGGTTTTTTTATGTTTTTTGGGTTTTAAGGGTTTTATAGTTTTTAAAATTTTAGGGGTTAAAATGGTTTTTAGAGTTTTCTGGGATTTTTAGGGTTTTAATGTATTTTATGATTCTTTATGGTTTACGGGTTTTTATGGTTTTTAGGGATTTGTCAGGGTTTTGGGGTCTCTTTATATTTTTTTATCATTTTTATGGTTTTGGTGTTTTTATGTGATAATAGGTTATTAGTGTTTCCTTAGGGGTTTCAGGGTTGTTAGGGTTTTTTACATTTTTAGGGATTTTAAGGAATTTATAATAATTTTATGTTTTTTAGGGTTTGTAGGGATTTTGTGGTGTTAGGATTTTTTAGGGGTTTAGTGTTTTTAAATGTTTTTATCATTTTTTAGGGTTTTAGTATTTTTTTTATTGTTTTTATGTTTTTATGTTTTTCTATGGTTTTTTCGGAGTTTTTTGATTTTTTTGTTTTAGGGATTTTTAGGGGTTTTAAGGGTTTTTTAGGGATTTCAGGATTTTTAAGGGTTTAAATTTTTTAAAGTCTTTATGGTTTTCAAGGTTTTTATTATTTTTTAGTTTTTTTTAAGTTTTTTGAGTTTTATAGTGTTTTAAATGCTTTTTATGTTTTTAACATTTTTAGGCATTTAAAGATTTCTTTAAGTTTTTAGTGGGTTTAGGGTTTGTTTGGGTTTTTAACAGTTACATCGTTTTTTTAGGTTTTTATGGGTTTTATGTTTTTTAGTTTTTTTTTCTTAGGGTTTTTAGGGTTTTCTATGTTTGTATATATTTTAAGTGATTTTTTTTATTTTTTATGGTTTTTAAGGGTTTTATGGATTTTGAGGGTTTTATTGTGTTTTTAGGCATTTAGGGTTTTTTGAGTAACTTTTTGATTTTTAAGGATTTTTAGGGTTTTTTAAAATTTTAGGGTTTTAATGGATTTTTACTGTTTTATGGGGTTTTATTATATTAAAATGAGTTTAGGGTTTTTATTGGTTTTAGGGGTTTTTAAGGACTTTTAGGGTTATTTGTGTTTTTAGTTTTTTAGTGGTATAAACTTTTTTTGAAGATTTAAATGTTTTATAGGTGTTTTAGGGTTTTTATAGTTTTTATCTTTTTTGGGATTTTTACATCTTTGTGAGGATTTTAATTTTTTTAGGGTTTTCATTGATTTTGAGGGGTTTTACTATTTTTTTGTGAAATTTACTTGTTTTCGGTTTTCAATGTATTCTAAGTGTTTTTATGATATTTAAGTTTTTTTTTACAATTTTGTTTATTTTTAGAGATTTTCAAGGATTTCAGGGGGTTTTGGATTTTAGGTATTTTGAGGGGTTTAATAATTTTTATGGGTTTTTTTTGATTTTTTAAAGTGTTTAGGGGTTTAAAGGTTTGTTAGTGTTTTTTGTGGTTTTTAGGGGTTTTAGTGTTTGTAGGTTTGTTGGGGTTTTAAGTGTTTTTATATTTTTACAGTTTTTTAACATTTTAGGGGATTAAAGGGTTTTTGGTGTTTTGGGGGTTTTTTATGGGTTTTAAGGGATTTATCATTTTTAATGTTTTTTTGGGTTTTTTGGATTTTTAATATTTTTTACATTTTAAGGTTTTTTACGGGTTTTCGAGTTTTTTAGGGTTTCAGAAATTTTTTGGTTTTTAGGTTGTTTTTGTTCTTTAAGATTTTTATGGTTTTATGTTTTTATGGTTTTTTATTTATTTTTACTCATTTTGAGGTTTTATGGTTCCTTATGTTTTTAGGGTTTTTTATGGTTTTTTGGGTTTTTATGGTTATTTTTAGTTTTTCTAAGGTTTTATGGGGTTTGAATATTTTTTAACATTTTTATGGGTTTTTTGAGTTTTAGTGATTTTATGGTCTATTTAGGGTTTTTATAGTTTTTGGTGTTTTTTAGGTTTTATGGGTTTTATGTGTTTTTGGTTTTTAATGATTTCTTAGGGTATTTAAGTTTGTTTTGGTTTTTTTGGGTTTTTTATATTTTTATTGTTTATAGGTATTTTCTAGGATTTTTATGATTTATAGGTATTTCAGGGATTTTGAGGGTTTTTAGGGTTTTTAGAGTTTGTGTGGGTTTTTAGGCTTTTAGTGGTTTTTTGATTTTTTAAGTCTTTTTTTTTGTTTTTCAGTGTTTTAAAATTATTCTAAGGGTTTAAAGGGTTTGTATAGTTTTTAGTGATTTATAGGGTTTTATGGGTTCTATTATTTTTAAATAGTTTTAAAGGTTTTATGGTTTTTAGTGGTTTTAGGGTTTTAGGGTCTTTTAGAGTTTTTAGTGTTTTTAAGTTTTTTAGGGGTTTTAAGTATTTATTTTATGGTTTTCTTATGGTGTTTAAATTTTGTTATGGATTTTTAGATTTTTAGGTATTTTTAGTGATTTATTAGGGTTTTAATGGTTTTTAGGGTTTTTAGTGATGTTGACGGTTTTAGGGTTTTTAGGGTTTTTGTGTTTTTAGGTTTTTAGGGGTTTTAAGTGCTTTAAGGTTTTTAAGTTTTTCTTAAAGATTTCAAAATATTTATGATTTTAGGGTTTTTTGGATTTTTTAGAATTTGTTTTAGGTTTTTATGGTTTTTAGTTGTGTTAGGGTTTTTAGAATTTCAATGGTTTTATAGATTTTTTGGGTTTTTAGGTTTTGTTGTGTTTTTTAGAGTATTATGTGTTTTTATAGTTTTTATAGTTTTTTAGTTTTTCATGGCCTTTTAGTGTTTTTAGTGAATTATTATGGGGTTTTAATGGTTTTAGGGTCTGTTGAGGTTTTTATGGGTTTTATGGTTTCTAGGGTTTTTATGGTTTTATATGGTTTTAGGGTTTTTAGTTTTTTAGGGGTTTTAAGTGTTTTTAGGTTTTATGTTTTTCTTAGGATTCTTAGGGTTTTATAATTTTCTACCTTTTTAGGGTTTTTTTGGATTTCATGTGGTTTTAGGGGTTTTAGAGATTTTGAGGGTTTTTAGGGGTTTTCAGGTTTTCAGGTTTTTAGTGTTTTTGGTATTTTAAGGGTTTTTTTAAGGGTTTCAATGTTTTTAGTTCTATTTAATATTTTTAGGGGTTTAAAAGGTTTTTAGTGGTTTTTTATATTTTTTATGTGTTTTTAGGTTTTTTTAGGTTTTAGGGGTGTTTATGGTTTTTACGAGTTTTTTGGTTTATGGTCTTTAAGGGTCATTAGAGATTTTTTGGGTTTTTATGAGATTCACATGTTTTTTGTTTTTAAGATTTTATTTTTTTATTTTTAGTGTTATTAATGTTTATCATTATTTTTTGTAATTTTTTATGATTTTTATGGGTTTTTAGGGTTTTTAGAGATTTTGAGGTTTTTTCTGATTTTAGGGGAATTTAGTTGTTTTAGGGGTTTTAAGTGTTTCTCAGTTTTTAAGGATTTCTTATATGATTTTAGGTTTTTAGGGTTTTTTATGTTTTTTTAATTTGTAAAGGCTTTTATGAGTTTAATGGGTTTTATGGTTTTTAGGATTTTTTATGGTTTTTAATGGTTTTTAAGGATTTTAGGTATTTATGGTTTTTTTGGGTTTTAGTGGGTTTTCACGTTTTTTTGGGGTTTTAAATTTTTATATTTTTTTTAAAAAATAGGTTTTTAAAGAGTTTGTATATTTTTTAGTGATTTTTATTAGTTTTTATTGTTTTTAAGGGTTTTAGTAGATCTTAGGGTTTTAGAGTTTTTTTAGATTTTAGGGATTTTAGGCTTTTTAGTATTTTTTAAAAACAATTAGGGGTTTATGCGTCATTATGGTTTTATTAGGGTTTTTCATGTTTTTAGGGGTTTTTATATTTTTAGGAATTGTTAGGTATTTTTTAGGATTTGTATGCGTTTTATGGATTTTAGGGACTTTGAGGGGTTTTAGAGTTTTTATAGTTTGTTTGGTTTTTAGACTATTTTGAGTTTTTTATTGTTTAAAGGGTTTTCTTTAGTTTTTTAATGTTTTTAGGGGATTAAATTTTTTTATAGTTTTAGTGGTTTGGTTGGGTTTTATGGTTTTTAGTGGTTTTCATGATTCTGGGGGTTTTATTCATTTTAGGGTTTTTATAGTTTTTTAGGGATTTTTCATTTTTTAGGATTTTTAGAAGTTTTAAGTGTTTTTAATTTTTTAAGGTTTTATTAAGGGTTTTCAGGGTTTTTCATGTGTTTATATATTTTACTGATTTTTTAGTATTTTATGGTTTTATAGGGGTTTTAGGGATTTTGAGTGTTTTATGGGTGTTTATGGGTTTTTTATTTGTTTTTTTGGTTTTTAGGTTTTTAGTGTTTTTTATCATTTTAAAGGTTTGTTAGAGTTTTTAATGTTTTTAGGGGTTTAAATTATTATTATATTTTTAATTTATTTTTAGGTTTTTATGGGATTTTATGGGATTTTATGGTTTTTAGGGGTTTTATGGTTTTTAGAGTTTTAGTGTTTTTTAGGTTTTTAGGGGTTTTAATTGGTTTTTGTTATTTAAGGTTTTTTATGGGTTTTCAGTATTTCAAGGGTGTTTTAGGTTTTTATGGATTTTTAGGGATTCTTTAATATTTTATGGGGTTTTAGGTTTGTTAGGGATTTGTGGGTTTTAAAAAAACTCGGGTTTTCTGATTTTTTACGTTTTTAGTGTATTTAGGTTTTTTTTTGAATTTTTATCTTTTTTATATTTTTAATGGGTTTTAGGGTTTTTAGGGTTTTTTAGGGTTTTGGGTTTCTAGGATTTTTTTGGGTTTTTGGGGTTTTTAGTGATTTTTTTTGTTTTTAGGGTATTTCGGTTTTTAGTGTTTTTTAACTTTTTTAGAGGTTTGAAGGGTTTTTAGATTTTTTAGTGGTCTTTAATGATTTTAAGGGTTTTAAGGGTAATTAAAGTTTTTAGGGGGTCATTGGGTTTTTAGGGGTTTCATAATTTATTAGGTTTTTTGGGGTTTATGTGTTTTTAGTATTGTATGGTTTTCTAAGGGGTTTTCTAGGTTTTAGGGTTTATTATGTCTTTTTAGATTTTTAAGGATTTTTTAGGATTTTATGGTTTTTAGGGTTTTAGGGATTATGAGGTTTTTTAGGGGTTTTATTGTTTTTATGGTTTTTTTGGGTTTTTAGGGTTTTTTTGAGTATTTAGGGTTTTAACGGTTTTTAACTTTTTTGGGGGTCTATAGGGTTTTTAGAGTTTTACTGGATTTTTAGGATTCTTATGGGTTTTTTGGATTTTAAGGTTTCTAGTTATTTTTATTGGTTTAATTTTTTTATGTTCTTTTAGGGGTGTCAGTATTTTTTAGGTTTTTTAGGGGTTTCATGTATTTTCATGTTTTCCTGGTTTTGTTAATTTTTTCAATTTTTTAGCTTATTTTACACTTTAAGAAGTTTTCAGGGATATTTTATGGTTTTTATAAATTTTTAGGGTTTTTGGGTTTTTGGGTTTTAGGTTTTTTAGGGTTTTAGTGTTTTTTAGGTTTTTATTGGTTTTAAGTGTTTTTATGTTTTTAATATTTTCTTAGAGTTTTTCATAGTTTTTTGGATTTTTTACATTTTTATGGATTTTTACGTTTTTTTATGATTTTTTAGGAATTTTACTGGTTTTAGGGTTTTGATAAATTTTTTTGGGTATTTAGTGTTTTTTTCATTTTTAGGGTTTTTAAGGTTTTTTGGGTTTTGGGGGGTTTTTTGAGTTTTTTTTTGGGTTTCAAATGTTTTTATAGTTTTTTAACATGTTATGGGGTTTAAAGGGATTTTAGAGTTTTTAGTTTTTTTAGGGTTCTTCTAGGTATCTAGGTTTTTTAATGTTTTGGGTGTATTTTGATTTTAGGGTTTTTTGGGTTTTTATAACTTTTTAAGTTTGTAGGGGCTTTAAGTGTTTTTTAGATTCTTTTGGATTTCATAGGGGTTTTCATGTTTTCAAGATTTTTTTATGTTTTGAGGAATTTTTATTTCTTTTTTATGATTTTTATTAATTTTAGGGTTTTTTAGATTTTGTGTTTTTAAGGTTTTTTTAGGTTTTTAGGGGTTTTTTGAGTTTTAGGATTTTTTTAGTTTTTTTAGTTTTTTGGTGTTTTAGGTTTTTAAGGTTTTTTATAGTTTTTAAAAAATTTAGGGGTTTAAATTTTTTTTAGAGTTTTTAGTGGGTTTAGGGTTTTCATGGGTATTTTCAGTTTTTAAGGTTTTTTGGTTTTTTAAGATTTTTGGGTTTTTGTACTTTTTAGTATTTTTTAGGGTTTTTAAGGGTTTTTAGGTTTTTAGGGTTTTAAGTGTTTTAGGTTTTTAGAGTTTTAAAATGTTTTTTATCTTTGTTGGGTCCCGAAAATTCTGGCAAGGGAAGCAAATACCCCCACAATCACTTTACAGAGGGAAGAAAGTACTCCTACAAGTCTAGTAAGGTGAATGGACTCAAATTGAGTTGTGAATTTCAGAAGGAACTTGAAGAAATTCAAGTTGTCAAAGCAATTCAAGTGGTTCATGTACCATCATCAGGAAAAGTATGTGGACTTGCTGGATCGCGAACCAATGGGCACATGGAACGATCCGTGAACCGCTTACCTGCAGAGTAATGGCTATCAAATAAGATAAACCGCGAAACGTGTTACTGACAGACTCATGCATGTGGAGACAGTTTGTATACTGTGCCATGAACCTATCAATTCACGGAAAAAGGGAACTGGTAGTGTTCTGTAAACCATTATTGTGAACTAAAGCCTCCACAAACCCCAGTTCATCAAGTTTTATGTGGGTCAGGATATTGCTTCCATGGGCCTCTGCAAATGATGTCATGTGCCCAATCAATAAAATTTCCCTGATGCTCTATAAAAGGATAAAATTAGATGTATGAAACTCAGAGACATGGGGACGAGATGATAAGGATGATGAAGTCTTGAAGAGGACTCAGAGGTTGGAAGAAAGAGTTTGGAGAAGACTCTGGCTTCCGTCTTGACTCATCGGCGAAGCCTAATTCCCAAACCACTCCCTCCGTAGGTACAACCAGTCACGAAACATAAAATGGGATAATTTAATAATAATAAGAACCGTGAACCTAACAGGTGAAACTCGAACCAGAGACTTCTCATGGATGAACTCCCCGTGAATGATAATCCCCCAAACCATCTTTCAATATGGTGCTTCTTGAAGCATACTGCTATGTGGATTGAACCTGACACTGCATACTGCATCAATATGTGGGTAGAACACAAAGCGACGTGATGGGCCACATACAATTATGGTACACAGTAGTCTATACCCATGCCCGCATACCACATCGATATGCAGATGACCCCTTTTCTTTCATACCACTATGGTATGTCGGGCCTCCCCCATCCTGCATAAGAAATCAGTACACCGAATGGGGTATTTTCAGGTATTTTTTCCTCCGGTTCCAACCTCACCCTTCCACTACCATCCATTCCTCCATGACCCCCTGCTAACCAGTCCCCCAAAATTTGGACAAAGCCTCTTCCAAATCCACCAGACCCGTATGATTAGACCATCGGGTGCATCAGTGTTCCCCTTTGAGTCTACATACCCATGGTAAGAGGAGTCATGAAGGCTCTCCCCACAATGGTGCGGGCTACAAGAATGCATGTGGGTCTACATTACCATGGTAACCCAGAGTCCAACTGTGGGATGCCGACGTGAACCTCCCCGTTCTAGGGGATAAGGGTGATCACTCACTTTTCCATTCAATGAGGAATATTGATTAGTCAGAGAGTTTATGTTCACTCCCCCCTTTGATAAGGACTAAACTCCTCCCCTTCCTATAATGTTCTCTTTGGAACTCCTACAGAGGTAATTCCCCAATCTTTTATGGACATGCCGCATGACCTTTAATTCCATCTCACATGGAAATGTTCATTGATTTGTGCCCTCACCATGGTCGCCCCGACCTCTTCCACCGCGGGCTCTCCCTCCCCCACCAACAGGGGAGGAGGCATGTTGATTGTTGAATATTTGACATCCCCTTGTTCCTCACACTGATCCTAACTCACGTGGTCTTAGAGTTTTGTGAGGATTACAACATTCACATGATTATGAACTATGAGAACTCTAATTCTTGGTCAAAATAAGATACGTAGGATGCCTACCAGAAGGCTCAGTCTCAAAAGGGTGCTCATCCAAGAGGGTCCACCCAATAATGTATCTTTAAATGGGCACCCTCCACGTGTAAGCCCCACAAATTATGAACTACGAGAACTCTGATTCCAGACCAAATCAGGATATGTAGGATGCCTACCCAGAGGCCCGAGCTCAAAAGGGTTCCCATCCAAAAGGGTCCACCCAACAATGTCCCCTCAAACGGGAAGCCTCCACACGTAAGCCCCACACATTATGAACTATGAGAACTCTTATTCCTGATCAAAATAGGATACGTTGGATGCCTAACAAAGGGCCCAATCTCAAAAGGGTGCCCATACAAGAGGTTCCACCCCACCATGATAGATCAGATTGTATTCTCCCATGTGATATCCCTGCATCATCCGAACTACATGGGTTCTAATTCCTCTCCCGAGGATACGTAGGAAACCCATATTATGGGTCTTATCCCAACATTAAGTCACCTTCCGTCCCCCTGGATGATGATAAAATCCATATCTCCTTATTATGTGGTTGAAGTCAACATCACCTCTTTAGCATCAATCATATGCATGACTACGACGATTTTGTAAACCAAGGGTAGCTCGTGGACACACTATTCAGGAATGAACCAAGGATTCAAAAACATATGAACATGACCTAAATCTATAATATTGTCCGGAAACATGCTACAATCCTCCCCCAAAAGGGTGTGGTGATCCTGAACTCCCATCCTCTCGACCAATGGAGTCTTTAAGTGTCATTGACCGAATCATCAACCAACGAGCGTCTGCCTTTGGAAATCAGGTCCAATAAACATGGATACCAAGGTCGTTGGGCATTCTTGTCTCAACGAATAAACCCGTTGGAGACCATCTATGGAAGTTATATCCGAGGAGGACCGATTACACAAGTACGTGACCCCATGCAATGGCCCGCTTGGATCATCTGAATGTGGAACCTCCTTCGTATGTGGAAGGGGTGAATTACCCAGTCCCGTGAGGTTGATCCAAACTTCTTTAAAGAATAATGATATCGAATGGATCAAGACAGAATAAATGATGAACTCAATGATCACCCACCTCTATAAATAAATAGGCAGGTGATGATCCTTGTCGGACCATTTTCACACCACCGGAAATATGTCACCTCGGTGGCAGAACAAAAATGGTGAACCTGACGTGAATCCTTAACCAAAGTAGAAGTTCTACCACAATGATAATAGACAAAAGGACTTTTCAAATCGTCACATTTTGTTCGCCCCAGTATGCGCAAAATGTGCCACCTCGGAGTTGGAACAAAAATGGTGAACTCGACCTGAAATATTAACCAAAGTGGTGGTTCTACCCCAATTAGAATAGACAAAAGTACATTGCACGTCAGACCGTTTTTCCCCAGTAGGCGCAAAACTCACCACCTACGTGGTGGAACAAAAATGGTGAACCCGACATGAATCCTTAACCAAGGTGGAGATCTTACCCCACTCAAACCCCTTCAACCCACAATAGAATAAAGAGGTGAAGGGAGAGAAGATGGATCTCTAAATAAGCATATGTTTAAAATAATGCAATTTTGATGTGGTTTTGTGGTCTGTATATCGTATATGTATGTTCTGGGTTCTCGCATAACAACCTTCGATCCAAATGACATCTCAATGACCAATGAATATATGCACATCAGCGATCTCACGGGTGGCTAGGGCCCTAATGAAGATCAGGACCCCCTCGCCCATCTAGAGTCTTCAATGCTGGGTATCCAACATGCTGATCAGGGAGTACCACTAAAATGGTACTCTCCCCATGATGGAAGTTGCAAGACAATCCCTCCAGTCTGAAAAGGTCTGCCAGCCACCTCTTCAGCTGCTGTTGGCACCCCAGCACAAGTTATCCCCAATGGTCATCTCAAACCATTTTGGGGGCTTGTCCCTGGAATGTGACAATGAGTACCTCCCTTATCTTAGGGAGGAAGATGAAATCGATGCTGAAAACTTCATCTCAACTGCATAGGGTTATAACTCACAGGACCCCACTAGAGAGAATCATCATCAACACCAGACAACCAAGCCTCCTTCCATCATGGAAAAACTTATACTGAGGGAACCTGCCAAAGTCCAAGAGACTCGGGCCCCTTGGGCTGCTCACCAAGGGCGCAAAATATATAATCAGGAACGCACGGTCACCCTAGTTCCCGAGATGAAACTATGTTGTACAAACGTGGTGGAATTCAATGGAAAGACATATGAATCTGCTCTCTCCTCTCAATCCCACCACGTAAATAGGGTGGAAAATATGAGCACATGCATGTTCCTGCTAATGATTGTCGATCCCACCATGTAGACAGAGTGGAAAACTACAGGCAAATCCAAATATCTACCAATGCACAAAAATCTCATCATCTAAATCCGGCGGAAACCATCTACACGCATACACAAACACCTATTGATGCATTTCAGGCCTTCCATCTAAATATGGCAGCAACAGGGTATACGTAGGAAAAAATAGCTACTGATACATATCAAACCTATCATCCAAGTAGGGCGGTAATGAAATATGATCAGAGTCAAATTACTACAGATGCATACAAAGCCTATGAGATAAAAAAAGAATCAAGCGAGTAGATTAAAATCCTCACTCATGAATATGAAGCCCAGAAGTCAAATACAGTGGCAACCGAAGAAGAAAACTAAAGACAAACTCATTCCTCTGTCCCGATATAGGAGAATTGCCAGTATTTACTAGCAACTCATAGAGGACTGGAGTAGGCACAAACTCCTCCTCCAACATCATAATGAGCCTTCATACCCATTCCATCCAAAGATGTATCTTATCACATCCTAGAAATGATGGAAGATCAGACATCGATTCCAGACCATATCCTCCATACATGCCAAGATATCAATGCATCAATGAAAAAGTTGAGAAATCAGGCCCAGGACCTAGTTTCCTCGAATG
Organism: Viscum album; assembly: GCA_963277665.1. Lineage (NCBI taxonomy): Eukaryota > Viridiplantae > Streptophyta > Magnoliopsida > Santalales > Viscaceae > Viscum > Viscum album. The sequence continues at coordinate 2,051,722,752 of OY728159.1, read as the reverse complement.
GATTGACTCAATTTCAAAATTATTTAGTCACTCAGGAGTATTTATGCATCCCTTATTCAGTCTAGAAGGGTCGACATCAATATCTTGTGATACACAGACAACCGAAGTAATCAATCCAACTGGGGGACGCTGGTCCAACGTGGTGCTCATTCCAAGGTAAGCATATATCCTTGTCAAAACCCCAGATGTTGTTCATCATATCTTGACAACATCACAGGACCCAACAATACAGGGACTCATATATGAATTCCATTACCGATGGCATATGGCCCTGGTTACCTACAAGAGAGTGCCCAAAAATGAAATGCAATAAAGGAAACCAGAAAATGAAGAGCAAATGCACAATACTTCTTTACTGGAATCTAGGGTTCTTAATGTCCTCAATCATATATCGAAAAATCCTCAAGAACCTATCATTCCATTACAAAATTATGGATGTGATAATAGTAGTTACAAAGGTCCTCTCTGCAATATTTCCACCAACAGCTCTGAAGGTCCTCCACAAAGAACCCATGAGGGCTTAATCCATGGGTCAAGAATGATCGGTCACAAGAGCCTATCCCCTGATGCACATCGGGGTATCCCTCCCCTCAACATGAAGATCTGAAAGAAAGAAGGTCCTTGCCTTGATTTTTTCTACCATGATGGTTCTCCCCAGGGTATACGCTACAGATATGTTTCTCCTTGTAGTCGAAAATCAAGTCACGATGGAAGTACTCTCCATAATGATAGTTGTTGCGAAGGACCTCCCTGCAATGGAAGTTTCTGTGAAGGCCCTCCCCATAGTAATTCTAAGATATGATAAGGTCCTACCATCATTTTAGTACATCCTGAAGGCCCTCCCCAAGATGTGCACTGCATAAATTCTCCCTGTAGCCAGGTATCAAGTCATGATGGTAGTCCTCGCCATGATGATAGTCATTGCAAAGACCCTCCCCACAATGGAAGTTACTATAAAGGTCCTCTTCATAGTAATATCAAGTAGTAAGAAGGTCCTCCCCTCGATTTAGCCCACCCTAAAGGTCTTCCCAGGGTATACGCCGCAAATACATTTCCCGTGATCAGGCATCAATTTGCAATAGAAGTCCTCACCATTGAAGCACCAATTGCGAATGTCCTCCCCACAATCAAAATTCATGCTGGCAAGAAGGTCCTCCCCTTACTAGAAGAAATATCATAAAGATCTCTTATGCTGAGGCACTCAGAAAAATGGAGTCAGAAACATTGGAAACTCTGTCTATAATGAGTGGTAATATTTATCTACTAGAGGATAGGCTGTGGCCACTCTCATCTTCTGAACCACCCTTGAACCATCCTAAATTCAATGATGCTCCCAAAAAGCTAGATTCATAGAATGAAATTATTAAGAAGCAACCGAGATGGGAATATAAAGTATAGGATACTTCAGAAGAACAACAACATGATATGTTTCTTGTGAGAAGACAACTATCTAGGGATAATATGCTGGTGATATATCAGACTATGACCACTTCTCACTTCGACATACAAAGAGAGTTGTCTGGGGAATGAACACATTACATTCACCTCAACATATGGACAACTCTTTTTCAGATGAAAGAAAAATTTCAACACTATTAAGGGTATGCAGACCATGTCAGCACAATAGGGGAGATTCACCATCTAATTGGCCTGGAATCCCTCCCACCCGCAAGGGATCCATGATTAAAAAAGAAAAAGAAAAACCTTGAACTGATGTTCCTCCATTCACTTCATAAGTTGCATCACCTCATTGGAAATGCCCCAGTTAGAGTTCACATTCAGGTATGGGGAGAAAACGGTTCTCTACACTTCACCCCATGGGAAACAATCAAGGGAAAAAGAGATCAATCCATCGAAAATCTTCTGAGTCAGGAAACCATGAACATCTAGCAGGATTATCGCCTAAGGCAATCCAACTAGAAATAAGTATTCATGTCTTCAAAATAACATATATTCCATGTATGCCCATTTCCATACTTGGATCACACCCACGCGGGAGTACATGAAATTGAAAAGGTGGAAATAGCAGTGCCTACCGCCATAATACGGGGAAAACCAGAGTACATAGGGATGGGAGAATTTTTAAATCAAAATGCCCCTATAAGACCAAAAAATCCAGACCATAACACATCAATGTAAGAATTGGAATGACCCCATCCCATAGGGATGGTGGAATTTTTACCTCAAATCCCCATACAGTGTACGTCTGTCTTCCACCATCTAGGAAGAATGATGGACAGAGGAGTTACCCATTCCACCCCTTCATGTGGTTCGCAACATCCAAGACAAATCCGTGTTATGAGGTTAGACAAGGGATCCTTTCAGGTCAATAATATCCATGAAACCTGAAGAACATGACATAGTGGAAGGACAAAGTCCAATAAAGGGCGCAAAAGGACTTCCTACCATTCGACACTTGGTACACCACTCCCAATGCGGTATGACTCAGTGAACGTGGTAAATGTCAACTCCACAGATCTCAAAGGAAATGGTGTGGAGGGAGAGGATGCGAAGAAATATGGTTCCAACCCAGAGTCATCCCACACCAAGCTTGATGGATTTCATATCCTTAACCAGAGAGTGATTCTAAATTTGGTCACCCCCTCAGCTAATCCGTCACTACCCCCCCCCCCCCGCGAAACCCCAACAAGGAGAAGAATAAATCCAAGGCCATATATGACCTACCTCCTCCTCCCCCTAATGATGTGACCCTCACTCTCGGTGAATGGTTTTCCAAGCAGGAGGAAGAAATGAACGATCTCATGTGAATTAATGATGAGCTACATCGAGGGAGTTACCTTTCCAGATGTGTTCCCTCTACGGAATGTCAATAGGTTCCCCCATAAGAAGTTCCATTTCCATAGCTGCTCATCCTGATAAATTAATCTAATTTCAGGGGACCATTCAATTCAGCCCCAGAAGGAAATCAAGACTTCCCCCCACTTGGAAGAAAAACACAATATTTTAAAGAAAACCCATAAATGATACCATTGGCTGGGTATCAACCCCAAATTACAGCAGCACCAGCACGCCCGGTCTTGGCCACTATCTCACCATCTCATGATCAAGCCCAACAAGATATGCATCTAGGGTTATTAAACATTGTTGAGAAATTAACAAATATACTTGAATCCATGGAGGGTGGCGTGCTCAGATACAGCCAGAGCGGAAAACCTACCCTGAGTTGGTGAGTAATGTGTTGCCACCACCAATATTTGGGAACCAAGTATTCCTAGTGTCCAATGGCTCAGGGGACCCAGAATAAAATTTAATGCAATAAGACTCTTACTGTGACCCAATGATGGGGACTCGAGAGTAGAAAGAAATAGTAAAACTCAGTTTCTTCATACGAACCCTGTATGGCTCAGCCTTTGTATGGTATACTAGCCTACCAGCCAATTCAATCACAGGTTGGGAGGACCTCCGACAACAGTTTCTCTTTCAGTTCAGTTCAACATTGCCTAAGACAACAGTCAGTGGCTTCATGAACTAGAACTTGTGAGAGAAAAAAAGAGTCCTAGACTTCATTGCCAACTTAAAAGTCCTGACTTATTCCATAAACTAGCCACTCCCCGAAGATAAAATGCTCTCCATGTGCATCAATAACCTTCAGGATGAATTGCAAACACCGCTCATTCTGATGACGTACACAAGTGGGATTAGAGACTTCCCTTCCATTTACCAATGGAATTAATACTCCTTGAAATGGAACAATCATAAGTCCCTAGTGTCCCCATCAGCCCCCGGAAAAAGAATGTGAAAATCTGAAGTGACTTCTATCGAGATTAATCCACCCTCGGCACCAGCCTCAGTTGAGAGGCCCCCACCAAACCATGTGGCCCCCCCTAGATTCTAACAACCACCCCACCTTGGAAATATGAGTGAAATGGTGCTAAATGAAATTAGTTCGAAGAACGAAGAAATAAATTCTATTCGTTCCAAGATGACCAGGTCCGCAGCTATTTCATAGCCATTGTGAATTGCAATTTCCTCCGGCTCCTAGAGACAAAGAGAGACGTTGAATTAGGTCTCGAAGACTATCCAAATTATTGTCCTTATCACCAAATATTGGGACACACTATCCTGTAATGATTTGTTTTCAAGGATCTCATGAAAAATATGGTGGATTCTGGGCTAGTCAAGTTGGGCCTATCACCATCACATGTGGTGTATGTTTCCACCTCAGACTCAAGAGAGGAAGATGAATGGAAAACAATCGCCAATAAAGAGAAACTTTTTGACAATTGGATGAGAAAGAATACCATCAAATGAGTTCATATCATCTTCCAGGTGCAGCTGAACCAACCCACTATGCCCCCAAAAGATCCAGATACAACGAAACAATTCTCCTCATCCCCACAACCCTCTAAAGGTCAGAACGGCATAATGAAAGATCAAGAAGATGATATGATGCCAAATATGAAGTTAGTGTTGACAATTTAAGAATTCATGAAAATAGACTTGGTACAATGGTAACCACCCTGCCAAATGGTGCAATGGGTACCACTATGCCAACTGGTACAATGGGAACCACCCCACAAAACAATACCATCAGAAGGAGTCAGTCAGACAAAAACATTGTCAGATAAAGAATTGATCCTCGGCTCTATTAATGTCATTAAATTGATATACCCCTTCTCAAATGAAGATTATTTCCAAGAACCTAAATTCCCTGTGTCGAACCGGAGGGCTAGAGGAAGAGGCCACAGAGGCTGGAGGTTTCCTGGAATGCATTGTCAGGGTAGGAGTCAAATTCTCGGTCATGCCATAAATCAAACCATCAACATCACCGGAACTTGTTGAAGGGCCCTTCGGCAGAAACAATAAGAACTGGAATTATTATTCACCCCCATAGGAAGAGATCCAAGACCAATTATCATGGAATATCCATTAAGGTAAGAAAAAGTGTCAAATAGTCCAAGAAATATGGGTGGACCAGTTCAACCAAGCCCAGAAAAGGCCATAGTTCCACCCACTCCCATCACAGAATCTGAACCATCCATGTACAAAGCTCAAACCCCTAAAGTGACTATAAAAGATCAACCCCAAGCTAGGAAGCGCCGACCATTAGAGCATAAGTATGAAATTCTAAAGCAATTGGCTTTAGTACCTGGAAATCTGTCAATACTGGATGTGTTAATCCTATCTGCATATCTTAGGGAGGCACTCATCAAAGCCTTACTAGCTCCCTAGGAGTTCGAGGCTGAAGTAGCAGCAATCGGAGTCTATCGGGAAGAGACCAGTTTCGAAGAATGTCATGTCATAATCTTCTTCACAAGCAAGGATGAAGATGACAACGTACAAGGTCACATAAAACCCTTATATGTGTTCGGAAAGATAAATGGAATTGATGTCTGTAGGTTCTTCATTGACACTGGTTCTATGGTCAATCTCCTACCACTGCGAATGCTTCGCCGACTGTGCTATGATGAACAAAACTTGACACCCTGCAGTACAACTCATCTGGGATACAACAAAAGTGAGAAGAATCCATTAGGAAGAATCAAGATTAAAACTTGGCTCAGAGATCTCATGTCAGATTCTGAGTTCCTGGTAGTACGACAATTTATGACCTTCAACATCCTATTAGGGAGGCCTTGGCTGCATCAGCATGCTGCAATTATTTCATCGTACCATCAGTGCATCAAATATTGCACTAATGGGAAAAATAGAATAGTGCACACCGATAAATCCCTCACTAGTGCAGAAAACATTTTTAACGTCACCATTTTTTACGTCATTATATATAACCGACATGATAATCTGTGAAACATGGTTTTTTACATCGGTTATTTTATAACTGACGTTAAAAGTCACGCGTGTTCATTTTTTACGTCATTTTTAAATTAAAAGACGTAAAAAACCAAAGCGCTATGTGTTTTACGTCGGTTATCAAATAACCGACGTAAAAAACGAGGTATCTACGAATTTTTTACGTCAGTTATAAAATAACCGATGTAAAAAAAGCGGCTTTTGAGGCCTTTTTAACGTCTGTTATTTGATAACCGACATAACAAAACAACCCGAAGAATTTTTTAAATCGGTTATATTATAACCGATATAAAAAACTGTGATTTATGATGTATTTTTTAAGTTGGTTATTCTATAACCGACGTAAAAACCCAATACGAGGATTTTTTTACGTCAGTTATAAAATAACCGACGTAAAAAAATTTGTATTTGATACATTTATAACGTTGGTTATTATAATAACCGACATTATAAATGTAATAAAAACAGTTTATAATGTCGGTTATTAAATAACCGACGTTATAAAACATTTAAAAAAGTAACACACCCTGTGGATTGTCATTTACGATTTTTCGATCGACAGTCCGACGACTCGTCTCTCTCGCGCGGTAAACCCTAATCGACTCATCGATATCATTGAATTAAACTCGTTTTTTCCATCATTGTTTATCATATTTACTATCCTCTGATCTATCATCTCAACTCACAACACTCAGGTAAGCCTCCCACGACTTTATTTCGTTTGTTTTTTTTGGATAGTCTATATTTACGTTTTAAATTTTTTTGTTTAAACAAGGTAAGATTCTTCAATTTCGAACCATCTTACCTCGTTTTCCCATAATCATCTTATTTATTATCCCTAGATCTATTAGATCGACTCAAAATATTCATGCAAGCCTCACCTACTTCTATTTCATTTGTTTTTGTTTCGCGAATTCCTGACATTGATGGTAATTTTTGTTGTCATTGACAACTAATGATCTCATTCACCTATATTACTGCAATTTATATGTAAACTATTGTGATACACCCATTCCGTGTACCATTTTGATTTATTTTATAATTAAATATATGGTTTGTCATGGTGGAATGTTTTTTTTTGGATCCTTGGTTGTTTCTATTTTGGGTATGACTTTTTTTTGTTCCATAATCTATTTACGTCGCTTATTTTCATGGACTATTATAAGTCTTCATATTATATTAAAATATGATTCATTGAACAATAGATCATTTTAGACTAGTAGGAGATACAATTCAGGGTTCTCATTTTGAATAATGGCATGATACCAAAACTAGTAGCTTGAGGTTAAAATCTCTAGATATGCCAAAACTAGTAGCTTGAGGTTAAAATCCCACGGTTCTGGGGGGCTTTCAAGAGGCTTGGTGGCTATCCAGGGGGTTAGGGGCTGTCCAGGGTGTCCATGGAGGTGAGAGGGGGGGGGGGGGTATCCAAGGGGGTGGGGGCCTGTCCAGAGGGTTTGAGGGGTTGTCCGGGGGTGGGGCTGTCCAGAGGGTTGGGGGTGTCCAAGGGGTGTCCAAGGGGGTAGGGGGTGGGGGTGGTGTCCAGGAGGGGTGGGGTGTACTGTCTAGAGGGGTGGGGGCTGTCCAGGGGGTGGGGGGCTGTCCAGAGGGTTGGAGGGTGTCCAGGGGGGTGTCCAAGGGGTAGGGGGTGGGGGGTGTGTCCAGGAGGGGTGGGGGTGCTATCTAGAGGGGTGGGGGCTGTCTAGAGGGCTGGGGGTGTCCAGGGGGGTGTCCAAGGGGGTGGGTTGGTGGGGGGGGGGGCTTTCCAAGGGGGCGGGGTCTTGTCCTGAGGGTTTGGGGGTTGTCTGGGGGGGGGGGGTTTCCAGAGGGTTGGGGGGGGGGGGGGGGTTGTCCGGGGGGTGGGGGTTGTCCAGAGGGTTGGGGTGTCGAGGGGGGTGTCCAAGGGGGTGGGGGGGGGGGTCTTTTCAAGGGGGTGGGGGCTATCCAGAGGGTTGGGGGTGTCCAGGGGGGTGTCCAAGGGGGTAAGGGGTGGGGGTGCTGTCCAGGAGGGGTGGGGGGTGCTGTCTAGAGGGTTGGGGGTGTCGAAGGGGGTAGGGGGTGGGGGTGGTGTCCAGGAGGGGTGGGGGTGTTATCTAGAGGTTTGGGGGGCTGTACAGGGGGTGGGGGTGTCCAGGAGGGGTGGGGGCTGTTCAAGGGTGTGGTGGTGTCCATGGGGTGTCCAAGGGGGTGGGGGTGGTGTTTAGGGGTGGGGGGGGGGAGGGTTGTCCAAGGGGGTGGGGCTGTCTAGTGGGTTTGGGGGTTGTTTGGGGGGTGGGGGCTGTCCAGAGGCTTGTGGGTGTCTAGGGGGTGTCCAAGGGGGTGGGTTGTCCAAGGGGGTGGGGGCTGTCCAAAGGGTTGGGGGTGTCCAAGGGGGTAGGGGTGGGGGGTGGTGTCCAGGAGGGGTGGGGTGTTGTACAGGGGGGTGTCAAAGGGGGTGGAGGGTGGGGGTGGTTTCCTGGAGGGGTGGGAGGTGTTGTCTAGAGGGGTGGGGTACTGTCTAGGGGGTGTCCAAGGGGGTAGGGGGTGGGGGTGGTGTCCAGAAGAGGTGTGGGGTGCTGTCTAGAGGGGTGGGGGTATCCAGGAGGGGTGGGGGGCTAGCCAAGGGTGTGGTGGTGTCTATGGGGTGTCCAAGGGGGTGGGGTGGGGGGTGTCCATGGGGTGTCCAAGGGGTTGGGGGATAAGTGTCTGTTGGGATTGACTACTGCATCGTGGTTTTTGAGATTATGACATGATGATTGTGCCGTGATGATTGGCTTTACATTGTGATTTTCTCCATCTGAATTTTTATTTTAACTTTGATTTGATTCTAAGGTTTAATCCATTTTCCCCAATTTTCTATCAACCATTGTTGGCCACATGGTTTTCTTGGATTTAATGGAATTTAAAACTGTTATATCTAACTATATTTTGTTTTTAAAACAATATTCAGACATATTTTTTTAAATATGCATAGATTAGTTTTATATTTCAAAATTGGTTTACATTCAAATTATGGTTTTTTTAATATAAACATATATTTGTCTTATCTTAAATATATATATATATTTTATATTTGTTATAGGTAATAATGAGTCGAAGTTGGATTATGGCACATTGAATGAGCAATGAATATGAGAAATGTGTTGATGCCTTTTTGGAATTTGCTAAACAAAATGTTCCAAGTAGTGACATTTTTTTTGTCCATGCCTGAAATGTTTGTATATGAAGAAGTTGAAAAGTATAGAGATAAAAGATCATCTGATTTTTCATGGTTTTAATCTGAGTTATAGCCCTTGGATTTGGCATGGTGAAACTGGAAGGAATGTCACTGATGGTGATGATTCGCAAGATGGTAACTCCGATGGAATTGAAGAAATGATTCGTGATATTGTAGCAGAACAAATTGAGATAGAACTGACAGTTTCGCGTCTATATGGTGATGCTGAAAAACTATTATATTCTGGTTGTACAGATTTTACAGTTTTGTCGGTGGTTTTAAGATTGATTAACGTGAAGGTGAAACATGGATGGAGTGACATAAGTTTTACAGAGCTTCTATAATTGATGAAAGAAATTCTTACAAAAGATAACGATCTTCCAGATTCACATTATAAGGCCAAGAAAATATTATGACTGATGGGATTGGGATATAAGAAAATACATTCCTATCCAAATGACTGCATAAAATATAGGAAGAAATATGAATTTTTGTCAGAGTTTCTTAAACGTGGGACATCACGGTATAAGGTGAAAGAAAAATCACAGGCTGATGTAGAGATTACAAAGATCCCTTTAAAGGTATTTTGGTATCTTCCTATAATTCATCATTTTAAATGTTTATTTGCTAATTAACAAGATGAAAAAAGGTTAAGATGGCATGATGATGAGTGGGTATGTGATGAAAAAATACGTCATCCAGCTGATTTTCCATAATGGTAGAAAATTGATGCGCAGTATTCTACATTTGGAAATGAAATTAGAAATCTCAGACTAGGGTTGTGCACAGATGGAATGAATCCATACCGAACCCTCAGTAGCACACATATTTCATGGCCAATTTTATTGGTAATTTAAAACCTCTCTCCTGATGTTTTTATGAAGTGAAAATATTTCATGTTGAGTATAATTATCTCTGGTCTAAAGCAACCTGGCAATCATAGTGATGTTTACTCATCACATTTGATTGATAATTTGAAACTGTTATGGGCTGATGGTATTAGGGTGTATGATTCTTATATTATGGAATATTTTCAACTGCATGTAGTGATTCTGTTCACTATAAATGACTTCCCAGTGTACGGAAATTTGTCTAGATACAGTGTTAAAGGGCATAAATCATGTCTAATTTTCGAACAACAGACGTCATATTGTCAATTGCATCATGGGAGGAAAACAATGTACATGGTTCATCGAAAGTTTTTGCCTACGGATCACCCTTATAGAAGACTAAAAAAGGCATTCAATGGATCACAAGAATTTGATACTGCTCCAAAACCTTTATCCCCAGATTTGTATTCTGAGAGGGTAAAAAACCTTGATGTGACATTGGGAAAGACACATAAATCTGGTAATGATAGACATATTTGGAAGAAAAGGTCAATATTTTTTGAGATAACATATTGGAGGTATCACAAAGTTAAAAATAATATTGATTTCATGCATGTGGAGAAGAATATCTGTGATTTTTTATTGGAACATTGTTAGATATTAAAGGAAAGACAAAAGATGGGTTCAATGCAAGATTAGACTTACTATCAATGGGAATACGTTTGGATTTAGCTCCCATTCCTAAAGGAAGATGGATATTTCTTCCCCTAGCTTGTCATACATTATCGAAGAGGTAGAAAATTAGATTTTGTCAGTGTCTTCATGATATCAAAGTGGCTCAAGGTTATTCTTCAACTGTAAATATTTTTGTCTCATTGAAGGAATTGAAGTTGATAGGTATGAAATCACATGATTGTCACATCATGATGCAACAAATTCTACCAATTGCATTGCGTGTAATATTTTCCATTCGTGTCAGAAAGACTATAATGAAGTTGTGTTATTTTTTCAATTCAATTTGTAACAAGTTGATTGATGTGAATGCTTTGAACATTTTGGAAAAGGATGTAATTTTTATACTTTGTCAATTGTAAATGCATTTTTCTCCAACTTTTTTTGATATAATGGTGCATTTAATGATTCATATGGTTCGAGAAATAAAGCTTTATGGATCTGTATATCTTCGTTGGATGTATCCTTTTGAAAGGTTTATGAAAATATTTAAGGGGTATGTTAAAAATCCATATCGAACTGAAGCCTCCATTATTGAAAAGTATATTTATGAGGAGGTAGCAAAGTTTTGTACAAGCTACTTGGCTACGGCGCAACACATAGGTTTTCCATTATCTCGCCATGAATGAGTTAATAATGAGGGAAAGTGGATTCATGGATTGAAAGTCAAATCATTGTCAGCTGAACAGATGAAGAAGTTAGAATCATAAATCTTGAATAACATAGCTGATGCTCAACTGTATATCACATTGAATATTAATGAGTTGAAACAATGTCATCCAAAGAAGAAAGAAATGTGGATTTTGAATGAGCACAACAAAACTTTTTTATCATGGTATAAAAAGTCCTTGCTTGGTAGATCAAATGTATTAGAGACATTAAAATGGATAGTGGCTGGTCCATGTTTAAATGTGATAACATGGTCCAATTATGACATTAATGGCTATACATTTCATACGAAAGCTCAGGATAATAGAAGTGAAGTTCAGAATAGTGGTGTATTGGTGTCTTCAGAAGCAATGCATTTTTCGAGTGCTAAGGAAAAAACCTAATTTCTGCATCCAGTGCATATTATGGAGTGATTTAAGATATATGGGAGGTTGATTAATTTAAAATTAAAGTTCAAGTTTTTAACTGTAAATGTTTTATCGGTAACAATAGTGTCAGACACAATGAATTTGGAATGACACTTGTTAATCTGAATAGATTGGAAGAAACAGCTGATTCTTTTATAATGGAAACACATTCAAAACAAATTTTCTATGTAGTAGATCAATCAGATATGCATTGGGATGTTGTTTTACAAGGAAAAAAACAATAAGTTGGTGAGGATGAACTTGATGAAGATGATGATTTATGTAAGATCCATACTTTCATGGAAAGATTAACATAACATAATTATGAGCATGTTGAAGAAATGGTTTGTGCCATAAGTAACGATCACGACGAAGGAATTTGGGAAAACAATCCATTTGTACATTCCTAAAATTACAGGTAACATATGTTTATTTCTTGTTTATATTTATTTTTTTCATAAAATTTATGATATTTTAAGTTTTTTCTTTATTAAAACATGTATTAAAACAAAATAAGTATAAGTTTTTGCTTGTTTTAAGTTTTTTTAGTTTACCTTATCATGTTTACCATTACATGAATTATATATCTATTATTTGTGTTCAGTGACAATTAATTTACCATGTTTACCAGATTTACCATGTTTACCATGTTTACCATGTTTACCATCTTAACCATCATGACTATCATTACCATTGTTTAACATGCTTACCATATTAACAATGTTTACTATTACGTAACTTAGTACACTTTTCTATTTTCTTATTACAGTAGTATTAAAATATTTGAATTTTTATATTTGTGAAGTAATGTTTGTTTTTTTGATTTGAAGGATAATGACAGATCATTCAGTTGATCAACCACATGATTATGGAGATGAGCATATTGGTCATACCTCTGGGGAGGAACATTCACATGCTCCTCTTGATATTCCCCAATCTTCCTCATGTGCTCCTAATACGACAAAGAGTTCAAAGGTTGGTAAACGTGGGTGCACATGTTTACCAAAATTTGCACTTTCCCATATGCAGGATCATAGGATACTTGTTGAGTTAGATGATGATGATATTCCTAGAGGTCCAAATGAAAAAGATTCTAAGAATTTTGTATCAACTCAGGCTAAAAGGAAAGTAAGCATTTTGTATGATGACTGGAGAAGTGTGGATAAAGTGATAATCTCTCAGTTGTGGGAGATGATTTTGGTAAGATCTTTTGCTATTTTTTGACTATTCTTTAAATGTTTCTAGTATATATAATATGTTTAACCTCATCCTTATCAGATGACATTTGATATTCCTGACACTGGAGGAGTTAGGAAGAAATGCTTATCGTTTGATTCCAGGAGATGGAGGGATTTAAAATCAACCCTCTTATCTAATTTCATTTATGGTCATAGGAGTCATGACAATCCATGTTGTATATATCCTTTTATAGATGAAGACACATGGAGACAGTTTTTTGAAAGTAGAAGAAAAGAGTCATTTTTGGTAAGGGCAATGTAAAATTTTATAAGTATTCTTATATAAATGATCTTATTAATGTTTTGTTAATGATTTATTATTCTTAATTTATAGCAAACAAGGAAAGCTCATTAGGATATCCAATCTAAAAATGTATACCCTCATAGTTTATCACGGGGAGGGTATGCATTTTTGGAAGAAAAAATGATGGAGGAAAAATTTCAATAACTAAGAGCTGAGTCTTCATGCTCTGGAGAGGTGGACCCTCCATCCCCTCCATCTAGATATGAAAAATCAAAGAGAGCTCAGATGGGAAAAAAGGGAAATATCATTCAGAAGAATCGAGAATCTTAGCTGAGAGTATTGTAAGATATCTATTTTATTTATTTAAGTTAACTATTTTCTTCATATAATTTCAATCATTACAGAAATGTTCAATTAATTAATACAAGAATATCTTGAGGAGTAGAGTTCATATGAGGCATTTATAGCTACTGGGATTGAAGATATTTTATCTGTAGCATTGGGAAACCCCGAACATCCTGGTCGTGTAAGAGGATATCTGGCAGGTGTATCGGTAAGAAAATTGTTGCCATGTTCTTCAAATTCTAGTATTGAGGCAGTTTATAAAAAAATAGAATCCTTGGAGGATGAAGTTCATAATATTAATGCGATGATGGAGGAAAATATTAGATCGTCAGTACAATCTATGTTTGTAGACATGAATAGACAATTTCAGACTGCAACTCCCACTCCTCCACCTCCCCCTACAGACCTCATTATTTATCCTCCACCTTCTCCAGTAGCTCCCACTCCCTCACCTCAGCCTGTAGACTCCATTTTTATCCTACTCCTCCGCCGCAACTTCCTACTTATTGCATGTTGTATGTTGATGATCCTCAACATCATATAGTTTCATATGGGTTGGTATATTGTATAGGAGATACAATTCATCATCAACAATTAGAGTTATAGAATTAGAGGGTCACTGTACAGGATATTATAGATAGATAAGCTCGAGTACCATTACCTACAGATGAGGTGACAACAATTGGACATTGTATCGGCCATTTTTTAATTTGGCCATCCAGACTTCTTCAACTCATTACCATAGTGGTATGAATGTTAAATATTTAATTTTTTTATTTATGTTGTTTTATCATTAGAAAACTAATATATATTTCTATTTATTTTTACAGGAATACTTCAAAGGTAAAGAAATACTGTATAGACAACAACAAAGACAAATGGCTATGACATCAGATACAAATTCTAGTAGTCTTGACAGATTGTCAAGATATTCAAATTTTTTGGCAAGGCATTATGAGTTTCCAATGGAAGATCATGTTTGTGGACGTGCAATAAGTGTGGGGATTATGAAAACTGATATCATGGAGCTTGTTACTGGAGATAAATTGGGCATCAATATGGTGCAAATTTTTTCCATGTAAGTCTTAATAACTTTTCCCTGCGTTATATTTATTAAAAATGTATACTTATGTCTATTTTGTATAAGGTATCTTTATAAAATTTGTGAGTGGAATGATCTAACAGATGTAAATGGATTCATGGAACCGCAATTGATTTCCCCTGAAGCATGTGCATTGGATGAGGAACAACGAATGATTTATATTACATGAAGACTTGAAAAGAATATAGTCACATATTGTTGGATGATGCCTTTTTTGAGAGTTATAAAACACATCTCTCTCAAAGAGTTCATTATCTTTTAACATAAAAACCACTAACCTTAAATTTACTTTTATCAGTGATCATTTTATGTTAGGGGTTTTTTTCCTTGGGGAGAAAGCACTTTATTGGATATGATCTGTCCATGATGATGTGCGGGAAAGTTTTAAGAATATATTGTAAAAGTATGCTTCAATTTCTCAATAGTTTTATATATTATAATGAATTTTAAATTTACCCCATTCGTATTATTTTCTAAGAGGTCATGGGTTTACTTTCGAAAAAACACAAAGAAAAGGAGTGAAATGATCAAATATGTAATTTCAAAGGTAAATATCCATTTATAATTTGTACTTTTTGATTTATTACATAAAAATAATATATTGAATTTACACTCATTCAAACAGAATTGTCATGAACAACAAGGCGTCATCGAATGCGGATATTATATCTTAAGATTTATGTATGAAAAAATAACAACTGGGACAGTTATGAATTTTGACATGGTAAGATTTCCTCTTAAAATTTTCTATAATATTTCAATTAGATTTTTTCATTATACATGTTAACTACTATCCTTTTCATTTGTAGCTTTTTGATGACCCTCAACCCTATACTGCTGAAGACATCAAACACTTACAAGTGGAGTGGTCAAATTATTTTACAGGTTTTATTGAATTTTAGTTGTTTATAATGTAAAATGTAAATTGGAATATTTATGTTGTAATTGTGTATTTGGTACTTGTTTAGGTTGGATTTAGTTTTTTTTTGAAGTTGATATTGTAAGTTTTGAATGTTATATATGTGAATGTTTAATTTTTCTCTACTTCTTGTTTTGGTCTACTTATGATGGTTTTGCTGGTATGGATTCTAGTCTAGGGGGAGGGGTTCCAAGGGTGTGGTGGGTGTTCAGTGGGGTGGGGGTGTCTAGGGGTCTGGGAGGGCTGTCCGGTGGGGTGGGTGGTCCTGGGTGTCCATGAGAGTGGGGGGGGGGGGGGGGTAGTCCAGGGGGTGGGAGCATTTCCAGGAGGGTGGAATGGATGTCTAGGGGAGGGGGAGGCTGTCTAGGGGGTGTCCAGGGTTGTGGGGGTGTCTTGTGGGGTGAGGGGGGTTCTAGGGGGGGTCCAGGGTGTCCATGGTGATGGGGGGGGGGGGGGGCAGTCCAGGGGTGTGGTGGGGGATGTCTAGTGGGTTGAGGGGGTTATGGTCTATTTTTGGTAACTTTTTGGTCTGTTTCAAGGGTGTGGGAGGGCTGTCCAGGGATGTGGGAGTGCTGTCTAGGGGGGTGGGGGTCTACAGAAGGGTGGGGGGATGTCCAGGGGTGGTGGTGATGTCCTGGGGTGTGGGGGGAGTGTCCATGGGTGTGGTGGGGGCAGTCTAGTGGGGTGAGGGGGTTTTGGTTTGTTTTCGGTAACTTTTTGGTCTATTTTAGAGGTGTGGGAGGGCTGTCCGGGGGTGTGGAAGTGTTGTCCAGGGGGTGGGGGTATACATGAGGGTGGGGGGGTTCCAGGGGTGTTTGGGGTTATCCAGGGGGTCGGTGGCAGTCCAGGGGTGTGGTGGGGTTGTCCAGTGGGGTGGGGGAGGGTGTCTAGGGTGTGGGGGTATACATGAGGGTGGGGGGGGGGGGGGGTGTCCCGGGGTGTTTGGGGCTGTCCAGGGGGTCGGGGGGGTAGTCTAGGGGTGTGGTCGGGGCTGTCAAGTGGGGTGAGGGGGTGTTGTTCCGGAGGGTGGGGGGGTTGTCCCGGGGTGTTTGGGGATGTCTAGGGGGTCGAGGGGAAGTCCAGGGGTGTGGTGGGGGCTGTCAAGTGGGATGAGGGGGTGCGGTTCAGGGGGTGATGGAAGGGTTGTCCAGTGGGGTATGTTTTTTATGTTATCAATGTAAATGGTTAATTTTCCTTTAGTTATTGTTTTGATCTACTTCTGTTTTTGGGGTATCAATTCTTGATTTGGTTTTGGTTTTTTCTGTGGGAGAGCAGAGGACTGCATTCGATTTTTTTTTAAAAAAATTGTCTTCCACATCGGTTATTTTATAACCGATGTGATAAAGAAATTGGGATGGGTTTATCACGTCAGTTTTTTTAATAACTGACATGATAAACACCTATGGAATGGTTTATCACATCGGTTATTTAATAACCTACATGATAAAAGGCCTGGGAAATGGTTTATCACGTCGGTTATTAAATAAATGACATTATAAAAGGCCTGAGAAATGGTTTATCAGGTCGGTTATTTAATAACCGATGTGATAAACCCCCCAGACTGGTTTAGCGCGTCTGTTACATAATAACCGACGTGATAAGCCATTTCCCAAGGGTTTATCATGTCAGTTATTTAAAAACCGACGTGATAAACATCCCTCACATGGGTCTATAATGTCGGTTATTATATAACCGACGTGATAAACCCCCTAGTTTATCACGACGGTTATATAATAACCGACGTTATAACCCCCCCCCCCCAGTTTTTTCACATTGGTTATTAATTAACAAACGAGATAAAAACCGCAATGTTATGTTTTTTACATCGAATTTTAAATAACTGACGTAAAAAACATTATTTATAACATCGTCTATATTAACGTCACCTAAAAACCGACATAAAAAATGAAAAATAACCAACGTAAATAACGTTTTTTGCACTAGTGACTGTTTGAATCTGGTGAGTCTAATTATATTGACACAGGGTTCTATGAATCAGAAGGAAAACATATTTTGGCCGACGACATTGATTGAATCAATGCCCTGAATGGATTCTAAATGGCTCATTCCGACCCCCTTCAGCAACTTGGGGAAGGGTATGTACTACCCATTAACCAAGTTGAATGCATAAGCACATGTACGGATGCCGACTCAATCATCTCCATGGTATCTGTTAATACCATGAAGTCCAAAGACACAAAAGAGTGGGATGACTCCCATGATGTTAAGAAAATCCCTAATAAAGAATCTCTTGGCCCGTCCTCGGGACGTCAAACTACCCTTGTCTAACACACTAAGGCAAAAGAATATTTCTCTCCCAAAATTGGAGAGTTCGTCTCAAAAATCCTCTCTCTATCGAAAGAGGAAGAAGACAAATGTGATGAAGAAGGAGAAGAGGAAGAAAACCTCAATGATTCTCGTCCCTCATTCAAAGAAGGTGTTCCCACCATAATAGATGAACTTAAAGAGATAAATCTGGGCACAAAAAATGACCCGCGACCCACTTTGACCAGTGTGGGCATGCCTATCAAGGAACAGGTGGCATATATCGCCTTCTTGAAGAAGAATCAATATGTGTTTTCCTAGAACTACAATGAAATTCCAGGCCTCGATCTTGAGGTCGCTACTCATCATATGGGATTACCAGAAGATCACTAGAGCTATAATCAGATAGCCAGAAGGACTTACCCATTGCATGCTGCCTAAATAGAGGCTAAAGTTGACAAGATAATCATAGAAAACTTCATATGGGAGGTCAAATATCCGATCTGGATGGTAAAAATAGTCCCTGTCAAAAATAATAATGGACATATTATAATCTGTATTGATTTTAGGGACCTTAATCGACATTATCAAAAAGACAATTTCCAAATCTCGATCACAAAATTGTTGATGATGCAACAGCCAGATATGAAGCCCTCTTTTTCAGGGATGACTATTCTGGAAACAATCAAATTTGATTGACCTATGTACATGAAGAAGATAATTCTTTTAGGGACCCTTAGGGAGTGTTCTGTTATAAAGTGATGTCCTTTTGTCTAAAAAATGCTGATGCCACATATCAGCGTGCCATGCATCGCATCTCCAAGCCCTTCATAGGAATGTTTGGTGAGTGTTATGTCGAGAATTTGGTGGTTAAATGACGACAACGATCAAACCACCTGGATGATATTTAAACTATCTTTAATAAATTATGACAACACAATTTAAAGATGAATCCCCTAAAATTCTCCTTTGGCGTTACCTCAGGATAATTCCTCAGTTTCATCGTACGCCATCGTGACATCGAAGTTGACCCTGAGAAGACAAAAGAGATCCTTGGTATGTCCCCACCTCACAACATCACCAAGTTGAGAGGTCTCCAAGGAAACCTACCTTAAATTTTGTGATTCATAGACTTCTTGGAGGGTAAATGTTTATCTTTAACCAGGATCATAAATAAATGAGTTACGTATGAGTGGGATAATGATTTCAAAGAAGCATTTGATAATCTCCAAAGATATATCCTAAGACCACCGGTGCTGATGCCACCAGTTGAGGAGAGTCCACTAATTTTTTATGTAGCTACCCTGGAAAGGTCAATAGGTTCCTTCCTCATATAGAATAATGATGTTTCCAGTGAGAACAACCTCTACTACCTCATTCATACAATGATCAATGCTGAAACTCGGTATTCAAAAATTGAAAAGAACTGCCTAACCCTAATCTTCACAGTTCAGAAACTCAGGCATTACCTATAGCACCATGAGTTCCACCTGGTATCCCACTGTATCCTGATCAAATATATCCTCAACTGTCCCATGAAAAATGGGAGCCTCTCACGATGGGAGGTCATTCCAGAATAGTTTGACATACGGTATGTACCCTTTAAGGCCATCAAAGTCCAGGCATTAGAAGACTTCCTGGATGAGTACCCATTGGAAGAAACAACACTATTGGATACCAAAATTCAAGATGAAGAAGTGTATTCTATTCAAGAGGACCCCCATACATGGAAAATGTACGTTGATGGTTCTTCCCAAATCTCGACAGAAAAAAGGATGGAGGATCCCAAACTCAACAAGGTGGGACTGGGACTTATACTTGTATCCCCTGAAAAGGTCTTCTTTCCTTACTCTTTCCTTCTTTTGGAAGGGTGAACAAACAAAGAAGCGAAGTATTAGGCCCTCATTGCAGGACTGGAACTGTCACTTCATGTACAAGAAAAAAACCTAAATATAAAGGGTGATTCAGATCTAGTCATCAAACAAGTCAATGGTGACTATTACCTTAAGAAAGAAGTATTGGTCCCCTTAATGAACTATGTTTGAGAACTGATGGAAGAATTCCCATCAGAACCAACATTGAACTATGTCCCCCGATCACAAAATTCTCAAGACAATGATTTGGCGAATGTAGCCACAACCTTGAACGATCCAAATCGAGATGAAACAGTCATTATCATTGATCGCCTCCAGATGGCATTTCCATTTATCCAGAGAAATGTAGAGGAAATCAATGAAATTATCCTCGTTTCCAAGCCTTATGGTCACACCACTAGTTGGATGATGCCCATTACAAATTACCTTCGTAATGGGGAACTCCCACCGGATAGGGCTGGAAGGGAGCAGGTCCTAAGATGGGTAGTCAATTTTTCTCTTGAATAATTGGATAAACCAAGAAAGGGTTCTCTACAAACGAGGTATTGACAGAGTCCTTATCTGGTGCATTGATGGAGAAGAAAGTTTTTCTGTCATGAAAGTAGTGTACGCCAGAGCTTGTGGAGCACACCAATCAGTAACCAAGCACTCTCACAAAATTTGGAGGCATGGGTATTACTGGCCCACATTGATACAGGATTGTTCCATATTCACTAAGAAGGTCCATTACTGTCAAGTACATGCCAATTTCATTCACTGACCCCCAAAGTTACTTCATAAATCTAAGTACTCTTATCCATTCATCACCTGAGGGATGGATGTTGTGGGACTGTATCCTCATACCATAGCCAGACAATTTAAGTTCATACTCACAGTGACCGACTTCTTTTCCAAATGGGCCAAAAATGTACCACTTAAAGAAGTTGGGGAGAAAAACATCATTATCTTTGTGAAAGAAAACATCATTACTAGATTTGGGGTCCCTCATACAATCATGAGGGACAATGACACCAACTTCTACTCTGTTGAGTTGGAAAAGCTATACCAGGATTATGAAATCAAGGCCAACCAGTCATCCCGCTACCTCATGGTGGCCAATGGGAAAATAATGGCTTTCAATATGACTCGGTATAACATAATCCAAAATATGGTCAATAAGGATAAGAAATTGTGTCTATACATGCTCATTCATGCTTTATAGGATTACTGGACCAAGAACTGCACCGCCACCCAGGCAACCCCGTACTCACTAATATACAAGGTAGAGGTGGTGTTACCTATCAAAATCCAAGTTCTATCACATCGTGTTTCCATTTTCATTCAACAGTCCATGGACAAGAAATCCCAAAGATAGTTTTATTAATTGGAGCATTTAGATGAAAAAAGGTTGCACACATTACACCATTTGGAAATCTACCAAAAATAATTTTTCACAATCCTATAACAAAAATTTTCACCTTCAATCATTCCTCGAAGGAGAAATGGTGTTAGTCCTTAGAACCCCGATGATACTAGGGAAGAAGCCCCCAAAGCGTGAACCAAAGTGGGAAGGACCATATGTCATATATAGGGTCTATTTCAATGGATCATACACCCTGATATCAATAGAGATATAGTTTATCATGGATCCTTCAAATGAGAAGTTCTTGATGAAATTATTTGCGTAATAATAACCTGATGTCAAAGGTCCAAGACCTATGACCCTAAACTATGAGTTACAAAGTGATGTTGAAGTTCCAATATATATGACCCTAAAAAATGATTTATAACAGAAATACCATGTCCATGGTCCAAACTCTAAGACCATAAACTATGATTCACTGTCCTTTCCACATGATGTTAAACTATAAGTAACTCATCCCTAAAACATGAAATTAAATTGTGACTCATGTCTTTTCTATAATAAATTAAACTACATAACAAAAAATGTCTTAATAGAATTAAAATAAAGTTAATTATCTCTCACATAACTATGTGTGGCTTGATTCCTTCCCTTACAGGATACATAAAAATGCCTCGATCCTTGATATCGGCCCAACCCCCATCAAAAAATCCTCCATCACTCCCCCTATCTACCCATATTCATAAGGGAAAACCTTGTAACTCCTTGTTTATCACATCAAGTATAACTCACATGAGATTTGGATCAATGTTAGGGATTCTCTTACGAAAGAAAACTATGGAGTAACATGATAGACATGGAAACTGTGATGGAATCAATGAAAATGCCCCTACCCATGGACCAAGTCAAATAGGTACAAGGTACATAAAAAACTACATGCATATTTATTTCTACCCTCATGGGATATGTAGCAATGCCTCGATACTCGATCTTGGATGATCCCCCACAAAAAATATCCCCCATAATATTCTCTACCTCCCCACACTTGCGAAGGAGACTCTATGAACTCTTCTTGTTTCTCACATCGAGTATAACTCCTGTGAGCTTAGGATTAGTGGTGACGATTCTATTATGAATTTTTTTAGGGAGACATGGTAGACCCAACACCAGGAGAAAATGAAACAAAAATTTCCCTATATCTAAAACAAGCTAGATCGGTAGAAGGAACCTTTAGAACTACGTATGTCTTGATTACTACACTAGAAGGATATGTAGTGACACTCGGATTTGGAATCCTAGTCAATCCAATCACCATAATAAAAACATTCCCTCAAATGACGCTACATATCAAGAAAACATCTATAGGGATCATTCAGAACTACGTATGGCTTGATTCCTACCCCCACAGGATACGTAGTGACATCCAGATTTGGCAACCATGCCCAACCACATATATATGAAAACAAAATTCCCTCACATTTTCGTACACATAGACCAAGCCATATTGGTGCAGGGAGAATTCAGAACTATGTACGGCTTGATTCTTGCCCTCGTAGGATACATAGTGAAGTTCAAATTTGGAATCTCGGCGCATCCATGATAAAAAATTGAACCTATACCCATGTAAAGGTTAGAATATTTTGGTGACCCAATCAAAGGTCAAAATAGAATGAAAATAAACTGAAAAATTATTCAAGAGTTACGTGTGGTCCAGACCTTGGTATTATAAGATCCCACACATGCCCCCACTCATAAGAAGTCAAAAGATCATGCTTCCCCTATAAATATGATCCGACCTATGTGGAAGCCCTAATAGTTCATAGTTAATCATGGTCGGTGTATTCCTTATGTTCCCAGACACATCATTCTCATTTGTAAAACTCCATACCCCAAGGAAACATGGATCCCCATAATCATCCAAGGCCATCTGAGATGAAAGGACAATGTCCTATGAAAACCTTTGTTTTACTATACATATCATGCCCCCATGGATTTGCATATGCTGCCCACAAAAATGTCCATCAATAAAAGGAAAATTCTTCCCCAGGAGAGTCCTCTCTTATATCAATCTGCCCAATGGCTCCCAAGCCTCATGTCATCCCTCCTGATTCAAGTTTCCCTCGGGACTATGGTTTACACCTTCTATCATTACTCACCTTTAATGAATGTCAGAACATCCCAATTGTGATTAACTCAAAGCTATTAATGATATTTATGAAAACATGATTGTCCTCACTGCATGACTCTAAACTGCACAACGTCATGTCCTCACTGAATGACGTTAAACTACGAGACAAAAATTGTCCTTGTTGTATGACGTTAAACTACATACCAATGTTTTAAGCCTAATGTTCCCTACAATTTTGATTTTAATATTCCTATTAAATGACACGGAATCCTCGTAATTACTTGTTTATCAAACCAAGCATAGCTCATGTGAGCTTAGGGATCTTAGTGACAGATACACTGTGGCATTATTTCCAAAAAATCCAGAAATTAGGTCCTAGTATAATGACCCTAAAAGGAATGTCATGGTTACCTCACCCAAGAGGAACCCCATGTCATGGACAAGTGATGTTAAATAACTAGGTATTCCAAATATAGAACGAATGCCTCACCCTGTGTATGAGTCAGATCTACGTAAGGGACAGGTGATTCCAGGAGTAAATCACAGCCCAAATGTCCCCAATATGTCTGGATACACTCCTTCCATATCTCGATCTCTGTTCTTTGAAAAATATTAAATTTCTATAATAATTCATGGCCATATAGGATTGAAGTTTAGTGTCCCATGGATACCTTTGTTTGACTATGCACATAATTCCCCAGTGGCTCTACATATGTTGCCCACAATAATGGTTGTCATTCAAATGAAATTTTTTCCCCAGGATAGTAATATTTTATCTCAATATTCCCAATGGATTTCATTACTAATTTTACCCCCTGGTTCATGGGCCCTCCAAGTCATGGTTTACATTTTTCTTCCTACACACATCCCAGATATATCAAATCATGTGGGCCCAATTCATCTCTAGTCCTTTTTTGAGGTTTTTAAGGATACCCCATTCATATTTGGGAGGTTTATCCTCATAAAAAAGATGAGTACCCCCACTAATTTTTGGGTTTCCTCAAATAAGTTTAGTTAAAATACCCTTTTTTTATGTTTAGGTTCACCCCTTGTCGAAGGTCACATACCATATTCAGAAAGTTCCCAATCTCGAAAATCCTCAATATCCATCGGAGATGGAAGGCCAGTACCCTATAGACACCTTTGTTTGACTATGCACATCATTCCATGGAGGCTATGTATATGTTTCCCACATAAATGGTCATCAATCAAAGGAAAATTCATCCTGGGGAGAGTCTTTTCTAGCTTCTGTATGCTTAAATGACAATCATGTATTGTCAAACAACCGGATTTTGAAAACTCTTGGATAATGGCTTATGTATATTTTTTTCAAGTTCTCATGACATAAAAAAGTCTCCTAACTAAACTGACCACTCACCATCTCTCCCTCTTTCAAGTAAGAACCGTGCGGTAGCAATTTCCCACTCAAATCCGACATGAATGTCCCCAATGTTTTCAGAAACCACTACTCAGGACAGCCACCCACTATGGCTCCCAGTATTGAAATAAAATTCAAGATGTTTAAAATCCCACTAGGCCATCATAAATGGAAGGCTAGTGTCCTACAAACACCTTTTTTTAACTATGCACATCATTCCCTAGTGGCTCTGCATCTGTCGCCCACAAAAACAATCGCCAATCGAAGGAAAATTCATCAACAAGAGAGTCCTTTCCTACCTCCATATGACTAAAAAGGATCTTGAGCTTTATGCATGTCCAAACTCACTAATCATTGTTCATGAAAAACCCCTAATCCATGTCTGAAGGATATTAAGACATTCCTGGAAGATGGTCCCGAATTGAGGCCTTTGCCCCATTAAGTTTGGTCAAAGCTGTTCGACCTAAAACATCAGTAATAAGTTTGATTGGATGGATTTTGAAATTCTAGGGAGGAATATCCCATTTTTTATAAAGGGAAAATCCACATAAGGAACCTCTAGGTAAAAGTCAACTATCGGTTCGTTAAAAAAACATTGAGCCCTAAAAAAAGGCCTAAATCTTGTTAGGTCGAAAACCCGTAAAGTGCAGCCTAAGAAAAAGTCATGTTATTCCTGTTAAGACCATATTAAGCAAGATTAATAAAAAATTAGTGTAATAATGAAATAAGGCATAAAATTTCTTGAGTTGTTCCATAAAACCTCAGTAATAGTCGAACTATGCTCACTGAGTCCCATGACTTAGGAAAAAATAGAGTACAATTTGATTATTATAATTTTTTAGTTTCAAGTCACTGTTTAAAATTATACCTGATTAAAATAATGTTGAGAGGAAGTGACAGAGAATAGATATTTAAAATAAAAATCAGTTCAATTGAGTTTTGAAAAAACGGAGGAACACCCCCAATTCGGAGTCTCTCCAGAGTATTAAAAAAAGGAAGAGTACATATCATGATTTGAGATGAGACTATAACAAGGATTGGTTTTCCCGTTACAGAAGGATGGAAAGTGAATACCATGGTCCATTAATAGTCTACTCTAAAGAATCTCTTTCCTCCATTTTGACCTTGTCCATCAGACACACCTGCTCCAGAATGACTTTATGGTCCCACCCTCTCTTCTGTACGGCTTCATAATTGGCACATGAAGAGAACAGTTGATCCCTCAACATTTATGTGTGTGCTTCGCACTCCCACAACTCTTACTCTTGGGTGTTTACTAAATCATGGGTTGTCACCTCCATGGCCATAACATGATCAAATTCTTTCGAAAAATATCAAAAGGTCGCCACCTGGTGATGGGAAGAATTGAACCTGGCCAGCTTGTCCTCATAAGAGGAAAGGTCTTCCCAGGTAATTATAATATGATACATGAAGAGGTGTAAGTGTCGATAGTCAAAGTGTTAGGTCCCCTAGGATTGATACCCTAAGAGGGGGGGGGGGTGAATCAGGGTATAACAGATTAAAAAAACTGCCCCTATTGATCTTGTATCACTGTTAATCAAGACTATCTTCCCTCTCATTCCTGCACCAAAGTATAAACAGAAGATAAATCATGCATAGGACACAACGATTTTTACTTGGTTCACCCTCACTGGGATACGTCCAAGAGGAATACACTGGCAATGTGCCGATGTACCAAATATACTAAAATCACACTGTTATTTACAATGTTCGGGTTAGATCACTTCTATTCCTAGGCTCACCACCTTTACAATGTTAAGGGTCAGCTAACTGCTTTCCCAAGGGTCACTCCCTATCTCTCTCCCTCTGGATCACTACCGGTGGAGAGGATCACCTTCTTCCTCTTCCTTTGCTCACTACTCTAGAAAGGATCCAATCATAGTTTATAGACCTGTAGGTCTCTTCATTATAAAAAATGAATACATCCTCTTTTGTATGTAGATGCACTGTTGAAGTCCAACTTTCACCTATAAATGAATCTAACTTTGCACCGAAGGTATCCGACAATCTTCCAGCTCTCACACATCCCTAAATCACTACTGTGCTTCAACCATACATGTTCCCTCCTCCAATCCAGTGCGCAAGTCCTTGTGTGCAAGTTAAAACTGGCATGCAATTTCACCTCAACCACTTGCGTGACACTAGCTTCTGCAACTCCAAACTTGTGCGAATCACACCCTTTTACACCCAAACCAATTTTGGTGCACAAACTCCAATTATCGCGCTTCTTCAAAACCTGGTGCTCAAGTGTCACCAAACCGCTTGTGCGGTGCCCCCTTCTTCAACTACAAACTTGGGCGACTCCGTTCCTTTCTCACCCAAACCACTCTGGATGCACAACAATCAACTGGCACACAACTTCTACTTGTGCGACCACACCACCACTTGCGCAACCACCAAACCTGCACGAAGAGAGCTCTAATTTTATTTTAGTGTTGAACTCTTCCCGAATGAGAAGGGGTCGACCTCTATTTATAGGCATTTGGACACCCTACGCGATGGAGAGAAAGTCTCCTCTCGACGCGCAAGTCTCTTCCACGCAAGTCACTTGCGCAACCAACCTTAAAACTTGGGCACCCCTTTTCCCTTTTCCATATTTTGATGTTCTGATATTGAAAAAAATATGACATGCAAGTTTCCTCTCCTTCAAGACAACGGAGTGCAAGTCCCTTTGCCAAAACCACTTTTCTCCATTTGTCGATTTTCAGGCACAATAATTTGGCCAACACTAGAAAACGGTACCACCTTGTATCTGCTCTTTTTGTACCAACCCCAGACCATCCATTCCTTTGTCAATGTTCTTGAATCAAACATGGATTGTTAACCACAACCCTTGAACTCGACATTCCACCATAAAATCCACTTTGTCAACAAATTTGTATGTCATGGTTTGCTTTGTCCACAATCACAACACAGAGGCCCACTTTTTCAACAAACACAATCACCTCAAAAATGCTTCAATGATACCTTGAGGGATTTTTTCCTAACACAAATCCCCCAGAACCCATCTTGGTGAATAATCTCTGAAAATTGTGACCCTAATCAGCAAAATTGGCTATGGGTGTATCCATGGTGAGGTCACATAAATGGCACCATGCCTCTTCCTGCACTACGTGGTGCCTCCCCAATGCACCAGTACATTGACCCTCCTCCACATCCACAAGCCTATAAATAGGAAGCATCACCCTAGGAGTGGAGGGGACCCAAGACAAACCACCCAAGATGAAGGAATCTCTTTTCCCTAAAATAGTTCAACCACTGAAGCCAGGTATGGAGGACTAGCCATAGCCTCCATTGTGATCGGTGATACTCTATTAGTGACGACATCATTAATGTATTGGGTAGTATCTACCGAGGTAGAAATCTAAATCACTCCCCGATGAGATAGGTTGTACCGATGAGGCCCCTCCCAAAGGCTTTTGATGGCGGACCGAGCGCCTTTATAAAACAAGGGAAGGAGCAGATGGTGTATCCATCATGGCTGCTACAGGGAAAAAAGTTAAAGGAATAGCTATCTCACTCTTCAAAGTGGAATTAATTTGTATCATTGTCGTTGGGGAAAAATAAAGGCAAGAAATGGTTAAGGGTTTCTACACCTACTGAATTGGTTCTTTTAGCATCCCATTGGGGTAACAATCTGCCCACATTCGGGCATACTCCAATGATAGAACGGTGAGCCCCATTGTGTTAGGAATGATAATCTCCCTAGAAACACCTTCATGCATCATTATAAGAAAAAATTTGCAGAGAACCATGGGATGAGATTATACCCTTAATTGAATAACCTGAAGAAGAACAGTCTTTTAAAGTCCTCTAAATTGCCTAGAAAACCGATAGGGGAGGTATGGATCAAAAATGTCTACTCAGTCTATAAGAGCAGTGAGCATCCTATCCTAAAGGTTGATGAGGTATGATAATTCCTCCATGGAATTGCCCCTATAACCTCTCAATGACCCATGAAGAGTATAATGTGGTTTATACGAGAAATGATAAGCATTGTTCAATAGACCAACCACATCAGTAACGCTCAGAGTCCTGGGACTAATAGCATAATTGAGAAGAGTAGGATGAAAGTCAGAATGGGGAAACCTTGTGGTACATTGTTATTCATAATAGGGGAAGTGTTCTGCCATCCACCCATATAGGAATTGTAATGGTATGCTGAGATGATGTGGAGGCCTACCTTCCAGTATTTTTTTCCAACAACTCATAAATCCTTGAAAGAGTAGGAAGGGCCAAATTAATGGGTCGACCATCTTCCAACATGGTCGCCATCATTAAAGTATGGGAACAAACCTCAATATATACATCATGGGAAGGTAAGATCCATCCACTCAAAAACATGGGAAAGAAACCTGCTAGTCTAAGCACAAGTGATACGTCTGGCTGAAGCTCATATCCCCATATGGTATATCGTCCTGCTTAAAGGGTAGCACAATATGACCCTATAGTTTTGTGGTACAGACAATTTGGATGAGTTCGAATGCATTGAGCCCTCGGATTAGGTCCATTCATCAATAAGAATAACCTTATCCATGCCTCTAATGGGATGAGAGAGTGATCCTCTAGGGGAAGATCAAGTAATCCCTCTACCGTGACCAGTAGACACCTTTTCAGAGGAGACAAGTGGTCAGTGTCATTCCATGTGGTGGATGCTGGGAGAAACTTGTCATAAATTTATCCAAGGATAGGGAGTCTCTCGAGTTGGTGGATATCTCATAGGCTGATCCCCACCTCCCCATGCTATAATTGGAAGGTGTTGGTGCTTGAACACTAGCAGATCTGTAGCTCTGTAAGAAATTTTCTTTGGGAGAAGACTGCAAACTGAGAAAACAAGACTACTTGGTACAAGCCCACTACCACCAGCTGGTCAGGGAACTCCAAAAAGGTCTGATGTACCCAGAACGCCAAGGGCCACTCATCAGAGAAAAATCCTCTAGACCAAATATTCCATTTGGTACTCAACCAACATCTATTATTTTCTAGGGAGATACTAATAATGGATGGGTATTCTCGAGCGTCTAGTCTCGGGACATCATCATAGCAACTGTAGTTGCCCTAAGTCCATGTCGAGCCTCTTAGTATGAATATGTTCTTCTGAATCAAAGTGGCGATGATTTCTCCTATTGGGGAAATGTTGGCACGATCATGAGCTTGAAGTGCCTCTAAGAGGATGAAAGGGATTTCAGAGTCAAGAAATGAAAGAGGCACGTCAGCAGGAAGACCAAACCCGTAAAGTGACAACTATACGGATAACGGATAAGCTAAGAGATCTGGAATTAAGAATTCCTTCAGGAATCTGTCATAAGAAATGATGTGGGATTAAAGATTATCATCACTATTACCCTACATGATCACCCTTTCCTTAATAGGTTTTTATCGCAACCTGTGAAGCAGCCATTGTAAACTACATAGAAAGATACAGAAGCTGACAAAAAGCTAGTCCAATGAAAAATTGTTGGATAAAGGCTATGGAATAATGGATAAATGACTCGAAATATCTTCAAAAAAGGCTTTGCGTACTATTTTCGGAAATGGTACATGATGAACACAACCCATGTATTTTATAGTGTGGGGTAGCCGCATCCCTCATACTACATGATAAATAGAAGAAACCCCGCCTACAACTATGGTACACAGATGCATTCCACCGTGTACAACTATGGTACGTGATCTGTCTACAAGGCATTGGCCCACATATCATTAGACAATGAAAAGAAAGGATTGAGGAAGATGAATACTATGAACATGGGCCTTAATTAAGTTCATGTTCAGAAATAACAGATTAAAGTTTACATTTTTACTGTTAATTTTCAAAGTTCGGTTCACCGATCCAAGTTTAGTATGCGGACACGCTAGTCACATAGCATCCTCCTACATAGAATCTGTTTTATAATTTTAAAATTATGAAATGCTATTTGGGAGCACCAAAATATGGTTCACGAACATAAAAATGGAGAGGAAATCAGTTCATGGTATGTATGAAGCGGTTCTCGAATGGGAT
Organism: Viscum album; assembly: GCA_963277665.1. Classification (NCBI taxonomy): domain Eukaryota; kingdom Viridiplantae; phylum Streptophyta; class Magnoliopsida; order Santalales; family Viscaceae; genus Viscum; species Viscum album. Next base: position 2,051,692,286 of record OY728159.1, on the reverse strand, counting down.
TTTCGTAAGGATAATTATATGCGATAACAGAGGAAGCCGGGGAAATTGAGAGCACTCTTATACATGAGAAACGGTAAAAGTAAAATGACATGGGGCACTATATATAGGTGTGGTCCCCTTATATTGGGACCATCTATTCTGTCGTGAACCATTTCAGTTTAGGAATGCTTCTATATCGAAATAGTCCTATTTTCATTCCGAACGACCACCATTCTGATGGGGGGAATTTTTAGGGTCCCAAAAAGTCTTCAAAGGTAATTAAATACCCCCACAATCACTTTGTAGAGGTAAGAATATAAATATACAACTATAGCAAGGTGAATAGACTCAAATTGAGTTTTAAATTTTAGAAGAATCTGGAGGAATTAAATTTGTCAAATCATTTCTAGTGGCTTGCATACCATCATCAGGAAAGGTACATGGACCAGCTAGATCATGAACCAATGGGTACACAGAATTATTCGTGAACCGCTGGCCTGTGGAGCGATGGCCAATGAACGTGGTAAACCATGAACCGTGTCGGTGACAGACTCATGCACATAAATATTGTGTATGTATCATGTCGTGAACCTATCAATTAAAAGAAAAAGCAAATGGGTAGGGTTCTATGAACCATTATCTTGAACCAAAGCCTCTACAAACCCCAATGAACCGAGTCTTCCACGGGTCAGGATATTGATTCAATGGGCCTCCGCAAATGGTGTTGCATGCCCAATAAATATGATTACCTCGATGCTCTATAAAATGATCAGAGTAGAAGTATGGAACTCATAGACATGAGGACGAGAGGAGAAGGATGAAGAAGGCTTGAATGGGACTCAGAGGTTGGAAAAAAAGTTCAGAGAAGACTCTAGCTTTCATCTTGATTCACCGGCGAATCACGAACCACACCCTCCACAAGTACAACCGACTGTAAACCATAAAATGGGGGAATTAAATAATAATAAGAACCGAAAACCTAAATGGTGAACAATGAACCACAAACTTCTCGTGGATGAACTCCCCACAAATGATAATCCCATGGAACCTCCTTCAATATGGTGCTCCGTGTAGCATACTGCTATGTGGATTGAACCAGGTTTCGCGTACTCCATTAATACGCAGGTAGAACCCAAATCGGCTTGATGGGACATGTGCCATTATAGTACGCAGTAGTCTATACCCATCCCCATGTACCACATTGGTATGAAGACGACCCCTTTTCCCATATACCACTATGGTATGTGGGGCCTCCCCCACCCCACATAAGAAATCAGTATGCAGAATAGAGTATTTTTGGGTATTGTTTCCTCCAGTTCCAACCTCACCCTTCAATTAACATCTATTCCTCCATGATACCTCTACTAACCAATGCCCAGGAATTAGGCTAAATCCTCCTACAAATCCACCAGACCCGTATGATCAGACTATCTTGTACATAAACATGTCCCTTTGAGTCTACATACCCATGGTAAACGGAGTCACGAAGGCTCTCCCCACAACAGTGAGGGCTTCAGAAATTCCAATGGGTCGACATTCCCATTGTAACCTAGTGTCCAACCTTGGTATACTAACATGAACCTCCCCATTCTAGGTTCTAATAGTGATTACTCAATTTTCCATTCAATGGGGAATAATGACCAGTATACGAGGTAATGTTCGTTCCCCCCTTTGATGAGGATAAAATCCCTCCCCTTCCCATAATGTGATCTGGGGACCTCACACTGAGGAAAGTCCCCAATATTCTAAGGTTGAGCCACATGAACTTTAATTCCATATCATGTGGAAAGGTTCATTGCTCTTCACCCTCGCCCACGGTCTCCCCGTCCTCTTCCGCCGCAGGCTCTCCCTCCAGCACCAATAGGGGAGGAGGCATGTACATTGTTGAATCATTGACATCCTATTATTTCTCACACCGAGAATGAATCACATGGTCTTATAGGTTTGTGAGTATTACAACATTGACATGATTCTGAACTATGAGAACTCTGATTCCTGGTCAAAATAGTGTATGTAGGATGCATACTAGAAGGCCTAAGCTCAAAATGGTTCCAATCCAAAAGTGTTCACCCAATCATGTCTCTTTAAATGGGAGGCCTCCACATGTAATCCCCACACATTCTAAACTATGAGAACTCTGATTCCTAACCAAATCAGGATACGTAGGATGCCTACAAAAAGGCCCGAGCTCAAAAGGGTGCCCAAACAAAATGGTCCACCCAACCATGTCCCCTAAAATGGGCAGCCTCCATATGTAATCCCCACACATTCTGAACTATGAGAAATCTGATTCCTAGTTAAAATAGGATATGTAGGATGCCTACCAGAAGGCCTGAGCTCAAAATATTTCCCATCCAAGAGGGTCCACCCAACCATGATCGATCAAATGGGCCACTCCCATGCATTTTCCCCACACCATACGAACTACATGGGTTATGATTCCTCTCTCGAGGGTACATAGGAAACCCATATTATGGGTCTGATCCCAACATTAAGTCACCTTCTATCCTCCTTGGATGACAATAAACTCCGGAGAACCTTATTATATGGATCAAGTCATCATCACCTCTGTATCATCAAACATATGCATGCATATGACGATTTTGCAAACCAAGGGTAGCTCGTGAACACACTTTTCAGGAATGAACCAAGGATTCATGAACATATGAACACGACTTAAATCCATAAGAGATTCCAAGAATAGGCAAACATCGTCCCCTAGAATGGTGCGGTGAGCCTGACCTCCCATTATCTTGACCAATGGAGTCCTTAAGTGTCGTTGGACGAATCATCATCCAATGAGAATCTTCCTTTGGAAATAAGTTCCATGAATAATGGATACCAGGGCCTTTGGGAATTCTTTCCTCCTTGAATAAACTTGTTAGAGACCATCCAAGGAAGTTATATCTAAGGAGGATTGATTGCACAAGTACTTGACCCCATGAAATCGCTTGTTGGGATCATCTGACTGTGTCACCTCCTTCGTAATGAGACAGGGGAGAATTGCCCAGTCCCCACGGGGTTTATCCAATCTTCTTTAAAGGATAATGATGCCGAATGGGTCGAAATAGAAGAAATGATAAACTTCATGAGCACTCATCTCTATAAAGAAAGAGGCGGGTGATGATCCTCGTCAGAACATTTCTGAACCACCAGAAAATCACCACCTTAGAGGCGGAACAAAGGTTTTTAGGTTTTTAATATATTTAGGTATTTTTAGGATTTATATGGTTTTTTATGGGTTTTAGGGATTTGTGGAATTTTTAGGGTTTTTATGGTTTTTTTTTTGTTTTTTGGGTTTTTTTTTGTTTTTAGGGGTTTTAATGTTTTTCGGGGTTTAATGTATTTTTAGAGTTTTTATTATTTTTAGGGTTCTAATGGGTTTTAGAGGTTTATGGTTTTTATGGTTTTTAGTATTTTTATGTTTTTAGTGTTTTTTAGTTTTTAGGGGGGGTTGTAATTATTTTTAGGTATTTAAGGTTTTCTTTGGGGTTTTTAGTGATTATAGGGTGTTTTACATTTATAGATAATTTAATTTATTTTTTAATATTTTTATGGTGGTAGGGATTTGAGGGGATTTATGGGTTTTAGGGTTTGTTGGGTATTTATGGGGTTTTTGGGGTTTTAGGAGTTATTTTGGGTTTTTGAGTTTTTTTTAGTTTTTTTAGTTTTTTATGATGTTTAAGGGTTTTTAGAGTTTTTTTAACAATTTTAGAGGTTTGAAGGGTTTTTATAGTTTTTTCAGGGATTTTTAGGGTTTTATGATTTTTTGATTTTTTATGTTTTTGGGGGGGTTTTGGGGTTTTAAGGTTTTTAGGGGTTTATGTGTTTTTAGTATTTTATAGATTTCTTATGGTTTAGGGTTTTTATTTTTTTAGGGATTTTTATGGTTTTTTTTGGATTTTTAAGGGGTTTTAGGGTATTTTTGGGATTTTTAGGGTTTTTAGCTTTTTAGAAATTTTTGGGTTTTTAGGGTTTTAAGTGTTTTTAGGTATTTAAGGTTTTATTTGTATTTTATTAGGATCATTGAACTCAATGAAATATAGGGGTTCAAGGTGGACTTGATGAGGAGGGAATAATGCGCATGATTTCATAAGACCTGTTGTGAGGAGTTGGAAACCTAATGACTAGGGAGGGGATCGAGAGAGTGAAGGAGGCCCTAAATGGGTTAAACATGGAATTCTGAAGGGAGGCCGAATAAACTTGATTGGGGGATGCATCTAGGACTATATTTACATTAATTAGGGCCCATTTTTTTAAGGATCCATCCCATGGTGTGCTGTGACTTTCAATCCCACCCCACTATGGAATCTTCAAAATCATAAATGGTGGTTTGGTTGTATTTAATTTTCAAAAAGATATACTAGATTTCCAATAAATTCCTAGGAATGTGCCAAAATTATCAAAAACATTCTTTAGTATTTCTAATAAGTGGAAACTAGGTGTTATAATTTTGTGTTACTCTTTGGCTATAAATAGCCTCCCTCTTTTACTCTTTGAACATCATGAATAAAGGTAATGTTATTATGGTGAGTTTTTCCTGAATTTTTTTCTTTCTTAATTATTTAATTATCAAATTATTTTTCATCCTTTATGGAATGTTGTAGCTATAGTTCTTAGAGACCAATTCTCTTTGGGTTCTACCTTGGCTAACTCTCTTCTTTCTTCCTTATTTCCACCATTTACATCCCTTCTAACATGTTTTCTAGTGGAGATCAAGGTGATAAACATGTGAATTTAGAACAAGGTTCGTAGTAAACTTTTTATCATGTCTTGGATCATCAATCATTTGGTATCAATGCTCAATTTCAACAAATTTGGTTTATCATTTTTTTATCCTTCTTCCATTTTATTTTCTCTTTGAATCAGGCCAACATCAATTCTGGTCCATTTTTTTCCTCACTAATAGACATCATTTATTTTTCATTTTGATGTAGAATATATCAGACCATTATTTAAGAAACTCATATTTTTTATCCTTCTATAATCATTGAAATCAAATATTTAAATCATGAGATAATGCGGGTTCAAATTTTGTGACAAATTCCGAAATTTTAAAATTGTGCATGTAGTACCCACAGTTTCAGGTAATTGACCTTTTATTTATGTATTTTTATTATATAAAATTATTTCGTTATTTTTTGATAGTTTTGGATATGATTTGGTATGTTTTTTAGTCTTTTCTAAAGGTGCACGGTTTGAGAATGGTTAGTAAAACTGGGAAATCCTCTAAGAAACTATGCAACTGAAATAGTGGACACCAGAGAGGTGCACAATTAGGTGAATGGTTTGGTCATACCATGTGGGTTCTTAGTAAAAACTTTTCAATGCAATATAGTGGAGTATATAGTGGTTGGTGCATGGTTTATCTAACCATGAGAACCAACCATGTGAGGTGTGTTTGGAGTGAGTGAACAATTAGCGCATGGTTTTCCAAATCATGAACCCTATCATGAAAAGTGGAAAATTTGATCCAAAAATTTTGGATCTAATATTATTTACCTACTAACCCACTCATTTTACCTAAATAGGACATAATGATAATTCCTTTTCCTCCCAAGGAGATGTATATAACTCTTTTGGATCTAGGAGAGATTCATAGGTGAATCCAAGTGTGTTGGAGGCTCAGATTCATCATAAAGTGCTCTCTCTTAATAATTTTCCTTATATATATTACCCCAAACTATTTTAGAATCATGGATCTAGTAATTTGGGGATATATACAAATTTTTTGATTTAAATATTGATGGTATATAATTGTTTTTATTTAATGTAATTATATCTAAGATGTAATCTTAAATATTTAATAGAGTTTGTTAAAGTTGTTATTCCATTATTCATTTTCCATTAAGTTTGATAGGTAGTAGGATTCTCTCTAAACTCCACTTGATTAGAACTAGAAGTATATCTTTCAAATTGATTCAATTGCTTAAAATTTGTGTCAAAATCATGTTGTGATTTGATGGAATTATTTTTTGAATTATGGATTTAGAAATCTTTAGAATTGGAAGGATTTTTTGAAAAACATTGTTTATAATTTGATAATTATGGTTGGTTTATGCAAGTAAAGTATTTATTGAAATGGTTTTATTCAAACGGTTTGATATAATTTGGTCATAACAGTTGTGCATGAGTTGAATACGATAGACAATGGTCAAGAAATACCACCATCAAAGGGATGGATTATGGACGTGAAGTTACACCATCAATAGTAACACAAAGATTATGTGTGTGTTTGTGTTGAGGATTTGTGTGGACATGGAAATGTTTATTCCAAATCATAAACTGAGAAATGTTTAAAATATATGATGATGATCCTTCAAAATATATTGTGTTAGTTTTTGATGTATTTCTTGAAAAAAAGGTTTTGAAGGATTGTTTGATCATTTTCCTTGGAAAAATATTTTGGATGGATACACAAAGATTTATATTGTTTTTAAACAATTTTAAATAAATTCGATAACATTTTTAATCCTAGTTTTGTGAGTTGGTAAGTTATTTGTCAATTTCTACTGAGTTTTATACTCTCCCCCTACTTGGGAACTATGGTGTATTTTCAGATGTTATATATCGAGACACAAGTAAAGGCATGGTATCCTAGTTATTCAGTGAGTCTTCATGATACATTGGGTTGGGAATATGTATTTTTATCTTATAGAAGATTGGGATTTGTTTTTGGTGTCTTTTTTTTTCATTTGGTCCACTAGTTATGTCACATTGATTCCTCTTGTACTATTATATTGTCTTTGGTATTAATCTTGTATTGGTTTGAATTTTGGTACTCATGCATCATTAAGAAGTTTTGTGGTTACGGTTATCATTGGTTTGTTCATTTTATCTTAAAAGTGAAAATCCCCCCATCTAATTATGACGCCCTTTGAATTAATTTAAATCCTTTAGTGTCTTGAGGATGCCACCATAGTCCTATTATATCCCTTTTCACATCTCAAGATAATGAGGTGGGTTGGGATATTACAAATTATATAATCTTTTTTGGTAAATGAAATTGAAATCTTTTTGGTCTATATATTGGGATGGTATCAAGGAGATAGGATTTTCAAAAAAAAGATATGTAAATAATAAAAGGCGTAAATAGCCTCATTTTACTAAAACTCGTGTTACCAGGGAGTTGGGTTCATGAATGTTCTGAGAAACTTTTTGAAGTTGTCACCATATCTTCATGGGTTTATTTAATGAGAAGAACATGACATTAGTTGATTGAAATGAATTTACCACTTAGATTATATGATTCATATTGAGTAATGATTTATGATTTGGAAAAAAAGTGTTGATTTTTTTAAAATAGTTGATAATGGTTTGATTTTCAAAATTATGGTAGAATTTCCAAAAATGGGTTTAAAGTGGAAATTTTATAATTTTGTAAATCCTTGTTGTGATATATTTGATATGGTAAATTTGAAATTGATAATCCTTCAGTTTTTAGAGAGTGATACTAAATGAAGTTTTCTTTTACTTATAGGAAATGGCACCATGTAGGCACTGTAGAAACCAATTGAAAGCAGCTACTAAGAATGTGGTTGCACTAATACACGATTGAACCAACAGTTGGATCAGATTATTGTCCAGGAATTCCTTGTTGTGGATAAACGAACCATAAAAAATTAACTAAGGAAATTTGATCATTCAATTCAGTTCCAAATCCAGAATCCACCCATCTTTTTGAGTGATTCAAAACTAGAAAAAGAAGTGTGGATAAATAGGATGAATCAAATCTTTGATTTACTTAAAACAAAATCTGGGCTAAACCTGATGTCGGAAGAAAACATGCCAGAAGATCTCCCGTACCAGTGGTAGGCTTTATTAGTTCAGGGTAAATTGGACCAAGGAATGACATGGGAAGGTATTAAATATTTTTAAAAAAATATTTATATCATAAAACATTTTGGATTTCAAGAAAAACATACTTATCTAGTTTGAATAAATAGAACCTCACAATGACATAGTATGTAGATAAATTTATAAATTCAGTCCACTTTTCATCTGAAGTTATTGCAATTTAATCCTATAAGGAATGAATTTTTTAATTGGGATTCTTTCTAGAGATTCACTCAAAGATTATTGTGATTTATATATTAGATTATACAAAAATGGCCAATAGAGAAATAGAAAAATAAAGGGATATATAAGTAAATAAGGTTAGAGGAATCATGTTAATACATATGAGAATTGGTAGGAACTCTAATGATAGAAATAAGTTGAAGAGAGAAACTTATTTACAAGGTGGTTGTATGACTTTCAATCAGATATTATGATCAGTGAATCTTTATCCTAAACCAAAGGGTATACCTGATTTTTTCAATGTTTTTTCTATTCATCAAATAAAGATAGATCGTACAATACCACCTAGATCATGTCACAATTTCAATAAGATTAGACATATATAGAGTTATTATCACATTGATATGAGTTCAGGTTCTAGGAAAAGATATCATGATTCTCAGGAATTATATGATTTTATATGATTATTGAGGTATAATAGAACTCATAAACAAACCTGATCAATCCATTGATTTTGTAGGAATATCATGACTCATCACCTAGTGAAATCTCAATAGGGTAACAAAGAGAAAATTTTAGTGATTAAAAAATTGTATGGAGTTGAGAAAGTGATCATGAATGAACAATTGGAACCTTATATGGTGAGAGGTATGATTCTTTTGAATTATATGCATATGAATATTTTTTTGATATGTCTGTATCACATTTCTTCATTTCTTCTTGTGTTGTTGAACTTCTAGTTTTCCATGTTGAGAGGATTCCGTCTGTTTTGAAACCTAAAAGATACTCTTGGATAAAAATAATTTCAAGTTGTTATTTTAAAATCTTATTTTATTACTATTGATGGGGATAAATTGATTTGGGAATTTTCAATGCCTGAGATAGATCTCTATAACTTAGTCCTATGAATGGATTGGTTGAATGTGTTCAAATCTCACATTGACTATCACACACGAAGGGATATTTTTAAAACTGATGGTGGTACCAAACATCTCTTTAGAGGAAATTAGAATGTAAAGGTAAGTGGAGTAGGATTTTTTTCACCATCATTATGAAATATCTCTTGCCATTTGGAAAACTTAATCTTGGAATCTATGGTTGAGATGAAAAATAGATGTTTTCCGACAATTTTTTATCAGATTCCTGATGTTTTCTTGATAATTTATCAGGGTTTACATCCATAAGATAAGTAAATTTGATGATTTATTTCTTAACAGGGACTAGCCCTATCTCACTTCTATCTTATCAGATGGGACTTAAAAAATTAAGCAAATTTAATATCCATTTGGAGGAGTTGGAAAACAAAGGGTTCATTTGGCCTAGTACGTCTCCATGGGAAGCACTGTGTCTTTTTATGAAAAAAGGAGGATTTAACTCTTAGAATTCGTGTGGATAATCATAAGGATAATCAAGTTATGGTAAGGAATTGATATCCAATTCAGTTCATTGATGACTTGTTTGATCAATTTTGAGGAGCCTAATGGTTCTCTAAAATTGACTTGAATTCGGGGTATCACCAATTGTGAGTATAGAAGGGGATATTGTAAAGAAAACATTAAAAATTATATATATACACTATGAGTATGTGGTTATGCCTTTAGGTCTTATGAATTCACCAACGGTATTCATGGAATTGATGAAACATATATTTCAAAGGAATCTGGATTATTTTTTGGTTGTATTTGTAGATGGCATACTGGTGTATTCTAAGACAAATTATGATCATAAGGAACACTTTCAGATAGTGTTGGATATCTTGTGGGGTCATTGTCTATATACCAAACATTCAAAGTGTGATTTTTAAATACAATAGGTACTTTTTCTTGTACATGTTTTGTCTAAAAATGTTTTTTATATGGATCCAAAAATGATATATATTTTGATATCTTGGAAACTTCCAAAGAATGCCTTAGAGATATGTTGTTTCCTTAGACTTTCGGGTTATTAACAATGTTTTTTTCATGAATTTTCATGAGTAGATTTATGATTAATAGATTTTACAAGGAAAAGTATTTAAATCCAATGGAATGATCAATTTAAAAAGTCTTTTCAAGAGACTAAACATTATCTTTCAATAACAACAATCTTGATATTTCCAGAATCAATAAAAGGTAATATGGTGTATTGTGATTCTTCAATACCTCGGTTGGGGTGTGTTCTCGTGTAGAGAGATCAAATTGTTTCTTATAAAACATGGTAGCTATAGTTTTAGGAGAAGAACTAACCAACACACAATTTTTAATTAGATTTTATGCTCTATGATTTGAAGACCTACCATCATTATATTATTGGTGAAAAATTCATGGTTTTTACAGTTCATATGATCTTGAAATAAATGTTCTCAAAAAGATATTTTAATTTGAGAAAAATAAGATGGATGGAGTATCTTAAAATGATAGACATTGAATTAATGTATACACTGGGTAAAGTGAACTCTTTGGATGATTCATTAAGTAGAAATTTATATAGTTAGTTGGTGAAAGAGGCCTAAAATCAATGGCAGGTAATGTTAGTGATTTCTAACATGCTCTTAGGTTGTTAAAATCTAGGTATTTATGTTGTTTCCTTTCAGTTTTATTATATTCCTGATTTGGTTGAGAAGTTTAAATTGGAATATAAATATGATTCTAAATGTGTTTCTATGATGTCAAAACATAACAATTTATAGACCCTTAAGGGATAAAAACTTAATAAAAGATCCTTGTTTTGGATTCAATATAAGATGGTCTTACCATTTTATTTTTAGGAACAACTCATTCATTATTATCACTATTTGAGAGAGACTGTTAACCTTAGAATATAAAATATGTATAAGGCACTAAAAGCACAATTTTGGTATACTAGCTTGAAAAAACAGGTGGTTGGATTTTTTTGAGATGCCTCACCTATTAGCAGGTTTAAGAAGAGCACCAATGGATTGTGGATATGTTGTAGTATTTACTAATTCCAATTTGGAAATGGTAGAAGATAACTATACATTTTTTACATTTCTACCTAGTATAGTTCAGAAATATGATTCCATATGGGTAATAGTATATCAAATCACAATATTATCCCATTTCATCCCTATTAGTGAATCTAATACTGTGAAGGACTTGACATAAATATATATTCAAGAAGTTGTAAACCTACATGGTGTTTCATTGAGACCCCATGTCAGTGTCTCATTTATTGATATATTTATATCAATACCTTGGGACTCAGTTATTTATAAGCATGACATATCATCCTAAAATAGAGAGAAATCTAAAATGATGATCCAAATATTAGAGGAAATTTATAGGTCTTGTTTAATGGATTTGGGTGGCTCATGGGAGGATCACATATCGTTAGTGGAGTTCTCATAAAAAATTATCATACCTCAATAAATATGTATACTTTTGAAGCATTATATGGAAATCCTTGTTGTTATCTACTTTTTTTTGTGGAAACATGTGATACTTCACTATTTAGACCAAGAGTTGTATAATAGACTACATATAAGATTTAATTCATCAGAAAGAGGATGGAGACGACACAAATTTCTCAGAAATTGTATGTGGATCATCATTGATGCTTGATATCCTTTTAGGTGAGTGATCATTTTTTCTTGAGAAAATTTCCAAGACTTGGAAATTTTCATTTTAGTAAATAAGGAATATTATATCCTCAATACATTAGACCTTTTGTGATACTTTAATGGGTGGGTGAGGTGGAATACCAGTTTAATTTACCACCAAGGTAAAGTTAAATGTATAATGTGTTTCATTTATCTCAATTGAATAAGTATCAACCTAAACCTGAACATGTGATTTGATGGGATCATGTTGACCTAGATCCATATTCTATGTTGGTTCATGAGTCGATACAGATTCTAGATATGAATGAGAAAGTCTTACATGGGAAAATCATTGTTCTAGTGCAGTTTTATGGAAGCATGTTCAGATTCCAGAGAAAACTTCAAAGCCTGAAAAGGAAATGATAGATCAATGTCCATAACTCTTCAGGGACAACTATGGTTTTAAACTGTTCGAGGTTGGAAAGACCATTGGTGGGGAGAATATATTACCCCCCATATTCAGGTACATGACCCGTTATTTATATATTTCAATTATATAAAATTATTGGGTTATGTTTCAAGTGGTTAAAAAGATATTTTTCATGTTTTGTGGATTTTATAGAGGTTAATGGTTTGATAATGGCTATTATAAACATTTAAAAACCTCCATGAAACTATTCAATTGAAACAATGGACACTTGTGATGTTCACGGATCAGCACATAGTTTTTCTAAATAGTGAAGATGCCCAGTAGAAGCCTGAAATGCTGGAAAATGGGGTATAACACAATTTTAACATGTTTTTTCTAACCATGTGATCCAATAATGTGAGGTGTTCTTGGAGTAATTGGTTCATTCATGGTCATTATATGATTTTCCTAACCATGAACTATGGAAAATTAGATATTATAATTATGGATTTAATCTGATTTACCTTTTAAATCACTCAATTTACCCCAAAAAATAATCCATAACATAAATTCTTTTTCCTTCCAAGTTTATGGAGATAATTCCTTTCAATCTATGTGAAGTTATTAGGTGAATCCAAGTGCGTTGGAGACCCAAATTCATTGGTAAATTCTCATTATCCATTGTCTTCCTTAGATCTATTCTCCTTCCCTCTTTTAAGATCATCGATTCTGTTCATTGGGGATAGATCCATTTTGTGTGATGTCAATATTTATGGTATATGATTATTTTGATTGAATATAATGAGAACTAAATTGGAATCATGAATATTTATGTCAGTTTTTTAAAGTTATTCCATCTTTATTCATTTTCACATATGTTTGAGAGGTGTGTGGATTATCTCTCAACTCCTCTGGATTAGAACTTGAATACTTGATTTCAAATTGATTTAATTTCTTGATTTTTTTTGAAAATCATGGTTTGATTTTACTGAATTTTAATTTGAATTATTTTTTTGAAAATCATGGTAATTAGATGGACTTTTGGAAACCCATTGTTTATAATTTTTAAATGGTGATTTTAAAATTATTGTTTTCTAATTCTAGTAACGTATTTTTTGAAATGATTTTATTAGAATTATTTGATATGATTTTGTAATAACATTTGGTCATGTTTTTAATGGGATGGATAATGGTCATGAATAACCACCCGCAAGGGGATGGAGTATAGATGTGAAGTTCCATCGTGAATAGAAACACAAAGATTCTATGTGTGTGTTTTTTAGGATGTGTGTTTACATGGATTTTTTTTTCAAATAATAAATTGATAAATGTTTAAAATATTTGTTTATGTTACTTTAAAAATGATTGTGTTAGTTTTTGATGTTTTCCATGAAAATTTATTTTGAAGGATTGTTTGATTGTTTTTATTAGAAAAATATTTAATTTGGTTATAAAGTTTATTAAAATGTTTTTAAACCTTTTTATATGAATTTTATAACATTTTCAATCCTATTGGAATGGGTGAAGAAGTCATTGGTGAAATACTAGTGATATTTATACTCACCCCCTGGTTTCGAACTATGGTACATTTGTAGATGTTATATATCGAGACATAGGTAAATGAAAGGTATACCGGTTCTTTAGTGACACTTCTTGATACCTTTGGTTGGGCATGTGTATTTAGATCTTGGAGGAGATTTGGAGATTTTTTGGTGTCTTTGGTGTCTTTTGGTTTTTTTATTATTTGGTTCCATTATTTCTATCACATTGATTCTGATTGTACACTAATATTGTCTTCTGGTTTAGTCATGTATTGGATTACATTTTGGAACTCATACATTATTAAAGAAGTTTGGTTATTATAGTTATCATTGGTTTGGTCATTTTATCTTATAAGGGAAAATTTCCCCCAACTTTATATGAGAACCTTGGAATTTATTTCCATCCATTGGTGTCTTAGGGATTTCACCTAGGGCTAAGTAGCTCACCTATCACTTATCAAGCTAATGATGTGGGGAAGGATATTACATCACAACTCTAACCTTTAATCCATTTGATGTTCTATATTATTTCTTATCATAAAATTACATATTGAAAATTCATCTTATTGATACAAGATTTATTCAAAAAAAGAGCCATAAATAAAAAAATTAAAGGCTCAAAAAAAATTCAACATCTTGAGTCCTACATCCATTTATAAGTTTTTTTAATCCATTATCTTCATCTTCCAAAATTTTCCTCTCAAATAAATTTTTAATTTTATCTTTTATTTCTAGTTCAAGATTTACACACTCTGACGATCCTTTATATTTATTGTAATTGGAAAAGAAAACTATAGGAATCAATTTGTGTGGTAAAAGGAAAGAGTGTTACATTTTTGTAAAAAAATAAAAAATTGTGTGAAACATGAGTGAAAATAATATTTCATGTGGAAACACATGAGGGACTTCATGATTTCCATATACCTTTACCTTTAAATTTTCTTTAAGTATTCTTAAATTGTAGAGGTGAGTAACACCAATGAAATAGACATTAAGTTTCTCATGAGGATTGTAAAATAATAATTACAAAGATTGAATGTGAGGATGGATCAATTAAGATCCCCGTACAATTCAAGAGCATCACCAAAGAGAAGGTTTATAAAAGAAGAGGATGAGTTATCGGATTTTCAGGAGTCACAAATTTAGATAAAGAAACCACTATGGTTTAAAACCAATGATTTTAGAGGAATAACATTGAGTATCCCTTCATTCCAATGTAACAATGAACCCAAAACATAATTGTAATGGGAATAAAAGGTAGAGAATATTTTTGGTTGTTAGAACTATTCAGTGGAAATTAAGGTTAAGTTCACAGCTATAAAATTCACCAACTATACTAGTATTTGGTGGGAACAACTCCATGTGAGTTGAAAAAAATTTAATAAGGAACCTTTCACACCTAAAGTGAGATGAATGTGGTAATTAATAAGAAGTTTATTTCCAACCAGTATTCTCGTAATTAGTTCCTCAAGTTATAGGGTTTGAAACAAGGAGATATTATTATTGAGGAGAATTATAAAGATATGGAAATAATCATGATACGGTCCAATAATGATGAGGAGTGGGAAGAAACCATGGATATGTTTGTGAATAGTGTCAACCATGAAACTCAGTACATCGTGGTCATTCACCACTATATAGATATGGATGATCTTCTTAACATGGATACTAAAGTAGAGAGGAAAGAAAATAATAGAAGTATGTTCCATACATCTTATGTAAATGAATCTAATTCTTATTCCAAGTTAAAGGATTCCAAACCATATGAAAATGCAAGGGAACACAAAATGGATTCAAAGGAGGTAACAAAAACAAAAGAATTCTTTCCAGAATTCAAAGGTAAAACAGAGGGTATGGTTGTTTCCAAATCATGTGATATGTTTTAAATGTCATGGATTTAGATATTTTAAAACAAATTCCCAAATAAAAGGACCATTTATTTTTGGATTATGGATACTTACTTAGTGATATCTCAAGCAAAGAAAAAATTCCACCACATGAGTAGTGTTCAGATGTGAAAATAGATATCCCTGTACATTGATAAATTCTTGTGGTAAGGAGTGATATAAATGCTCAACACAAAGGAGAACTTGGTCAATAGAAAAGGGAGGAACGTTTTAATACTACATTACTCATAAAATATATGTTATGTAGTATGATCATTTAAGTGGGAATTTTGATAAATGTAGAATGTGGTATGATTGTTGATAAATTGGTTTTAGCTATGACTAAAAATCCCTTGACTTATAGATTGTAATGGTTAAATAATAATGGGGATGTTAAAGTGACTAAGAATGTGTAAGTTCAATTTTCTACTGGGAAGTATAAATACAATGTGATATTTCATGGTGTTCCCATGCATGTTAGTCATGTCTTATTTGGAACGACATGGAAATTTAATAGGAGGGTCAGACACGATGGATACACAAACCACTATTCTTTTGAGTACAATGGAAGGATGATTATACTTACACCCTTGAGGCTGTTGTAAGATTATCAAGAATATGTTTAAGTGGATAGATATTATATAAAGAGATAAAAATAAAAGAGATGAAAAATTATAGAGAATGGAGATAATCAAGATTGGAAAAGGAGTGATGAGTGAAATCCAAAGATATGAGGGAAAGAAAATATTTGAAAATATGAGTAAAAACAAGAATGTTGAGGTAAAATTGAGTTTATTTTCAGGAAAAAAGAGATAAATATATCTTTATAGGGGATGAAAATATCATGATTCTATTAAGGGGATAATGTTCTACCACTCATACTCTAAAACCATCAATTTCCTTTTTATGTCTTTATTACATTAATATGGAGACCGAGCAAGGAAGTGTTGGAAACGAGGTACGTTATATCTAGGTGGTTTAGTATAGAAAAAAATGATAAAATGGAGGTTCTATAAGAACAAAAATCAAACATTTATCCATGAGGTTATGAAACTTTCCAAGTCTCATATAAGATCAATGATAATTCCTAAAAGATTGAATTAAGAGACAAGTATAAAAATTTTTATGTCACCATTATTGTCACTGATATTTATCCCTTTGAATTTTCAAATTTGAGGATGAATCCGTTTTAGGATGTAGGGGATGATTAGAATCATGTAACACATGGTAATTTAGGGGTTGAAGGAAGAATTTATGAGGAGGTATGAATTTTCATTATTACATAAGACCCATTCTGAGGAGTTGGAGACACAATGATAAGGGAGTGGACCAAGAGAATGAAGGAGGCCTTAAATGGTAAATTCATTGAATTCCAAGGGGAGGACCAATTACCTTACTTGTGGAAATAATATTGGACTATATTTACATTAATTAAGGCCCAAATATGATTTTAAAGACCCATCCCATAGAGTATTACTAATTTCAATCCCACCCCTCCATTGAATTTTCAGATTCAAAAGTAGTGGCCTTGTTTCATTTACATTGAAAAATGGTTTTCTACTTGTCCCTTAAGGTAATAGACATGTGATAAGATAGTAAAAAGAATGTTTTAGGATTTATGATGAGTAAACTTGGTGTTATAATTATTTGATCACTTTTTGGCTATATATATCCAACCCCTTATACTTTTTAAACATCATGAATGAAGGTAATGTTATTAGGGTGAGTTTTTAATACAACCTTTGTGTTCTTGATTAATTATTGACTTATCAAAGGATTGGTCATCATTTTTGGCGTCTTATTGATAGTGTTATTAGAGACATGTTTTATTTGGGTTCTTTCATGACTAAATCTATCATTTCTTACTTATTTCAAATATTTATATCCCTTGTCACTTGTTTTCTTACAAAGGTCTGGGTGCTCAACATGAGAATGTTGAAAAAGGTCCCTAGGACACTTCCTAGTGGGTCATGGATCACGTGTTAGTGTTTTTGAGAGATTATAGGGTTTTTATGTTTTTAGTAATTTTTATGATTTTTATGGTTCTAAATTTTTAGGGATTTTCATGTTTTTAAGGTTTTTATGTTTTCTTTGGGTTTGGGGGGTTTTTTGGGTTTTTTTATTTAGAGGGATTTTAATGGTTTTTTTACATTTTTATGGGTTTATAGGGTTTTATATTATTAGTGATTTTATTTTTTCAGGGGCTTTAGGGTTTTTATGGTTTTAGGGGTTTTTATGTTTTTAGGGATTTTTTGGGGTTTTCATATTTTTTATCAGTTGTAGGTTTTTAGAGGTTTTAAGGGTTTATATGTTATTAAAGTGTTATTAGGGGTTTTCAAGGTTTTTATAGTTTTTGATGTTATTAAGGATTTTAGGTATTTTTATGGGTTTTATGGGGTTTTACATTTTTTTTAGGGATTTTAGGATTTTTAGGGGTTTTAAGTTTTTTGGTTGTTTAAGATTTTTTCCATTGTTTTAGCATTGTTAAGGGTTTGTAGTGTTTTTAAAATTTTTAGGATTTTAAAGGGGTTTTTAGAGTTTTTAGTGGGTTTTTATAGTTTTTATGGTTTTTATAGTTTTAATGGTATTTAGGGGTTTTAGGTTTTTTTAGGTTTTTTATAATTTTTTTGGGTTTTTATTGGTTTTAAGTGTCTTTAGGTTTTAAGGGTTCTTAGAGATTTCAAGGATTCAATTTTTTTATGTTTTTAGGGATTTTTTGGATTTTTATGTGTATTTAGTGTTTTTAGGGAATTTTTGGAATTTTTGGTTTTTTGGTTTTTTGGGTTTTTATCATTTTTGTGTTTTTAGCAATATTACGTTTTTTAGAGTTTTTTTTAAATATTTTAGGTGTTTAAAGGTTTTTTAGAGTTTATATTTTTTTTTATTTTTTTGGTTTTTAGGGTTTTTAATTTGGGGGGGGGGGGTTATGGTTTTTCGGGTATATAGGGGTTTTACGGTTTTTAGCATTTTTAGGGGTTTTATGTGTTTTTAGGTTATATTATTTTCTTATATTTTTATATTTTTTAGATTTGTTTTTATGTTTTTAGGTATTTTTTCATAGTTTTTAAGGATTTTTATTCTTTTTTAGGGTTTTTATGGATTTTGAGAGTTTTTATGGGTTTTTTGGTTTTTTATGTTTTTTAGAGTTTTTAAAAAAATTTAGGGGTTTAAAGGGGTTTTTCATGTTGTATGTGATATCTAGGTTTTTTAGGGTTTTTAACATTTACTAGGGTTTATGTGGGTTTTAAGTTTTTGTTTTGTTTTCTACAGGTCTCTAAAGGGGTTTTAGTGTTTTTAGAGTTTTTACATTTTTTAGTTTTTTTAAAGTTTTTTAAAACAATTATGGGTTTTAGGGGTTTTTTGGTATTTTGAGGGGGTTTAGTGTTTTGTAAGGGTTTTATGGTTTTATGGGTTTTTTTTGTTTTTTAGAGTTTTTTGAGTTTTTTTGGTTAAATGGTTTTTTATATTTTTTAACGTCATTAGGGGATTATTGGGTTTTACACTTTTTATTATTTTTTGGGTTTTAAATTTTTTTAGGGATTTTATGGTTTTTAGGTGTGTTTAGGGTTTTTAACATTTTTTAGGCTTTTAGTAGTTTTATTTATTTTTAGGCTCTTAATGTTTTATTAGTGTATTTCAAGGTTTTTGGTGTTTTTTAGGTTTTAATGGATTTTTTAGGTTTTTAAGGATTTTTATCATTTTATTGATTTTACGGGTTTTGGGGGTTTTGGGTTTTTTTAGTTTTTAGCATTTTTATGTTTTTTATTAGTTGAATGTGTTTTTAGGGTTTTAATGTTTTCTTAGCAGTTTTCAGTGTTTTAGGATTTTTATGATTAAGTGATTTTTAGTTATTTTTAAGTATTTTTTTTATCTTTAGGGTTTTAAGGGGTTTAGAGATTTTAGGGTATTTTTTTTATTTTTTTGGGTTTTTAGGGGTTTTTTGAGTTTTTTAGGGTTTTCAAGTTTTTTAAATGTTATTATAGTTTAAAGTATTTTTGTAGTTTTTAGTTGTTTTTATGGGTTTTAGTGGTTTTAATATTTTTATGGGTTTTAGGGTTTTCATGGGTTTAGGGTTTTATGGTTTTTATTGTTTTTAGCATTTTTAGGATTTTTAGAGGTTTTTAGTTTTTTTAGATTTTTAAGATCATCTTAGGTATTTTAGGGTTACAGTTTTTCATTTTTTATGGATTTTTAGGGAATTTTATGGGATTTTTATAGGTTTTTGGGTTTCTAGTGATTTAGATTTTTTTTGTTTTTTAGGGTTTTTTTTGTGTTTTTTGTTTTTTTGAATTTTTTGAGGTTTTGAGGTATTTTCAGTTTCTTAATGTTTTAGGTTTTTGAATGGTTTTACAATTTTGAGTGGTTTTTGGGTTTTTATGGGGTTTTAGGGTTTTTTTAAAGGTTTAAGGGTTTTCATGTTTTTAGTGGATTTAAGATTATTTTTAGTGTCTATTAGGTTTTTCAAAATATAAGAATTTTTCAGGGGTTTAAAGGGTTTTAAAGTATTTTTTGTTTTTAATATTTTCTTAGGGGTTTTTAGGGTTTTTTGATTCAATATTTTTTAAGGATTTTTAGGGATTTTTTATAAAGTTTATGGCTTTTTAAGGTTTTGGGGGGATTTTTTGGGGTTTTAGGGGTTTGTTTTGTTTTTTTAGGGTTTTAATTTTTTAGAGTTTTCTTAATGTTTTTAGATGTTTAAAGGGGTTTTAGTGGTTTTTCAGGTTTTATGTGTTTTTAAGATTTTTTTTTTTGGATTTTTATGGTTTTTAGGGTTTTAGGGTCTTTTTTGGGTTTTTAAGGTTTTTAGCCTTTTTTGGTTTTTAGGTGTTATTAGTTTTTAAATATTTTAATGGATTTGATAGGGGTTTTACCAGTTTTTGTGGTTTTTCCTTTTTAGCAATTTTAATTCTTTTAGAGGATTTTTATGGGTTTTAATGTTTTTTGGGATTTGGAGGGTTTTTGTGGTTTTTAGGGTATTTAATTATTTTTTATGTTTTTAGGTGTTGTAAGTGTTTTTATTTTTATAAGTATTTCTTAGGGGTTTTAAAGGTTGTTAGGATTTTTTACATTTTTTGGGATTGTTAGGGATTTTTTAGGATTTTTATTGGTTTTTATGGTTTTTAGGGATTCAAAGGGTTTTTAGTTTTTAAGGGGTTTTAATGTTTTTTGGGTTTTTATGGGTTTTAAGATTTTTTTAGGGTTTCTATGGTTTGTTAGATTTTTTCAATATTTTTATGGGTTTAATGGGTTTTAGAGTTTTCAATGATTTTTTAAGGATTTTAAGGGGTTTTAGGGTTTTAAATAGTTTTATTGGTTTTTATGTTTTTATGGGGTTTATGTATCTTTAGGTTATTTTTAGGGGTTTTAGAAATTTTATGTATTTAGGGGTTTTATTTTTTTCTAGGTTTTTATGGTTTTTTGGGGTTTTTATGGGGTTTTAGGATATTTATATTTATTTAGGGATTTTTGTTTTATTTTTTTATGATTTTAATGGATTTTTAGAGTTTGTAGTAATTTTGACAGTTTTTAGTATTTTTTTTTGTGTGTTTAAGGGTTATTATGGTTTTTTTAGTTTTTTTAGGTTTTTTATATTTCTTACGTGTTTTTAGGTTTTTATGTTTTCTAGGGTTTTTAGTATTGTTTATGTTTTTCGTGATTTTTTTTCCTGTTTTTTTTTTATTTTTAGGATTTTTAGGATTTTTAGGGAGTCTGAGGGGTTTAAGGTATTTTTAGGGTTTTGGGATTTTTATTGTTTTGTTGGGGTTTTAAGACTTTTTTGAGGTTTTAGGGTTTTAATTTTTTTAGTGTTTTTTAACATTTTTAGAGGTTTAAAAGGTTTTTATAGTTTTTAGTGGTGATTTGGGGTTTTATAGTTTTTTATGGGTTTTTGGGTTTTTATAGTATTTAGGGTTTTTATGTTTTTAGGGGTTTTTAGCATTTTAGAGTTTTTAGGTTTTTAGGGGTTTTATTTGTTTTAAAGGTTTTAAGGTTATCTTAGCTTTTTAGGGATTTTTTGGTTTTGTACATTTTTGGGATTTCTGTGTATTTTTTAATATTTTACGGTTTTAGGGTTTCAAGGGATTTTGAGGGGTTTTAAGGATTTTCGGGATTTTCTGGTTTTTTTTGGGTTTTTAGCTTTTTTAGTTTTAAGGGGTATTGTGGATTTCAGATTTTTTTAACGTTTTAAGTGTTTTAAATGGATTGTAGAGTTTTGAGTGTGTTTTTTGGGGTTTTCTTTGGTTTTTAAAGCATTTTAGTGGTATTAGGATTTTATCCCTTTTAGGATATGTAGGGCCTTTTTGTTGGGTTTTTAGAGGGTTTTTAGGGGTTTCAATTATTTTTTGGGTTTTAAGGTCTTCTTAGTGGTTTTTATGATTTTATGTTTTTTTACATTTTATGGATTTTTATGGTTTATTAAAGATTTTTATGGGTTTTATGTTTTTAAGGATTTTTTACGGTTTTTTGGTTTTTTGGGTTTTAACATTTTTTAGATTTTTAGGGGTTTTAACTATTTTTGGGAATAAGGTTTTTTAGGGTTTTATGGTTTTTGACGTTTTTCAAGATTTTTAGGGGTTTTTAGGATTTTTGTGGTTTTATAATGTTTTTAATTATTTTTTGGGGTTTTAGAGTTTTTTAGTTTTTTACGTTTTTTATGGTTTTTAGGCGTTTTTTATTTTTTTGGGATTTAAAGTTTTGATAGTTTTTTTACATTTTTAGGGGTTTACAAGGTTTTTATAGTTTTTAGCTATTTTAATGGTTTTTATGGGTTTTAGGGGTTTTATGGTTTTTAGGGTATTTTTGGATTTTAGGGGTTTTAGGGTTTTATGGTTTTGGGTACTTTTAGGGTTTTTAGTGTTTTTTAGGTTTTTATGGGTTTTAAGTGTTATAATGTTTTTGAGTTTTTATTTGGGGTTTTCAAGGTTTTTAGGGTTTTATAAATTATTTGTATTTTAAATGATGTTTTTTTATTTTTTGGTTTTCATAGATTTTTAGGGATTTTGAAGAATTTTGGTTGTTTTAGGGTTTTTAATGGTCTTAATTTTTTTAGATTTTATATTATTTTTTGGGGGTTTTAAGATTTTTTTTAATTTTTTAATTTTTTCTTATGGTTTTCTATGTTTTTAGGATTTCTTGCATTTTTATGGATTTTTAGGGATTTATAAGGATTTTTTAGGTTTATTATGGATATCGAGGGTTTTAGGGTGTTTTGGGGTTTAGGGTTTCGGTGGTTTATTTAAGTTTTTTTTTCATTTTTTAGGGTTTTAAGGGGGTTTAGTGTTATTTAACATTTTATGGGGTTTAATGTTTTTTATAGTTTTTAGTGAGTTTTTAAAGTTTCATGGGTTTTTAGGTTTTTAGTTGTAACACCCCAATCTTCCATGGTACGCTTCTCTTTGAATAATAGAGCAGCGTGTGTTGTACGCAACCCGAGTTCTAACACACAGAGACTATTAAAAGTAGAAGTTATGAATATTAATACCACTTTTTGAAATTATATAAATTTTATATTTCAAAATGGACTTCATTTTTGGATTCAGAATATTGAAATTAACCTATGTTGAATTTTTGGTATTTTTCTGAGAACTTCCAATTTTTGATAAAAAGTGAAAAATAATTAAAAACAACTTTTTTAATCAAAATAATTTATGGTGATAAATTATAAAATTGAGTGGTTCTAAATTTTAATTAGAATATATTTTTACCATTTTATCCAATGGTGTTAATTACAATTAATTTCACTTTGAAATTGGACATAAACAATTGTCAATCTTTTGATTGATATTTTTTCTTAAAAACAGACTATTTGTTGTGACAGTGGGAATTAATTATAAAATTAATTAATGAAAATTATATGTTTGTAATTTTGTAAAATAGACACCATTTATGAATTCAGAATATCAATTATAGCTTAGGGTGAATTTTTGGTATTTTTCTGAAAAACTTCAATTTTTGATGAATAGTGAAACCACTAAGTGGTAGTTTAAAAACTAATTTTTCATGTAAATTAAACATTACCACTTCTTTGATTTGAATTTCCAAAATCCGATATACATAATTGTCATTAGGAAGTAAAATGTGGATCAATGGGATTAAAATATATTTTGGTGATTAGTAACTTTTAAGTTTTATTAATCACGATTAAAGGTAATTAGTGAAATTTAAGGTAAAAATGATATTATAAAAATATGAAAATATCCTGACACTTGTTATAACCTTATTTGATGAGCCATGTCCGACCAAGGCAATCCATGGGTCAACTTGGGGACCCCATGGATCCACTTGGGTAAGAAAATGACATTAATAACTTTTTATTTAAAGTAAAAATAAAATTGTCACAAACATGTGTTGTTTTACTAAAACAATTATTACATGAGGTTATATAAGTTACCTTTTCGACTATAAATATTAATTGGAATGATAAAAATATTTCCTACATCATGGTAATTTATTTATAATTTTTTGGAATTAAATAAATTTATTTATTTATCACACCATGATGATGCAATGATTACCTCATTAATGAACTTTTTAAATAAAATGAAAATATAATGTAAACTCTAAGACTAAAACTTGTCAAAAACCAATTGGATGGGTATATTTATAACCCTTATCACCTTATACTTTAAATATATAATTTTGGGACCTTTGAAATCCGAAAAGTACTTCATAATAATGTAACATTTCATTACTTTCCAAGAGTGCCCCTCTTCTCCTCTTATAAAAGTCCCCCACCACTACCACCTTATTCACACCTTCAAGACATTTGGATCGGCCAGAATCTGCCCAAATACTCTCTCAACTTCCCTTTCTTACTCCTAGAAGCCTCACTTTGGGCATAATTCTTCCCAAGGAAGCCTTCAGCTCAAATCAAAAAAGAGTTACCCGATTTTAAGGTAATGTCTTCTCTTATGTTATTTTGTTTTATTTTTCTTCTCCAACCCCTTAAACTATTTTCATTCCTTTATTTTGTAACAAAACCAGTATATTCAATATTCTAGGATGTTTTTATGAGAAGTATTTGATTTACACTTACACACACCTTAGTCTAATTGTTAAAGAACATATTGTTTCTGTGGTTGGCGAATTTATGCCTCACGAAACGATGATTGTTCAATCTTCTTTTAACACCTCTCATGGTGGCCATTAAGATGTCAATATATTTATATATGATATATATTATTTTTATTTTTTCCTTATGCTTCTGTATTTCTCATTTATGGCATACCTTTATGATTTCCATTATGGGTAAACGCGATAATTTCATTTTAGGAAGTGCGGACTACCGCCCCCTCAAAGTGATTTGAATAGTTAATTCCATATGTGGGACGTATAAAGGATGGAGTAAATGATATTATATATGATATTATACTGGAATTATAATACAACTGTATATCATTATGATTTCATTCCATTAAATATGAAATATGGATGAAAGTAGCGTTCATGCGAACGTACGGCTTACCGTCTCCATGAACGGTGCATTTCATTTCTTACATCTAAATGTTATGTAATATTATAAAAGCATATATATAATGGATATATATATGATATATATGATATCTAAATCATGAATATAATTCTGTATGTAATGGATATTTTACCACATGAACAACTTGTAATTATAAGAAGTTTATTTTTGACTCAAGTACCAAAGATCGACAAAACGACTGTTATTAACTTAAATAATTACATAATGTTCATAACATGGTAATAAGTGATATAAAAGGAATAATGAACTTGAAAATGGTTCTTAATCAAGTAGAAATTAAGTCTAGTTTATTATTCAGGTGGTTAAAGAACGATCGAGTCATGTCGAACACGAGGTAAAGGAACTTCTAAACCCAATTTCTGTTCTTTGGGTTAATCTCCTACTTTAAAATTATGTCATGATATTATTATGTCATATCTTGTATTTGTACTTTCATTATGTGTACTTATAGTTAATACACATAATATATCTATTTTATTTAAAAATAAGGATCTTTGTAAGGGACTTCGTATCAATCTCCTTTCATTGATACATATTTTGTTTTATACACAACTTTCTTTTATACGATGTATAAAACCCTTTGACTTTTAAGTTTATTCAAAAGAAATATTTTTTATACGAATCATTTTACTAAATGACTAAAGGGAATGTTTTTTTTATTGTACGTATGCGGTGACAACGACTTCTCCACCGCTGTGACCATTATTTGAGTTTCGGCTTCCTCTAAAAGCCATAACTTCTTTAAAATGAAAAATAAAAACAAAGTTTTAATTTTATTTTATTTTGGTATTGAAAATGGTTTTGATAGTGTTTTATTATATCAATGTATTGTATTGATATCTTGTGATTGAAATGTGGAAATGTTATGTTTCCTTTATGCATGTTTTATGTGATACTATTATGTTATGGATTATGATATGTTTAAACCTGTTCATATGAGGAATGCATTGGACTTAATAAGTGATGGGTGGAACTTGATATAGTTCCTCGATGCATCGGTAGGCCTCATGAGACAAACTAGTGTCTTGGCTTGAGGCCTTGAAAAAATCTTATTTGTAGTCTTGGAACAAGGTCTTGGCTACATGGTTATGATAGTCTGGCATTATGCATTCCATCATTATGAAAGTGGTTATTGATATTGCATGTGATTATTCGACTAGTAGAACATCCATATGAATAAGTAAATGACATTATTTCATTTTACTTTTTCCATTTTATACAGAAGTTAAAGTTTAAAAGGCTTTTGTTTTAGTTATACATTGCCTTAAATGTTTATGTTTATTTTTGAAAGCTTCCGCTATAATTTTATACTTAATGAGAAACTGAGCTCACCCCTTTCAATGTTTTAATTTTTCCAGGATGTGAAGAAGTATATTATGAATGACCAACAGGGATAGTATGAGGGGATATGAAGACAAGATGTTGTTGTAGTTTGGTTTCACTTTATGATGTAATGTAACTTTTATGAATGTATCTAGTGTTTCCAAAGATACTAAACTAATCATTCTTTCAAGACTTGATCTTTTGTGATCATGCCAATGTTACGTAATAATGCACCGACTCTGGGTAACTGGGGTCGGGGAATGACAGTTGGTATCAGAGGTAGTTTAGTACTAACCTTGGAAGCTAGATTTAGATAAACTCTGATTAGATCACATAGAACTAAGATAATATTTGAGGATTAGTATAGAAGAACTTCCTAGAATTTTGGTATTATAG
This sequence comes from Viscum album, assembly GCA_963277665.1. Taxonomy (NCBI): domain Eukaryota; kingdom Viridiplantae; phylum Streptophyta; class Magnoliopsida; order Santalales; family Viscaceae; genus Viscum; species Viscum album. The sequence goes on along the minus strand of OY728159.1, from coordinate 2,051,665,705 downwards.
AGATTTTGTGAGTTTTCCGAGAAATACATCCCTGTCTGGATACGATCAAGTAGAGGTGGCTCTGGCACAAATGTACCTAGGGGTAAAACTCGAAAACACTACTTTGAGCTAGACTTGAACGTGAACTGGTGCATGAAAACGAACCTTGCTGCACTCTTAGTTACGACACTCCCAGGGGATATGCTTAGGATAATTCTCATTTTCTTGATAAACCATTATGAAGGTTTTATGAGTATATACTTCCTCAAAGAAAACATTTTTATGATTATGGATTATATCCAGAAATAGTTCAATTTATGTTAAGTGTTTAGAATGTTTGTAATTATGTATTTTGATTCATAAACTAATCTAGTTTATTCCATTGTTTAGAAATGGTGCCTAGTGGGAGGAATGGAAACCGTATCAATGCATGCACTCCATGAAGGGATTTCCCTCCTGCTCAAGATAATTATAGTGGAGCTGGTGATACAACTGGTGATGATCAACTTATCACCATACTGGGACAACTCACTCAGGTTATGAATTATAACCTTGCTCGTATTGACCACACTGATCCGCAACGTGGAGGATCAATGTTAGATCGCTTCATGGGGAAACAAACACCAACATTCAATGGGATTATGAAACCCATAGAAGCTGAGCAATGGATAAATTCCTTAGAGAAAATATTCCACACCTTGGGGAGTAGTGAAAGGGAAAAGGTTACGATGGCAGTTTACCGTCTCACTGGAGATGTTGATCAATGATGGTCATTGATTCAAAACACAAAGGAAGACGATGATGTATCAAATATGGAATGGTGGGAGTTCACAGAAATTTTCTTAGAAAAATACTTTCCTCGTGACCATCGAGTAGATATGGAAAGTAAATTTCTGAGCCTGAGACAAAAGGAGGATGAGAATGTCGCAAAGTATAAGGCTAACTTTACAAGGTTAGTGAGGCATGCAGCAGATTATATACGTAACCCAGGAAGTAAGATTGATCATTTCTATGATGGGTTAAAACCATTTCTCTGTCAAGATTTATTATCAAAATCTTTCTCAATGTATGAAGATATATTATTGTATGCTATCAAGACATAAAATTAATTCTCTAAATCTTATGAAAATAAAGTAAAGAAAGAGAAGAAGATAATGGTGGAACAAGAGACAGATAAAGGGTTAAAGGGAAAGAAGGCTTTTCCATTATGCATTAATTGTGGGAAGAATCACCCTGGTACTTGCCTAAAATTAATGGGAGTTTGTTATAAATGTGTAGAAAAAGGTCACCAGGCTCGTGATTGGAAGGTAAAGAAAGAGGCTATCAATGTTGAATGCTACAATTGTAGGGAAATAGGGCATTATGCAAATGAATTTCCTAATCATCAGGGAAACTTACCTCAGAAAAGGCCAAGGGATCAAGGACAATATTATGTTGTTACTACAGTTGAAGTGGAATAATTAATGTATTGGTGCTTTTGGACTCAAGGATTATATTCTGGTTATAAGAATAATGTGATATACATAAGGATTGTACTGTAGTACTTGTTGTTTTCATTAAGGTTTTAATATGATGAAGGTAATCATATTTTTATATGTGATAATAAGAGAAACTTTACTTTATTTGAGGATTATGATGATACAATTGATTTTGGAATTTAGAGTCCTTTTAGAGAAAGTCTGGACTGAGGTATTTTGGATAACTATAAAGGTTGGAATGGATTAAGTTGAACTTTGGATAGTATTTTTTAAGGTTAAAACATTTATGAAGATTATTTTTGGAATATTATAATACTATAGTTTTACTTAACGGATAACCTGCAGGTTGGGGGATAACCCGTCATGTCGGACAAAGCTGTAGGAATCGAACCCACAACGATAGTGCGACATGCCTTTATTACCTACCACAAGCCTACAGGAAGTCCCTGGTTATTACAAAAAGGTTTTTCTAATCTAAATGTTATGTGATACAATTATGATAAATAGAATATTTTTGAGTTCTATTACCTTTTGGAGTGAAAGATGGGTATATGGTAAAAAGTTATTAAAGAGTGAAAGTCTACATGACAAGTAAGTATATTTCCTTATGTTCTTATTAATTATCCTAAATAAATTACTCAACTTTATGAAAGGTAACTTAAAACAAAAATGTTGTCGATTAACTTTTCCAATTAGGGAATCAATGACCGTTTAACCAATCACAAGTTTGTGATTTTATTGTAGTTAAATTTCTCCTAATCCTGTTTTACACAACCCTCCATCAGACCATGATGGTTTGTTTTTCCTCTATATCCATATTTTCATAGAATCCTAGTATGGGCTATCTCGGGTGACCTTTTTTACTTCTCTTTCTTTCTTTTAAAGTTATATTTTTATTAACCCTATTTTCGATGTGGGTTTTCCACAAAGGTATTTTCTATTTTCAACCTTTTATTTTCAATGAAAAATTTTAAATTGCGAGAATGTAATTTATTTATGTATGGGAGAATGTAACACCCCAAGCTTCCATGGTACACTCCTCTTTGAATAAAAGAGCAGCGTGTGTTGTACGAAACCTCGAGTTCTAACACACCGTGACCAATAAAAGTAGCAGTTATGAATAGTGATACCTACCTTTTGAAATTATATAAATTTTATATTTCAAAATGGACATCATTTTTGGATTCGGAATATCAAAATTAGCCTATTTTGAATTTTTGGTATTTTTCTGAGACCTTCCAATTTTTGATGAATAGTGAAAAATACTTGAAAACAACTTTTTTAATAAAAATAATTTATGGTGATAAATTATAAAATTGATTGGTTATAAAGTGTAATTAGAATATATTTTTACCATTTTATCCAATGGTGGTCATTAGAATTAATTTCACATTGAAATTGGATATAAACAATTGTCAATCTTTTGATTGATATTCTTTTTTTTAAACACGCTATTTGTTGTGACAGCGGGGATTGATTATTAAATTAATTAATAAAACTTATATTTTTTGGAATTTTGTAAAATATACACAATTTTATAATTCAGAATGTCATTTATATCCTAGGGTGAGTTTTTGGTATTTTTCTGAAAAACATCAATTTTTGATGAATAGTGAAACCACTTAGTGGTAGTTTAAAAAATAATTTTTTGTGCAAATGAAACATTACCACTTCTGTGATTTGAATTTCCAAAATCCTACATACATCATTTTCAATAGGAAGTAATATTTGGATCAATGGGATTAAAATAATTTTTGGTGAATAGTAACTTTTAAGTTTTATTAATCGCGATTAAAGGTAATTAGTAAAATTTAAGGTAAAAATGATATTATAAAAATATGAAAATCTCTTGACACTTGTCCTACCCTTATTTTATGAGGCATGGCCGACCAAGATAATCCATGGGTCAACTTGGTGACCCCATGGAGCCACTTGGGTTAGAAAATGACATTAATAACTTTTTATTTAAAGTGAAAATAAAATTGTCACAAACATCTATTGTTTTACTAAAACAATTATTACATAGGGTTATAAAAGTTACTTTTCGACTATAAATATTAATTATAAAGATAAAAATACTTCGTACATACTGGTAATTTTTGTATAATTTTTTGGAATGAAATAAATAAATTTATTTATCACACCATGATGATGAAGCGATTACCTCATTAATGAACTTTTTAAATAAAATGAAAAGATAATGTAAAATATAAGACTTCCTCTTGTCAAAAACCTATTGTATGGGTAGATTTAGAACCCTTATCACCTTATACTTTAAATATATAATTTGGGACCTTTTAAATCCGAAAAGTACTTCATAATAATGTAACATTTCATTACTTTTCAAGAGTGCCGCTCTTCTCCTCTTATAAAAGGCCCCCACCACTACCACCTTATTCATAGCTTCAAGACATTTGGCTCGGAAAACCACTGCCCAAATACTCTCTAAAATTCCATCTCTTACTTCCAGAAGCCTCACTTTGGGAAGAATTCTTCCCAAGGAATCCTTTGGCTCAAATCAAAAAAGAGTTACCCGATTTTAAGGTAATGTCTTCTCTTATGTTATTTTGTTTTATTTTGCTTCTCCAAACCCTTAAACTAATTTTATTACTTTATTTTATAACAACACCAGTATATTCAATATACTAGGATTTTGTTATGTGAAGTATTTTATTTACACTTACACACACCTTCATCTAATGGTTATAGAACATACTGTTTTTGTGGTTGGCGAATTTCTGCCTCACGAAACGATGATTGTTCAATATTCTTTTAACACCTCCCATGGTGGCCATTAAAATGTCACTAAATTTATATATGATATATATTATGTTTATGTTTTTCCTTATTCTTATTTATTTCTCATTTATGGAATACCTTTATGATTTCCATTATGGGTAAACGTGATAATTTCATTTTAGGAAGTGCGGACTAGCACCCCCTCAAAGTGATTTGAATCGTTAATTCCATATGTGGGACGTGTAAAGGATGGAGTAAATGATATTATATATGATATTATACTGTAATTATAATACACCTTTATATCATTATTATTTCATTCCATTAAATATGAAATAGAGATGAATGTAGCGTTCATGCGTACGTACGACTTACCGTCTCCATGAACGATGCATTTCATTTCTTACCTCTAAATGTAATATAATATTATAAAATCATATATATACTGGATATATATATGATATATATGATATCTAAATCATGAATATAATTCTGGATGTAATGGATATTTTACCACATGAACAACTTGTAATTATAAGAAGATTATTTTTGACTCAAGTACCAAAGATCGACAAAATGACTGTTATTAACTTAAATAATTACATAATGTTAATAACATGGTAATAAGTGATATAAAAGTAATAATGAACTTGAAAAAGGTTCTTAATCAAGTAGAAATTAACTCTAGTTTATTATTCAAGAGGTTAAAGAATGATCGAGTCAAGTCGGACACGAGGTAAGGGAACTTCTTAACCCAATTTCTATTCTTTGGGTTAATCTCCTACTTTCAAATTATGTCATGATATTATTATGTCATATCTTGTATTTGTACTTTCATTATGTGTACTTATAGTTAATACCTAGAATAGATCTATTTTATTTAAAAATAATGATCTTTGTAAGGGAATTCGTCTCAATCTCCTTTTATTGAGGCATATTTTGTTTTATACAAAAATTTCTTTTATACGGTGTATAAAACCCTTTGAATTTTACGTTTATTCAAAAGGAATATTTTTTATATGAAGAATTTTACTAAACGAAAAAAGGGAATGTTTTTTTGTCGTACGTATGCGGCGACAACGACTTCTCCGCCACCATGATCATTATTTGAGTTTCGGCTTCCTCTACAAACCATAACTTTTTTTAAATGAAAAATAAAAAAAAACTTTTAATTTTCTTTTATTTTGGTACTGAAAATGATTTTGATAATGTTTTATTATAACAATTTTTTCTATTGTAATATTGTGATTGAAATGTGGAAATGTAATGTTTCCTTTATGCATGTTTTATGTGATACGATTATGTTATGGATTATGATATGTTTAGACCTGTTCATATGAGGAATGCATTGGACTTAATAAGCGATGGGTCGATCCCACTATATCTCCTCAATGCATCGGTAGGTCTCATGAGACAAACTAGTGTTTTGGCACAAGGCCTTGACAAAATCTTATTTGTAGTCTTGGCACGAGGCCTTGGCTACATAGTTATGATAGTCTGTCATTATGCATTCCATCATTATGAAAGTGGTTATTGATATTGAATGTGATTATTCTACGAGTAGAATATCCATGTGAATAAGTAAATGGCATTATTTCATTTTACTTTTTCCATTTTATGCTGAAGTTCAAGTTTAAAAGGCTTTTGTTTTAGTTATACATTGCCTTAAATGTTTATGTTTATTTATGAAAGCTTCCGCTATATTGTTATCCTTACTGAGCATCTGAGCTCACCCCTTTCAATGTTTTATTTTTTCTAGGATGTGAAGAAGTATATTATGAATGACCTGTAGGGATAGTATGAGGGGATATGAAGACAAGATGTTGTGGTAGTGTTTTTTTCACTTTATGATGTAATGTAAATTTTATGAATGTATGTAGTGTTTCTAAGGCTAATAAACTAATCGGTCTTTCGAGACTTGATCTTTTGTGATCATGCCCATGTTATGTAATAATGCACCAACTCTGGGTAACTAGGGTCGGGGTGTTACATTAGTGGATTTGGGGATTTTTAGGATTTTTAGAATTTATTGTGTTTTTTAGGATTTTAAAAATATATTGAGGTATCATGTGTTTTTAGTTTTTTTAGTTTTTCTTAGTGTATTTTAGGATTTTAGGGTGTTTGTCATTTTTATGGATTTTTAGGCCTTTATAAATTTTTTTGGGTTTTGTGTTTTTTGGGTTTTGAAACATTTTTAGGTTTTTAAGGTGTTTTATGTTTTTTTGGTTTAATGTTTTTCATATGTTTTTTTGAGTATTTATAGTTTTTACATTTTTACATATTTTGGGGAATTTTTTGTATTTTTATAGTTCTTAAGGGGTTTTATTGATTTTTAGGGTATTTAGGGGGTTTAGGGGGGGTGGGTTTTTGGGGGGGTTTTAAGTTTTATTATTTTTATGTTTTATATAGTTATTTAACCTTTTATATGTCCAAGGGTTTTTATAGTTTTTTACAATTTTATTATTTTTAGGGGTTTTAAGGATTTTAGGGGTTTTATGGATTGTAGTATTTTTAGGGTTTTTAGGGAATTTTCTGTTTTAAGGTTTTAGGGGTTCTATGATTTTTTTACCTTTTTAAATTTTTATTAGAGTTTTTCATGGTTTTTATAGTGTTTTATGTTTTCAGGTATTTTTAGTTTTTTTTGGATATTAATGGTTTTTATGGTTTTTAGGGAATTTGATATTTTTTTACGATTTTTCGGGTTATATGGTTTTTTTGGTTTTTAGGTTTTTTTTGTTTTTAGGGTTTTAATTTTTTTTAAATATTTTAGGGATTTAAAGAGTTTTAATTTCTTTTAGTGGGTTTTTAGGGTTTTTATGGGTTTAAGGGTTTTATGCTTTTTAGGGTTTTTTAGGGTTTTATGTTTTTTTAGATTTTAGAGGGTTTTAGTGTTTTTAGATTTTTAATATTTTATTAGGGTTTTCATGGACTCTATGGTTTTATATATTTTTATGGATTTTTAGGGATTGTTATGAATTTTATGGTTTTTATGGATTTTGAGTCTTTTTTGGGGTTTTTAGGGTTTTATCTTTTTTGTAGGTTTTAGGGGTTTTGAGTGTTTTTATGTTTTTATAGTTTTTTTTGGGGTTTTAGGGGTATTAGTGTTTTCACATTTATGTGGATTTAGAGTGTTCTTGTGATTTTTATATTTTTTTAAGGTTTTTAGGGATTTTGTGGGGTCTTTGGAATTTTTAGGGTTTTTGGTATTTTAGGGGTTTTTTGGATTTTTAAGGGTTTTTAAACACGTTTTTTTTTAAATTTTTCTGTTTAAAGGGTTTTTAGATTTTTATTGGTTTTTAAGAGTTTTATGGGTTTTTAGTGTTATTTTAGGTTTTAATGGATTTTTTATATTTTATGGACTTATTGAGTCTTTAGGGTTTTGGGGGGTTTTAGCGTTTTTAGGTATTTCAGGGGTTTTAGGATTTTAAAATTTTATTTTGGTTTTTTTGGGTTTTTACGGTTTTTATAAATTTAGGTATTTTTATCTATTTATATTAATTTTTAGTTTTTTCTGTTTTTTATAGATTTTAATGTTATTTATAGTCTTAGTATTTTTTAGGGTCTTTATAATTGTTCCAGTTTTCAAGGGTTTTAAATGTACTTAGGTTATTGAGTTTTTCAAGCTTTTTAGTTTTTATTATGTATTTAGAATTTTTTTTTCCATTTTTGGATATTTATGGTTTTTCTTTTTTTAGGGATTTTAAGGGGTTTTTAGGGTTTTGGGTTTCTATAATTTTTATTTTTTTGGAATTTTATGTGTTTTTAAGGTTTTTTAATTTTTTTTCAGGTTTTAGGGTTTTTTATGTTTTTGGGTAATTTTAGGGAATTTTTGGATTTTTATGGTTTTTAGGGGTTTTTGGATTTTGAGGGCTTTCAGTATTTGTATCATTTCTATTTCACTTTAGGTGATTTTTTGTTTTTTAGTGTTTTAAGGTTTTTATATTTTTTTTAATTTTTTAGAGGTTTAATGGGTTTTATATTTTTTAGAGGTTTTTAGTGTTTTTATGGTTCTTAAGGGCGTTAAGGGTTTTTAGGGTATTTAAATTTTTTTGACATTTTTGGGTTTTTATGATTTTAAAATTTGTTAGTTGTTTTATTTATTTTTAGGTTTATAATGTTTTATTTGGTTATTTTAGGTTTTTAGGGTTTTTTACATTTTAGGAATTTTTAGGGATTTTTAGGGTTTTTATGGTTTTTAGGTTTTTAGGGAATTTGAGGACTTTGTGGGTATTTTTTAGATTTTATAATTTTTTTGGTTTCTATAGTTTTTTTTTGTATTTTAGGTTTTTTATTGTGTCTTAGAGTTTTTTGAATATTTGTGGTTTAAATGGATTTATAGAGTTTTTAGTGATTTTTAGGATTTTTATGGGTTTTTATCTTTTTTATGGTTTTTTTAGGTTTTGATTGGTTTTAGGGGTTTTATGTTGTTTTGGTTTTTAACTGTTTATATTTTTTGGGGGGTTATAAGTGATTTTAGTTTTTAAATATTTTCTTATGGTTTATGGGATTTTACATTTTTTGGGATTATTACATATTTTTTAGTGTTTTATGGGTTTTTAGGGTTGTTAGGGATTTTGAGGGGTTTTATGTTTTTTTTTATTTTTTGGGCATTTCTCATTTTTTGGTTTTTTAAGGGTTTTAAGTTTTTCTAATGTTTTTTTGGGTTTTTATGGTTTTTAATTTTAATAATTTTTAATTATTTTTTAGAACATTTACTATTTTTATGGGTTTTATGGTTTTTAGGTATTTTAGGGTTTTTAAAGTGTCTTTGGGTTTTGGAGGTTTTATTTAGTTTTTTTTATTCTTATGTTTTCTTGAGTTTTTAAATGTTTTTTGGGTTTTAAAGGTTTTTTGGGGTTTTAGTAAATTTTTTCAATTTTTATGGGTTTTAGGGTTTTTAAGGTTCATATGGGTTTCAATGATTCTTTAGGGTTTGTAAAATTCTTATTATTTTTAGTGTTTTTCATGTTTTTAGGTTTTTAATTATTTTCTAAGGGTTATTCATGGTTTATAGGGTTTTTCTATATTTTTAGTGATTTTTAATGTTTTTTTTGTATTTTTATGGTTATTATGGTTTTAAGTAAATTTTGAGGGTTTTTAGTGTTTTTCAGTGTTTTTTGGTATTTAGGTTTTTTTGGTTTTTTGGGTTTTTTGAGTTTTAAGGGGTTTAAATATATTTTTTAGAGTATTATTTTTTTAGCGTTCTAAATAGTTTTTAGTGTTTTTTGTTATTTTTAGATGTTTTATGGGGTTTTAAATGTTTTTAAGGGGTTCTACATTTTTTAGGGTTTTTAGGGTTTTAGTTTTTTAAGGATTTATACCATTTTTAGGTTATTTGTGGTTATTGTGTTTTTAGGTTTTTAAACTTTTCTTAGGGATTTTATGGATTTTAGTGTTTTTATATATTTGGGGATAATTAGGGAATTTTCAAGATTTTATAGTTCTTAGATCTTTTAGATATTTTGAGGATTTTTATTGGTTTTTATGATTTTTAGGTTTTTTAGGGTATTTAGTATTTTTATGTTTTTAGGGGTTTTAATTTTTTTTAGGATATTGAGGTTTTCATATGGGTTATCATGTATTTTTCAGGTTTTTATGTTTTTATGGATATTTATGTATTTATTAGGATTTTTATGGTTTTTACTGTTTTTAGGGATTTTGAGGACTTTTAGTGGTTTAAGGGTTTTATGGGGTTTTATATTTTTTCATATTTTTATGGGTTTAAATGGTTTTTAGAGTTTCTTTTGGTTTTACTGTTTTTATAGGTTTTTTTTAATTTTTATAGGGTTTTATGTTTTATAAGATTTTTATGGTTTTTAGTGTTTTAGGGGTTTTAAATTTTTATAGGTTTTTATGGTTTTCATAGTGTTTTTTAGGTTTCAAAGGGTTTTTTACATTTTTAGGAATTTTTTGGGATTTTTTTGATTTTTTATGGTTTTAAGGTATTTCAATGGTTTTTAGGAATTTGTGGGTTTTTAGGGTTTTTAACGTTTTAAGGTTTTTAGGGGTTTTAAATATGTTTTGTTTTTAAATTTTTTCTTAAGGTTTTTCATGGTTTTTAGATGTTTTTATTTTTTTTGGGATTTTTAGGGATTTTGATGGTATTTAGGGTATTTAAGGTTTTTATGGTTTTTGGGTTAATAGAGATTTTTTAGTTTTTTAGAATATTTAGGTATTTTATATTTTTGAACTATTTTAGGTGTTTAATTTGTTTTTAGAGTTTTTATTGGTCTTTATTTTTTTATAGTTTTTTTATCTTTTTTGTGACTTTTATCTGTTTTTTGGTTTTTAGGGTTTTTATCATATCTTCAATTTTCTAGTGGTTTTTATGTTTCTATGTTTTTCTTAGGTGTTTTCTGGTTTTTTAGGTATTTAGGTGTTTTTTTTAAATTTATCGATTTTTAGGTTTTTTAGGTATTTTGAGTGTTTTGGGTATACTTTGGGTTTCTATATTTTTTGTATTTTCGGGGTTTTTTTGTTGTTTTTTACTATTTTTCTATTCTTAGAGTTTTTTTAACCATTTTAGGTGTTTAAAGGTTTTATGTATTTTTAGTGGGTTTTAGTGTTTTTTTGGGATTAAAGGATTTTAGGGTTTTATGGTTTTTTGGGGTTTTCAATGTTTTTGGAGTCTTTTAGGGTTTTTGAGTTTTTTATGTTTCTAGGCGTGTAATTTTTTTAGGTTTTTATGGTTTTCTTAGAGTTTTTCAAGGTTTTTATGTTTTTGAAAATTTTACATATTTTTACAGTTTTTTAGAATTTTAAGAGTTTTTAGGGTTTTTTGGTTTTTTTGGTTTTTGGGTTTTTTTATGGTTTTTAGTGATTTTTCAATTTTTTAGGGGTTAAATTATTATTATTTTTATGGTTTTTAATGTTTTTTTGTGATTTTAAGTGTTTATTAGTGTTTTAGGGGTTTTCTTTAGTTTTTTAAGGTTTTTAATATTTTTTGGAGAATTTCATCATTTTTGTGGGTTCAAAAGTTTTTTATATATTTTAGTGATTTTAAGGGTTTTAGAGTGTTTTTAGGGGTTTTCATCATTTTTTTAGGTTTTATTGGGTTTAAGTGTTTTTATTTTATTTAATTTTTTCTTATGTATTTTTAGGTTATTTAAGGTTTTTTTATGATTTTATGGATTTTTGGTGTTTTTAGGATTTTTATTTTTTTAGAGGGTTTTTAGGTATTTGTGCAGTTGAATGGTTTTTTAGGGGTTTTAGGGTTTCTATAATTTTCTATAATTTTACTTCTTTTAATTATTTTATGATTTTCTAAGAGGTTTTCATGGGTATTACGAGTTTTTATCTTCTTATAGATATTTAGGGATTTTTTATAAATTTTATGGGTTTTTTGGTTTTTTAGATATTTGGGGTTTTTAGGTTATTTTTGAGTTTTTTAGTTTTTTAAGGTTTTTTATAATTTTTTATCTTCTTAGGGGTTAAAATGGATTTTAGAGTTTTAGTTGGGTTTTAGGTTTTTTAAGGATTTTCTGGGTTTTAGGGTTTTTAGGGTTTTTTAATATTTTTGGGAATCTTAGGCTTTTTGAGGTTTTAATTATTTTTAGGTATTTATGGTTTTCTTATAATTTTTCAAGGTTTTATGGGTTTTATATTTTTATGGATTTTTAGAGATTTTTTAAAAATTTTATGTTTATCTGTTTTCAAGATTTTTTGGGTTTTTAGGTATTTTTGGGGTTTTATGATTTTTAGGCTTTTATCATTTTTAAGGATTTAGTGTTTTTTAGTGTTTTTAGTGGTTTTTAGGGTTTTAAGGATTTCTTAATATTTATTAGTGTTTTTAGGATTTTTTACACTATTATTGATTTTTTGTGATTTTTCAGTATTTTTATGGTTTTTCGGGTTCTTAAGGTTTTGAGGAATTTTAGGGTTTCTTATAGGTTTTATCGTTTTTATGGTTTCTTCGGGGGTTTTGAATTTTTAGGGGTTTTATGGTTTTTTTATTTAAGAGAGTTTAAAGGGGTTTTAGGGTTTTAGTGATTTTTATGGTTTTACAAGTCTTTAGTGTTTTAAGGCTTTTAGGGATTGGAGGGTTTTTAGGGTTTTTATCAGTTTTTATATTTTTTGGGTTTTATTGTTTTTATGGTTTGTTGTATTTTTTTTAGTTTTTAAGGTTTTGTGATTTTTTAGTGTTTTTTACCAATTTTAGGGTTTAAAGGGGTTTAGTCTTTTTAGGGGTTTTTTGGATTTTTGGGTATTAGGGTTTTTTTTTGTTTTTATGGTTTTTAAGGATTTAGGGGTTTTAGGGTCTTTTAGTGTTTTATTATTATTATATTTTTAGTGGTTTTAAGGGTGTTTTGGTTCTTAAGGTTTTCTTAGGGGTTTTTAGGGTTTTTACGTTTCTTACATTTTTAGGATTTTTTTGGGATTTTTGAGGTTTTCATGTGTTTAGGGTTTTTAGGGGTTATGAGGGTTTTTAGTTTATTAAGATTTTTAGGTTTTTTGGGTTTTTAGTATTTTTTTAGGGGAATTTAGTGTTTTATGGTTTTTAACATTTACTTAGGCAAGGAAGATGTGAGGGTCGGGCTATTCCCCCCCCCCCCCCCAAATTTATTAGAAAGAAAAAAAGAGACTCTGAAGACAAGGGAGGGGAGGGGTAAATGACCCACACCCGAAAACCCCTTACAACCCACAAAAAAAAAGAAAAATAATAAAAGAAAAACCCAACAAGAACACCCAGATCCAAGCAGCAACCATCATCATCGTCCAGCAGCATCCAACATCCAGTAGCTCACATCCATGAAATGACTAGCTTCCAACCTCACATATACCAGCATCCAGCACCTTCTCACCAAAACAAGCCATGACCAGCAGCGCATAACCATCATCACCTAAATCACACAAGATCCAGGAACCACAGTTCACTTCCATACAGAAACCATCATATATTCTCGCAAGATCCAGCATCCAGCACCTCCTCGCCAAGAAGGTCCACCGCATGTAGCACAGAGCCAATAACACCAAATTCCAACCTTCAAACATCATCGCATTCCAGCCAAACAGTAGCCAGCCATCATACCAAAGCAGACCAACAACCAGCATATTTCCACCTTTGCCATAGCTCATCCAGAAAAATCGCACCCAGCAGCAGTCAGGGGCCAAACCAGCCACATCCAAAACAGAACAAATAGAAAAACCTTTCCAGCATTCAAGACCGCTTATCCTAGAAGCCTCCACCATACCGCACCTAGAAGTACATCCAATATCACATCAACCAACAGAACAGGGCGACCAGTACCCTGGATTAGAACCAACAGCTTCATCACAACCTAGCTCCCCAACAAGAAGCAATTTTCGAGAATCACCAAAACCATTCACACCTTGCAAACAAGCGGCAACACACAAAAAGAATCTCACATCGGCACACATCAAATTCAAGAACCAACACCAGAAATGGTTCGCATCCAGTACAACAACAATCACAAAGTAGCGGAAACTGTAATGTAGAAACATTGAACCAGAAAATCCATCAACGTAGCCAATTGATGCCAGATAGACCAGATCACAACAAGACCAGAACAAGATGGCAACAGTGGGAGGCGACCATAGATCCAAAGATCCAACTCGAGCAATGATCTGAACCAGAACACATACCTACATTGCAAACAACACCAGCGGTCCAGATCTAAATAATCGAGTCAACGTGGCCAGAAAACAACTGGATCTGAACCACACCTCTGAGAAAAGCAGCACTCCGAGCAAACTAGATCTGAGCATCTCCAGCAAAGATCCGCAACACCAGAGACCAGATCTGAACCACTTCTCCAAAAACCTATAAAGTCGTGCGCCGGAGAGGCATGATCTAACCCAATCCTCCATGGTTGACTTCTTCATCTGAGGTCGATGCTTGGGAAACTGCAAACACAACACAGATCCGAATCCAGGAGAAACTTACCACAAGAGAAGGGAGCATCAGTGTTGTGAATACCGATGCCTGAGAATCCACGATCCAAAGGGAAGCACCGTCGTGTTGTGGAAGAAGCATCACGAGATGAGATGAGCCCGAGAACATCCTGGGGAAACAACCTCCATCCAACATTTCCTAATATTTTTTTAGGGTTTTAGTGGTTTTCATTTTTTTAGGTATTTTCAGTGATTTTTTAGGATTTTTATGGGTTTTAGGGGTATTAATGATTCTGGGGTGTTTTTTGGGTTTTTAGGGTTATTAGGGATATTATGGGTTTTTATAGTTTTTTAGGGTTTAAAGGTTTTTATAGTTTCTTATAGTTTATCAGGATTTAATGCATTTTTAGAGTTTTTATTTGTTTTTAGTGTTTTATGTGGATTTATCTTTTTTTACTATTTTAGGGGATTTACGGTTTTATGGTTTTTAATCTTTTTAATGGTTGTTTTAGTTTTCTAACATTTTTTGGATTTTAGGGGTTTTAATGGTTTTAATGGTTTTAATTTTTCTTATGGATTTTTACTTTTTTTAATGATTTTTCATTTTTATGGGTTTTAAGTATTTTTATTGTTTTTATGGTTTTTAGGGATTTTGAGGTTTTTAGGGGTTTTAGGGACTTTGGGGTTTTTAATTTTTTTGGGTTTATAAGTTTTTTAATTATTTTATGTTTTGAATATCTTCTTAGGGTTTTTCATGGTTTTTATGGTTTTTCAAATTTTAATGTATTTTTTTGGATTTTTATCATTGGGGGGGGGGGGGTGGTTAGGGGTTATGATTTTTTTGGATCTTTAGGTCTATATTTGGATTTTTCGTTTTTCTCAGTCATTTGAGTTTTTTTATGGTTTTTAAGGTGTTTATGATTTTTCAATGTTTTTCAAGTTCAAACCATTTTTAGAGTATTTAGTGATTTTAAAGGGTTTTATGGGTTTTTTTTGGATTTTAGGGTTTTTATGGTATTTATGTTTTTTAGGGTTTTTAGGGTTTTAAATGTTTTTAATGTTATTGGGGTCTGTAAATGTTTTTTGATTTTAATGGTTTCCTTAGGGGTTTTCCAGGTTTTTATGAGATCTTATGTTTTTAGGGATATTTTGGGATTTTATGATTTTTATTGTTTTTAGGGGTTTTAGGGATTTTGAGTGTTTTTAGTGTTTTAGGGGTTTTATGGTTTCATTGGGGTTTTATGGTTTTTTTTAATTTATTATAGTTTAGGGTTTCTAGATTTTTATAAGTTTTTAGTGGTTTATAGGATTTTTTAAATTTAGTGGGTTTTTAGGTTTTTATGGGTTTAAGGGGTTTTAGGGATTTTTGGGATTTTTATTTTTTTGGAATTTTTAGGGTATTTATGGTATCTAGGGTTTTAGTGTTTTTAGTTTTTCTAGAGGGTTTAGTTTTTTATATTTTTAAGGTTTTATTAAGGATTTTTAGAGGTTCTTTATGGATTTAATGATACTTCATGATTTTTTTAATATTTTTATGGGTTTTTAATGTTATTAGGGAAACTGAGTCTTTTTATGGTTTTTTGGGTTTTACCATTTTTTTGGGTTTTAAGTGTTTTTATTTTTCAAGGTTTTCTAAAAATTTTGAAAAGGTTTTAGCGGTTTTAATGTTTTTGGGGTTTTTACATCTTTTTTTGGAGTTTTATTGTTTTTATATATTTATGGATTTTGAGTGTTTTTAGGGTTTTGTAATATTTTAGGGGTTTTTTAGTTTTTTTTGGATTTCTGATTTTTTAATGTTTTTAAGATTTTTTATAGTTTTTAAAAAAAATTAGGGGTTTTAAGGGTTTTTAAATTTTTAGATATTTTTTTGTGTTTTATGGGGTTTTAGTGTTTTTTAACATTTTAAAGGATTTTTAGGGTTTTTATAGTTTTTACGGTTTGTATGGTTTTATCATTATTTAGTTTTTAGTGGTTTTATATGTTTTTTGTTTTTTAATATTTTTTTATTGTTGCAAGTGTTTTTTACCTTTTTTGGTAATTCTTATTGTTTTTTATAGGTTTGAGCATTTTTTTGGATTTTTAGTTTTTTTAAATTAGTGTTTTTAAGGATTTTATTGTATTGTTTTTGTTTTTTGGTGTTTTCTTTTGAGCTTTCTAGGGTTCTGAATGTTTTTATAAATTCATAGTTTTATTACGGATTTGATGATTTTTTGTGTGTTTTAAGTGGGTTTATATATTTTTATGGGGTTTTAGGGTTTTTAGGTTTTTTGGTTTTAGGGGTTTTTTGGTTATTAGGGTCTTTTAGGATTTAATTGGGTTTTAGAAATTTTTAGGTTCTTAAAGGTTTAGTGTTTTTTAAGGGTTTCTATGAGTTTTGCGTGATTTTTTTGTTTCTTTACATTTTTTTAGAATTCCTAAACATTTTTTAGGAAATTTTTAGGTTTTTAGTCTTTTTTAGGTTTTTAGGGATTTTCAGGGATTTTAGGGGTTTTATGGTTTTTATCATTTTTAGATATTTTAGGTGTTTTAAGTATTTTTAGGGTTTTAAGTTTTTCTTAGGGTTTTTAGGGATTTTGGGGCTTTTTTTGGATTTTTTTAGTATGTTTTATTATTTTTCTGGGTTTTTAGAGTTTTTAGGGATTTTATTTGACTTTTAGGGATTTTAAGGTTTTTATGTTCTAGGGTTTTTTGGGGGTTTTACGGTATTTAATGTTTCTTAGAGTTTATTTAACAGTTTTAGGTACTTAAAAGGGTTTTGGGGTTTTTAGTGGTTTTATGGGTTTTATGTTTTTTTTAGTTTTTATGGGGTTTAATGGTTTTTTTGAATTTTAAGGGTTTTTAGGGGTTTTATGGTCATTTAGGGGTTTTTGAGTTTTTAGCATTTTTAGGTATAATGGGGGGTTTATGTGTTTTTAGGGTTTTAAGGTTCTATTAGGGTCATTTAGTATTTTCTCTATTTTTAGGAATTTTTAGGTGATTTTATAGTTTTTTATTATTTTTAGGGTTTTTAGGTATTTTGAGGTTTTTTATGATTTTCAGGGGTTTTTAGTGATTTTTAGGTTTTAAGTGTGTTTATGTGTTTTTACCTTTTTATGGTTTTCTAGGATATTTTTGGTTTTTAATGATTTTATGAATTTTTAGCTATTTTTATGATTTTTATGGTTTTTCTTGGTTTTTAGTGGTTTAGAGGTGTTTGGGGTATTTTTAGGGTTTTAAGGGTTTTTTGGTTTTTTGGGTTTTTGGGTTTTTTCTAGTTTTTTAGGGTTTTTTTTGGTTTTTATTTTTTTAATGTATTATTGGTTTAAATGGTTTTAATAGAATTTTGTGGGGGTTTTAGGGTTTTTATTGTTTTTATGGTATTTAGGTGTTTTATGTTTTTTATGGTTTTTTAGGGTTTTAGCATTTTTTAGGGTTTTAGGGCAAGGAAGATGTGAGGTTCGGGTTATTCCCAGCCCCCCCCCCCCCCAAATTTATTAGCAAGAAAAAAGGATACACAACAGACAAGGCAGGGGAGGGGTCAAACGACCCGCACCCAAAAACCCCTTGCAACCCACGCCAAAAAAATAAAGGCAAAGAAAGAAAAAGACTCAAAAACAGACACAACAGCGACATCATCATGTCACATCCAGCCAGTACCAACATCTAGCTGCACCACATCCAATCATCATAGCAACACAACAGCATCAATACATCCAAACCAACTAGCCCTAGAAACCAAAAAAACCAAATCCATCATCATAGTAAAACACAACCAGCAGCATCAAACCACCGCACAAGCGCAACCGAACGCAACAAACATCACCTTCCAACAAACAGCAACCATCAACTAGCAGCACAACAACAGCCTCATCCGTAGTAGTATCAAAAACCAAATAACCACACATCATCCAGCATTCACCAGCAACCAGCAACTCAGAATCAACCAAAGACCCGCATCCAATCTCACATGGTCCAGCACCCAGCACCTTCTCACCAAGAAGGTCCCTCTCCAGCAACATATAACCATCAGCATCAACAGAACAAAAATCAGCACCACCAAACAGAACCGATAGCCAACATTCACATCAAAACCAAAACAGCCGCCAAAACTCATTCAGTAGAAATAGCAACTAAAAACCAAGCCATCCACCAGTCAAAAACACGCAGACCGGCAAATCAAAGAGAACAGAGCACAATGTGATCATACCTTCATCAACAGAAAGATCCAAGAACAAGAAAGTAGACCCATACGAGAAAACCTGCATCCACGCCCTATGAATCAACCAAGACCCGTCGATAAGCCAGAGAAGCAAGCAAGACCTTCCTCGGGCCCGGACAAGCAGAACAGAACCGAGTGCAGAGCCGTAAACGCCAGCGCGAAGAAGAAACAAAGCCCGTCGAACCCGTATATCACCAAGGCGAAGCTAGATCTCCCCTTGAAAAAACCACCATAGCGTCTTGCCGCACCAAAGATCCATCGGGTCGAGCACACCTCTGTCCATTCGTCAAAGCATCCATCGCGCCTGCGTTGACTTCACTATCAACCTCTTCAACTCCATCCAGATCACTGAAAAGGCATCACCGCCACCGCCAAGGAACGCAGAATCCAGATCTAGAAATGCCGATCCAAATCGAAGAAAAAACTAGACCAAGCTGTCACCACCACAACCTGAAAAAACCGACGAGAACTCAGTGTCGTCAGCCATCCACCTCGAAAACCACCATCGCACCAGTGGAGAACACCTCTCGAAGAGAAAACCATCCGTATCGCAAACCCTAAAAAGTGAGAGATCAACAGAGCCGCTGAGGAGGATTCCAAGCTGGAACCCTAGAAATCTCCGCGTCGGGAGAGGCCCGAGAGAGGGTGGCAACATCTTCTTCTTCAATATTTAGGGTTTTAGAGATTTTAAGTGTTTTTTTTGTTTTTAATGTTTTCATAGGGGTATTCATGGTTTTTATGTTTTTTAAATATATATGGATTTTTTGAATTTTTTTATTAATTTTAATGGATATTTATGGTTTTTATGGATTTTGATGGGTTTTAGAGTATTTAGGGTATTTATCATTTTTAGGATTTTAGTTTTTTAGGTTTTATTAGGGTATTTTCAATTTTTTTAGGTTTTTAGATTTTTTTGGGATTTTAATGGATTTTTAGGATTTTCAAGGCTTTTAGGGTTCTTAGTGATTTTGAGCCATTTTAGTTTTTTCTTGGTTTTTTTGGGTTTTTAAGGTTTTTTAGTGTTTTTTATATTTTTTTAGAGTTTTTAATGTTTTTATAGGTTTATAGGGTTTCTATAGTTTTTGGTGGGTTTTTATTATTTAATGGTTTTTTATTATCATTGTGGGTTTTAGTTTCTTTTATGGTTTTTATATTTTTAGGATATTCTAGTGGTTTAAAGGGTTTAATGTATTTAAGTTTTTTAGGGATTTTAGGTGTTTTTAGGTTTTTAAGGTTTTCTTAGGGGTTTTCATGTTTTTTTATTATTTTGGTTATTTTAGTGATTGATTGATCTTTTTAGGATGTATTTATTTTTTTATTTTTTTTATGTATTTTGAGGGGTATCTAGTGGTTTTTGGGTTTTTGGGTTTTTTTGGGTTTTAGGTTTTTTATGTTTTTAGGGTTTTATGGGTTTTTTATTTTAACATTATTAGGGTTTTAAAGGGTTTTTGAGTTATTTGTGGGGTTTTAGGTTTTTTATGGGTGTTTAGGGTTTATTAAGGGTTTTTTTTGTGTTTTATGGTTTAAGGGGTTTTGGGGACTTTTAGGATATTTAGAACTTTTTACGCTTTTAGGGGTTTTAAGTATTTTATGGTTATAAAGGTTTTCTTATGGGTTTTTAGGTGTTTTAGGGTTTTTTCCATTTTTATGTATTTTAGTTGGTTTTTTGGATTTTTATGGGTTTTTAGGGTTCCAAGGGATTTTGATGGTTTCTCGGGGTTTTAGGGTTTTTAGGGTTCTTAGAAATTTTTAAATTTTTTAGGGGTGTTAAGTGTTTTTGTTCTTAAGGTTTTCTTATGATTTTTAGGGATTTTAGATATTTTTTATGATTTTATGTTTTTTTGGATTTTAGTTATTTTGATGGTTTTAGTTTTTCTAGGGGTTTTTAGGATTTTTTGGGGGTTTTTTGAGTTTTTATGTGTTTTTTGAGTTTTTAGTGTTTTTATTATTTTTACATTTTTTAACATTTTTATGGGTTTAAAGGTTTCTTATATTTATAAGTGTGTTTTAAGGTTTTCTTGGGTTTTTTGGGTTTTTATGGTTTTTAGGGGTTTTATGGTTTTTACCATATTTTTAGTGTTTTAATGTTTTTAGCATTTTTAGATTTTGAGGGGTTTCACATGTTTTTAGTATTTTATGGTTCTCATAGGGGTTTTCAGGGTTTTAGGGTTTTTTATATGTTTAGAGATTTTTAGGTATTTTTTTCAAATTTTATGGTTTTTATGGTTTTTAGGGTTTTTAGGCATTTTTGTAATTTTATGGGTTTTAGGGTTTTTAGGGTTTTCATTGTTTTTAGGCTTTTTAGGGGTTTTAAGTGTTTTTAGGCTATCATGTTTTTCTTAGGGTTGTTCAATGTTTATAGGTATTTTTACAATTTTGTTATTTTCTTGGATTTTTTAGGATTTTTATGGGTTTGTAGTGTTCTTAAGGTTTTTTATTATTTTTTGGGATTTTTAGGGTTTCTTATGGTTTTTAGGGTTTTTATAGGTTACTTTTTGGGGTTTTAGGGTTTTTTTAATGTTTTGGGGTTTAATGTTTTTTATATTTTTTAAGATATTTAATGGCTTAAAGTGTTTTTAAATATTTCTATGGATTTTTAGGATTTTATGGGGCTTTAGGGTTTTTAAATGTTTTTTGGGGTTTTAAGGTTTTTTGTGTTTTAGGTTTTTAGGGTCTCTTTAGGGTTTTTTTGTTATTTTTAGGTTTCTAGGGGTTTTAATTTATTTATGTTTTTAAGGTTTTCCTAGGGGGTTTCAGTTTTTTTAGGGTTTTTTTTACCTTTTTATAGATTTTTATGGAATATTTAGGATTTTTATGGCCTTTAGATGTTTTAGGGTTTGGAGGGAATTTAGGGTTTTTAAGAATTTGTAGGGTTTTTATCATTTTGTTTCGTTTAAAGTTTTTATGTTTTAAGGTTTTATTATGTTTTTTAGTGTTTTTTGTATTTTTTACATTACTAGGAATTTTTTTGGGATTTTTTTATAATTTTATAGTTTTACGCTTTTTAATTATTTTGATGGGTTTTATGGGCTTTTAGTGTTTTTATTGTTTTTTTGGGTTTAAGGGGTTTTTTTTGAGTATTTTAGGGTTTTAATTATTTTAACATCTTTTTAATGTATTTAGTGGTTTAAAGGGTTTAATTGTTTTTAGTGTTTTTAGGGGTTTTGTTGGTTTTAATGGGTTTTAAGGTATTTATGGATTTTGGGGTTTTTGTGTTTTAAGGGTTTTTTAATTTCTCAATGTTTTTTCGGTTTTTATGGGTTTTAATTGTTTTTAGGATTTTTAATATTTCTTAGGGTTTTCATGGATTTTAGTTTTTTTAAAAATTTTAAGGATTTTAAGGGTTTTTTAGGTTTTTATAGTTTTTTTGTATTTTGAGGGTTTCTAAGATTTTTATGGGTATAATTTTTTTAGGGGGTTATTGGGTTTTTTAGGGAATTAAAGGTTTTTAGATTTTTTTTAAATGTTTTATGGAGTTAAAGGGTTTTTGAGAGTTTTTATTTTCTAGGGTTTTAAATATTTTTTAGGGGATTTCGGTTTTTTGGGCCTTTAGTGTCTTTTGAGTCTTTTAGGGATTTTTAGTGTTTTTAACATTTTTAGGTGTCTAATTGTTTTTATCTTGTTAAGTTTCTCTTAGGGTTTTCAAGGATTTTGGGTTTTTTATGTTTTTAGGGCCTTTTTAGGATATTTATGGTTTTTAGGCATTTTGAGGGCTTTAAGGTTTATTTCGTGTTTTTAGGGGTTTTAAGGTTTTTATATTTTTAGGGTTTTTAATTTTTATAGGTTTTTACGTTTTTTATGATATTTCATGGTTTTTTGGTTGTTAATGTTTTAGATATTTTATAGATTTTTATGATTTTTATAGGTTTTTAGGGTTTTTAATGATTTTAGTTTTTTAGGGTTTTATATTTTTTTGGTTGTTTGGGTTTATTTGAATTTTTAGGGTTTTTAATATTTTTAAGATTTTTTTAACTTTTTTAACGGTTTAAATGGTTTTTAGGGTATGTTTCTGTTTTTTTTTATTATTTGGAATTCTTTAGGTTTTTTTAAAAAAATTCTTAGAGGTTTTAGGGTTTTAGGGTTTTTTGGTTTTTAGGGATTTTTATGGGTTGATCATTTATTATGGTTTTTAGGGTTTTTAGGGTTTTAGTGTTTTTATATATTTTTAATATTTTAAGTGTCTTACTGTTTTAAAATTTTCCTTGGGGTGTTTATAGTTTTAGTGTTTTTATTTATTTTTGGATTTTTTTTGTTTTTTATGATTTTTTTATTTTTTTGGGTTTTAAGGGATTTTGAGTTTTTTAAGGATTTTAGGGATTTTACTATCTTTATGTTTTTATGTTTTTAGGGGTTTTTAGTTATTAGGA
Source organism: Viscum album (assembly GCA_963277665.1). Taxonomy (NCBI): domain Eukaryota; kingdom Viridiplantae; phylum Streptophyta; class Magnoliopsida; order Santalales; family Viscaceae; genus Viscum; species Viscum album. The sequence goes on along the minus strand of OY728159.1, from coordinate 2,051,643,092 downwards.
TTTTTAATGTTATTTTTATTTCTTTAATTTTTTTAAGGATTTAAATTGTATTTTGAGTTTTTAGACAGTTTTTAGGGTTTTTATCGTTTTTATTGTTTTTTTGGTTTTTTTCAGGGTTTTATGGTTTTTAGGGGTTTTAGGGTATTTTTGGGTTTTTTTTCATTTTTTTGTTTTTAGGGTATAAAAGTTATTTTTGGTTTATAAGGTTTTATTATGTTCTTTTCATGGTTTTAGGATTTTTAACATTTTTTGGGATTTTTAAAGATTTTTAAGGATTTTTAGGGGTTTTAGGCACTTTTAGGATTTTTAGGATTTTTATGTTTTTCCATAGTTTTTAGGTGTTTTTATATTTTTAGGTATTTTTATAGATTATAAGGATTTTTATTTTTTTCAGGGTTATTATAGATTCAAGTGGTTTTTTAGCTTTTTTATGGGTTTTATGGTTTCTTGGTGGTTTTAGGGTTTCTTTGAGTTTTTAGGGGTTTTTTGGTTTGTTATAGTTCTTTAATGTTTTTAGGGATTTAAAGGGATTTTATAGTTGTTTTTGTTTTTAGGGTTTTTGTATGCTTTTTGAGATTTTGAGTATTTTAGGGGTTTCATGACTTTTATGGTTTTAGGGTCTTTAGGAATTTTGGGGGTTTAGTGTATTTTTAGCTTTTATGGGATTTAAGTTTTTTTTATCATATTTTGGGTTTCCTAAGGGTTTTCAAGGTTTTTAGTGGTATTTACATTTTTTTGGTATTTGTAGGGATTAATATTTCTTTTTTATGGGTTTTATGGGTTTTTATGGATTTATGGAATTTTGAGGGTTTTAGTGTTTTTATGTTTTCACTGATTTTTATGGATTTTTCATATTTTTGTGGTCTTTTAGGGTTTTTAAAGATTTTAAGGGCTTTTAGAGCTTGATATTTTTTTTTATCATTTTTTATGGTTTTTAGGGTTTTAAGTGGTTTTAGTTTTTTCATTTATTTTACTCTATTTTACATTATTATGTATTTTTTATGATTTTTTAGGTTTTTATGGTTTTTTTGGGTTTTAATGATTTTGAGGAATTTTAGGGTTTCAAAGGGTTTTTATAGTTTTTTAGTATTTAGGTTTTTTTAGTTTTATAGGTTTTATGGGTTTGGTAATTTTTTTAACATTTTTAGGTGTTAAAATAGTATTTAATGTTTTGTTGGTCTTTTATGGTTTTTATGGGTTCTTAGGTGTTTTAAGGATTCTTATGGGTTTTATGGTTTTTTGGGTATTTTAGGGTCTTTTTACGATTTTAGGGTTATTATCATATATAGGTTTTAGGGGTTTGAATTGTTTTTCTGTTTTTACGATTTTCTTATGTTTTTTAGGATATTTAGGGTTTTTACCTTTTTTAGGATTCTTAGAGATTTTTTGGATTTTTATGGGTTTTTTGGATTTTTTGGGGTTTTAATCGGTTTTTATGATTTTTAAGGTTTCTAGGGGTTTTATGGTTTTTAGGGGGTCTTGTAGGTTTTTTTTTGGGTTTTTAGCATTTTTAGGTTTTTATAGTTTTCTAAGGATATTTCATGCTTTTTAGTTTTTTTTAGGATTTTTTTAGATTTTTAGTATTTCGAGGGATTTTGAGGGTTTCTTGGGTTTTTTTTATAGTTTTAGAGATTTTTTTGGATTTTTTTTCATTTTTTATGGTTTTATGGGTTTAAAGTGTTTTTATCCTTTTAAGTTTTTCTTAGGGGTTTTCGGGTTTTTTAGGATTTTTTACATTTTTAGAAATTATTATGGAGTTTCTGGATTTTTATGGTTTTTATGGGTTATAGGGTTTTTGAGGGCTTTTAGGGGTTTTTTTATGGTTTTAAGGTTTTATAGTTTTTTTGGGTTTTATGATTTTTGTTTTGAGTTTTCTAGGGTTTTAATATTTTTTATAGTTTTTAAATGTTATTAGGGGTTTAAATGAATTTTTTAGTTTTTGGTGGGTTTTAGAGTTTTTATGGGGATTTAGGGTTTTTAAAGTCTATTGGGTTTTTTGGGTTTTTTGGGGTTTTTTCAATTTTTAGGTTTTTATGGGTTTTACATGTTTTAGTTTTTTATGGTTTTCTTAGGGGTTTTCATGATTTTGATGTGTTTTATGGTTTTTAGGGTTTTTAGAGATATTTTAGGATTTTTATGGGTTTAAATGTTTTTATATAATTTGATGGTTTTTATGGTTTATGGGTTTTTAGGGTTTTTACCATTTTTATTTTTAGGGGTTTTAAGTTTTTTTTTAATATTTAGGTTTTCTTAGAGATTTTATAGGTTGTTAGGTTTTTTTACTTATATATATATATTTTGGAATTTTTAATATTTTTAATAATTTTAGGTTTTTTAGGATTTCGACGTTTTAAAGTTTTTTTGTTTGTTGGGTTTTTAGGTTTTTTTAGTTTTTAGGGTTATAAATTTTTTTGAGTTTTTTAAAGACTTTAAGGGTTTAAGGGTTGTTTCCTATTTTTGGGGGGGGGGTGTTGAGTTTTTTTGAGTTTTATGGTTTTTAAGGTTTTTAGGGGTTTTATGGTTGTTGGGATTTTATGTTTTTTTGGGTTTTTAGCATAATTTTAGGTTTTTATGGGTTTTAATTATTTTTAAGTTTTTAAGGATTTATTATGGTTTTTATGGTTTTTAGAGAATTTTTCATTTTTAGGAACTTTTGGAATTTGTATGGTTTATAGGATTTTAGGGATTTGGATGATTTTTATGGGTTTTTAGGTTTTTATGGTTTTTATTTTCATTTTAGGGTATCAATGTTTTTTTTAGTTTTCATGGTTTTAAGTTTTTGTAATGTTTTTTAAAACTTTCAGCGGTTTTAAAGTGTTTTTATGGTTTGTAGTGGTTTTAGGGATTTTATGGGTTTTATGGCCTTTTTGTTTTAATATTTTTATGGTTTTTACTGGTTTTAGGGGGTTTAGGGTTTTTTTTGGGTCTTTTGGGTTTTAGCATTTTTTGGTTTTTAAGTGTATAATTTTTTTTAGGTTTTTACGGTTTTCTTAAGGTTTTCAAGGCATTTAGGGTATTAATGTTTTTATTGATTTTTAGCGTGTTTAGGATTTTTATGAGTTTTTAGGGTTTTATGGATTTTGTGGGGTTTCAGGGTCTTCTATGGTTTCATTGATTTTTAGATTTTTCAGAGTTTGTTGGGGTTTTAGTGGTTTTAAGTGTTCTCTATATATTTTGGGTTTCTTAGGTTTTTTCATGGTTTTTAGGGTTTTTTACATTTTTAGGGATTTTAATTTTATTTTATTTTTTTAGGGTATTTAGGGTTTTTGAAGGGTTTTAGGGTTTTAGGGGTTCTTATGGTTTGGGGGGGGGGTTTAGGACTTCTATATCCGTTTTTAGGGTTTTATAGTTGTTAAGTGTATCATAACATTTTTAGTGGTTTAAAGGGATTTTATATCATTATTTTTTTTAGTGTTATTATTTTTTTAGGAGTTTTTATGTTTTTAGGGGTTTTTGTGGGTTTCAGGGGTTTTGGGGGTTTTTTTAGGGTTTTCAGTATTTTTTTTGTTTTTCAGGGTTTTTAAGGTTTTTCAGATTTTTTTTGGTTTTAGGGTTTTCATGGGTTTTTTGGGTTTTCAAAGATTTTTATGGCTTTTATGGTTATTGGGTTTTTATGGTTTTAAATTTTTAGTGGGTTTTACTCTTTTTATGGGGTTTTTTTGTTTTTAAGGTTTTAGCTGTTTTTTAGTTTTTAGGGTTTTTAGTGTATTAGCAATTTTTTGTTTTTTAGATGTTTAATGTTATTTTATGTTTTATGTTTTTCATAGTGGATTTCATGGTTTTAGGATTTTTTAGGGGTTTAGAGATTTTTTTGGATTTTTATTCTTTTTAGGGCCAATTGGGGTTTGTAGGGTTTTTGGGTTTTTATTTATTTTCTAGGGTTTTTGGGTTTTTTTTTATTTTTTAGGGGATTGATTTTTTTATATTTTTTTTAAATATTTATCATTATAAAGGCTTTTATAGTTTTTATTTGGTTTTTTTGGGATTTTATTGGTTTTCATGGGTTTTAGCAGGTTTTATGCTTTTAGAGGTTTTAGTGCTTTAAGGGTCTTATAGGGTTTATGATTTTTTAGGGTTCTTATGAATTTTATGTGTTTTTTAAGGTTTTTTAGGGATTTATAATGTATTTATGGATTTTATATTTTTTGGTATTTTTAAGGCTTCATAAGATTTTATGGATTTTTAAGGTTTTTAGGGATTTTGTGGGATTTTCAGTTTTTTGGTTTTTTATATTTTTTAGGGGTTTTATCATTTTTTGGGTTTTTAGAATTTTTTAGGGTTTTAAGGGGTTTTGTGTGTTTTTATGTTTTTTAGGTTTTCTTAGTGATTTTCAGGGTATTCATGGGTTTTTACAATTTGGTTTTTTAAGGGTTTTTAAGATTTTACGGTTTTTAATTGTTTATCCTTTTAGGGATTTATGTTTTTCATGATTTTTATGGTTTTATTGGGTTTTAGGGATTTTTTTAGTATTTTGGGGTTTTTTGGGTTTTTAGAGTTTTTTAATTTTTTTAGGGGATTAAATATTTTTTTGGGTTTAAAGTAATTCTTAGGGTTTTCATGGATTTTACGCTTTTTAAGGTTTTTATGGGGTTTAGGGTTTTTTATGGAATCATGTTTTTAGGGTCTTTTTTGTGTTTTTAGCATTTTTTAGGGTTTTTAGGGTTTTTAGAGTTTTATCCTTTTTAGGGTTTCTTATGTTTTTATGGATTTTTAAGCCTTTTTTAGGTTTTTATGATTTTTTAGTTTTTATGGAATTTTAGGATTTTTAGGGGTCTTAGGGTTTTTAGGGTTTTTTTTATTTTTAGTGTTTTTAGTTTTTAAGGGCTTCTTAGTGTATTTCTGGATTTTGAGGTTTTTTACCTTTTTAGTGATTTTTTAGGATTTTAAGGATTTTTATTTTTTTTGTGTTTTTTTGGGATTCTGATAATTCTAAGGGTTTTTATGGTATTTTTAGGTTTTTATCCGTTTTAAGTGTTTTAGTTTTTTATGGTTTTCTTAGATGTTTTCAAGGTTTTTAAGGGATTCTACATTATTATCAATTTTACGTCTTTTTAGATCTTTCTATTGTTTAGGTGTTTGAGGGATATTGAGGTGTTTTGGGGGTTTTAATGTTTTTCAGGGTTGTTATTGGATTTTGGGGTTTTTAGGGTTTTTTGATTTTTTGGGGGTTTTATGGTTTTTAGATATTTTTATCATTTTTAGGGTTTTAAAGGGGTTTTTGAGTTTTTAGTGGGTTTTTACGATCTCTGTGGATTTTTAGGGGTTTTAAGGTTTTATGGTGTTTTTAGGTTTTTTATCATTTTATAAGGTTTTTAGGTGGTTTTAGTGTTTTTAGTAGTTTTCTTAATGTTTTTCATGGGTTTTAATCATTCTTACTTTTTTAGGGTTTTTTGTGATTTTTTAGGATTTTTATGGTGTTTACAGTTTTTAGGGGTTTGAGTATTTTTTATGGTTTTAGGTTTTTTATGGTTTTTATCATTTTTTAGGTTCTTAGGTGTTTTAAGTGTTTTATATTTTTCAAGTTTCTTAAAGGTTTTAGGGTATTTCATGGGGTTTTACATTCTTATGGATTTTTGGTATTTTTTAGTGTTTTTATTATTTCTAGTGTGTTTAGATATTTTTGATGGTTTTTATGTTAGTTGGGGTTTTTATGTGTTTTTTTTGGGGATTTAGGGCATTTTTTGGGGGGGGTTTTAAAGGTTTTTTTTATTTTTAACATTTTTAAGAGTTTAAAGGGGTTTTAAAATTATTTTTGGATTTTAGGGTTTTTGTGGGTTTTAGGGTTTATGTAGGTTTTTAGGGTTTTTTTTGGGGTTTTAGGGTATTTTATAGGCATTTTATAGTTTTTTAAATTTTTAGGATGTTTGGGGTTTTAAGTGTTTTTAGGATTTTAATGTTTTCTTAGGGTTTTCAGGGTTTCTATGGTTTTATAATTTTTTAGATATTTTTTGGATTTTTAGGGTTTTTTGGGTGTTTAGGGATTTTCAAAGGTTTTAGGGGATTTTCCTGTTTTTAGATTTTTAGGGTTTTTTGAATATTTAGGTTTTTAGGGGTTTTAATTGATTATAGTATTTTAATATTTTATTTGGATTTTATTAGGGTTTTTAGGGGTAATTAAATTTTTAGGTATTATTTGGAATTTTTATGACTTTTATGGTTTTTCAATGTTTTTAGGGATTTTGAGGGTTTTTATGGGTTTTTAGAGGTTTTTATGTTTTTAAGATTTTTAGGTATTTAAAGGGTTTTTATGGTTTTTAGGCTTTTTATTTATTTTTAAGGTTTTAAGGTTTTTTGGGGTTTTTACTATTTTTTGGGGTTTTAGTATTTTTAGGGGTTTTAGGGGTTTTTAGTGTTTTTAGTGTTTTTATGTTTTTAGTGGTTTTAAGTGTTTTTTGGTTATTAATGTTTTCATTGGGTGTTTCATTGTTTTTATGGTTTTTTACATTTTTATGTATTGTTAGGGATTTTTTAGTATTTTTATTGTTTTTAATGTTTTTATGGATTTTGAGGGGTTTTATGGTTTTTTAGGGTTTTAGGGTATTTATGGTTTTTTTGGGTCTTCAGGGTTTTTTTGAGTTTTTAGGGTATTTATAGTTTTTTAGAGTTTTTAAAAAAATTAGGGATTTAAAGGGTTTTTAGAGTTTTTAGTGGATTTAAGGAATTATATTGTTTTTTCATGTTTTTAAAGATCTTAGTGTTTTTATGGTTTGTAGGTGTTTTAGGGTGTTTTCAGGTTTTTAGTGTTTTTTTCATTTTTTAGGTTTTAAGTGGTTTTATGTGTTCTTATGGTTTTAAGGTTTTATTAGGGATATTTATGGTTGTTAGTCTTTTTATGTTTTTAGGGATTTTATGTATTTTTATGGGTCCTTTTGTTTTTAGGGATTTTGAGGGGATTTGGGGTTTTTAGGGTATTAAAGATTTTTTAGTTATTTTTTTGGTTTTTAAGGGTAATAAGTTTTTTAGGTTATTAAGGTTTTCTTAAAGGTTTCTAGGGTCTTTATGGTTTTTTGGACTTTGGGAATTTTTAGGGCTTTTAAAAGAATTTATGGTTTTTAGGGTTATTTGGGATTTTAATAGTTTTTGCGATTTTTAGGGTTTTTAGGGGTTTTTAGGTTGTTAATGGTTTTTTTGGAGTTTTATGTGTTTTTTTGAGATGATTAGGGTTTTAAAATTTGTTATATATTTTTGAAATTTTAGTGATTTAATAGGTTTTTATAGTTTTTAGGGATTTTCAGGGATTTTATGGGGTTTTAACATTTTTAAGTGTTTTTATGGGGTTTAGGGATTTTTAGGGCCTTTTATGGTTTTTTTTTCATATTTAGGTTTTTTAGATGTTTTAATTATTTTTTTTTATTTTAAGTTTTCTTTTTTTCTATTTTTTAGGGTTTATTACTTTTTAGGTTTTTTTAGTTATTTTTTAGGATTTTTATGTTTTTATGGATTTTGAGGGTTTTAGGGCTTTTAAGGGCATGGTAGGTTCAAAGCTAGGCTAATCTGGACCCCCCCCCAAAAAAAAATTATTAGAAGAAAAGACACAACAGAAAACGGAGGGGCGGGGTCAAGGAACCCACACCCAAAAACCCTGGACAACCGACACAACCCAAAAGACCCCAAAAAGAAACCCAAAAAAAACACAAAACCAGAAAAAGAAGAAAACCAACAGCATCTACAGCATCCAACAGTACACCTGACCATCAATCAAACCAGTAGCAAACATCATTCAGTAGATCAAAACCAACCAACATCAACAACCATAACCAAGCACCATCATCTCACACCCAACAGCTCCCAATCAGACACAGTCGGGTGTCAACCCTTAGAGCATCATACCAAAACAACACAGCAGCCAACAACTTTCCACCTTCACCATATCCCAGCCAAAAACCTACCAAAAACCAACCACATCCGAAAAAAACCAATTCAAACAACCCTTCTATCATCTGAGACCTCTTACCCAAGCATCTTCCACCATTCCATACCAAGGAGTCCATCCAACAGCACAGGACCGCCAGCACCCATGTTTAGAAACAACAACTTCATCAAATACCATCTCACCAGAAATAAGCAACCAACACCATATTTTCCAAAAAACACCAAATCCTTTCACACATTATAAACAAGTAGCAGCACACAACAAATATCTCGCATCCGCACACGCCAAGTTCAAGAGCCAGAACTAAGAGTGTCTCTCATCCAAATCATCCACAAACACAATGTAGTGAAGCTTGTAATGAAAAAACATTAATCTATAAAATCCAGAACAGAAACTATTGACCACCAGGAGGACCAGATCGCAACAAAACCGAAGCAAACCTGCAACAGTGGTAGGTGGCTGCGGATTCGAGGAACCAACTCGAGCAAAAATCCAAACCAGATCACATACCTTCATCATAGACACCATCAACGATCCAGAATCATATAACCACACCAAAGCGAATAGAACCATAGCTATAGAATTCAGAACGTGGCCCGCACACCTAGAAATCCAACTCAGCCAGCTCCCGCCTTGCTGCCACCACAACCAAAGGCATGTCGCTCTGCATGCCGGCACCATCCGCAAGTAGGAAGACTCCCAATAAGAGAGAGACCAACTTCTAGATCTGTCAAACCATAAACCCAGCTGATGTCTCCTGACCTGAAGAATAACCAACAGGACCACACAAACACCGACGAAGTTGTGCTAAAACGCCCAAAAACTATCACACTCCATCGGGGCCGCCAGAAAAAAGTCGATCTGGGGGGGCTACGCCATGAAGAATCTATCTTGAAGAAGAACAGAAATCTCATCGCCTCATGGAGAAAACGAAGCCACTGAGAGTCACAAGATGCCTTGGATCTGAGGAGGGCCGCCGAAGCACACCACCGCCGAGAATTCCCCCCACAAATGCGAGATGGGAGGAGCGAAGTTCTGAATTCGAGGCCACCAAGAAGAATAAAAAACCCTAGATGTTGCTTTGGGAGAGAGGGAACACCAGGGGAGTGCGCGACCATCTCCTTAGGGTTTTTAGGGATTTGAGGTGTTTTTATATTTTTTAGATTTATAAGTGTTTTTAATTTTTTTATGTTTTTAATTTTTTCTGGGGGTTTTTGGGTTGTTGTTATTTTAGGGATTTTAGGGCTTTTTCTGTACTTCTATGTTTTTTGGGGTTTTCGAGGTTTTTATTTTTTTAGGTTTTTTTATTGATTTTAAGGTTTTAAGTGATTTTTAACAATTTTATATATTTAAAGGTTTTTAGAATGTTTAGAAATTTTTTATATGTTTTTGTGGTTTTATTGGTTTTTAACGATTCTAACGGTTTTGGGTTTTTTTTAATTTTTTAGGTTCTTTTGTTTTAATGATTTTTTAGAGTTATAACTATTTCTTCAATTTTTTATATTCTTTTAAAATTTTATGGGTTTAATGGGTATTTATAGTTTTTAGTTATTTTTGGGTTTTTATGTGGTTTTAGGGTTTTTTAATGTTTTAGGGGTTTTTTGGTTTTCATGGTTTCTATGGTTTTTAGAGTTTTAGCATTTTTTAATGTTTTTTTAGAGATTTCAGTTTTTTTATTTTTCAAATTTTTTCTTAGGGTTTTTAGGGTTTTTTACGTTTTCTGGGACTTTTAGAGATTCTTTAGTATTTTTATGGTTTTTAGGGGTTTTGATCCTTATTAGGTTTTTTAGGGTCATTTGGGTTTTTATGGTTTTGGGGGGTTTTAAGATCAAATTTATGTTTTTTAGGGTTTTGAGGTTTTCTAAGTTTTTACCATTTAGGGGCTTAAAGGATTTTACCCAGTTTTTTTATGGTTTTTAGGAGTTTTTACTGTTTTATGGTATTTTTGGAGTTTTTCTGGTTTTTTGGGGTTTGCAAAATTTTTAGGGTCTTTTTAGGGGGTTTTATGATTTTTTCCCTGTTTCAGGTTTTTGGGGTCTTCAATTATTTTTTATTTTTTTAAACTTCTCGTATCAGTCTTTGGGGTTTTTATGTTTTTGGTATTTTTAGGATTTTTATGGTTTTTAGGGGTTTTATGGATTTTGATCTATTTTAGGGTATCTAGATTTTTTATGTTTTTTTAATCATTTTTAGGGTTTAATGTGTTTTAAGTGTTCTTAAGGTTTTTAATGGTTTTTATGATTTTTTTACATTTTTATGGATTTTAGGGATTATTTAGTATTTTGTTGTTATTTTTAAGGGTTTTTAGGGTTTTTTAATTATTTTTTGTGGTTTTGGGTTTTTTCGATTTTTGGGTTTTAGGGTTTTTAGAGTTTTTGGGGGTTTTAGTGTTTTTATATTTTTTGATTCATTTAGTGTATTAAAGGGTTTTTAGTGTTTTTAGTGGGGTTTATGGTTTTATGTATTTTTATAGGTATTTTTCGATTTTAGGGGTTTTTTATGGTTTTAGGGATTTTAGGGTATTTAGGGTCTTTTAGGGTGTTTTTGTTTTTAGCATTTTTGTGTTTTTACGGTTTCTAGGTGTTTTATGTTTTAATTTTTTTCTTAGTGATTTTAATGGATTTTATGGTTTTTAACAATTTTAGTGATTTTTAGGGTTTTTGTGTTTATAGTGTTTTGGGAGTTTGAGACTATCTAGGGTTTTTAGGGTTTTTTTTGGGTTTTTTGGGGTTTTTAGCGTTTTTTATTTTTTAGGGGTATTAAATTTTTTTATTTTTTATGGTTTTCTTATAATTTTTCATTTTTTGAGATTATTTTATTTGTTTTATGGATTTTTAGGGATTCTTATGTTTTTTATTATATTATTAGTGTTGTAGGGATTTTGAGGGGTTTTAGGGGTTTTTAGGTTTTTTTTGATATTTTAGTGTCTTTATAATTCTCTTGGTTTTTTATGGGTTTTAAGTATTTTTAACTTTTTTAGAGTTTCTTAGTGATTTTCTATGTTTTTAGGGATTTCTAATTTTTTTGTGATTTTTAGGTATTTTGTTGGATTTTTACGGGTTTTAATGATTTTTAGGGATTTTGAGGCATTTTATGGTTTTCAAGCATTTTAGTGTTGTTATGGTTTTTAGCATTACTAGGGTTTTATTTGATTTTTTAGGGGTTAAATGATTTTGTAGACTCTTTTAATGTTTTTAGGGGTTTAAATGGTTTTTATATTTCTTAGTGATTTTTTATGGTTTTGATGGGGTTTTAGTATTTTTTAGGCTTTTAGGGATTTTTATGGGTTTTTTGGGTTTTTTAGGTTGTTTATATTTTTTAGAGTTTTAGGTTTTTAGGGGTTTAAAGTGTTTTTTAAGATTTTAATGTTTTCATTTCTTTCAAGTGTTTGAGGGTTTTATACATTTTTATGGATTTTTTGGGATCTTATGGATTTTTAGTGTTTTTATGGATTTTGAGGGGTTTTAAGGTTTTTATGGTATTTAGGGATTTTATAATTTTTCAGTTAATAGGGGTTTTAATTGTTTTTATGTTTTAATATTTTTCTTATGGCTCTCCAATGGTTTAGGGTATTTTAACTTTTTATGGTTTTTAAGGGTTTTATTAATTTTATGGTTTTAGGGTTTTGGGGGATTTTGTGTCTTTTTTGGTTTTTTGGTTTTTTTAATTTTTATGGTTTTTGGGGTTTTTTTAGTTTTTTGGGGTATTTAGTTTTGTATATTTTTTTAACCTGTTAGGGCTTTAAAGGAGTTTTATGTTTTTAGTGTTTTTAGGTTATTTATGTGTTTTTAGGGTCTTAAGGTTTTTATCAGTTTTTTGGGATTTTAGGGGTTTTAATTTCATCTTTGGGGTCTTTGAATTTACTAGGTTATTTCATTATTTTGAGTGTTTTTATGCCTTTAAAATTTTCTTAGGGATTTTCATGGTTTTATGGTTTTTTTCGTTTTCTGGGATTCTTTGGGATTTTTTAGGGTTTTAATGGTTTTTAGGGTTTTTATGGTTTTTAGGGTTTTTATGGATTCTGAGTGTTTGGGGGGGTTCTTAGGGTTTTTTGTGGTTTTTATTTTTTTATGAGTTTTATGTTTTTTTATTTTTTTTCAATTTCATAGGATTTTCCATGGTTTTTAGTGTTTTTATATTTTTAGGGATTTTTTTGGATTTTTTATGAATTTTATGGGTCAAATGTTTTTAGGGATTTTTATGATTTTTAGTGTTATTATGGATTTTGGGGGTTGGAGTTTTTTTTTTGACTTTTTAGGGTTTTTCTAATTTTTTGGTGTTTTTAGGGTTTTTAGAATTTTTTTACATCTTTAGGGGTTTAAAGGGTTTTTATAGTAAATTGGGTTTTTTAGGGATTTTATGATTTCTTAGGGATTTTAAGGTTTTCAGGTTTTTTTCAGATTTCTGGGTCTTTTGAGGGTTTTAAGGCTTTTAGCATTTATAGGATTTTTACAGGTTTTATGTGTTTTTACGTTTTTAAGATTTTATTACGGGATTTTAGGGGTTTTATGTTTCATTTGGTTTTTAAGAATCTTTTTTCTGGCTTTTTATTTTTTAGGGTTTTCATGATTTTGAGTGTTTTCAGGGTTTTTATGGTCTTTAGGGTTTTTAGGGTTTTTTATGTTTTCTAGAATCTTTAGGTTTTTAGGGGTTTTAAGTGTCTAAGATTATTATGGTTTTCTTAGAGGTTTAAAGGGTTTTTAGGGTTTTTAAAATTTTTAGGTATTTTATTGGTTTTTATGGTTTATATTATTTTTAGGGATTTTGAGGAGTTTTAGGGTTTTACCGTTTCTATTGTTATTTTGCAGTTGTTTGGTTTTTTTGAGTTTCATAGGTGTTATAAGGGTTCTTAGAGTTTTAAAAAAAATAGAGATTTAAATGGTTTTAGGGTTTTTAGTTTTTTAAGGGTTTGGGGGTTTTTTGTTTTTTTTGTGGGGTTGGTTATGTTTTTAGGGATGTTTAGGGATTAATGTTCATTTTAGTGTTTTTATCTTTTTTTGGTTCTTAGGGGTTTTTCATTTTTTTAGGGTATTTAGGTTTTATTATAGTTTTTCGTAGTTCTTAGGGGTTTTTACATTTTTAGGAATTTTTTGGCCTAATTTTTGGATTTTTAATTCTTTTAGGGTTTCTATGGATTTTGAGGGGTTTTACGGGGTTTTAGGTTTTTTTATAGTTTTTAGGGTTTTTATTGTTTTTTGGGTTTTTAGTAGTTTTAATTGTTATCTTAAAGATTTCTTATGGGTTTTATGGTATTTTACATTTGTAGTGATTTATAGCCAGTTTTTAGTATTTTAAGGTTTTTAGGTTTTTTAGGGATTTTATTTTTTAAGGTTTTAGAGTTTTTTGAATTTTTATAGTTTTTTAAAAAAATTAGATTTTTTAAACATTTTTAGGGTTTAAAATAGTTTTAGAGTTTTTTTTTTGTTTTAGGATTTTTATGATATTTGGGTTTTATTGTATTTTAGGGGTTTTATCATTTTTTGGGGTTTTGTGGTTTTTAGTTTTTTAGGTGTTTTAGGGTTTTTAGAATTTTTTAGTTTTTAGGGGTTTTAAGTGTGTTACGAATTTTATGGTTTTGTTATGGGTTTTCAGAGATTTTAGGGGTTTTTACATTTATAGGTATTTCATGGATTTTTTAGGTTTTTAGGGTTTTTAGGGTTTTTAGGGATTTTAGGGATTTTGAGGCTTTTTGGGTTTTTATGGTTTTTAGGGATTTTATGGGTTTTATCATTTCATAGGTTTTTAGTTGTTTTATTTGATTTAATATTTAAGGGTTTCCTTGGTTTTTATGGGTTTTTATGTTTTTAGATATTTTTAGGGCTTGTTAAGTATTTTTATAGTTTTTATTTTTTTAGGTATTTTGAGTGTTTCAGGTTTTTTAGGGTTTATAGGGTTTTTATGGTTTTTTGGGTCATTAGGGTTTTTTTTTCTGTTTTTTGGGTTTTTATGGGTTTATAGAATTTTTTAATGTTTTTAGGGGATTAATTTTTTTTTAGTAAATTTTTAGGTTTTTATGGGTTTTTTGTGTTTTAAAGGATTTTATGGGTTTTAGGGTTTTTAGGGTCTTTTATGGTGTTTTAGTGTTTTTTCCATTTTTATTTTTGGGGGGTTTTATGATTTTTCATAGGGGTTTTAAGGTTTTTATATATTTATGGTTTTTAGGGAATTTCATTAATTTATATGGGTTTTTAGGGATTTTAGAGATTTTGAGGGTTTTAAGGTTTTTAGGGTCTTTGGGGTTTATATGATTTTTTAGGGTTTTTAGCATACATTGGTTTTTAGAAGATTTTAGTATTTTTATGGTTTTATTAGGGGGTTTTCATGGTTTTTAGTGTTTTTAAATTTTTATGGATTTTCAACCTTTTTAAGGATTTTATGGTTTTTATGATTTTTTGGGATATTTATGGTTTGGGGGGGGGGTTAGTGTTTTTATTTTTTTTGGGATTTGGGGTTTTTTGTTATTGTTGTTTTTAAGGTTTTTTAGATTTTTTTAATGTACATAAGGATTTAACAGGTTTTTATGTTTTTACTAATTTCTACCAGTTTTTAGGGTGTTTATGTTTTTTTGTGGTTAATGGTTTTTAGGGGTTTTAGGGTCCTTTTAGAGTTTTTAGCATTTTTTTGGTTTTTAGGGGTTTTAAGACTTTTTTGGTTTTAATGTTTTCTTTAGGGTTTTCAGGGTTTTGTGGGTTTTTTACATTTTTATGGATTTTAATGGATTTTTATTGGGTTTTTAGGTTTTTTTTGGGATTTTGAGGGATTTATGGCTTTTTATGTTTTTAGGTTTTTTTAATGGGATTTAGCGTTTTTAAGGGGTTTTATGTTTTTTTATGTCTTTTTGTTTTCTTATGATTTTTAGGGTTTTTAGGATTTACTACATTTTCTGGGGATTTATAGGTCTATATAATGATGTTTAGGGTTTTTAGGTATTTTGAGGGGTTTTAGGGATTCTTAGTGTTTTTATTTTTATTTTTTTGGATTATTTTAGTTTTTATTGTTCTTATCATTTTTTAGAGTTTCTATATTCTTTAGGTGTTTAAAGGGTTTTTAGAGTTTTTTTTAAGGTTTTTATAGGGTGTTAAGTTTTTTAATGTTTTTAGGGTTTTTTATGGGTTTTAGGGTTTTTAGGGATTTTAGGGTTTTTAGGGGTTTTGTCATTTTTTAATTTTTAAGAATTTTAAGTGTTTCATGGTTTTTGTGGTTTTCATATGGGTTGTCAATGTTTTCATGGTTTTTTTATATTTTTTAGGAATTTTATGGATTCTTTTGGATTTTTAATGTTTTTAGGGTTTTTAGAGATTTTTTGGAATTTCAGGGTTTTTAGGGGTTTAGGGTTTTATTGGATTTTGGACTTTTTTAAAGATTTATATGGTTTTTATGGTTTTTGTCGGTTTTAGAGTTTTTTATTTATTTTTTTGGGTATCAATCGTTTTTTGAGTTTTGAGTTGTTTTAATTGTTTTTATGTGTTTTAATGCTTTATAGATTATTAGGGGTTTTATGGTATTTAGGGTATTTTTGGGTTTTTAGTGTTTTTTAGGTTTTTGGGGGTTTTATGTGTTTTTTTTTGTTTTAAATATTTTTTAGGGGTTTTCTAGATTTTTATGTGTTTTTTTTATTTTTAGATATTTTTACGGATTTGTAGGATTTTTATAGTTTCTTAGGGTTTTAGGGATTTCGAGGGGGTTTAGAGTTTTTAGGGTTTTAGGTGTATTTTCATATTTTAGGGTTTTTTTTCATTTTTTAGGTTTTTAGGGTTTTAAAGTGTTTTTTGGTTTTTATGGTTTTCTAAGGGTTTTTAGTGTTTCTTACTTTTTTGGATTTTTGATGATTTTTATGGGTTTTTGGGTTTTTTGGGTTTTTTGGGATTTTAAGGGGTTTTAGGGTTTTTAATGAATTTAATGGTTTTTTGAGTTTTTTATGGTTTTTATGGTTTTTTATAATTTTTTAAAGCTTTGGGGTTTAAGGTGTTTTTATAATTTTTCGTGGGGTTTTTGGTTTTTATGGGTTTTTAGGGATTTTATGTGCTTTATGGGGTTTTTTGGTTTTTAGGGTTCTCAGGTTTTTTAGAGTTTGTTTAGGAATTTTAGTGTTTTTTTGGATTTTTTTAGTTTTTAGTATTTTTTGATATTTAAAATTTTCTTATAGTTTTCTGGGATTTTAAGGTTTTTTTATTTTTTCAAATTTTTAGGGATTTTTTTATTATTATGATTTCTAGTGATTTTGAGGGTTTTTATGGTTTTTTATTTTTTTTAGGGTTTCTAGAGTTTTGGGGGGTATTATGATTTTTTATTTTTTCTGGTTTTAATGGTTTTTAGTGTTTTTTTTCATTATTATGGGATTAAATGTTTTTAGATTTTTTATTGGTTTTTATGGTTTTTATGAATTTGTATGGTTTTGAAAAGTTTTTTTGGGTTTTAGGGTTTTTATGGTTTTTATGATTTTTATGATTTTTAGGGCTTTAGGGGTTTTAAGTGTTTTTTAGTTTTTAATATTTTCATAGGGATTTCAGGCTTTTTTATGGTTTTTTATGTTTTTAGGTATATTTAGGGGTTTTTAGGTTTTTTATGGATTTTTTGGATTTTTTGGGATTTTTGGGGGTTTATGAGTTTTTAGGTTTTTTGGGGGGTTTTAGGTTTTTATCATTTTTATGTTTTTTAGGGTTTTATGTGTTTATAGGTTTTTAATATTTTTATAGTGTTTGAGAAGGATCACGGAACACATGGTAATCAAGGGTTTGAAGGTGGACTTGATGAGGATGGTGAAATGCACATGATTGCACAAGACCCATTACAATGAGGTGGTGACCTAATGATAAGGGAGTGTGACAAGAGAATTAAGGAGGCCTTAAATGGTTTAATAATGGAATTCCATGTGGAGGCCCAACTCCCTTAAATATGGAAATCATTTTGGAATATATTTACATTAATTAAGGCTCCAACATTCTTTTAAAGATCCATCCCATGGTGTTTTAAGAATTTAAAGACCACCTGACCGTGGAATCTTCAAAGTCAAAATTTGTGGGCTAGTTGTGTTTACTTTCCAAAATAGTGTTCTATTTGTCCCTTAAAGTCACGGGTTTGTGCCAAAATTTTCAAAATCATAATTTAGTATTATTTTTACTAAGAAACTTTGTGCTAGACTTTTTTTATCACTCTTTGGATATAAATAGCCACCCCTTGTACTCATTGAACATCATTAATGAAGGTAATGTTATTGTAGTAATTTTTCATGAATTGTTTTTACTATTTATAAATTCATGAATTATAAAAGGATTGTTCATCCTTTTTGGAAACTTTGGCTAATGTTCTTAGAGAAATTTTCTCTTTGGGTTTTACCATGACAAACTCTCTCCTTTATTCCTTATTTCCACCATTTATGACCCTTATCACTTGTTTTCTTGGGATGATCGTAGTCCTCAACATGATAATGTTGAGCAAGGTTCCAAGGACACTTCTTAGAGGGTCTTATATCATGTATCATTTGATATTAGATCTCAATCAGAAGAAATCAAGTTCATTATTTTTTATCTCTTCTTATATCTTCTTTTCTCTTAAAATTGGGTCGACATCAATTCTGGTCAATTTTTTTCTTTACTGAGGAACATCACTTCTTTTTCATTTTTAACATATATTATATCAATCCCATAGTTGAGAAGATCATCTTTATTTCTATCAGGAATCATTGAAATCAAAGGTATAAATCATGAGATAAAACTAGTTCAAATTTTGTGGTGAATTCTGCATTTTTAAAAACACACATGTAGAACCCATGGGTTTAGGTATTTGACCCTTTATTTTTTTATTTTAAGTATATAAAATTATTGGGTTTTGTTTTTTTTGGTTTATTAGATCTTTGGAACGTTTTGTGTATTTTTTTGGAGGTTCATGGATTGAGAACAGTTATTAGAAATCATGTGACACCTCTAAGAAAATGTAAAAATGAAATAGTGGGTACTGGTTAGGCACATGTTTAGGAGTACCATTTTGACAAAGTGTGTGGATTCCAAATAAAAATTATTCAACCCATGATAGTGGGGTATAATATAGTTAGTTAATAGTTTGTCTAACCAGGCCATCCAACCATGCGAGGTGTGTTTGGTGGCAGTGTCTTGTGCACGGTTAGCGAACAATTTGTCTAACCAAGCTCCCTAACTATGCATCATGGAAAATTAGATCCAAAACATGTGGATCTAATTATATTTAACTTATACACCAATTATTTTTCTTTAAACAGTCTTTAACATGAATTCCAATTCCTTCCAATATGTTGGAGACAATTTCTTTCAATCCGGGAGCAATTCCAAGGAGAATCTATGTGTATTGGAGACCAGGATTCATTGGTAAGTGTTTTGTTCTTCATATTTTTTCATATATGAAAGAGAGTTTTCATGGGAGCCCTCAAATGATTAGTGTGATTTTGGGGTACTTAGGTGCAACCGAGTGGATGAACAAGGTCGTCTCTCAAAGGAGGAAGTGAATTTAACAAATTATTAAAGGTATTCTAAAAAAACAGAATAGAATAAAAACACTAATTTAAAGGATTGGGGTTTGTTATAGTTTATGATTCTATAATAAGTTTTCTGGAATAAGATTGTATATTTTTTGTGTTTTTAGTTTTGAAATGAATTTCAATTAAAATGACACAACAAGAAGATGTTTTTTAGAAATCTATTTTAAAAGGCATAATCGATCAAACTCTAACTATTCAATAATTTATTAATCATTATCATTTAAATTAATATTCACATAATTATGATCCCTTAATTTGTTAAATCCCAAACCCTACGAGAATTAACTTTACCACGAAAATGAAGTGAATTTAACCTTAGGATAACTTCGGAACATACAATCGCAACACCCTCTTTGATTGATGTTCTAATATTAGCTTATGGTCAGTGGTAAATTAAGGAACATAACCACTCTGTAAATGAGTATTAATTGAGTTTAGGGATTGTATTTGAACTCTACAAATTGATCCTGTGTGGTCTTGTATTACCGATTAAGATCACACTCTCACAATTCACACAAATCCCGACCTCGCGCGTTTTGTGTTAATTGTTCAATTGCTCACTTAGTTTATTCTAATTTGAAAACTCAATTAATGGATCATGTTTTGGGAATTACAGTAGATCATTTATTCAAAATAAATGAATGAAGAAGGTGAGAGGTCGACCGATTACTAAAAAGAACTACTCTTCAATGGGCGGTGTAGTCATCGTGGAGACGTTTTTCATAAGCAAAGGATTGAAAGGGTATAACCCAATCATTTCTCCACTCTTGATTCCAACCCAATTAATAAGATTAAGAGAAGAAGAAAAGGGAAGAACACATAAGATTATTTGAAGAAAAATTCGAGAAACAAACATGAAATAAAAGAAATACAAAGAAGAGGTGGGAGAGGAGAGCCTTTTTGGAAGAGAGGTTTGCACAATGGATTACTTCTTCCAAGAGTTTTGAGGAGCTCCCAAGAGACACCCTTTCGGCCAAACCTTCTCAAAGCCTCGACCAACCCTCCCAAAGAGTTAAAACCCCCTTTAAATAGAGTTTGTGATGTCTAGGATTACATAACTTTTTAAGTGTGAAATGAAAAACTCGGCCAAATATTTTATTCCATGTTGCACCGCCTAGTTGACCTCCAAAACGCGTTAATTTACCAGCATTCTAGAAGGATTATTTGTTCCAAATCCTATCCCCGAGCATTAATCAACATTTGGGCTCGATCAAAGCCCTGATAAAGAAGATATGGCCCAAATACAAAACCCATGTCCATTCTGCCGATTCCATACCACCATTGACTTAATGGGCCATTTACTCCATCCAAATGCTCTTATTAGCTCTAGTGTCCTGAATGAAAGTTGTAGAAACTTAAGTCAGAAATCCTGCTATAAAATTTAAAATTAAAATAATAAATATAAAAATATTTATCTTCGAAATACTACAGTGCACTATAAAGGGTAAAACTGGAATTTTCACCAAATTTTCAAATGAATGATCAAATCCCAAATATTTTATAAATAAACATATTTAACACAATGTGAGGAATTTATATCATTTGTTATCAATAAAATATTCAAGAAAATAGTGTTTTATCAACTCCCCCACATTTACCCTTTTGCACTCCTGGGCAAAACCTCATGACAAGTAAACATCAATATCAAATCAAAACAAATGTTAAAACATATATCATTGGGATCCATCAATTCCACACCAAGAATCAAAAGATATCATGACTCATAAATAAAACCTTATTTCAAGTTCTCTGTTAATATCATTCAATATATTTCCACTTCATTTATCCTCCCATGCACAAAACACTTACCTCGCTTGAATTTTCTCACATCACTCAAATATCAATTTTTTTTGCAATGTCTTTCTCATCCAAACTCATACAAGGGTCACCATAGGCTTGATATATCCCTAAATCTCCACCTGATGTGATTCAAGTACATTTTTTTATCATTAGGACTTTTCAGGGTTGTTATGTGGCTTTCGGTTGGTAGAATTTAGTTGTGAAAAATTCTGAGGCTGAATGAGGAGGGCTTGACTCTTTTTGAAGCAAAATTTAATTAATCTAATTTTCACTTAAATATGGTCTTCTCCTCAATACCCGTAGTATCATTTGAGCTCCATCATCATGAAAATTCATGAAATGTTTACACCATTCATCATTTCAGTATCAAAAATTTCAATCTTCTCAAACATGATTTTCTTGAAAGCTCCAGATAGGCACAACTTTCAACCTCAATTAGAAGCTCCAAAAAAGGCACAACTTCACTTGTCACGAAAGCTCCATAAAAGGAACATATTTCAATATAATGAATTTCTTCAGAAGCAAACACATCTCTTAAGTATTTAATTTTCCACCCAGAGTATCACATAATGTGGTATCACAACACAACATAGCTTCCCCCACACATAAGCTCAACTAGATTATGCAATTTCACTTCAAGAGTTGGTTGGATAGGGAAAATTGGCTTGAAATTTGGCTAACCTAACCAGCTGTGCATGGATTCTAAGGGATACAGGGCTTAAATGTTCGAGGTAGGCCATTATAAAAAAGGATTATTTGAAATAGGGGCTTTAATACCAAACAAATGCCTCAATCATTTAAACATAAGTACCTCAAACCCTCAAGTTTTGACGAGAATAAATCAAATTCTGGTTAAATCAAGCATGGTTTGGTTCTCTGAAGAAGTGAGGTGAATGTAAAGAATATGGAAATAATGGTTCATAAGCCTCACAGGAAAGTGATTTAAAATATAAAGATAGTGAGACGTGGCATGGGATTCAAAATTTGGTGTACTTTTCATGAAATTACTAAAAATTTTAACTTGAAACAAAGTCATTTTCCGCATTTATTTAAGCTTAGTTTCAAGGGATAAATTGTTTCACTCATTTATATGCATTTAAATATTGTGATGAGAATCATTTCTGCTCAAATATTTCAAAAATGCAAAGAAAATTGAAAAATAAACACACAAAATTTGAAAAAACACACAAATTTTTTGTTTGTTTTTTTAAATAAGGAATTTTTTTTGAAATTACTAAACTAAAAGGTTCCCTCCCCCACACTTAAAATATTGAATTTTCCTCAATGTGAACCCATGAGATGATATATGCACATGAAATGTAGAATTTTTAAATAGGACAAATAATATAAAAGTGAAAGGGTTAGGAACAGCCTGATGTGATCAAGTGATGATGGGGTCATGTAGTGTGATAAAATCCACTACATTGGTGGGAAGTCCCTCGATTTATCTCTTCAAACGTTGCCCATTGAATTTAAATATCCTTCCAGTGTCCTCTTGTCTGATCTCCACTACACCATAAGGAAAAACATTAGACATAATATAAGTACCTAACCATCTGTAATGCAACTTACCAGGCATCAGCTTCCGTCGTGAACTGTAGAGAAGGAATTTCTCTCCAACATGAAACTCCTTTTGTTGGATCATTATATCATGAGATGATTTTGATATTTCCTTTTAGAGCCTTGAGTTGTCATATGATGACAGTTGAATATCCTCAAGCTCTTGAATTTTCAACTTCCATTGAATTCTAGCTTGGGCTAAATCCATGTTGCATTTCTTTATAGCCCAATATGCCCAATGCTCGAATTACACTGGGAGATGAAATGCTTTCCCAAAAACAATCTTAAATGGGGACATACCAATGGGTGTCTTTTATGTTGTCTTATAATCCCACAATGCATCATCCAAGTGCTTGCTCCAATCCTTCCTATTTGGATGCACGTTTTTCTCCAATATTTGTTTCAACTCACGATTTGAAACCTCAGCCTGGCCATTTTTTTGGGGGTGGTATGGTGTTGATGTTTTTTGTGTCACACCATACTTTCTAAGGAGGGAAGAAAAATTCCTATTGCAAATGTTTGTCCCTTGCTCACTGATGATGGCCTTTGGTACTCCAACCCTAAAGAAAATTTGAGTCTTGACAAAATCCACTACAACATGAGAATCGTCAGTCCTGGTGGCCTTGGCCTCCACCCATTTACTCACATAATCAACAAAAACCAAAATATACAAAAATCCAAATGAACTAGGAAAAGGACCCATAAAGTCGATGCCCCATACATCAAAAATCTCACAGAATTGTATGGTTTGTTGGGACATCTCATGTCTTCTAGAAATATTCCCAGTGTGTTGGCAATGAGAGAATGACTTACAAAACACATGGGCATCATGGAACAAGATAGGCCAATATAATCTAGGGTCTAAAACCTTCTTAGTTGTTTGTTGGGGTCCAAAGTTTCCACCACAAGAATGTGTATGACAGAAATGAAAAACAGACTCAAACTCATGATCGGGAACACACCTCCTAATGACATGGTCACTACACATGCACCGGAGGTAAGGATCATCCCACACATAATACCTAGACTCACTTTTTAATTTTTGGACTTGATGATTCTTCAAATTTTCTTGGATTTCAGTGGAAACAATGTAATTAACTAAATCAGCATACCAAGGATGCGTACCTGAGATGGTACAGAGATGCTCATCGGGGAAAGTGTCCTGAAGTGGTACCTGGTCCAAGGTGTCATCCTATAGTGTGTGAGTAATCCTACTCAACTGGAATGCCAACAAATTCTCTGATCCCCTCTTTTCCTTTATCTCAATATCAAATTCCTGAAGAAGGAGCATCCATCGGATAAGTCATGGCTTTGCATCTGGCTTCTTTAGGAGGTACTTCAAAGCTTCATGGTCAGAAAAAACAACTACTTTAGAGCCCAATAAATATGAATGAAATTTATCTAAAGAAAATATAACGCCAAGAAACTCCTTTTCGGTGGTTTTGTAATTTGATTGGGTTGAATCCAGTGTCCTCGGTGCATAAACGATCGCATGTGAATCTCCCTCCACCCTCTGAGATAAGACAACTCCAACCGCAAAGTTGGAGGCGTCACACATAAGCTCAAAAGGAATCTCCCACCATGGGGATTGTATGATCGGTGGAGTGGTCAGACACTTCTTTAGCTCATCAAATGATACCCTGCACGAATCATCAAAATTGAAGTCAATATATTTTTGAAGCAATCAAGATAAGGGTAGAGCGATCTTACTAAAATCTCTAATGAAGCATCGATAAAATCTATCATGTCCAAGGAATGATCGAAAATCACACACACATGTAGGATATGGAAGGGATGAAATAATGTCTACCTTAGATTTATCAACTTCAATGCCATGTTGTGAGACTATATGACCTAAGAGAATTCCCTTTTCGACCATGAAATGACATTTTTCAAAATTTAAGACCAGATTCTTCACAATACAACGATGCAACACATCACCCAAACTAGAGAGACATTCATCAAATGAGGATCCATAAACTGTAAAATCTTCCATAAATACCTCCATGCAGGTCTCAATAAAATCAGAAAACTACTCACCATGCATCTCTGGAAGGTACATGGGGCGTTGCAAAGACTAAATGGCATCCTCTGGTAGGCAAATGTGCCATAGGGACAGGTGAATTTACTCTTCTCTTGATCCTCTGGAGCTATAGTAACCTGAAAATATCCAGAAAATTCATCCAAGAAACAATAGTGTGTATTCCCAACTAGTCTCTCAAGCATCTGATCAATAAACGGGAGGAAGAAATTGTCCTTGCGCGTGGAATGATTTAGTTTCCTATAATCAATACACACACGCCAACCGTTTTGCACCCTCATTGGAACTAACTCATCTTTCTCATTTTTAACAACAGTAACACCACTTTTCTTAGGCACAACCTGAATAGGACTTACCCACTAAGAATCTGAAATGGGGTAGATTATACCTACCTCAAGTAATTTCTCAACTACTTTTTTAACAACTTCCAGGAGGGTGGGATTGAGTCTCCTTTGTGGCTGTCTCACCAGTTTAGCCCCATCCTCCATGAGAATCCTATGCATGAAAATAGAGGGGCTAATACCTGATATGTCAGCCAAGGTCCACCCAATCGCCCTGATGTTGTCCCTTAAAATATTCAAAAGTTTTCTTCATGTTCAAAAGGGATATTGTTAGCAATGATAACAGGTAATCTCTCACCACTCAACAAGTATGAGTATTTCAGATTTGGTGGCAATGGCTTGAGTTCTAATGAAGGAGGGTGTAGTATGGATGGAGACATTGAAGGAACTGAAATATGTGCACAAAGAGCATCAGTATCAGAATAGACATCATCAAAATCAGAGAATAAAGCATCAAATCCATCAGCATACTCAACAGCCATGTCATAATCAGAGTTCACATGATCAAGATCAAAATATGAATCCATTTCAAAATCAAATATTAGAGAGTCTAGTTCATTAGAAACAGGTGTGGAAGTTCTCTTAGACAGTAAACCAGAACCATTACTCATAATCTCCCCAAGAATAGGACAATCAAAATACATGGATTTTTTACTTGGTGGTTCAAAATGGGAGATAAAAAAAGACGAATGTTCCTCAGAGGGGTACTTCATAGAGTCCATAACATTAAATATCGCAACTTCATCCCCAAATTCCATGGAAAGTGTACCCTCATTGACATTTATGATATTTTTTCAGTTTTAAGGAAGGTCCTACCTAAGATAATGGGGGCATGAGAACTTACTTGATCATCCTCCATGTTAAGCACATATAAATCCATTGGAAAGATCATGTCTCTTACCCGGACAAGTACATCCTCAAGAACTCACTCTGGATATGTTGTAGCTCTATTTGCCAACTACACCACTACTCTTGTTGGCTTCAACTCACTAACCTGCAAGGAAGAGAATACAAAGTGAGTCATCACATTTATTTAAGCTCCTAAATCACAAAGAGCATCAGAGAAGTGCAACTCCCCTATGGTACATGGGATGGTGAATGTCCTGGGATCCTTTCACTTTGTTGGTATTGCTAGAGTTGGTGTAATGAGTGCTGAGACATTCCTTCCATGGTTGATCCCCTCATTTCCCTTGAGCCCTCTTTGATTGGTACAATGTTCTTTTAATAATTTTTCATACCTTGGGATTTGATTAATGTTTTCAAGTAGAGGAATTTTGATCTCCACATGCTTGAATGTGTCCAAAACCTCCTTTTGAATTTCTTATTCAGCCATCTTCTTGGTTTGAACAACCCTGTTTGGAAAAGGAAGGGGTTTATGAGGAACATAATTACTCTTTTTCTAACCTTTATCTTTCTCATTGGATTGCTAATCAGTTGGTATGGAATGCGGCTTCTCTGGAGTAGAGGTGAATCCCGGTGGAATGGTAGGTACAGATGTATCGTTCATCTTCTTCCCAATTCTCAATGTGATGGCACTAACATTCCCCTTTGGATTTGGAGTGGGTTGGGAACGTAGATTTCCATTATTCTTATTCACATGTTCATGGAGGGCAGTGGCAATCTGGCTCATTTGAGTCTTCAACTCTCTCAGCTCCGAACCATGACTCTTCAGCTCATTCTGTTGATTAAGAACAATTTTCATCAAAGGGTCATCAGTGTTAGAATCTACCTTGGGTGGGGGATTCCCTTGTTACTGGCATGCTGAAGCTTGGGCTTCAAATATCCTTTTGGGTTGTTGGAAACCTTGTGGGTAAGGTTGGGGCTGCTGTAAGTTTGGTTGAAAAGGGGGCCATTGTTGTGGTCTAGAGCCATACCTCATGTCCGACTGATCTTTCCACCTTTGGTTGTATGCTGGATCAAACTTCTTTTGGAGATATGGTTGTTGTTGTTGCTACTGATATGGTCTCCCAGGGAACACTGCTGCACAATCTTCTGTTTCTTGGAGTTGTGGGCAACAGTTAGTTGGGTGTCTTGTCTCAGTGCAAATACCACAAGGCCTTGAAGGAGGGGGTAGAGATTTCTTTTGTGCCAAAGCAATTTTCCTCACCATAGTGGTCAATTCTTCTAACTTGGAATCAATCAAGTGACTTCCAATAGAAGAAGGACTTACCTGATGTACTCCCCTGACATGTGGTGTACCTCGATCGCCAAATTGTTGGGAGTTTTGTGCCATCTTGTTGATCAATGCACGTGCGGCTACTGGTGTCTTGTCTACCATTTCCCCTCCTGCTGCAACATCCATCATGATCCTCTCCATGGGTGTAAGTCCTTCGTAGAAGTATTGGATGAGTAATTGCTCACTAATTTGGTGATGTGGGTAGCATTCACACAACTTCTTGAATCGCTCCCAGTACACATACATTGACTCCCCTTGGGCTTGCATGATCCGCGATATCTTTATTCGAATGGATGTGGTCCTTGATGTTGGAAAAAATCTTTGCAATAAAAGACGTTTCAAATCATTCCAACATGTTACATCTTCAGGTTGCAAATAATACATCCAATGTTTTGCAGCTCCATCAAGTGAGAATGGGAATGCTCTTAATTTAATTTGATCTTCAGAAACATTTCTTGGTTTCAAGGTTGAGCAAACCACATTAAATTCTTTCAAATGTTTATTGGGATCCTCACCAGAGAGTCCATGAAACATTGGAAGTAAGTGAATTAACCCAGATTTCAGTTCAAAGTTCGATTCAAGATTTGCGTATGCAATACAATTTGGTTGATAGTTAATATCAGGTGCAGCCAATTCTCAAATGGTTCTATTAATTTAATTTCCATTATTTCCAGCCATTGGTTCCTCTTTTATATTTGAAATTGAATTGCTTCCAATTTATATGTTTCCAGAAGAGAGGAATTCACCAACTGGTTGAATATTGAAACTTCTCGTAGACTGAGAATGTTTGATTCGATCCCTAAGGCTACGTTCAATCTCAGGGTCAAGATCTAAGAGATATTCGAGATTAGTTCGTGTCATAAATAAAATAAAAATTAAAAGAAAGTGAGTGGACCATAGTAAAATAAAAATGAGAAGTTGAGTTGATGGCCCAAAAAGAAAAGAAACAGATGAAAAAAATGAAAACTTGAGAAAGGGGAAAGATGAAAGAGAGAGTTGAAGAAAATAATAAAATGAAAAATACAAGATATACCTCTAAATGGTTGAATAAATTACTTGCCTCCCCAGAAAGGTATCCAATTTTAAAGAGCGCTGTCATGGGCGCCCTCAAATGATTAGTGTGATTTTGGGGTACTTAGGTGCAGCAGAGTGGCTGACCAAGGTCGTATCTCAAAGGAGGAAGTGAATTTAACAACTTATTAAAGGTATTGTAAAAAAAATAGAATAGAATAAAAAAACTAATTTAAAGGATTGAAGTTTTTTATATTTTATGATTCTAGAAGAAGTTTTCTGGAAGAAGATTGTATATTTTTTTGTTTTTAGTTTTGAAATGAATTTTGATTAAAATGACACAACAAGAAGATGTTTTTTTAGGAATCTATTTTAAAAGGCATAATCGATCTAACTCTATCTATTCAATAATTTATTAATAATTATCATTTAAATTAATATTCACTTAATTATGATCCCTTAATTTGTTAAATCTCAAACCCTACGAGAATTAACTTTACCACGAAGATTAAGTGAATTTAACCATAGGCTAACTTCCGAACATACAATCGCAACACCCTCTTTAATTGATGTTCTAAGATTAGATTATGGTCAGTGGTAAATTAAGGCACATAACCACTCTGGAAATGAGGATTAATTGAGTTTAGGGATTTTATTTGAACTCTACAAATTGATCCCGTGTGGTCTTGTATTACTGATTAAGATTGTGCTCTCACAATTCACACAAATCCCGACCTCACACGTTTGGTGTTAATTGTTCAATTGCTCACTTAGTTTATTCTAATTTGAAAACACAATTAATGGATAATGTTAATTGAATTACAGTAGATCATTGATTCAAAATAAATGAATGAATAAGGTGAGAGGTCAACCGATTACTAAAAAGAACTACTCTTCCATGGGCGGTGTAGTCATCGTGGAGACGTTTTGCATAAGCAAAGGATTGAAAGGGTATAACCCAATATTGTATACACTATTGATTCCAAACCAATAAATAAGATTAAGAGAAGAAGAAAAGGGAAGAACACAGAAGATTATTTGAAGAAAAATTCAAGAAACAAACATGAAATAAAATAAATACAAAGAAGAGGTGGAGAGGAGATCCTTTTTGGAAGAGAGGTTTTCACAAAGGCTTACTTCTTCCAAGAGTTGTGAGGGGCTCCCAAGAGAAAAAATTTCGGAAACACCTTCCCAAAGCCTCGACCAACCCTTCAAAAGAGTTAAAACCCCATTTAAATAGATTTTGTGAGGGCTAGTGTTACATAACCTTTTAAGTGTGAAATGAAAAACTCGGCCAAATATTTCATTCCAAGTTTCACCGCGTGGTTGACCTCAACAACGCGTGAATTGATGGGCCTTATAGAAGGATTATTTGTTCCACATCATGTCCCTAATATTTCCTCGAATTTTTGGCTTAATCCGAGCCCGTATGAAGAGGATATAGCCCAAATATAGAACCCATGTCCATTCTTCCGAGTCCAGCCCACCATTGTCTTAATGGCCAATTTACTCCATCCAAATTCACTTATTAGCTCTAGTGTCCTGAATTACAATAGTAGAACATTAAGTTAGTAACACTGTTACAAAATTTTAAATTCAAATAATAAATATAAAAATATTTATCTTTGAAATACTACAGTGCACTATAAAGGGTAAAACTGGAATTTTCACCAAATTTTCAAATGAATGATCAAATCCCAAATATTTTATAAATAAACATATTTAACATAATTTGAGGAAATTATATCATTTATTATCAATAAAATATTCAACAAAATAGGGTTTTATCAATATATCTCTTCTATTTCCCTATTTTGGAATCACAAATATTGTTTTTTGGGATATATCCATGTTTTTTTATTTCAATATATATGGGATATTATTATTTTAATTTAGTGGAATGACATCTAAGTTGTAATATTTAATATTTAATAATGTCTGTTAATGTTGTTGTTTTGTTCTTGATTTTTTATTAATTTTGAGAGTTATGTGGATTCTATCTCAACCCCACTTTATTAGAAATCAAAATAATGATTTAAAATTGATTTAATTTCTTGAAGTTGTTTTGAAAATCATGGTGTGATTTGATGGAATTATCATTTGAATAATTGTTTTTGTAATCATGAGAATTTGTTGGATTTTGAGAAAACCATTATTTAAAATTTTAAAATGGTGATTTCAAAATTATGGTTGGTTGATTAAATTAAATTATTTTTTGAAATTATTATATTTAAATGAAATGATATGACATGGTAAAAATATTTGGTCATGAGTTGAATGGTATGGATAATGGTTGTGAAGGACCATCATAAAAGGGACTGAGTATGGACATGAAATTGTTACATCATTGGTAAAACCAAATTTGTGTGTGGTTTTGTGTTGAGTATGTATGTGTAAATATAATTTTTTCTTCCAAATCATAAATTGATAAAATTATAAACTCTTTTTTTATGTTCCTTGAAAAAATATTTTGTTAGCTTTTTATGTATTCATTGAAAAAAAAGGTTTTGAAGGCTTGTTTCATTGTTTTCCTTGGAAATTTTTTTGTTGCATATAAAATGATTTAAATTGTTTTTATACTATATTATATAAATGTTTTAACTTATTAAATCCTATTTGAATTAGTTTATAATTCATTAGGGAAATCCTATTGAGTTTTATACTCACCGCCTTCTTGGGAACTATGCTGCATTTTCAAATGTTATATATCAATACAGTTAAAGAAAAGGTATCCTAGTTAATTAGTTGTGTTTCTTGATATCTTGGGTTGGGAATGTAGATATGGAGCTTGGAGAGGATTGGGATTTGTAATTTGTGTCTTTATGTCTTTTGGTTTTGTTGTAATTTAGTTTCACTAGTTATGTCACATTGATTCCACTTGTACTCTGATATCGTCTTTTAGTTTAGTCATGTATTTTCTTGAATTTTTGTACTCATGAATCATTTAGAAGTTTTTTTGTTATGTTTATCATTGCTTTGGTCATTTTATTTTAAAATTAAAAATCATCCACCAAATATTTACGAGCCCCTTGGAATTTACTACCAACCTTTAGTGTCTTGGGGATGCCACCTAAGTCCTCATATCTCCCCCATCACTTCCCAAGCCAATGAAGAGGGGTGGGATGCTATAAATGGTATCATATTGTTCATTCATTGACATTGAAATCATTTGGGTCTATCTCTTGAGATTTTAACAAGGATATAGTACTATCGGAACATGAAACATAAATCATAAAAAGGCGTAGCTAACCTATTTATACTAAAATTCAATTTACAAGGGAGTTGGGTACATGAGTGTTTTTACACACTTATAGGAGTTTTCATATCATCATCGTGGGTTTATACTATGAGAAGTCCATTATATTCATTGATAGAAATGACTTATCACTAATATTACATAATTTATTTTGTGTAATGATTTATGATTCAGTGAAAAGGTGTTGATTTTATAAAATTGTTGAAAATGGTTTAATTTTAAAAAGTGTGGTGGGATTTTAAAAAATGGTTTAAAAGTGGAATTTTTTTTTAATTTTGGAAATCCTTGTTGTGATATGTGTGATGTGGTATATTTTAAATTTCTAAGCCTTCATTTTATAGAGATTGAGAAAAAATGTTGTTTTTATTTGGTTATAGTGATTGGTACTAGGAGGCACAATAGAAACCTACCAGAAGAGGCAGCTAAGAATGTGATTGCACCTAATCCATGGGTGAACCCATAATTATTTTAGAGTATTATCCAAAAAAATTAGGCCATGGAAAGAGGGAACATAAATAGTAAACAAATGATAGTGGGTTATTCAGTTCAGTTCCAAAAGCAGAATCCACACATCTTATAGAGTGATTCTGAACCATAAAAAGTATAAGTGAGTCTAAATAGGATGGATCAAATATTTGATTTCCTTGGAACACCTACTAAGTTGAAGCTTAATTTAACAATGTACATGCTTGAATATATCACATTCCAGTAGTGGGATTTATCATTTAGTGCTACATTGGACAAGGTAAAGACATTAGAAGATTTTGAATTAGTTTTTAACAATCAATTATATCCCCATTATTTTTTGATTTCATCTATAATATAATTATATAGTTTAAATAAATTTAACATTAAAATTATAGAATGTTCAACTAAATTTATGAATTAAGTAAAATTTAATCCAAAAGTTGCTTCAAGTGTTTCCTTGAAGGCATGGATTTTTTTAATCAGTGATAAGGCTAGACATTCATTAAAATATTTTTCTACTTTGTATGGTGGAATATACGTAGATGGTCAATAGAAAAATAGTGAATAAAAGGGATATCTTAGGAATTAAAATTAGAGAAAGCATGTTAATACCAATGGGTACTTGTGGGAACTCTAATGCTTGTAATAAGCAGAAGAGGGAAACTTATTTCCAAGGTGGTTGCATGACTCAAAATTAGACATTGATATTAGTGAATATTACTCCTAAAACAAAGGGTATAACTGATTGTTTTCAAAGTGGTTCTCTTGATCACATAAAGATAGATTTTTCAAAACTACATAGATCACTTCACAATTATAATAAGATAGGACATCTACAGAATTATTGTCATAGTGTTCTATGGTTGGGTGCTAGGGAAACATCTCATGATTCTATTACATTATATGCTTCTATGGGATAATTGGAGTAGAATAGATCTCATCATCAATCTCGAGCATTCCATGGAGATTAATGTAATACCATTACTCCTCAACTAGGTCAATCTAAACAGGGTAACAAAGAGAAAATCATAGTGATTAAGCAATTGTATGGAGTTGAGAAAGTGATCATGGATGATCAATCTAGAACTTCGATGGTGAGAGGTATGATTCTTTTGAAAGATACCCTAATACAATATTTGTTTCATATGGGTGTTTAAAATTCATTTATTTCTTCTCAATCTATTTATTTTTTGGGTTTGTATGTTGAGATGGTGCCCTCTGTTTTGAAACATTAAACTCTTCTTTAACAAAAATAATGTCACTAATAAAAAATAAGCGTTTAATAGAGATTTACTTTATCAGTGTTATCAAAAAGTACAAATAAAGGGTACCTTTTATCAATAAATATTTATAGCACTGATAAAAGGTACCCTTTATCATCGTTTTTTAGCATTGATAGAGGGAACTCAATTTCAATGATTTATTTTTAACACTATTAAAGGGTCACTTTATCAGCGCTTTATTTTTAGCGCTGATAAAGGATACCCTTTATCAGTGCTTTATTTTTTTCACCCATAAAGGGATCCTTTATCTCCACTTTTTCTCACTAATAAAGGTTTTAAAGAAATAAAATAATGAAATAAATAACAAATAGAAATGAGTTTAATAAATAAAATAAAATAAAATATTAATTAATTAATTATTGATAAAGTTGAATAAACTGATTATACTATATGTAAATTATAAATACTAATAAATAGTATATATTAAATATATAGATATTTGTAAAATAAAAATTAAACAAATAAAAAAATAAGTAAATTGAGAAAAATATTAAAGATTTTATTAATTGAATAATTATTGATAATGTTAATATATAGTATATATAAAATATATAGATATATATTAACGTATATAATTTTGATTTATCTAATAAAAAATATTTATTATTTTATAATAAATATAAATATATTTCGTAAATAATGGTTTATAATAAAAAATTAATATGAATTAAAAATACTGACTAATTGCATCGAGTAATGGACATAATTTAATGTCATTTGATTTTTCAATTTAACATAGATAAAACATGTTTCTTATTGATTTTGCATACATATACATAATTTATTTATTTTTATATACAATGTACACTCACAAATATTTACGCAATTAAAGAAATCTTATATAAAAACATATATACCTAATAATTTTGTAATTTATTCAAATTTTAGTATTCATTTTATATTTTAATTATAACTTGACACATTTAATATACTATGTTTTGAATCGGTAAATTTTCTTTATTTATTTTTAATATTATTAGTTTTAGTTATTAAATTTTCATTTTTAATATGTTTTATTTTTTATTTTTTATTTTTTAGGAATTTAATCATTTCTTTTTATTTATTTTATATATATTTATTTACTATTTTTTAATATTTTCAATATGTATTCATATTTATTTCAATATATGTCCATATTATTTTAATAATTTATATTTAATTAATAAAACTTATCAATTTTCCAATATTGTTAAAGTATACTCATTTTTAATTTTCCAATTTCCATTATTTTTATCACACATGCACTTATCATTAAATACATTAATAATGTTAAAAATATATTTGTAAAATATATTTATAAATATATATATTTATGAATATATATTTTATATATTAATACATTTATAATTAGAAATAAATAAATAATAAATTTTAAAAAGTATTTATATAATTATAAATAATTAATTATATATATAAAATAATTCTAAAAATATAATAAATTTATTTAAATAATTATTATATTTAGTATAATTATATTTATATATATTTAATAAATAATTATTTATTTATTATATATATATATATATATATATAAATATGCATAAGGATAAAAATAATATTTTTTTGAAAAGTATTTATATAATTATAAATAAATAATTTTATATTGAAATAATTATAAATTTATATTAAATATATTTAAATTATGAATATATTTATTATATTTATATAATTATATAAATATATTTACAAAAAAATTATTTATAATTATAATTTTAAATCCTTTATTAGTGCCTAAGTAATAAGCGTGGATAGAAGGAATCTTTATCAGCTCTTTTTAGCTTTGATAAAGATAGAGATCTATCATCCCTAAAAAATCACTGATACATATTACTTTTATCAACACTTATTAACTTAGGGCTAATAAAATGGATCTTTATTAATGCGTTTTTGGAAGTGTTGATAAAAGTGTCCCAATCTAATTTAAGAACCATAACCACCAAGAACTAGTTCATGATATATGAAGCTATTTGTGAAAGACACCTATTTGCGGTGCTCCATGTTGTCAAATCCAACCTCAAATCTAGGCTAGAATCAAGGCTCTAACTATTCCAAGGCTCAAATGATTCAAGGGTCGAACAAAACCATGGCTTGAATGAAATATAAGTATCTTGATATCTCCACATTCCCTCAGTTTTCAACTAAACCTTCCCAACACACATCAATGTATCCCAACAACTCCAATTACACTATCCTATAATAAAACAACCCAAAATTCAATTTTTTTAGTTATATTAAAGTATCATCTTCCCTGATAGAATATGGCTCTCCTTGGGGCAACATTGGTAATGTACAACTAGAAATATATCAAATTTGATGTTCGTTCATGTTTTTGTGAGGTATAATAGGATCAAAATACCCATATTCCATTAAATATACCTCTTTTCAATCATCAGATTTTGAAAACATCATCCATATAGCGGTCAATGTTGTCATTGGTTTGGAATATTACATTGAAAATCACTTGGGAAACTATTTTTCATATTTTGATTTAGAAATTAATGTGTTATGATTTCCTTGATTCACCTTTAAACCAAGGAAAATGTTTAAATCACCAATCATAAACATCTCGATATCATTCCTCATATGATCCTAAAAAATATTCATTGTTATTTTTCTAATCCAAAATTATTATATCTTCGATATATATGATTGCAAAAATCCTTTTATCATTTTGCTTCTTGATGTAGAGGTTGTCATCAACTCTTCCTCGCTAAAAACAAAAATTCCATAGGTATTGATCCAACCTTAAATACTAGGTCCTTATTTATTTATTTATCTTATACAAATAATTCTTTAACTAAAAAACCTTTCTCTAATTTTCATCCATAATAAACCTATATATTTTCTCAATGTGTACACCCCCTTCAAGAACTCTATTAAAGAACATATATTTGACAACCATTTGGTATACTTTTAAATACATTTTCACTAAAAATTCCAAGAAAATTCAAATAGTTTTTAATAGAGATATGGGAGTAAATTTATCATTAATATAAATGCCTTTGATCTAGTAATTCCGATTTCACTCTATCCATTATTTATTTTGAGACACTATTCTATAGTAAATGAGTTTATTATAGAACACCCACTTGGTTCTGATAACATTGTTTTCTTCCAACCCTAGAACAATTTCCCATGTCACATTGTTATTTTTAGAATCAAGATCCTCATGCAAATATTTGATCCAATTATCAAACTTTTCACCCTCTCCAGATGATTTAGGTTCTACTTGGGAAAATAAGTTTTTTTAGAATCTTATTCCTCCGAGTTTTCACCAAAACTATCTAATCACCAATGACATTTTATTCATTGATTTTATACTTGATTTTATTTCTTGTAATTGATAATACTTCTTCATTTTCCTCACTATAAATTTCTTATTTTGAGTCTACCTCAACCCCAAGTGCTCTCTCCATGCTACTAACTTCAAAATTAACTTCCTACAATTTTTCATAATTTTTTTAATTATTAGAAATCTCCCCATACTAATTTGTAAAAAATATAAATAAGTTTTATCTTTTAATCATAAAAACGTATCAAAACACCCTTTCTAAGTCAATATTTAATTGTCTCATTATCTAATATGATCAATTTTTTGCTAACTCAAATCAATTACCCCTTTCAAACACAATTACCATAAATTTTTACTAACCCCAAATCAAAAAATTGTTTCACCAGTTTTCTATAACCTTGAAAAAATATAGCCATCATTAAAATTATAACCTAGTAAATAATAATTCATAAATATCAATTCATTTATTTATTCAAACAACTAATAAACACAATGTATGTTTTACTTTAATCCATCTAAAAACATAACAATAATTTACATTTACTTTTGGTTACACCCTTAGAAATCTCTAATTACCATCCTTGTAATTCTCACAGATGGGAGGAATTACCTCTTTTAGATAACATAGTGGATTACAGCTTCTATCCTCATCATATTTATTTCTTGAATAGTTATTCTTACAAATTGTTTCTTGGACTCATCCAACATCTATTTTATGTTTCTTGTACTAATTTGATAATTAGTCATTCTATGGATGACTAATGTGTAGCGTATTTTAATAAATATATATGTATAGCCACAAGAAATGGAGGATGAGTTCCAAACAAAAAAATGCAATGATAAATATTTAGAAGACGAGCTTATGATGATGAAAGTTTTATCTAACTTTCACCATTGAATGAATTTTGATGATAACACCTACCATAGTGGGGCAATTTTTTTATTATGTTCAATTACCCATTTTCTTAAAATCATACTGAAATTCTCTGAAATAATCAAATTCTGGGTTTCTCTTATTAGAATTATCTATAAATTTCATCTTTTATAATGGATATCTTATGTGTATTTATTTATTTACTGTAAAAAATTAATATTTTATGAACTCAATAGGATGGATATGAATCCAAAATGGATGCACGCTAATCATTTAAAAAATATTATGAAGATGGAATTTAAGAGTTAATCAATTTTGAAATAGAGAATGCACATAACCCTTCTAAAATCCTTTGTTTATGTTTACATTGTTTTTATTCAAGAAAAAATTGTCTCTAAAAGTTTTAAGAACATTTTATTTGTTATGGAATAGATCAGAGCTATAAATTTTGGACTAAAACTGGGGAAAACTAAACGTTCACACTGATTAGAATGATATTTTGGTTTAGAAATAATTTGACATGAATACCAGTGTAAATTATGATTGAGATTTAATTTAATAAATGAAAATGATAATTTAAGATGACCTTCATGATTTTATAATGTTTTTTGAGAAGTTAAATATTTGTTCCAAGAGACCATTGTATACCAGTTGTACTAAATACATTAAATTGTCAGTTTTGTTGAAGTTATATATTCTATACTACATTAACATAATCTAATTAAATTTTTGACTAATAATGTAGAAAATTTATTCTAAACATTATGATGTTACCAATACCTTTTAAGAACAATGTATAACAAAAGAAACCCTTTTGGAAGATGTAAAGGTGATGTTATGATATAATTTCTCTATTTTGCTGAAACTTTTTATAATGAAACAATTATATAATTTTCATTCCTTGCAAATTTCCTCTATTTTAGAAGATATATATGCATATTTCAGGCCTTTCTTCACCAAGACTTCAACATATTTCTTCTCCCTTGAAAACTTTTCACCTCGGTAGTGTTTCATTTATCACTTTCCTTCGAGTTCCCTCCACTTACTTTGTAAGTAGAGAAATTATGCTATCTCTGCTCAATCACAAAGGTAATCTTGATGTTTTCATAGTAAAATAATTGTACATATAATTTGTTTATTATTTCATATTTAGTTTTAATTTATTACTTATTACTCGCATATTAATTTCATTCATATATAGGTGGATGCTTTTGTTTGATTTTGGGTAGTCTGTCTATCTTCAATTCCTTTCTACACCAAAACGTCCATAGAAATCTTCTCCCACAAAACATTTTCATCCCAAAAGTGTTTGAATTTATCACTTTCCTTTAAGTTCCATCTACTTCAAAGTCATAAAGATAATATTTATGTTTGCAATGTAATGTCATTTTACACATAATTAATTTATTATTTAAAATTTATGTTTAATTTTTCTAGTATTACTCACATAAGAATCTTTTTATTATATAGGTGGATTATTTTGATCAAGCCTACAACTATATTAATGAAAACGAGGAAATGTGTCTAGAATTTCTACAAAAATCATGAAAATATGAATTTCTATTACTTATTTAATTAATTTTTTCATAATTCTATATACTATTTTTTAGTTAATTTTCTCATCATTTTATTTTAATAATTCTTTAGTTTTTTTACAGATATTTTGAGAAGTCATATTTTTTATTTCAAATATTTGGTATAAAACCCAAAAAAGATAAAACATATGTTTCTATCAATATTACCATGATTTCCTTTTTCTTTCTTTGTCGAACTTCCAACATTGCATATTGATTCGATGTTATTAGCCAAAAAACCATTCTAATTAGAGTAAGATAATGTGCCCATTTTTATAACTTCCCATTACATAATGGGAAAATGATCTTCCTCTTCTCTTTTGGATTTCAATAATGAAAAAGGTTTTTCTGCTAAGAAAACTGGGTCAATATGCAATGCTGGAACTTTGAAAAATAAGGGCAATAGAAATCATGGTAACATTGGAGTTGGGATATTTTTGAGACTTTAGGAAGTTTTGGAATCAATCTAACCTCAATCCAAAAAATTATTTGACCAGTTTGACTCTAAGTGATTCTTTTAATTTAAAATTGACATTATTTTTAGTAAAAAATACCACTAAAATACTCAAAACTGAGAAAAAATATTACGATTATTTTGATACATTAATAAAACTATCTTTAAGTCATATGTGACATATAGGAATAATTATCACCTCAATTTGATACATGATGTTCCCCTGTATGAATCAAAGTGTCTATTATCAGTTTAAAATTGATATTTTAGTTAAAAAAGTGTCACTCACTAAAATACAAGAAAATTAACTGATATGTTCTGGATAATTTATGAAATCAATTTATAAATAATTTTTGACATTTAGGAATTATTCTCATTTCAAACCGATACACGATGTGATCAGTATGAGTGAACGTGCATGTTTTCAGTTTAAAAATTAATTTTAGTAAAAAAGAAAAGTGATGTTCTAAAAACTAATAAAACACACTCATATTATTTTTAATACTTTAATAAAATGATCCATAAGTCATTTGGGACATGTGGGAATCCGGTACACCATAATCCAATGCACG
Source organism: Viscum album (assembly GCA_963277665.1). NCBI lineage: Eukaryota > Viridiplantae > Streptophyta > Magnoliopsida > Santalales > Viscaceae > Viscum > Viscum album. The sequence continues at coordinate 2,051,604,007 of OY728159.1, read as the reverse complement.
GTGTGACCAGTATGACTCCAAGTGCATATTTTTATTTTAAATATATATCAATTTTAGTAAAAAATAATCTAATAGAAAATAAGAAAATGAATTTTTATGCTTTTTATACTTTAGTTAAATCATCCATAAGTCATTTAGGTTGTTTATGAATCAGTTTTACCTCAATCTGACGCACTATGTGACTGGTATGAATCAATGTCTTCATTATATTTTTAAAATCAACATTTTAGTTCAAAAATTTTCACATATTAAAAACCAAGAAAATGTGATCAAATTGTCTTGATAATTTATTACATCTATTCATAATTCATTTTTTTATAGGAATTGGTTTCACATAAAATCATTACACAATGTGATCAATATGAGTCAAAATGATTGTTTTTCACTTCAAAATGACATTTTAGTAAAAAAGACAAGTCATGTACCCAAAACCAATAAAAACATTTGTATTGTTTTGATACTTTATGAAAAAAATCTGTATGTCATTTGATACATCTAGTAATTATCCTCACCTCAATCTGACACATCATGTGACCAGTATGACTGAAAGTGTGTCTTTTTATTTAAAATAGATATCAATTTTAGTAAAAAGGGAAACTTACTTACTCAAAACTAATAAAATGTATTTGTATTATTTTTATACTTTATTAAAATGATAAATAAGTCATTTGAGATGTGTAGTAATTAGTCTCACCTTAATCGGATGCATGGTGTGACTGATATGACTCAATGTGTCCTTTATTAGTTTAAAATTGACATTTTAGTTCAAAAAGTGTAACTCATTAAAAACTGAGAAAACATGCTCATGTTTCTTAATAATTTAGTACACTGATTCATAAATATTTTGTGACATTTATGAATTTCTATCACTTCAAACCTATACACGATGTGATTGTTTGAAGTCAAAGTGTGTGTTTCCAATTTAAAAGGACATTTTAGTAAAAAACCAAGTGACATACTCAAAAATGAGAAAACACATTAGAAATGTTCTGATAATTTTGGGAAATAATCCATAAGTCATTTGGGATGTGTAAGAGCAATCCAAAACTCAATATTGTGCATAGTGTTAATGGTGTGACTCTAAGTGGGTCATTTTATTTAAATTCAACATAAATTTTAGTTAAAAGGAAAACTAAACAACTGAAAACCAAGAAAAATCATTTGGAATGTTTTGATACTTTAGGAAAATTACCCATAAGTTATTTGGGACATTTAGGAATCACCCTCACCTCAATATGACTCACAGTGTGGCCGATATGACATAATTTTTCTGTTATCAGTATAAAATTGATATTTCAGTTCAAAAAGAATCACTCATTAAAAACCATAAAAATGCACTCAACTTATCTTGATAATTAATACATCAATTCATAAGTCATTTGTGATGTGTGTGAATTGGTATCATGTCAAACAAACTCATGATGTGAGCGATATTAATAAATGTGCTTGTTTCCTATTTAAAAATACATTCAAGTAAAAAAGTCATGTTACATACTCAAAAATGAGAAAAAAATTCATATTGTTTTGATACTTTTGGGAAAAGATGCATAATCTATTTGAGATGTGTAGGAATTATTTTAACCTCAATCTAATTCATGGTGTGACTAGTATTAATCTAAATTCATATTTTCAATATATAATTTCCATTTTAGTTTAAAACGCACATCACATCACCAAAATTGACAAAAATGGTCCTAGATTGTTTTCTTATTATTCTATCTAAAATTACGAAATTTAATTTCTTTTTAATATTATCTTATACTTATTTAGTTAATTTTCCTATAGATAATGCTTGAAAATGAACAATAAACGGTGTGGCATGTAAGAATCAAGCATAAGTTAATATGATATCCTGTGTTCCTCATATGACTCAAAGATTATTTTCAAATTAAAACTTTCTGTTGATTTTTTTATTTTTTTATTATTTCTAACATGAGAATGTCTTTCTTATACAGGTGTATTTTTTTCATAGTGGTTAGGATCAAAAGAGAAAGTAATATTAATGTTATTGAATGTATGTAATAATTTTAACTAATATAATTTTACAATTTTTTTTGAAATGATTATAATATAATTTTTTATTATTTTGGTTTTAAATTTGATTTCATTTAAATTCTATATTTTTAGTTGATTCTGATAAAGGTGATATTTTTCAGTTCAAAATAAAAGTGCTGATAAATATTTTCCTTTATCGGTTCTTATAAAATAACTAATAAAAGACTTGGGATTTTAATCTCTGCTCAATATTCAGCACTTCTCTAGCACTGATAAAGGAAATTTTTTATGCTGTTAAAGGCCTATTTTGTAGTAGTTTGTTATGAAATTGTGTAAAAAGTATGTTTCATAGCTATTGACAGGGATGAATTTATTTGGGACTTCTATGTCCTTTATATGGAAATTTATGAATTAATCTTTTATATGGATTGGCAGAAAATGTTCAAATCTCACATTGACTTTTATACCCAAAGGGTTATTTTTACAACTAATGATAGCATCGAGCATCTTTTTAGAGGAAATAAGAATGTAAAGGTTAGTGGAGCAGGATTGTTGGCACCCGAATTTGGAACTCTCTCACACCAGTTGAAATCCTTAACCTTGGAAACTATGGATGAGATCAAGAACAAGGGTTTTCTATCAATTATTTATTAATTTACTAATATTTTTCCTGATAATTTATCAGGGGTTCCACACACAAGAGAAGTAGAGTTTACGATTGACCTCTTACTAGGGATCATTTCAATCTCATGTCTCTCTTATTGGATAGAACTAATATAATTAAGGTAACTAAATTTCAATTTGGAATATTTATAAAGAAAATGGTTCATTTGAACTAGTATATCTTCATGGGAAGTAGTAGTTATTTTTTAAAAAATGGTGATGAAACTCATAGAATTTGTGTGGATTATTGTAATATTAATCAATTTATAATAAGGAATCAGTATCCTCTCCCAAGAATTGATGACTTATTTAATCAATTTAGGGGATCCCAATAGATCTATAAAATTTAATTGTGTTTAGGATATCAAAAAAATCATGTTTGGAAGGGAGATATTCTAAAGAATGATTTCAAATGTAGATATGAACATTTTGTGTATATGGTTATGAATTTCAGTATTATGAATGAACCAATAGTATTTATAGAATTGTGAATCATATATTCCAAAGTTATATTGATTATTTTATGGTGGTACTTATTGATGAAATACTGGTTTGTTCTAGGACAAAGTATGACCATGAGAAACACTTGGAGATAGGGTTGGGTATCTTATGAGATCATCATCTATATGCCAAAATTTTAGTGTGTGATTTTATGATACAAGAGGTACGTTTCCTTAGCCATGTTATGTCTTTAAAATGTATTTATGTGGATCTAGTAAATATTGAGGCTATGATCTCTGGGAAACCTCTAAATAATGTATTTGATATACACAGTTTCCTTGGCATGGAAGGTTATTACTGATGTTTTGTTCATTACCTTTCCCAACTAGATTCACCAATGACATTTTCAAAAATGAAAATTGTTCTATTCCAATGGAATTATACATGTAAAAAGTATTTTCAAGAGATTAAATTTCATCTTACATCATCAATAATCTTGATATTACCGAAATTAGGACAAGTCAATGTGGTGTATCACGATGATTCAGGATTAGGGTCGGGGTGTGTTCTCAGGAAGATATATCATGATGTTTTTTATGGATCATGGTAGTTACAGTTTCATGAGAAAAACTACCCAAAAAATATTTGGAATTATCTATTGTGGTCCATGATTTGAATACATTGTGTCATTATCTTATTGGTTGAATGTCATGGTGTTTATAGATCTTAATATACTGAAACACATTTTATCACAAAGATATTTGAATCTGAGACAAAGAATATAGATGGAGTATCTTAAAATATTTGAATTTGACTTAATGTATACATTGGGTAAAGGGAACTCTTTTTTTGATGAATTAAGAAGAAACTCATATAGTTAGTTCATAAAAGAGGATTCAGGTCAATGACATCTAATGTTAGTGATTTCCAACATGCCCATGTATTGTGAAGATCAAGGTAGTGTTACTATTTTATTTTGAATTTCTTTTGATAATAATTTGGTTGAGAATATTAAAGAGGCATAGATATCCAATTATGAATTTCTTTCTATGATGTCAAAAATCAATGGTGGAGAGACCATTGAGGGATGAAATCTTTATATAATATCAGTTTTGTGGTTTTGAGATCTAATGGTCATACATTTAGAATTCCATGAAAAACTCTTTCATGATTATCACTATTCATATTGTTATGGTCATCCAAGAATAAAAAAGAAGTACAATGTAATGAAACTTCAATTTTGGTGTGATGGAATGAAAAGAAAGGTGTATGAGATTATTTTGAGATGCCTCACCTCTCAATAGGTTAAGGTAGATCACCAATGACTAATAGGTGTGCTATAGTCATTACCAATTCTCATTTGAAAATGAGAGCAGATAGATATGGATTTTATAAAAGATATACCAAGTATGGTTCAGAAAAAAATTCCATATGGGTGATAGTTTATCATCTGACAAATTCGTCCCCTTTCATCCCTATAGGTGAATCCAATATGATGGAGGAATTTTCAAAAAATCTATATGTTATATGTTTTAAAGAGTCGTGGTCAACTAGTCTCAATTGTATATGAAAGAGATCAGAGGTTTGCATCTTGTTTTAAAAATCATTACAAAAATCCCTTGGGAATCAGTTGAATATAATGATGACGTATCTTCCTCAGAAATATGGAAAACATAAAAGGATGACCTAAACATTATAGTAAATTATTACGGATTGGGTAATAGATTTTGGTGGTTCATGGTAGGATAAAATCCCGTTAGCGGATTTCTCAAACAACAAAATTTATTAAAACATGATACATGAGGATCATTTTGAAGCATTGTGTGAGAGTCATTGTCATTATTTACTTTGTTGGGTTAAAATTGGAGAGACTTCACTGGTTGTATCAAGACTTGGGTAATATAAAACAAAAAAAATTAGTTAATTATAAATAGGATGGATATGGAAAAGATTCATTAGAAATCATATGCAAATCATCATCGACGGTCATTGTCGTTTGAGGTGAGCAATCATGTGTTCTTTAGAATATATCAAATGCTTGATCATCATTGTTTTGGGATAGATGGAATGTTAACTCCTCAATACATAGTACCTTTGGAGATACCTTAATCATTGGTCACGGTGGAATATTGGTTTTCTTATCCACTAAGGTTTAGTTCAATTCATAATGTGTTTCACATATCTTAATTGAAGAAGTATCAACCAAACCTTGATCATGTGATTCAATGGGATCACATTGTCCTAGAGTAGACATCTATAGTGGTTTATGAGATTTTATGGATTATGGATAGGCAAGAGAAATTATTTCATGGAAAAATCATCAATTTAGTGTAGTTTTTATGGAAACATGGTCAGATTCAAGAGGAAACATGTGAGCATGAAAAGAAAATGATGGAGCAATACAGAGAACTATTTACGAAAAACTTTAGTTTTCTACTTTCTTGGGATATAAATAACAATAATTTGGAGAATGTAGAACCCCCTGGTTTCAGGTACATAACAATTTATTTAGGTATTTTAAGTATATAATATGATTGGGTTATTTTTTGGGTTGTTTGGATGATCTTTTTCATGTTTTTATGCTTTTTAAAAGGTACATGGTTTGATTACAGTTAGTAGAAACCATGAAACACCTCTAGGAAACTATGAAATTGAAACAGTGGACATTAAGAAGGTGCACATTTAGGTGCACAGTTTGTCTAAACTGTGTGGATGCTCAGTAGAAACTATGAAATGCTGGATAGTGGGGTAAAATAGGGTTATAACATGTTTTGTCTAATCATGTGATCCAGTCATGTGAGGTGTGTTTGGAGGTAGTGGTTCATTCATGGATATAACATAGTTTTCCTAACCATTTGTACTAAACATGCATCATGTAATATTAGATTAAAAAATAGTGGATCTAATCTAATTTACCTCCTAAACCACTCTTTCATTCCCTAAATATGCCATGAAAAAAATTCCTCTTCCTCCAAATGTGGTGTAGAAAATTCATTTGGATTTGAGGTCGATTCCTAGGTGAATCCAAGCACATTAGATACCACGATTTGTTGGTGAGTGCTCATTCTTCATCATTTTCCTTAGATCTCTTCTCCTTACCTCTTTCAAAATCATTTATCTAGTTTATTGGGGATATATCCATGTTGTGTGATGATAATATTTATGGGATGTGATTGTTTAAATTTAATGAAATAATATCTAATTTTGAATATGGAATATTTGAGCTGGTTTTCTAAGGTTGTTATGTCATTCTTTATTTTTTCCTAAGCTTGAGAGCTAGGTGGATTATATCTTGACTCATATTTATTATAACTTGAAGTATTGATTTCAAATTGATTTAATTTATCTATATTTTTGTGAAAGTAATTATGTGATTTGATATAATTATCATTTGAATTTTGTGTTTCTTAGTCCTAGGGATTGTAAGGATTTTTGAAAAGTTATTGTATACAATTTTAAAATAATGATTTTAAAATTATGGTTGTTTGATAAAAGTAATGTATTTTTTGAAATGTTTTTTAAAAAATGTGTTGATATGATTTGGGAATAACGGTTGGGTATGAGTTGAATGAGATGAAAAACGGTCGTGAAGCAGCATTGTGAAAGGGATTAAGTGTGGATGTGAAGTTCCACCATCAATAGTAAAACCAAGATTGATTGTGTTTTTTTGTTGAGGATGTGTGTACATAAAAATGTTTATGACAAATAATATATGGAGAGAATTGGTAAAATATTTTTTTATGTTCCTTGAAAATGGATTATGATAGTTATTGATGTATTCCTTGAAAAAAAATGGTTTTGAAGGCTTGTATCATTGTTTTTAATAGAAAACTATTCTAGTTGGATATAAACTGCATTAATTGTTTTAAACTATTTTATATAAATTTTCTAACATGTTCAATCATAGTGGTGTGAGTTGATAATCCATTGGGGAAATCCTACTAAGTCTTATAATCAACCCCTTCTTGAGAACAATGGTTCATTTTTAGATGTTACATATTGAGACATGAGTAAAGGAAAGCTATACAAATTATTTAGTGATTATTATTGATACCATGGGTTAGGGATGTGGATTTTTATATTGGATCATATTGGGAGTTGTTTGTAGTGTCTTTTTTTATTTTGGTTTTCTTATCATTTGGTTCAATTGGTTAGGTCACATTTCTTCTACTTATACTATGATATTATCTTTAGTTTTAGTCTTGTATTAGCTTGAATTTTTGTACTCATGCATCATTAAGAAGTTTGGTTTTTATGGTTATTATTGGTTTGGTCATTTTATCATAAAAGGTAAAATCATCCCCCAACTATTTAGATTGCCCTTGGAATTTATTTCTATCCTTTAGTGTCTTTGGGATGTCACCTAAGACCTAGTAGCTCCTCCATCACATATCGAGGCAATGAGGAGGGACGTTATGTTACAGGGTAACTCTCACTTTGATTCCATTTTATATTTTAAATTATTACTTCTCCGAAATTTAAATATTAAAAATTCATATTATTTCTAGTAAATTTATTCAAAAAAAGTTCCAAAAAATCAAAAAAAAAATTGACAACTAAAAAATGAAAAATCTTGAGTCCTATAGCCATTTTTCATATTTATTCATCCGCCATCTTCCCATTTCCCACATTTTCCTCTAGAGTAAAATTTTCGTTGTATGTTATAATTCTAGTTCAGGATTTCCATAATTTAACGATATTTTAGATTTTTTATAATTGGGTAATAATGCAACAGGAAACAAGTTGAGTGGTAAAATGAAAGAGAGATATATTTTTCTAAAAAATCCAAAATTCAGTGAAACATGAGTGAACATTATATTTTTTGTGTTTAGAAACATGAGGGAGTGTGTGAGGTCTATATTAATTTCTATTGAAATTTTATTTCATGAATATTAAATGGAGAAGTCAAGTAACACCAATGAAAATAAATTAAGTTGTTCATGAGGGTTTTACAACAACAATTTCAAAGGTTTAATGTGAGGATAAATGAATTTCAATACCCTTACAATTCTAGAAAGCCAACAAGGAGGTGGTTCATTGAAGGATATGAGGAGTTCACATATTTTGATGGGTCAATAATTTGGAGAAGGCAACCACCTTGGAGGAAAACCATTGATATTGGAGGAGTAAATTTGAGGATCCCTTAATTCTATGTTAAGAAGTATCTTGAATCATACTTGGAATTGGAATGATTGGTAAAGCTTGTTTTTGTTTTTCAAAAATATTTAGAGTAAAATAAGGTGATGTTGGAGGCTATGTAATTCCCTGACATTGCTAGTATTTAGTGGGACAAACTACAAGTGAGCTGACGACAATGTAGAGAAAGACCCATCCTAACATTGGAGGATATGAAAGTGGTAATTTTTAATAGGTTTATTTCTATCCACTATTATCATGATTTGTCCCTTAAGTTTAACGGTTTTAAACAAGGATATATGTGTGTTGAGGAGCATTATAAAGATATTGAGATCATAATAATTCTGGATAATACTAATAAAGAGTAGGAGGCCACCATGGAAAGGTTTGTGAATGGTGTGAAACATGAAATTTTGGAAAGGGGACATGCACTACAATTTCTATATGGGGGATATTATTCACATGGATACTAAAGTGGAGAGTAAAGCATAAAAAAAAAATTATTCACCCTATATCTTATGGTAATAATTATAAATCTTCTTTCATGTTCAAGGATTATAAACCATAATAACTTGTAAGGGATCACGAAATGGATTCAAAGGAGGTGATTAAACTAAAACCTATCTTTAAAGAATGAAAAGGTATAATAGAGGGTAAGGTGGTTTCCAAGTCATGTGATGTGTTTTAAATTTCAAGGATTTGGACATTTTTCCTTATATTGTGAAGTTCTAAAGGATAAAATAACAACTGAGAATGGGGTGTTGAATCAGTTTATCACTTTTTATAAGTTTCAAAACTTTTAGAAACCTAACCCATGAAACCTATTAATATTTATTTCCTTAAACACATTTATTAAATACTCATGAATGAAAAATTATGAAATCAATTAAATCACACAAGATTTACAAGGTTCTACCTCAGTGTTATAATTAAATCCCTACCATAGACACTCTTGTTTGTCTATGTAAATTCACTATGATAAAGTGAATAAAACTTATACCAAATCCCATTAGACACCTTATATCCCCCAATATAATTGATTATACTGACTCCCATCATATTATAATGTTTTCATATTAAAAAATATATCAAAAAATTGAATAAATACTCTCTTGAAAATTCTCCACAAATACTCATTCAAAATCCTTAGTCTAATTTGGTTGGAACTGATTTTCTCCATATAATGATTCTATATTTTATTCTGTTAATATAATGAGTTTGGATCTAATTCTCTCAATAAAATTAGGTTGGATCTGAATCTATCTATATGACGAGGCCAAATATGATTCTCTAAATACGATGGACCCATTCTCAATCTGAATTACCCAAACTCTACTCAAATTCTTAATACGATATTTCTCAGTTTGATTGACTCAATAAAATATTCTCAATATGACCTTGCTAAATACACTAAAAAATCATCTATCTGATCCTCCTCACGAGACCTCTATCTAGAAATGACTTCCACTTGATTTCTTCGGTTCTTCTCCTTTTCTTCTAGCGTGAAAATTCCAGGCATGAATGAATGATCTAAGAAGGTATTTATAGGTGACTCTGAAAACTAAAATGGGAAACTTGAAAACTTTTCCCACTTCCTCAAATTCTAAAATTACTAAAATTATCTCACATTTAACCTTCAACTTTAACTTCTTCAATCCTCCTTATATTTATCTGATATTTGTGAAAAATTGAATTTCCAATTTGACCGCTTTAACTCTTCACAAAACTTTTGGAATTATATTTTTGAGTCTTCTTTTCAATAAACTAATAATGTATCTATTTACTTCTAATATCATTAAAAATTCTATTTTATTATTATATATTTACACATTATATTTCCTTGTTAGTGCTTATGAATTCTATATCATTCTTAATAATTATTAATTTTTTATCCTTCTCAGCGATTATTAATTCTATATCTGTCTCAGTGATTATGAATTCTATATCACTATCAGATCAATACAATATTCTATTAGATTTACCCCAACGTAATCCTAAAAATAATTAATTCAAGTAATGATGGATCTTACTATTACAATGAAATTTCCATTCTGATGGAAATTCCTTTACGATGGAGTCTCCATAATTCAACTTTGAAATTCATTATACTTCATCGGCTTCACACATTATAACTTCTAAATTTGATCTTCTAAAACATTTTTTCTTTTATGGATTTATTTATAATGATAGAATCCCAATTATGATGAGATTATCATTATGATATAATTTCTCATTATGATGGAATTCATCACGCTACAATTTTTAATTTCTTCAAAACTATTCTCCAATTATACAAAATCTTTTATCATGCAAATTTTCATGTTTTGTGATAATTTCTTGATTATTAAATCATCATCTAATTTATTTTATAATTTATATATAATTTATATTTCATGAATTTAGAATATTATTTCATAACTCTTCAATAAAAATAAAACTTCTTCATATCACAACATTTAACTTTCTAATAAACTCCTTTCTTCCAGCAATCAACAATTTCTAGAAATCAATAATTTCTACCTCCTATTATTTTGGATTTGATTATATAAAACTAATATAAATTAATATGATACTATGATTCTGATTAATCTTCATTATTATAGATATGGTTCTGATTACTAAATAAAAATACATTATTTTTCAAATAGGTTAGTTTTCAACAAATAAAGAAAACATTGTTAAGATAATTTATCAAAAAGGTTCATCCCAATTCATAAATAATAGGATCATGGTTATTTTGGATGATGGATATTTTTTTAGTGCTAGATCAAGAGATTATGAAATGAAACCACTTGAAGAGTGTTCTATTGTGAAAATAGATATCCAAATATATGTATAAGTGTTTTTGGAAAGGTGTGATATCAGGGCTCAACCTGAAGGACAACATGATCAAGAGAAATGGGAGCACATTTTTCATACAATATTCCTCATAGAAGGTTAGGTATGTATTTTGATCACAGATGGGGGTAGTTACACAAATTTAGAAAGTGGTTTTATGGATTATAAATTGGGTTTAGATATGACCAAGCATATTAGTCCTAATATATTTTAATGGTTAAATAATAGTTTGGATGTTAAAGTGGATAAGCAAGCATAAGTTTAAATCTCCATTGGGATGTATGAATAAAAGGTTATATGTCATTTTATTACACTACATTCTAGTCATATCTTGTTGATAAGTAGTTGAATATATGATAAGAGGGTCACACATGATGAATACACTAACCACTATTCTTTTGAGTACAACGGGAGGACGGATAATCTTACAACCTTGAGGCCATTGCAATCTTATTAAGACCATGTGAGTATTTAGAGAGATTATTATAAGTTGTAAAAATAAAATAGATAAAAAAAATAAAGATAGTTAAAACTTAAAGATGGAAAGAGAAGTGATGAGTGACATGAAAATAAATGAGGGAAATATAATATTTGAAAATATGAGTAAAAATTCAAATGAAAATAAGTGATTTGAGGGGAAAATGAGTTTATTTTGGGGAAAAGGAGAGATAAAGAAAGATTTAGATAAGGATTAAACTCTAATGATTCTATAAAAGTAAAAATAATTAACACTAAATCTCTTAACCCATCAATTCCTTCTTGTGTTTTTAATTCATTATGAAAATATGGTGATTGAGAAAGTAAGTTTTGGAAATGAGCTACATTTGATCAAGGTGGTTTGGTATGGAAGAAATTTCTAAAAGGGTGTTTACAAGAGCAATAAAAATCCAAACATAATCTATGAGGAGATTGAACTTTCCAAGTCTTAGATAATATCAATTATAATGCTTATAAGATTGAATTATGCTAATGGTATGGATATGTTAGTGTCAACATTAATGTTGCTAATCTTTCTCCCTTTTATTCTTTAGATTTGAAGAAGAATAGTTTTTGAGAAGGTAGGGGATGATGAGGATCATGTCATATATGGGCATCAAGTGGTAGAAGTAAGAATTGAGGATGTGGGTTGAATATGTAATATTTCACAATACCCATTGTGAAGAGTTTGTGGACCAATGATAAAGGAGAAAACTAAGAGAATAAAGGATGCCTTAAAGAGGTTAATCATGGAATTACAAGGGGAGGCCCCATACCCTTTTTCAGGGAAAAAAGCAACCATATATTTACATTAATTAAGGCCCAAACATGATTTTAAAGACCCATCCCATGGTTTCATATGAATTTTAAGACTACCCCACCATGGAAACTTTAATGGAACAAGTGGTGGGATAATTGTCTATAATTTCCAAAAGGATGTGATACGTGCCCCTTAAAGTCACGGTCATGTGTCAAAATGGTAAAAATAATAATTTATTATTTTTTAATCCTAAGTAAACAACAAAAACAAAATATGACATACTAGTCATGTTTTGACCTTTGGACACCCCACAATAATTAATTTCAGAAGTGTTGGTGGAAAATTATATGTCTGACATCTGCCTCAACATATAGAAAACTCTACAACACTTAAAAGAAAAAGTATTACCCTATGATGAGTATCAAACTCACATTAATCTAATATAATTGTTGTAGTTACAAATTAACTTAACATAACTCAAGAATTCATGACATCCAATGATCAAGAAACAACAAGGATCCCTTTTGCATGCATGCTTTGATGCATTAATGAGGTTGCGATGACAAATGAAATATACCCCATCCAATGTTCATATCAGAGGATGGGGTTCACATGGAGCATTGAATTTCACCGCACTCCCTAAATAAAAAAAGACTTCGAAAAGTGGTATCATGAAACATCATTACCCTAGTATTTCTATAAAAAATCAAATATATTCATGACCAAAATATGCTCAATAAGAACAGGCCCCGACTGACTCTCACTGATGTCAGGTCAAAAGATATCATGTAGTCGAGATACTCTTTCATTAAGCATCTGGGAATATTGAGAAGGAATCCCAGCTAGAGTATGCCAGTTTATAGATTTCATAGATATCAAAAATAGAACAACAGTATATGAAAACAAGTAAATTCTGTGAGTCCTGAATAATGCACCCAACCCATGTTAGAATTTTTTTTCATAAAATAAGAAGAGAAGTCGTGGTATTATTAGCCATAGTAGTTCAAGAGAAACCCTAGCCTACAAGGCTAGGGGATTTTTAACCCAACCCCTGGGGACATCCAATCATAACCAATGGGTTTCGAAAGTAGAACATGAATATACCTGACCCTTAGGGAAGGGGGATTTTCCCCTCAACAATCCCCTCATTAGTGGGAACTAGTTTTCTACCGATTAGGGAAGATGATGCAGAATGAATCCTATCAGTTCATATTTCCTAGTTATCTGATACATTCATTTGTAATATGTTACACTGAAATTTATAGAGACACCCTTCAGGTTACAATCAATGAAATAGATCCCAGGAAATCAATAATGAATTTTAAAGGGTATCATAAAGGTCCCAAAATAATACAATCTTAAAAAAATGCTAATAGAATGTATGTGATGAATTATTCATCTGTGAATGTCATAATAGCTATCATTGAAGACCCTTCAAAACATATGTTCAGCTTATAGAAGTCTTAAGAGGATGTTATGGTTTAGAATATGGTCGACACTAAAACAAATGATGGAGTTTTGTTTTCCCAAAACCAGATGATTTCCCTAAATCTGGGCACTACCTCAAATAATCCCCTTTTACCTCCTTGAAAGGCACCCAATATAAAAAAAATTAAGGGTTAGACTATGTCTCACCCCCCTCTCAAGGAGGGTCAACCCCTTTCATTATAGGAAAGGTTTTATCAGCAATATGAATAAATGAAAGAGTTGAAAAGACTCAATGCAATGTTATTCTAAGGAATATCTTTTACCAGATATTCTCTACAATCATATCCTCAACTTAAACTTCTAGTTAGTGCACCTCAGCAAAGAGAGTTCATCACAAAAACTAAAGAAAAACTAGAACATCTACTAAATATTGGATACCAGACACTATTGTATTTAGATACCATAGTAGCAGATTGAGAATTACCTCCATTGGGTGCACATCTATAATAGGGCTAGGTACATACTTATAGGACCATACCTTTAGGTTTCCCATATATGATACTTGTATTTCCATCACCAGTGGTCCTATCGGTCACCACACCCATTCAGGCTCTAGTTGTCATACCTCCTCAAGTCCTAGCTCAACTAGATATTCCTAGAATGGTAATGAACACTATTGAGTCAGTAATGGATCTATTGGTATCTATGGCGGAGCAACATGCTCCCATAAAACTAGAAAATATGTATTATCCTTAATGGGTAGATCCTTCCCCTCCCCCTCCAAACTTTGGGAATCCAAAAATTCTAATTTTTAATGGAATAGGAGAACCAGAGCAACACTTGATGCATTTTATCTCTCCCTGCAATCCCCTTATGGGTAACCCTGAATAGAAGGAGGCAATGAAGCTCATGTGCTTTGTGTAATCACTACAAAGTATATTCTTTGTGTGGTGCACAAGTTTATAGTCTCAGTTAGTCACTATATGGGATAACCTCCATATGAAATTCCTCATCCAGTTTAGTTCAATGTTTTTGAAGACAACAAACTTTAATCTCAGAAATTTAAAATAGTGGGATAATGAAAGGTTCTCATATTTAATTTCTTGGTGGAGAGGACTAAAATATTCCTTAAACCCACCAATACCTCAAGAATATTTTTTTTCCAATCTATATAGAAAATTTCATTGATGTGTTGTGAAAACCGTTAATTCCTGGGAAATACAAAGTAGGGTTTTTTGATCTTTCCACAATTTCTCAGCAAGTAGAAGACTCAATTGTAGGAACAGAGGAAAAGTCTCTGGTAATACCTTCAAATTAGGGAAGGAGAGAGGAAAAAAGAAGATCCAACTATAGTAACACTTATGCAGGACCGTGTACCATCTCCCACCTCAAATCATGTGCCATACTATATGTATCAACCTCCCAAGCATCATCAACAACACTTTCTACATCAGGATGATCAAATAGATCAGAGGAAGAAATAGTTTGAGGAGATAAAAACCATGGTCTACTCTTTTCGAAATGACTAAGTCCCAAGCTACTTCATATAATAATTGAAAAAAACTTAGTTAGGTTATCGATGCCAAAGAATCCCAACAAATATGGTGATGAATATCTCCAAAACTATTTCCCATTTCATCAAATGTTGGGTCACAACATCCATAATTATTTTGTTTTCAAAGACCTCCAACAAAAGATGGTGGACTTTGGGAAAGTGAAACTAAAAAATTATCTATCCTAGGTATCATGTGTTTTTATACCAATAATTTGGAGGAAGGTGAGTGTGAATAAATTAAAATAATGAGTATGAAAAAGTTTTGTGACCATATGGTCAGAAAAATGATTAACTTAACTCATGATATTCTTCGAGCACAACTAAAAGAGCTAATTATGTCCTCAAATGCTTCCTCTATAGCACTGTCAGCTTCATCAACGACTCCATCCTCTAATGGAAATTTCTATAAGAAAAATCATGGTTGGAATTATAGGAAGGAAATTTAATAATATGAGGACGTATTATGGCCAAAGTTAACCCTGAATTTACCCGAATTCATGGAAGAAATCACAAAAGCACATGCACCACCCCTCCAAATGATACAATAATTTTCAACCCATCCGGAATAATCTTCATCAGTTGAATAATTGATATTTGATTCCATTAAAATTATTAATTTAATGGATCCCTTATCACATGATGATTTTGATTCTGAACCCGAGTTCCCTATACTTGATTAGGGAATTGGGTGGAAGAGGTCGTCGAGGTCGAGGCTGCAAGGGAAGACGTGGTCATGCTCACAGCCACTACAACAACTAAACACCCTCTTAAATAGTATGAAAAACTGAAAATCATGGGAAGTATCTATAACAAGCTCATAAGTAACAAGAGAGTTCTTACTCCATGCATGATAGGGGGTACCTTGACAGGATCATCTTGGAGGTCTGATTAAGGGATACATCACCACACCCTCATTGGGTAGGTAGACCTATCCAACCTAATACATTATGAATAAGATGACTTATAGCTCATACGACAAGGACACCCATCCACATCAGGAACATCGACTCCTAAAGTGTTTTCAAAATAGAATCACCATATTGGTAAGAGCATACCTCTAGATCAAAAATATGATGTCTTGAAGAAAATGAGCCATGTTCTAGACAAATTATCAATCCTTGATGCTCTAAGTTTGTTATAGGACCTCGAAGAATCACTTATTTAGGCCTTGTCAAACCCTTGGGAATTTGGAGTTGAATTTTCAACTACAGAGGTATATCAAGCATAGAATGATCTATATAATGATTCACAGTCATCTCTTTCACAGATCCGAATGAGGATTCTATCATACAAGGACATTTCAGATCAATGTATATCTCTATTAGAATAAATGATATTGATATCAAATAATTCTTCATTGACAATGTCTTAGAAGTCAACCTCATTCAAGTTTGGACACTTCGCCAACTGGGTCTCAATGAATTGTACTTGTCTCCCTCTACTTTGATATTGAAAGGTTATGATAAGAATGATAATAACCTATTTTTGATATCAAACTCATAACTCAATTTAGGGATCTTGTTCCCAAATTAGAGTATATATATGTTCGGTAGGATACAACTTTTAATGTTTTTATGGGATGACCATGGCTGCATCAGCATGCGACCATTATTTTACCATAGCACCAATGTCTCAAATATTGTTTCAATGGTCAAATTGGGACATTTTAAAGTGACAAGGCCATGTTCAAATCCCGTGATTCCTAGTACATTGATTCAGGGTTCTACCAGAAATGAGGGAAAAATTCCATAATAGAATATGTTAGTTGACTCAATAGCCAAAATGGCTTGGAGATGATTCCATCTAACCCCTTCAAGTGGATTAGTAAATATTATGTGCTTTTTATTAATCAAATATAAGGGTTGGGACCAAACTCAAACACTCATTCATTGGATTCTATAATGTTAGTATTGAAAACTAATCCTCACCTCATATGTGAAGTCATCAACCCTATGAACAATAATGAAATCCTGTATGAAAATGTCTCCATTCAACCCCTTAATCTTAAATAAGTCCTGACTCCATCAATTGGACTAGAAGAAGTCATCACATCAATATAAAGGGACAAGGATTATAATTATCAATCTTCATTCTTCCCTTCAGGACTCCAAGAAGGCTTTATGCTAGCATGTGAGCCTAAAATTATTTCCTAGTCTTCTAGACGTATAAATTGAAGATCCCCTCTTCCCTATAAGAAAATTGTTTTATCATATCCTCCCTATAAAAGAGGTGAAATTAGTGGATTATGAAGAAGAGAAAGAATAATAAAAATTAAAGGAATCCCCTCAATCATTTGAGGAAGGTGTCTCTACCACTGTGGATAGACTCAGAGAGGTAAATATGGGTACAAAAAAAGATCCATGCCACACTTTGATTAGTCTGGCCATGACTCTTGAACAACCAGAGGTGTATAACTCCTTCCGAATGTAGCACTGAGATGTGTTCTCCTATAACTACATGGAGATTATAGTCCTTGACTCTATATTGGCATCCCATTACATGGGTTTCCAAAAATATCATCAAGGATATAAATAAGAATCTAGGAGTACGTACCGAACTCACACCTCCAAAATTGGGGCTGAAGTGTAAAAAATAATCAAGGATGATTTTCTCTGAGAGGTAGAGTGACCAAAATGGATAGACAACATTGTCCTAATGAAGAATAGTAATGAGAAAATTAGAATTTTCATCAATTTCATAGATCTCAACTGGCCCAAATATGTTTTACCAGTTTTGATCATTGAAATCTTAATTGATGTAACTACCATTTATCAAGACCTATTCTTTATGGATAGTTATTCATGGTACAACCAAATCAAAACAACCCTGAAGATTAAGAGTCCATAAATTCCATAGGCCCCCAGGTTTTATTATGCTATTAGGTAATTCGATTTGTCTTGAAGACTGCCGACGCTAAGTACTAATGTGTTTTGTATAAAATATTCAAAATTTTCTTGGGGAATTTTATTTAATGATACGTTGATGATCTAGTGGTCATGTCCCAGTAGCATTTTAACCACTTGGATAACCTAGAGACTATGTTTAGCAATCTTCAACAACATAATTTCAAGATGAATCCCTTAAAATGTTCATTTAGGGTAACCTCGGGAAAACATCTCTACTTCATCATATTCCACAGCAACATTGATGTTTATCTTGAGAAAATGAATGTTATCCTTGGAATGTAACCTTCTGAAAACTTGAAAATTTTGATAGGACATAAAGGACACTTGGTATATATCTAGCGCTTCATAGAAAACATCATAGTAAAGTAATTACCCTTTACCAAATTGATGAATAATGAGGTCACATATTATTTGGACAATGACTATCAAGGATGATTTGATGCTCTCAAGAAATACCTCTTGATACCATTGGCATTGATTCCAAATATGTACAGAAAGTCACTCATTCTGTACATGAAGACCCTAGAATGATCATTGGGCACCATACTTGTGAAAAATAATGATGTTAGAAATGAAAACAACCTTTATTATCTCAATCTAACCATGATTGACACTGAGAATAATGATTCCGATATCGATAAGAGCTTCCTAGCATTAATCTTTTCCATTCATAAGATGAGGCACTACCTGCATCACAATGATATCCACTTGGTTTTTCACAATAACCCACTAAAATTTATCATCAGTCTTCCTATACTTTCATGATTTAAGGAATGATGGAATGTCATTCTGAAGTAGTTAAACATATAGTTTGTACCTCAGAAAGGAGTGAAAGGTCAAGACTTATCAGATTTCCTTACTGAAAACCCATCTTTAGAAGATATTACATTAAATACTAAACTACTCGTTGAAGAAATATTCTCTATTAAAAGCTCCCCCATACATGGGAAATGTATTTTGATGGTGTATCCATGAGCCCAATAGGAATATCAATATAAGACCCTACACTCAATAAAGTATGATAAGGGGCTATGCTTATATCTCTAGAGAAGGAATTATTGTAGTATTCCTTCCTATTGTCATAATGTTGTAACGAAAATGAGGTAGAATATAACGCTCTAATTATAAGCTCAAAATTGGAACACCAAATACCAGTGAACCTCCAAGAGGTAAAAGGTGACTCAGAGTTGGTTATCAAGAAAATAGACAGGGATTACACCATAATAAAAGAGGAGATATTTACCATATTTGACTATGTCTAATGGATAATGGAATAATTCTCCTCAAAGACAAAATTGAATCACATCTATGATAACAGAATTCCCAAGAATATGCATTGGAAAATGTCGCTACAACTTTAGCAGATCCAAATCAGGAAGAAACAGTCATTAGAATTTCTCACCACTGAATGGTCTCTCCTTTAGTTCAAATTAGAAAAGAAGATATCCATGAAATCAGTCCCATCCATGATCCATATGGTATTACCACAGGATGGATAACACCCATCATGGACTACCTTCAGGAACTTCTATAAAACCCACCCATAACAGCCTTGGAATTTATCAGCACTAGAAAAATTCACTGATAATGTTCATCTTTATCAGTTCTAAAATAAGAAATAATAAAGGAATCACATTATCAATAAAAGTTTTATAGCTGATAAAAGTTAACCTTTATCAACACCTTATTTTAGAGCTGATAAATGAAACCTATATCAACAATTTATTCATTACACTGATAAAATGTGTCCTTTATCAGCGCATTTTTAGTGCTAATAAAAATTTACCTTCATCAATGCTTTTTTAATGCTGATAAAGGTCCAGAATAAAATGAAAAAATAAAAAAATAAAAATAATATGAGTAAATTAATAAAATATCAAACATTTTATTAATTAAAAAATCATTGATAAAAATAAATAAATTCAATTTACATATATAGAGATTATAAATATTCATAAATAGTATATATTAAATAAATATATATATATATATAATGAATTTATTATGATATATATAAAGTGTTAATTAAAAACATATTAATGTCTTATTCATTTTTAATGTTGTTTGATTTTTCAGTTTAACCAATACTAAATGTCGTGTGTTTCATTTGTTTCACGTATGTTTGTGTGTGTGTGTTAACACATTTTTATACACAACACACACACTAATATATCTACGCAATATATAGAAACACATACACCTAATTTTTATGAAATATATTCAAATTTTATTATATTTTAGAATTTCATTATAACATTTTACATTTAATATATATTATGTTTTTAATCGGTAAATATTATTTATTTATTTTTAATACTATATTTAGGGTATTAATTTTTAATGTTTTTTATTTTGTATTTTTTTTATGAATTTGATCATTTTTTATTATTTATTTATACATGTATTTTTTATTTTTTAGAATTTTCAATATGTATTCATTTACTTCAATATATATATATATCCATATTTTTTAATAAATCATATTTAATTATTAAAACTTATCCATTTTTTCAATATTTTTAAATTGTACTCGTTATGAGTTATTAAATTTCACTCATTTTTAAAATGCATGTACTTAAGATAGTATTTCCGTTAATAATTTTTAAAATATATTTGTAAATAAATATTTATAAATAAATAATAAATGTATATTTAATATATTAATAATTATTATAAAATTATTATTATTATTTAAATAAGCATTTATATAATTATAAAAAAATAATTATATATATTTAAATAAGTATAAAATTACAATAAAGTTATTTAAATAATTATAATTACAAAAACTTTAAAACTGTTTTTGTAGCACTGAAAAATATAAATCTTTATTATCACTAATTTAAGTGATGTTAAAAGTTATATTTATGAGCAATAAAATGTTAGCGCTGATTAATATGTCTTTTATCAACACTTTTTTAGTGCTTATAAAGATCATGATTAATTAGTGCTAAAAAAGAGCTAATAAATAAGTATTTTATCAATGATGATAAATTCAGCCCTGATAAAATGGATCTTTGTCAGTGCTTTTTTGAAAGCACAGCTAAAAGTGACACCGATCTATTTAAAAAACCCAACCCACAACTTAGTCACTCGTGATTCTCAAGCTACAGCTGATGTCATCTTGTCCTGTCACAACTCCTCTTTATTCCCTCGAATTAATCATGGCTAAAATCCAATGTATGTTATATTCTACTCTTCCTATTTCATTGTTTGGTGTGTTGGGTTCCGATTTTTTTGTTTTTTCATTGTTATTAAACATGAAGAACCCTACATCTCTTCTCATCGCTATTGAAATACAATGAGTGTGGTTCTATTTCTTCATTTTATCCTTTTACATGTATTTGATTGTCCATCCCATTTTCCCCTATAGAAACACGTAGATATTTTACTCTCCTCTCAACATTAACAAAGAAACCTCTCATCCTCCTTGATTTTCTCTTCATTTGAATAATATAGGGTTCCAAAATCTGGGTAGTTTCTCAAATTTAAATCATCTTATATACTAGATTATATATTCCAAATGCTTAATCGTGAGGGTTTTTAAAGATTAGGGGATACCATGTTGTGTCCCTCATTTATGGGTGATGGACATATAGAGACCCACGTAAGTATAAAAATAATTAAAACATCTTTTGTGGATTTTGGTTATTCATGTAAATTATTAAACCATGAAATGGGATATTTAGATTTATGATTTTGATGAATAATTTTTTATTGAATTCAACAAATTATTTAATTAATTAGTCACATACCAAAAATTATTTTAGTGATGCATGTTGTAAGAGTTTTTTTAATTAATTAAATATTATTATTAAACTTTAACCCTCATTTTCAAAGAGTGATGGGGAATTTATTTGGAGAGAAAATTATGGTCAAAAAGTTTTTAAAAATTTCCTTGATTGGATAGGGTTGATAAATTATTGGGTAAAAAGACATAGAAATACACAGCAACATATAAAGAGTTTATTTCCCAAAGTAAGTGAGTTATCCATGGTTGGATAGTTGATCAAGAAAACTATGATATGTGATTTATTAATAGATTTACTAACCAAAATAGAGAGATAATTAATTTAAAGGATAAAAACTAATTTTAAAATCCATATAACATGGTTAATAACCATAGAGAGAACACAAATTGATTAAAATACAGTTTTTGTGGTTTGGATATTTATGTCCTATATGTCATGATAATTTTCTATCCATGTCCAAAAATGAAAAAATAGGGATATGACCCCCTATTGTAATTAACCCTTTATTTCATTCCATATCCAAACCTATCTTATTCTTTGGTCATTGTTTATCACTAGGTTAAGGCACTATCACTCTTCAGTGATCGAGGGCCCTAAAGAATATTTTTTTGATTGAATTATAGTGTAATCTTATCCAAGTATAAAATAATTTGTTTTCTACTTCAGTGTTATAAATAAAACATATTCCATTGAAGCTTAAAGATGGATTCCACTGATACTATATTACAAGTATTCCATAGGTGTTTTTTTATTTTTCTCCATTCACATTTATCGTTGAGATAAATTGACCCTTTTTTAGGTTTTTTATCCCAATAATGATCATAGGATGATACCCTAAAACTCATTAGTGGTATCATAGACTATTTATTCAAGGAAGAAATGTATTAATCTATTAGTTTTTTGAATAAAGAAATGTCATATTTTATTATGTCACTATCATATATTTTGATATGAAGGATTTATTTGTTTATCCACAACATAAGGATATTATATATCAATTGAGGATACTTTTTGAGTGATTCTATTAGTGTAGGTTCATAAGAAACTTTAATCCTTAGACGCTTGGTTGTCTTATATCTCTTGATGATGGATTTGACTCCCCCTTTCAGACTAGCATTCCTCACATCATCAAGAGATAGAAGGAAATCAAGCTTCTGATGAGGGATTAGATAAATGTAGTCCAGGTAAGTTGTACTTTATTATTGAAGTATTTTATATATTATCAAGATTCATGCAATATTCATGCAATTGTGGACTATTATGCATAGGGTGTATTGATTTTTTTTATTCAAGGAAAATTAAATGTTTGTCTACTCATGTAGAAAATTGATTTTTAACATGATGATGTTTCCAATAATAAGAAAGAGTAGACTGTTGATGATGAAACTGTAGAATTATTAGGGTATTAAAAAAATGATGATGAAAAAACTTAAAAAAAACAACAATGACCCAACATCACAGTTTTGAATAAAATTATCAAGGCAAGAAGTCATGGAATGAAATTTGAGGTTGGTTGGAATCGATGCGGATAAACTATGGACCCTAACAAGTCAACATTCATTAGTTATCTTGGGGTCACAATAATGATGAATGTGATGATTTATACATACTCATGGAATTGAATCCAACCTGCAATGAAGGAAATCCTTTGGAAATATATTACAGTAATGTTACAATTGATGTTATCTATTTTACTAAAAAATTATATAATGAATCATTGAATTATTTTTCATCATTCCTTGCAGACATTGATTATTTTAGATGTTCTTCATAAGAAAATTTTTCTAATAGCCACTAGAAAATACCATAGAGGCTTCCAAACTCTTCGGATGAAGTTATATGTTAGTGATTTTGTGGGGAAAATAAATCCCCACCCACTAATTTATTATTCATATATTATAAACCAGGAAACATGGACTGATTTAATAAATCATTGCAAAAAGAAATCATTTTAGGTGAATTGCGATTGATAATATATTTTTTGAAAATATTTATTTTTTCTAAATTGATTCAAAATTTTAATTTATAAAATAGAAAAAGAGTTCCGAAAATAAAGAACTTGTATAAAAACCAATGTAACCCTATCAAAAAGGAAGGATGGGGTATAAATTATTAGCGAAGAAATTGGATTCTATTTTAAATCAAAAATAAAATTGAAATTATGTGATAGAAAACAAAATATGTACCTTTTTTAGATGCAGATTGATGAATCAAAATCTGAAGCCACTTCCATCCCACGTCCGGTGCTATGGAAGGAGGCTTGTGTAAATAAGGATGGTATATTAGTTTATGGAAACACAAAATAATTATAGGAAGCATGTGTAAGTATGAAAAAATTATATTTCATTATGATGTATAACAATACTAGATAATATAAATTTGTTTATATTTTTTTTATATGGTTTAGACACAAGAATCAACAATGAACGTACTTGATTAAAAGCGACTTTCAGTAGCTTTGAAGCAACCTAAACAATATGGTTGTGTTTGCGAATTAGGTTTTGGAGTCTCTCCTCGAACATATTTCCAGTAGATAAAACCATATAAAGATAAATATAATACAATGATATGAATTCAGACATATATAGACTCACTACAAGATATTATTTTTTAGTATGGTTTGGAAGAACAATGTATAAAAAAATATAAATGAGAACCAAGAGTGGAGAAAAGATCTGAATATGTTCCAAAAAATCACACTAGTTTAAGGCTAGTCATTTCACCCAAACCTTACTGAGGGTATTCAATTTTTTCATCACCCCTAAATATGAATCTAACAAATTCTAATAACATTATATAACTAAAATTTTACAGGGTGTAGTTGTGAATGATTTTTTCTGTCAACACCCACGTATCATTGTGTTTTGAGGGGTATAGTGTATAATATCCCAGGATAAAATCTACACAATCAACCCCTCCCAAAAGAACACATGATAGTGGGGATTAAGGTATCTTATGATTCAAATTCTGAGTTACCTATTCCACTTGATGATTTAGATATTACAACAGTCGAAGATACTTTTATAGAATTTCTAGCATGGCCATCTAATCATATAAATATACATGAGGTACATCTTTATCAATTTTTTTCATATGAAAAACATGCAACAGTTGATGGTAAATGTTCTGAAGTGAGGTATGATATTGCATTTGGATAAAACATTATAGAAACGAATGGTCAAATCACGAAAATCTTGTGAATCTAATAAGAAAAAAAACGTTCTTCTGAGAGTACCTTCTCTCTGCTAGTTCCAGAGAAACATTTATTAACATTACAACTTCATGAAAAGACCAAATTTAAAGATAAAGTTTTTTCTTACATTCACTGTGAAGAATAAATATTTTAGGCTTCCATTACATATGTAATTTGTCTCAAGTCTTTAGATTAGATTATTAAGCATGAATGTCTTGGCATATCAATTTTTAATATATACATAAGGTGTATTTTCATAATACATCTATCCAAATAGTGAGATAAATATGATTATTAAAGTTAATAACTATTTATATTTTGTACTGTCATTTATATTACAACTATATAAAGGGACGATCATGTGAAGCACAATTTGTATTCATTAATCCCTTTATCATTTCTATGATAGAAATTACTTTGAGTGAGGAAGAAATTTAGCAAAAAAATGACTTGCTCAAAGTGTGTAGTAAAAACCATCTGAATACAAACTCTTTTTGATTCTTACAATGTAATGTTAAAACTCTATGATCTAATGAAATAAAATGTAGTTTTAATTTTTTTCATTACTTAATTTTTTTTGTTTTTAGGAAGCATTGGATGCATATAACAGTCAACATAGACACCCTCAGAATTTATTTTTTTGGATTCAATGCATGGATTTCCAACCAACTGACCAAAAATTATTTGTATTTTGAATTAGTAATACTCTAAAATAAACATTTTATAGATAAAATTGGAATTACATGTTTAGTATCTATTTTACCGAGAATTTTCGTATGATAGTGTGGTCACTAAATACAAGATAAATCATGTAATGAGTTCAAAATCTGATAATATAAACCATATGGACTACTAAAAATGAAAAAAATGTATATATAGAAATATTTAACTATCAAAACAATTAAAAACTATTTACATATTTTTTTCAATGTTTCTGTAGTTTTCATAACAAGAGTATGCAATCGATTGTGGATATTATGCTTGAAAATTTATTAGGGAAATCATACAACATTAAAATACCAGAATCCCCCAATAAGAAATTTCCAAAGTTAATTACTATTTCATTAAATATATTTCATAATAATTTTTTTGTTTATATTTTCTCAGTACTATCAATATTTCCAAAAAAATAGATACTCAAAAGAAGAAATCAATTTGTTTAGGGATACGTGGGCTGCATAATTTTTGTCAGAATGTATCCCGACCACAAATTTAGGTGATTAGATGATATTTTTTTTCATCTAGTGTGAGTTATGAAATTCTAAAGATATTTGGGGTGTGAAGAATTAGTTTCATAATTCTTATATATTATTTTTTAGCACTTTCACAATGATAAGATTAATGGAGGAAATCAATTTTTTTAGAATAACTGACCTAAAAACAATAAAATTGTTGAGAAAAAGTGGAGGTGGAGGAGGAGGAGGAGTAGGAGGAGGTGGAGGTGGAGGTAGAGGAAAAGTTAGTGGTGGAGACGGAGGCATATGTGAATGTGGAGGTAATGTCAGAGTCAGAGACCAATGTAGAGGAGGAGGCAGAGACAATGACTGAGGTGGAGACCGAGGCGGAGGAGGATAAGAAGTGTTAACTTGAAAACAATAAAATTTTTGGTCAATGAAGTAGAATAAGGATCACACCATGATTGTGTTTGAGAACGATTTTTTAAAACTTCACATAACACTTGTCACTTAAGATAAGATCCATTGTGTGTCTTTCTAGTTTAAAATGACATTTTAGTAAAAAAAACATGGCATACTCAAAACCAATAAAAAAATTATAATTATTTTGGTACCTTAGGAAAATGTTCCATGCATAATTTGTCACATTTAGGGATCTTTCGCACCTCAATATTATCTATAGTGTGACCGTTTTGACTCCAACTGTGTCTTTTTTATTCAAAAACTATATTAATTTCCATAAAGAAATAACCAACATACTCAAAACTGAAAAAATTCCTTCAGATTGTTTTGATACTTTTTGAAAATGATCCATACAATATTTTGGATGTGTAAGGATTAGCCACACCTCTATTAGACACACAATGTGACCGGTATTACTCCAAATATGTCTTTTTTATTCAAAAGTGACATTAATGTTAATCCCAAAAAAACTTATATATTAAAAACAAATAAAATACATTACAATTGTTTTGATACATTAGTAAAAAGATACATGAGACATTTTGGATATGTAGTATCTATATGTGCCTCAATCCGATGCATTGTGAGACCTCAATTGTGTCTTGTTTATTTAAAATTAAATTAATTTTAGTAAAAAAACAACATACATACTCAAAACAGAGAAAATTCATTTGGATTGTTGTATTACTTTAATAAAATGACCATAAAACATTTTATACATGTAGGGATTATCCTCATAACTATCTGACGCACAGTGTGACCGATATGACTCCAACTGCATATTTTTTATTCAAAAGTGACACTAATTTTAATCACAAAAAAAACTGGCAAACTCAAAACCTAGAAAATGCATTCCAATTGTTTTGATACTTTATAAAAATGTTCCATGAGTCATTTGGGAAATTTATAATTCATCTGTATCTCAATCTAACACATATCGTGACTCCAAGTGTGTCTTTTTTTATTCAAAATTGACATTAATTTTCGTAAAAAAATAACTAACATACTCAAAATTAAACAGAAACATTTTTATTGTTTTGATACTTTAGTAAAATGATCTATACATCATTTTTGACATGTAGGGATCAGTCTTACCTCTTTTCAATGCATATTTTGACTGATATGACTCCAATTGCATATTTTTTATTCAAAAGTGACATTAATGTAAATAAAAAACAACTGACTTATTCAAAAATGAGAAAATTCATTCCAATTATTTTGATACATTTGTTTAATGATCCTTGAGTCATTTAAGGTGTGTAAAATTTAGTTGTTCATCAATCCAACACACGATGTGATCGGTATGACTCAAAGTGCGTATTTTTTATTCAAAATTGACATTAATTTCAGTAAAAAGACAACTGAAATATTCAAAACTGAGAAAACACATTCTTATTGTTTTGTTACTTTTTGAAAAGGATCCATATGTCATTTTTGATGTATAGGGATCAGTCGTACCTCAATCTGATGCACAGTCTGATAGGTATGACTCGTAGTGCGTCTTTTTATTCAAAACTGACATTAATTTTAATAATAAAAAAACAACCGAAATACTCAAAACTAAGAAAAATCCATTCTTATTATTTTTATACTTTAGGAAAACTACCCATGAATCATTTGGGACAATTACCACCCGGTCTCTCCTTAATCTGATGCACGGTGTGACCGGTATTACTGCAAGTGCATATTTTTTTATTCAAAATTGATATTAATTTTAATAAAAAAACAATTTAAAAAGTCTATAGTACTATTTTTTGTATTTTTGTTAGAAATTTTATTTCATTTAAATTTATTATTTTTATCTTATTTTGGAAATTTTTTGTTGTTTCTACTGATGCAGTGTGTTGTTGCAACACGTTGTGCTTGTTTCTGGTGATGTAGTGTGTTGTAGCATCACAATGTTGTTTTCACCTTTATCAGTGCTTGTAAATACACTTATAAATATTTCCTTTATCAGTTCTTATATAGGTGTTGATAAATTCAGTCTATATGAGTGCATTAAATTTTTTTGACAAATCATACTTTTATCAGGACAAATAAAAGTGTTGATAAAGGTACTACTTATCAATGCTAAATAAATGCGTTGATAAATGGGATATTTTATCAGTGATTTTATTTGAGCCAATAAATATAC
The DNA here is from genome assembly GCA_963277665.1 of Viscum album. Taxonomy (NCBI): domain Eukaryota; kingdom Viridiplantae; phylum Streptophyta; class Magnoliopsida; order Santalales; family Viscaceae; genus Viscum; species Viscum album. The sequence continues at coordinate 2,051,575,092 of OY728159.1, read as the reverse complement.
CCTTTATCAGTGCTTTTCAGTGCTGATAAATGTGATCTACTTTTAACCCAGCTAATGTTATCAGCACTTTTCTAGCCCTAATGAAGGACGATTCTAGTGCTATTATAGATGGGTTTTATATTAGTAAGGATGGGAGATTCCCACTTGAAAGTGTGGGAAGAGAGCATCTTTGGAGATGAGCATCAGATTTTACATTTTATGATGACCCAAATCACAAAAAAGTACTCTAAAAATGAGTCTTTATGGATTCCTTAGATGTGTTTATGGAGAAGAAATTGTGGCTATTATGGATGAAGTACATGAAGGATCATGTTGTTATCACTAATTTAGGTATAATATTTCTGATCAAATATGAAGTCTTGGTTACTTCTGACCTTTGATGAAATAGGATTTTACAAAATTCACCAAGAAATGGAATTACTTGTAAGTGAATTCCAACTTCATCCAAAAAACCCTGGAGTTTCTTAATATATCCAAATACTCCATGCTATTTTCCATTTGGGGAATGGATGTTGTTGGACCATATCCTCCTCCTACGACTAAATAGTTCAAGTACACCCTTACTGCTATCGATTTACTCTACAAAGGGGATGAATAAATACCTCTCAAAGTTGGGGGCCAATATAATTGTTAGCTTTGTCATAGCAAACATAATAACTAGATTTGGTGTCCCTTGTACCATATTAATGGGAAATGACACCCATTTTTGTTTTGTTATGGTAGAAAAGATATATTAAGAGTACAATATCAAATCCAACCATTCATCAACTTATTATGAAGTTTTTAATGGATAGATAGAGTATTTTTAGCAAGACCCTATCAAAATTACTCTAGAAGATAGTGGATAAATATAATATGTCTTATCCTGACAAAATCTTGCATACCTTATGGTCTTACTAGATTACAACTTGTAATGCATCATGGTAAACCCCATACTCATTGGTGTACCGAACAAAAGTAGTCTTACCCATTTAAGTTCAGTTTCCATCAATCTATATTTCTATTTGTGACAAACAATCTATGGATAAACAGTCTTAGAAATGAATGGATTAATTGGAGGAAATGGATGAAAATATATTTCATACCTTGCATCACATGGAGGTATATGATAACCGAAAACAAGACCCTTTAATATGAAGGCCCACCTTGATTCATTCCTTCAAGGAGAGTTGGTTTTGTCCATTAGGACTCCAATGTTACTAGGAAATAAGACTCTGTAGCTTGATCTAAAGTGGATGGGATCTTAATCCATACATAAGGTACACTCTAATGGATTATATTACATAATCTCAATGGATAGATAAGTCACTATGACGCCAACCAATGCAAGGTTCCTGAGTAATTTTTTCAAGTAATTACATGATCTATGTTCAAGTTGAAAGATGTTAAACTACATAGTGGGTCCTTATCGCAGGACCTTAAAATGCATGACACAATTTCCTTGTCACATGAAAAGAAACTAAAAGACACCTATTGTCCTTATCTAATGAAATTAAACTTCACAGTTAACATCTTTTTCATTCGATGTTAAGAAACCCCCAACATACCATGAGTCATAATATCCCTCATAGACCATTAAAATAATGGGGCCCTTTTTACATGTATAAGAACCAAAATTTTCTCATCCACTTTGTATAATGATAAACATCATGATCTATCCATGAACTATGCGTTTTTTGATTCTAATTTCTATTGAGATATACAGTGACACCTAGATATCCAATCTCTGGTCCTTCCATGACCAGAAAGAAATTTTCTTCTTTCCCTTTGTATGAACCAGATATGCACATGAAACTTTTCTAGAATGTAAAGTTTGATTCTCATTACAATGAGATGAATGGTGATACCTAGACTCATATTTTGGGAACAACCATTAAGTTGGAAAACATATAAATACCCTTCACCCACACCATAAATATGTTAGTTTGGGGAACCTTCTATAAGAACTACATGTGTCTTTATTAGCATCATATTGAGATATGAAATGATGCATGTTCTCCTATCTCATGTCTAGTTGCAAGAAAATCCACCTTCATTCATAGTGTGTATGAATCAAACCATTATAGGGAACATTTCAAGAACTATGTGATTATTTATTATCATTCTAATGAGGTATTTATTGAAACCCAATCCTCCTATCTTGGTTCAATCCATTATTTTGGAAAATACCCCTTACTTTTCCCCATGCATGAGTCAGATCTTCAAGGTAACAGTTTTAGGACTTATGACATGATTATCATTACAATTAAATTCATTATGATACCTAAACATTACACTTTAATTCCAACCATTAGTCTGTAAATTATCAAAATTCCTTTTTCCCCATTTCAAAACTTGATTGATGTGCAGATCAATTGTTACGAACTTTGTGTGGATTGATTTCCCCCCAAAATAAGATACATTGTGACACTCAGGTCCTACACCCTTGTTCATCCACCAGTTTTTTTCCTTCCATATCGATTCACTCTCATCCTCACCGTATGATGTTAAACTTCATTTGTGTTCAAGAACTATATATGGATTGATTCTCATCCAAATAGGATACATAGTGATACCGAGATCCTATCTCTTGGATCATCCAACACATAATTAACATAACCATGTCCTACACTTGTGTTGACCTTGCACAGTAAAAGAAAAGTTTACCACTCTATGTTTCCCACACTGAGTATAGCCCATGTGGGCATAAGAGTTTAGGTAAAGGATTAATATACATGATTAAGGTGTATCTATTCACATTGGGGCTATCATGGTCCTAGATACAAGATATAAAAAGGTACACTATATTTAATCAATTCATAACAATAAACTGCATGATTTGTCTAAGAACTATGTGTGGCTATACTTTCCCTAGAAATATACATAGTGATTTTATGGATCCTACACCTTGGCCCGACTAAGAAATTCATTCTCATATCAAAATCACACATGTTTTGGCCGCATGGCGGAAAATAGCATGCTCTTTAAAGAAATATGTGTGGATTGATTCTCACCCCTATGAGATATGTAGGGATGTATAGAAATTTAATTTTAGGACCAGCTATAGTAGAATGCGGAATATACCATACTCTCCCATGTACTAGTTAGATCTAAAAAAGGAAGTCCAATATGAGTTCTCACTTTATGCATGAACTCATATCTATTAGAACTATGTGTGGCTTGATTCTTACTCCAACAAGATGCATGATGATGCCTGGGATATATGATCTGGTTCAACCACATCATCTTATTTCCCTTCATTTGAATACACCTTTTTTCTTTACCACATGACATTAAACTACATGGATAATCTCATTACTGTGTGACGTTAAACTGCACAATACCAAGATAACTGTGGGTGGCTTGATTCTCATCCCATTGAGATGAATAGTCAAGACATGGAATTAGATCCCAATCCCAACCATGGGGTAAATTAAAATTCCTCCTATCTTGTATATAATCGAAATCTATATAGAAGATTTTATTTTGGTTTCTCTCTTTAGTACCCACCAAGGAAAAAAGAGAGTTCTCTTTCAATGTATGAGTCATATCTATGCAAGGGACTCCAAACTAATAGCCAATATTGGTCTAAACACTTACTTTGTGCATTTTAAAATGACCCTATTTCAGTTCATACTCCTAATCTTGAATACTTTAAAATATTCATAATCCTTCCTTAGCTTCTGGTGGAAGAATGTCTAATACCAGAGAGATGTTTTTTCTGATTATGCAGTACATTCCCCAAATAGCATTGCATCAGTTTCCCCACATAACTAAACTATCAACCAAAGGATTCAACTATTTTCCTATGAAGTATGTTCTGTATTTTTTCTTTGCACAAAACCCCCATAACAAGTTTTTCAAATTGCAGTAATTTTTCCCTTGGGGGAATACTCTTCTGTACCTTTATGTTTTGAAGATGGTATGGTAGTACCCACGATTCAAAGTCAGCATTCATCCCTTGAATATTTTTCCCATATACTTTATCCTAACTTGAATGTCTCCAAGACTATGATTTACATTTTCCCCTTCATATGGTCAAAGAATACAAGAATTTCCATGGGCCTTTTGACCACGTACCATCCCTTATTTTCATAATATTATGGTCCTAGTCATATAACCTAAAGCTATAGGCACCATAATTCTAGTGTATGGGTGAATCCGTCATAGAGAGCATATTCCACTAATTATTTAGAAATAATTACTTGAAATATACCTTCTGTAATCAGGAACTTTTCTCCATAGACTAAACTCTGTGCTTAGGGATATCTGAATATCTATAAACTTGCATCAGATTTTAGTGATAGAATGTAAGAATTATTGAGAGATCCTTTTCATGACTATAAATTACACACACCAATTTTCCTTGAATATGTTTCCCTCATAATGGGCCTTTAATCCATGAGATTCCACTGTTGACTATATAGTATGTTCCCCAACATGCCTTTCACAAAATAACCCCCATAACGGGTTGGTCAATAAATGGAAACTTCTTTATTAGAAGAGACCTACTCTAATGCAATTATCCCTTTTTACCCATACCATTATTCATATCTATGAATCCCCAAATCACATCTTACTAATTTATCCTTTTCTACCTAAATATAATAGAACATTTCTAGAAAAATTATCAATAACAAGGATGTCATCAAACCTTCAGTGGAATCTAAAATAACTTGAATCAAATCCCCTTTAATGTTCATCCTCCATGACTTTAAACTGCACACCATAACATATTTTTTGAATGACTTTAAATAGAACAGAATGATGTCTTTGTGGTATGACACTAAAATACCTATCATAATTTAATCACCATAAGATGTTAAACTACACGATCAATGTCTTAGTTGAATGACATTAAACTTAAAGGTACCTGTATACTTTGTCAGAAAGGGTCCTTCCCCCTAACATTTATTATCAAAAAACTGTAACCTCCTTTATCAACCGAATTTATGTATTATTGGTTTCCCATTCACGGATTTTTCTAATAAAGATAATAAATTTATTCTCAAACATCATTCCTTTGAAAAAAAAAACCACTTGTGGTCTTGAGAAATATGAATCTCCAAAAAATTCTTTCACCCATGAGAAATAGAATTTTGAAATTCCTGATAACTCTTTTGTTTGACTTTGTAGTACGTTCCCTAACTAGCCTTGCATAAATCACTCGCATAACAGGTCTATCAGTCAAAGGATACCACTACTTGACTCTGCAATACGTGCCCTAGTTTTCCTCTCATAAAATAGTTTCCATAATGGGTTTATCATATAGAGTTAAATTCATCCTCAAGAGATACCAATTCTATTCCCACATTTCAAATTTTAGATTTAGAAACCATAAAAAATCGGGACTCAAGATTCCCCTTGAAAGTAATTGAAGAATATCAGGACATTCCAAGCCATCAATCCTTGGTTGGGATATCATCTAAAAATTTATAGTCAATTTTGTTCGACCTAAAACATTAGCCTTATCTGTATCGCATGCATGACTTTAAACTGCCCACAAAAAAATTGACATAGTACTCACCAGGTTGAAAACCCTCAATGGGAACTCTAGAAAAAAGTCAAGATTCAACTCTAGGAACCTAAAATTTGTATGGTTTAGGAAATATAAAGTGATATAATGTTAAAAGGCACACGACTTGGTAGGCTGAAAACATGAAAAGGGTGGTCTACGAAAAATATTAGTCTCATCCTCTCAGTCTCCTCCATATTAAGTGTAGGAAAAAATTAGGGTGAGGACATAGAAGACACAACATTTGTAGGGTTATCCATATGACCCTAGTAACAGTCAAACTATTATTTATAATCCCCATGGATTAGAAAAAAGTTAGAGAATTTCCCCAAACAATAACAATGTTTACAACCAGTTGGAATATTTTTTATGAAAATTGGTTTCAATATTACACTATGATTACAAGAAGAAAATAGTGATGAGCACATAGAATATTGGGAACCAAATTCTTTTAATTTATAAAAAAAATCCCAAAGAGGAACATCCAAAAAATGGAGTCTCTCTATTATATATTAAAATAGGCCTTCAATGTAACTCTTCATATATTGAATAGCCTCTTCATACCCATCATCCGCTTGTTGAAGCTCATTTAGTCAGCTAGATTCTGTCTCCTCAGCCTAACAAAGCACTTCCATTATAGCCACAGTGCCACTTGATCCTTATGTTTGGGGTTATCATAATGAATGGTGGAATTTTCAAGTTCTCCATGAGTATAATTTAATTCATGATGATGGTGAAACACTTTAATAGTACTCTCCTTGATATTCCTCTTAAATTCCGCTAGTTTTGTGTTATGATTGGCCTCTGTTTGGGATAACATGGCACACAAGTCATCAATTTTGGAGGGAAATTTGGCCTTAATGAGATATTTCTAAAGATTATGCTCTTGATCTTGCATACTAATAGTATAGTTCACAGAAACTTGGATTGGATGATAATCAAACCCATCGAATCCTAACATGATAAACAAAACTGAAATATTTTAGATATGGGAAGGAAAGTCCTCAAGGGGTATCTCAAATATTATCTTCCATATATCCCCCCATGCCTTAATACATGATATTTGGAGATAATTTTGTCACTATATATATGATTTAGAGTCACTTTAAGAATTAGAGATGTACTCTGGGATTAGTTCACTCAAAGAAGTGCCCTGCTCTACTCCCTCCTGAATAGTGGCTGCCTCGCCTTCTGGTTCTTTTTTAGATGATGCAAAATCCTCACCCTCAAACCTAGACATGAAAGATAATAATCATAAATTTTGAATTAGATTCACTGTTAGCTTCAATAGAATGGTAAAAATGGGGCACAATCACTATAAATTTTTCCTGACCTTTACCCGACAACAGGTCAGTATCCCGCGAGGATTCCTCCCTACATTCCCAGCATCAGCAGTTCAAACTAGCACATCTTGAGTAGGGGCACTCCCATGGGTATACCAAGGTTCCTACATATGAGGATTAGAAATACTTCCCATTTCAACGTCCACCTAATTTGGATCCCCCTCAATAGTGGGATTGAGATTGATTTCAATAACCTCTCCATACACCATCACTGTAACTATCTCCATAGTTGGAGTTGCGCATTCCAACAAGCCATAATTAGGGAATCAGGCATAAATATGGCTTATTGGAAGGGAAATAAAGAATCACATACATTTGATTGTTTATACAGTGACCCAAATTCTACTAAAGTAGTAGGAATATTAATATTTTCCATTATTTAATCAAAAGGTATTCCAAGATTTATCATGATTTTCTATTAACATCCCAATCCCTATGTTAATCTCACTAGTGGAAACACTTGGAGAATTTGGTTCATGACCCTCCTTTAATGACTTGAGACCCTGAAAAATCTCTTTAATGACACACACGAGGTCAGTATCAGTCATCATAGGATTATCTAGTGCATGAGACGAACATGATATAATTCAAAAGTGGAAATCAGTCCTTTCTGTGTGACATATTATAGAAAACCTTCGACATTACTAGAATATTCCTCCCTCTCAAAAGTGGAAGGAACAATGATAAGAGAAGATGATCCATCCTTGACCCTCACTTCATCTTCAGTTATGGGAGGAAATTCACTTGCAGTGATTTTCACTTGGTCCGAAGTGAACTCCTTAGTTATTGGAGGCTCATTTGAAAGTCCCTTTAGAGAGGAAATGGAAGGAGTTATGAAAATTCAAGGAATATAATACACTTGTACTAAGAAAAGATGAATGACGTCAAGATAACATACTAAAACTCAATGGCATTTAGCTAAGGATTTCACCATTCATCTTTCCATCTTCTTCATCTCCATTGATGGAGGTATGACATAAACCACCTAAAAACCTGGTATTATAGTTGGGAATTATCCCACCATATCATCCTCTATGGCCTTTCAGACTAGAGATACCTCTCTTAATTCAGGGGTTGACATAATAACCCTGATGAGTGTACCACAAGGGCTATAATATAGTAATGGAACCTTTAACGATCTCCCTATAGCCTGTTGAAAAAGAAAATTATGATTGTATTCCCCTTTAGTAATGACTTTTTGACTAAAATATAAAGTCAAAGAATAAAAATATTATGAGAATAAGAGAACTTACATATCTGGGATTGACAAAGTCACACCATTACATAGAATATGGATTATTTATCCCTTTGGTAGTTCCAAGTTTCATCATATACTCCACTCTCCTTGTGGTAAAAAACTAATCATTGGTTTCATAAATGAGAATATCTAGCTCCAGGATATGAATCTTCACTTCAATGGGATTAATATCAAAGATAATATGAGGCAGGGATTAGAGATCTCTTATCCCAAATAATCTGCATCCCCGCACATAGGAGCACCCACATAATTTCAACATTAGAAGACAGGTCCCTCCATGTTTGGAAAACCTCTGGCCATACATATTCTGAATACATTCCATTATTCTATGAGGATGATCTAGCGCCACTAGATTTCCTAGGATTCCCAACCGTTTCGGTCACAAATGGAGCACAATAAAATGGAACCTGAGACTCCACTTTACTGTTCCGAATGGACCTCCTTAGTACAACCTCATTTGGTGTGGACCTTTTTATTCTGGATAGTGGTTTATACCTCATAGATGTTCTTTTAGATGAGTTGGGAACATCATCATCCCCACTCTTGGACGTAGATGACACAACTTATGAAAGAGATGAAGCTCCTTCTAAATGATGGGAACCCTTCCTAATCTACCTCTTCATCTAAACTTTTGGTACATCTTTAACTATCACCCCTTCAGGGTATGATGTAATCCAAGCCTTGCTATACTAGGATGTCAACCCACTTGTTGCATTTAAAGGAGGTAGGTTGGTCACTACCTCCATCAACTCCATGACTATGAGTATCCATAACTATCAAGCATTGTAAAATGATTTTCTAATATGATGGGAACCAAAGGGGATATATATATTTTTTAAAGGAACTTGAGCTGGAATGAAAACTAGTAATTAGCATAAGCCTCACATATGATCTCACCATCGATCTTGGTCACCATCAAACTATCGCTAAAGACCGTCATGTATGACCTGATCTCAATGTTTTAATTCCCATCATCAATAAATATCCCTCTTGGTGGATTTCCATGGAGAAATTAGTTTAAATCCTTAAATAAACACAAACATGTTTGGATTTCATGGGGTTTCAAAGACAGGGGTATAATACATGATATAACTTAGACATATGGTCAGAACTCACTCCCAAGTACATTAATCCCTCTTTACACCAAGTAAGTTTTAAAGTGGGCTTCAATCCATTCCCAGAAAACCTAGAATGGTCCCAAAATTATTAAGGTAGATATGACTAGAATAATATGCAATAGAATTCTATGTATTTTTTCCAAAATGGGTGTTTCCATCCCCACTAACTTCTTCTATGCCGGCTTGGATACTACAATAAATGTTCATGTCCATATTTCACCCATGGAATCATGGACAGACATCATAAAAACATTGAAAAAAATGGATAGAAAGCTCTCAAGATTTGTCTTGGCTGCATCTTTGGGATTGATTTCATATCCCCACTTATCAAACTCTCCCTTTTATAGTGTTGGCCAGAAGGTGTTGGGTATTCTTCTCTTCTCCACCTTGGGATAACTCTTTAGATGCTTTAAAGTGGTTCATTCCCCCTTATTCCACAAGAAAATTTCCATCCATATGTCTGGGTGAATATCCCCATTAAAGAATGGGTCTACCTTATTAATATCATGATCTATTTTTATTATCTCATGCTCTAGAACAGGCTTCATGTTCGTGTCACCCCACATTTCCCTTAGAGGGAATGAATTCTTCATACATATCTCTAAGGATCATAGATCCAAAGATCTTGTGAACATCCCACAAATTGACACCAACTGCCCCATGTATCGAATGAAACGAATTTTCATATGGACTCCACCTACTCAATAAATACAGAAAAAACTCATCATTTCTATATACTTAAGTCTTCCCTACCCACACTACCTCATAAATTAAAACCTTTTCCAGACCCTTTTTGAATTCTAAATAGACTTGGCACACCTAGTACACCCACATCCATGCAGGATTGACACCCAATATTGGGTTAAATTCCAAAACTTTCTTCCAACCCTTCTATTGATGTATATGTGAATCTCAAAATATATATTAATAGAAATGTGTATTTTGTTCAATTGTGTGTTGTTTTAAATCCATATCACATTGGCTATGATGCATAAAATAAGTTAGAGATGATATACCGACTTTGATGTAAGTGCCCGGGCCATAAATTTTGGAAGTTGATAATTTATTTTGGTCTTGGGACCAAGAGTATAGGAAGTATTTCTTTGGTTATGGTTTGAGAACCTCCCACAGATGGCCATGACCATAAATTGGTAGATAGGAACTCTCCGTAAAATCACGATGACATTTCTTTGAGGACCCCACCATATTAGGAAGATTAGTGTCTTAGAAGTCATAATACTCATCCCTACAACTATCATCACATACTCAATATGTTTTCTAGATTATTCATAAAAAAATGAAATCTTCATGGGTGCTATTGTATATGAAGAAAACATCTACTTCATTTCAAATTAGAATAATTTTAAAAGAAAGAAAAGAAAAAAAGAAAATTTAGAAAAGGTGTTATTTTTCAAAAATGACTCACTCAAATAAATTGTGCTAGTTCATCATGAAAGAGCATCACTCATGATCCTCACACAAGTTACTTTCCAAATATTATGTATCACATAGCCAGATACATACAATGTTTGTGTGAATGTCATCTTCAACAAAAGAACTTAAGTAGAGGATCTGTTTGGGAGACTTGTATGATTAGACCGAAAAACATAGAGTAATGAGAGATATTCACTGAAATGAGTGCCATATTTAAAGGATATAAATATTACCTATGTGACCTGCATCCATGCTCTACCTACACAGTAGACTTGATCAAACAACCAGCACAGAATCCATGAACATTCACCTTGCACGAACCATTCATCATTTTCATCCGTTTCCTCACGATCAGACCCTCCTCTTTCAAATCAGATCCAATCCTGAGGGGGGGATTTTTTTACACTCTATTTTATCACATGGATTGAAATGAAAGAAAGATAAATAACTTATAGAAAGGAAAAGGACTGAAGTAGAAGAGGCCAATGTTTTCAAAGTCCCCCAAAGGCTATTTGTGCAATCCCACCTCAAAGTACCATCGATGCACAAGCTTAATACATGGATTTCAGTGTAGTCGACCTGCATGAAACACCTACAGGAAATTTCTCCTTCACCTATGGTCCCATATTTTCCGAAAAATAGTCCCATCGAGTCTTCATTTCTATGGATGGAATTCTCTGAGGGCCAGCCAATGCTCTGATCACACTATTTCTATTCTCAAGCCATACGTAAACATCTAAGTAGTTATCTAACACCTAGAGAAGATGGATTTAAAGGGGAATAGTGAAAATAATGTCCTCCCATGGTTATAAACCAACAAAACCTACATGAGGCACTCTCCCAAACCCTGACTCATAAATACTAGCACAATTTACCTTTCCTCAAATAGGGACTTATGTGAATCACATATGGAAATACCTTTGGAGACTCTTGATGGTTAGATAAAATACTATCTCAATTGTATTCATCTAGGTTGTCTATTTCCCTAGGTTCTGTTTGGTTGCCTAGACTTTCCTTCTTGAAACACCTCCTGTGTAATCCACCTTGGTTTTCCTACCCACTAACCAGCATTGGCCACTCATCAGGCCTTCTTCAAAGTCATCCATGAAAGTCACTCTCCTCCTTTGGGTCCCTTTTTTGGGAGGGATAAAATAAAAACATCCACCAAGTAATACTAACTTAGAAAACCATGGGAAAATTCACACCATATTGTCTCCCATTTGGATTTGTATTTCTACGATTAGAGGTTTCCTACACTGGTCCTACTAGATGGTCAGGATCATCAGGTAATATATATATTTTTACATCTACAGCCCCAAGGACCCCTACCCTAGGGTTAGAGTCAAGATGTTCCATCTCTCAGAGGATTAGGGTTTGGATCATGTCTGACCCTTATCATCTCTATGACCCAAAGCATTTGGTACCCAGTAGGGAGTGTAAAGACCATGCTTGCTTTTCCATTCAACATGGTTTTAGATCCTCATCCCACTATGGAACCAATTTTAGGGAATCCATCATGACGTAAACCTTTATCATTTCTTTTATGAGGGTGAAATATTTCTCCTATGTACCTTATGACCCTTCACTTTAATTCCCTCTTCGAGATAAAGTGAAGAGTGTGATGTTCTGTATCCCCATAATCTTCCATTATCGCCTCTTTCCCTTCCAAAAGTGAAGAAGGAAAATCATGTGGTTTGTCAAATATTCCACTCCCTCTTGTTTCTCACACCAAGAATGACTCACATGGTCTTAAAGGTTAGTGATGATTATGACACCCACATGATCCATGAAACAAATTGAACTATGAGAACTCTGATTCCTACCAAAACCAGGATACATAGTATTCCTGTCTAAATCTTGAGCTCAAAGTAATTACTCTTCATAAGATAGTCTCAATAATAACCCCAAATTCATACAGGCATCCTCCTTAGGATTAATCCCCACAATCCATCATATGGGCCTCTTCCTTCATTATAATCACCAAATAAGCCTCAAAATCATAAGGACATAATACATAACTCATAGCCCCTTTTATTGGGAACCCTCTTCAGTAATAAGCCTATACTTAATCCTCTCAAAGGACTATACTCCCCTACAAGACTCACCGAACTATAAGGAATCTGATTCACATCCAAATGGAATATATAGGAAGCCTACCTAAGGGTCAAAACCAACTCATAAATAAACACTTTTCATTTGGACCATATCCCCAATAGGATTTAATTAATCTTTGAAACTCATATCCATTCTAGGTTCTTCTGGCTGCTTTGACATAAGTCCCACATCAAAATTTGACTTGGAAACTTCTGCCTAGACGTCCTTACTACATGATGTTAAAATGTACAAATGGGTCCTTATCACATGACCTTAAAAGTTATGATGTTCCATATTAAGCGGCACGAAAAATGTGGGCTATGGTTCCTTTCATAAGGATATGTTGTAATCTCATCTATAGCTTCGATCCCTACATCAAAACAAATCCTATCTCCCTAGATGATGATAAATTCTAGTGTGAATTTCATCTTAATAAATGATAATAAAATCTAGAGTTCCCCACTGTGTGGATAGAAAACTAACATCATCATAAAAATGACCAAAAATCTATAATTAGTATATTAGATAATACCATCGATGAAGAACCTCATATATATAAATGTATCCATTTATGAAGATCCTCAGATACATATAGGGATTTTAGAGTTTTTTGTAGTTTTAGGTTTTTTATATGTCTTATGATATTTTACAGTTTTAAGGGTATTTATGGTTTTTAGAGTCTTATGGTTATTTAGGGTTAATTAGGGGTTTTTAAAAATATTATTTTAATTATTGGATTTAAGTGTTTTTAGGTTTCTTAAGGTTTTATTTGGTCTTTTTCAGTGTTTCTAGGGTTTTTAGGTTTTTTTAGAATTTTATGGTTTTTATATTTTTTAGGTATTTTGAGGGTTCTAGGGTTTTTATATATTTTTTAGGGGTTTTTAGTTTTTTTTGAGTTTTAAGGTTTTTAGTGTTTTTAACATTTTATGAATTTGAAGGGTTTTTAATGTTTTAGTGGGGTTTTAGGATTTTTAATGGGTTTTAGGGTTTTCAAGGTTTTTAGGGGTTTTATGGTTTTTAGGGTTTGTTACGGTTTTTATGTATTTACAGATTTTATGTGTTTTTAGGTTTTTAAGGTTTTCATAGTGTTTTTATGTGTTTTTAGGTTTTTAGCATTTTTTAGTATTTTTTTTTTTTCTTCTGATTTTAGGGATTTTGAGGTATTTTATGGTATTTTAGGGTTTTATGTGTTTTTTTGGTTTCTAAGGGGTTTTATGTGTTTTTTTGGTTTCTAAGGTGTTTTTTGTGTTTTTACTATTTTTTATTTTTTTTAATTTCTTTAGGAGTTTAAATGGGTTTCAGATCTTTTAGTAGGTTTTTTGGATTTTTATTTGTTTTTAGAGGTTTTTAAGGTATTTAGGGGTTTATTAGTTTTAGGGGTTTTAGTGTTTATTATGTTTTTTGGGGTTTAATTATTTTATGGGTTTTATGATTTCCTAATGGTTTTTCAAGTATTTTATGTTTTTTTACGTTTATTGGATTTTGAGGGCCTTTTAGGATTTATATGGGTTTTTATGGGTTTTTGGGATTTTGAGGGCCTTTTAGGATTTATATGGGTTTTTAAGGTTTTTTGGGATTTTTTAGTTTTTAGGGTTTTTTAGTTTTTATGGTTTTTTGGACTTTAAGGTTTTTTTAGTTTTAAGGAGTTTTGAGTACTTTTATAGTTTTTTATATTTTTTAGGTTTTACGGGGTTTTTATAGTTTTTAGTGTTTTTAGTATTTTTATAATTTTTTAAGGTTTTTAGGGATTTTTATTTTTTTAAGAGGTTTTTAAGATTTTTTTGAGTTTTTAAAATTTTAGGTTTTTAGGGGTTATACAAAATTTCTTTTTAAGGGTTTCTTTGAGTTTTCAAGGGTTTTAGGGAGTTTTAACATTTTAGTGATTTTAGTGATTTTTTAGGAATTTTATGGTTTTTAGGGTTTTTAGGAATTTTAGGAATTTTGAGAGTTTTTAGGGGCTTTCAGGGTTCTTACTATTTTTAAGGCCTTTTGGGTTATTATAATTTTGTTCTTTATTTTTTATAGTTTCTAACATTTTTCAGAATTTTTTTACCATTTTTAGTGGTTTACAGGTGTTTTAGAGTTTTTAGTGATTTTTTGGGGTTTTAAGGATTTTTAGGGTGTTTAATGTATTGTATGGTTTATATGGGATTTAGGGTTTTTAGGGTCCTTCTATGGTTTTTATCGTTTTTTATGGGTTTTATGTGTTTTATGGTATTAAGGTTTTCTTTTCAGTTTTTCTGGGTTTTTTGAATTTTTTCTATTTTTAGGGATTTTAGTTACTTTATGATTTTTATTATTTGTAGGGATTTTGAAGATTTTGAAGATTTTTTGGGATTTTATAGATTTTAGTGTTTTTATGGGTTTCAAGTGTTGTTAGGTTTTTATGTTTTTCTTTGGGGTTTTTAGTGATTTTAGGGTTTTTACGTTTTTATGTATTTTTTTGTATTTTTTAGTATTTTTATAATTTTTATGGTATTTAAAAATTTTGAGTAATTTCAGGGGTTTTAAGAGATTTTAGTGGGGTTTTTTTGAGTTTTTTAGGTTTTTAGTGTTTTTTTCATTCTTATGGGATTTTAGGTTTTTTAGATTTTTAAAACTTTTTTATGGGTATTTAGGGTTTTTATTTTTTTAGTGGATTTTAGGGTATTTATGGGTTTGGGTGTTTTATTGGGTTTTAGGTGTTTTAATAGTTTTTAGGGTTTTAGGGTTTTAAGGGGGTTTTAAGGGTTTTAGGGTTTTTAGGGTTATTATAGTTTTTATGGATTTTATGTGTTATTTTGTTTTTAAAGTTTTCTTACAGGTTTTTATGATTTTTAGGTTTTTTATGTGTTTAGGGATTTTTAGGGATTTTTGAGATTTTTATAAGTTTTTAGGGTTTTTAGGGATTTTAACGTATTTGGGGGTTTTAAAGGGTTTTAGGGTTTTGATGGTCATTTTTGGTTTTTAGAGTTTCTTTGAGTATTTTGGGGGGTTTTATCAATTTAGGGGTTTAAATGGGTTTTATAATTTTTGGTGAGTTTTTGAGGAATATGGGTTTTAGTGAGTTTTTATGGTTTTGGGGGGTTTTATGGTTTTCAGGGGGGTTTTGTGTTTTGGGTTCTTTTTCTGGTATTTTTATAGTTTTTAGCATTTTTTAGGTTTTTTTGGATTTTTAGTGTTTTTTTAACTTTAAGGTTTTCTTAGGGGTTATCAAGGTTTTTTGGGGTTTTTACCTTTTATACATTTTATGGGTTTTTTTTTGGATTTTTATGGATTTTTAGGGATTTTGAGGGATTTTAGTGGGTTTTAGGGATTTTAGAGATTTTTATTGTTTTTAGCATTACTAATTTTATCAGGGGGTTTAAGTGTATTTAGGTTTTTATGGTTTTATTAGGTTTTTCAGATATTTTAGGTTTTTTTACATTTTATGAATTTTTTGGATTTTTATGGTGTTTCAGGATTTTTAAATTTTTTGAGGGTTTTTATGGTATCTATTGGTTTTTTGGTTTTTATGATTTTATTGGGGTATTTCGGGGTTTTTTGAGTTCTTTAGGTTTTTAATGTTTTTAGAGGTTTTTAATGTTTTTATAGGTTTAAATGTTTTTATAGTTTTTATTGGGGTTTTATGATTTTTACAGAGTTTTATTGTTTTCAGTGATTTTGGGGTTTTTTGGGGGTTTTAGCATTTTTTAGGTTTTATGGGTTTTATTTTTTTTAGTTATTTAAGGTTTTATTTGGTGTTTTTGGGGTGTTTAGGTTTTTTGATGTTTTGAGGTATTTTTTGGGTATTTTTTGTATTTTATAGTTTCTTAGGTTTTTATGGATTTTATGGGGTTTTAGTGTTTTTATGGGTTTTTATGGGTTTTAGGGTTTTTATTTTTTATTTTTTGAGTTTTTAGGGGTTTTAAGGGTTTTTAGAGTTTTTAATGTTTTTAAGGGTTCAATGGGTTTGTAGATTTTTAGTGGGGTTTTATGGGATTTATGGGTTTTTTCATTTTATGTGTTTTAAGGGTTTTAATGATTTTTATGGTTTTTAGGGGTTTTATGTTTTTTTAGTTTTTTGGGACTCTTAGGGGTTTTAGGGTGTTTAAGTGTTATAAGGTTTTTATGGTTTTCATAGGGTATTTTTTTCGTTTTTAGGTTTGTTTGTTTTTTATCTATTTTTATGTATTTTTATATTTTTTTGGGTTTTATGGTTTTAATAGATTATGATTTTTTAAGGGGTTCAAGGTGTTGTTAGTCTTTCAAGCATTTTTTATGTTTTTATTGGTTTTAAGTGTTTTTAGTTTTTTATAGTTTTCATAGGGGGTATTCAGGAATTTTATCATATTTTATGTTTTATGGATTTTTATGGTTATTAGAATTTTTAGGGATTTGAAGGGTTTTTTGGTTTTTAGGGTTTCTATTTTTTTAAGGATTGTATGGGGTTTTTTGAGTTTTATAGGTTATTAAGGATTTATAATTTTTCCAAATTTTTAGGGGTTTAAAGGGGTTTTAGATTTTTAGTGGGTTTTAGGGGTTTTAGGGTACTTTAGGGTTTTTAGTGTTTTTACTGTTTTGTGGGTTTATGGTTTTTAGGGTTATTTGGGTTCTTATGGGGTTTTAGGGTATTTATATTTTTTAGGTTTTTAGTGATTTGACTTTTATTTATGTTTTTGGGGTTTTCTTATGAGTTTTCATGGGTTTTAGGGTTTATTTGTTTTTAGGGATTTTTAAGACTTTTTAAGGATTTTAATTGTTTTTAGGGGATTATGGGATTTTGAGGGGGATTTGGGGTTTTATAGTTTTTTTGGTTTTATGTTTTTTTGGGGATTTAGGACAATTATGATATTTTTAGGGTTTTAACGGATTTTTAGAGTCTTTTATTGTCTGTAGGGGTTTAGAGGGTTTTTATATTTTTAGCTGTTTTTAGATGTTTTATGGGTTTCAGGGGTTTTATTGGTTTTAAGGGTTTTATGGGTGTTAGTTTCATTTTAGATTTTTAGGTTTTTTAGTGTTTTTTATGTTTTTTGGTGTTTTTAAGTGTTTTTAGGTTTTTAAGGTTTCTTCAGGTTTTAATGGTTTTTTGGTTTTTTATGTTCTATTGGATTTTTTGGCCTTTTATGATTTTTTTATTTTTAGAGGTTTTAAGTTTTTTGAGTTGTTTTAGGTTTTTTTGTGTTTTTTCTGGTTTTTTGGGGTTTTATCATTTTTTAGGTTTTTCGAGGTTTTTAGTGTTTTTAGGATTTTAATGTTTTCTTAGAGGTTTTAATGCTATTAAGGTATTTAAAATTTTTAGGGATTTTAATTCCTTTTTATTATTTATATGGGTTATTATGGATTTTCTGTTTTTTGGCGGTTTGGAGAGGTTTTTAGGGTTTTACGGTTTTTTTTGGTTTTTTGGGGGCTTTTATGGTGTTTTTTAAGATTTATACTATTTTTTATGGTTTTTATAGTTTTCAATGTATTATGGGTTTAATTGGATTTATGTGTTTTTAGTGGTATATAATGTTTTATGGGTTTTAGGGTTTTTATGGTTTATTGGGGTTTTATGGTTCATTGGTGTTTTATTGTTTTTTAGGTTTTTAGCATTTTTTAGGTTTTAATAATTTTTAGTTTTTTATGGGTTTTATGTTTTTTTATGTTTTAAATGTTTTCTTATGGTTTTCAAGGTTTTTATGGTTTTTATGGATTTTAGTGATTGTTAGGGTTTTTATTGATTTTGGGGTTTTATGGATTTTGAGGGTCTTAGTGTTTTATATTTTTTATGGTTTTTTGGATATTTGGGGATTTTTTTTATTTTTTAGTGTTTTAAGGTTTTTAGAGTTCTTTAATATTTTTAGGGGTTTAAAGGGTTTTTAGAGTTTTTTGTGGGTTTTAAGGTTTTACAGATTTTAAGGATTTTCTATGTTTTAGGGGGGTTTATTGTATATAGTTCTTTTGGGGTTTTAACATTTATTTGTTTTAAGGGGTTTTAAACGGTTTTAGGTTTTCATGGTTTTCATAGGGATTTCCATGGGATTTATGATTTTTTACGTTTTAGGGATTTTAATTATTCTTAGAAATTTTAAGGATTTTTTATAGTTTTTTGGGATTTTGAGGGTTTCTAGTTTTTCTAGTTTTTAGGGTTTTATGGGTTTTTTTGGCTTTTTAGGGGTTTTTAGTTATTGATAGTTTTATGGTTTTTAGAGTTTTTAACATTTTAAGGGGTGTAATGATTTTTTTTGGATTTTATTGGTATTTAGGGTTGTTATGGGTTTTTAGAATTTTATCTTTTGTAGGGCTTTTATGTTTTTTAGTGTTATTTAGGATTTTAAGCATTTTTTTTATGTTTTTAGGGGTTTTAAGTGTTTTTAGTTTTTTATGTTTTTCTAAATATTTTTATGGTCTTATGGTTTTTTATGTTTTTAGATATTTTTACGGCTTTTCGGGTTTTTAGGGTTTTCTAGGTTCTTTGGATTTTTACGATTTTTAGGCTTTTTAGTGTTTTTAGGGTTTTTTAGGGTTAATATAGAATATTATGTTTTTAACTATTTTTATGAATTTAGTAGGATTTTATGGTTCTTAGGGTTTTTGGGGATTTTGTGGGGATTTACGGTTTTTTTGGTTTTTGGGTTTTTTTGGTTTTTTAATCTTTTTTGGTTTTTTGTGGTTTTTAGAGTATTTAAAATTATAGGGGATTAAATTAATTTTAGAGTTTTTAGGGAGTTTAGGGTATTCATTGGTTTTATGGGGTTTTCTACTTTTAGGGTTTTTAGGATTTTTAGTGTTTTTAGCCTTTTAGGGTTTTTAAGTGTTTTAAGGTTTTTAAGGATTTCTTAATGGTTTTCAGTGTTTTTATTTTTTAGGTATTTTTAGATATTTTTGGATTATAATTTTTTTAGGGGTTTTAGAGATTTCGAGGGGTGTGGGGGTTTTAGGGGTTTTAGGTTTTGTAGTGTTTTTTAATTTTTTAGTGTTTTTGAGTTTTTTAAGGTTTTAAGATTTTTTAGATTTTTTAATCATTTTAGGGGATTAAAGTGTTTTTAATGTTTTAGTGGTTTTTGTTGGATTTATGGGTTTATAGCATTTTTATGATTTTTAGGGTTTTGATGGTTTTTAGGGGTTTTGGGTTTTTTAGAATTTTTAGTATTTTTAATTTTTAGGAGTAATAACTGTTTTTAGGTTTTTATGGTTTTCATATGGTTTTTTGATCCCAGGTTTTCATTATGTTATTATGGATTTTTTGATATTTTTATGGTTTTTAGAGTTTTTAGTGATTTTTACCAGTTTAAAAGGTTTTTGGTTCTCGGGGGTTTTAAGGTTTTTAGCATTTTTAGGTTTTAGGGGTGTTATGTGTTTTTATTTTTGTAATGTTGTCTTAGGGGTTTATAGGGTTTTTATGGTTTTTATGATTTATGTTATTTTAGGAATTTTTTGGGATTTTTATGGGGTTTAAGGGTTTTTTCAGTTTTTAGGGGGTTTAGTTTTTTTTAGTGTTTTTATGGTGTTCAGGGATTGTTTGGGTTTTAGAAATTTTTAGATTTTTAGGTTTTTTAAGTGTTTTATTTTTTTTTATCGTTTTTATGGATTTATAGGGTTTTGAGAGTTTTCAGTGGGTTTTAGGGTTTTAATGGGGTTTTAGGGTTTAAAAGGTGTTTTGGGTTTTTTAATGATTTTCGGTTTTTATAGGATTTTACGTTTTTAGGGAATATAGGGGTCTTATGTGTTTTCATATTTTTAGGTTTCCTTAGGCTTTTCTGGTTTTTTCGGGTTTCTTACATTTTAGGGATTTTTAAGCCCTTTTAGGATCTTTATGGGCTTTAGGGGCTTTAGGGATTTTGAGGGGTTTTATTGTTTTTATTGATTTTAGGGTTCTTTAGAGACTTTAGTGTCATTTTGGGGGTTTAAGAGTTTTTATGTTTTAAAGGTTTTATTAGGGGTTTAAGGGTGTTTTACGTTTTTAGTGATTTTGGTGGTTTTTTAATATTTTTTTATTTTTAAGGATTTTAGGTATATTGAGGTGTTTTGGGGGTTTTAGTGTTTTTATAAATTTTAGGGTTTTTCACATTTTCAGTTTTAGGGGTTTTATCTATTTTTATGTTTTCTTAGGGGTTTTTATGATTTTTTAAGTTTTTAGGGATTTTTAGATTTTTTTTTAAATTTTTTACGGATTCTATGGATTTTGAGGGTTTTTAGGGGTTTTAGGAATTTTATGTGTTTTCGGGGTTTTAGGTGTTTTCGAGTTTTTTAGGGTTCGTATGGTGTTTATTGTTTTTAACGTTTTAGGGGTTTAAATAGGTTTTAGAGTTTTTAGTGTTTTTAGGGTTTTAGGGTTATTATTGGTAATTAGTGTTTTTTTATTTATAGGGTTTTAGGGTTATTAAAGGTTTGTAGGATTTTTTATAGTTTAGGGATTTAAAGTGATTTTTAGATTTTTATATTTCTTTTAGGGTTTTAGGGATTTTTAGGGTTTTTTAGGTTTTGATGTTTTTCTGGGTTTTTGGGTTTTTTAATTTTTTTAGAGGTTTTAATGTTTTTAGAGTTTTATTATGATTTTTAAGTTTTTCAATTGATTCTAAAGTTTTTAGTGGTTTTTAGGATGCTTATGGGTTTTGGGGTTTTATGGTTTTTAGTTTTTTTATAGTTTTAGGGGTTTTAGGATTTTTATGGTCATTTTGGGTTTCAACAACTTTTAGGTTTTAAGGGGTTTAGGTGTTTTTTTGGTTATTAAGCTTTTTTCGGTTTCTATTTTTATAAGATTGTTTATATTTTTAGGGATTTTCAGGGATTATTTATGATTTTTTTGGATTTTAGGGTTTTTAGGTATTTTGAGGGTTTTCAGATTTAGGCGTTCTAGTTTTTTAGGGGTTTAACATTTTTTAGGGGTTTTAAGTGTTTTTACGTTTCAAAGGTTTTCTTATGGGTTTTTAGGTGTATTAGGGTTGTTTTCTTTTTTAGTGATTTTAGGGATTTTTAAGGATTTTTATGGTTTTAGGGATTTCGAGGCTTTGAGGCCTTTTATGTTTTTTATGGATTTTTTGGATTATGAGGTGGGGGGATTTGAGTTTGTAGGGTTTTATGTTTTTTTGAGTTTTTTAATGCTCTAGGTTTATAATGTGTTTTTAGTGTTTTAACTGGATTTTTTTCGTTTTTATGGGTTTTGAAGGTTTTTATGGGTTTTAGGGATATTTATGGTTTTTAGGGGTTTTTGGGATTTTAGGAACTTTTAGGATTCTTAGTTTTTAAAGATTTTTTGGTTTTTAAGTGTTTTTAGGTTTTTATGGTTTTCTTAGAGTTTTCAGTGTTTTGATGGTTTTTTAATTCATTAAGGATTTTTAGGGATTTTTTATACAAATTTTATGGTTTTATAGTGTTTTTGGGTTTTTGGGAGGTTTTAGGGGTTTTAGGGGTTTTTAGGGATTTAGTGTTTTTAGGTTTTTAAGGGTTTAAAGTGTTTTTAGGTTTTTAAGGGTTTAAAGTGTTTTTTTGGTTTTAAGGGGTTATTAGTATTTTGAAAGGTTTTATGGGTTTTTTTACATTTTTAGGGATTTTTATGGATTTTTTGGATTTTTATTATTTTTAGAATTTTGAGGGTTTTTAGGGTTTGTTGGGGTATTATGATTTTTTGGATTTTTGAGGTTTGTTTTAGTTTTTAGGACTTTGATGTTTTTTTGATTTTTTTTAATGTTCTTTCATGTTTAAATGTTTTTCTAAATTTTAGTGGTTTTTGGGGGGTTTTATGGGTTTTTCAGGTTTCTTATGGTTTTTAGGGGTTTTATGGTTGTTATATTTTTAAGGCTTTCTTATATTTTTTCAAGGTTTTAGGGATTTTTATATTTTTAGGTATTAATATGGAGTTTTATGTTTCTAATGATTTTTAGTGTTTTTAGGGATTCTAATGGATTTTTGGTTTTTTGGTTTTTTGGGTTTTATTGGTTTTTTGAGTTAAAAAGATTTTAAGGTTTTTTAGTTTTTAGTGGTTTTAGTGGTATAAATGGTATTTGAGTTTTTAGTAGTTTTTAGGGTTTTTTTGTTATTTAAGGATTTTTTTATAGTTTTTAAGTATTTCTATGTTTTAGGGGGTTTTGGGGACTTTTAGAGTTTTTATCATTTTTACCTTAATATGCGTTTTAAGAGATTTTAGGTTTTTAAGGTTTTTAGGGGTTTTCATGGTCATTAGTGTTTTTCACATTTATTTTAATTTTCTAGGAAATTTACCATTTTTATGGATTTTTTTTTAAAATTTTAGTATTTTTACGGTTTTTAGGGTTTTTAGGTTTGTGATAATTTTTTAGGTTTTTAATGTGATTAATGTTTTTTATGATTTGAAGGTTATATTTGATTTTTTCATGGTTTTTAGGGGTTTTTTACGTTTTTAGGGATTTTGAGGTTCTTTTTTAGGATTTCATGGGGTTTAAATGTTTTTTATGGTTTTTAGGGTTTTTACAATTTTTGGATTATTAGTGTTTTTTGGAGTTTTTAGGGTTTTATGGTTTTAAAAAGTTTTTATAATTTTTTGTATTTTTTAGGATTTTTGTGGGGGTTTAGGGTTTTGAAGGGTTTTGAGTTTTTTAGGGTTTTAGTGGTTTTTTGTTTTTTAGAATATTTATGATTTTTGGGGGGTTTTAAGTGTGTTAAGGTTTTTATGGATTTCGTAGCATTTTTTAGCGTTATAGTGTTTTTTACATTTTTAGTGATTTTTATGGATTTTTTTATGATTTTTATGTATTTTAATGGATTTTTATGGATTTTAGGTATTTTGAGGGTTTTAGAGGTTTTAGGGTTTTTATGGTTATTTGGGACTTTTTTGAGTTCATAGGATTTTTATGGTTTTTTAAAGTTTTAAAACATTTTAAGAGGTTAAAATAGTTTTTAAAATTGTAGTGATTTTTTAGTGTTTTATGGGGTTATAATGGTTTTTTGGGTTTTTTGGGGTTTATAGAGTCTTTTAGGGTTTCTAATATTTTTAGGTTTTTAAGAGGTCTTTATTGATTTTAGGTTTTTGATGTTTTCTTAGGGGTTTTCATGTTTTTTATGGTTTTTAGGTTTTTAGGGATTTTAGGTATTTTTTAAGATTTTTATGGGCTTATATGTTTTTTAAGGATTTTAGGGGGGTTTTAGGGGTTTTATGGAGGTTTAGAATTTTTATGTTTTTAGGGGTTTTAAGTGTTTTAGATTTTTAAGATTTTATTATCCTTTTCATGTTTTTAGGGCTTTGAAAAGTTTTAGGGATTTTTAAGGACTTTAATGGTTTTTATGGTTTTAGGTGTTTTTTGGGTTTTTAAGGATTTTTAGGGGTTTAGGGTTTTTATGGTTTTTAGGTTTTTAGAGTTTTTTTATTTTTTATGGTTTTTCATGTTTTTAAGAGTTTATTAATGTTTTTAGTGGTTTGAAGGGTTTTTAGATATTTTAGTAGTTTTTAGGGTTTTATGGTATTTATGGGTTTATGGTTTTTTGGGTATTAGGTTTTTTTTGGATTTTAAGGGTTTTTATCATTTTTATATTTTTAGGCATTTTATGTGATTTTTTATTTTCAAGGTCTTCTTTTGGGTTTTTAGGCTTTCTGGTTTTTTATGTTTTTTTGAATTTTTAGAGATTTTCTAGTATTTTTATGAGTTTTAGGGGTTTTTTGGATTTTGAGGGGTTTTGGTTTTTATTGTGTCTAGGGTTTTTTAAGTTTTTAGAGTTTTTAGTGTTTTTATAGTTTTTTAACATTTTTAGGGGTTCAAAGGGTTTTTACATATTTAGTGGTTTTAAGGTTTTATTGGTTTTTAGGGGTTTTATGGTTTTTATGGGGTTTATCGTTTTTAGGGGTTGTAGTATATTTTAAGGTTTTTAGCAATTTTACAGTTTTAAGGGTTTTAAGGGTTTTATGATATTATGGTTTTCTTAGGGGTTTTAGGGTTTTATGTTTTTTAGGTAATTTTATGGATTTTTCATTATTTTTTGGGTTTTTAGGATTTTTATGGATTTTGAGTATTTTGGGGGGTTTTAGGTGTAGCGTCCCACCTCCAATGCCACTTATCGTACCTCAATATGGTTCCCACAAGACCTAAAATGTTCCTCCCCAAAAGTTAGAGGCTTCCAAGTAGTAGAGGGCCCTTAGTGTGTCTATAGGGAGGCTGTTTCATCATTGATCCTAGTAGAGCATCGTAATATATATATATATATAGAGAGAGAGAGACACAATATAATAAGTAATAACATAAGTAAAAATAACTAGAAGAAGCATCATAAAACATACATAATCATGGAAGATATGTGATAAAATAAGTTGAAGTTGAATAATAATAAAATATATCCATTATGATAATGTTATTAAAAATGGGTATTTAATGGGAAGAGGATGCTGGCGTATACCACATGCTATAAAAATATACAAAAATAAAAAAAACTGCTACAACTATCATATTGAGCATAGGATAAGTCTTCTGCCTCAATATCCATCCTAGATCTGTAAATCAATCAAGCATCATAAGTCATACACTTCCCTTTATTAATACCTACAATCAAAAAGACTTCTTGGGTACTAAAGGTGTCCAAAGAAGGGGGTGATATACTATCTTTGTAGGCCTCCACCCACATTGTATAGACTAATCCATTTCATGTAATAAATAAATGAATTGTGTGGAATAATGATACAATTTAAAACACAAATAAATAAATAAGTACATTGAATTGGGTTCCACTTGGACACCAATCTAATTTACCTTCTTTGACCTAAGATGGTGAGTCTAAAAAAGGGATCCAACAAAGTAAATCTTATTAATAATATGTGAGAAGGTGGATTGTCCCCAAGATTGTTATTAGGATTGAACAACACGCCCCTACATTTCCAAAATCAAATGACCATTTCTCATTTGAAAAAATTTATTTAATTTTTAATTCAATTGAAAAACTCTTTATAAAATATAGAGAGTCTCCATGATCCCATCCATGGAAATTCAAAGAGGTTTTCCAAGTATCGCTCGAGGGGCTCGGTATATGTTCAATTCCTATAGATTTCTTCCAAGGAAACCCAAGAATGAATTCCCAAATTTTCACTACAGGAATGGTGTGATAACATTAAGAACTAACATCTAAGTGCATACGATGTATTGCACTTAGGGGATCAAATCTCTCTCAGGGAACTATACAACCATCGTTCCATCGAGCCTATCCAAGGGATCTTACCTATGGAACTGGTGCCACTCGTCTAGAGGTAAATCACAAAATGCATGGTGAGCGAGTCCTAGGAATATCTAGTGCCTCCCTTGAAATATTTACAAAGTATTAATAAATTATAATAGGAAGGATCGAAGATTCCTTCCAAGGGGTCCTTGTGCCGGAACCCCTTGTATCACCCTCAACACTAGGGTGGAAGCATTAATCAATCCATTCATATATAACATGTCTAAAAAAAGGGACATTTCATTTTATTTTAATCATTTATATCATAATGGGTACATTCGTCATGGAATTTCAATTGGTAAAAACCATTTATAGAATGTGACATATGGAACCTGGCCTAACCACTCAACCAACTCATTTATTCAATCAATCCCATTTCTAACATAAGGGTCAGGGCCCTATCTCATGTCTAAATTTTATATTCAACCAAATTAATTATACCTTAAATTAATCATAAGGAAACACACCATAATGTTTCGAAGGAAATTGGAAATAAATGGGAGATATGATATAAGGATAGAACACACCCATTGATGTGGTCCAAGACAAGGTAACCCACATCGAAGGTGATTCTCCATTGTTTAGGATCATAATACACATGCAAACCCATTTGGAATAATTTAATTAACATTTTGTAGGCATCCTGAGAATGGTATGACACAAGACATAATGACACAGATTATGGAAACCAATAAAACTAGCAGGAAATAACAAACCACAAACCTTAGCCTCCCAAACCTCCTCTGAACCAGCATCAACCTTTGATTCCATCTAGAATATAAGAAATCAAATAAATTGAAAATTTCCCTATAAATATGGAATACTAATTTACACCAAAATTGTACAACATAGGATGGATGAAACTTGAAATAGAAATAAAAGTATTGAGGATCTTATAGATATATTTATGATGGATCTGATGGTGAGTGAAACAAAGTATGTATAGAGGAGGTATCTTGATCCCTAGGTTAATAGGTAAAGGAGAACCATGTGTATAGGGAGGAGGATTCCATTGAAATAATGAGGGGGAGGAAGAAGAAGAAATTTAAATAATTTAAGATGTGAAAACCTATTAATTCAACCTTACAGCAAGGTGTGCATGGTTTGGTTGGTTAGTTGGACAAACTATGTTCTAACTATATGTTCAGACACTACTTCAAAGGGTCACTCCACATGTTTAGGTTCATGGTTTTTCTAACCATGCACAAACTGTATAAAAATACACTGTAAAAAACCTATAGTTGGCTGCAAAGGCATGTGCCTGGGGTCACATGGTTACAAAAAAAACCATGTGGACCCCAACACCACACTTTCTACAACCATACTATTAGAGAATCCATGCAAGTTGTGAAAGATAATTTTTATTTACAGTGCGGCCCAATCTACCTCCTTAATTTTTGAGTCTCATGGCTCCAAATGATCCCCATAATCCCCCAAAACCTCCTTTTCTATCGTAGGAAACTTTATTAGGGATAAAAAAAAGAATTAAAACAAAACATAAATGGTATGTATCTTTGATAAAATCAGGGACAATGTAGCATCCCCTCATTATGATAAATAATCCCTGAGTTTCCCTTTCGAGGGTGGTAAATGTATTCTAAGAAAAGATTCTGAAACTGTTCATTCACATCAACCAACCACTCCAATATCTCATCCTTCATATGTTTTTTCTGCCATATAGCCTAGACCATAGTAACTAACCTACCTCAAAGATCCATTGTGACTTGATAAATAATATGTTTTGGACATTCCTCCAAGGATGCATCCACCTCTATCTCAATATCCTCATGGTAAAATGAATGAGATAGCTCAGGGTGGTACTATTGAAGCAGAGATACATGGAAAAAATAGTACATGACATGGTACCTCAGATGTAACTACAACCGATAGGCTACCAACCCAAATCTTTATACTATCTCGAAAGGCCTGACATATCGAGGTGATAACTTGATCTATCTCCGAAGTCGTTTGTGACCTAATCTTGGTGATACACATAAGAAGACATGATGTCCCACCTCAGAAAATAGACGTCTACTATGATGATATATATAAGAAATATGACTACATTGTGTTATATAAATACCCATATAGTTCTACTAGACATTTTCAAAGGTCTCCTGAACAAGATGAGGACCCATTAGAGCTGCCTCGCATACCTCTACCCAGCATAGGGGTGAGCGGAATGGTTTACCGTAAAGGTCCTCATATGAAGCCATATGAATTGTTCCTGAATATTATTATTATAGGAAAACTCAACCATGGTAATATGATTTCCCCATGAACATCGAAAATCAAGGATGTATTCTCGAAACATATCCTCTAACACCCATATCATTCACTCAGAATACTTGTCTTTTAAAGGGTGATAAACTGTCCTCCAGAGCGTAAATGAACCCTGTGCATTTTTCATCCATTTCTAGAACCTTGAGGTGGAATGACCATCTTGTTCTAAAATGATAGAAGAGGGTAAACCCGGAAGCGACACTATCTCCAAATTATAATATCTTCCTAGATGATTAATAGATAAGGACTCCCAGATCGGTAGGATGTGTGAAACCCTTGTCATCCTATCAATGATCACCCATACTACATCGCTTCCTTAAAGGGATATTGGAAATCCAATCATTAAATTCATGGTGTTGTCATTCCATTTCCACTTAGGGATGGAGAGAGGATCTAGAAGTATAGTAGGTTGTTAGTGATCTACCTTCACCTACAGACAGGTGTATAACTGAGTGATAAATCCATCAATTTACCTCTTCAAACATGGCTACCAATACTGAAAACGTAAATATTTGTACATCTTGGTAATCCCAAGATGATCTTCCCAAACATAGTCATGTGATTCTCCCATAAACTCATCTCACATATCCATAGGAACCCAAACGCAACCACATAAGTGTAGAATCTCACTTCTATCATCAAACCAACTAGATGGTAGGTTCTCACTTATGACACTATCCCTCAAAATTAGACCTTGTGAATCTAATAATAGACATATACAGATCTACTCTATAAGAGAGGAAGTCACTATTGGAACTTCTAAGACTATTTGACCATGTTGTTCCTGAATGTCAAGATATATCTTAGAGAAAAAATCCACCAACTATAACTTTCTTATGGAATCCTTTATATCTTTCATTGGAGTCTTTTTTCTCAAGGCATCGACTATGAAATTACCTTTTCTCAGTTTGTAAGAGAGTTCAATATCTAACTATTTTAGGTATTCCACCCACATACACTACATCAAGTTCAAGTGTCAATTATTAGAGACATATTTGATACATTTATGATCCGTGTAAATAATGAATTGAATTCCAAATAAGTAGTTAATCCAATAGAATTGATCATGGACCATGATAGCTACCTCAAGGTCATTCATAGGGTAATTTTTCTCATGAGGTCTCAGATGGAGGGACCCATATACTAAAACTTGATCACCTTGTATCAACACTTCCACCATCCCGATTCCTAAAGCATCACAACAGAAAATATACCATCATCCTAGATCAAGAAGAATCATGATCTGATATTATGTTAGTATTACCTTTAACTCATTAAAATCTACCTCACAAGATTCATCCCATTCAAATTCTAAACCCTTCATGGTTAAGCCCGTAAGTGGTACTCCCAGGTATAAGAAGTACTGGATAAAATTCCTATAGTATCCAACCAAACCTAAGAATCTATGTATATCAAATACATTTTTGGGATGGTCCCAGGAAACCATAAATCACACCTTATTTGGGTCAACTAATATTCCTTTCTTAGATTTGATATGACCCAAAAAGTGAACCATTACAATCCAAAAGTGGCATTTACTATGATTTTAATATATCTGTTTCTATCTTAGCGTACTCAAATCAATATAAAGATGGTTTTAATTATCATGTATGGAACATGAGTCTACTAAGACGTTATCTAATAATACTACTACCATAAATGAATAAACATATTGGTGGAAAACCCAATTCATCAAATACATCAAGACTATCAGTGTATTCATCAGACCGACCAACATAAATAATTATTCATACAAACTGTACCCTCTCCAGAATATTGTAAGCGGTATTTTTGGATTCCTCACTTTCACCTGATGGAATCAAAAACTCAAATTGATCTTGGAGATAATGTTCACTCCTAATAGTTGGTTGAAAAGTTTTATTTACTCGATGAAGTAGATACCGGATTTTCATAATAAGTTGGTTCTGTAAGATAAAATCCATGAAAAATATATTGGTAATATCCTATTTCTTGGATAAAATTATTGGTGAACTCCATGGTGATGTGATGCTTCATATAAAACCCTTAACCTCTAGATATTTAAGATACCACTTTAGTTCCTAGATCTCTATAGTTTACATCCTATATGGAGGAATGGACACTGGTACTACACCTAGAACAAGATCGATGATGAACTTGAAATATCTATTTGAAAGTAATTAGGAGAAATTTTAAGTAAATAAATCCCTAAAATTATCCACAATAGGAGAAAAATCCACAAGATGCATTCCCTAATATCTCATAAAGAGACTGACTATCTGGACTATCACTCCACCTAGCCCAGTATGCTTGAGTCCATATTAACCATCTTGGATATCTCATTCCTCCTTATGGATATACGATTTTCCATTAGGTTATTTAAAAGATACCAAATTATTGTAGTAGTCCACTTGGGATCAATAAGGCACACGCCATTCCATACGAAAAATGATTTCAAATAAAATAATTTTTAGGATAAAGAAATTCCATAGAAAATGGTACCCATATATCCCAAAAGGCACTCCATTAAATAGCATATACCCTTTACTAAAACTTCTAAAGGCATGTCAAGAGTCATATCACCACCAGAGTATTCCACCACTATGCCCAAAATTCTCATAGTTGCAACACATAGAATAGAGTATGATGCACCTGTATCAAAAAGGGATGAAACTATAGTGGAGGATACCATAATAATACCTATAAATATATATGGACATGGAATATACTCTTATATCATGGGTTATGTTGTATAAATTTGTCCTTAATTGAATCCCTGAGATGCTACCCAAGTGGCTTGAGCAGGTCCACTATGATGACATTGAAACTTTGAGCCATGAAATCCTCAACCACAACCACTTACTTAGTCCGAATAGCCTATATAAGACCAAATTATAGCATGGTGTCATTTCACTGATCTTGCAACTGAAGTCAGTGTTGACACAAAACCTCTCTCACTTAGTATTAGAGGAAATTATCAGCATAAGAACTGAAGGTGACCCATCCTTCTAGAATCCCGATACTCAATTGGGGTCCGGATACACTAGGGTTGTTTATGGCCTATCCTTCCAAAATGGCGACACACCACATATCTATCGGTTTATTCCACATCATTGGTACTACCCCTGCATGTACTCTTGAAGTGTCACTTATTTGTACTAGACAACCCACTACTATCCCTAGAAGCTGAGCTTCCCTATTTCACATCTCCTGATTCCCTCCGGTCCTGCTTAGTGATAAGGGTCTGGTTCACTATAATTGA
Organism: Viscum album; assembly: GCA_963277665.1. NCBI lineage: Eukaryota > Viridiplantae > Streptophyta > Magnoliopsida > Santalales > Viscaceae > Viscum > Viscum album. The sequence goes on along the minus strand of OY728159.1, from coordinate 2,051,543,714 downwards.
AATAGTGGTCAGATAAAATATATTCACCTATGATTGAATGGAATATTCAAGGCCATCCTCAAATCTCCTTATAGTATTCATCTATTTACCATTCAAATTTTGTGAAAAACACTACAATTCGGTGAAATGAGATGAGTATTCCGTCATCTACATGTCACCTTGCTCAAGGTTCCTAAACTCCTAAGAATGATCTGTTTATAAGGTTTGAATAAATAAGTAGTCTAAGAAGTTTTTCTCTATTTTTGACCTGACCATACTCTAATGTCGACTATCCTAAACAAATAATGTCCCGCCAATTATTGGAGGATTTGCGTTTTATGTAATAGGTGATATTGACACTCTTCTCTGGAAGAATATCGATATTCCTTACGATTTACTGGATTAACTCTTTCCATGACTCCATAACCTGGGTTCTTTTATCCATTGAGAAGGTGGAAGGTTGATTCTTCTATAACTCACGGGTCATCTATTCCAAAAAAGTGGCAAGTCGGGGAGCTCCCTGAATGGTATGCATGAACCAAAAGAAACAATCATGGAATTGGGCATCAACAACAAGTGGAAGATATGGAGGAGGTGCCTTGCTTGTCACTAAATGCAGTATCATTGGTAGCCCAAGGACCAACATTTCAGGAGTATAATCATATCCACACTACTAGAATACATCATGAGGTCCTCACGGTGGTATATCTATAAAATTTATAATCGTACACCTTAGAAAGGATTTATAATTGATTGTGAAAGTTGCAGGGAAAGAACAGGTACAAGGCCTACCTAAAATCATGTCACAATACTTAGACTACTTCAAGAGATAGGTATAGGTGATCAGAGAAGGTCACATAATGGTTACAGGAGACATGAATTACTACCCACTACTAGGAAAGCTCAGGTCAAGGTCTCACATGGCGCATCATTGGTTCTAGTATATGGAGTGTCAAATGAAAGGTATAGAGGAAAACATGCTTTAATTTTCTTTTGTAATCTTTATCTAGTGGTAACATTTTTATTATAAAACATAAAATAAGTTTAGTTTTTTTATTTATTTGGTAATTAGAGTCATGTTCTAGTTAATTTCATCAAAAATTCCAATTCATAAAGGCTCATAATCATTTTAAATTCAAATTGGCACGTCATGTAATTTCATCCTAACCATTACACCAAACATCAGGGTTCAACAGTCCACCAATGATGTTTTTATTGGAAGATATTCAATTTATATTCACCAATTAAACCAAATAATGTGGAATTATTGGTCAATTGAACCAATTATGTCACATTGGAGAAAAATAGCACACTATAAGGAATAAAAGGTAAAGAACCACAAGAATCCACCTCCAACACAGGCAATGCTTTGAGAAAATTAAATCTGTCATGGTATAATGCACGTCATTTTAAATCAAATGGTTCCTAATATGATAAATGATTTTAATATGAACTAATATCATCAGGATAAGGTAAAGACGCCCCATAAAGATATTACCAATGCAAAGAAAGTGTGTCACCCTCTTTTGAAATTCCTAAAACTATAAAAAAAACAAGAAATAACAACATTTACCCAACCCATGAAAAAATGGGTTTCCCCTCTATGTGGGTAAGCTATTCCCAAGATCATGCTCATTGCTATATTCCAGCATCCTAAAATCTTTTATAAACCCCAAAAAGTTAGAAAAAAATAAAAATTCTCTAATACCACTTTGTAGTGTCTTTACCTAGATACTACTTATGGTTTCCCAAGATGGTGGCCTGAAGACCTCAAGTGTGCCTCTCCCTGAACACGAGAGGCTTCTGACTAGTAGCGTGGGCCTAGGGTGTGTCTACGGGGAGACTATTCCTTTATTGGTCATAGTGGAGTGAAATAATATGTATATATATATATAATGTAATAAGAAATATCATAAGTAGTAATAACTCGAAGGAAATAGTGGAAAAAAATACATAATCATGAAATATATGTGATACAATTACTGTAAGATGAATAATAATATCATATTTCAATGTGATAATGTTATAAAAAAATAAGTATTCCAGGGGTGAAGGATACATGAATATACCACATTCTAACACAATATACGAAAAGGTAAAAAATAGTTACAACTAATATCTTGATCCTAGGCTCAGTCCTCTACTCTAATCTCTATCCTAGAATCATAAATCAATCATGCATTAGAAGCTACACACTTCCCTTTATTATTAAATACAATCATAAAGTCTTCATCGGAACGAAAGGCAGCCCAAGAAGGTTATGAAGTATAATCTTAGTATGCCTACATCCATGGTGGATAGGATAATCAATTTCATCAAATAAATAAATGATATTTATTCCCTAATAACAAATGAAAAATAGTTTTAAATAAATAAGTACATTGGATTGGGTTTCAGTTGGACACCCATCCACTTTACGTACTTCGGCCTAAGTTGATGAGTTTGAACCAAGGGACCCCACAAAGGTAAATTTAGTAATAATATATGATAATGTGGACTTTCCCCAAGCTTGGAATTGGGCTCAGATTCCACATCCCTAAATTTCCAAAATCAAAGGATGATTTTTCATTTTAAAACATTAATTTAATTTTTAATTAAATTGAAAACCTCTTTATAAAATATAGATAGTATCTCTAATCTGATCCATGACAATTTAGATAGGATTTAAAATTATCGCTCGATGGTCTCAGTATAAATCAATTTTCTAGGGAGTCCATAATAGGTGACCTAATAATGAAGTATCATGTGTCACTCCATTAATGGTTTTATAACATTAAGAACCCTCTGAGTTTGTACCGATATCACACATAGGGGCCTAAGCCTCTTCAAAGGCATGGTACAAGCATCATGAAATCGAGCCCAACCAAGGGGTCACCTATAGGGAACTGGTGTCACTCATATAGAGGTAAAATAGAAAATAAAAATAGATCCAATCCCAAGAATAGATAGTGTCAACCCCAGAATATTTTAAAATCCTTAATAAATTCTAAAAAGAGTGTTTGAAGATTAATTCCAAGGAATCATTAATTCTGAACCACTTGTATCAACCTCGACACAAGGATGGAAGCATTAATCAAACAATGCATATATAACATGTATAAAAACGGTTAATATCCTTTAAGTTCAATATTTTATATCATAATAGGAACATTGTTCATGGCATTTCCATTGGGAAAAATCATTTATAGTATGTGTCATAAGTATCATGGCCTAACCACTAAACCAAATCATTTATTCAATCAATCCCATTTATAGCATGAAGGTTTAAGTTACTATATCATGGCTAAATATTTTATTCAATGAAATTAAATAACCCTAAGTATTAATCATAAGTCAAAACACCTTAAGGGGGGAAAGGAAATTAGAAAAAAAGGGAAAATATGCAATAAGTTTATAACACACCCATTGGGGTAGTCATAGTGAAGGAAACCCACCTCGAAGGTGATTCTCTACTAGTTACGATCATGATACACATGAAAACCCATTTGGAATAATTTAATTAACATTATTGGGGCTTCTTATGAATCCTAATGTGTGCAGAACAATGAAACAAATTATGGAAAGCATTAAAATAAGTGTGAAATAACTATACCAATGACCTTATCCTAGTATAGTTTCCATTATCCAGTTTCAACCTTTGATTCAAGCTATAATGGAAGAAATTTAAGAAAACAACAAATGACCTAAAAATAGGGAAAAAGAGATTGACCCAAAATAGTGAAATGGAGGATGGAAGAAACTTGAATTGGAATGAATATTATTGAGGGGCTTATCAAGATCTTTCCAACTGATCCAATGGTTAGTGAAATGGAGTTTGGATGGAGGGGGTAAATTGATCTCTAGGTTAAGATGGAAAGTAGGTCCATGCATAGAGGGTGGAGGAGTCCACTAGAGAATTTTTGGGGAGGAATTAAAATAAAGTTAAATAATTTAAGTGGGGAAGACCATAAATTCACCCTTACAGAAAGGGTCACATAGTTTGGATGCATGGGTGGCCAAACCGTTCACCAATCGTGCACCAATACACTGCTTCAAAGGGGAACTCCACACTGTTAGGTGCATGGTTTTTTCAATCAGGTTCAAAAATGTTCAAAAAATAGTTATAAAAAACCTAAAGTTATTGAAAGGGCATGTTCCTGGGGTCGCACAGTTGCAGACACACCATGCGGACCCTAACACCCCACTCTTTATTTTTTGTGACTTTGACCTCCAAACGGGCCCCGAACGTCGTATAAACCTCCTCGACACACTTAGTAAACTTTATCAAGTCCAAAAAAAATAATTTAAACTAAAAAAATATGTTCCATACCATTGATAATATTTTGGACATTATATTAGGGGGTTTTAGGTTTTTTAGCATTTTTTTGGTTTCTATGGTGTTTATGTGTGTCTAGGTTTTTAATGTTTTCATTTCATTTTTATAGGTATTATTATTGTTTATTTATTATATATGTTTAGGTCCTTTTTAAGATTTTTATTTATTTTTAGGGTTCTTAGGGTTTTAAAGGGTTTTATGGTTTTGTGGGGTTTGTAGAATTTTTTATGATTTTCTTAAATATTTTAAGGTTTTTATAGGTTTTTTAAAAAATTTGGGGTTTAAATGGGTTTTAGAGTTTTTTTGGGATTTTTAGGGTTTTAAGGAGATTTAGGGTTTAAGTTTTTTTATGTTTTTAGGGATTTTTATGGGGTTTCATGTTTTAGGTGATTTAAAATTTTTATGGATTTTTATGGATTTTTAGTATTTTTAGTATTTTTATGATTTTTAGGTTTTTAGAGTTTTTCAGGGTTTTATGGTTTTTTGAGTATTAGGGGTTTTTTAGATTTTATGGGTTTTAAGGTATTTTAATGTTTTTAGGGGTTTAAAGGGTTTTAGAGTTTTTAGTGTATTTAATGGGTTTTATGGGATTTTATGGTTTTAATGGTTTTTAGTGGTTTATATAGTTTTTTTGGGTTTTAAGGGTCTTTTACGGTTTTTAGTATATTTATTTTCTCTAAAGGCTTATGTGTTTTAGGATTTAATTTTTTCTTAGGGTTTTTAGAATTTTTATGTTTTTATGGTTTTTAGTTACTTTTATGGTTTTTAGGGTTATTATGAATTTTGAGGGGTTGTAGGTGTTTTTATGGTTTTTTCAAGTTTTTATGAGTTTTAAAATTTTTTGGATTTTTAGTGGTTTTAATTTTTTTTAAGTTTCAAATTCCTTCTTAGGGGTTTTAATGGTTTTTATGGTTTTTTTCGATATTTTTAGGGATTTTCAAATTTTTAATGGTTTTTAGGTATTTTAGTAGTTTTATGGTTTATAGGTGTTTTTGGGATTTCATGGTTTTTTTGGGTTCTTAGAGTTTTTTTAGTTTTTTATATATTTTTAGGTTTTTATAGTTTATTAAAACTTTCAAGAGTTTATATGGGTTTTAGAGTTTTAGTGGGGTTTTAGGGTAGTTATGGGTTTTAACATTTTTATGGTTTTTTGGATTTTTAGGGTTTTAGGGTTTTTAACGCTTTATACTACAATAGGGGTTTTAATTTCTTATAGGTTTTTAAGGTTTTATTTGTGGTTTTAGGGTTTTTAGTGTTTTTTATGTTTTTAGATAATAAAGGGCATTTTCATATTTTCAATAGTTTTAAGGGTTTTTTGGATTTTGATGGTTTTCTGGGTTTTATGTTGTTTTGGGTTTTACAGTATTTTATTTTTAGGTGATTTATGGTTTTTTAGAGTTTTATCATTTTTTGGAGTTTAAACATTTTTTAGTGTTTTTAGTGGTTTTTAGTGGTTTTATGGACTTTTAGGGTTTTAAAGGTTTTTTGGGTTTTATGGTTTTTGCGGGTTTTAGTGTTTTTAATTTTTTTATGGTTTTTAAAATTGTTTAGGATTTTAGGGGTTTAAATTATTTTTTGGTTTTAAGGTTTTCTTAATGATTTTGAGGTTTTTATGGTTTTTCTGTTTTCAGGGTTTTTTTAGGAATTTTATGGTTTTGGGGGTTTTTTTGGGTTTTTTAGTTTTTAGGGTTTTTATGGTATTTTGGGTTTTTAGGGATTTTTATGTTTTTTAGAGTTTATAAATATTTTTGGGGTTTTAATTTTTTTTTATATTTTTTAGTGCATTTTAAGGTTTTTTGGGGTTTTTAGGTTTTTAGGTTATTTATGGTTTTTATGGTTTTTAGTGATTTTATGGGTTTTTATGTTTCCTTAGGTTTTTAGGGGTTTTAAGGATTTTTAGGTTTTTAAGTTTTTTAGGGGTTTCACATTTTGTAGTGTTTTTACATTTTTATGGATTTTCATGGATTTTTAGGGATTTTTAGGGGTTTTTAGGATTTTTTTGGTTTATAGGGATTTTTAGGGTTTTAGGGTTTATATAATTTTTTTGGATTTTTTTGAGTTTTTTTTGGGTTTTTGATGTTTTTTAGAGTCTTTTTTCATTTTTATGGGTTTAAAGTGTTTTAGAGTTTTTAATTGTTTTTAGGGGTTTTATGGGGTTTTCAGGATTTTTATGGTTTTATAGGTTTTATGGTTTTAGGGGATTTTTGGGGGGTTTGGTGTTTTTTTTCATTTTTTTACCTTTTTAAGGGTTTTAAGTGCTTTTTTTTATATTTATGGTCTTTTTAGGAGTTCTTAGAGTTTTATAATTTTTTAGTTTTTTATATATTTTTATTTCTTGTTTTATTATTTTTATTTCTTTCAGAGTTTTTAAAGATTTTGTGGGTTTTTGGTAGTTTTAGCGTTCTTTAGGGTGTTTAACAATTTTTATTCTTTTGGGGTTTAAAGTGTTTTTATCGTTATAAGGTTTTCTTAGGGTTTGATGAGGGTCATGTCACACATGTACATAGTGTGGTTGAAGGTGGACTTGATGAGGAGGGTGGAATGCGCATGATGGGAAAAGACCCATTGTGAGGAGTTGGTGGCCCAATTAAAAGGGACCAAACCAAGAGGATAAAAAAGACTGTAAATGGGTTAATCATGGAATTCCAAGGGGAGGCCCAAAACTCATTCTTAGGGGAAGCACACATGCCATTATTTATATTAATTAATTCTAAAAAATGCTTTTAAAGACCCATCACTTTATGTTATATTAATTTCAAGCCCACCCCACCATAGAATATTCAAATTCAAAAGTGATGGGATAATTGTCTTTACTTAACAAAAGGATGTGCTAATTGTCCCATAATGTCATTTAATGGGGTAAAATTGTTTTTATAATAAATTAATATTTTTTATTTTTAGAAACCAGGTGTTAGACTTTTCTATCACTCTTCAACTATAAATAACCACCCCTTGTACTCTTTGAACATCATTAATGAAGGTAATGTTATTATGGTGATTTTTTTAAACCTTTTTATTCTTGAATAATTATTGAATTATCAAATTATTGTTCATTATTTATGGTGTCTTGTGGCTACAGTTCTTAGATACACATTCTCTTTGGATTATACCTTGACCAACTATCTCCTTTGTCCCATATTTCCAACATTTATAGCCCTTATCACTTTTTTATTAGGGATATCTGGGTTCTAAACATGCGAACATTGAATAGGGTTCCTATGAAAATTAAAATTTGGTCTTGGATCATGTATTATTTTGTATCATATATGAATTAAAAGGAATTGGGTCCATTGTTTTTATCCCTTCTTCCATCTACTTTTCGCTCTGAATCGGGATGGCATCAATTCTATTCCATTTTTTTGTACACATATGGAAAAAATTTATTCATCATTTTTGAAGTATGTTGTATCAATCATATAGGTGAGAATATCATATTTTTTCTCCATATATCATAATTAAAATCAAATTGATAAATTGTGAGATACAGTGGGTTTACATTTGAGGATGAATTATTTAATTTTAAAATATTGCATGTATCTCCCTCATTTTTAGGTACTTGACACATTATTTATATATTTTATTTATATAAAATTATTGGGATAAGTTTTTTGAGTTTTTAGCATATTTGTTTGGTTTTTAATGATCTTATAGTGGTGCACAGGTTGAGAAATGATAGTAGAAACCATGCAATACCTACAAGAAACCATGCAACTGAAATAATGAACACTGGGGAGACACACGATTAGGAACACTATTTGACCAAACCGTGAAGATTCCTAGTATAAACCATATAATCATTGACACTAGGGTATAATTGTTTTGGTGTATGGTTTTTATAATGTTGTGATGCAACCATGTGAGTTGTGTATGGAGGCAGTATCTTGTGCATGGTTACCAAAAAATTTTCCTTACCGTGCACCATGAAAATTTTGATATGAAAACTATGGATAGAAAATTATTTAACTTCTAAACCACTAGTTTTCCCCCAGAAATTACATAACATGAATTTATATAACTAATAAAGTTGTTGAGACGATTCCTTTTGATCCAAGAGCGATTCCTAGGAGAATCCAAGTGTGTTGGACACCTAGATTCATCGGTATGTGCTAGTTCTTCATCGCTTTCCTTATATATATTCTCCTTAACTTTTTGGAAAGAAACACCTAGTACATTAGGGATATATACATGTTTTTTATTTTAATTGTGAAGGTACATGATTTTTTTTTGATTGAAGGAAAACGATTTAAGTTGTTATCATTAATATTTAATCCAATTTGTTAAATTTATCATGTTATTCTTCATTTTCACCAATCTTTGAGAGGTAGGTGGATTCTCTGTCAACTACCCCTTATTATATATTTATGTATTGTTTTAAAATTGATGTAATTTATTGATTTAAAATTGAAGTAATATCTTTATTTTTTTTGAAAATAATGCAGTTATTTGATGTAATTATCATTCGAATTATGATTTTTGGAAATCAACGGAATTAGATGTATTTTCGGAAATATATTGTTTATAATTTTAAAATAGTGATTTTAAATTTATTTTTGGTTTATTCATGTAAATTATTTATTGAAAATATTTTATATAATTGGATTGATATGATTTGTATATAATGGTTGTGTGTGATTTTAGTGGGATGTATAATTTCCATGATGTTCCACCATCAAAGGGACATAGTATGGATGTGAATTTCCACCATCAATGGTAACACCAATATTTTGTGTGTTTTTGTGGTGAGGATATTAATGGACTTTTAAATTTTTATTAAAAAGCATAAATTTTTAAATAGTTAAAAGATTTATTAATTTTACTAGAATTTGTTTTGTTGATGTATTCCTTTAAAAAAGGTTTTAAAGGCTTGTTTCACTGTGTTCCTTGGAAAACTATTTTGGTTCGATATAAAATAATTTATATAATTATGCTAAAACTTTCAATAATAATGGAATAAGTTGGGATGTAATTGGGGAAATCCTACTAAGTTTTATAATCAACCCTTAGAATTGTGGTGCATTTTTAGATTATATATATATTGACATAGGTAAAGGAATGGTATCCTAGTTATTTAGTAATGATTCCAAATACATGGATTGGTAATGTGGATTTGGTTCTTGGAGAATATTGGGAGTTTTTTTTGTGTCTTTGGTGTATTTTTTTTGTTTTCATTTGGTTCTATTTTTTATATTAAATTTATTCTTCTTATAGTCTAATATTTTCTTTTGGTTTAGTGTTGTATTGGATTGAATTTTAGTACTTTCACATCGTAAATAAGTTTAGTTGTTATGGTTATCATTGGTATGGCCATTTTATCTTAAAATATAAAATCATACCTCATATGTTTTTGAGATCCTTCAAATTTTATGTCAGCCTTTGGTGTCTTGGGGATGTCACCTAAGGCATTGTACCTTCACTATCAATTATCAAGCCAATGAAGAGGGGAAGGATATTACAAAAGGAATCGTCTTTTTCGGTCCTTTACTTTGAAATCACATTTTTATATATCCTAGGATGGTTTTAAAGAGATAGTATTGTTGTAAATTGAATTGTAAATCATCAAAATGAATAGGTAACCTCTTTATGCTGAAACTCAAGTTACTAGGGAGTTGGGTACATAAGTGTTTTGAGAAACTTCCAGGAGCTTTCACCTCCTTATTATGGGTTTAACATATTAGAATCACATGCCATGAATTAATAGAAATTTTCTTCCCTATAATATTATATAATCCATTTTTATTAATGATTTAGGATTTGGTATTTTTTTTGATTTTTTACAATAGTTAAAAATGGATTGATTTTAAAAAGCATGGTGGAATTTTCAAAAATAGTTTGAAAGTGGAAATTGTTGAATTTTTGAAATCCTCGTTTCTATATGTGTGATGTGATAGATTTGAAATTATTAATCCTTAATTTTCTATAGAGTTGGAAAAAAAAGATTTTTCTTTTGGTTATAGCGAATGAGACCGAGTAGGTGCCATAGAAACCAAATAGAAGTGGCTACAGAGAATATGGTTACACCTGAGCTAAGTATGATCCAATAGTTGGTTTAGAGTATTTTATATGCATTTTAGGTTGTGGATAGAGGTAATAGAAATAATTAACCAAGGAAAGTGGATTATCCATTTCAGTTCCCAAAGTAGAATCCACCCATCTTTCAAGGAGATTCAGAACAAAACAAATCATAAATGTGGCTAAATAAGATGAATCGAATATTATATTTACATAGAACAACACCTGAAATTAAAGTGATGTTTAAAATGTAAATTATGACAGATCTTGCACACCGGTGGGGGATTTATCATTATAGGATAAATTTGACCAAGGAATGACATGTGATGATTTTGGATAATTGTTTAAAAAAATTATATACACATACTTTTTAGATATAAATAACAATATATTATTTATATTGAATCAAGATAACCACACAGTGATAGAGTATACAACAAAATTTATGAATTTAGTTTTATTTTTACACAATATTGCGACAATTGAGTCCTTAAAGGAACACATTTTTTATTTGGGTTTGGGTACCGAGAATCGCTCTAATATTTTCATTATTTCTATATCAGATTATATGGATATGGTTAATAGAGAAAGAATTGAAGAAAGGGATATATTAGAAAATACAATTGGAGGAAGCATGTTAATACCTATGGGAACTGGTGGGAACTATAATGATGGGAATGAGTGGAAGAATGAAACATATTTCGATGGTGGCAGTATAACTCATAATTTGATAACATGATCACTAAATATTCCTCCCTAACCAAAGGGTGTACCTGATTATTTTAAATATAGTTATCTTAATCACATAATGCAAGATTACAAAACACCACCTAGAGCATGTAATAATTGCAATAATATGGGATATCTACAGTGTTATTATCATAGTTATCCGAGGAAGGGTTTTAGGGACAAATCTTATGATTCTCATGCATTTTATACTTCTATGGGACAAGTAAAATAATAAATTTTATCCGAAAAAACAAGAAATCCATGGTGATTCTAGTAATACCATGACTCCTCAACCATGGAAATATCAACAAGGTAACAAAGAGAAAATAAAAGAAAGTAATCAGTTGTATGGAGCTAAGAATGTGATATTGGATAATCAATTTGTACGTTTTATGGAGAGACATTTGATTATTTTAAAGTCTACCCTTATGCAATATTTTTTGATATGGATGTGTTTCATTCATTTGTTTCTTCTAGTGACATTAATCTTAAAGGTCCTTATGATGAGATAATTCCTTCTACTTTGAAACTTCGTACTACTCTTGGATAAAAAGAATATAAAGAATTTGTGTGAAAAAATGTTCTATAACTATCAATGGGGATGAATTGATTTTGGACTAATTTGTTCTTGAGATGGATGTCTATGACTTAATCTTGTGTATGGATTGAATGAAAATTTTCAAAGATCGTATTGTTTGTTACAACCGAAGGGTTAGTTGTAAAAATGATGATGGCATCAAGAATACATTTGGTAGAAATTCGAATTCGATGGCATCAAGAATCTATTTGGTAGAAATTAGAATTCAATGGCATGTGGAGTAAGATTTTTGGAATCAGTAGTTGGAACTATCTCATATCAGTTTGAATCCATTACCTTGGAATCTATGGATGAGACCAATAATAACAGTTTTCCTATAATTTTTAATCAGTTTCGTTATGTTTTTCCAGATAATTTCTTAGGGTTTCCACCCAAAAGAGAAGTAGTGTTTACAATTGATATCTTATGAGGGACTAATCCAATATCACTTTCATATTATTAGTTGGAACCAACATATTTAAGGTAATTGAAAGTCCTTTTGGTAGATATGGAAAACAAAGGGTTTATTCGGCATAGTACATCTCTAGGGGTTAAACTGAGTGTTTTTTTTGAAAAAAGTGGATGTAACTATTAAGATATTTTGGATTATTGTAAGCTTAATAAACTTACAATAAATTATAGGTATCCTCTTCCACACATTGATGACATGTTATATCAATTGAGGAATTCCCAGTGGTTCTCTAAAATTGAATTGTGGTTGTGATTTCACCAACTATAGGTTCAGAAGTATGATATTACAAAGATAGATTTTAGAAGTAGATAAGGCCATTATGAATATGTATTTATTACTTTCAGTCTTATGAATTCATTAGATATATTTATGGAATTGATGAATTAGATATTTTAAATGAATCTGGATTATTTTTTGTGGTATTTTTGGATGACATATTAGTGCATTATTAGAAAAAGGTTGAGCATAAGAAACACTTGAAGACAGTGTTGGGTATATTATAGGATCATCACCTATATTCTAAACATTAAAAGTATGTTTTTTGGATAATATAGGTACATTTATTTGGTCAGGTTATCTCAGAAAATTTTGTTTCTTTGGATCCATAAAATATAGAGGCTATTATCTCTTAGAAACCACCAAATAATTCCTTTGTGATATGCAATTTCCTTGGACTAGCTGGTTATTACCGAATTTTTGTCCATGAATTTTCATGACAATATTCACCAATGAAATATTTGATTAGGAAAATGGTTCCATTATAATAGAATGATTAATATCAAAAGTAATTTCAAGAGCATAAATTTCACCTTACATTATCATCGATCATGATATTTCTAGAACCTTGACATGCCCATGTGGTGTACTAGGATTCTGTAGGATATGGGATAGCGTGTGTTCTCATGTAGAGATATATTTTTTTCTTATAGATCATGGAAATTAAATTTTCTTGAGAACAAATATAAAAAAAAACACTTTGTAATTAGCTTCTTTGTTTGATTATTTGAAGACTTGGCATCACTATCTTTTCTGTAAGAAATTCACAGAGTTTACAGATCATAAGAAATTGAATCACATTATTTCAAAAAGTGATTTGAATAAAAGAAAAAGAAGAAGGATGGATTATCTTTAAATGTTTTAATTTGAATAAATGTATATATATAAAGGGTAATGGGATGTTGTGATTGTCTACATGTAGTTTTATTATGAAGATCAAGGTAGTGTTGCTATTTTATTTCTAGTTTAACTTGATCCTGATTTTCTAGATAATGTTAAAGAGCCACAAACATCTGATTCTTAATGTGTTTTTTGGAGGTCAAAACTCAGTATTTGGGAGACCATTGAGGGATGAAATCTTAATATATGATCATTATTATTGTTTCAAGATCATATGGTCATACCTTTTTCTTATCTAGAATATCTCCTTCAAGTTTAACACTATTTAATATGGTATGTTCATCCTGTAATACAAAATATGTTTAAGGAAGTAATTTTTTGGGGGGATGGAATGAAAATAATGGTGCCTAAGTTTGTTTTGATATTCCTCACCTCTGAGATAGTTAAGGAAGAACACCAATGGCCAGTGGGTATTTAGTAGTATTTACCAATTCCCATGTGGAAATGTGATAAGATAACCATATATTTTGTAATATCTCTACCATGGAATGACCAGAAATATGATTCCAAATGGGTGATAGTGGATCAGATAAAAAATTAATCCAATTTTAACCCTATTTTGAATATAATAAGATGTAGGGATTTTAAAAAATATATATCTAAGAAGTTGTAAAGCATTATGGTGTTCTACCCTTGATTTTATCTGATAGAGACCCTAGGATGATGTCTCATTTTTAGAAATCATTATAGAAATCCCTTGGGAATTAGTTTACTATGAGCATGGCCTATCATCCTCAAATGGATGGAATATCTGAAAGGACGGTACAAATATTTGAGTACATGATTTGGGCTTGTGTAATGGATTTTAGTGGGTCATTCAAGGAGCACATACTGCAATTATAGTTCTTATACAATAATAGTTATTAAGCCTCGCCACATTAGGATCCTTTTGGAGCATTTTTTGGATTTCCTTATCATTCTCCACTTTATTGGGTGGAGACAAGTGAGATTTCACTATTTGAAAAAATCTATATGAAAGATAAAAAAATAAGATTCAATTTACTAGTAAGAGGATGGATATGGAACAAAGTCATCATAAATCATATGAAGATCATTTACAATGTAAATTTTCATCTGATGACAGTTTTCATGTATTCATGACAATATCAATAAGGATTGGTATCATCATTTTGGGAAGTAGGGAAAGTTTTATCTTCGATACATAGTCCCTTCAGAGATACCTGAACTGGTGGGTGATGTGTAATAATAGTTGGATTTCCCACCAAGGTTCATTTCAGTGCTTAACGTGTTTCTTGTATCTCAATTGATGAAGTATCAATCTAAACCAAAGTATTTCATTCGATGGGATCACATTGACCTTTATTTGGATTCTACAGTGGTTCAAGAGCCGATAAAAATTCTAGATAGGAAAGATAAAGTATTGAGTGGGAAAATCATCAGTCTAATGCAGGATTTATGGTATCATGGGAATATTCAAGAGGAAACATGGGAGTGTGAAAAGGAAATAATAGATCAATGTCCAGAACTCCTCAGTGACAACTCTGGTTTACTACATTTTTGGGATGGAAAGTCCAATTGTTGGGAGAATGTAATGCCCTTGGTTTTAGGTACATAACCCTTAATTTATGTATTTTTATTATATAAAATGACTATGTTAAGTTTTAGGAGGTTTTGGAGGATATTTTTCATGTTGTCAAGATTTTTTGGAGGTTCATGGCTTGAGAACAGTTAGTAGAAACTGTGAAACACCTCTAAAAACCTTATATCCTAGATAATATACATTGGGGAGGCCCACATTTTCTCTAAACTGTGTGGATTACCATTAGAAACCATGAAATGTTGTATAATGAGGTATAACACAGTTGAAATAGGGTTTGATTAACTCTCCAATACAAACATGTGAGGTGTTTTTAGATGTTGTGTATTGCGCACAGTTAGAACGTGGTTTTCCTAACAGTTTACCCAAACTATGAACTATGGAAAAATAGATCCGAGAATTGTGGATCTAATATAATTTACCTCATAAACCACTCTTTTCCTTCTAAAAATTCCATAAAAAGAATTCATCTTCCTCATAAATCATTGGAGACAATTCCTTTTGATTTGGGAGAAATTCCTAGGTTAATCCAAGTGCGTTGGAGACCCAAATTCATTGGTAAGTGCTCGTTCTTCATCGTTTTCCTTAGATCTTTTATTTTTACCACTTTTAGAGTCAGGTATATAAGTAATTGTGGATATATCCTCGTCTTTTTATTTATATATTAATGGGATATGGTTATTTCTATTTAAGGGAATGATATCTATGTTGGAATCTTGAAGATTTGAGCCAGTTTGTTAAAATTTTTGTTCTATTCTTCATTTTTGCCTATGTTTTAGATGAAAGTGTCTTATCTCTTGAATCCTCTTGATTATAACATGAATGATTTATTTAAAATTGATTTAATTTAGTGAAATTAATTTAAAAATTCTATTGTGTTCTGATGGAATTCTCATTTGAAATATGGTTTTTGCAAATCATGGGAATTGGATGGATTTTTCGAAAACCATTGTTTATAATTATGAAATGGTGATTTTAAAATTATGGTTTGTTTATGTAAGTAATGTATTTTATGAAATTATTTTACTGAAATGATTTGATATGGTTTGGTAATAGTGGTAGGGTATGAGTTGAATTGTATGTATAATCGTTGTGAAGTACCACCATTAAAGGGATATAATATAAATGTGATGTACCACTAGAAAAGGTAACACCAAGATTGTGTGTGTGTTTGTGTTGAGGATGATTTTGTAAAAGAAAATTTTTATTCTTAATAATATATTGATAAATTGTTGAAATATTTGTTTATGTTCCATGAAAACTTATTATGTTATTTATTGATGTATTCTATGGAAAAATGATTTTGAAGGCTTATTGGATAGTTTTACCTGGAAATCTCTTTTGGTTGGATAGAAACCACTTTAAATTGTTTTCAAAATATTTTATATAAATTTTCTAACATATTTAATCCTAGTGGCATGAGTGGGGAAGTCATTTGATAAATCCTACATACTTTTATATTCACCCCCTTCTTGGGATCTACAGTGCATTTATAGAAGTTATATATCAAGACACATGTAAAGGAATAGTATCTCAGTTCATTTGTGATGCTTTATGATACCTTGGGATGGGCATGTGGATTTGGATCATGGAGTAGATTGGGGTTTGTTGTTACTGTCTTTGGTGTTCTTTGGTTTTGTTATCGTTTAGTTCCATTGGTTATGCCACATTGATTCTTCTTATAATCTGATATTGTCTTCTGGTTTAGTCTTTTAGTGGATTGAATTTTGGTACTCATGCATCATTAATAAGTTTTTTTATTATGGTTATCATTGGCTTGGTCATTTTAAATTTAAATTTAAAATCATCCTACAAATATTTATGAGGCCTTTTTTATTTATTTCTGAAATTTGGTTTCATTGGAATGTCACCTAAGGGCAAGTGGCTCCCTTATCACTTCTCAATATATTGAGGAGGGGCTAGATATCACTTCACAAAGATAACTTTCATTCAATTTTATGTTGCAATTATTTATTTTCATACATTTACATATTAAAAATTCACCTTTTTGCTACTAAATTTCCTATAAAAAGTTAAAAAAATTAAGGCTAAAAAATGTAACATCTTGAGTCCTACATCAATTTATAATTTTTCTTCATCCACTGCATTACCCTTCCCACATTTACCTCTTGTATTCATTTTTACCAGGAATGTTTGAACCAGGCGAAAGCCTGATCCCGCATATTTATTTACCTCTTGTATTCATTTTTATTTTTACCATTGAATTCTATTTTTTGATTGACACACTCAAAAAATCCTTTAGATTTTTTGGAATTGTGTAAGAAAGAGATAGGAGTTGTGTTAACTGTTAAAAGTAAAGAGGGTTACATTTTGATAAAAAAGAAAAAATGGAGTAAAACTTGAGAAAATAAAGTATTTTGAATTGTAAATACATGAGAGAGTATGTGAGGTTCATATTCCTTTCTCTTCAATTTTTCTTATAGTATTATTAACTAGTAGAGGTGAGTAACACCAATAAAAGAACATTAAGTTATTGATGAAAGATGTAAAAGAAAAGTTCTAAAGGTTGAATGAGAGGATAGATGAATTGAAATACCCTTCAAATTCTAGAGCACTACCAAGGAGGAGATTCATTAAAAAATATATAGAGTTATTCAATTTTCATGAGTCACTAATTCAAATAAGTCAACCGCCCTGGAGGAAAACCAACGATCTTAGAGGAGTAATGTTGAGGAACCATTCCTTCCAAGGTAAGAATTTTCTCTAAATATACTAGGAAATGGAATAAAAGGTAAACCATCTATTTAGTTGTCATAATTATTTTGAGGAAAATAAGTTGAAGTTGGTTACTATGGAATTCAATTACTATAGTAGTATTTAGTAGGACCAACTACAAGTGAGTCGATGAAAACGTAGAGAAAGACCCATCTTCAATTGAGACGAGATGAAAGTGGTCATGTGTAAGAGGTTTATTTATAGACACTATTATCACAATTAGATCATCATGTTGCAGGGTCTGAACTTAGAATCTATGAGTGTTGAGGAGTATTAAAAAGAGATTGGAATCATCATGATTCGATCCAATATGGATGAGTAGTAAAAGGACACCATGGAAAGGTTTTTGAATGGCCTCAACCAAGAAATTTTGGAAAGTGGACATGCACCACTAATTGAATATAGATTATATTCTTCACATGGCTACTAAAGAGGATAGGAAAGTAAAAGGAATAAGGATTCACCGTACATCTTATGGTAAGGATTCTTGATCTTATTTCATGTTCAAGGATTCCAAACTATAAGAACATGTAAGTTAAAAAAAATGAATTCAAAGGAGGAGATGAAACCAAAACCATTTTTTTGTAATCCAAAGGTAAAATAAAGGGTAAGGTTTTTTCCAAGTAACGTGATATAAAATGTTTTAAATGTCTTGGATCGGGAAATTTTTAAAAACAATGATCAAATAATAGGACCATGATTATTTTGGATGATGAATATTTTTTTAGTGATAGTTTAAGATAAGATAAAATTCCACCACTTTAGGAGTTTTCAGATGTTGAAATAGATATCCCCATACAGGGACAAATGATTATGGAAAGGCATTCTTTGGGTGATCAACCCAAAGGAGAATGTGATAAAGATCAAAGGGAGAAAAAAAATTTCTACTATATGTCTCATAAAAGATATCGTATGTAGTATGATCTCTGATGGGGGTAGTTTCAAAAATGTAGAACATGTTTTGATGGTTGATAAATTGTGTTTAGCTATGACTAAGAATACTAGACCTTATAGATTGTAATGGTTAAATAATAGTTGGGATGTTAAAGTGACTAAGAAAGTGAAAGATCCATTTCTATATTGGGATGTATGATTATAAGGTGATATGTGATGTTATTCCCATGCATTCTATCCATATATTTTTGGGAAGGCCTTGTATTTTTAGTGTTTTTTTGAGTTTTTAGGATTATTTTTTTCTTTAATTTTTTTGGGTTTTAGAGGGTTTTTACAGTTTTTAGTGGTGTTTAGGGTTTTTAATTTTTTTATGGGATTTTATGGTTTAATGGGGTTTTGAAGGTTTTTAGAGGTTTAATGGATTCTAGCATTTTTATGTTTTTATGGGTTTTAATTTTTTTAGGTTTTTTTTGGTTTTCATAGGGTTTTTAATGTGTTTTATGATTTTTTAATGTTTTTATGGATTTTTTGCGATTTTTATGCTCTTGGGTTTCTTATAAATTTTGAGGTTTAGTATGGTTTTGAATGGTTTTAGGGGTTTTAGTATTTTTTAAGTTTTTGGGGTTTCAGGTGCATTCCTGTTTTTATATTTTTCTTAGTGTTTTCAAGGTTTTTATGGTTTTTTACATTTTTAGATATTTTTAGTAATTTTATCAAATTTTTATAATTTTTAGGGGTTTTAGTGATTTTGAGTTATATAGGTTTTTTTGGTTTTTTATGTTGTTTTTATGTTTTTTGGGTTTTTAATATATTTTAGATTTTTTTTCATATTCAAGGGTTTAAAGGGTTTTTAGTGTTTTTTGTGATTTTTAGGGATTTTAAGGTTTTTAGGTGGTTTTATGGGTTTTAGGGTTCTTAGGGTTTTGATTTTATTTTTATAGTTTTTAGGGTTTTAATGGTATTATGTTTTTAGGGGGTTTAAGTGTTATTTTGGATATTATTCTTTTATTAGGGTTATTTAGGGTTTTTAGGGTATTTATGTTTATAGGAAAATTTATGGATTTTTTAGGATTTTAATGTATTTTTAGGGTTTTTAGTGATTCAATGTTTTTTTAGGTTTATTGGGTTTTAGTGTTTTTTAGTTTTTTAGGGGTTTGATATGTTTTTATATTTTAAGGTTTTATTATGTGTTTTCATATTTTTTGGGTTTTTTATGTTTTTAGGTATTTTTTAGGTTTTTTGGTATTCTTATGGGTTTTTGGGATTTTGAGAGTTTTTAGGCATTTGGGGTTTTTAGGTTTTTTATGATTTTTTGTGTTTTTAGGTTTATTAAGAGTTTTTTAGGGTTTTAGGTATTTATAGGTTTTATTTTTTTAGAGGATTAAAAGGGTTTTAGAGTTTTTAGTGGCGTTTTACAGTTTTATAGTGTTTTAGGGTTTTATGGTTTTTAAGTGTTTTATGGTTTTTATGATTTTAAGGAGTTTTTTAGGGTTTTATGAAATTTAGTGTGTTTATAGTTTTTTTAGGTTTTTATGGGTTTTAAGTGTTCTTATATTTTTATTGTTTTCTTTGGTTTTTTAGAGTTTTAGCATATTTTGTGTTTTTATGGATTTTTTGGGATTTTTTATTATTTTTATGGTTTTTAGGGGTTTTGGGTTTTTATAAGTTTTTTAGTTTTTATGGGGGTTGATTATTTTGTGGGTTTAAAGGGTTTTTATAGTTTTTTTTAGTTTTTATGTGTTTAAAATGTATTTACATTTGTTTTCAAGTATAGGTTTTTTAGGGTTTATTTGATTTTATGATTTTTAGAGTTTTTATGGTTTTTAGGCATATTAGGGTTTTTCAGTTTTTTATTTTTTTTATATTTGTTCGGGTTTTAATTATTTTTATGTTTTTATGGTTTTATTAAGGGTTTTGAGGGTTTTTATATTTTTAGGTATTTTTAAGATTTTTTTATAAATTTTACGGGTTTTTAGTGTTTTAAGGAATTTTGAGGGTTTTAGGTGTTTTTAGTTTTTAAGAGATTTTTTTTATTTAGGGGTTTTAAGTGTTTTTTATTTTTAATGGTTTTTTAGGGTTCTTCATGACTTTTATGGTGTTTTAAAATGTTAAGTTTTACTAGTAACATTTAGGATTTTTATGTATTTTTAGGGTTTTATGGGTGATGGAGGTGCAGGGATAAGTTGGAATAGCCCCATAAAATTTATTAAAGACAAAAAACAAATAGTTAAAAGGAGGGTTCACATGAGAACGTGAAAAAATCACCCTTCATATCAGAGTCCACAAGGGGAAAACAAAATTACGGGGCAACAAAAGACCACATCGAACTCCAATCCTCAATTACCTTTTTAGAAAGAGAATCTTCCACCGAGTTGACCTCTCTATAGGCATGTGTGACACATAAGCTAAGGGTCTGAGCGAGAGTGAGGTATTCAATCCATTGTGGAAGCAACCGCCATGGGACTGCCATGGATTTGTTCTTTAGGACACTCAACTTTACCATTGAGTCTGACTAAATCCATAGAAATCTCCACTCAAATTGGGTTACAAATTTAATAGCCTTGATAATGGCCCAATGATCTAACTCATAAGCACAACCATCACTGATAAAATGGCAGTAGATGCCCTTTACGAAGCCTCTGAATGTATGAAATACTCCACCACACCCCAAAGGGATGGGATCCACTAAGGCTTCACTATTCATGTTGACCTTTATACATGATGGGATCAGTGGAATCCATCGAATAAATTTCAAAACCAGCAGTTTCCTGCCCCTACCAGCCCCACTAAGTGAACGCAATAAAGTCAGATAGTTAATATCATTTTCCATTGAACCTTTTTGAATATGGGATGAAGTCTAGATCTACTTGTGGATAGTCAAAACTCCACCATTAAATGAGAGAGGATAAAATTTGAATGCTAAAGAATTTCGAGCGGTGAAAATGTAGTGATTCATTGCCGCCACGCCGACAAGAAGCAAGTTGTGAACCTGGTCACAACATTTCAGCTCCACCATCCTGTAGATGAACTATCATATCTCCCCTTGAAATCTGCCCCTTAAGCTGAAGAATTTCATCAGGTAATCCCAATGTTCTGCTACGAACATACAGTGGAGGAAGACATGATGGCTGCTCTGCTCAGCATGCCTACAGAAAGAACACGTAGAGCAAAGGTACCATCCAACCTTCTTCAACTACTCTTGTGTAGGGAGCCAATTTCTCTAGATTTTCCACATCAACATATAATGAGTAGTTGTAATGAATGGTTTCCTAAACTTTAGTATCCAATAAGGGGAAATAATACCTTGAAGACATTTCAGCTGATAATAGACAGAAGTACTAAACTAACAAACCATACATGGTTTCCAAATAAGGATGTCACTATCGGCGAACAAATATCGATGCATTAATTAAATTGTGTGATCAGGAAGGCTCACTGATGAATCATCAATTCACTAGAATAGGCCAACAATGGATAGATTCTTCCACTCATGGGGAGGCGTCATAATCTTAGAAGGAGGCTTCTCAAGCCATGTGTCTTTCCATAAATCCAGAGTCAATTTCTTAGACACAATCCATTTTGAATGAGATATAATATCCTTGTATGAGGATCTAATAATAGGCCAATCTAAGGAAGATAAATACCCAATGAAGCCATCACAAAGCCTATGAGTGAACCTCTCAATGAGAAAGTCCAGACCATCCCCCTTCGGGCTAAGAAAGCATGAGGTGGACTTCCAGAGAAGGACATAATTAAACCTTATAATATTTTTAATACCAATCCCACCCAAGTTGACTGGTTTTTTTCAATGCTTCCAGGACACTATAATCAATATCCTTTTGTTTTTAGTGATTTCTAGGTATTTTAAATTATTTTAATGATTTTTAGTGTTTTTTTCATTTTGAGGGTTTTTATGGGGTTTTAGGGTTTAATTGATTTTTTGGGGTTTTATGTTGTTTAGATTTTTCTAAAAATTTTAGGGTTTTAATGTTTTTCTTGAGGTTTTAAATTGATTTTATGGTTTTTATGTTGTTTTATGCTTTTTCATGGTTTTTAGAGTTTTTTATGGTTTTTAGGGGATTTTATGGTTTTCAGAGTTTTTAGGGGTTTTAAGTATTTTAGGTTTTTAAGGTTATCTTATGGTTTTTAGGGTTTTTATGGTTTTTTATGTTTTAGGGTTTTTAGGGTTTTTTTATATTTATATGGATATTTAGGGTTTTTAGAGATTTTTAGGTGTTTTAGTGTTTTTAGGGGTACTAGCATTTTTAGGGGTTTTTGGGTTTTTTTATGTTTTGTTCGATTTTTAGGGGTTTTATTATGATTTTTATGGGTTTTAGGGTTTCTTGGGATTGTTTTTTTGGCTTTATAGTGATTTTGGCATTTTATGGGTTTTTGGGTTTTAGGTGTTTTTTTGAGTTTTAAGGTGTTTTAAGTATTTTTAGTGTTTTAAATGTTTTTATGTGTTTAAATGGTTTTTAGTTTTTTTAGTGGGGTTTTTTGGGTTTTATTGGGTTTAAGAGTTTTTAGGGTTTTTATGGTTTTTAGGTGTTTTTTGTTTTTATGTGTTTTGGGGTTTTTAGTGACTTTTTGTGGTTTTTAGAAATTTTCATGCTTTTTAAGGGTTTTTTGGTTTTTTTGGTTTTTAATAAATTCTTAGGGATTTTTAGGGGTTTTATGGTTTTTTTATAAATTTTGGGATTTTTATGATTAATATGGACTTTATGGTTTTTATGTATTTTGATGCGTTTTATGGTTTTTATGGTTTTTAGGGGTTTTCTCATTTTTTATGTTTTTCAGGGTTTTAGGTGTTTTTAGGTTTTTAAGGTTTTCTTTGGGTTTTTTCAAGGATCTTAGTTTTGTTACATTTTAATGTATTTTTAGGGTTTTTTAGGGTTTTTATTGTTTTTAGTATTTTTAGATTGGTTGAGAGTTTTTGGGTTTTTTTGGGTTTTTGGGGGGTTTCAATGTTTAGGGTTTTAAATGTTTTTTAGTTTTTTTATAATTTTTATGTGTTTATAAGGTTGTATGATTTTTTATTTTTTTTATGGTCTCTATAGGGTTTTATGGTTTTTAAAGGTTTTTTATGGTTTTAATGGTTTTGGGATTTTTGGGGTTTTAGTGTTTTATATGGTTTTTAACATTATTTATGGTTTTGGGGTTTTATGTGTTTATTGGTTTTGAAGGTTTTCTTAGGGTTTATTAGGGTGTGTAGTGTTTTTTTACCTTTTATGGATTTTCGGTCTTTTTATGTGTTTTATGGTTTTAGTGTTATTTTTGGGATTTTTAAGGGTTTTCGAGTTTATTGGGTTTTATAGTTTTTAACGTTTTTTTTTGTTTTTATGGGTTTTATATATTTTTAGGTTTCTATTTTTTTCTTAGTGTTTTATGTGTTTTTAGGTGTTTTATATTTTTATTGATTTTAGGGTGTTCTTATGAATTTTATGGTTTTTACAGTTTTCTGTATCTTGATGGTTTTTAGGGGTTTAAGGGTTTTGAGTAGTTTTAGAATTTTTTAGGATCGTAGGGGGTTTTAGGGTTTTAGGTTTTTTAGGATTCGTTATGGGTTTTCAAGGGTTCTAAGATTTTTTATGTTTTTAAGGATATTTAGGGATTTAAATGATTTATATGGGTTTTAGGGTTTATTTTGATATTGAAGATTTTTAGGGGTTTTAGGGATTTTAGATTTTTTTGGAGTTTTTTAATATTTTATGTTTTGTACTATTTTTATTATTTTAAAAACTTTTTATAGTTTTTAGTGTGTTATATTTTTTTATTGGTTTTTATTGTTTTTAATGTTTTGGGGTGTTTTTATGGATTTTTCAGGTTTGTTGGAATTTTAAGGTCATTTTTGGGGTTTTTGGTGTTTTTAGTGATTTTTTTGGTTTTTTAGGGTTTTAAATGTTTTTTATGCTATTGATTTTTTCTTATGGGTTTCAGGTTTTTAGGACATTTTTTGTTTTTAGGGATATTTTGGGGATTTTAAGGAATTTTATGGATGGATTTTGAAGGTTTTTAGGGGTTTTATGGTTTTTACTGTTTTTAGGTTTTTAGGAATTTTATGTTTTCTTATGTTTTAATGTTTTCTTATGGGTCTTTAGAAGTTTGATGTTTCATTTCATTTTTACATATTTTTAAGGACTTTTTAGTATTTTTATTGATTTCATGGTTTTTAGGATTTTTATGGTTTTTTGGGTTTTTTGGGTTTTTATAGATTTTTGGGTTTTTACAGTTTTTTTAGTTTTTAAGGGATTTAAGTTTTTTTAGAGTTTTTTTAATGTTTTTAGGTACTTAAATATATTTTAATGTTTTTAGTGGGTTTTATGTTTTTATTTTTATTTATGGTTTTGTATGGTATTTACAGACTCTTATGGTTTTTAGGGTTTTAGTGTTTTTATGGTTTTTATCATTTTTTTGGTTTTTGTGGATTTAAAGTGTTTTTAGGTGTCTAAGGTTTTATTAGGGTTTTTTTGTTTTTAATGAATTTAGGTATTTTTAGGGATTCATTCTGATTTTTTAGGTTTGGAAAGTTTTTAGGGATTTGGTGGGTTTTAGGGGTTTTTTGGGTTTTTAGTGATTTTAGGGTTTTATGTGTTTTTTTGTTTTCATGTTTTTAGTGTTTTTTATGTTTTTGGGATTTTTAGGGATTTTGGAATGGTTTTTAGAGTTTTTTAGTGTTTTATGATTTTTTTAGATTCTTTGAGTTTTTTTAATCATTTTTAGTGTTTTAAAGGTATTTAGAGTTTTTAAAAACATGTATGGGTTTAAAGGGACTTCGTTGTTTTTAGTGATTTTAAGGGATTTTATGGGGTTTTAGGGATTTTATGGTTTTTAGGATTTTTTTGTTTTTTGGGGGTTTTAGGTGTTTGAGAGTCATTGTTCGGTTGTTAGAATTTTTTGGTTTTTAGAATTTTTTTTGTTTTTGAGTGGCTTTAAAATTTTAGGCATTTAAGTGTTTCTTATGTGTTTTTCAGGTTTTAGTGTATTTTACATTTTTTTTGTGTTTTTAGGTATTTTTTTGGATTTTTTTTGTTTTTAGAGTTATTAGAGATTTTTAGGGGTTGTAGGGTTTTTTGGGTGTTTTGGGTGTTCTGGGTTTTTTGGATTTTAGTATTTTTTAGCGATTTCGTTCTATTTTATTAGGATTTTTATGGTTTTAGGATTTTTATAAATTTGGGGTTTTTCTGGGTTTCTAGGGTTTATGGGTTTTTTTGGGATTTTAGGGTTTTTTTTGTTTTTGTTTTGAGTTTTAAGGGTTTTAGAATTTTTTTATGTTTATAGGTGTTTAATGGGTTCTTAGAGTTTTTATTACATTTTAATTTTTTTAATGGGTTTTGGGTTTTTTTGTTGTTGTTAGGGGTTTTTATGGTTTTTTTAGGTTTTATGTTTTTTAGGTTCTTTTAGGGTTTATTTGGGTTTTTGTGTATTTTGGTTTTTTGGGGGTTTACGTGTTTTTAATTTTTTGAGGTTTTATTATGTATTTTCAAGGGTTTCAGTGTTTTTTACATTTTTAGGTCATTTTAGGGGTTTTTTAGGATTTTTTTCCCTTAGGGGTTTAATGGAATTTGGGATTTTTAGGGTTTTTATGGTTTTAAACGTTTTTCGGTATTTAGGTGCCTTTATGATTTTTTATGGGGTTTGATTATTTTTAGGGTTTTTAGATATTTTTGTTATTTTGATAGTTTTTTGGGTTTTTTAGTTTTTTGGGTTTTTATAATTTTGTATAGTTTTTAATTTTTTTAGTGTTTTAATGTGGTTTTAGAGTTTTTTTAGTTTTTTTGGGTTTTTAGTGGTGTTATGGTTTTTAATTATTTTATGGGTTTTTTGGTTTTTTGTATTTTATGGTTTTTTAAGGTTTTAACATTTTTAGTTTTTTTTAGACGATTTAAGTTTTTTAGGTTTTAAATTTTTTCTTAATATTTTTCATGGGTTTTAGTGTTTCTAGTGATTTTTAGGGCCGTTGTTTAATTGTAATGGTTTTAGGTTTTTTTTGTAATTTTGGTGGTTTTTTGGGTATTTTGGCGTTTTTGGTCTTTTTAGTGTTTTTAGGACTTTTAGAATTTTTTAGGTTTTTATGGGTCTAAATTATATTTAGAATTTTAATTTTTTTTCTTTTATGTTTTCATGGATTTTTAGGGTTTATTATGTTTTTACGTATGTTATGTGATTTTTAGGATATTTTTGTTTTTTATTGGGTTTGTATTGATTTTTACGTTTTTTTGTCTTTTTAGTTCTGTTTTATGTTTTTAGGGGGTTAAAGAGTTTTTAGGTTTTTAAAATTTTCTTAGGTTTTTCAGGGTTTTGATATTTTTTTTATTTTTTTAGGTATTTTTAAGGATTTTTTGGATTTTATGGTATTTAGTGTATTAGAGATTTTTGGGTTTTATGGGTTTTGATGGTTTTTAGGCTTTTCAAGTTTTTTAGCATTTTTTGGTTTTTAGATATTTTAGGTGTTTTTATGTTTTTAAGGTTTTCTTAATGTTTTCAAAGTTTTTGGGTTTTGACATTATTATGGGATTTAGGTATTTTTTTAGGTTTTTAGGGGTTTTAGGGTTTCTGAGGGATTTAAGGGATTTTATGTTTGCTTGGGTTTTTAGGGAATTTAATTATTTTATAGAGTTCTTAACATTTTTAGGGGTTTTAGGGTTTTTAATATCTTCTAGAATTCTTATGATTTTTATCATTTTTATATTTTGGGGTATTGAAGTGTTTTTTTATTTTTAAGTGTTTCTTAGTGGATTTTATGGTCTTTAGGGTTTTCTATGTTTTTAGGGTTTTTAGGTATTTTTGGGTTATTTTTTGTTTCTATGGTTTTTTGTGATTTTAAGGGTTTTTAGAGTTTTTAGGGTATTTGGGGTTTTCATATTTTTGTTTTTAGGGGTTTAATGTTTTTTTATGCACATAGGGTTTTCTACAGGTATTTCAAGGTTTTAACATTTTTTATAATGTTTAGTATTTTTATGTCTTTAAGGGTTTTAAGTGTTTTTAGGTTTTTACTATTTTCTTATGGTTTTTCCAAGATTTTAGGGTTTTTTAATGTTTATAGGTAATTTAATGATTATTTACATTTTTTAGAGAATTTTAGGGTTCCTACGGATTTGGGGGTGGGTTGATTTTTAGAGTTTTATTGGGTTTTTAGCATTTTGTGGGTTTTAGGTGTTCTAAGTGTGTTTAGGTTTTTAAGGTTTTATTATGGGTTTTCATGGTTTTTAGTGTTTTTTTACGTTTTTTGGAATATTAATGGGTTTTTTAGGTTTTTATGGGTTTTAGGGATATTAAGGTTTTATAGAGATTTAAACGGGTTTTATGTTGTTTTAGGGTTTTATCGTTTTTAGGATTTTTAGGATTTTAATTATTTTTTGGTTTTTAGTGTTTTCTTAGTTGGTTTGAAGGGTTTCAGGGGTTTTTACATTTTTAGGTATTTTTAGTGATATTTAAGGTTTTTTTATTTTGAGGATTTTTTGGGATTTTGAGGGTTTTATAGTTTTTTTTATTATTTGGGGTATTCGGGTGTTTTGGTGTTTTTTAGGGTTCTCAAGGATTTTTGATGTTTTTTTATATTTTTAGGGATTTAAAGGGGTTTTACAGTTTTTATTGGGTTTTAAGTTTTATTTAGGGTTTTGGGGGGTTTTATGGGGTGTTAGGGTCTTTGGGGGGGGGGGGGGGGTTTGACATTTTTAGCATTTTTATAATTTTTAGGGGTTTAGGGGTTTTTAATTTTTTACAGTTTTCGTAGGGTTTCTCAATGTTTTTAGGGATTTTTGTTTTTTTAGGGAATTTTATGATATTTTAGGTTTTTTATTGTTTTTATGGTTCTTAGGTATTTTGAGGGTTTTTAGGCTTCTTAGTGTATTTTTCATTTACATTTTTAGGTGTCATAAGTTTTATTAGGTTTTATGGTTTTCTTTGGGATTTTCAAAGATTTTACTTTTTTGGGATTTATATGAAGTTTTAGTATTCTTATGTTTTTTTTGGAGTTTGTATGGATCATAAGGGTTTTTATAGTTTTTAGGTTTTTTGGGTTTTTTAGTTTTTTGGAATTTTTATTGAGTTATTATGGTTTTTAAGATATTTTTAGAGTTTTAGTTAACATTTTTAGGTGTTTTGAAGTGGGGTATTTGGGGTTTTATGGGGTATCAATGTTTTTAGGGGTTTAGGTTTTTCTGTTTTTAGGATATTTTTAGGTGTTTTAATTTGGTTTAGATCTTTTAGTCATTCCATGTGTTTTTAGGTTTTTAATTTTTTATGAATGGTTTTTTTCCCAGATTTTTAGGGTCTTTATGTTTTAAGGGATTTTAAGTCATTTTTAGTATTTTTATTTGGTTTTTGGGTTTCTAGGGATATTGATGGGGTTTTTGGGTTTTTGGGTTTTTATCATTTTTATGTTTTTCATGGTTTTTATATTTTATTAGGCCTTTATGGTTTTCTTAGTGTTTTTTGGGATTTTTTATATTTTAGGGATTTTAAGGATTATTTATGATGTTTATGGTTTTTATTGTTTTTTTGGATTTCAAGGGTTTTTAGTGTATTTAACATTTTTTAGTTTTTATGGGTTTTATGTTTTTTTATATTTTTAAGGTAATCTTAAGGGTTTTAAATGTTTTTAGGTTTTTTTATGTTTTGGGAATTTTTTTGGTTTGTTGTGGGTTTTTTATGTTTTTTGGGTTTTATTGATCTTGATGTGTTTTTAGGTTTCTTTTATTTTCTGAATTTCCTGATTTTATAGGGTATTTAAGGATTTTTCTTTTGAGTTTTTAGTGTTTTTAATTGTTTTTAGAGTTCTTTTATGTTAGGGGTTTCAATTTTTTAGTGTTTTTAATGGTTTTTTACGGTTTTTATGTATTTTGCGTGTTTTTAAAATTGTTTTGGGGGTTTATGTTTATTTCCTTGAGTTTTTGGGTTCTTTTAAGGTTTAAGAGTTTTTAGGTTTTTAGGAGTTTTATTTATTTATATGTTTTTATATATTCATTATGGTATTTTTGGGTTTTTTAAATTTTAAAATTTTTATTGCTTTTTAATGATTTTTATGGGTTTTTAGGGTTTAATGGATTTTTGAGTTTTTAGTGGTTTTGAGGTTTTAAAGTTTTAGTGTGTTTCTGGTGTTTAGGGGTTTTAAATAATTTTATGTTCTTTTATAGTTTTTAGGTTTTTTAGCATTTTTTAAGTTTTTTGGGGTTTTAAGTGTTTTTTGGATTTTAAGGTTTTCTTAGGGTGTTGAGGGTGTTTTATGGTTTTTTTTTACTTTCTTAGGTATTTTAAAATATTTTTTAGGATTTTATGTGTTTTTAGGGTTTTGGGCATTTTGGGGGTTTTAGGGGTTTTATGGTTTTTAGTATTTTTAAACACTTTTCCATTTTAAGAGCTTTATGTGTTTTTTTTATTATGGTTTTACTAGGGTCTTTAGGGATTTATGTTTTTTAGGAGTTTAGGGTTTTTTTACATATTTTTAAGTTTATTATACGTTTTAAGTGTTTTTATGGATTTTGAGGGGTTTTTTACTTTTTATCATTTTTAAGATATTTAAGAGTTTTAATTATCTTTATATTTTTAAGGTTTTTTAAGGGATTTCATTGTTTTTAGTGGTTTTTAAGTTTTTAGCTAATTTATGCCATTTTAGAATTGTTATGGGTTTTAGAGATTTTAGTGATTTTAAGGGGTTTTAGGGATTGTCTTCGGTTTTTGGGATTTTTAGTGTTATTTAGTGGTTTAATTTTTTTTTTATTTTTTTAAAATTTTTAGGTATTTAAAGGATTTTTAGAGTTTAAATGGGTTTTTAGGGATTTATTGTTATTTAAGGTTTCTGATCGTATTTATTGGTTTTTATTAGTATTTAGGGTCTCTTATGATTTTTAGGGTTTCTATATTTTTTAGAATTTTTATTGGTTTTAGGGTTTTGTTTGCTTTTAAGCTTTTCTTAAGGGTTTTTTGTATTTTTTTTCATTTTTTATAGTTTAGGTATTTTTAGATAATTTTTATGATTTTTATGTTCTTTAGTGTTTTTAGGGATTTTTAGGGTTTTAGTTTTTTTAATTTTTAGGGTTATTAGGTATTTTTTGTTTGTATTGGTTTAATGTTTTTTAGTTTTTTTCTGTTTTAATAGGGATTTTGAGGAGTTTTGAGGTGTTTATTTTTCAGGGATTTGTAGATATTTTTTAGCATTTTTATGGTTTTTAGGGGTTTTATGGATTTTTTTGGTTTTTTGGGTTTTTTAGGATATTTTTTAGTTTTTATGATTTTAAATATTTTTATAGTTTTTAATATTTTTTGGGGTTCAAAGGGTGTTTAAATTTTTTTGAGTGTATTTGGATTTTATAGGGTTTTAGGGTTCATTATGGTTTATAAGGGTTTTGGGTTTTAGATATTTTAGAATCTTTTTTGGGTTTTAGATATTTTAGATATTTTATGGATTTTAGGTCATTTTAAAGTTTTTTATGGGTTTTTTACGTTTTAATGGATTTTGAGGGATTTATGGTTTTTAGGGGTTTTAGGGTTTTTAGTGGATTAATAATTTTAATGGTTTTAGGGGTTTTAAGTGTTTTTAGATTCTTATTATTTTCCTTAGGATTTTCATGGTTTGTTCGGTTTTTATGTTTTTTTAGATTTTTAGGTCTTATTTAAAAATTATATATATTTTTAGTGATTTTTGAGATTTTGAGGTTTTTCGTGTCTTTTATGGTTTTTTTTTATTTTTTTGTGTTTTAGTGGTTTTTTAGTTTTTTAGGTGTTTAATGGATTTTTTTCATTTTTTTAAACATTTCAGAGGTTTAAATTATTTTTACAGTTTGTTGTGGTTTTTATATTTTTAGGTTATTTATGGGTTTTAGATATTTTTATGTTCTTTAGTATTTTTATGTTTTTAAGGGGTTTTATGGGGTTCGAGGTATTTTAGTGTTTTTAGGATATTTTAGTTTTTTGGGGGGTTTTATGTGTTATTTGTTTTTTTGTTTTTCTTAAGGTTATTCAAGGTTATAGAGGTTTTAAAATTTTTATGGGTTTTTGTGGATTTTTAGCATATTTATGGGTTTTAGGGGTTTTAAGTATTTTGAGGGTTTAAGTTATTTTAGGGTTTTTAACGGTGTTTATGGATTCTATAATTTTTAAAGATTTTTTAGGGATTTAAGTGTTTTTAGGATTTAATGGTTTTCTTAAGGGTTTTGATGTTTTTTTTATATTTTTGGGTTTTTAAGGTTCATTTTATTATCTTTATGTTTTTTTGGGATTTTTAGGGATTTTGATGGTTATTGAGGTTTTTCAGGGAATTTAGGTTTTGTTGGTCTTCAGGTTCAATTTTTCTGTTTTTTGTGGTTATGCGTTTTTTTAATGTTTGTTTATATTTTTTGATATTTATGTTATTTTAGAGTTTTTAAAGGGTGATTAGGTATTTTATGTAATTTTAGGTATTTTTTACAATTTTTAGGAAATTTTAGGGTTCCTAAGGATTTTGGGATTTTTTTATTTTTAGGGTTTTATAAGGGTTTTATCATTTTTTGGGTTTTATGTGTTCTAAGGGTTTTTAGGTTTTTAAGGGATTATTGTCGTATTTCATGGTTTTTAGGGTTTTTTACGTTTTTTGGGATAATAATGGATTTTTTTGGTTTTTATGGATTTTAATGGTATTATTGTTTTATAGATATTTTAACGATTTTTATGTTGTTTTAGGGTTTTAGCATTTTTTAGGATTTTTTGGGTTTTAATTGTTTTCTTATTTAGTCTGATGGAATTTAGGGTTTTTTATATTTTTAGAGATTTTTAGTGATATTTAAGAATTGTTTTTTTGATTTTAATGTTTTATAGGGATTTGAGGGTTTTAGGGTTTTTTTTTGAGGTATTAGCGTTTTTTATTGTTTTTAGGGTTTTCAAGGATTTTTGATGTTATTTATGTTTTTTGGGATTTAATGGGGTTTTAGAGTTTTTAGTGGTTTTTTTGAGTTTTTTGGGGTTTTGAGAGTTTTGGTGGGTTTTTATGGTTTATAGGGTGTGTTAGTGTATTTTAGGGGCTTTTTTTGAAGTTTATAACGTTTTTAATGTTTTTAGGGGATTATGTGTATTTTTTTTATAGTTTTCTTATGGTTTCTCAGTGTTTTTATGGATTTTGACATTTTCAGGGACTGTTAGGGACTTTTTAGTTTTTTTTATTATTTTTAGGGTTCTTAGGTATTTTGAGGGTTTTCAAGGTTTTTAATGTATTTTGTATTTAGGTTTTTAGAGGTCTTATGTTTTTTAGGTGTTAAGGTTTTCTTAGGGATTTTCAATGATCTTACTATTTTTTTTGTTTTTTAGGATTTATATGGATTTTAATTACTTTTATTTTTTTGGAGTTTTTATGGATATTGGGGGTTCTTAGAGTTTTAATATTTTTTTGAATTTTTATTGAGTTATTATGGTTTTAAAGATTTCTTACAGCGTTTTTTAACATTTTTAGGTGTTTTAAAGTTGGTTTTTTGGGATTTTATGGGGTTTCAATTTTTTAAGGGTTTTAGTGTTTTCAGATTATTTTTTAGGGGTTTTAATATAGTTTAGTTCTTTTAGTCATTTCAACTATTTTTTTAATTTTTTCTGAGGGTTTTTTCTGATTTTTAGGGTTTTTACATTTTAAGGGAATTTAGGTCATTTTTTGTTTTTTATTAGTTTTTTCGGTTTTTAGGGATATTGATGGTTCTGGGGTTTTTTTTGGTTTTTAGAATTTTTATGTTTTTTATGAGTTTTATGTTTTCTTATAACTTTATGGTTTTCTTAGTGTTTAAGGGTTTTTTACATTTTAGGGATCTTCGGGATTTTTTATGATGTTTATGGTTTTTTGGGTTTTTGTGGATTTTAAGGGTTTTTAGCATATTTATCATTTATTAGTTTGTAGGGGTTTTATGTTTTTCTTTGTTTTTAAGGTTATCTTAGTAGTTTTATGTGTTTTTAGGGTTATTTATGTTTTGGTATTTTTTACGGTTTCTATAGTTTTTTATGTTTTTTTGGGTTTTATTGATTTTAAGGGGTTTTCATGTTTTTTGTTTTATGTGGTTTCATTATTTTATTGGGTATTTAAATATTTTTTTTGAGTTTTTACTTTTTTTTATGTTTTTTAGAGTTTATTTTTATTTTAGGGGTTTCAAAATTTTTTAGTGTTTTTAATGGGTTTTAGGGTATTTATGGATTTTTAAGGTTTTTAAAATTTCATAGTGGGTTTATATTTATATTTTTAGTTTTAGGGTCCTTTAGGGTTTTAGAGTATTTAGGTTTTTTAGGTGTTTTAAGTATTTATAGTTTTTTATGTTTTTCTTAGGGTAATTTTAGGTTTTTTGGGGTTTTTACATTTTCTAAATTTTTATTGCTTTTTTTTATTTTTAGGGGTTTTTAGGGTTTTAGGAATTTTAGGGGTTTTTAGAGTTCTTAGGATTTCAAGGTTATCTAATGTTTTTATTTCTTTTTGAGATTTTCTATTTTTAATGATTTTTAGTGCCTTTTTATGATATTTATGGGTTTTAGGTATTTTTATGGGATTTTTTTAGGATTTTTAGAGGTTTTATTGTTTTTTTTGGGATTTATGGTTTTTTATAAATTTTTAAGGGTTTTAAGTGTTTTTTGAGTTTTTAGTGGTTTTTGGTTTTTATGGTTTTAAGGTTTTAGTGGGATTATGGTGTTAATAGGTTTTAAATTATTTTATGTTCTTTTCACGTTTTTTAGGATTTTTACCATTTTTTAGTTTTTAGGGGTTTTATTTTTTTGGTTTGTAATCTTTTCTTAGGGTGTTTCGGGAGTTTTACGGTTTGTTAATTTCATAGTTATTTTATGTATTTTTTTGGATTTTTATGGTTTTTTAGGGATTTTTGGATTTTGGGGGTTTTATGGTTTTATGGTTTTTTGTGGTTTTGAGGTATTTTCCGTTTTTTAGAATTTTATGTGTTTTTCAGTTCTTATTGTTTTATTAGGGTCTTCGGGGATTTAAGGGTTTTTATGATTTTAGGTATTTTTATATATTTTGAAGGTTATTGTTGGTTTTAAGTGTTCTGATGGATTTTGGGGGGGTCGATTTTTTAGCATTTATTTGGGATTTTTAGGTGTTTTAATTTGTTTTAAATTTTTAAGGTTTTATTAGGTGATTTCAAGGTTTTTAGGTGATATTGTTTTAGGTAATATTATGGTTTTTTAGTATTTTTATGTTTTATTTGTTATTTTATGAATTTTAAGGGCTTTTAGGGATATTTTTGGGTTTTTGGGGGTTTTAGAGTTATTTAGGGGTTTAAATGTTTTTAATTTTCTTAATTTGTTTTGTATTTAAAAGGTTTTTAGAGTTTTATTGGTTTTTATGGCTTTATTTCTTTATGGTTTCTTGTCATATTTATAGTTTTATTAGTTTTTAGTGTCTTTTAGGGGTTTTTAGGGTTTCTTTTTTAAAGGATTTTTATTGGTTTTAGGGTTTTGTTTGGTTTTATGCTTTTCTTAGGGGTTTTTGGGTTTATTTATATTCTAGGGATATTTAGAGAATTTTAAAGAGTTTTATGTTTTTTAGTGTTTTTGTTTTGGATTTTGAGGGTTTTAGAGTTTTTTTAAGTTTTTAAGGTTATTATCTTTTTTTTTGTTTGTAGTGGTTTTATGTTTTCTAGGTTTTTTATAGATTTTGAGGGGTTTTCAGTTTTTTATTTTTTTTTTTAGGTTTTTTTTTGATATTTTTAGGATTTTTATGGTTTTTAGGGGTTTTATGTATTTTTGTTGGATATTTAAGTTTTTAATGTTAATTATGTTTTTGGGATTTTTTTTTGAGTTTTTAGGATTTTCAATATATTTTTATAGTAATTTTTTCTATTAGGGTTTTAAAGAGTGCTTATAATTTTTGTGTGGTTTAGGATTTATGTTTTTTAGGGTATATTATGGTTTTTAGGGTTTTTAGGGGTTTTTGGGGCTTTAGGGTCTTTTAGGGTTTCTTAGTGTTTTTAGCATTTTTAGGTTTTTAGGGTTTTTATGTATTTTTAGGTTTTTATGATTTTCTTATGGGTTTTTAGGGTTTTTAGGGGTTTTTACCTTTTTAGGTTTTTTAGGACTTTTTAGGATTTTTTGATTTTTTATGTTTTTATGGATTTTGAAGGATTTGTGGTTTTTAAGGGTTTTGGGGTTTTTAGTGGTTTAAACATTTTTATGGTTTTTAGGAGGTTTAAGTGGTTTTTGGTTCTCATTATTTTCTTTTGGATTTACTATGTTTTTTTTGGGTTTTTTATATTTTTTGTGTATTTAGGTAATGTTTAGTATTTTTAGAGTTTTTTAAGGATTTTTGGGATTTTTAGGGTTTTAATGACTTTTTTGGCTTTTATTTTTTTTGATTTAAGGGGTAGTTAATTTTTTTAGATGTTTAATGGATTTTTATAGGTTTTCAAAATTTCATGTGTTTAATTTTTTTTATAATTTGAAGTGGTTTTTAGGTATTTATGTTTTTTATGGGTTTTAGGGATTTTTAAGTTTTTTAGTTTTTTATGTTTTAAGTGGGTTTTAAGGGGTTTGGGGGTATTTTAGTGTTTTTAGAATTTTTTAGTTTTTATGGGTTTTATGTGTTTTTGTTTTTTAGGGTTTTCTTAAAGTTATTCAGGGTTTTTGGTTTTTTAAAATTTTTATGGATTTTAATAAATTTTTTAGGTTATTTATGGTTTTTAGGGGTATTATGTATTTTTATGGTTTTTTGTTCTTTTAGGGTTTAAGGGTTTTTTTGGATTCTAGCATTTTTTAAGGTTTCAAGGGATTTAAGTGATTTTTGGGTTTTATGGTTTTCTTAGGGGTTTTGATGGTTTTTATATTTTCAGGTTTTTAGGTTAATTTTAGGATGTTTATTATTTTGTGGTTTTTACGGATTTTGATGGTTATATGAGTTTTTAGGGATTTTAGTCTTTTTGGGTCTTTAATTCACTTTTGAGTTTTTTTGGGGTTGAATGGTTTTTAATGTTTTTTTATATTTTTTGGTATTTAAATTATTTTAGAGATTTTAAGGGTTATTAGGCATATTATGTAATTTTAGTGGTTTTCAGGTTTTTAGTGGTTTTATGTTCTTTTTGGGTCTTTTAGGGGTTTTAGTGTTTTTAGGTTATTTAGGAGTTTTATGTGTTTCTAGGTTTCAATGTTTTCTTAGGGGGTTATATGGAGTTTTATAGTTTTTGGGTTTTATGATTTTTATGGTTTTTAGGGATTTTGAGGGTTTTTTGGTTTTTATGGGTTTTAGGGTTTTTAGGGTTTTTATAATTTTTTATGTTTTTATGGTTTTATGTGTTTTAGGTTTTTATGTTTTTCATAGGGTTTTTAGGGTTAACAAGGTTGGTTACATTTTTTGGTATTTTTAGGGGAATCTTAAAATATTTATGAGTTTTTATGGTTTATATATATATTTGAGGGTTTTAGATATTCTTAGGGGTTTTAGGGTTTTAGGGTTTTTAGTGTTTTTATGTTTTTAGGGGTTTTTAGTGTTTTTAGGTTTTTCATTGGTTCTTAGGGTTTTTAGTGGTTTTTTTGTTTTTATTTTTTTTGGTATTTTTTGGATTTTTACTAATTTTTATGAATTTTAGGGATTTTGAGGGTTTTTTAGGTTTTTAGGTCTTTTTTGTCTTTTTTGGATTTTAGGGTTTTGTTAATTTTTTGTAGGGTTTTAATGTATTCTAGATTTTTTTAATATTTATAAGGATTTAAATTTTTTTATAGTTATTATCATGGTTTTATAATTTTTTTGTGTTTTTATTGTGTTTTAGGGTATTTGAATTTTTTGGGGGGGGTTTAGTGTCTTTTCGGTGTTTTTTTCATTTTTTGGTATTCAGGGGGTTTATGAGTTTTTATAATTTTAAGGGTTTCTTACCATTTTTAATTTTTTTAGGGGATTTTATATTTTTATTTATTTTTATGGATTTTTATTATTCCTAAGGTTTTTAGGTTTTTTTGTATTTTGATGTATTTTTAGGGTTTATTAAGGGTTTTAGGGTTTTAGGGTATTTTATGATTTTAGTCCTTTCTATGTTTTTTATGGATTTTGTGGTTTTTATATTTTTCTAATTTTTTAGTTGTTTAATAGTTTTTTATATTTTATATTTGTTTTTAGTGATTTTATGGAGTTTTAGGGGTTTTAAAATTTTTAGGGGTTTTGTTGTTTTATGCGTTTTTATTGTTTTTAGGGTAATCATAGAGATTTTTTAGGATTTTTAGGTTTTTTGGAGTTTAAATAGTTCTATTTTTTTATGGTTTTCATAGGGATTTTAAGTGATTTTAGGGTTTCTTACGTTTTTATAATTTTTTAGGGCTTTTTCGGTATATTTATAGTTTTTAGTGTTTTGAAGGATTTTGAGAGTTTTCATGGGTTTTTAGGTTGGCTTTGTCTCCTCAACCTCCAACTAGGGTTCCTTCAGTCAATTTGGGGGGGAGGGGTGGGCCTACGTACTGTCTCTAGCATCGTCTCCCCCTGCTTCCCTCTTCTTCAATCTTTCCCACCCTTTCTCCCTTCCCTTCCTTCTCCCCCTGTTCCATACTTATTCCCGTTTACCCTCTCCTTTGCTTCTATCTAATCAATTTGGTGGCCTTGGACCCCAGTGGACCCCTCTTCTGGTCTTCCCCTACTCTTTCCTCATGTGTGGCTGCCTTTCCGACCCCGCTCTGGCCTGGTGCACCGGTTCTTCTGGAGAAGGTTTGGGATTTACGGGTCAAAGTCTCGTGTCTTATTTCACCTCACTTTTAATCGTCCTTCCGGCTTGGCCGGCCCGACTTGTCGATGTCGCCGTCTGTGAGACTTGATCGGTACGACCTGGTTTTTTCGGAGGTGACTTCTTTTTCATTGTGGTTGACGATAGATCTGGAGTGGCCTGGGAAGGGGGGGTTGTTTCTTGATTTCTTTGAGATTTTTTTTAGTTTCGAAGGTTTTCGCTTAGCGGTTTACGCTTGAAGCTGGTTGCGCTTGGGTTCTCACCGCTGCCTCTTCCCTATGGGGGACTTTCTTCGGAGGTCTCGGGTGCTCGCTGTGACGGTCTCATGGCGTTCTCTTCTTTTTGTTTCATTGTGCATGGACTTCTTCGTCTCCGACGGTCTGATCCAAGGGCGTATGACCGGACTCACCGGCACACTCTATGGAGCGTCCAAGGGTTTTTCCTTG
Source organism: Viscum album (assembly GCA_963277665.1). NCBI lineage: Eukaryota > Viridiplantae > Streptophyta > Magnoliopsida > Santalales > Viscaceae > Viscum > Viscum album. The sequence goes on along the minus strand of OY728159.1, from coordinate 2,051,505,174 downwards.
GTGATGAGTTGTTGTATTGTGGCGGTTTATCAACTGGTGGAGGTCATCATCAGAGCTGTGGTGGTGGAGTGCGATTGAGGTTTTCTGAGGGTTTTCTTTAGTGGTTAGGGTGGATGCTGTGGGGTTTCTCTTTTATGTTTGGATTTTTGATAATCTGTGGAACACGTGATGTTTGCGGTCCCTTGATTCTGTGAAGGAGACAACGGGTTCTCGCCGACGTTACTATGGATTTTTTTTGTTCAGTGGAAGGTCCGGTGTGTCTCGCCAAAAACCTGACCGGAGGTGACATTGGGATTCGCGAAGGCTCGTATCTCGAGTTCGATGCGGATAAGAACGTGACACGTCTAATTGACGATGCAACAATCGAGTGACTTTAGTTTTCGAGATCGGCGCATGATAGGCCGCGTGTCGGGGCTCGTGGCTCAAGGTAATGATGGAGATGGAGCGGCAATTTGAAATATTAATTTGAAGTTGAATGTTTAAAGCTTGAATTTTTAGGTTCTGTATGGTTACCGGTTTTCTTTAAACTGGCTTCGATAAAATAAAAAAAATTATTTGCAGGCATGGGTTTCCCTGGTCCATGGCTTGCGTCCAGCCTCATATCTTTGGACGCTCTATCTCTTGGTGGTTGTTCTTTCTTATATGTAGTTTCAAGTGTGATTTTTGGCAGGCAGTTGATTTTGAGGGTTCGGGTTGGAGGTCTTGGATAGGATGATTTTCTATCAAGGAGATGTTTGATTTATTGCTACTCTAGCCTCATGTGCCTTCACTGCTCTCCAGTTTGGATTGTTTTGATCGTTTTAACGAGTCTCTGGGATGTCTGCTCGTTCGGTCATGGAGTTATATGAGGTGATTCCCAAGCTTGATCCGAGCTGTAATGGTCTTCATTTATCTTCAATGGGGATGGTTTTAGTGTGGTGGTATGAAAGATTTATTCCATCAATGTCTGCAGTGTTAACATTAGATCTGGTTTGGTTTTTTCATTTTCTATCATCATTGAAATTTTTTATGCTTTTTTTTATGGTTCCATTTCTGGATGGGTTATATTCGTGTTTATGCATTTGATTTGCTTCAATGTCCTCTATCTACTGGTGTTTGGATGGCGGAGATGACATTGTTGATGATCAGCGATAATACCAGTGATATTTTTTGATGTTTTTCAAATTATGATTGAATGGAACTGTGGTTTTGTTTTCTCTGTTCATTAGATCCGGTGATGATAGATAGAATTGAAGAAAATGTCGGTTTAATAGGATAATGAGAGAGGTTGAAGGCGAAAAAACTCTGGTTGTTACGGGTGGCGCATGACCCGAGGCCTCGTAGAGTTGGGTGTCCCTTTTTGAATTTCAAATTCATTCTAAATCTTGTATTTGGGTATCTCATGTGAATACTGTGGTTATCGCTTATCCTCAAAGATACTCTTTTGAAAATAAAAATTAGACTTTTTAGTCATGTGTTTTATGGTTTTTAAGTCTTTTAATGTTTTTATAAATTTTATGATTTTTAAGTGTTTTTATGTTTTTATAGTTTTCACAGGGTTTTTATGGTTTTATAGGTTTTTATTTTTTTGGGATTTAATGGTTTTTTGGAATTTTATGGTTTATAGAGATTTGGACAGTATTTAGAGTTTTCTTCAATTTTAGGGTTTCAAAAGGGTTTTAGGTTTTTTCTTAAAGTTATATTTTATTTTTTAAAGTTTTTTAGGTTTTTTAGATTTTTATGTGTTTTTAGGGGTTTTTGTGATTTTTTGTTTTTTAGCTTTATTAGGAATTTTAAGGGGTTTTAGGGGGTTTTAGGGTTTTAGGGTTTTTTGGTTATTTGGTCTTAAGGTTTTGATCCATTTAGTGTTTTAAGGTATTTTAGTGTTTTTATGTTTTTAGGGGTTTAAATGGTTTTTAAAGCTTTTAGTGAATTTTATGGTATTTTGGGGTTATATGGTTTTTAAGGATTTTGGGGATTTTATGGTTTTTAGGGGTTTAGTTGTATTTAGGTTATTTTTTTATTTACTGTTTTTATGTTTTAGCGGTTTTTATTGTTTTTTGTTCTTTATGGATTTCTATGGGTTTTCAAGGTTTTTAGGATTATTTTTTATGTATTTTTATGATTATATTGGTTTTTATTATTTTTATGGATTTTAGAATTTTTTAGGTTTTTATGGGGTTTTAGTGTTTTTTGGTTTTTAATATTTTCTTTGTTATTTTTAGGGTTTTTAGTGTTTTTAGGGTTTCTTTTATGTTTTTAGGGATCTAAGAAATTTTTTCAGATTTTTATGGGTTTTTAGGGTTTTAGCGGGTTTTAGGGTTTTAGGGTTTTGAGGGTTTGTTTGGGTTTTATGGTTTTTTAGATTTTTATGGTTTTATGGGTTTTTATAGTTTTTTAATTTATTTATGGGATTAGTGGGGTTTTATAATTTTCACTGCATTTTTAGTGTTGTTGTGTGTTTTTTTGGGTTTTTGAGGTTTTGAGGGGGGGTTTATGATATTTTGCTGTTTTTATGGGGTTTGGGTCTCATTAGAGTTTTTAGGGTTTTTATAATTTTTAGGGTTTAGGGTATTTATGTGTATTAATTATTTAAAGGGTTTCAATGTTGTTTTTAGGGTTTTAAGGGTTTTATTACGTTTTTAGTAATTTTTAGGGATTTTCTAGGATTTGTTTGGGTTTTTAGACTTTTTAGGCATTTCGAGGGTTTTAGTGGTTTTAGAATTTTTAGCATTTTTAGGGTTTTTAGGTGTTTAATGTGTTTTAGGTTCTTAATGTTTTCTTTGGGGTTTTTAGATTCATTGTGGGTTTTTAGGTTTTTTGTGATATTTAGTGGGTTTTAGCAATTTTATTGGTGTTTAGGGATTTTAGGGATCTTAAGGTGTTTTAGGGTATTAAGGCTTTTAGTGTTATCTATATATTCATGAGTTTTATGTTATTTTTGTTTTTATGGTTATCATAGTTTCTTTTCAGGGTTTTTTATGATTTTAATGTTTTAAGGGATTTTTTATTGTATTTTTATGGTTTTAATTGGTTTATATGGTTTCTAGGTATTTTGAGGTGTTATTAGTGTTTGTATTGTTTTTATGAGGATTTTTGGATTTAGGGTTATTTTTATAAGGTTTTTAATTTCTTATAATTTTATAATATTTTTATGTGTTCAAATGGTTTCTAGAGATTTTATTAGTTTTTTGGGATTTAGGGCTTTTTATGAGTTTAAGGGGTTTTTAGGGTTTTTAGAGGTTTTGCTATCTTTTTAGGTTTTTATAGATTTTTATGTTTTGGGGGGTTTAAAATGTTTTGGGTTTTATAGTTTTCATGGTTTTTAATGGATTTTTCCTTTTAGGTATTTTAAAGGATTTTTATGGTTTTAATGGTTTTTAATGTTTTTAGGGATTTTGAGGTGTTATTTTTGGGTTTTATGGTTTTTAGGTTTTTAGGGTCTTTTGATTTTTTTAGGGCTTTAAGTTTTTCAATGTTTTTAATATTTTTAGTGGTTTAAAGTGTTTTTAGTGTTTTTAGTTTTTTTGGGTATTTTTGGGGTTTTTAGTGGTTTTTATGGTTTTAGGGGATTTTATGGTTTTTATGGGTTTTTAGGGTTTTAGTGCCTTTTTAGTGTTTTTGGAATTTTTTATGTTTTTTTAAGTTTTTTTATGTTTTTAAGGATTTATTATTAGTTTTTAGGGTTTTAGGGTAATTTATGTTTTAGGGAATTTTATGTTTTATTTACGATTTTTATGGTTTTGAGGGTTTTTATGGATTTTGGGGCTTTGTTTTTTTTTTTTGATTTAGTTTTTTTAGGTTTTTAGGGTTTTAAAAGTTTTTATACCTTTTTAACATTTTAATGGGTTTAATTGGCATTTGGAGTTTATAATGGGTTTCATGTTTTTATTGTTCTTTTATGTTTTTATGGGTTTTAGTGTATCTTAGGGGTTTTATGGACGTTTTTTAGAGTTTTTTAGTGTTTTTTTATGTTTTTAGGAGTTTTTGGGGTTTTTGGTTTTTAAGGTATTCCTAGGGATTTCTAGAACTTTTAGGGTTTTTTTCATTTTTAATGATTTTTTTGTTTTTTTGTTTTTATGGCGTTTTAGGGTTTTTGGAATTTTTACATTTTTATGTTTTTTATGTTTTTAGTAGTTTTAACGTGTTTTAAGTTTTTATTCATTTCAATTGTTTTTACATTTTTAATGTTTTTAAGGAAATTTTAGGTTTTATTAATTTTTATTATAATTTTAGGTCATTTTGGTATTTTTATAGAGTTTAGTATTCTTAGGGATTTTGAGGGGTTTTAGGGTTTTAATGTCTTTAGCAAATTTTAGGTTTTTATGAGTTTTAAGTGTTCTTAGGATTTCATGGTTTTCTAATGGTTTTATGGTTTTATTTATTTCAGGGATTTTTAAATATATTTATATTTTTAGGGTTCTTAGTAATTTGGTGTGTTGTATGAGTTTTTTTATTTTTTATGGGTTTTATGTATTTTTTAGTTTTTAGGGTTTTCATAGGGGTTTTATGGGTTTTAAGATTTTTTGCGATTTTTAGGGGTTTTTAGTATTTTTATTTTTTTAGTTTTTTATGGATTCTGAGTTTTTTACTATTCTTTAGGGTTTCTTATGGATTTTTGGATTTATAGAGGATTTAGGAAGTTTTTTATGTTTTATGGGCTTTATTGTTTTTATAGTTTTTTTGATTTTTGGTGTTTTTAGTTATTTTTTTGTCCCTTTTAGGATTTTTATGATTTTTTCTATTTTTTAGGGATTTTGAGGTGTTTTAGGGGTTTTAAGGTTTTAGAGGATCTAGGTGTTTTTAGGTTTATAACGTTTCTTTAGGGTTTTTTGGGGTTTAAATTGTCTTTTACATTTTTATGGGTGTTTATGGATTCTTTGTGATTTTTATGGATTTTTAGGGGTTTTATGGATTTTGAATGGTTTTAGGGTTTTAGGTTTTTTATGATTTTTATAGGTTTTTAGAGTTTTTTTTCATTTTCTAGGTTTTAAGGGATTTTAGCTTATTTAACGTTTTATGGGTTTAAATCAATTTTATAGATTTTGATGGGTTTTAGGATTTTTATGGGTTGGGGGGGTTATAAAGGGGTTTTACGGTTTTATGGGTTTTTAGAGATTCTAAGATATTTATAGGGTATTATATGGTTTTAAGTTTGGTAAGGCTTTAGGATGTCTTAGGGTTTTTAGGGTTTTTTATATTTTTAGGTAATTTTTGGGATTTTTTTTATTTTAATCATTTTTATGAATTTTGGAGATTTTGAGGGTTTTAGGGGTTTTAGTGTTTTTAAAGTTTTGTTTTGTTTTTCCATCTTATTGGGGTTTTATGTGTTTATAGGTTTTTAAGGTTTTCTTAGCGTATTTTCTAGGATTTAAGTGTTTTTTAATATTCTTATTGGTTATTTTGGATTTTTAGGGAATTTGGGGGGGTGGGTATAGGGTTTTTAGGGGTTTTATTGTTTTGTTGGATTTTTAGGGTTTTTTTATTTTTAGTGGTTTTAAGGTTTTATAGGGTTTTTAATGATTATATGGGTTGAAAATATTTTTATATTTTTTAGTTTTTTACCGATTTTATGGATTTTTGGGTTTTTATGGGTTTTAAGGGTTTTAATGGTTTTTAGGGTTTTAGGGGATTATAGTGTATTTTGTGTTTTTCACTATTTTTTAGGTTTTTAGGGGTTTTGAGTATTTTAGATTTTTAAATTTTTATTATGGTTTTTAGGGTCATTATCAGTTTTACATTTTTTTGGGTTTTATAGGGATTTTTAGGATTTTATGGGTTTTTATGTATTTTGTGAATATGAGGGTGTGTAGGGGTTTTTATAATTTTTTGGGGAATTAAGTGATTTTATGTTTTTATAGTTTTTAGGGTTTTTAGGGTTTGAAGGGGTTTTTATGTTTTTATAAATTTTTAGGGTTTTAAAGGATTTTTTGTTTTTTAGTGTTTTTGAGTGTTTTTACAGTTTTTAGGGGTTTTATGTTTTTTGGTTTTTAGGGATACTTTTGTAGTCTTTTGGGTTATATGGGTTTTTAGAGTTTTTATACATTGTTAGGGGTTAAAGGTTTTTTTGAGTTTTTATGGGTTATTTAGGTTATTTATGGGATTTCTATAATTTTAGGCGGTTTATGGTTTTTAGGTGTTTTTTTATCATTTTTAGGTTTTTATAGGTTTTAAGTGTTTCTAGTTTTTTGAGGTTTTCATTGGTTTTCTAGGTTTTTAGGGTGTTTTATGTTTTTATCGATTTTTAGGGTCTTTTTTGATTTTTATTGATTTTTTTGAGTTTTTTTATTTTGTTGATTTTTAGGGTCTTTAAGGGGTTTGTGGTTTTTAATTATTTTTATATTTTTTAGGTTTTAGGGGTTTTATGTTTTATTTTATTTTGAGGGTTTCTTAGGAGGTTTCACAATTTTTTTGGGTTTTCTATTTTTTTTGGGTTTTTAGGGCATTTTTAGGTTCTAGAGTTTTTTAATGTGACAATGAAAAGAAGGCGTAGCTCCAATCAAGCCTGGTCCCCCAAATTTATTACAAAATGAAAGTGAAAAAAATTATATGTAGAGTTTACAAACATGAGTGTGAAGATCACCCATCATATATGAAGCGATTGAGGACTCACCAAAATGTGCGGTGACAAAGGGCCACATTGAGCTCCTTTCCTCAACAAATTTTTTAGAGAGCGCATCTGAAACCATATTCTCCTCCCTATATGCATGTGTGACATTGAGAATGAGGTCCTAATATAACTTGATACAATCAATCAATTGAGTGAGAATTATCCAAGGTTCCCTTCTTGTTTTCTTTTTGAGGGCTTCCACCACCAAGATCGATTCTGATTCGATCCAGAGGAACTTCCACCCAAAATGAAATGCAAAGTCCACTGCCTTGATCATTTAATAAAGTTATTCCTCATAATAAAATCTTCTCCCAATAACATTATAGAATCATTGTTTAACAAAGAATTTTTGTGTACGGAAAACACCTCAACATCTTGAGGGACTGGGTGCACATGATGCAGCACCATCCACATTGACTTTAATCCATTATGGAATTGGTGGAATCCACTGAATGAAGTTCATATCGAGTGGGTTCTTTCACCTTATAGAGACCCCAAGTTTGTGAAACAAAATCAATTCATTCATATCATATTCCATTGAACCAATTCGGATACAAGATGTTGCATGGATTGCTTTGTGAATTTCCAAAACTCCACCCCGAATGGATCTGAGAGTATTCTTGAAGGTCACAACATTTCAGGATTCCTATATATAGGAAATAAAAAATAATGATGTTATGATTAATATATTTTATGTTTGGTCGAAGTATTTCATACCATAAATACTTCAGAGAAAATACATCAGCCAGTTGTTCATGTAGAAGCTAAACTTGGACAGGTTCTGTAGATAGCCCCACAGGCCAGTGAAAAAATGAAAACTAATGATTGTGTGATGCACACTTTACTCAATGTGAAGATAGTGGAAACATGCCGAGGCAAGGGACCATATATCATTCTTCAGCTACTCATGCATTGGTTGTATGTTTCTCCATAGTTTGCATAGTTGTAGTTAGTGTGATGGTGGGATGAAGGGCCTCCTGAATTTGGATAGGAAGGAATTTGGGTGAGTCCCTTTGTCACATTTCTACTAATATAACTCTATTGTGTTCATCTTCACCACAAGATTTTGATTCTATATGAGGGTTTTAGTATCAATGAAATTGTATCTCTAGATTTGTAGGATGACATGTTTTGGAAAACCCCATAAATCTCTACAGTCCTCTGGTAAAGACCAACAATGGAAAGGTTCTGTAGGTTGACCGAGGGATAGATAAGTTCATGTAGTGGCCTATCCAGCCAGGTAGTGGTCCAACATTTTAGATTTTAGTGCATCAAAACAAACAATTTTGAGTGAGAATTAATTTCATTGAATGATTATCTGATTGATGTACATAAAAACGAAGGAATGTAACTTGAAAACCCATTATATAGTTTATGAGTGAACATATCATTGAGGAAGTCCCATCCTCCATCTTGTAGGTTGAGCAGATTCCAAGTGAACATGCAAAGGAGGGCCTTATTAATCTTCATGAGATCCTTAATTCCAATCCCACCCTTATCAGTGGGTTTGGTGTATTCTTTCCACGAAAAAATACAAGATTCATTTCACTAATGAAGCTTATCCATAAAAAGTTTCTGATCTTAGCTTAAATGATTTTGATCAGACTGATGGGCCATCTATAGATGGAGAAGGCATGGAAAAACACTAAGGTAATGAAATAGTTAATCAGTTAAACTCTTCCTACCTAAGATAAGAACTTCCTATTATAGTTTTTCAAATTATGAGTGGTTTTTATTGAAATTATAACAAAGTTACACCTTTTATCCTACCCCCAAAATAAAGGGACACTGAGGTACATGAAGGGAAGAAAATCTCTCTTCACACCAAGAGACCTGGCAATGTGGAGTTGTCTCGAGATTGAAGTTCCCTTACCAAAGACAATGGAGGACCTATTCCAGCTGATGTCCAACCCTTCTACATCCTCATAATGATGGAAGATCATTATAATTGAATATAGGGTCCATTTTTTGGCCTGACTGAATAGGAGGATATCATCCAAATACAGAAAATGTGAGAGAACATCAAGATATTTCCCATCCTTTATTGGCATGTAGAAACTATATTGCAAGTGGTTAGTGATGCACTAGCTTCAGTAATCCTAAAAATCACAAATACAATACCTGAGACTAGCTACCCGTTTTTGAATCCATGAGAGAATTGGAATAATTCTTTTGGGGATCCATTGATAAGAACAAACACCCTATAACTAGTCAAAATTGTAGCGGTCATTTCAATGAAAATCCTATAGAAGTAATACTTTCTAAGAATAAAGAATGATTAATCCCCACGTGATAGCATCAAAGGATTTTGAGATATCCATTTAATGGAAAATATCCCATTCTTCGTTTCTTTCCTCATAATATTCATTCCCTACGACGTATAAAAGAGTTAGTTTTGGATATTCCTCTAAGGTAAAAACCTAAATTGATTTGGGGTGATAAGATCACTCGTAATCTTCCCCAACCTGATAACAAGAATCTTACAAATGATTTTAGGAATGGTGTTTCTAATGGAAACCAAAATAGAATCCCCTATTTCAATATCATTATCCCTTGTGGGTTTAAAACTAATAAAGTTCTAATTGGTCCCCTAAAAGAGTGAATTTTGGGGAATGAATTCCCTAGTGGCATTATTAATATCCACTTACATAAAGTCCTAATAAAACAAGAATAACTTGTTGGTGAAACCATCTATTCCCACTAAAATTTCCATATTCAATGAGTATAGGGGATATTTTACCTTCCCTTAAAAAGGTTCATCAGTTAAGGCCATGTTCTGAAAATCCTCAATACAAGGAATAACGAAATCAAATAGGTGAGTAGAATGAGAATTTCTACCATCATTATAAAATGCCATGAAATAATCCCCCATGGCGATTGAAATGTCATCCTCATCTATGAAGCTGGCTCTATTTATCTAGATGGAATGTGGACTACTCTTGCCCTTTTCACCTTGAATAGAATATAGAAGAACTTGGAGTTATTATCCCCATATTTGAGCCAATTTACATTGAATTGATTTTTAACTAACCTCTCCTTTAAATCCATAAGTTCATCAAGCTTGGCATGAAGACACAACTCATCACAGGAGGGCATGCACTACTGCTGATTGCTAATATAATGAAGGGAAATCAAAGACTTAGAAACCTTAATATCATAATCCAATCTGTAAAAAGAGTTCCTAGTCCAATCCTTCTGGAGGCCCTTTATTTTATTGTATTTTGTAGCTACAGTAAAGTGTGGACTACCAATGATGGTGTTATTATAGCCATTCATTACCAATTATCTGCATCTAGGATTCATAATCAATGCATTATTGAAATTAAAAGGCAAGGGGGATGACCTCATATTATCCACCTAGATGTCAATAATGAGGGGATTAGGATTTGAGTTGAACTTGGGAAGAGTGAACCCATATATTTCAGTGGGGGAAATACTATCATTGATCTGGAAGATGCATCTGTCATGTTTAATTGAATGCCTAGCATTGACAGTTACCCTACCCCATGTGAGGTTAGTTCTAGCTATTGGGACTTCAGTGAGGTTGTAGTGATCCAATAAGTAAGATAAATCCTCAGCCACAATATGAGAGAAGTTTCATCCAACCTTTTCATTTGTCCTTTGAACAGTGTTGAGGTCTCCAATTATTGTCTAGTTTTTCACCATTTGGTCATTCATTTGAATCAAATACTTCTAAATATCTCTTCACATAGTGTATAATGAATAGCCATATACAAATGAGATGGTAATTGTATCATTATGAAAGTATATTGAAAGGGAGATGGGTTGGAAACTTATCTCATAAGAAAGGATCTATACATCATCATGCTTCATAAAAAAAAGGTTTCATTAGATTTCTGATTCATGTTATGTGATACAAGTGATAATCCAAGGGATACATAGCTAAAATTCTTCAAGTTCTCAAATTTCATCTTTGGTTCGACAATTCCAGCAAGCATTAGCCTATTAGAGGTAAGGAAGTTCCTAACGGATGATGTCATAGGAGATTTCCCAATCCCTTAGAAGTTCCAAAACATGATCCTCATTGAAATAATTTTGTGCTTCCCCTAGAGTGAGGTGGGTCATTTTTCCTTAACTTAGTGGAGGTATTTCTATACTTCCCTTTCCTATTCTTTCTCTTCTTTTTAGGGTTTCTTACAGGATTCTTGAGAGTGTGTTCATCCATATCTATGGGAACCTTCTCTTCGTCTTTTGGGGGTTGGATGTCCTCATAATTTTTAGTGGGATGACTATCCTCATTTTCATCATCCCAATATTTACCACTGATCTAGATGAACAATTTTATAGAACAAATATCTTCTTTGGATGGATTCCCACCCTAAATTCTTCTGTCATCTTTTATTGAGGGAACTTATATGAAAGAGTCCTGACCCGAACAAAATGTGGATGAACTATCACATGTGTTTGTTTTAACATCAGAGTAGAAAGATTCCATTGAAATGTATTCTGTGTCACCCACCATTATTTTGAAATCAACATTCCCATAGGGATTAAGAAAGCTGAGAGTTTTCTCAAGATCCACATTCGAAGAGTATACTGCTTCATTATGAGAAACAAGGGATTAAGAATTGTCTTCCTCCACAGTCAGCTATGTAGTAGAAATGGGAGATCCAGAAACCACATGTGTAGTATCTCTCCCATCAGTGGGATACACAACAAGAATGGGTGAACCAGAGACCAAAAAACCAATGTGTTGTGTGGGAAGGGATTTCTCAGCACTAATAGGGGGCCCGAGTCTAGCAGACACTGTAGAAGGGGGAGTGAGATCCCTTGGGGGGACCTTAATGACCAGGTTCTTGATTTAATTATTCTCTGTTGTATCAACAACAATAGGTCCTAGGGGAAATCCTTATTCTCCACAGACGTGGATGACTGGACATAAGCTATAATAGGGTTAGTGTCATCCTATGTCAATTTAGGGGATCTATTTTCTGGGATATTGGGTCCTACCTCAAATGTAATAGGATCTAGGGGTGCCCCATGGGAACGTCCATATAATACCCCATTCCGATCAATTGAGGGTTCAGTGTAGCACCTTCCTTTTTAGGATGAGCCTTCTATTTACCATTATTTCACTTCTTCAAGAAGGTATTATCCTCCCACCCACGTTGGTTTCAAATATTGAACAACTTGATCCTTCGACATTCAGATAGTGAATTTCCTAGAAATCTTAAATTGTTACAAAAACATTGCCTTATTTCATATTTAATTTTAATGTTGAGGCTATTTTCCAGGGTGTTTATAACCATCTTCTCAACTAGGTTTCTTTCCAAGTCAACTTCAATAAGCACCCTAGCATAGTACCCAAATCATGGGTTATCCATTTCCCTTTCATGGGAACACCTTCATTTTTAGGGGTTTTTATATTTTTATGGATTTTAAGGGATTTTTAATTATTTTTATTGTTTTTTTGGGGTTTTTAGGAATTTTTTTAGGTTTAGGATGTTTTATGTTTTTTATAGTTTTTATTGGAATTTTATATTTTTATTTTTGTTTTTATTTTTTAGGTTTTTAAGGGTTTTTATTGTTTGTAACATTTTTTTGGTTTCATTTTGTTTTAGAGTTTTTCATTTTTTAGGGGTTTTCTAGGTTTTCTGTATTTTTAAATATTTTTAGGGTTTTTATGTTTTTAGTGTTTGAATATTTTTATGCATTTTAAGTGTTTTTAGTTTTTATGGTTTTCTAAGGGGTTATCAATGTTATTATGTATTTTATGTTTTTTGGTATTTTTGAGAAATTTTAGAATATTTATGGGTTTTAAGGTTTTTAAGGATTTTGAGGGATTCTGGGGGTTTTATGGTTTATTGGTATTTTTAGGTTTTTTATCATTTTTTTGGTTTTTAGGGTTTTAATAGATTTTAGGTTTTTAAGGTTTTCTATGATTTTTTCAGTGGTTTTAGGTTTTGTTATGTTTTTAGTAATTTTAAGTTCTTTTTTTGAATTTTTATTGTATTCTGGATTTTTAGGGATTTTGATGGTTTTAGGGTTTTATGGTTCTTTTTATTTTTATTGTTTTGGGGGTTTTAGGGTATTATTTTAGTTTTTAAGTGTTCAATTTTTTTTATAGTTTTTTAATGTTTTATGGGTTTAAAGGTTTTTTATATTATATAGTGTTTTTTTGGGATTTTTATGGGGTTTGGATATTTTCATTTTGGAGATATTTTTTATTGTTTTATGGGTTATTAAAGTCATTTAGGATTTTTTGGGGGGGGTTTTATAATTTTTGGGGTTTTATTATTTTTAGGTTTCATATGATTTTAAGGTCTACTTAAGATTTTTTCAGTATTTGTTGTAGTTTTTATGTTTTTTTTATTTTTGGGATTTTTAGGATTTTTATGGTTTGCTAGAGTTTTTAGGAATTTTGAGTGGTTTTAGAGTTTTTAGGGTTCTCTAGAGTTTTTATACTTTATTTGGTTTTTTGGTTTTTTAAAATAATTTTGGGAATTATGGTTTTATTAGGGGGTTTCAATGATTTTTATTTTTTAATGATTTTTAATGATTTTTTTCAATTTTTATGTTCTGTTAGGGTATTTTTAAATTTTGAGGTATTTAGTTTTTTTTGTGGTTGTTAGGATTTTTTATCTGTTTAGGGTGTTAATTTTTTTTCGAGTTTTAAGGTTTTTCTATTATTTTTCAAGTTGTTTAGGGTTTTTAATGTATTTTGGGATTTTTAAGGGTTTTTGGTTTTTTATTTTTTTTATGGTTTTTTAGTTTTGTGATTTTTTTGGGTTTTTTAGGGTTTTAAGGTTTTTGAAATTTTTTCTGTTTTAAGGGTAAAAAAAGTTTTAGAGTATTTTTTGTTGATTTTTAGGGTTTTTATGGATTTTTTTATGATTTTAGGAATTTTATTATTTTTACAGTTATCTGTGGTTTTTTGGGTCTTGATGGTTTTTTGGGTTTTTTGAATTTTTTGGTTTTTAAGTGTTTTATATGTATTATGTTTTTATGGGTTTCTTAGTTATTTTCATGGTGTTTATGGTTTTTTATATTCTTAGGCATTTTAAGGCTTTTTATGATTTTTATGGTTTTTTATATTTTTAGGATTTTTGGGTTTTTGGGGTTTTTAGTATTTTTTATGATTCTATGGGTTTTAAGTGTTTTTTGTCTTAAGGTTTTTCATATGGGATTTCAGATATTTTAGGGTATTTAATGTTTGTAGGGGTTTTTAGTTCTTTTTTACGATTTTTATATTTTTTATGGTTTATAGGGATTTTGAGGATTTTAGGTTTTGGGATTTTTTGTATTTATGGGTTTTTAGAGTTTTAGAGTTTTTTAGGGTATTATGGTTTTTGAGTTTTTTTGGAATTTTTATGGATTTAAAGTTTTTTTAGAGTTTTTAGTAGTTTTTATGTTTTAAGGGTTTAGGGGGTTTTATGGGCTCTTTGGGTTTTATGGTATTTTTAGGGTTCTTTAGGGTTTTAACATCTCTTAGGGTTTTATGTTTTTTTTATATTTTTAAGGTTTTCTTATAGTTTTTGCATTTTTTTTATATTTTTTACATTTTTAGGTATTTTAATATATTTTTTAAAAATTTTATGTATTTTTAGAGTTTTTATGGATTTTGTGGATTTTACTAGGGTTTTGAGGATTATAATTGGTTTTTAAATTTTTAGGGGTTTTATCTTATTTTTAGGTTTTAATGTTCTCTTAGGGGTTTTCAAGGTTTTTAGGGTTTTATATGTTTTAGTGATTTTATTAGGATTATTATGTGGTTTTAAGGATTTAGTGAATTTAATGTTTTTTAGGTTTTTGAGGGGTTTTTTTGGTTTTTATGGTTTTTAGGTTTTTTAGGATTTTTTTGAGATTTTTATTATTTGTATGGTTTTTTATAGTTTTTAAAGTTTTTAGGGGATTAAAGGTTTTTTAGAGTTTTATGTTTATTTTTAGGGTTTCTTTTTTTTGGGTCTTTAATGTTGTTATGGGTTTCAATGGTTTTTAGTGTTTTTAGTGTCTTTATAGGATTTTTTGGGTTTTCTGCGTTTTTTAGGTTTTTATGGGTTTTAAGTGTTTTATTTTTTTAATGCATTCTTAGGGTGGTTTATTATTTTTAGGTTTTTTTATATTTTTAGGGATTTGGGTGGGGGGTTAGGAATTTTATTTCTTCATTATTTTAAGTGATTTTGAGGTTTTTTATAGTTTTTTAGGGTTTTATATATTCTTATGGTTTTTAGCGTTTTTTAGGTTTTTGAGTTTTATGTGTTTTTAGGTTTTTTGGGCTATCTATGTATTTTTTGGGTTTTTATGGTGTTTTACTCTTTAAAATTTTTTATGGGTTTTTAATATTTTATGTTTTTATGGTATTTATGTATCTTGGGGGTTTTTTGGTTTTACAGTTTTTTGGGGGCTTTAGGGTTTTTATTTTTATATTTTAGGATTATGGTTTTGATTTTTTATATCATTTTCATGTTTTAAAGGGTTTTTAGAGTTTTTAGTGGTTTTTTGGTGCTCTATGAGTATTTACTGACTTTTAAAGATTTTAGGTATTTTGTATATTTTAGGGTTTTTAGGGTTTTATGGTTATTTGTGTTTTTAGTGGTTTTATGTTTTTTTAGGTTTTTAATGTTTCATATGATTTTTCATGTTTTTAGGGTTTTTTGTTTTTATTTATTTTTGGGGATATTTAAAAATTTTATGGTATTTTGGTTTTTTATGGAATTTGAGGGTTTTTAGGGTTTTCTAGGGATTTTAAGGTTTTTTTAATTATTTTCAGGTTTTCAGTGTTTTTGGGTTTTTTGGGGTGGTTTTAATGAAAATTTTAATGTTTCTATAGGTTTAAAGGGTCTTTGGAGTTTTTAGTGGTTTTGGTATTTTATTTATATTTATGGGTTTATGGTCTTTGGGGTTTTTATTGTTTTTAGGAGTTTTTAGTATTTTTAGGTTTTTTTTTGTAATTTTTAGGGTTTTAGTATTTTTTAGGTTTTTAGGGTTTTTAACTTTTTTAAGTATTTTAAGGTTTTATTATGGGTTTTCTGGGTATTTAGGTTTTTCACACTTTTATGTATTTTTAATGATTTTTAGAATTTTAGGGTTTTTCGAGTTTCTAGGGATTTTGAGGTTTTTTAGACTCTTTAATGTTTTTATGGGGTTTTAACTTTTTTATGGGTTTTAATGATTTTAAGATTTTTTTTACATTTTTATTTTTTTGATGGTTTTTTAGAATTTCTAGTGGTTTTTTGGTTTTTATGGGGCTTTAGGTTTTTTATGTTTTAAAGGGTTTTATGGTTTTTAGTGGTTTTTGGGATTTCAGGGTCTTTTTACGTATTTTAGGGGTTTTATCATTTTCTAGGGTTTTAGGGGTTTTATGTGTTTTAAGGTTTTCATATATTTTTGTGGGTTTCAGGGTTTTAGGGTTTTTATGATTTTACGGATTTTGTTTGGAATTTTTAAAGATTTTTATGAATCTTAATGGTTCATATGGATTTTGAGGCTATTGAGGTTTTCTTGGGTTTTAGAGTTTTAGGGGTTTTAGGGGTTTTAACATTATTTGGAGAATTAAGTGTTTTTAGATTTTAATGTTTTACAGGGCGTTTTCTTGTTATTAACGTTTTTTATATTTTTTTGGGATTTTTAGGGATTTTTATGAATTTTAAGGGATTATAGATTTTTTTTGCATTTTGAATGATTTTAATTTTTTATGTTTTTTAGGGTTTTTTTGATTTTAATGGGTTTTCATGATTTTGATTTTTTAGGTTTTTTATAGAGTTTTTTAATGTTTTTAGGGGTTTAAATGGTTTTTAGTGTTTTTAGTGGTTTTTTGGGATTTTATTGTTTTTTAGGGTTTAATCATTTTTAATGTGTTTTATCGGTTTTTATGGGTTTTATAGGTTTTAGGGTCTTTCAGGGTTTTTAGTGGTTTTTAGTGTTTTTTGGTTTTTATGGGGTTTTGTGTGTTTTTTAGGTTTTCAGTGTTTTCTTTCAGTTCTTCCAGGTTTTTTGTTTTTTGTTTACATTTTTAGTGTTTTTAGGATTTTTATGGTTATTAGGGATTATGTGGGTTTTAAAGGTTTTTAGGGTTTTGTGGTTTTTTTGGTTTTAAGGTTTTCATATATTTTTTGGGTTTTAGGGTTTTTTATAGTTTTTATATTTTTTAGGGATTTAAATGTTTTTTTACATTTTATTGGGTTTACAAATTCTATGGGGGTTTTGGGTTTTTTAGGTATTTATGGGTTCTATTGTTTTTAAGGGTTTTAATGGTTTTTAGTGGTTTTAGTATTTTTTAAAATTTTATATGTTTTAAGTGTTTTTAGTTTTTTCAAAATGTTTTCAAGGGATTTAGGGGTTTTATGTTTTGAGGGACTTTTAGGTATTTTGTTTGGATTTTTATGGGTTTTATTGGGTTTTTAGGTTTTTAGTATTATAATGGTTTTTTAGGGTTTTAGGGGTTTTAGTGTTTTTATAGGTTTAAAGTGTATTTAGGTTTTTGAAGTTTTTCATAGTTTTTTTCATGTTTATTAGGGTTTTATAATTTTATGGATATTATGGATTTTTAGGATTTTTATGGTTTTTAGGGATTTTAGGAATTTTGATATCTTAAAAGTTTTAATGGTTTTTGGGGGGATTTTTATTTTTTATTACTTTTAAGGGTTTTCAGAGCTTTTAAAATTTTTATGGGTTTAAAGGGGTTTTAGAGTTTTATTGGGTGTTTTGGATATTTCACTTTTTCTGGGTCATTATAGGTTCTTTGGGGTTTCTGTGTTTTTAGGGTCTATTTTTTATTTTAACATGTATTAGGGGTTTTGTGTTTTAAACTATTTATAGTTTTTTAAGGGTTTCCTTGGGGTGTTTAGGTTTTTAGGGTTTTTAACTTTTTAATGGGGTTTTATGGGTTTTATATAATTTTGATTATTTTTATGGGGTTTGTGTGGTGTTAGGGATTTTAAAGGATTTTAGTTTTTTTAGGGTTTTTGGGTTTTATGGTTTCTAGTGTCTTTAGGTTTTAGGGGATTAATTTTTTTTTATGATTTTAGGTATATTTAATTTTTTTTGATGTTTTTAGGGATTTTTTGGTCCTTATAGTATTTTTGTAGTTCGTTGGAGTTTTTAGGAAATTTGTTAGTTTTTTGGTTTTTGGTTTTTTCAATGGTTTTTTAGTTTTTAGTGTTTTCACAGTTTTCTGGACTATTGAAATTTTCAAGCGGTTTAAATGGTATTAATAGTTTTTAGTGTTTTTTTGTTTTTATGGGTTTTTATGGTCGTTAGTGGTTTTTTGAATTTTATGTCTCTTGTTTTTTTAGCATTTTTGATTTTTTTATATTTCTATGGGGTTTTGAGTGTTTCTTTGATTTTTTTTGTTTTCAAAGGGTTTTCATGGTTTTTAAGATTTTTACATTTCTTGGAATTTTAGGGATTTTTTATGGTTTTTATTTGATTTATTGACTTTTAGGTGTTTTAGGGTTTTTAGAATATTTTAGGTTTTAAGGGTTTTTTGTAAATTTATGTTTTTATGTTTTTATAAGGGAAAGGAAGATGCGAGGGTTGGGCTATTATTGGCCGCCACAAATTTATTAAAAAGGAAAAAAGAGACACATTAGACAAGGGAGGGGAGGGGTCAAGCGACCCACACAAAAAAAACCCCTTACAACACACACCAAAAAAAGAAAAATCAAAAAACCAAAGAAAAAAAACAAGAACAACCAGGTCCAAGTAGCAACCATCATCATCATCCAACAACATCTAGAATCCTACAGGTCAAAGTGTCCATTCCCATATGGGTCCCCATCAGCACCATAGCCAGAAGAAGCATCCAACTCCATCGACTCCCATTCAGATGATTCATATCCCTTTAAGAAGGTTGTGTAATACTCTTTAAGATGCCGCTACTCCGCATTCAACTGCATCTTGGTAGACCGGCCCCCCTTTCCAGAGGCAACCTCTTTCTCTTTTCATGAGGCTCTCGTGGTCACTGTTTTTGGCAGAGCTGAATAGTCCTTCCATGGTTTCCTCTTTCGGGGATCAAAGGAGGTCCCTGAAAGTTTGTTTTCCCTACCATAAGGATTATCTACCTCCAGCAAGTCCCTCTCCTAAAGGATTATGTTCATATTTTGATCCATCCTTCCACTTCCTTCCTGGAAAAAATCTTGGTCAGGAATGAGAAATGCTTCCTGATTCAGGGAGAAGACAGCAAGAACAAGTTCCTAAGAAAAAGGGGTTGCGCTGGCCAAGGCCAGCTGCAAGTGCCCCTAATCCATTGGAACCATCTCTTGTGTGGCAGCACCCCCCTGCTTAGGGACATCCCCCATCCTAGGTCCCTCCCCTTACCCGCACACCATCTCTACCACCAAAGTTTCCCCCTGAGTAGCTGCCTCCTCCACCTTATCCATTGTCCCCTATTTCTTCACCGTCTCTTGCATATTCATCTGACATTCACTACCAGCAGCTCCCTCAAACACCACCTCATGTGAACGAAAACCCATTCCAGACAAGCTGCAACTAGCCACACCCTCTAGACCAGCCTCCTCCATCGCCACATTGGACACCACTAGGAGGACGCCTTCCAAGAGCCTCTTCTCAGCCATATTCCCATGTGTAGCACCTTCCCCCTCTACAGTTTCCTTCTCATTACCAGAAGGTTGAGCAGAATTGTGTTGTAAGTCCTCAGCAACAATATCATGCACCCCTCTCTCCTGTGCATCAGATCTCTCACTCCCATCATCAACGAGCAGAGGGCCTTCACCTCCTCCTTGAGATCCAGCCCTTCAAAGTGTTTGAAGGTTGGAATGACTTCCTGCCGCCGCTTCAGATTGTTATCAGTGGAAACCAGCTTCCCATTAGTAGAAACATCCTTGCATAGGGAACTCCCAGGATTCGAGAGCTTTAAGTCACTCCTCAAACACTTAAATATGTCAGTCACCTTGGGTTTCGGTTGGCACTGGAAGGAATTTTTCCCTTTATCAACTGCAGGTCCATGGCCCCACAGGACACCTGGAAGGCCCTGACATACAAACATCTTACCCATAGGTCTAGCATCACGTCTAGATGCAAGTGCCACCCCCTCAGTAGTATTCCTGCAAATTCTATTTGAAACAGGCGCTGAAAACTCCACCATATCAATCCCCACACGAGCCTTCCCCCTTTCACTAGACTCAATTTGATCTTCAGGATCCTTTTGGAAAACATCCTGCACCTCACCCCAAATTTGATTCACTGCACTAGTCATCTCCTGAGATCAGTTCACAACACAACAATTCCTTCTGCTACTCCTAGAAGCCCGAACATTATGACCCAGAAGCCAGTAGGAGGAGAAAAAATTTGTCCATGACTCAAAGATCACCGGTTACTTCCACCGAAGATCCTTACCAACAGAAATCCAAACAAAATCAACCGGTCCTTTAGAATCATCAATCTCCACAACAACCCTTGGGGAGACCGAGTGACAAACCTCCCTTGTTCTACTATCGATGCATAAGAACCATCCCACCAAATTACCCAACATTGAACTAATGGAGAAATTCTGAAAATGGAGGGGCAGTTCTGGAAATCTAACCCACGTTGCCATCATCAGTGAATCATGGTTCAATTGCAGATCGAATCACCACCTATAAAGGGAGAATCGAGCATCGTTTCATCATATTGGAGTCACCGAACAGGCATGAACCAAATCCTCTTCTGAAGAAAAGCGAATCAAAATCTGACTGCAATCAAGAAGACCTACCGTAGCACGATCTTGGAGGTCCCATTGTTCGAACACAAATCCATCGAAAACATCCACCGGGGGTGTCCAATTCAGGAAATGAGCAACCAAGGATAGCCTATGCAGGGCAGAGGCCTCATTGAACTCCACCATCGATAATCGAAACTGTGGAAGTCCTTTTTGTAAGTCAGGAACCTTAGGTCATATTTCACTCCGCAGAAAAGGAGGAAGAAAATCAGGAACTGAGAATGGGACAAAAGGATGCCCTTCATCAAGAATTAGTGGAGGCCCCTCCCCTATGGAGGGGGGAGGGCGAGGATCAGAAGTAATTATCATCTTCAAGAGTGTTGTGGGAAGAGAGAATCACCATCATGATAGGGTCGATCCTCTATCCTAAAGGCATTTTTCTTTATGTTTTTCTAAGGGGTTTTCAAGGTTTTTAGGGTATATTACATTTTTATGGATTTTTAGGGATTTTTAATTATTTTTACTAATTTTTGGGTTATTAGGGATTTTTAGTGTTTCATGTTTTTAGTGTTTTTATGGTTTTGTGGTTTTTTTGGATTTTTATGGTTTTAGAGTTTTTTAAGTTTTTAAAGTTTTTTTTTCAGTTTTTTATGTTTTTTGGGGATTTATTGGGTTTTAGTGTTTTTAGTGCCTTTTTAGTGTTTTCATGGGGATTTTAATGATTTTAGGGGTTTATGGGTTTAATGGTTTTTTGGATTTTTAGGTTCATCTTCATGTTTTTTGGGTTTTAACATTTTTATGTTTTTAGGGGTTTTAAGTGTTTTATGGATTTTTAGGTTTTCTTAGGCATTTTCGATATTTTTAGGGTTTTCACGTTATTAGGGATATTAATTCTTTTGTAGTAATATTATTGGTTTTAAGTTTTGTTAGTATTTTAGGGTTGTTTTTGTTTTTTGGATTTTTATTATTTTCCAATATTTTAAGTGGTTTTCTTATTTTATTATTTTTCTAGGGTGTTTTAGGGTTTTAGGGTTTTTATGTTATTTAATATTTTTAGATTAATTTTTTTTAATTTAATGAATTTTAAGGTTTTTAAATATTTTAAGGGTTTTTAGGGGTTTTTAGGGTTTTTATTGTTTTTAGGGTTTTCAATGTTTAATTGATTTTTTTATGGTTCTTATATTTTTTTTAGTTTTTAACATATTTCTGGGTTAAAAGGTTTTACAATTTTTAATGTTTTTTATAGTTTTTATGGGTTTTATGGTTTTTTATATTTGTAGATTTTGTATGTATTTTTAGGTTTCTATGGTTTTATTATGGTTCTTTAAGGTTTTTAGTATTTTTTATTTTTTAGAGATTTTTTGGTCCATTTAAGATTTCTATGGTTTTTTTGTGTTTTATTGATTTTGGGTGTTTTAGGGTGTTTACTATTTTTTTTAATGTTTTTTAGTTTCTTTGGGTTTATAAAGGTTTTTATAGTTTTTTTATGTTTTGTGGGGTTTATAGGGGTTTTAGTATTTTTAGTTATTTTTAGGGTGGGTATTAGCTTTAAATATTTACTATTTTTTAGTTTTTGTTATGGGTTTTAAGGGTTTTTATATTCTTTATGTTTTTATTGGTTTTTTGGGTTTAATGTTTTTTTTTTGTTTTTTATGCTTTTTAGCATTCTTATGTTTTTAGCGGTTTTATATGCTTCTATGTTTTTAAGGTTTTCTTAAGGGTTTTCATGCTTTTGGGGTTTTTCCTTATTATGGACTTTTAGGTATTTTGAAGGATTTTTGGTTTTTTTGTTTTTAATGATGTTGAGGATTTTTAGGGTCCCTAAAATTTTTGGATATTATGGGTTTTTAATGTTTTCTGAGGGGTTTTCATTATTTTTAAGGTTTTTTACATTTTAAGTATTTTTAATAATTTTATAAGATTTTAAGGGGTTTTTGGGTTTTTAGTGATTCTTAGGGTTTTTGGGGTTTTTGGTTTTTAGGGTTTTAGGATTTTTTTTATTTTTTTGGGTTTATATGAATTTTTTGAGTCTTTAACTATTTTAATAGACATAAATAGTTCTGAGAGGTAATTTTTTTTGGTTTTTATGGGTTTTTAGGGTTTTTTAATTTTTTTAGAAATTTTTATGATTTTTCGAGGTTTAGGTTATATAAGGGTTTTTCACATTTTTAAGTTTTTAGTAGTTTTAAGAATATTTTTGGTTTTTTGGTTTTCTTTGACATTTTCAGGGGTATTAGTATTTTTTATATTTTTTGGACTTTTAGTGGATTTTAAGTATTTTTATGGGGTTTTATGATTTTTAAGGATTTTGAGGGTTTTAGGGGTTTAATAATTTTTTTTATTATGGTTTTATTTGAGTGTTTATAGGTTCTTAAAGTTTTTTAAAATTTTATTGATTTTTAAGGATTTTTAGGATTTTTATGGTTTTAGGGTTTTTATAGATTTTGGTGGTTTTTTGGGTTTTTAGTTATTTTTTAGTCTTTTGGGGTTTTTTTGGTTTTTTTATTTTTTTGAGTTTTTTGGGTTCTTAAGGTATTTAGAGTTTTTTAATGTTTTGAAGGTTTTAAAGAGTTTTTACTGTTTTTTGGGTTTTTATTGCTTTTCAGGTTTTTTAACAGTTTTTAGAATTTTTATGTTTTACGGGGATTAAGTGTTTTAGGTTTTTAAGGGTTTCTTATGTTTTTAATAGTTTCATGGTTTTTATATTTTTATGTATTTATTTGTTTTTTAATTTTTTTTGTGGTTTTAGGGTTTTAGGGATTTTGAAAGGTTTTATGGTTTTTATTGTTTTTTTATTATTAGACTTTTTTTTGAGTTTTTTATTGTTTTTAATGTAATTATAGTTTGTTTAATTTTTTTTTCAGGGTATAAATGGTTTTAGATATTTTATTGTAGCTTTTTTGAGTTTTAAATGTTTTTAGCAGTTTTTGAGGTTTTGAGTGTGTTTTAGGGTTTTAGGGTCAAGTTATCGTTTTTTTGGGTTCCTATCAATTTTTAGTTTTTTGGGGATTTAATTTTTTTTAGGTTTTTAATGTTTTTCAAGGGTTTATCTTGGTTTTTAGGGTTTTTTACTTTGTTAGGTATTTTAGGTATTTTTTAGGATTTGTATTGTTTTTAGAGGTTTTAGATATTTTTTGGGATTTTTTGGTTTTTATGATTTTTACGGGGTTTTAGGAGTTTCTTAGGTATTTAGGGTACTAAAGGTTTTTTAGTTTTTTTTAACATTTTTTTGGGTTTAATGGGTTTTTATATTCTCTAGAAGTTTTAGGGTTTTCATGGGGTTTTAGTGGTTTTTAATGTTTTGGTGGTTTTTTACAGCTTTTAGGTGTTTTATGGTATTTTTAGGGTATTTTAGTGTTCTTAAAGTTTTTTATGTTTTATTGGGTTTTAAGTATTTTTATGTTTTTAATATTTTTTAAGGAATTTTAGGGATTTTATGCTTCTTTGTATTTTATTGATTTTTATGAATTTTTAAGGAATCTGGTGGTTTTTAGGTTTTTTCTATTTTGGAGGGTTTTTAGGGTTTTATGTTTTTTGGGGGTATTAGTGTCGTTTTTATGTTTTTAGGGTTTTAATGATTTTTTAGATTGTTTTTAACATTTTTTCGATGATTGAAGGGTTTTTAGAGTTTTTGGTAGTTCTTATGGGTTTATGGGTTTATAAGGATTTAATAGATTTATGGTTTTTAGGGTTATTAGGGTCTTTTAGGGGTTTTTAGGATATTAATTGTTTTTAGGTATTTATGGGTCTTAAATGTTTTTAGGATTTTAATATTTTATTAGGGGTTTTATAATTTTCATGGGTTTTATGGATTTTTTAGTAATTATAGGGTTCTATTATGGGGGGATTATGAGGGTTTTAGGGATTTAGGGATTTTTAGGTTGTTATATTTTTAGGGGTTTTAGGTGTTTTTATTTTTTTAAGATTTTTTAGGGGTTTTCAAGGTTTTTATGTTCTGGGGGATATTTAGGAAATTTTTTATATTTATATGTTTTTATGGGTTTTATGGGTTTTTGGAATTTTAGGGGTTTTATTTATTTTATAGTTTTCAATGTTTTTTTGTATTTTTAGGGGCTTTTATGGTTTTTTAGGGGTTTTAAACATTTATAGTCATTTAAAGGGTTTTTGAGTTTTTAGTTTTTTGGGGTTTTATGGGTTTAAATGAATTAAAACGTTTTTAGGGGGTTTTATGGTTTTTATGGTTTTTAGTGTTGTTATGTATTTTAGGGATTCCAACAATTTTAAGGGTTTTATGGGATTTAAGATATTTTTAGGTTTTTGAGGTTTTCTTATGGGTGTTCGGGTTTTTAAGGGTTGTTATATTTTTAGGAATTTTTATAAATTTTTAGGATTAGTATTGGTTTGGATGAGTTTGATAGTTTTTAGGAGTTTAGGGTTTTAGTGTTTTTTGCTTTTTTTGGGGTATTTAGGTGTTTTTTTGAGTTTTTATGGTTTTTAGAGTTTTTAATGTTTTTAAGTGTTTAAAGGGTATTTAGAATTTATAGTGTTTTTTGGGATTTTATTGTTTTTTATGTTTTTAGATTTTTTAACTGTTTTTATTTTTTTAGGATTATTTTAATTTTAAGGATTTTTAGGGGTCTTAGTGTTTTTAGGAATTTTAGGGTCTTAAATCATTTTAATATTTTTTTTTAGTTTTTTTACAGGTTTTCTAGGTTTTAGGGGTTTTTACCATAACCAGAAACGTTGAAGAAGCTTTTTCTGCCGAAGAAGCCCTCGACCCCACCGACCAGACCGTGGAATCCCCAGTTTTGAAAAGTCAACATTACACCGCAGCTGAAGTCCATAAGGGATCCCCACAGGCAACGAGTCTTCATCTTCATCGAAATCCATACCAGCATGATCTAAAGACCATGAAACCTCCATATCCATCGGAGCTTGAATGCGCCAAAATCAGGCCAGAGCTCCATCCAAATCCAAAATCCACAACGCGTATGGAAGCATGAGTCACCGAAGACTGAAAGAAACCACCTTCTTCATACAGGAGATAACTTCTAGAGCACACTGATGCCAAGAACTAGGAGGAAAAGAGGATCTGATATTAACGATCCAAGCAGAAACTACGGGAAAACCTAGAGGAAGCAGCGAGTGAGCGAGAGAGCCAGGAGAGTGTGCCTCCATCTTCCTTCTTATTTATGTTTTTAGGGGATTAAATGGTTTTTAGATATTTTAGTTGTTTATAGGTGTTTTATGAGATTTTAAATTTTTTAAAGGGTTTTATTAGTTTATATGCATTTTAGAATTGTTGGGGGTTTATGGTTTTTAGCATTTGTTTTTTCAGTTTTAGGGGTTTTAAGTTATTTTAGATTTTTATGGTCTTTATAGGGGTTTTCAAAGTTTTTAGTTTTTTATATTTTAATGGATTATTTCATCTATTTTAGGATCTTTATGAGGTTTTAGCAGTTTTAGGGATTTTTATGGTTCTTTGGGTTTTTATAGGTTTTAGGAATTTTATGGGTTTTTAGGGTTTTTAGGGATTATATGTTTCTTTGGATTTTTTAACATTTTTTGTGGTTTAAAAGGGTTATAGAGTTTTTAGTGGGTGTTTAGGGTTTTTATGGGTTATTTTTTGTTTTTACTGTTTTAGAGGGTTTTATGGATTTTATGGGTTTTTTGGGATTTAGGGGTTTTTTGGGTATTTAGAAATTTTTAAGTTTTTTGGGTTTTGAGTGTTTCTTTCTTATTAAGGTTTTATTTTGTTTTTTCTGGGTTTTTAGGGGTTTTCATGTATTTAGGGATATTTAGGGGTTTTTTATTTTTATAGTTATTAGGGTTTTTATGCATTTTGAGGGTTCTTAGTGCTTTGGGGGCTTTAGGGTTTTTTTGGGTATTCAGTATTTTTTAGGTTTTTAGGGGTTTTAATTGTTTTTAGGTTTTAATGTTTTCTTAGGGTTTTCAATAATTTTAGTTGTTTTTATGTTTATTTGGATGTTTTGGTATTTTTTAAGGATTTTTATTATTTTCAAGGATTTTTAGGGGGTTTTGGTTTGTAAGGATTTTTATGGGGTTTAGGGTTTTTAATAGATTTTAGTGGTTTTAGGATTTTTAGGGATTCAGGGTTTTTTTTTTATTTTTAGGGATTTTACCATTTTTATTTTGTTCAGGGGTTTTAATTATTTTTCGGGTTGTAATATGTTCATAGTGTATTTCATGTTTTTAGGGGTTTTTTATATTTTTTGGGTTTTTTATATTTTTTGTGTTTTTTAGTGATTTTTAGTGATTTTTAGGGATTTGTAATGATTTTATGGTTTTTAGGGGTTTTATGGTTTCCTAGGGTTTTAGGATTTTCATTATTTTTAGTGTTTTATGAGTTTTTAGGGGATTTAAGGTTTTTTATTTTTTAATATTCTAGGGGTTTTAAGGGATTTTAGATTTTTTAGTTGTTTCTTAAGGTTTTTATGGGTTTTAGGGTTTTTATGGTTTTAAGGGTATTTATGGGTTTGAGGGTCCTTTTAGGTGTTTTACCATTTTTTAGGTTTTTTGGGGTTTTGATTGTTTTAAGGATATTAAGTTATTCTTAGGGGCTTTCAAGGTTTTAGTGTTTTTTATGTTTTTAGTAATTTTGAGGGATTTTTATTATTTTTACGGTTTCTAGGGATTTTGAGGGTTTTTAGTGTTATTTAGGGATTTTATGGTGTTTTTTTACTTTTTGGTTTTTAATTGTTTTAACTATTTTTAGGTTTTTTAAACTTTTCTTTGTGTTTTTTGGGGATTTAGGGGTTTTTATGTTTTTAGATATTTTTTTGATTTGTTACTATTTTTAGGATTTTTAGGTTTTCTAGGTTTTTTAGGGATTTTGACGGTTTTTAGGGTTTTATGGTTTTAAATTTTTTTATAGTTTTTAATATTTTTTCAAAATTTTATGGGCTTAAATTGTTTTTATTGTCTATAGTGGTTTTTAGGGGTTTTATGGGTTTTATGGTTTTTATGGTTTTTAGGGGTTTTATGGATTTTATGGTTATTAGGGGTTTTATGGATTATATGATTTTTTGGGTTTTTTGGTTTTTTGGTTTTTTAGTGTTTTTCGTTTTTAGGGGTTTTTATTTTTTAGGGATTTTTTATTATTTTTATGTATTTTTAGAGGTTGGAGGGTTCTTATCGCTTTTTGAGTTTTTATAGTTTTTTGGGTTTTAGTTTTGTTTTTGAGTTTCTAGGGTTTGTAAGTTTTTCTATATTTTTAAGGGTTTGTGGGGTTTAAAAGAATTTTAGAGTTTTTTTTTTGTTTTTTAAGGCTTATTATGGGGTTTTATCTTTTTTAAGGTTTATAGGGGTTTTAGGGTTTTTAGTGTTTTTAATAGTTTTAGGTTATCGAGGGGTTTAAAATGACTTTAGTTTTTCAAATATTTCTTCAGTTTTTTCTAGTTTTTATGGGTTTTACATTTTTAGGTTGATGAAGTTTATGGTTCTTAGATTATTTAATGATTTTTATGATTTATATATTTTTAGTGATAGTATGGTTTCTTTGGGTTTTTAGGGGGGTTTGTGTTTTTATGGTTTTTACAAGATTTTAATTTTGTTACATATTTATAGGTTTAAAGTGTTTTTATAGTTTTTAGTTTTTTTAATGAAATTATGGATTTTTAGGGTAATTATGGTTTTTAGGGGTTTTTTATGGTTTTAGGAGTTTATATGGGTTTTAAGGTCTTTTAGGGGTTTTAGTATTTTTTAATGGTTTTTAGTGTATTTAGGTTTTTAAGGATTTATTAATGATTTTTGGGTTTTTCTTGGATTTTAATGATTTCATTATTTTTACAAAAATTTTAGGAATCTAGTCAGTTTTTAGGGTGTTTAGGGATTCAGATTTTTTTATGGGTTTTTATAATCATAAGGGTCTTTTGATTTTTTTTTGTTTTTAGGGGTTTTATATGTTTTTTGGTTTCAAGGTTTTCATAGAATTTTTCTGATTTCTGAGGTATTTTAGAGATTTTTATAGTTTTTATGGTTTTTCAAGATTTTTATTAATTTTAATGGATTTTAGAGGTTTTATTGTTTTTTCATTTTTTTGTTTTTTTTAGTTTTTAGACATTTTATGGTTTATAGAGTATATAACATTTCTATGGGGTTTTAAGAGTTTTTAGTGGTTTATGGTTTTTATTAGTTTTTTGGATTTCTATGTTTTTTAGGGGTTTAATGGTTTTTAGTTTATTTTAGGGATTTAGAATTTTTTAGTTTTTAGATGTTTTATGTGTTTCTAGATTTTTAGATTTTATACGGTTTTTTCAAGGGGTTTTGATGGTTTTTTTTACATTTTTGGGTTTTTAGAGATTTTTTAGGATTTTTTGGGATGTTAGGGTTTCTATTTATTATGAGTGTTTTTAGGGTTTTATTGTATTTTTAGATTTTAGGTTTTTTTAGTTTTTAGGGGTTCTAATATTTTTTAAAGTTTTTTTCATTTTTGGGAATTAAAGTAGTGTTCATGGTTTTTAGGGTTTTTTCGTTTTAGATTTTATAATTATTTTTGGGATTCTTACATTGTTTAAGGTTTTATTCTTTTTATGGGTTTCTATCTTTTTTGGGGTTTTAAGTCTTTTTTTGGTTTTTAGGGCATTCTGAAGGTATTTCAGGATTTTTAGGTTTATTTAGGTTTTTAGGTATTTTTAGGTATTCATTAGGATTATTATGGTGTCTTATGGGTTTTAGGGTTTTTAAGGGTTTTAGTGTGATTTAGCTATTTTATGGTTTTTATACTTTTATAAATTTTTAGGGGTTTAACGTGTATTTAGTGTTTTAGTGTGTTTTAGGGGATTTATTAATTTTTATCATTTTTAAGGTTTTATGGGTTTTTATGGTTTTTAGGGTTTTATGGTTTTTAGCGTTTTTAGGTTTTTAGGGGTTAAATTTTTTTTAGGATTTTATGATTTTCTTAGGGGTATTTATGGTTTTTTGTTTTTTATTCATTTTAAGGGAATTTTGTATTTTTTTGGTTTTTATGGGTTTTCGGGATTTTTAGAACTATTATTGTTTTTATGGGATTTAGTGTTTTTATGGTTTTGTGGGTTTTAGGTTTTTAAAAAAATTTAGGTTTTTTATGTTTCTTTTTGTTTTTATGGTTTTTAGCAGTTTAAAGGGTTTTAGATTTTTTAGTGATTTTTAGGTGTTTTTATGATTTTTATGGTTTTTATGGTTTTTAGGGGTTTTAGTGTTTTTTCCATTTTTAGGGGTCTTAATTGTTTTTAGTTTTTTATGATTTTCTTAGGGATTTTATATCTTTTTGTATCTTTTTGGTTATTTTTTGTGTTTCTAAATATTTTATGGGTTTTTAGGATTTTTCAAGATTTTTATTGGATTTAGGGTTTTTATGGTTGTTTCTATTTTTAGGAGTTTCTTTTGAGTTTTTAGTTATTTATTTTTTTTTTGAGTTTCTAAAATTTTTAAGGGATTAAAAGGACTTTTATAGTTTTTATTGTTTTTATGGTTTTATGGGTATTTAGGGGTTTTATGGACTAAGTATTGTTATGGGTTTTAGGAGTTTTTAAGGATTTTAGGGGTTTTTAGGGTATTTAACATTTTTTAGAGATTTTATGTTTCTAATGTAATTTTCTTTTCTTTGTGGGTCTCATCAATTTTTAAGGATGTTATGTTTTATGTATTTTTGAGATATTTTATGATTTTTATGGGGTTTTAGGGGTTTTCATGATTTTGAGGTGTTTTAGGGATTTTTAGAATTTTTAACGGTTTTTAGGTTTTCAGGGCTTCTAAGTTCTTTTAGTGTTTTAAGTTTTTATTTGGGATTTTAGTGTCTTTAGGGTTTTTTACATTTTTAGGGATTTCTAGTGATTTATTAGATTTGTTATGATTACTAGGAGTTTTAATTATTTTTAAGGCTTTTAGTGCATTTTTTGGGTTTCCATGATATTTATGGTATTTTTATTTTCATAGTTTTTTGAGTTTTTAGGTTTTTAAGGTTGTTTATAGTTTTTAATTTTTTGAGGGTTTTAAATAATATTTAGAGATTCTTGTGATTTTTGTGGGTTTTTTATATTTTTTATGTTTTTGGGATTTATCGTTTTTAGGATTTTTAGTTTTTTTAATTGTTTTTTGAGTTTAAATTGATTTTAGGTTTTTATTTTTTATATAGAGGTTTTCATGAGTCTTATGATTTTTTTCATTTTAGGTAATAATATTTCTTTTTAATATTTTTATGGGTTTTTAATATTTTTAAGGATATTGTTGGTGTTTAGGGGTTTTGGGGTTTTTATGTTTTTTTGGGTTTTATGGTTTTTACAAATTTTATGGTTTTAAAGGGTTTTTATAGTTTTTATATGTTTTTAAGGGTTTATGGTGTTTTTTTTTGTTTTTATGGTTTTTTGACTTTTTTTATTTTTAATGTTTTTTTTTGTTTTATCATTTTATGTATTTTTTTGGATTTATGGTTTTTTAGCGTTTTTGGTGTTTGTTAGGTTTTTAGGGTTATTAAGTGTTTTTATTTTTTTAAGGTTTTCATCGAGGTTTTCAAGGTTTTTAGGGTTTTTTACATTTTTAGGGACTTTTAGAGATTTTTTTTATGTTCTTTAATGTTTTTAGGGATTTGGAGGGCTTTAGGGTTTTATAGGGTTTTAGGTTTTTTAGCATTTTTAGGTTTCTGTATGTTTTCTAATTATTTTTAGGTTTTTATGGTTTTATTTCTGTCTTTTAGGGTTCCTATTGTTTCTTCATTTTATCTATTTTCATGTATTTTAACATGTTTTTATAGGATTTTATGGATTTTAGTTATTTTGAGAGATTTTAGTTTATTTATGCTTTTTTTGGTTTTTTTGGTTTTTATGGTTTTTTTGTGTTTTTATGGGTTTTATGTTTTTTTAAATTTTGTTAAAATTTTAGGAGTTTTTAGGGTTTTTAATGTTTTAGTGGGTTTTTAGGTTTCTTATGGGTTTTGGGGGTTTTAGGGTATTTCTTGAGTTTCTTAGGGTTTTAATCGTTTTTATGTTTTTTAGGGGTTTTAAGTCTTTTGAGGTTTTTATGGTTTTCATAGGGTTTTAGAGTTTTTTAAATTTTTGGTGGTTTTTATGGATTTTATAGGACTTTTATGGGTTATTAGGGTTTTTAGTTATTTTGAGGATTTTATGGTTTTCTGGGTTTTTAGGATTTTTAGGGTTTTCGGTTTTTAGGGGTTCTAAGTGTTTTTATTTTTTTTTAAGTTTTTATTATGGTTTTTCTTGTTTTTAAGGGTTTTTAAGTTTTTTTATTTTTAGGGATTTTTAGGGTTTTATGATATTTTAATGTTTTTAAATATTATAATGGTTTTTAGGGGTTATTATGGTTTTTTGGGTTCTAAGGTTTCTTTTAGTTATTATGATTATTTAGAGTTATTAACATTTTTAGGGGTATATATGGTTTTTATATTTTTAGTGGGTTTTTAGTATTTTTATGTGGTTTCGGGGTTTTTTAAGTGTTTTAAGGGGTATTATGGATTTTAGGGATTTTGGAGTTTTTTAGGGTTTGTATTATTTTTATGTTTATTGGCGTTTTAAGTGTTTTTATATTTTAATTGTTTCTTTAGTGTTTTGGGGGTTTGTATATTTTTAAATTTTTAGGTATTTTTTAATATTTTTATGGTTTTTAGTGTTTTTAGTGATTTTGAATTTATTTAGGATTTTAGGGTTTTAGGATTTTAGGTTTTTTTGTGTTTTTAGGGATTTAATTGTTTTTATATTTCTTTGACATTTTTATATGTTTAAATATTTTTAGAGTTTTTAGTATATTTTGAGGGTTTTATGGGGTTTTAGGAATTTTAATATTTTTAGATGTTTTTGATGGTCTTTTTGTTTTAGGGTCTGTTACGCTTTTTATCATTTTTTTAGTTTTTTAGTGGATTTAATATTTTTTATGTTTTTAACATTTTTTAGGAGTCTTTAATTTTTTTTAAGGTCCTTTAGGATTTTAGATATTTCATTGGGTTTTTAGGATTTTATGGGGTTTTAGAGATTTTGAGGTTGTTTATTTTTTGTAGGGTTTTATGGGTTTTTAGCATTTTTATGGTTTTTAAGATATTATGGGATTTATGTGTTCTAAGGGTTTAAAGTTTTTAGTAGTGTTTTTCAAGGGTTTTAGTGTTTTTTATGTTTTTTAATTTTTGAGATTTTTTTTAATTTTTATGTTTTTTTCATTTTAGGGATCATGAGGATTTTAAGGGGTTTTATAGATTTCATGGGTTTTTTGGGTTTTTTTGAGTTTTTAGGGTTTTTAATTATTAATATATATTTTTACATTTTTATGGGTTTAAAGGGTTTTTATATTTTTAGAGGTTCTATGTTTTTAGGTGTTTTTAGGGTTTTTTAATATCTTATGGATTGTTATAGTTTTTAGGGGTTTTAGGGTTTTTTATATGTTTTAGCATTTTTAGGGGTTTTAAGAGTTCTTAGGTGTTTAAAGTTTTATTAGGATTTTTTAGATTTTTAGTGTTTGATACGTTTTTAGGATTTTTATGTTTTTTTTGTGATTTTTTTGGGTTTTTTTGGTTTATTTTTGGAATT
Source organism: Viscum album (assembly GCA_963277665.1). NCBI lineage: Eukaryota > Viridiplantae > Streptophyta > Magnoliopsida > Santalales > Viscaceae > Viscum > Viscum album. The sequence goes on along the minus strand of OY728159.1, from coordinate 2,051,472,476 downwards.
GTGATGGTTTTTAGGGTGTTTTATGGTTTTTATGATTTAAGGGATTTAAGTATTTTTTTATGTTTTAGGGTTTTCTTAGTGGTTTTATCACCTTTTAAGGGTTTTTAAATTTTAATGGATTCATAAGGCCTTTTATTGTTCTATGAGTTTTATGGGTTTTTGGGATTTTGATGGGTTTGGATGTTTTTTTGGATTTTTAGGTTTTTTATTGTTTCTTTGGGGTTTTTATGTGAGTTTAGGGTTTTTATGGGTTTTAAATTTTTTTAAGGTTTTTTGAATTTTTTCATCTTTTTTAGGTTTTTAAAGAGTTTTCAGATTTTTTAGTGATTTTTCAGGTTTTTATAAGGTTTTTTGTTTTTAATGTTTTAGGGGTTTTTTTCTTGTTATGTTTTTAATACTTTTATGATATTTTTAGTGTTGTTTGGTTTTTAAGGGTTTCTTCGGTAATTTTAGGGTTTATGTTTTTAAAATTTTAAGTGATTTTTATGGTTTTTAATGATTTTTATGGGTTTTTATTGTTTTAGGTATTCAGATTGTTTTTAAGGTTTTTATATTTTGTTATGGTTTTTAGGGGTTTTATGTGTGTTTAGGTTTTTAAGGTTTTCTATGGGGATTTCAGTGATGTTATGGATTTTTATGTTTTTAGGTATTTTTATGTGTTTTTACATATTTTTTATGATATTTAGGGATTTTATGCATTTTGAGGTTTTTTAGGGGTCTTTGGGTATTTATGGCCTTTTTTCGGTTTTAGACTTTTTTTGAGTTTTTTAGTTTTTAGTTTTTTTTAGAGATTTTAATGTTTTATGGGGTTAAAGGGTTCTTGGTGGTTTTAGTGGGTTTCAGGTTTTCTTGGTATTTTAGTTATTTTTATGGTTTTGAGGGGTTTTATGATCTGTTGGGGTTTCAGTGTATTTTTAGGGGTTTTAGAATTTTTATTGGTTTTTGGGGGGTTTTATGTGTTTTTTAGGTTTCTTAGTGTGTCTTTGGGGGTTTCAGGATGTGTAGGGTTTGTTACATTTTTATTGGGTTTTAAGGATTTTTTGGATATTAATGGCCTTTTAGGATTTTTAGGGTTTCAGGGTCTTTTTAGGGGTTTTGGTGTTTTTTTGTTTTTAATATTTTTAAGTGTTTTTTGGTTTTTATGTTTTTATAATGGGGTTTTAATGAATTTTTCGTTTTCATACATTTTTTTGTGATTTTTAGGGATTTTTGGAGATTTTTATCGGGTTTTAGGGTTTTTAGGGATTTTAAGTGTTTTTAGTTTTTTTTAGTTTTTAGGGTTTTTTTTAGGGGTGTTATGGTTTTTAGATTTTTTAGCGTTTTAGGGCATGGAAGGCTCGAGACCAAGAAATCCTATTCCCCCAAAATTAAACAAAAAGAAAAGGACAAATAGAGTGCTATAAGGGGGGGGGGGGTTACATAACATGGTGTTCACCTCACCCTTCATGTTAGGGTCGACAAACGAGGAGCAGGGAGGCATAGAGACAAAGGACCACAACGAGAACCACTCCACAATGGCATGTTTGGAGAGAGTATCTGCAACCGCATTCGCCTTCTGATAGGCATGTGTCACAACGAGATTCATCCTTTGGCACATGGCGAGGCAGTCCATCCACGGGGTGAGGAGCCTCCAGGGGACGCACCTAGATCAATTTTTAAGAGCCCTCACAGCAAGCATGGAGTCAGACTCAAGCCACAAGAAGCTCCACCCAAACATGACAACATAATCAATCTCTTTTATCATGGCCCACAATTCAGCTTCAAGGGAACACACATCACCAATAATGTGTTGGAAACATCCTTTGATGAAGCCCTGATAGGTGCGGAAAACTCCACCACATCCAGCAGGGTCTGGTGCCCCAAGGGCCGCACCATCTACATTGACCTTAATCCAGGAGGGGAGTGGAGGGATCCATCGAATAAACTTGGGAAACATGGTTTTTTTCCCTGACATAGACTCCAAACAACCGAAGGATGATGAGCTCGCGGAAATCATTCGCCATATGGCCTATCTGAATACGAGAAGCCGTATAAATAGGTGTGTGGGTAACCACAACACCACCATGAATGGAAATCCATTTATTATTGAAGGAAACAGCATTCTGAGCGGTCCAGATAAAAGAGATAGTGGTTGCAACCACAACTAGCAGGAGGTTGCAGACCTACTCACTATAATCCCAGTTGGGCATGTCTGCTAGGAGCTCAAAAAGAGGCATGTCCAGGATAGCTAGGAACCAAAAAAACTATTGTAAGTATCCCCAGATTTCAATACTGAATCTGCATTGGAGGAAGGAGTGTTGTGCATTTTCTACCACACTAAGTCATAGGAGACAAGAAAAGGAAAGGTTGTGTCTGGTTTCTGCGACTAGTTTTTCATAGGTAGCCGATTCTTCTAGATTTTCCAGAGAAGGATATGACTGGCAGGAGGAATGAAATTCCTCTTGAATTTGGAGATCCAGACTTAGGGAGGGGATTCCCTGGTGCATTTTTACTGATAGTAACCCTTGGTAGTAAGTTTACCAACCATGTTGGGTGTCTAGATCAAGATGTTAAAGGCGACGAAGGCATAACGCTAGATTTGGAGTGAGGCTTTAGTTAGGAGGAGAGCCTCAAACTGTTCCAGCCGTGGGATGAACTCCGCAATGGACATGCGCTTAATGCCAAAAGGAGGACTAAAGCAATCCTGCAGGGGCTTATCAAGCCAAGGTGTGGACCAAGCATTAAATTCCGAGTGATTTGAAACAATCGATTTAGAGTGAGAGATAATGTCCTTGTACGAGTATTGAATTGCTAGACAAATAGAAGAGGGGAAGTATCCTACATAATCATCACAATGTTTGAGCACAAATCTTTCCTGAGTGAAACCCAAGCCCCCACCCATATTACTTAGTAGCCCCCAAGTAAATTTAGCAAGGAGAGCATCATTGTATCGTCTCAGGTCTTTGATACCAAGATCTCCCAACTCAATTGGTTTAGTAAAGTCCTTCTAATCCACTATAACCAATTTCATTTGATTTATACACCCCATGCAGGAAAAATTTCTGATCTTTGCTTTCAGGTCATTAATGAGATTAACCAGCCATCTATAGATGGAGAAATCATAAGTGAAGATAGAAGTAATCACCATGTTGATAAGATAGACCCTTCCATCTTGCGAGAGGGAATCCCCTTTCCACATCTCTTGATGTTGAGTGATTTTGGAGGCAATGTTCTCAAGGTAACATCATTCGACACGTTCCCAAAAAATAGGAACGCCCAGGTAGTCAAAAGGTAGTGACCCTCTCCTAACACCAAAAGACTTGGGAATCGAGATCTGACGGGACTGTGGGATCCCCTCCCCATAGATGATCAAATACTTGCTCCAAAAGATAAATTTCTCCACCACATATTCATAATGCTAGAAGATCATCCGGATGGATTCCAAGATCTGTTTTTCAGCTTGCCCAAATAGGAGAATATCGTTAGCATACAACAGATGGGATGGCACATGAAGAACCCTCCCTACCATAATAGAATTGAAGAGACCAGCCTGACAAAGGTCAATGAGTCACATTCTCAAGTAATCTTCTGTGATCACAAACAGGATTCCTGAGAGTGGGTCACCCTGTCTGACCCCACGGGAACAGGGTAAGAACCCCATTGTGGAACCATTTCAAAGAACAGAGACCCAGATTCTAATTAGAATGGACATAATAATCCTGATAAAAATGTTCGAGAAGCCATACTTGGACAGGACCTGGGAGATAAAGCTCCACTTGATGGTGTCAAAAACCTTAGAGATGTCAATATTAAATACAAAGTTTCCCTGTTTGGATTGCTTTGGCATAACATTGTTGCTCTCCGAGGTCGTGAAAATACATTCCTGGATGTTCCTCCCTGGGATAAACCCAGACTTGTTAGGGGTGATAATATCCCCCACAAAATTCCCTATTCGCATAACCAGAATCCTACTGATAATTTTGGGGACAATGTTTCTAATGGCCAGTGGTCAAAAGTCATAGATGTCAATGGCATTGTCCTTTTGGGAATCAGGGAAATGAAATTAGAGTTGAACCCATGTGGGAACACACTAGAGAGAAAGAATTCTTGAATAGTGTTGGTGATGCCCTCATCCATGATATCCCAGTAATACATGAAGAATTTGTTAGTGAAACCATCTGGTCCCGTTGTGCTCTCAATGTTCAGAGAGAACAAGTCAGCCCTAACTTCCTCTGTAAGGGGGGGGGGGTTAGAGCCCCATTCTTGTGCTCATCAACTCGTGGAAGGATGGAGTCCATCAAGGGGATAGTATACTCCCTACCATCATCCGAGTAAATCCCCTGAAAATGATTTACAATAGTGGCAGATTTATCATCCTCCATGGTAAAGGTAGAGCCTGAGATATATATAGCCTTTAGATACTTTTTAGCTTTCTTATCCCTATGAAAACGATGGAAAAATTTTGAATTGTGATCTCCATCCTTGAGCCATCTAACGTTGAACTGATTCTTGGCCAACTTTTCTTTGAGATCCACATGATCATCAAACTTGGAGTGGAGCTGCAAATCCTCTCAAGAGGCCAGGGGCAGGTGTTGGTTAGCTTCATGGTGGGTGGAAAGTTGATGCTCAGCAACTCGAATGTCATCATCCAGACTAGAGAAGCATCCCCTACTCCATTATTTATGCAAGGCTTTGATTTTTTGAGCCTTGATACCAAGCTAGGGTAATGACTGCCCCGAAGGTCTTCATTCCATCCGCTAATGATAATTTCCTTACATCCGGGAACCATAAGACAGACATTATTGAACTTAAAAGGCAAGGGTCATGATCTTGGAGATCCTATAGATCAATCTTCAATCAAAGGATTGTGATTGGAGTGGAACATGGGGAGAGTAAAGCCCGAGACATCAAGGGGAAGGATCGAATCAATTATCCTATAAAAACATCTTTCTAGATTGCTGGCCTGCCTGTCGTTCACAGTGAAATGCCCCCCAAGTGAAGGAGGCTCTAGAAAGAGGGACTTCCATGAGATCACAAGTGTCAAGGAAAAAGGAGAAGTCCTCAACAGCCGAGAGAGAGAATCTAGATCCAATCATATCATATGGACGCAAAACAGTGTTGAAGTCCCCAATCACAATCCAGCTATTCTCAATGAGTACATAAAGAGTAATCAGTTTTTCCCATAAATCCCGCCTCCTCAAATAGGAGAAGGAGGCATACACAAAGGACATAGAGAGAGGATAATAGTTTCACATGAAAGATAAGGTGATGACTTGGGGAAACACCTCCAAACATGTCAACTGAATGTCATCAGGCTTAAGCACCCATAGGGTGTCGATTCCATTCTCATTAGAAGTCATGGAAACACAAGAGTAACCAAGGTTTCCCCTGTTAAAACCCGTTTATTTTTTTAAATGGGATCATTGGATCAACAATACCAAGAATCATAGGCCTTTGGGAAGTGAGGAAATGCCTAAGGGTTGAGGCATTGGTAGGATTCCAAATCCCATGGCAGTTCCAGAAGAGGATCCTCATCAAATTAAGCAAAAGTTGCCTCGTTTACAGGGTTGGTGTAATCATTCAGGGTCATGGCCTTCGCCTTTTCCATTTTACCATTCTTCTTGGGCCTTCCCACAGGGTTCTTCTTAGTGGAAGGATCAACTTATAAAACCCGGTATTTGAGTCCCAGGTCATCGGGAGGTTGAGTTACAACCTCATGTGGTGAGTTCTTTTCAACCGGCTTGGAGGACCCTTCTACCTACTCATCATTCAGTTCTTCAGCCTCATCAGCCTAAAAGCTACTGCTGAGAGGGGTGAACCTGTTCATGGGTAATAATTCCACTGGGGATTCACTTTTAATTATGTCTCGTCTTGCAGATTTACTAGAGGACACAGCCGTGAAGGAATCACTAGATAGTGATAGAAGGGACAAGGGTGTGTAGTCCTTCTCATGGCTAAGGGGGACAGGGGGCCTTTGGTTTCACGGTGAGTTGGCCCATCATCCACCTTTTGGATGGGAGGGGATAGTCCTTGGCAGCAGGTGAGACCCTCCACCATAGAAGGATCAGGGAGCAAGGAAGGCTGGCCAGGCTCATCCATGATTGCCCGACCAGCAGCAGGCTCTGAGGTTTGGCTAGGATCAACCATGGGTCTCTACAAACCGGGAGTGACAACATCAGAGTTTGAGACAACCAGCCATTTAGATGGGGGTTAGACCCAGCAGTAGTTCCCTGCAAGTGGGAGGGAGTCTTTAGAAAGAGAGTGCCATCGACCTCTGACGCCCACCTTGGTGAAGGCAGCTACGCAGGACATCGAACTGCATCAGGACTGGGCTGGGAGGGAGCAGGTGCTTGGAAATGGGCATTCACCCCCTCTCCAGCGCCCATCTTCCTGTTTCAAGACTCAGTAGTGTGCCCTTTAATATTTCACTTGGTACACACTTACAGACATTGGAAGTTAGAGATTAGATGACCAAATAGGTAAAAATGAAGGAAAAACTGGGGTTTGTGCTCGTATTAGATCTCCAGCTTGATGCTATCTTCATTAGTGTTGAGTACCACTTCTTAGATTAGTGTGGAGGCCAATTCAACTTCAATAAGGACATGAGCACAGTTCCTGTACATTGGATTTCCAGTCTCCTTGTTAATGCGTATAGGAAAACCCACTGAGAAGGCAATGTCACATAGTATCTGAGGGTTCTAATAAATCCAGCTAAGCTTACAAATGTGAATCCATACCTGCGGAGAGGTGTTCTTAACATTCAGTGGATCGAAATTCCGTTCCCACTCTTGGATCCTTAGAAGACCGAGCTTCAAGTTAAGGGAGTAGAAGCTCCAAGATCGTCTCTTTAATTCATCTGATAGGAAGACAATATGAAAGTAAACTATCCCCATGGCAGTCATTCGCCACTCAGAAAATCCCCAGATCTCCCTGATCCAATTGGTGAGATCAGATAACTTCTAGAGTTGCTCACCCTTGGGGGTCAACACCTGGGAAATAATGGAGAAACAATATAGATTGTGTCTTTCCTTCACTACCTCTTGATTTTCCAAGACATGATCCACTTGCCCCTTCCGAATGACTCGACCAGGGGAGGGGGCTCAAAATCAAAGAAGGAAAGTGAGATCGCGGATTTCTCCGCCTCCAAAAAATTAATCTTCAGTCCCAAGGACTTCAGTGCACCGCCAATCACACCAAACCCTGATGATGTTCGATTACATAGTTAGAAGAGCTCATTGTGGCTGCATACCTCTAGCAAAGCCAGAGCAGGTTCCACCTTACCAGCAGAGGGAGGGACAACCTAAGGCCGGACGGGATCTCCATCACCGCCAACTCCCCTTCCATAATCCATCTTCTTTTATCATTTCAGGGGTTTATTACGGTTTTTAGCATATTTTTTGTTTTTAGAGGTTTTATGTTTTTTTAACGTTTTGGCAGTTTTCATAAAATTTTTAAGATATTTTAAGTACTTTTACAATTTAGAGGATATTTATGACCTTTATTGAATTTTTACGGTTCTTTATAAATTTCAAGGGTTTTTTTGAGTTTTTAGGGGTTTTAGTTTTTTTAGGTTTTAGGGTGGTTTTAGAATTTAAGGACTTTTAAGGGTTTTTATAGTTTTTAAATATTTTTATCATTTTAATGGTTTTTAGTGTTTTTTGTGGGTTTTTAGGGACTACATGTGTTTTTAGGGGCATTTTTGTTTTTATTGGGTATTTAGGTGTTTTAAATACTTTTTTAGGGTTTTTAGGGGTTTTAGGGTTTTAAGGATTTTTGGGTTTTTAGGTTATTTAACTATATTTAGGTTTTTAATGTTTTCATAGGTGTTTTCAGGGTTTTTATGTTTTTATAATTTTTTACCTATTTTTATGGATTTTTTAAAAAATTATGGATTTAGGGATTTTTGGGATTTTGAGGGGTTTTAGGGTTTTTATGTGTTTTAGGGTTTTACAGTTTTTAGAATTTTTAGGATTTGGGGTTTAATTTTTTCTCATTTTTATGGTTTTCGTAAAAGTTTTATGGTTATTTAGAGTTTTTTTTGTTTCTAGGGGTTTTAGGGTCATTTTGAGTCATTTAGTGTTTTTAAGGTTTATTTAGAGTATTCTAATGTTTTTTAGGGTTTAAAGGGTTTGCATAGTTTTAGTTGGGTTTTATAGTTTTAAGGGGATTTATGGATTTTAAATGTGTTGGTGGTTTTATGGTTTTTGGGTGTTTATTAGGTTTTAGGGTTTTAAGGGTTCTTTTGTTTTTATTGTTTTTTTATGGGGTTTCATGGTTTTTAAGGGTTTTTATTTTTTTATAGATTTTTATGGGTTTGGTGTATTTTAGAGACTTTTAGGGGTTTTAAGATTCTTTTTTTTTTGTTTTTTAAGGTTTTTAAGGTTTTTATATTTTTAATATTTTTTAACATTTTTATGCTTGTAATGGGTTTTTATAGTTTTCAGTTTCTTTTTAGTGTTTTTATAGGGGGTTTGTAGGGTTTTAGGGGGTTTTATGGTCTTTTGGTGTTTTTGGGTTTTTGGGTCTTCTAAGGGGTATTTTTTAGCATTTTCTAGTTTTTAGGTGTTTTGAGTGTTTTTTATACTTTTCTTAGGGTTTTTCAATGTTTTTAGGGGGGGTTACGTTTTGGGGAATTTTAAACCTTTTTTGGAATTTCTATGCTCTTCATGGTTTATGAATGTTAATGGTTTTACTATTTTAATGGGTTTTCAGGGTTTTAGTGTTTTTTTGTTTTTAGGGGTTTTAAGTGTTTTATGGGTTTTATGTTTTTCTTTGGGATATTTATGTTTTTTAACGTTTTTAGTTTTTTAGTCAGTTTTAATGATTATTTAATATTTTTATGGTTTTTAGGGGGATTAGTTATTTTGAGGGTTTATAGTATTTTTAGGGGATTATGGTTTTTCGAGGGGGTTTTATGTTCATTTTTAGATTTTATAGGGTTTTAGGTTTTTAGAAATGTTTAATTGGGTTTAATGGGGTTTTAGAGTTTTTAGTGGGTTTTTAGGGTTTTTTTGTGTTTTAATATTTTTTTAGTTTTTTATTTATTTATATTGTTTTCATGGTTTTTAGGGGTTTTTAATGATTTAACCATATTTAGTTTTTTACAGGTTTGAAGTGTTTTAGGGTTTTAAGTCTTTCTTAGGGGTTTTATAGGTTTTCAATTTTTTTACTTTTTTAGATAGTTTTAGGTATTTTTCTTATTTTTGGGGTTTTTTGTGTGTTTTGTGGATTTTGAGGGGTTTTATGGTTTTATGGTCATTTTGGTGTTTTTGTGTTCTTTTGAGTTTTTATAGTTTAATGTTATTTAGTGTTTTTACCTTTTTAGTGGTTTCTAGGTTTTTAGGGTTTTAGTGGATTTTACGGTTTTTATGGGTTTTCAGAGTTTTTAATGATTTTTATGGTTTTTAGCATTTTAGGGTTCTCATCATTTTTGAGGTTTTTAGGGGTTTTATGTGTTTGAATATATTTATGTTTTTCTTAGGGTTTTAAAGGGTTTTTAGGGTTTTACATTTTTAGGGATTTTTACGGCTTCTTTAATATTTTTAAGGTCACTACAAAATATTTAACTTTTTCTAATAGGGACATATTGATTGGTAAAAGTGAATTTTCTTATGGTAAAACATTTTACCAACACATATGTCCCTGTCACTAAACTGTCAGCAAAAACTCTATTGCTAAATGTTTTTGTGAAAAATAAAATAATTTTGTTATAATTATAATAATACCAACAGATATTATATATATTGGTTAAAGTGTTTAGAAATAGATTCTTATGAAAAAAATTCTATTAGTAATGATATTACGAACATAGAATATCCACTTATAAATTGCATTGATTGAAAAATTATAAATTTTAATTTCTATTAAAATTTTATATTATATTTATTAATTTATCATATATATTTCATATGTTTTAATTGTTAAACAATATACAATTAAAAAATGTTCAAACTTTGAAAAAAAATAATTATGTTTATAATGAAATTTAATAAAAAATAATCCATACAAAAATATTGAACCAACGGGATAATCAGCCCCCCCCCCCCCCCGACACACACCCCAATAGAATCCCCCACCCATCCCTGCCCCCGGACCAACGAGCCATCACACCCCAACAATACCCCCACCTATCCCTACCCCACGATTAGAAAGCCATCTCCCGTTATACCACAGTCTTCAATGCACCAGCACAGACCCATCCATACCCCATGACTAGTGACCCATCTCCATCACTAGTGAGAAACCTCCAGTAGTAATCTATAACTCCACGATCACCACCACACACTACCAAAGAGCATACCCAAAAATAGCCATATCTAGTTTTAATGAGAAAAAATCAAGAAAAATCCAATACCAGAGAGAAACCTTAAGTCACTATTATTCCACACCCTTCAGATCCAATATCTACATCACAAATAACCAAAAAACATTCCCATAAATCCGTGAAAAATATCTACATGAATTGAACCAAAATAAGAATAAATAAAAGTTGAAAAAATGATTTTCATAGTGATAATTTTTCATTATCCCTATTGACATGTAAATTATTTGAGAAAAGGATAGAACTTCCACAAATTAGTTCTCAAATAGCGAATCAGATAGATCCACTAAATGTTGTTCAATATTACAAGAAAGAAAACAAGTGTAAGCCTGTACCAACTATGAATAAAACAAAAAAAACCTGGTTTTCCCTATAATTCAATGCATAAGTATGGAAAATGTCCATCTATTTAAATACTTCAATAATGGACATTATGCACAGCTCTATTGGGGTTAAGGTGATGCCCAAACTTCTATATTTCTCTTTTAACACCTAGTGTGTTGGGTAAAAATGTTTATCGTCCATGCAGCTTTGAAGAGTGGGAAAGAGGCACTACCAAACATCATAATTCATGTATGGTTAATATTTTTGATGAAGTGATTATATTGTAATAATTAAAAATTCTATGTATCTAATTTTCATAGGGTCCAAATGGGTTTATATGATATTTTTAATAAATAAATAAGTAATTGGAAATCTGTTAAATAGATTATCATCCTATTCTTAACCTCATTCTTCATAACACGTTGGGAAAAAATGAAATATTTAGTTATGTGGGTACCTATTCAGCATCATCGCCATCCATTGTTGACATTCTTAGCTTTTTGATTGGAGTAGTCCCTGACATTGTAACGTTGTACTTATTAAACAAATGCTCCTTGTTTCTCCACCACGAGTCTTCTACTAGCTTCTCAATAAACCTTCTTTTACTGCTCAGGCAAAGAAATTATAAAAAAAGAAACATGATGATCAAATTTTGAACATGATCATGAATGAAAACACATAACATCTCAACATACCTGAACCTAAAATTATTTAATATCTTAACTCTAGAGTGTAATAAATGTGGACATAAACACCTCGCTCAAACTAATCAGTTGGGTGTTTCACTTATTCCCTCTTTAATGTTAGGGTTTCGTGCGACGTTCTCCATGAAGGATTAGAAAAGGTCACTCTAATTACACCATTATATTGTATATAAACAACATCCATATAATTTAATTTTTCTTCCATTTTGTGAAAAATATTTGTGATTATCATCAATAAGAAGTTAGATCCTTGGGTTTCATTTTTGTTCAGATACATATTGACCCAAGTATGAATGGATTTAAATTTTTCACTCTCAAGTACCTCAAGAGGTAACATCTATGTAATTTCCTTCAATGGTGTTAAAACAATTTTCATATAATATTTGGTGGCCAAACATTTATAAAATTCTTATGTTTCTAATAAAGAAACTTCATGGTCCCTTCTCTATAATCTATAGAGCTCAGCATCTTGAGAGTCACACATTAGCTTCAATGTTCCAATACAGCCTAGTCATTTTGCGACTAATTAACTGATTCATTTTTTCCCGAAATTGATCAATATAAAGAAGCATACAAATTGAGTCATGTTAAAACTACATGCAAATTGAATGCATGTTGAACTTCATGAAAATTCAATATGGAAACATGCATTTGTTTTGAAACTGCCTAATTATATGCAAATATTTTATTACAGAACATTAGATCACTAAGCATCATATACAATAAAAGACATAATATTTAGTAATCATTTAATGTTTAGAATATTGAATAAACATAATCAATTAAATTGGAACATTAAAAACCTTTAATAAAATAAAAATATATAAGTATGAAAATAAAAACACATAATGTAAATAAATCTAATTGAATTACAACAAAAACTATTAAATCTTCATTAGGAACCTTATTCTGAATAATAACTTCAAAATAAATGAAATAAAATCCAAATAGTGGAATTACCCATACATTACACATGGTGTGTAAAAATAAAACTAATTATATTATTAAATTATCCATAGATTAGACTTGTTAAAATTTTCACCATATCCTTTATTGTTTCCTAAAATTTCAGTAATCATAAAATGTTAAATATATATTTGGTCAATGACAACAAATACAACATGGCGTTTGTAGTACATGTAAATTAACCCAAAAAATAACTTTCATTGAGGAACTTATTCATGCCTCTCCATATATCATAATTCACAGAACAACCTAATATTTCAATGTCAATTAAAACAATATATGATTACCTTGTAATCACATCCCAACGATCTTTAATTTTCGTGCTCAACAAAAGAATTCCCATGTGATACACCAATTACTATAAACAACATAAAAAATTGGTTTGAAAAATTAAACAGTACAATAGAATAAATAGGTGAAGAAAATTACAATGAAAAATTCCAGAAAATACCACCCAAGTTACACATTTTCACTTCAAATAGAAAAAACATCAGTTTGAAAATTTGTTTAGTTAAACCATGAAACTTTGATGTTGGTCCACCTCTCTTTGATCACTTGAGAACAAATACTCAATATAGGTTTATGGTTTTAAATTAAACATGTAATAAACCAACCACAATAGAGTGGTAATGGGAGAATAACACTGATTGGATTTTCCATGCTAATTATATATTGGGATTCTTGGTGAACAAAAACCACACTAACAATTTTGCAGGAGATGGTAAAAACAAAGAAATAAATGTTCAAATAAAAGCATCAACCAAACCATAATAATTAGGGAAAGTTGGCACATATTTTTGAGTTCTATGCCCATCATGATTTGTGGATCCTATAAATTATAAGAGAAACTAAATTTATTACTACATATCTTGCCTAAACAACATCATATTACTAAACATGGAAATTAGATAAAATTGTGATGGAATAATATTTAATATATTATGAATCGAATATTTTGAAGTGAAAATGTTTGTAACGTGATGTGGTATAATATACCTGTGTAGGTAAAAAGAATAATGTATCTTCAATAGGGATGTGCTATATAAAAATAAATGTAATGAATGTAGTGAATTAATCATCCAGCTTCATATATTGCATCTGCATGTAGTAGATGTGTAGGTGAATTTGTTTTTGTTTTAATATGTTGAAGTTTTATGTATACTATAATTTCATAACATTCTAGAACTTATCCATACTGTATCCAAAATAGCTTGAAATTACTAACAAGTATCAAATTCTTCCTCACTATTAAACCAAAAAAAATCATTTTATATGTGAATTATGGACATTTAATGTGTAAGTTGAACAAAATAGGAATTACTAAATCAATATTGTGATATACAGGTACCATGGTGACTAAACCACAATCCCCTGAATTCCATGTAATGCGTTTATAAGTATCCATGATAGCTTTTAACTATTAACTATAAACCTAACCAAAACATTGTATCACTAGGAATTAAAAAAATGGTAACATGAGTTAATAAAAAGAACAACTAAAGTGCATATCTACAAAAACCAAAGCATCAAAATAAATAAACATAAGTAACTATTTCCAACATTGATTACAAAATGTGGAAAAACATGATAATAATGAAAATTGCTAGATCAATAACGAATTTTCTCCCATCATGAACAAGATATAAATTTATAAACATGAAGAACAAAAATGAAATCGAATAATGAAAATGATAATGAATGGTTATTGGGGAATCAAATTAGAGAAGTGAGATATGAGAGAGAACCGATGAACAACTGAAGTCAATATGGGGATATTAGGTATCCTAATAGTGGGTGATTTTGACAAGGGAATTTTACAAAAGGATGCTGATCTAAAATAAGGAGGGATTTAAAGTGATGATGTCGAAGGGTGATGATGGATGGGAACAGGGAGGGTTTTTCATGGTAATATGTCAAATTCTAGCTAGGAACAGTGAAGGGGTTCTCGTGAGTAATGTCTACCATGAGGAACACCCGCCTTGAGGAAAGATGGTTGTGAGGAGCGTAGATGTCCGTGAGGAATGTGGGAGGCTATGAGGAATAAGTTGGTGACTACGAGGAATGATGGAGGCTGTGTGCAATGTCGGTGGTCATGAGGAGGGAGAAAACTGTGTGGAATGCTGGGCATGGGGAACATTGTGTGTGGGGAACACCAGTGGGAAACAGAGAGGTGGGCTTGGGGGACGGAGGTCATGGGGAACAACTGGGTGGGGGATTGTGGGAAAATTAGGTTATTTTTTTCATAAATATATATATGAATATTTATATATAAAATTAAAAAATTTGTGAATATATATAAAAAATTATATTTTATAAGGATTATGTATACAAGTATATGGATTATGTATTAAAGGGAAGAATGAATCTCCAAATGTTATGAATTTATATATATATATATATATTATATTTTATAATTTTTATAAACAAGTATATTTTATATGGATTATGTATATATATATATATTACCAATAAATATTACTAAATTATTGATATTATAATTAATTATATATTTTTATTATCACAATGATATGCTTATAATTGGTAACATATATCTATATATTCATTTTTTTTGTAAACTGTTAGATTTTATTGAAAATTTTGTTGGAAATAGATTGTTTTAATGGTAAAAAATTAATTGGTAACAATAACTAATAATAATAGATTTATTTATTAGTAAATCAATTGTTGGTATTATTATCATAAGAAAACATATTTAACTTTTATTAAAATATTTTTTGGTTTGGAACTACTAATATAAACAGATATATCTATTAATAAGAATAATTCTTGGTACCAATAGTTAATATCAAAAAAATTAATATCTATTGGAATTAATCATTTTTACCAAAAGATATATTATCTATAAGAATTTTTTTTGTTGGTAACTGTCACTTTTTTCAATAAATTTTTAGTCTTTTTTGGATTTTAGGGCATTATAGGGGTTTTCTTGGGTTTTAAGTGGTTTTGATGTTTTAATGGGTTTTAGTCATTTTTAGGTATTTATGTTTTTATTAACATTCTTTATAATTTTAAGGGTTTTTTAGGTTTCCAAGGTTTTTAGTGACTTTTTAGTATTTTTATGGTTTTTATGGTTTTTAGCAATTTTTAGTGTGTTTAGGCTTTTTATATTTTCAGGGGTTTCATATATTATTGAATATTTTGGGGGTTTTGAAGTTTTTTAGAGTTTTTATGGTTTATTATAGTTATTAATTATATAGTGGGTTAAATATTTATTATAGTTTTTAGTTGGTTTTTAGAGGTTTTATGGGTTTTAGGGGTTTTAAGGGTTTCATGTGTTTTTATGATTTTAAGGGGTTTTTGGGTATATATGGTATTTAAGGGGTTTTTAGAATTTTTTTACGTTTCAGGGGTATTAATTTTTTCTTGGTTTCTAATAGTTTATTATGGGTTTTAGGATTTTTTTTGGTTTTCAGGGTTTTTATATTCTTAGTTCTTATTAGTAATTTTTAGTATTTTTATGGTTTTTATGGGTTATGGGGACTTTAAGGGTTTTATGGTTTTTAGTGTTTTAGTATTTTTTTAGGGATTTTAGTGTTTTTAGGGTTTTAGAAGTTTTTAGTGTTTTATGGTTATTAATGTTTTCTTAGGGTTTTAGTGTTTTTAGGGGTTTTAAGTGTTTTTAGATTTTTAAGGTTTTCTTATGTTTTTATAGGATCGTAGGGAGTGTTATTTTTTATTTTTAGGTTTCTTTAGTATTTTTATGTATTTTTAGGGTTCTTGGGGATTTGAGGGGGTTTTAGGGTTTATAAGAGTTTTTAGGTTTTAAGGGTTTTTACTATTTTTAGTGGTTTTATTTGTTTTTAGGTTTTTAAGTTTTTCATAGGGAGTTTCTTGGGGTTTTATATTTTTAGGGGTTTTAGTGGATTAGTTAGGTTTATATGTTTTTATGGTTTTTAGGTATTTTGAGGGTTTTAGGGTTTTTAGGGGTTTTTTGTTTCTTTGGGGTTTTAGGTTTTTATAATTTTTAGGTGTTTTTTTAGTTTTTTTTATTTTTAAAATTTTAAATGGTTTAATGGGATTTTAATGTTTTTTTTATTTTTTATGTTTTTTAATGTTCTTAAGATTTTTATATGTTTTTTTATTTTATATGTTTTTAGGTTTATAGGGGTTTTAGCATTTTATGGTTTTTTCAGTTTCGTAATTGTTTTGTGTTTTTATCTTGTTTTCTTATGGGTTTTCCTGATTTGTATAGGTTTTTACATTTTAGGGATTTTTAAGTATATTTAAGATTTTTATGGTTTTATGGATTTTTGGTATTTTGAGGGATTTTATATTTTCTTAGGGGTTTTAGGGTTTTTTTGGTTTTTTTGGGGTTTTTATGGTTTTCTGAGTTTTTTTACAATTTTTAAGGTTTTTAGAGTTTTATAATGATTTTAGGGGTTTAAAGTAAATTTATTATTTTTAGTGGGATTATAGGTTTTTAATGGATTTTAAGTTATTTTATGGTTTTGGGGGGTTTAGGGTTTTTAGAGGTGTTTAGGGTTTACAGGTATTTTTTAGGACATTAAGGTTCTTAGTGGTTTTTCTATTTTTTGGGGGTTTTAAGTGATTGTCTGTTTTTAATGTTTTATTGCTGTTTTTTGAGTTTTTAGGATTTTTTTTACATATTTAGGGATTTTTGGTCTATTTGAAAATTTTTATTGTTTTTAGAGTTTGTATGGTTTTTGAGATGTTTTAGGGGTTTTAGAGTTTTTTGGGTCTGAGTGATTTTGAGGCTTTTGGGATTTTTAGAGTTATTTTACATTTTTTAGGGTTTTAATGGGGTTTTAGATTTTTTTTTAAATTTTTAGAGGTTTAAAGGTTTTTTTGAGTTTTTAGTGGGGTTTTAGAGATTTTTGGGATTTTTAATTATTTAGGTTTTTAGTGATTTAATGTGTTTTTATGGTTTTAAGGTTTTCATATGTGTTTTTAGGGTTTTTTGGATTTTAAATTTTTATTGATTTTTGGGGAATTTTTAATATTTCTATGGTGTTTAGGGTTTTATTTATTTTAAGTTATTTAAATTTGTTTTATATTTTTTTGTATTTATTGGTTTATATGGCTTTTTATGGATTTTTTTAATTTTTAAAGTTTTTATATGTTCTTAGTGTTTTTTTATATTTTTAGGGGTTTAATAGATTTTCAATGTTTTTTTTCTTTTAGGGGTTTTAATGTTTTAGGTATTTTTATGGGTTTTAGGGATTTTCCGGGTATTTTGTGGGTTTTTAAGGTTTTTTACATATTATAAGATTTTAATGGGTTTTATGTGTTTTTGGTTTTTAAGGTTTTCATTTATTCTTTTTGGGTTTTGGGATTTTATAGATTTTTAATGATTTCTATAGATGTTTCGGATTTTTAATTGATTAATGGGTTTTAGGGTTTGGCTTATTTTTAGCTTTTTTATGGTTTTTGGGTTTTTGGATTTTTAACGTTATTCACGTTTCTAGGGGATTAAAGTATTTTTAGGTTTTAAAGTCTTCTTATGATTTTTTCATAGTTTTTAGGGTTTTTTATATCATTAGGTATTTTTAGGGATATTTTACGAATTTGTTGGGTTTTAGGGATTTTGGTTTTTTTTTTCGGGATATTATGATCTTTTTTGGTTTTAGGGTTCATTTATTATTTAAGTTTTTATGGTTTTTATACTTTTTTAACGTTTTCATGGTTCAAATGGTTTTTAGAGTTTATAGTTCTTTCAGGGTTTTTATCAGTTTTAATCATTTTTAATTTTTTTATGCATTTTCATGATTTTTAAAGTATTTATTATTTTTAGTGGTTTTAGGACCTTTTAGTGTTTTTAAGAGTTTTACGAGTTTTTAGGGTTTTAAGGATTTCTTAGTATTTTTAAGGGTTTAAGGGCTTTTTACATTTTTAAGTATTCTTTGGTTTGTTTAGGATTTTAATGGTTTTTAGGGTTATTAGATATTTTGAGGTTTTTTATGTGTTTTTGGTTTTCTTTGGTTTTAGGGTTTTTTCTGTTTTTTAATGTTTTTGGGGTTTTTAATGTTTTTAACGTTTTAGGGGTTTCATGGGTTTTTAGAGTTTTTAGTAGTTTATTGGGTTTTATGGTATTATAGGGGGTTTTATAGTTTTAGGGGTTTTAATGGGGTTTACTATTTTTAGGTTTTTAATGAATTTTAGGTTTTATGGGTTTTAATTTTTTTTAGGTTTTATTGTTTTCATTGGATTTTCTGGGTTTTTACGGTTTCTTACATTTTTAGGGATTTTGGGGAATTTTTAGATTTTTTTATAGTTTTTAGGGTTTTATGGATTTTGTATGTTTTAGAGGATTTAGAGTTTTCATTATTTTTGGGTTTCTAGGGTTTTTTAGTTTTTTAGGGTTCTTATGTTTTTTTGAGTTTTTTTGACATTTTTAGGGTTTTAAAGGGTCTCTAGAGTTTTTAATGGGGTTTTGTTGGTTTTACGGGGTTTTGGGTATTTTAGGGGTTTTATTGTTTTTATTTTTTCAAGGTTTTTTGGTTTTTTTGGATTTATATATTTTTATTTGGATTTTTTGAGGTTTTTATAGGTTTTATGTTTTTAGGTATTTTTAGGGATTTTTAAGATACATATTGGATTTTAGAGTTTTGTGGATTTTGAGGGATTTATGTTTTTTAAGGGTTTTAGAGTTACTTAGTTTTTTTAAGTGTTTTTTTTTGGGTTTTTTAAATTTTTGGGATATTGAGGGTTTTTAATGATTTCTATGGTTTTTAGTGTTATTAGTATTTTTAATGGTTTTTGTGGGTTTTTAATGATTTTATGATTTTTTGGGGTTTTAGGGGTTTTTGAATTTTAATGGATTTTATGGTTTTTCTACAGTTTTATTAATAATTTTATGGTTTAAAGGGAATTTAAAATTTTTAGTAGATTTATGGTTTTTATGGATTGAGTGGTTTTTATGGTTTGTATGGGATTTTTTCTTTTTATGGTTTTTAGGGTTCTTAGTGGTTTTTAGGTTTTTATGGGTCTTAATAGTTTTTATATTTTTAAGGATTTCTTTAGTTTTTTATGGTTTTTTATGTTTTTACGAATATCTTATCATTTTTATGGATTTTTAATGTTTTTTAGGATTCTCAGGGTTTTTAGGGTTTTAGGGTGTTTAGCATTTCTAGGTTTTTAGGTATTTCTTGCTTTTTTAGGTTTTTAATGTTTCCTTTGAGGTTTTTAGTGTTTTTGGGTGTTTTTTACCTTTTTAGTGATTTTTATTTATTTTTTTAGGATTTTTATGGTTTTTAGGGATTTTAGGGATATTTGTGGTATTTGGGGTTTTTTAGGTTTTTAGAGTTTTTAGTTTTTATTGAGTTTTTATGGTTTGTTATTTTTTTGAGTTTTTATGGGTTTAAAAGATTTTTATAGTTTTAATGTTTTATGGGTTACAATGGTTTTTATAGTTTTTAGTGGTTTAGGATTTTTTATAGTTTTTAGGGATTTATATGGGTTTAGTGCCTTTTAGGGGTTTTGCGGTTTTTATATTTTTAGTGGTTGTATGTTTTTTTAAGTTTTTAAGGTTTTCTTAAGATTTTTTGGTTTTTAGGGATTTTTATGGATTTTTAGGATAATTATGGGATTTACGGTTTTTAGGGATACTAAGGGGATTTAGTGTTTTTATGGTATTTAAGTTATTTATGGTTTTTTGAGTTTTTTTTGGGGGGGGGGGGTAGTTTTTTAGTTTCTTATCGTTTTTTATAAATTTTTTTGTTTTTTTTGTTTAATGGTTTTTTAGAGTTTTTAGTTTGTTTTTTGGGTTTTTACAGTTTCTAGGGTTTTTATGGGATGCTAGTATTTTTAGTGTTTTATGGTATTTTTAGGGTTTTATATTTATTTTCTATTTTTCATGGTTTTTAAGTGTTTTTATATTTTTAATGGTTTCATAAGGATTTCATGATTTTTTGTGTTTTTTATGTTTTTAGGGATTTTTTTGGAATTTCGTGGTTTTTCGTATTTTTAAGGATTTTGAGGGGTTTTAGAGGTGTAGCATTTAGGGTTTTAAGAATTTTTAGGTTTTTATGTGTTTTAATTGTTTTTTAGATTCTAATGTTTTATTAGGTTTTGGGTGGTATATACATTTTTTAAAAAATTATGGATAATATTTATTAATTTTGATGTTTTTGAGGGGTTTAAGGGATTTTATATTTGGGGGTATAGTTTTTGAGTTTTTTTAATGGGTTTTAATGGTATTAGAGTTATAAAAAAATCAGATTTTAAATGGGTTTAAGTTTTTCAGTGGTTCAAGGGTTTTTATTGGGTTTATAGTTTTTAAGGGTTTTAAGGGGTTTTATGATTTTTACATTTTTTGGGGTTTTAAGGATTTTGATTGTTTTTAGGATTTTTTTATAGGAATTATAATTTTTAGGATTTTATGGTTTTTCTAGGCGTTTCATGGTGCTTTACATTTTAAGATATTTTTGGGATTTTTTAGGATTTTTATGGGTTTTGAGGATTTTTAGGTATTTGAGTGGTTTTATTATTTTTATTGTTTTTTGTGTTTTTAGTGGTTTTTTTTTGTTTTTTTGAGTTTCAAAACTTTTTTAGAGTTTTAAAATCTTATTGGTTTAATTGTTTTAGTGGTATTTAAGGTTTTATTGGTTTTTTGGGTTCTTAAGGTCATTAGGTGTATTTTTGGTTTTTATGGGCTTTTAGGGTTTTTTGGATCAGTTTAGGGTTTTTATGGTTTTTAGCATTAAATGGGGGTCTTATGATTTTTTAGGTTTTCAAGGTTTTATTAGGGTTTTCACATTTTTATGGTTTTTTACATTTTATGTATTTTTAGGGATTTTTTTGGATTTTTATGTTTCTTAGGGTTTTAGTGATTTTGGTAGTTTTTAAGGTTATTTAGGGTTTTTTTTGTTTTTAGAGATTTCAACGTATTTTAGGTTTCTATGGGTTTTAAGTGTTTGTATATTTTTAAGTATTTCTAAGGGAATTTTAGGGTTTTTAGGGATTTTGTGGGGTTTTAATGGTTTTAATTTTTTTTAGGTTTTTTGAGTTCTATTTTTCTTTAGGGTATATATTTTTTATGGTATTTAAAGTTTTAGGTGTTTTATGGTCTTAGATTTTTTATTGATTTTATGGTATTTGGCATTTTTAGGTTTTTTGTGGTTTAAGGTGTTTTTATGTTTTAAATTTTTTGTTATGTTTATTCATGTGTTTTTTTATATTTTTCATATTTTTTAATAATTTTATATATATATATAAAGTGTATTTATGGGGTTTTATGGTCATTATTTATTTTGTGGAATTTTTTGATCTTTAGGGGTTTTATAGTTTTTCTAGGTTTTTTATTTTTTTGAGTTTTTAGGGTTTGTATGGTCTTTTAAAATTTTAGGGTTTTTTGGTGTTTAAAGTGTTTTTAGTATGTTTAGTAGGTTTTATGGTTTTATGGGTTTTTATAGATTTAGATATTTTATGGTTTATTGATGATTCATGGGCTTTAGGTTCTTTTTATGGTTTTATAGTTTTTTTAGAGTTTTAAGTGTTTTTATATTTTTAAGGTTTTCACAGGGTTTTTCATGGTTGTTTTAGTTTTTTCATTTTAGAAAATTTATGTATTTTTAGGTTTCTTATAGTTTTTTGGGGTTTTATAGATTTTGAGGGGTTTTATGAATTTTACGGTTTTTAGTGTTTTAATGTTTTTAGTGGTTTTAATTGTTTTTTTTATTTTTAAGGTTTTCATTGTGGTTTTCAGGTATTTTTGGGGTTTTTACATTTTTTTGGAATTTTATGTCTTTTTTAAGATTTATATTATTGTTGGGTTTTTTGGGTTTTTTGGTTTTTTGGGTTTTTAGTGTTTTTAAATGTTTTATGGGATTTTGATTTTTATGGTTTTTTGAGTTTTTAAGGTTTTTAATGTTTTTACAATTTTGAAATGTTTTGGGATTAAAGGGTATTTAGTGTTTTAGTGTTTTTATGGAGTTTTATGTTTCTTAATGGTTTTTGGGTTTTTACGGTTTTTAGGGGTTTTGGGTCTTTAGGGTTGTTTTATGGGTTTTGATGGTTTCTAACATTGTTTGGTTTTTATGGGATTTTAAGAGTTTTTAGTTTTTTGATGTTTTATTAGGGGTTTGTAGGGAATATTTGGTTTTTTAAATTTTTAGGTATTGTTAAGGAATTTTATTATTTTATGGGGTTTTAGTGGTTTTATGGATTTTAAGGGGTTTTAGGGTATTTTAGGGGTTTTAGAGGATTTAAAGTTTTTTTTAGCATTTTTTGGTTTTTAATGGTTTTTAAGAGAGTTTAGGTTTTTATGGTTTTCTTAGGGTTTTTAGGGTTTTAAATGTATTTTATTATTTTTTTGATTTTAGGGATTTTTAGCAGTTTTAGAGTTTTTTTAGGATTTTAAGGTTTTTATGTGTTTTGGGGGTTTAAGGGTTTTATGAGTTTTTATGGGTTTTTAAGTTTTTATAGTCTCTTAATTTTTTTTGGGTTTTAAACGGTTTTTAGAGATTTTAGGGGGTTCTCATGGTTAAATTTAGTTTTAAGGGTTTTTTAAAAACAATTAGGGATTTTATGGTTTTAGGGGGTTTTATGGTTTCCATGATCTTTTTTGGGGGGTTTTGGGTTTTTAATGAAGTTATATTTTTAGGGGTTTTATGTGTTTTTTGGAGGATTAACATTTTTTTGGTTTTTGATTTTTTTTCTTATGAATTTTAGGTTTTTTATATCTATATGGATTTTTAGAACTTTTTTAGTATTTTAATGGGGTTTTAGTGTTTTTTGGTATTTGGGGGGATTTTAGGGTTTTTAGGGTTTTATGGTTTTTATCATTTTTAATGTTTTTTTTCTTTGAAATTATTTTTAGGTTTTATAAGGAATTCTAGATATTTTCAGGTTTTTACAGGGTTTTTACATTTTCGTGGATTTTTAGGGATTTTAGGTATTTTTTTCTTTTTCAGAGTTTTATATTTTTTTGGGTTTTTAAGGTTTTTTGAGTTTTTAAATCTTTTGGTGTTTAAATGTTTTGTAGATTTTTAAGTGTTATTTAGGGTTTTTAGGGTTTTTAGGGATTTAGGGTGTTTTTTTTGCAGTTTTATGGGTTTATCATTTTTGGGGTTTGTAGGTGTTTTCAGGTTTTTACTGGTTTCGTATGGATTTTTGGGGTTTTAGGGGTTTTATTTGTTTCTAGTAATTAAATGTTTTATTTAGGGTTGTCTGGTTTTTTTGGGTTTTTAAAATTTTAAGTATTTTTGGGATTTATTAGGATGTATATGGTTTTAAGGATTTTGAGGTTTTTTGAGTTTTAGGGTTTTTATGGATTTTTTGGGGTTTTTAGTATTTTTTGAGTATTTAGTTTTTTTAATGTTTTTGGAGTTTTTAAACATTTTTATGGGGTTAAAGGTGTTCTAAAGTTTTTAGTGATTTTAGGGTTTTTATGGATTTTTAGGGTTTGTTGTTTTTATGGGTTTTATGTTCTTTTTAGTTTTTAAGGATTTTTAGTGCTTTTTAGGTTTTTTAGGATTGGTAACATTTTTTTTATTTTCAACGATTTTTGTAATCATTATTGTTTTTAGGGTTTTTGAGAGTTTTTAGGGTCTTTTAGGGTTTTTATGGTTTTTATGGTTTTTGGGTTTTTAGGTTTTTAAGGTTTTAATTGTATTTAACACTCTTAGGGTTTTATTTTTTATAGAGTTTTAAATGGTTTTAGGGTTTTTATAGGGTTTCATGGATTTTTATTGTTTTTAGGTGTATTATGTTTTTAGGGATTTTTATGGGTTTTAGGGTCTATAATGATTTTTTAGGTGTGCTATCTCTTTTAGGTGTTTTAAGTGTTTTTATGTTTTAAAATTTTTTAGGATTTTTCATGGTATTTAGGTTTTTAAAAATTTTTAGGTATTTTTAGATATTTTTTTGGATTTTTATTTCTTTAGGCTATTTTGGGATTTTGATGGTTTTTAAGAGTTTAGGGGTTTTTTTGAGTTTTTTCTTTTTTTTTGTTTTAATGGTTTTAGATGTTTTTAGGTTTTAATGGTTTTTGTAGAGGGGTTTCAGGGATTGTATGGGTTTTTATATTTTTAGGATTTTTATGTATTTCTTTTTGGATTTTATGGTTTTTTGGGTGTTTAAGGATTTGGGGGGTTTTATGGTTTTTATTGGTTTTAGGTTTTTTACGATAATTTTCACTTTAAGGTTTTATTGAGTTATTTAAGGTTGTAAGGTTTTTAATAGTTTTTAACATTTTTATGAATTTAAGAGTTTTTTTTAGTTTTAATGGGTTTTTATGGTTTTATGTGGTTGAAGGTTTTTTTAAAGTTTTATGGGTTTTATGGTTTTTATTTCTTTTAGTGTCCTTTAGGATTTGTAATATTTTAAAGGTTTTTAGGGGTTTTATGTTTTTTTGGATTTTAGGGTTTTCTCAGGGATTTTTATGGTTTTGAATATTTTTTAATTCTTTTGGGTTTTACAGATTTTAAGAAATTTTATAGTCATTTTGGGTTTTCATGAATTTTTAGGTTTTTATTGGGAATTTTGGGTTTTTAAAATTTTATTGGGTTTTTATTATTTTTAGTGATTTTAAGGTTTTTCATGTTATTTTACATTTTTATGGGTCTAAGTGTTTTTATATTATCAGTAGGTTTTTTAGAATTTTGTGGGGTTTTTATGTTTTTAAGAGGTTTATATGGTTTTTTTGTATTTAGTGTTTCTAATGCCTTTTAAGGTTTTATTGGTTTTAAGTGTTTTTAGGTTTTTGATTTTTTTCATAGAGTTTTTTAGATTTTTGGGGTTTTTAATGTTTTTAGGTATTTTATGGATTTTTAAGATTTTAATAGGTTTTTAGGGTTTTATGTAATTTGAGGGGTTTAGGGGGTTTAAGGGGGTTTAATGTTTTAATGTTTTATTAGTTTTAGGTTTTTTTTAGTTTTTTATATTTTTTATGGTTCTTTTGAGTTTTTAAATGTTTTTAGTGGCTTAAGGGGTTTTTATAGGTTTTAGTGTTTTTATGGGTTTTAGGGTTATAGGGTTTTTAGGGGTCTTATGGGTTTTTAAGGGTTTCGGGGCCTAGTTAGTGTTTTTAGGGGGTTTATAATTTCTTAGGGTTTTTATTGATTTCATGTGTTTTTTTGTTTTTAATTTTTTCTTAGTATTTTTTGGGTTTTTAAGGTTTTTACATTTTTAGGGATATTTTGGAATTTATTTATGATTTATATGGTTTTTATTATTTTTAGTGATTTTGAGGGATTTTATAGTTTTAGGGTTTTTAGCACTTTTAATATTTTTAGGAGTTTTAAGTGTTTCTAGGTTATTGAGGTTTTATTAGGGTTTTTCATGCTTTTTAGGGTCTTTATGTTTTGATGAAATTTTAGGGAATATTTCAGATTTTTATGGTTCTTTATCGTTTTTATAGATTTTTAGGGTTTTTAAGGTTTTTATTGGTTTTTTTGGTGTTTTAGAGTTTTTTAGTGTTCTAAGGGTTTTATTATTCTTTTGAGTTTTCAAATTTTTTAGGGGTTTAAATGGGTTTTAGAGATTTTACTGGGTTTAGGGTTTTATAGGTGTTGTGGTTTTTATGATATTAGGGGTTTATTATGATTTTTTGGGGGGTTTTGTGGTTTTTATGTGTTTCTATCATTTATGATTATCTTAGATGTTTTTTGAGTTTGTTATGGGTTTTAAGGTTTTTATATTTTTTAATGTTTTTAGGGATCTAAAGGTTTTTTAGTGTTTTTAGAAGTTCTGTTGTTTTTATGGGTCTTCAGGGATTTTAATGTTTTGATTGGTTTTTATTATTTTTAGGATTTTCAAGATTTTTAGATTATTTTTATATTTTTTTAGGGTTTTAAGAATTTTTTAGTTTTCCTTTCTGGATTTAAGTGTTTTTCATATTTTAAGGATTTCTCAGGGGGTTTTAGTGTATTTATTATTTTTACATTTTTATAGATGTTTTAGGATTCTTATATTTTTTAATGGATTTTGATGTTTTTATGGTTTTTAGGGTTTTCTATGTTTTTATGGTGTTTTAATTTGTTTAGGGTTTTGAGGGGTTTTGAGGTTTTATTGGGGTTTTTTTATTTTTTATGGATTTTAATGTTTTTGGAGTTTTTTAATGCCATCTAGGTTTAAAGGGTTATTATATTTTTTAGTGGGTTTTTATGATTTTTATGGGTTTCAGTGTTTTTAATTTTCTTAGGGGATTTTTAGTTTTTATGGGTTTCAGTGTATTTATAATTTTTTTTGGTTTCTTCGAGATCTAAGTGTATTTTCTTTTTTATGGTTTTCTATGGGCTTCTTTATGCTTTTTCGAGGGTTTTATGTTTTTCATATTTTTAGGATTTTTAGGGATTTTAGGGGTTTTTATGAAATTTAAGGTGTTTTAGGGTATCTAGGGTTTTTAGGGTTTTTAGGTGCATTAAATATTTTTAAGATTTATGGCTTTCATAGGGTTATTAGGGTTTTATGGGTTTTTACATTATTAGATATTTTTAGGGATTCTTAATATTTTTAGGATTTTTAGGATTTTTATGCATTATTTATGTATATAGTGTTTTGGAATTTTTTTACAGTTTTATTGTTTTTATAGTATTTATCATTTTTTGAGGGTTTAAAGGGTTTTGAAAGGGTTAACAGGTTTTTTTAGTTTTTATTGGCATATAAAGTTTTTTTGATTTTTAGTTGTTTTAAGTGTTTTTCAGTTTGTATGTTTTTCTTAGGGTGTTGTCATGGATTTAAGTGTTTTTTTACATTTTTTGGGATTTTTAGTTATTTTTTAGAAGTTATATGGTTTTAGGGTTTTTAGGGATTTTGGGGGTTTTATGGTTTTTAGTGGTTTTTGAGATTCTAGGGTTTTTAATGTTTCTTAATGTTTTTAAACATTTTTAGTGGTTTAAATGGTTTATATTATACTCAGTGGATTATATGGTTTTATGGGGCTTTAGGGTTTTTATGGTTTTTGGGGGTTTTATGGTTTTTAGGGTCTTTTAAGTTTTTAGGGTTTTTAGTGTCTTTACGTTTTTTGGGGTTTTAAGTTTTTTTAGGTTTATATGGTTTTCTAATGGGTTTTTAGGGTTTTTAGTGTTTTTATCAATTTTATGTATTTTTAGGCACTTTTTTAAATATTTATGGGTTTTTATGGATTTTATGGATTTTGAGGATTTTAATGGTGTTTAAGGTTTTTATGGTTTTGGGTTGTTTTAGGGATTATTTTGGGGTTTTTTTTGTTTTTATGATTTTTTATATTTTTTAACATTTTTTGTTGTTTATATGGTTTTATTATGTTTATTGGGATTTTATAATTTTTATGGATTTTAGTTTTTTTATGGTTTTAGGGATTTTATAGGGTTTATGAGAGTTTTAGGGTTTTTTAGTGTTTTAGGGATTTTAGAATTTTTAAATATTTTGATTATTTTAGGTTTTTAAGGATTTAAAAGAGTTTTTAGGCTATTTATGGGTTTTTACATTATAAAGAATAATTAGGGATTTTTTAGAAATTTCATTATTCTTTATGGTATTCAGGTATTTTGAGGGTTTTTAAATTTTTTACTAATTTAGGGTCTTTATAATTTTATTATTTTTATTATTTAAGTGTTTTTTAAGGTTTTCTTGGTATTTTTCAATGTATTTATGGTTTTTTGAAATTTTAGTTTTTTTAGGGAATTTTTAGAATTATTATGGTTTTAATTTTTATTAATGATTTTGAGAGTTTTATGGGTTTTGTGGTTGATATTTTTATTTTGGGTTTTTGTGTTTTATAGATTTTTTCAATTTTTTAATGATTTTTGGTTTTTAAAGGATTTCTAGAATTTTTTTTTGTTTTTAGGGATTTTATGGGGTTTTAAGGTTTTAAGGGGTTTTTATGGTTTTTTGGGGTTTTAGGGTATTTTTGAGGATTTAGACTTTTTTGGGGATTTTAAGTGTTTTTTAGGCTTTATGTTTTTTTAGATGTTTTCATGATGTTTAGTGTTTCTTACATGTTTATGTTTTTAAGGAATTTTTATGATTTTTATGGGTTTTTTGGGAATTTTATGTATTTTTAGGGTTTTTGTGCTTTTAGGGGCTTGAAGGTTTTTAGGGTTTTAAAGATTTTTTAGGTTATTATGTATTTATTATGGGGTTTTAGGGGTTTTAGGGTTTTTATGTTTTTATGGATCTTTACGATTTTTGATATTTTTATAGTTTTAGGGTTTTTATGGATTTTGAAGAGTTTTATGCGTTTTTTTGGGATTTTAATGTATTTTCTAGGTTTTTATGGGGTTTTTGGGTTTTTATTGTTTTTAAGGATTTTAAATGTTTTTGGGTTTTTTAAAGTTTTTAGCTTTTTTGGAGATTTAGTTTTTTTTTTTGTTTTTTTTTTCATTGGGGTTTTCAGGGTTTCTAGGGGCTCTTTAATTTTTATGGATTTTTTAGTCATTTTTTGGTTTTATGTATTTTATTCATTTTTAGGGGTTTGAGGGGTTTTTAGGGGGGTTGGTTTTTTAGGAATTTTTTTGAGTTTTTTATGGGTTTAAAGGTTTTTTAGAGTTTTTAAACATTTTTTTGGGGTTTAAAGGGTTTTAGAGTTTTTAGTGGTTTTTAGGGTATGTATGGGTTTTAGAGTTTTTTAATGTTTTATGGGTAAATTTGAGTTCAAGGGGTTATTTAGGGTTTTATATTATTTTTAGGGGTTTTAGAGTTTATATCTTTTTATGTTTTTAGGAGTTTTCACTATTTTTAGGTTTTTAGGGATTTATTTGGGATTTTCAAGAGTTTTATTTTTCTTGGGATTTTTATAGAATTTTAGGTTTTATATGGTTTTTATGAATTTTAGGGATTTTTAGCGGTTTAGTTATTTTTATGGTTTTATAGTTTTTAGGTTTTTAGTATTTTTAAGTGTTTTTAGGTTTCTTTGGATTTCTTAGGGCTCTTCATGGTTGTTAATGTTATATATTTTTTAGGAGTTTTTAGTGATTTTTAGGATAATTATGGTTTAAAAAAAATAGGAGTTTTATGTTTTTTGTGTGTTTGTATTGTTTTTTTTATTTTTTTATTATTTTACGGTTTATTACAGTTTTATATAATTTTTAGGATTTTATATGGGTTTTAGTGTTTTTAGTGGTTTTATGGGTTTTTATGTGTTACTAGGTTTTTGAAAGTGGTTTATGCGTTTTATAGTTTTTAGGGTTGTTACAGTTTATACGGTTTTTAATGGGTTTAAATGGGTTTTAGCATTTTTAGGTTTTTATGGGGTTTAATATTATTTTATGTTTTTATGGTTTTCATATGGTTTTCAAGGTTTTAAGGTGTTTTAATGCTTTTAGTGATATTTAGCACTTTACAATTTTTATGGTTAGTTAGTGTTTTTTTTTATTTTGAGGGTTTTGATGGATTTATGTTTTTTATAGGTTTCTAGGGGTTTTTTTGAGTTTAGTGGGTGTTTAAGCAATTTAGTTTTTTTTAATGTTTTAGGGATTTAAGGGGTTGTTTAAGGGTTTAATGGTTTTTATGTTTTTAATGTGTTTTTTATTGTTTCTAGGGGTTTCAATGGTTTTTGGGGGTTTTGGGTTTTTGATGAGTTTTATAGGTTTTATTGTTTTTTTCCAGTTTTTAGAGGTTTCAAGTGTTTTTTGGGTTTTATTGTTTTCTAAGGGTTTTTAGGGTCTTGAAGGATTTATTCATTTTAGTGATATATAGATTATTTTATGTTTTTTATTTTTTTAGGATTTTGGTAATTTTGAGAGGTTTTATGGTTCTTTAGGGCTTTTATGATTTTTATGATTTATTTAGGTTGTTGGGTTTTTTCAGTTTTTTTTTGAGTTTTAATTTTTTTTATTTTTTTAACATTTTTAATAATTTAAAGGTTTTTTAGAGTTTTTAGAGGGGTTTTAGGGTTGTGATGGGGTTTTAGGATTTATATGGTTTTGGGAGTTTTATGTTATTAAGGTTTCATAGGTCTTTAGGGTTTTTAGTGCTTTTTAGGTTTTTAGGGGTTTTATGTTTATTTAGGTTTTAAGGTCTTATTAGTGTTTTAATGGTTTTCATTTATTTTACATTTTTACAGTTTTTTAGGTTTTTTATGATTTTAAGGCCTTTAGGTTTTTAGTGATTTGGAGGGTTTTTAGGGTTTTAATGTTTTTTTGTATTTTTATGGTTTTTTAGGGTGTATGGTTTTATGGGTTTTAGTGTTTTGAACATTTTTATGGGATTAAAGGGTTTTCAAAGTTTTCTGTGGGTTTTTTGGTTCTATGGGGCATTAGGGGTTTTCATTCTTTTTATGTATTTTTAGGGGTTTTAGGTTTTTTACTGGTTTTAGGGGTTTATGGGTGTAGAAACATATTAAGGTTTTAGGATTTCTAGTGTTTTTAGGTTTTTTAGGGGGTTTAAATAAATTTTATGTTTTTAATGTTTTCGTAGGGGTTTTAAGTGTTTCTAGGTTTTTTGTTTCAAATAATATTTAAGGATTTTTTGATTCTCATGGGTTTTTATGGTTGTAAGATATTTTGAGGTTTTTTTGAGTTTTTATCGTATTATGGTTTTTATGGTTTTAGTATTTTTAAGCGTTTCTAGGGGTTTTATGTTTTTTAGGTTTTATTTTTTTCTTAGTTTTTTTATGTTTTTTTTTTGTTTTTTTTTACAATTATAGGGATTTTTAATAATTTTTTATTTGTATGGTTCTATAAGGGTTTTAGGAATTTTGAGGGTTTTTACAGTTTTTAACCTTTTATGGGTTTAAATTGTATTTAGATTTTTAGTAGTTTCTAGGATTTTATGGGGTTCTAATTGTTTTTATGGTTTTTAGGAGTTTTTTGTTTTTAGTCATTTTAGGGTTTTTATGGTATATAGGTGTTTTCGGGTTTTTAGGGTCAGTTTTGGGTTTTTGGGATTTTTTGGTTTTTAGGAGTTTTTAGTGTTTATTTGTATTTACGGTTTTCTAAGGTATTTATAGGGGTTTTAGTGGATTTGAAAGATTTTTATGGTTTTAATGGTATTTAGGGATTTTGAGGGGTTTTATATTTTTATGGTTTTTAGGGGTATTATTGACTTGAGTGTTTTTAGGGTTTTTAGAGGTTTCAGGTGTTCTTGAATTTTTATGGTTTTTTTAGTGTTTTTGTGGTTTTAGGGTTATTTATGTTTTTGGTAATTTTATGGTATTTTTTGGGATTTTTATATATTTTTATGGGTTTTAGGGTTTTTTAAGGTTTTTAGGGTCTTTTGGGATTTTAGGGTTTCAATGGTTTTTTGCGGTTTTTGGGATTTTTTTGAATCTTTTAGTGTTTTTAAGGTTCTTTTAGTGTTTTTTATAATGTTTATAGGGGTTAAATGTATTTTTAGATCTTAATTGGTTTTTAGGGTCTTTATGTGTTTTTTGGTATTTTTAAGGGGTTTAGTAGTTTTATGGTTTTAAGGTGTTTATAGTTTTTAACCCTTTTAACATTTTAGATTTTTTATGTGTTCCTATATATTAAGGTTTTCTTTGGACTATTTCTAGGTTATTAGAGTTTTTTTATAATTTTAATTATTTTTAGGAATTTTTTAATATTTTTATGGGGTTTGGGGTTTTTAAGCTTTTTAGAGTTTTTTAACATTTTGTGTGTTTGAAGGTTTTTCATAGTTTATTTAGTTTTTCATGCTTTCTATCTATTTTATGGGTTTTTATGGGTTTTTAAGGTCTTCCAGTGTTTTAGTGTTTATTGGGTATTCTTTAAGATTTAAGGGTTTTTATTTTTTTAGGGGCTTTAGGTGTTTTTAGTTTTTAAGTTTTTCTTAGGGGTTTTTGGGGGTTTTAGGGGGGGTTTAAATTATAGGGACTTTTAGAAATTTTTTAGGATTTTTATGATTTTTTTAGGGTTTTTAGGTTTTTAGGGTTTTGGGGGGTTTGTGAGTTTTCAGGGGTTTTAGTATTTTTAAGGGGTTTTAGGGTTTCTTATGGATTTTTAGTGTTTTTTGTATTTTTTACATTTTATGGATTTTTAGGTATTCTTAAGGATTTTTAGGGGTTTAAGGTATTTTAGGTGTATTAATGGTTTTACATATTTTCAGTGGTTTTTTGTTTTTTATTTTTTTTGGATATAAGGGTTTTGTTGAGATTTTAGGGTTTTTATTGTTTTCTAGACATTTTTTGTAGTTTTTTAGTGTTTTAAAGGTCTTTTAGAGTTTTTGTGATTTTATGGATTTTATGGGGTATGGGGGTATTTTTAGGTTTTTAGAATTTTTACAGTTTTCCTCGGTTTTTAGAGGATTTAGCGTTTTAGGGAGTTTAGGTGTGTTTTGGTTTTAAAGATTTCTTTTGGGCTTTAGAGGGTGTCGGGGGGTATTATGTTTTTATAAATTTTCATTTATTTTTCAGATTTTTATGTGTTTTTATGGGTTTTTGAGATTATTAGGGGGTTTTTTAGGGTTTTATAGTTTTTGGGGTATTAGAGTTTTTTAATTCTTTTAGGGTTTTGTGGTTTTCTATTTTTTTAAATGTTTATAGGGGTCTAAAGGGTTTTTATAGTTTTCAGTTAGCTTGTAGTGATTTATGGGTTTTTGGGGTTTTTGAATATTGTTTTGGGTCTATAGGCTTTTAGGGGGTTTTGGAGTTTTTAGGTTTTTGTGGTTTTATGATTTTTTATAGTTTTATGTTGTCTTAGGGTTTTTAATAGTGTTTAGGGGATTTAATGTTTCTAGTTATTTTTAGAGATTTTTTACTATTTTAATGGGTTTTAGGTTTTTTAGGAATTTTGAGAGGTTTCATGGTTTTTTTTGTTTTTTGGGTTTTTTGGTTTTTTGGTTTTTTGGTTTTTGTGTTTTTAGTGTTTTTAAGGTCTTCATGGGTTTTAAGTGTTTAATGGTTTTTATGGTTTTATTTGTGGTTTTAGAGTTTTTATTGTTTTTTACATTTTTAGGGATTATTTGTGATTTTTTTGGATTTTACTGTTTTTAATGTTTTTAGGGGTTTTTGGGGGTTTTTTGTATTATTAGAAGTTTTATGTTTTTTTGGTGTTTTATGGGTTTTTTAGTCTTTAGAGATTTTATGTTATTTTTATTATTTCCAATGATTTAACGGTTTGAAGCTTATTAGAGTTTTTATTGGATTCTTTGTGTTTTCATTCATTTTTAAGATCTTTAGGATTGTTATGGGTTTTAGGGTTTATGGGGTCTTTAAGGGTTTTACGTTGTTTGCAATTTTAGGGGTTTTAATTGTTTTTATGATTTTATTAATTTCTTAGGGGTTTTTATGTTTTTAATTATTTAAAGTATTTTTGGGATATTTATGTTTTTTAGGGTTTTTAGGGACGTTGAGGGTTTTATGTGTTTTTAGGGAATTATTATTTTCATAGTGTATTTCAATTGTTTTAGGGTTTTATGGTTTTATGGATTTTTAGGTATTTTTTAGGATTTTATGAGTTTTTTGGTGTTTTATAGAATTATATGGGTTTTATGGGTTTTTGGGGTTTTAGGGTTGTTCAATTTTCAACGGTTATTTATGTTTCTTAGGTGTTTTAAGTGTTTTTAGGATTTTGATATTTTTTAGGGATTTCATGGTTTTATTGGTTTTTTATGTTTTTAGGTATTTTTTGGGATTTTTTAAGGAATTTTTTGGTTTTTTATCTTTATTGTGGATTTTGTGTCATTTTCAAGGGTTTTAAGGCTTATGGTTTTTATGGTTTTTAGTTTTTTAGGGGATTATAGTGTTTTTAGCTTTTTATGTTTATCTTAGGTCTCTCCCAGTGGTTTTATATTGTAAGGTATTTTATGATATTTATGGTTTTTAGTATTCTTAGGGATTTTAGGGGGTTTTAGGGTTTTTATGTTTTTTGGGGTTTTAGGGGTTTTTTTTGACTCTTTTAGGGTTTTTAATGTTTTTCAATTTTTAACATTTTTTTGGGGTTTAAAGGGTTTTTATAGTTTTATTAGTTTTAATGGTTTGAGAGGTTTTATGGTTTTTAGTGTTTTTATGGGTTTTAGAGGGTTTATCATTATTTATATTTTTAGGGGTTTGAAGCATTTTCTGGTTTTTACGGTTTTCTTAGTGGTTTTCAAGATTTTTTGGTTTTTTTATGTTTTATGGATTTTACAGATTTTTTTATTTCTTGGGTTTTTAGGTATTTTGAAGGATTCAGGGGTTTTTAGGTTTATTATAGTTTTATGTTTTTTTTGGGTTTTTTGGTTTTTTTTTTGAGTTTTTAGGTTTTTATGGTTTTTTAGATTATTATCATTTTATTGGTTTAAAGGGATTTTAGAGTTTTTAGTGGTTTTGGGTTTTATGGTTTTTACAAATTTTATGATTTGAGGGGGTTTTATGGTTTCTAAGGGATTTAGGGACCCTTTTGGGGTTTTAGGGAATTTCTCTGTTTCTAGGTTTTTAGGGGTTTATGGGTTTTTATGTTTTTAAGGCTTTCATAGTGTTTTTCAAGGTTTGGGATATTTTTACCTTTTTCTGGAATTTTATGTTTTTGTCAGATTTTTACTTTTTTTAGGATATTTGATGTTTTTTATTTTTTTAAGGATTTTATATTTTTTAGGGTTTTAAACATTTTTAAGTTTTTTGGAGCTTTTAGTGTTTTTATATTTTCATGATTTTCTTATAGTTTTTCATTGTTTTTATGATTTTTTTTAACATTAGGGATTTTTATAAATTTTATGGATTTTTATGTTTTTTACTATATTTTTAGATTTTGAGGGAATTTAGGGTTTTTTGAGTTCTTTTAGGGTTTTATGATTTTTATTGAGTTTAATGTGTTTTAAGGTTTCTTAATGTTTTAAACATTTTAAAATGTTTAAAGTTATTTTAGAGTTTTTGGTAGTTATTTATGGTTTGTGGGTTTTTTGGTTTCTAAGGTTTTTTGGGGTTCTTATGTTTTAATGATATTTACTTTTTCTGGGTATCTAGAATTTTAGGTTTTTTAGCTATTTTAATTTTTTAGGGTTTTAAGGTTTTCTTAGTGGTTTTCAATGTTTTCAGGGGTATTTTCTTTTTTAGGTATTTTGAGGTTTTTTTTATTTTTTTAGGATTTTTATGAATTTTGATTGTTTTTAGGATCATTTAGGGTTTTATTGTTTTTTTGGGTTTTTAGTGTTCTTTTAGTTTTTATGGTTTTCCAAAGTTTTAGATTTTTTTTTACTTTTTTAGCAGTTTAAAGGGTTTTTAGATTTTTATTTTGGTTTTAGGGTTTCTTATGATTTAGGGGTTTATAATATTTTTAGGTGTCTTATATTTTTAGAGATTGTTTGGGTCTTCTCAGGATTTTCAGATTTTTTTAGGTTTTAGGGTAAAGAAGGCTCGAGACCAGGTGAACCTGGTCCCCCCAAATTTATTAAAAAAGAGTAGTCAACAAGATGTTATAAGGAGCGATTACAAACTTGCGTGTGAAATTCACCCCTCATATCATAATCCACAAACCGTAGGCAGTAGGATGGGGCTACAAAAGACCACATTGATCCCCTTTCCACAATCACCTACTTGGAGAGGGAATCTACTACGGAGATTGCCTCCCGATAGGCATGTGTGACATAGAGATTGAGCCTTTGAGGAAGTGTAAGGAATTCCATCCATTGGGGAAGAATCATCCAAGGAACTCTTCCAGATTTATTATTAAAAACCTCCACGGCAAGTATTGAGTCTGATTCAAGCTAGATAGGGCTCCATCCAAATTGAACATAAAACTAAATTTCCATCATCATGGCCCAAAATTAAGCTTCAAGGGTGCATCCATTTCTAATAATGTGTTGAAAGCATCATTTTACAAAACCTCAGTGGGTATGGAAGACCCCGACCCACCCAAAGGGGTCCAGTGCTCCTGGTGCTGCACCATCCACATTAACCATGATCTGGGACGAAATCAGGGGAATCCAGAGGATGAACATGAGAACCTATGGGTTTTTTATCCTACCAGAAATTCCAAGCATCCGTAATAGAATAATATCAATAACCACATTTTCCATTGGACCTGTCTGAATGTGTGATGCTGCATGGACTACCATAAGAGGATAACGACACCACCATAGAAGGAGTGTCTATTTTTTTTGAAAGCTATCACATTCTGGGAATCCAAAATATAAGAAATAATAGTAGAAAATACAACGAGAAATAGGTTGGACACCTGCTTGTTGAAAGGCCAATTCACCAGGCTATCCAGCAGCTCAAACAACAGCCTGCTCAAGAAGGAAGGGAACCTGAATAACTTCTGAAAGTAATATCCAAGCGCAGCTGCAAACTGGAAATGAAAATTGGTCTACTTTATAGATTACTCGACACAAATATAGAGGAATAAAACTGAGGCTAGGCTATGTCAGGCCCATTGTAGTTTCCATTGAATCACCAGCCAATTTTTCATTGCGACCAAAGCTGTAGGTGGTTACCTGGGGGATAAAGGGCCTCTTAAAGCTGGAGAGCCAGGATGGATGAGATGGGCCCTATAAACATTTAAACTGGTAAAAATTCTTCACATTTAGTTGACCAATAAGATTAAGCCTCCAAATTAAGACATCCCTTTCAACAAATTTATAATCTTGAATCTGCATGTAATTTCCATCTAGAAAAAGAACTTAAAACTCTTCCAATCGATTAATGATACCAGTAATATAAAATTTTCTTGAATCAGTGGGATGCACTAGGCTATACAGAAGAGGCCTATAAAGACAAGTTGTGGACCAAAATTTCTGGTCTGAATTCTTCAAAACGACCATTTCGAGTGATCCATAATTTCCTTATAATATCCTTAGATTGTTGGCCAATCCAAGGATTGAAAATAATAAATAAACCCATCACAAAGTTTCAGTGTGAACCTCTCCTAGCATAATCCCATTCCATAATTACTAAAGTCAAAAACCCTAGGTGAACTTGGCAGGGAGGGAATCATTAAATTTCCTTAGGTCTTTGATCCCAAGACCTCCCAACTCAATCAGCTTTGTGCAATCCTTCCAAGCTATAGAAACCAGTTTTCTTTCGCTGAGGTATCTTTTCCAAGAAAAGTTTCTAATATTTTACTGCATGTTCTTAATGAGATTGACCGGCCATCTGTAGATAGATAAGGAATAATTAATCATAGTGGTGATAAATGAATTGATAAGACAAACTCACCCAGAACGAGAAAGACACTTCCATTCCCATTTAGCAAGATGTTGGGTGATTAGTCTCGCGGTGTTCTCAAGGTAACTGCTCTTGACCTGCCCCCAAAAAATGGGAACACCCAGATAGACAAAGGGAATTGATCCCCTCTTAACTCAAAGGGAAAGGGAAATATGTAGCTACCTAGATGGGGATACCTCCTCCCCAGAGATAATAGAAGATTTACTCCAAATAATGGATTTCCCTTCCTCGCATTCATAATGATGGAAGATCATTCGAATTGAGGATAGGATATGCTTGTCAGCTTTCCCAAAGATGAGGATGTTCTCCACATAAAAGATATGGGATGAAACTTGGAGGTCTCTCCCTTCCATGATTGGTTTGAAGAGACCAGCTTGCAAGAGATCAATAAGGCATCTGATGAAATAGTATTTAGCAATCACAAAAAGAATATCAGAGATTGGTTCCCCCTACCTAACTCCACTAGAGCACTGGAAAAACCCTTTAGGGGAGCCATTTATTATCACTAAAACTATAGTACTCTTAACGTTGGATTCCACCAACATGATGAATCTATCCGAGAAACCATATTTGTAAGGAACATAGAATATGAATCTCCACTTGACGGTGTCAAAGGCCTTAGAGATGTCCATATTTAAAGAAAATTTTCAATGATTCGATCATTTTCTCATGATATTGATACCCTTAAAGGCTATAAATAAGCAATTATGTATGTTCCTTCCTGAAAAAAAACCATACTGATTTGGGGTAATAATCTCCCCCATAAACCCCCCATCCACTTGACCAAGATTTTGCTGATAATTTTGGGTATGTTATTACCAATGGAAACTGGTCGAAAGTATCCAATGTCAAGAGAATTTTCCTTCTTTGGAATTAGGGAAATGAAATTAGAATTGGTACCATGTGGGAAATCACAAGAGTGAAATATTTCCCTAAAAGCCTTAGAAATTTCCACATTCATAAAGTCCTAGTAGAACATAATGAACTTGTTGCTAAATCCATATGGTCCCACTGTAGTTTCCATGTTTAGAGAAAATTGAGCAGATCTAACTTCCTAATCAAGGGGAGCACTTATTAAGTACTTATTCTTCTAGTCATTAACACAAGTAAAAATGGAGTTCATCAAAGGTAGGGATTCTTCCCCACCATTATCAGAGTATAGCCCCTAAAAATAGCCAACCACATCAGTGGAGATATCATCCTCATAGGTAAAGGTAGACCCATGAATACAGATAACATTCATACATCTATTGGCCGTATTTTCCTTATATTAATGGTGAAAAAATATGGAATTATGATCTCTATCCTTGAGACACCTTATGTTGAACTGGTTCTTGTCCAGTTCAACCTTAAGAGCCATAAGGTTATCCAGTTTCGCATGAACCTGCAACTCCTCCCATGATGGAATTGGAAGCTACTGATTGGAAAATTGAATGCAGTCAAACAGAGTCTCAGTAGCCTTAATATCCTCATCCATTCTCGAAAATGATGTCCTCCCCTACTTCTTAAGAAGATATTTAATTTTCTTCAGTTTAGAGACTATAATGAAATACTAACTTCCGCGAAATGTGCCATTGCACCCATCAATAAAAACTTCCAACCAACCCAGAATCGTGAGCTAGGAATTATTGAATTTAAAAGGAAAATGAGATGACCCTAGAGAGAAACCAGAGAAGTAAACAATAATAGAATTGTGGTTCTTGTTTTTCTTGGGAAGGGTAAACCCAAAGATATCATAGGACACACTTCTATCACTGATCTGGTAAAAGTACATTTCCATATTTTTTCCCTATCATCCATTAATTTTAAATCTTTTCCATGTTAAGGACACTCCAACAATGTGTAATTCAATGAGATCGCAAGAATCAAGGCAGGGAGAGAAGTCCCCAATAGTTTCACGGGAGAAGTTGGAACCAATATTCTCATATGGCTTCATGGTGGTGTTAAAGTCACTAATAATAATCCAGTTGTAATCCATAGATAGATTCAGCTATTCAATATTCCTCCATAGGACCCTTCTCCAAGTGTATGATCAGGAAGCATACACAAAGGAAAGATAAAAGGGAGAATTGTTAAAGATGATCACCATGGTAATTACTTGAGGACTCACCTCAAATGACTGCACCTAGACATCATCATGTTTTAATACCCACAAAGTGTCCAAGCCACTCTCATTACAATATTTAGTCACGAAGGAGTAACCAAGAATGCCCCACTTGAAACCAGTACAATTGATAAAGGAGGTCATATGTTCATCAATTCCTACAATCATTAGACTCTGGTAAATGATAAAATGCAGAAGGTTTGAGCCAGTGGGAGGGTTCCCAAGCCCTTGGACATTCCAGAACATGATCCTCATTGGTTAAGGGAAGCATTGCCCCTCTCAAGAGGCAGGTTCCTAGAGCCAGAGATAAATTGTGGAGCATTCACTTTTCCTTTATACCATTTTTACTGGGATTTCCAATAGGATTATTCTTAGCATATGATTAAGCAGGCTCCATGATCCGGTACCTAGAGGTATGGTCATCCCCTAGTTGATTATCTATCGCCTGAGGCTGAACATCGTCGCGTTTAGATGCTTCCATCTAAACCCAAACCTCATTAGTCTGATCCTCAACCTCATCAAACTAGAAGCTCCCACTGAGATGGGTGAACCTATTCAGGGGGAAAAGTTGTTCAGAGAATTCCCCTGAGGGGGTACTCCTTGTAGACTTCCTAGTA
Source organism: Viscum album (assembly GCA_963277665.1). Classification (NCBI taxonomy): domain Eukaryota; kingdom Viridiplantae; phylum Streptophyta; class Magnoliopsida; order Santalales; family Viscaceae; genus Viscum; species Viscum album. The sequence goes on along the minus strand of OY728159.1, from coordinate 2,051,432,482 downwards.
GACACAACAGTGAAGGAATCATCCCTTGCAGACAAATTTTCACTGGGTATGATCCCCTTCATTGATTCTACTGCAAGATCAGGCGATTGCACCAGTACCTCCATAGAAATATTCACGTGGGAATGGGTGGATCTCCCTACAGGAGATCCCATATGAGATACGGGGAAAACACACAACAGTCCAGCAGAGATGGCAGCCGCCGATTTTTTGTTTTCAAGGGTTTTAATGTTTTTTATATTTTTTAATGTTTTATGGGTTTAAATTATTTTTTTTATGTTTTTAATGGTTCCTAGGGTTTTTATATGGTTTTTAGATGGTTTTTATAGGTTTTTATTGATTTTAAGGGTTTTACGGTTTTTATAGTTTTTAAGGTTTTTAGGGATTTTAGGGTTTTGATATGTTTTAAGTGTTTTAATGTTTTTAAGGTTTCCATAGGTTTTTTATTGTTTTATGGGTTTATACATTTTTAGGGATTTTTTGTGACTTTTTATGATATTTATAGTTTTTAGAGATTTTGATGGTTTTTAGGGTTTTATGGTTTTTTTGTTTATGTTTTATGTGTTTGTATGGTTTTTAAGTGTTTTGTAGTTTTTTAAAAATTTTATGTTTTAAAAGGGGTTTTAAAGTTTATTGTGATTTTTATGGGTTTTATGGTTTTATAAGGCCTTTAAGGGTTTTTTCGATTTTAGGGGTTTATAGGGTTCTTAAATATTTTTATATAGTTTAGGTTCTTTAGGGTTTTTAAGTGTTTTTAGATTTTTAAGGTTTTATTTGGGGTTTTCAGGGTTTTTATCATCTCCGAAATTTTTAGTGGTTTTAGGGTCTTTTTAATATTTTATGGGTTTTTGTATTTTTTAGGGATCATGAGGGGTTTTATGGTACTCTAGGGTTTTTAAGTATTTTTTTAGGGGTGTTAGTGTTATTTTTTTGTGGGGTTTTAAGTGTTTTTTAAATTTTAATAATTTATTAGGGGTTTTTAGGTTTTTAGTGATTTTTAGGGGTGTTAAGTTATTTAATTGTATTTTAGTGATTTTGATTGTGGTTAGGGTTTTTAAATTTTATAATGTATTTTTACAGTTTTTATAGTTTTTGGGGTTTAGGGTTTTTTTCTATCTTTAGGTTTTTTAGGGTATTTAGATATTTTAAATATTTTTAAGGGTGTAAAATGTTTTTGGAGTTTTTAGTGGGTTTTAGGATGTTTCGATTTTTTTGAGTTTTTAAGGATTCTAGGGATTATTAATATTTTTTATGGGCTTTAGGGTCTTTTAAATGGTTTTTAGGGTTCATATCACTTTTTAGGTTTTAGGGTGTTTAAGTATATTTTGGTTTTTAAGATTTCCATTTGGGTTTTCAGGGGTTTTATTGTATTTTTTTGTTTTTTGGGATGTTTAGGGAATTTTTAGTATTTTTATGGTATTTTGTTATTTTTTTGTATTTTGAGGCTTTTTATCAATTTTTTTAGGTTTTTATGTATTTTAGCATTTTTACGTTTTAGATTTTTCATAGGGGTTTTAATGTTCATTGGGTTTTTTACTTTTTTTTAATTATTTTAGGTATTTTTAAGGATTTTTTTTGTGGTTTTTGGATTTTTAGGGGTTTTTATGTTTTTTTTTGGATTTTATGATTTTAGGGGGTTTTGAGTTTTTAGGGGTTTTAAGGTTTTTAGAGTTCTACAAATGTTTTAATCGAATTGAAGGGGTTTTAGGGTTTTTAGTGAATTTTAGGGTTTTATGGTTTTTAAGAGTTTTTAGGAATTTTTATGGTATTTAGGGTCCTAATAGTTGTTTTAGTGTATTTTTATGATTTTTAGGTGTTTTAAGTGATTTCATGTTTTTAAGATTTTATTATCGTTTTTTGGGGTTTTTAGTATTGTATGGTTTTTAGGGGATTTAAGGATTTTTTTGGTATTATGGTTTTTAGGGATTTTAAGGGGTTTTATATTTTTTATGTTTTTTTGGGGATTATAGTATTTTTTGTGTTTTTTGGGTTTTTATGGATGTTTAGAATTTTTTAACATTTTACATGTTTAAAGGGTTTTTGCATTTTTTTTTATTATGTTTTTAAGGTTTTTATATTTTTTATTTCTTATAGGTTTCATGTATTTTTAGATTTTTAAGGTTTTAATAGAGTTCCGTGATTATTTTGGGTTTTTTCATTTTAGATATTTTTGGTAAATTTTTAGGAGTTTCATGGTTTTTAAGGGTGTTACAAATTTTTATGAATTTTAATGTTTTGGGGTTTTAGTTTTTAAGGTATTTTTTCATTTTTAGGTTTTTTTAGTTTTAAAAATTTTAAATTTTCTACATTTTTCTTAGTGTTTTATTGTTTTTTATATTTTTAGGAAATTTCAGTCATTTTTTACTGTTTTTATAGTGTTTATGAATTTTGATGTTTTTATAGATTTTTTGGGTTTTTAGGGATTCTAATTATTTCTTTTGGGTTTTATGGTTTTTTGACTTGTTTGGGGGGTTTTGTAAGTTTTTTAGATATTTTCACATTTTAGTGCTTTAAAGGGTTTTGTGAGTTTTTAGTGTTTTTTGGGTTTTACGGTTTTTAGGGGTTTGTATAGTTTTGCGGTTTTTAGGGTTTTTATCATTTTTTATTTTTTTATGGGTTTTAATCATTTTTAGGTTTTTAGGTTTTTCTTAGGGGTTTTAGGTTGTTTTACATTTTGAGGAATTTTTTCATATTTTTTAGGATTTTCTGGTGTTTTTAGGGGTTTTTTGGTATTTTGAGGGGTTTTTAGGGTTTCCATGGTTTTTGTGGTTTTAGAGTTTTAGAGATTTATTTGAGTTGTTTATGATTTAAAAACATTTTTAGAGTTTTAAACATTTTTGGGATTTAATTTTTATTAGATTTATTAGTTTTTTTAGGTTTTTAAAGTGGTTTGGGGGGTTTTATGGTTTTTAGTATCTTTTTAATGTTTTTAAGGGTTTTATAATTATTTAGAGGTTTTACGTTATTTTAGGTTTTAATGTTTTCTTAGGGTTTTTAGTGTTTTTATGGTTTTTAAAATTTTATGTATTTTTAGGATATTTATATTTTTATAGTTTTAGTGATTTTGAAGGTTTTTATGGTTTCTTAGTGTTTTTAGGGATTTTTAGATATTTTTGAATTTTTTGATCTTTTATGGGATTTAAGATTTTTTAGGTTTTTAGGTTTTTCTTAGGAGTTTTTACATTTTAATGTATTTTTAATTATTTTTATTGGTTTTACGGTTTTATATATTTTGAGGGTTTTTTAAGTTTTTGTAGTTTTTCGGTTTTTTATTCTTATTTTTGGGTTTTTCAGGTATTTTGAGTTTTTTAGAGTTTTTTAATGTTTAAGGGGTTTTAAGGGGTTTTATATTTTTTAGTTGTTTTAAGGATCTTTAGTGGTTTTTATGTTTTTAGGGTTTTTAGTATTTTTAGGGTTCTAGGGTATTCATGGTATTTTAGGGTTTTGTGGTATTTTTTATAGTTATAGGTGTTTTTAGGTTTTTTAAATAATTTTATAGTTTTTAAGTATTTAAAGATTTTTTAAGGTTCTTAATATTTTTTTAGGTTTTAAGGGGTTTTATGGATTTTAAGTGTTTAATGGGTTTTAGTGTTTTTTTAAAAAAAATTGGGTTTAAAGTGATTTTAGAGATTTTTAGTCATTTTTATTTTTTTATTTTTTTATTTTATTAAGGGTTTTATTTCATTTTATGGTTTTTAGTGGATTTTATGTTTTTTGGTCCTTAAGGGTTTTTGGTTCCTTTTATGTTATTTAAGGGTTTTACGTGTTTATACATTTTTATGTTTTTTAAGGGTTTTTAGGGTTTTTATGTTTTTCAGGATTTTTTTGGGTTTTAGGATATTCATAGTTTTTAGGGTTTTCTAAGTCATTAATAATTTTTTTGGTTTTTATGGTATTAGGGTTTTTAGGGGATTTAGCAATTTTTAGGTTTTAGGGGATTTAATTTTTTTAGATTTTTAAAATATTCTTAGTATTTTAGGGGTTTGTAGGGTTTTAGGGTTTCTTATGTTTGTAGTGGTTGTTAAAGATTTTTTATTTTTTTTGGTTTTAAGGGTTTTTAGGGATTTTTAGTGATTTTTGGGTTTTTATGGTTTTTTTGGTTTTTATGGTTTTTTGATATTTTTTGGGGTTTTATGTTTTTAGGGTTTTTTAAACATTTTTAGGGTTTTAATGGTTTTTTAGATTTTTTTCTAGTATAGGGTTTTTAATAGTCTTTGGGTTCTTTAGAGTTTTTAGTGGTTTATGGTTTTTAGGGGTTTATGGTTATTTTTCATTTTTAGAGTTTTTAGTGTGTTTAGTTTTTTTGGGGTTTCAAGTGTTTTTAGGTATTTAATAATTTATTAGGGTTATTAGAATTTTTATTGTTTTTATTTTACTAGGGTTTTTAGGGGTTTTTATGGTTTTATGGGGTTTTATGGTTTTTATGGATTTTGATGGTATTTCAGGCCATTTTAGTGTTTTAGGGCTTTTTTGGGCTTTTTGATTTTTTGGTGTTTTAATTATTTTAATGTTTTTAATGTTTTATTTGGGTTCTTAATAGTTTTTCGGGTTTTTTATATTTTTACGGGTTTTTAGGTGGTTTAGTATTTTTATGGTATTTTAGTGGTTTTTGGGATTTTGAAGGTTTTTAGGCATTTTAGGGTGTTTGGGGGTTTTATTGTATTTTTGGTTATTTAGAGGATTTTTTATTTTATAGTGTCTTACGATTATTATGGTTTTTTAACATTTTTAAGGTTTTCAAGTGTTATTAAATTTTTAGTGGTTTTTTTGGGTTTTTTGTATTTTTTTAGGTAAAGCTTTTTGGTAAAGATTTTATGCGTTTTTAGCGGTTTTATTGTTTTTTTGGGTTTTAGGGTTTTAATAATTATTTTGGTTTTAAGGTTTTTAAGTGTTTTTAGATTTTTATAGGTTTCATTATGGTTTTTGGAGTTGTTAGGGTTTTTATTTATGATTGAATTTTTAGGTATTTTCAACAATTGTTTGGGTTTTTAATAATTTTAAGGTCTCTAGGGTTTTGGGGGTTTTATGTTTTTTTAGTTTTTATGGTTTTTTAGGAGTTTTTCTAATTTTTTATTTTTTTACGGGTTTAATGGGATTTTAGGGGTTTTAGTGTGTTTTTATGGGTTTTATGGAGTTTTTTAGTTTCTAGGTGTTTTATGGTTTTAAGAGTTTTTATGGTTTGTGGGTACTTTTAGGGTTTTAAGTTGTTTTAGCATTTATAATATTTCTAGGGGTTTTAAATTGTTTTAGGTTTTTAGGGATTTCTTTGGGATTTTCAAGGTTTTAGGGGTTTTTACATTTTTATTCATTTTGAGGGATTTTTTTCCAGATTTTTATGGGGTTTTATTATTCATATAAATTTTGAGGGATGTCAAGGGTTTTTTGGGATTTCGGGATTTTTTGGGGTTCTAGCATATTTTAGGTATTTTAGTGGTTGAAAGTGTTTGTTTTGTTTTTAAGGTGTTCTTAGGGGTTTATGGGTTTTTTTGGTTTTTTAGATTTTAGTGTTTTTTGGTATTTTAAGGGGTTTTATGGTATTTCGAGGATTTAGGGAGTCTGAGGCATTTTATGGTATTTAGCAGTTTAACAGTTTTTTGGGGGTTTTAGAATTTTTAGTGGTTTTAGTGGCTTAATGGTTTTTAGGGTTTTTAGGTTTTTAGGTTTCTTAATAGTTCTTAGGGTTTTATGGTTTTTTAATTGATTTTAGGGTTTTTAGTGTTTATTAGGGTTTTAGTGGTTTTATGTGTTTTTAGGTTTTTAATGTTTTCTTAGGGGTTTTTAAGGTGTTTTGTTTCTAATTTTTTTTAATTATTTTTAAGGGGTGTTTACGGTTTTTATAGATTTTGTGCTTTTTTAGTATTTTCATGGTTTTAAGGGGTTTGTGGGATTTTAGAATTTTTTAAGTTTCTAAGGATTTTAATGTTCTTAGTGTTTTTTTACATTTTTAAAGGTTAAAAGGGTTTTTAGAGTTTTTAGAGGTTTTTAGTAGTTTTATTTGTTTTTTAGTGTTTTAAATGCTTTTATGGGTTTTATGGTGTTTAGTGGTTTTAGGGGTTTTAGGGTCTTTGTAGAGTTTTTAGGATTTTTAGAGTTTTATATGTTTTTAGAGGTTTAATATGTTTCTTGTTTTTGATGGTTTTCACAGGGTTTTCCAGTGGTTTTACTGTTTTATACATTTTTAAGGATTTTAGGTCTTTTTATGGTTCCCATGGTTTTTAGGGGTTAAAGGGATTTTGAGGGGTTTTAAGGGGTTTTAGGGATTTTAAAATTTTTAGGTTCTTAGTGGTTCTAATTTTTTTAGGTATTTAAGGTTTTCTTAGGGGTTTCCAGGCTTTTTTCGGGGTTTTTACATTTTAATGATTTTCGTGTCTTTTTTAAGAATTTTATGTTTTTTTGTTAGTCATAGATTTTGAGGGTTTTAGGGTTTTTAAGGTTTTTAGTGTTTTTATTTTTTTTAACTTTTTAGGGGTTTTCAAATTTTTATGGTTTTTGTGATTTTTTAGAGTTATTTACAATTTTAGGGGTTTAATGGGTTTTTATGGATTTTAGTTTATTTTATTTTATGTATATTTAGGGTTGTTATGGATTTTAGTGGTCTTTATGGTTTTTAGAGTTTTTTTGTGTATTTTTAGGGTTATTATAATTTTTATGTTTTTAAGAGTTTTAAGTGTTTTGAGGTTTTTTAAGTCTTCTTAGGGTTTTTCAGGGATTTATGGTTTTTTATTTTGGTAGGAATTTTATCGATTTTTTATCTTAATGGCTTTGTAATGGACTTTGAGATATTTTATTGTTTCTAGGGGTTTTAAGGATTCTTTGGGGTTTTTAGTGTTTTTATGTTTTTAATGGATTTGTGAGTTTTTAGGTTTTTATCGTTTTCATAGGGGTTCTCAAGTATTTTATGGTATTTCATATTTTTAGTAATTTATATGGATTTTCTTTGGATTTTCTGGTTTTTGGGGTTTTTTTATATTTTTAGGGTTTTTATGGGTTTCTGGGTTTTTAGGGGTTCAAAGGTTTTTTATGTTTTTTAGTTGGTTTTAGGGGTTTTAAAATTTTTAATGTGTTTTTATGTTTTTTTAAGGGTTATAGGGTTTCTACGGTCTCTTTAGGGTTTTAATATTTTTTAGAATTTTTTAATTTATAGGTTTTAAAGTATTTTTTATATTTAATGGTTCTCTTATGGTTTTTGTGTTTTTTAAGAATTTATTGATTTTTTTTTATTTTTTAGGATTTTAATTGTGTTTTATTGTTTTTGGGACCTTTGGGGGTTTTAGGCATTTTTAGTGGCGTTTGGGGTTATTTAGTTTTTTGTATTTTAAGGGTTGTTGGGTTTAAATTGATTTTATGTTTTTAAGGTTTTCTTAGAGGTTTCTAATGTTTTAAGGTGTTTTTATGTTTTTATAGATTTTTAGGGAATTTTTCGGTTTATTTGGGATTTATAGTTTTTTGGGGTTTTATGGTTTTTTTTGGTTTTTTGGATTTTTTGGGTTTTTATCATTATTTTGAGTTTTTTTAGCGATTTTATGGTTTTTAGACTCTTTAATGGTTTTTGAGGTTTAAAGGGATTTTAGAATTTTATATGTTTTTAGGCATTTGTGGGTTTATATGGTTTATAGGGTCTTTTAGGGTTTTAGGGGTTTTATCATTCTTTTTTTCATCATGGGTTTTAGTTTTTTATGGTTTCTAAGTGTTTTTCATTTTTTTAGGTATTTTATGTTTTTATGGATTTTGTGGAATTTTTAGGATTTAAATACATTTTTAGATTTTTTGGGATTTTGAGGGTTTTATGGTTTTGGAGGATTTTTAGGGGTTTTAATGTTTTTAGATTTTTATTAATTTTAAGTGTTTTTAGGTTTTAATAGTTTTCTTAGGATCTTCAAGGGTTTTAGAGATATTTAATTTTTTGGTATTTTATGTATTTTTATGATTTTAATGGTTTTTAGTGTAAATAGTGGTTTTGATGATTTAGGGTTTTTATGGATTTTTGGAAGTTTTAGAGGATTTTTGGTTTTTTAGGGATTTAAGGGATTTAATATTTTTTTAATGTATTTATGGGTTTAAAGAGTTTTTTATATTTTTTGGGGGTTTTAATGTTTTTAGGGGTTGTAATGGTTTGAAGGTTTTTTTAATTTTTAGGGTATTTATTTGGTTTTTGGGGTTTTTAGAGTTTTTATGGTATTGAGGTGTTTGATGTGTTTTCAGGTTTTTATGGGTTTGAAAGGGGTGTTTAGGGTTTTTGTTTTTTTTATGTTTTTAGGGATTTATAAATTTTTTTTGGTTTTTTATGTTTTTTAGGGTCTTATGGATTTTGAGTAATTTTTTCTTTTTAGGGGATTTAGGGGTTTTAACATTTTTTATGTTTTTAGGGGTTGTAGGGTCCTGAAAAATCAGAAAAGGAAATTTTACCCAAATCCCCCCAAAGAATTGGGGCAAATAATCAAATAAAGGACCGGTCCGTGAACCGGCCCCATGGAAGCGCAACGTGGCCAGGCACCACGAGGAACCCCCTCCGCGAACCATTGTCGTTCGCGAAATGGAGGCGGAGAGCCTCCATGGTCTCGAGGCAGGATGGGCGCCAGTCCGGTTCACCGTCACAAACCGCCCCAATCGCGGACCGTGTCGACCAGTTCAAGATGCACCCACTGTCATTCGCGGAATAGAGGCAGAACCCTCCGCAGCCGCGAAGCACTCCTTGAGTTCACCTCGCAGAGGGGGGGAGCGTTCAATACCCACCGCAAATCGCAAATTGACAAAGTTAGCTGTGAACCGGGTATTTGGTTATGGGCCTCCGCAAAAGGCATCGCATGGCCGCAGATACATTCCTTTCCCCACTCTATAAAAGGAGACCAAGGGGGAAGGAAGAGGAGATCGGAGAACTGGAATCAGATTCCGAGGGATTGGAGATTCAGAAAGAGATCGGTTGAAGGAAGGCTTCGGATTTTGCAAACAGCAAAATTCCCATCCGTGAACCATAGCAGGTATATGAATTAAGAAGTAATTGGAAAACGCATAATAATTTGGTGAACCTCGAACCTAAAATAACAAAAAAGGAGAACCACGAACCATACCCCCTCCACGGATGACTTCCTTGTGGACCAGGGAGTTTATGACTCTTTTCCCATCCATCATACCGCGTAGCACCCTCCTCCGCGGGCGAAGCCTCGGCCGACGAGCCTCTAATCGGCGCCTCCCTTGGCCGCCACTGCCCGCTTGGAACCCTCCACGAACCACCCTAGTTCTGAAATTGAACCTGAAGCCACGAACCACCATGGTTCACAGATTGAACCGGAAGTTGCGAACCACCTTGGTTCGCAGGATGCCAATCAGTCTGAGGACCACCCTGGTTCGCGGACGGCTTCTCCAGCCACGTGGCACTTCCCCACGCGATGGGAACCACCACCCATACCTCTCAGTGACTATCCAAATACTTCAGTGTTCTCATTTCCTAAGCCATGTAAAATCCTTCCGATCCAACCAGGTCCTTCGTGACTCCCTCATTGACCTATTCATCAGCCCCGAGCCGAGGCCTCCGCCAAAGCCACTGGATCCACGTGGTATAAATTTCAGAAGCATCAGTGCACCATTTTGAGTTCACATACCCACGGTAAACAGGGGAAAAGGGGTTGCCCCGACCCTTGAGCAGATTCCTGAAGCATTCTTGGGTTCACATTCCCACAGTAATGTGGAGTCTGAGCTCGAGAATCCCTTTTCTACCCCTCCACTTGTTGAGGGTTCCTTGGAGATGGTAAAATAGCCACCAGAAGGAAGCCCTCGTGCACTGTAAGAGAGGATATGGGCATAGGAGCACCCCCCCCCCCCCCTTTCCCTCTCCCATTGGGCTTTGTTGCTCCGAGCGTCTATCTAGGGGTAAGCCCCGACCTTCTGGGCCTCCTCAGAGTGTAAGCCCCAATTCATCACCCTGGGCCGCCCTCATGCATAATCCCCACTCTGCTTCTCACAGACGCACCTTTCGCGACGTGATCCTCTGGTCCCTGCTGCCTCTTGTTTCTCTCACCGACCATGACTCATGTGGGCTTAGAGTAAGCATCGCCCATACCATCCTCCTATAGGCCTCCTCAGAGTGTAAGCTCCAATCCATCATTCTGGGCTGCCCCAGAGCATAATCCCCAAGAAAAATCGAACTACGAGGACTTTGATCCATGACAAAGCATGGTACGTAGGAAGCCACCACAAGGTTCAAGCCCACCACTCGGTCATTTCTTCACGTCGAGTTCCACCCTTGTCCAGCATGACGTTAAACTATATATGGGAACTACGTGGGCTTTGATCCCTTCCTCCTAAGTAGGGTATGTAGGAAACCTCCCTGAGGTTCAATCCCAACAACCAGTCGATCCGATCATCTCCGCATCAGTTCACCGCGCCACTCCTAGTGCTGCCTCAAGCGAGTTCCAACCATTCGGGGTCATTAATCCAACGAGGGATGGTAAACCTCGGGCATAAATGATTCCTAACCCCTGCACCCAGTTGACAGTTTACCACCAAGGTTAAATCCATGGATATTATGTTTGGGTATAAACCAAAGATTCGCGAACATATGAATACATATTAAATCTATAAGAGAGTCCCAGAACAGGAAATAATTCCCCCCCCCCCCAAAAGGGGTGTGATGATCCCGACTTCCCATCCTCTCGACCAATGTGAGTTCTTAAGAGTCTCTAGTCAGACCATCCGGCGAACGCCTGCCTTTGGAAAGCAGGTCCATCAATCTTTGGATACGGAGCCGTTGGGCGTGTCATGGCCAAAAAACCAGAATGAAACAAAATTGGTGAACCCAATGTGAATATTTAACCAAACATGATGGATTTTACCTAATCTCACCCGGTTCCCCCTTATGCTCTAAAGGAGGGCCAAGCAAGGTCATTAATTACGCTTGAGATTATGAGATTCTGCTTTGAAGGGTTTGCTGCTTGTATTATCTAAAATATTTCACAGGTACTACTTTCAGAACTCCCTTCGATCCAATGGCATCACAAAGGAACTCGCAAGTGCGTGCTTCCAACGATTCAAGGACGAGACTTCTTCAACAACGGAGGACCCCGTCACCCACCCAATTTCTTCAATGCTGGGTTTCGGATGCGCTGATCTGAGTGTACCACGTGAATGTTACTCTCCCAACGGTGGAGGCATCCATTCATTCCCTCCAATCCATCAAGATTCGTCAGTCGCCTGCCCAGCAATGACCGCAAAGGTGGATCCAGACAACCCCTGTCACTGTCTCCAACCGTTTTGGGAGTCTATCCCTAGAACGGGAATTTTTTTACCTCCCCTATCTTAAGGAGGCAGATGAGGTCAACGTTGAGGACTTCATCCCTGTCGAACGGGGGTTCCGCTCTTAGGGCCCCGCTGAAAGGCGTCATCGCGGTCATGCTACAACTCAACATCCTCGCGCCAAGGAGGATGTTTCCCCAAGGATTTGGGACCACGCTCCCCAAGCTTCGACCCCTCGGACCACCCGATGAGGGCTGCAGACGTACAATCGGGGACCGGTCATCACCCTGGTCCCTAAGGAGGAGCTCCGCTACTCAGCCACGGAGACGTACCATGAATAGGAACCTATACCTATTCAATCCTCCCAATCCCACCATCCAGACATGGTGGCATCATATGAGTCGGTGAACATCCCCGCTGAGCACCATCATGCTCGTCGCTCACACAGGACGACACTTACCAGGTAGGCACCTCTCCCTACCCATGGTCGTGAAGCCCACCAGCTGGACATGGTGGCGACCCAGAACCTACAGGACCAGCTCTTGGCAGTTTCTTCAAACACCCGCCATCTTAATATGGTGGTGATCAACAAATCTCGCCACCCAGATGTGGCGGCAAATCATAGGCGGGCACGTCTCCCCGCCAACAAAGGTCATCGACTCGATACAGATGGAAATCAATATATGCAGGGCCATCTCCCAGTGGATGCAGGTAAAGTCTGCCACCCCAATGTGGTGGAAAATGGAGAGAGAAACTGGTGTATCCTGGTACAGGGGCAGACTTGTTCACCTGCTCCGACACATGAGATATGTCAATACCCACTAACCACTGGAGGACCGAAGCAGGATATTCCTACTCCAATACTGGAATGGGCCTTCATACCCATTCAAGCCAAATATGTCTCTCTACATATCCTGGCAATGATGGATGAGCAGGTATCGATCCCAGATCATATCTTTCAAACTTCCCAGCATGTAATTGCATCGGCAGCAACAACAAGGACTCGGGCCCGTGAGCACATCTCCCCAATTTAGGCGACTCATCTAAGAGATGAGATAGCCACCTCGAAGTAGATCTGCATCCCCTCTTCAGCCCAAGAGGGTCGTCGGCTATATTCAGCGACACAAGGGCAACTGGATCGAGCAGCTTCACTCATTCCAACTGGGGGACATCCTTCCATCACGGTGGATGATCCAGCACAGGCATATATCCCTGCTAAAAGTCAATATGTTCTTCGTCGTATCTAGACAACGTCAGGGGACCCAATTAGATAGGTATCCAAAGGTGAAGGATGTTATCAAAAATAGAAGTTCCCCACTGTCCACAAAAGAACACCCTGAACGCGCCGAAGGCAGCCAGCAAATAAAGAGCGGGTTCATGACTCCGCTCTCCTGGAAGATGGGTTTTCTGATGCTGCTAAGCACGAATCAAAGGCTAGAAACCCTGCCCACCCATTAACATATTATGGGAGTGGCAGTATCGGTTGCAAATTTCCTCCCCGCAATGTTGTTACCAGCAGCTCTGAAGGTCCTCCCCTGAGCACCTGTGGGGGCCTCCCCTGCGGGCATATAATGATCGGTCATGAGAGCTTCTCTCTTGATGCGAGTCACGGAAACCCTCCACGTGACCAGAAGATTGAACAAAAAGAAGGACTTCCACTTTCTGTGGTCCACCCTGAAGTTCCTCCCCAGGGTATACACTGCAATCACTCTCCATGCAGTGGAACCACAGATTATGATGGTAGTCCTCGCTATCCTAGTCGCATCTACGGAGGTCCTCCTCGTAGTGACGTCTCATCATGACAAGAAAGCCCTCCCCTTTTCGTGGCCTTCCCTAAAGGTCCTCCCCAGGTGTTATGCTACCATGGAACTCCACGCAGTCAGGCATCAGGTCACGGTGGTATTCATCACCACCCTGATAACGGAGGTCCTCCCCATAGAGACGTCGAACAACGAGAAGGCCCTACCCTCAATGTGGTACATTCTGGAGTCCCTCCCTAGGTTGTATCCCACATATATTCTCCCAGCGGCAGTAGTAATGGTAGTCCTTGCCATTGTCGTAGTTGTGATGGTAGTCCTCGCCACCATGGATACCATTGTGAAGGTCCTCCCCATAATGGCCCCAAGAAACAAGAAGGTCCTCCCCTTATCGCGGCGTGTCCTGAAGCTCCTCCCCTGGATGTGTGTCGAATGTCAAGCCATGATGGTCATCCTCAGCATGATGGAAGTTGTTGCAAATGTCCTTCCCGTAACAACTCCACGCATCCAGAAGGTCCTCCCCTTGCTGCAACATGACATGGAGGTCCTCCCCAGGGTGTGCACTATAAAAGTCCTTTATGCAGTGAAGCATCAAGCAGTAATGGTAGTCCTCTCCAATACGGCTTACATTGCGAAGTTCCTCCCCGCGATGACATATTATATCGATAGGAAGGTCATCCTCCTGCCAAATCAAGCACCGAAAAGACCTGATTTTCCGAGGCACTCAGAAGGACAGAATTGAGCATGTCAGATTCCCAGCTTGTCTCTAATGACGCCCTACTTCGATCAAGAGCCGTTCCTGGGCCGCGTTCATCTTTTGAACCACCTCGTAATCGCCCACAAGACAATTCGTTACCTACCAGTCCCACTGTATATGACTATAGTGAGAGCCTTAGTTGGGCTGACCAGGTAGAGGAATCACTGGCAGAGGAGTATACCAATATGCTGCACCTATGGAAACGACTATCCAGGAATGATATACCAGTTATGTTTTGTCCCATGACCACTTCTCAGTACGACATACCCAGGGAGTTGTCAGAATAATGCATGCACGGAATCCGCCATAATATATGGACGACACTCAGCTGGATGAAGTCAAGCTTCATGCCCTATGATGGGTATGTAGACCACGTCAAGACGATATGGGACCTCCTATGCCACATTGACCTGGAGGCCCTTTCCTCAATGCGAAAACAATGCCCGGAGAGGTGAAAAGGGAATATGGAGGCATCTTGCCTCTGTGCACTGCACGAACTGCGCTGCCTCATCGGTGACGCTCCGATGGGAGTCCATATCATGGGATGGGGGGAACACAGAGCTCTTCATTTCACTCTTCTCCCCACCCAGAAAAACCCGTTCGGCATGGTATCGTGTAATGTCGTCACATCAAGATAGAAATCAGGTGGACCCCCTGTTCAGGAAAGGAAACACACCCAACAGAGTCGGGCCTCGAGTAAGTCCCAAAAGCATCAGGCCCGAAGGGAATGAGACATTCAAAAACTCATGAATCAGGAAACCGAGAGCATATAGCAGGCCTCTCGCCTAAGATAGGCCAATCAAAGATCTCTACCTGCCTCCCTAGAAGGGACTGATCCATAGGTTAATTCGGCACCAGATCCGGTTCACCCCCAGATGGGGGCACACGAGATCAGGCAGGTCGCGATAGCCACAACCACTACCGCAATCTAGGGTCCACCCGAGTCTGTAGGGCTGGTGGAATTTTTAACAACAAATTCCCCCGTAAGACCAATAAAACCGAGAAGAGACTCAATGCCCAGGGAACGGAGCCAGCCCCAGCCCTCATGGCTGGGGGCATTATTACCCCATCAACAACAACCTACCCCATGAGAGTCGGTATTCTCTCATCTAGGGAGGACAGTCAGAAGAGGTGGTTCTCATCCTATCCCGTCATTCGAATCATCATCCCCTCCGAGAGGAAGGCGCACCGTAAGGTCGCATCAAAGAACTCTCCGCGTCACCCTTCGTCAAGACTTCTGAGGGAAATCCCAGGTCATGAAAGGGAAGGCCAACCAAAGATGCATGAGATCCTCTTCCTATTTGGAAGATGACTTACCCTCCACCCCGCAATATGCGTTCATCAACGCCATAGAGGCTAACCCCATGGGTGACACTAGAGAAAATGAAAATCCAGACAGATCGGGAGATGACGGTTCCAGTCAGGTTGTGACTCACAATGAACCCCCAAGTGTACACACCCGGAACCATAGGGCCGCTTTAAATATGGCCGCCCCTTTAGCTAACCACCCTCCGCCTACCCTGCGAGCTTCCAACAAGGATAAGAGAAAAGGAACGATTACCCTTAACCTGTCCCCCTCTCTCGATAAAAACGAGCCACTCACGCTCGAAGAGAGGTTCGCTCGACAGAAAGAAGAGATGAAAGAATTGAGGCGGCTTAATGCCGAGCTGCTCTAGAGGAACCCCCTTATTGAAAGTGTGTCCCAAGAAGAGCCACGTCATGCACTCCCGGCAAGTCCACCTCAAAGGCTAAGGCTTTCCCCGGCAAACGAAGCATGATCAGGGATCCTACCCAATGAGGTGTCTGGTTCGTCCAACTACCTAAACGTAGATGATGAATACCAGGATTTCCCTCCACTTAGGAGGCAACCGGAGCTAGTATGATCGAAACCTCTGAGGTTACCCCGAACGGAATATGCACCCTTGGTGTTGGACAATCTAGATCCTCAGGCAATACCTCGGGCTACGCCAACCCAGGAGTGGGCCCAATAGGATGTAAACCAGGGACTCACCAATATCATAGAGGCATTAACAGCTCGATTGGAAGCGATGGAAGGTCGACGCGCTCCAATACAGCCGGAGCGGAAACCCTACCCAGATTGGGTGACCAACACACCACCTCCACCCAATTTTGGGAGCCCTGTATTCCCCATCTTCAATGGATTAGGTGATCCTGAGTAGCATTTGATGTACTACGCATCCTATTGCGACCCTATGATGGGGACTCTAGAACAACAAGAAGGAGTGAAGCTCATATGCTTCGTATGTAACTTTCAAGGATCCGCCTTCGTCTGGTAAACGAGTCTGCCAGCCCAGTCCATAAAGAGCTGGGAGGACCTCCGGCAGTAGTTCCTATTCCATTTCAGCTCAACGCTACCTAAAACAACGGTCAGCGATCTTATGAACGGCAAGCAAAGGTAGAACAAGAGGGTCTCATATTTCATCTCCAGATGGAAAGGTCTGACCTATTCTCTAAACAGTCCAATGCCTCAAGATGAGATGCTAGAAATATGCATTGATAATCTTAGAGATGAGCTGTGAACACCACTCATATCGGTGGAGTGCACCACTGGCTTCCGCCATCTCTCGGCTATTGCCCATAGAATTGAGGACTCCCTGCAGCGGACTAATTCAAAGTCCTGAATAGCCTCGCAGGCACCAGTGAAGATAGATCCTAGATCTGAATCATCCTATGTCACACTCAAGCTGGCCCCTGTGCCCGCTCCGCTGCTCAGGCCTCCACCAAATCGTCAAGGGCCCCCAGCATATCAGTGGTTGTCCCCGCCTAAATGGGATGACCAGAGAGGACCGAAGTGGAACCAGTTTGAGGATCGAAGAAAAAAAGTATACTCATTCTGAGACGATCAAGTTCATGGATACTTCATTGCCACCATGAACTGCAACTTGCTCCACCTCCCAGAGCCGAAGAGACCTGAAGAAGTCGGCCACGATGATAGGCCAGATTACTGCACATACCATCGGATGTTGGGGCATAGTATCTGAGAATGATTCTTCTTCAAAGACCTCCTACAGAGGATGGTAGATTCCGAACAGGTCGAGCTGGGACCACCCCCAGCACATGTGGCATGTATCTCTACCATTAACTCCGACAAAGAGGAGGGGTGGAAGAAAGTCACCAGCAAGCAGGGGCAGAAATTTGACAACTGGATGACTCGGAAGACTATCAAAAAAACCCAGGGAATACTCCGAGATCAACTACAGCAGCTGGTGTTTCCACCAGCAACCCCTGTAGCCGCAAAGCCTACCACATCAGCCTCGCAACCCTCCATAAGACGGTCATCTGGACAGAGTCAAAATAGGAAGCAATCACAAGAGGAGTAGTCCGCGACGGGGCCAAAGTTAGTCCCGACCCTGGCAGATTTCATGCCCTTGAATTTGGCACCATGGGCACCGACCCACCAAACCGAACCATCAGAGACAACCGACCAGGTAGACCTGTTAGAGGATGAAGAGACAATATTTGGTTCTATCAGTGTCATCCATCTCATGGAATCATTTCCTAATGAAGGGTATGATTAAGAACCCGAGTTTCCTACATGAGGAGCCGAGAGGAGGAATCACAGAGGCAGGGGATATCAGGGGAGGCACAACCGCGACCGAAACCAACCCTACGGTTGGACCCCGTCCCAAACTGTCAATATTGCGGAAACCTGTGGGAGGGCCCTTCATTGGACTCAGCAGGAGAGGGAATGCCCCTCCACCTCCACAAGCAGCCACTCTGGCCCTGTTGTTCTGTGATACCGACCAGAGGAGGAGCAAGTGTCTGGTCGCCTAGTGCACACAAACAGACCGGCCAGGCTAAGTCCTCAAAATGTTGGAACACCATCGACATCCATCCCCGCAGCCAGTCCCTCTTTGTCAAATGCCCCAGCTCCCAAAGCACCCGCTAAGACTCTCCCCCCAACAGAGAAGCATCGACCGCTGGAGAAAAAATACGACATCCTTAAGCAGCTGGCGTTAGTACCAGCCAAGTTTTCAATCCTGGATGCCCAAAGTTTGTCAGCCGACCTTTGGGAGACACTTATCGATGCATTGATCAGCCCCCAGGAATTCCAAGCCGAGGTAGCTGCCGCCGAGATTTACCGGACAAAGATTGGCCCGAATGAATGCAATGTGGTGATTTCCTTCACCTATTAGGACGAAGATGCCATCATGCAAGGACACATCAGATCGCTATATGTGTCTGGAACGCTGAATGGTATTGAGATCCGAAAAGCCTTTATAGACAATGGATCTGGAGTTAACCTCCTTCCCCTACGGACACTCCTTAAGTTGGGCTATAGTGAGGACGATCTAATTCCCTCAGCCAAAACTTTATTAGGTTACGACAAGAGTGAGAAGAAACTAATGGGATAGATTAAGCTAAAGACCCATTTTGGTGACCTGGTAGCCTACATGGAATTCCAGGTGGTCCGGAAGAGCACATCATTCAATGCCCCGCTGGGAAGGCCATGGCTCCATAAGCACATGGTCATTCCTTAATCCTACCACCAGTGTATCAAGTACTGTTTCAATGGAAAAAGTGGGACGTTGCACACCGACAAGTCCCCTTTAGAGCTCTCCGAGTCACATTACATCGACACCGAAAAAGAATAAGAAGCCTTTGGTCGACGACGTCGACTGGATCCCCACTCCAAATGGCCTGGAAATGGTCCCCGATGACCCCCTCAGGCAGCTTGGTAGAGATTATGTCATACCCATCAACCGTGTTGAGAGTAGGAGTTCATGTCCGTACACGCATTCGGATGTCCTCATGACTTCAGCCACGATGGCCGAGCACGACAATTCAGGAACGTCTACCAACCCTCGATTTGGGGACGAATACTCAAGCGGAGATGCCCACGATGACTCCCCCTCAAACCCTCAAAGGCTCAGACCGAAAACTCTCTCCTCATCAGATCAAGAAGATCAGGACATGGAAGAATAGGGGGAAGATCTTAGAGATGCACCTCCCGCATTTGAGGAGTGTATCTCCACCACTGTGGATGAGCTCATGGAAATAAACTTTGGTACTGAACAAGACCATAGTCCCACCCTCATTAGCACGGCCATGTCTCCTGAGGAACACGAGGTATATACCTCCTTCCGAAGGAAACATCGGGATGTCTTTTCATGGAATTAAACGGAAATTCCAGGACTCGATCCCGAGGTAGCGACGCATCACCTGGGTCTTCCAGAAGACCACCGGGGCTACAAACAGGCTGCTAGAAGGACACACCCCTCACATGATGCCAAGATAGAGGCTGAAGTCGATAAGCTCATTAAAGCGGGCTTCATCATGGAGGTCTAGTAACCCATTTGGTTGGCCAACATCGTCCCTATCAAGAAACATAACGGGAAAATCCATGTCTACATTGACTTCAGAGACCTTAATTAGCTTTTTACAAAATATCACTTCCCAGTTCCAATCACCGAGTTGTTAATTGATTAGATGGCTAGGTATGAGGCTCTATCCTTCATGGACAGCTATTCTGGATACAATCAAATAAGGATGGATTGAGAATATGAAGAATCCACTACCTTCAGGGCCCCTCAAGGGGTATTCTATTACAGGGTCATGCTCTTTGGTCTCAAGAATGCTGGCGCCACGTATCATCATGTCATGCATCAGATCTTTAAGCCATTCCTGGGAAAATTCGTTGAATGTTACGTGGATGACCTAGTGGTCAAGTCAGACAGTGCTCGGATCACCTGTCAGACCTTGATAATGTCTTCAACAAGCTCCGTCAGCATAGCTTGAAGATGAACCCCTTGAAATGCACCTTTGGGGTTACCTCAGGAAAATTCCTTGGCTTCGTCATATGCCATCATGGCATCGAAGTCGACCCTGAGAAGACAAAGGCTATCCAGAGCCTGCCACCTCCTCGAAATCTCACTGAGCTAAGGGGATTCCAAGGACACCTAGCCTATATTAGGTGGTTCATATCCAACCTCGCAGGAAAATGTTTTCCCTTCACCAGGTTGATGAAGAAGGGGGTCACGTACCAATGGAAGAAAGACTGCCAAGAGGCGTTCGAAAACTTGAAGAAGTACCTCTTAATACCACCTATGCTCATTCCCCTGGTCGAAGGAAGGCCTCTCATTCTATATGTGACGGCCCTAGAATGGTCATTGGGAGCCTTCCTCGCACAGAAGAATGACGCCGGAAGCGAAAACAGTCTCTATTACCTCAGTCAAACCATGATTGATGCTGAGACTCAATACTCAAATATGGAGAAGAGTTGTCTGGCCTTGGCCTTCATGGTTCAAAGGCAGCGACATTATCTGAAGCATCATGAGGTCCATTTGATCTCGCAGAGTAACCCGCTCAAGTACATCCTCAGTCACCCGATGCTAACCGGACGTCTATCCCAATGGGCAGTCATCCTGCAACAATTCGACATCCAGTTCATGCCTCAAAAATCCATCAGGGGCCAGGCATTAGCAGACTTCCTAGCAGAGCACCCTTCAATAGGGACCACTGCACCGGACACTGAACCACCTGATGAAGATATCTTCTCGGTCCAATAAGAGTTCCCAGCATGGGAAATGTACTTTGATGGATCATCCCGAAGCCCCACCAGGAAGAGGATGGAGGATCCCATATTCAACAAAGTGGGTTTAGGGATAATACTCGTATCCCCAGAAAAGGCAATTTTGCTGTATTCCTTCCTCCTGTTAGAGGGATGTACAAACAATGAAGTGGAATATCAAGCCCTCATTGCAGGCATGGAACTCGCACTCCAGGCACAACTACAACACCTTAAGGTAAAATGTGACTCGGAGGTGGTCGTCAAGCAAGTCAACGGTGACTATGATATTAAAAAGGAGGAGTTGATCCCCTTGTTTGACCATGTCCAAGGGTTAATGACCTTGTTCTCCATAGAACCAACATTGACTTATATTCCCCGGTCCCAGAACGCTCAGGCTGATGCATTAGCCAACGCGGCCACAGCCCTAGCCGACCCAGGTCGGGATGAAACGGTTATCAGTATTGCTAACCATAGAATGGTATTGCCATTTGTTCAAGATAAGATGGAAAAGATCCACAAATTAAGTTCTGTCCCCAATCCATATGCTCCTACTACCGGCTGGACGACCCCCATCACGAACTACCTTCAACGGGGAGAGCTTCCATCAGACAGGGATGAACGAGAGAAAATAAAGAGAAGGGTAGTCAATTTTTTCCTATATGGTGGTGCAGGTCAACAAGAGGTCCTCTACAAACATGGCCTCGATGGAGTGCTCCTCAGATGCTTTGATGGAGAAGAAATCGCTTCCATCGTGGCTGAAGTACATGCAGGAGCATGTGGATCACATCAACGAGGGACTAAGCTGTCCCATCAGGTTCAAAGGCTTGGGTACTACTGGCCCACAGTGGCACGAGACAATGAGCATTTTACCGCAAAATTCCACTCATGCCAGATTCATACAAACTTCATACACCATCCCCCAGAGTTAATTCATCAAGATAAGTACTCTTGGCCATTTTCCATATGGGGGATGGACGTCATGGGACCATATCCTCCTCCCATAGCCAAACATCTGAAGTATATCCTCACGGTGACCGACTTCTTTTCCAAATGGGCAGAAGCCATACCCCTCAAGGAATTCGGGTCAAGAAATATTGTCATCTTTTTGAAAACCAATATCATCACCAGATTTGGTGTCCCTCATACCATAATGACGGAAAATGACACAAATTTATGCTCTTTTGAGTTTGAAAAGCTATACCACGAGTACGGTATCAAGGCTAACCACTCATCTCGCTACCATGCAGCGGCCAACAGATAGATTGATGCTTTCAATAAGACCCTATCCAACATCCTACAGAAAATGGTGTACAAAGACAAGAAGTCATGGTCGAATAAACTCCTCCATGCATTTTGGGATTATCGAACCACAATCTGCACCACTACATGGTCTACCCCGTACTAATTGGTGTACGGAACGGAGACGGTCCTGCCCATTTAACTCCAACTTCCCTCACTCCGTGTTTCCATCTGTGATCGATTATCTGATGATGAACAGTGAAAAAAGCGTCCAGGTGAATTGGAACAGCTAGATGAGAAGAGGCTGCACACTCTGCACCACCTGGAAGTGTACCAGAACCGGATCGCCCGAGCCTTCAATAAAAAGGTCTACCTCTGGTATTTCTTGGAAGGAGAATTAGTGATGGTCCTCCGGACCCCAATGATACCTAGAAAGAAGCCTCCAAAGTTGGAGCCCAAGTGGGAAGGACCATATGTTGTACACAAGGTCTACTCCAACGGAGCATATACCCTGATCTCCATGGATGGACAATTTACAACTGCTCCTAAGAATGCGATATTATTAAAGAAGTATTTCGTATAGAAACTATCTGGACCTCATCCTGACCACATGACGCTAAACTGTATGGCCCATGTAATCACTGCATGATGTTAAACTTCATGGATTTCATCATTACCGCACGACGTTAAACTGCACGAACAAAGTTGTCTAAAAACACCCTCTTCCCCTGTGTATGGACCAGAACTGCACAGGGTGTATCGTATTTCAGAGAACTATATGAGGCTTGATTCCTACCCTCGCAGGATACGTATTGATGCCAGAATTCCACACCCTGGCCCAGCCACCTCAAAAAAAAAAGAAACAAAAATGCCAATTCCCCCATATACAGACTAGACTTGCACAGGGTGTATTCACGTCCTCACCGCATAATGTTAAACTGCATGGAGTCTGTCCTTACCGCATGATGATAAACTACACAGATGAAGAAGAATTAAGAATACCCCTCCCCCTGTGTGTGGACCAGACCTGCACAGGGTGTGCCCATCATCCTAACCACATGACGTTAAACTGTATGGACTCTGTCCTTACCACATGACGTTAAACTGCACGGATTCTAAAGAACTATGTACGGATTGATTCCTGCCCTCGCAGGATATGTAGTGATGCCAGGATCCCCAGTCTTGGCCCAACCCCCTAAATAAAAGATTAAAAAAAATTCCTTCTTTCCCCCGTGTATGGACCATACCTCCATAGGGTGTACTCATTCCAGAGAACTACGTACGGCTTGATTCCTGCCCTCACAGGATACGTAGCGACACTAGGATACCCAGTCTTGTCCCAACCCCTGAATAAAAGATAAAAAATTCCTTCATTCCCCCGTGTATGGACCAGACCTGCACGAGGTGTACTCATTCCAGAGAACTATGTACAGCTTCATTCCTGCCCTTGCAGGATACGTAGCGACGCCAGGATCCCCAGTCTTGGCCCAGTCCCCTCAATAAAAGATAAAAAAATCCTTCTTTCCCCCGTGTATGGACCAGACCTCCACAGGGTGTACTCATTCCAGAGAACTATGTATGACTTGATTCCTACCCTCGTAGGATACGCAGCGACACCAGGATCCCCAGTCTAGGCCCAGGCCCCGGAATAAAAGATAAAAAAATGTCTTCTTTCCCCCGTGTGTTTACCAGATCTGCACGGGGTGTACTTATTTTATAGAACTACGTACAGCTTGATTCCTGCCCTCGCAGGATACGTAGCGACACCAAGATCCCTAGTCCTGGCCCATCCCCTTTAAAAGAGATGTCCTTTCCCCCCGGGTGCGAACCAAACCGACACGGGGTGTACTTCTCATCCTTACCACACAACGTTAAACTGCACAGACAATGATGTTAAAAATGCCCCTTTCCCCATGTATGGACTAGACCTGCACGGGGTGTATATCTCTTTCCTTACTGCATGAAGGTAAACTGCATGGAAGTTGTCCCCACCGCACGATGTTAAACTGCACAAACCCCCCCCCCCCCCTTTCTTTTACGTCGGGTCACCTTCGTCCTTACCGCATGACGTTAAACTGTATGGAGTTTGTCCTCACCGCATGACGTTAAACTGCACGGACTTCGTCGCGACCCACCCAAGACACATGGAGATACGAGATTGAGATACTCCTTGCACATTTGGATACATCCTTTCCATACATCAGACTCCAAGTCCCGGATAATTATGGATATTCATAACCACTCATGGCCATCGGAGGTGGAAATTCATCGACCCATGGAAACATTTGTACGAATATGCGTACAATTCCCTCAGTGGCTCTGCATATTAATAGCCCCTGGCCCGTCTACCAAAGGAAATATTTCCATAGGTGACACACTTCCTAGCTCCATACGCTTACCAGCCTCAGAGACCCCATACCATACCTCTTGATCCATAAGTTTATGGCGAAGTGGTTTACAGGTTCATTCCCCTTTTCACATTCAGGTGTTTCCAGGATTTCCCTATCTGGCTAGCCTATGTGTCAGCCAGTGGTTCACATAGCGACCTCCATCAACAAACATCAAGCCAGGAATAGGCTACTTTGACTCAATGGAAAATTGCAGTGAAGATGTTTTTTTAAACCCGGACACCATTATCCCCACGTGCCGAACTCGGCACTGTGAGCAATCACAGATTTTCATAATCATTCATGGCCATCGGAAGTCGAAAGTTATCGACCCGGGGACACCTTTGTTTGACTATGCATACCATGCCCTCAGTGGCTCTGTATAATGATATCCCCTGGATATTCCATCAAAGGAAAGATTTCTTTGGGCGGTACTTCTCCTAGCTCTATATGGCTACCGGCCTCAGATCCCCCACACCATACCTTCTGATCCGGGAAAGATCAAAGTTGCAGTTTATGACCTTCATCCCCCACCCTGTTCTAAGTATATTAGAACATGTTGACTCAGTTATCCTTCAAGTGACTATAGTAATATTCACAAAATGGTCTAAGCTCTATGACCGATAAACTAGGAGTACCTCATCCTTAGCGCATTACATTAAACTGCATGGAATAAAGGCACACACCCGCGCAAAAAAAGAGAAAAGATCAGCGCATGGGGCTCTTTGAAACTCAAAAGGAAACCAGGGACGGATATCCCCGACATGTCCAGACATTCCCCTCCCAAATGACAGACTTCATGGTCCGGATAATTACGGATCCTCATAACCATTCATGGCCATCGAAAGTGGAAAGTCATCGACCTGTGGACACCTTTTTACGACTATGCATACCATGCCCTCAGCGGCTCTGCATAATGATAGCCCCTGGCTCATCCATCAAAGGCAAGATTTCCACAGGTGATGCTCTTCCTAGCCCCGTACGTTTACTGGCCTCAGAGCCCCCATATCACCTTTCCTGATCCAAGAAGCCCCGAAACCATGACTTACACCAATCAACCCCCCCCCCCCACGTCTAGGGAATGTTGAGGCATTCAAGCCCAGTTATGTTCTAATGAAGAGAATCCTTTGCAAAAAATTCTCCATCCTCGCTGCATGATGTTAAATTGCACGGATTATGTCCCAACCACACTACGATAAACTACATGGTCAAACTTGTCATGGGTTCAATGAGAAACAGAGGCTTTTCTTCATCTTTCAGTGCACGGGTTAGACCTGCACGAACCACCGCCTCACACCAGTGTGAGAAATAATTTCTTCACCCATTATCAGGAAGCTTAGTCTAGATATTTCCCCCTATTTAGGCACCCTCTCATCATAAACCATACTCTGTACTCAGGAAAAAAGCCGAACTCTCATAATCTACCACTGGTGGTTCAAAATATTAACATCCCTAAAGTTGTTCGGCTATCGGAAGTGGATAATATTTAACATAAGGACACCTTTGTATGACTATGCATACCATGCCCTCAGTGGCTCTGCATATTGATCGCCCCTGGCCCATCTACCAAAGGCAAGATTTATTTAGGCAATGCTTCTCTCTGTATGCCTCTTGGCCTCTAAGCCCCCATTTCTATCTCGGGATTTGGAAACCCTCTGAGCTACAGTTTACCAACATCTTCCACAATCCTACCTAAATGTAGCGGAACATCTTTGATGACATTACCAAGAACTAGGAGAAGTTGTTCCATTTCAGATGATGTCTCACCAGCATGACTTTAAACTGTGTCAAGCCTCAAACATCCCTTATGCTAACTAAATGCGTGGGGAGGTGGTCTCCGGACCACTCTCTGGATTAGAACGGATGCTCCCAAAACCCTTTCAGATGTCACACACCCCTTCTGATCCACCCTGGTGGTTTTCATAATTTTCCATGCCACCCATCGTGGTTTCCATAAGCCGGACTTCCATGAAGTCCCCTGGCTATCAGAAATGGATATGTCTTTGACTTAAAGACACCTTTGTATGACTATGCATACCATGCCCTCAACATCTCTGCATATTGATTTCCCCTAGCCCATCTACCAAAGGCAAGTTTTCCTTAGGAAATGCTCTTCTTACCTCTATATGCCGACAAAACTTCCATGCCCTGAGACATGCCCTACATGCCGCTCAAATTTAAACATGTTTCCCTACCATGTTCGTCTAAAGGGTATTAAGACATCTTTTAATAAGTTGAACCCCATTGGGGCCTCGCCCAACCATATTTGGTCAAAGCTGTTTGACCTAAAACATCAGTAATGATAGTCTTGTAGATGGGACTTTAAACTGCTCACAGAAGAAAGAGGCACAAAGCATGTTAGGATGAAAACCCGAAAAGGGCAACCTAAGAAAAATCCGGGTTATACCTGCTGGGTCCATTCCGAATGGGCCCAGGAAAAATCAGGGCATTTAAAGAAAAAAAAGAAAAAAAGTTTGTAGGGTTTTCCTATAAACCCCTAGCAATAGTCAGAATGTGCTCGCTGGATCCCATGGTCCAGACAAAAGTTAGAGCTTGATTTATTTTTAGTCCTGGACTCATATTATTCTATGTTCAGGGAATTAACATATGCATCAATCGTGCCAAATAGTTTCTATCACAGGAAAAGGCAACAAGGGCACTAAGGAGAAATGTTTCTTTGTTCCATAACAATGTTGGTAAGAAGGGAATCCACAATCCGGAGCCGCCTCTAGCGCAAAAGGTGGTTACACGAGTTTTTCAGTGGATTCAAAAAGCTCTATCAGGCACTGGTGAGAATCCTCGATTGTCTGAGAGAGATTCTATAGTAAGGATGTCTCAGCTTCTGCACCAGCCCGCAATTATTCTGCCTCCTGAGACACCTTTGTTCTTGCCCTTATTTTCTCCTCCATCTGTCGCTCCCCTTC
Source organism: Viscum album (assembly GCA_963277665.1). Taxonomy (NCBI): domain Eukaryota; kingdom Viridiplantae; phylum Streptophyta; class Magnoliopsida; order Santalales; family Viscaceae; genus Viscum; species Viscum album. The sequence goes on along the minus strand of OY728159.1, from coordinate 2,051,405,660 downwards.
TCTAATCATGGCGGCGACATTTTCCTCTTCCTACTGTAGCCGCTGTATCTCATTTCTCGGCACCTCCAGGTGAGAACACTGCTCAAAAACTTCCCTCTAAAGCCTTACAATGACCCCGACGTGGTCCGGAGCCTCTATTAGGCAGAGCTGCCGAGTCGCGGAAAGGTAGGCTTCGGATTGAGCAGCGGAATGGAGAGATTCAAAATCACCTAGCCTCTCTCGATCAGATACTGCTTGCTTGACTATGTCATAAACACCATGATATTCAAAGCCATCGAATCCTAGAAACATAAAAAAATTGCGTAGCCTCGGTAATTTGGTGGGCATCTTGGCTAAGGGAGTTTGAGAGATCAGTCTCCAAATTTTGTCCCAAGCCCTTTGGCGAGCGGGTCGAAGGCTGGAGAGGACTTGTTGATTGGGTTCCGAATCACTCCTATATGAGGACACATATTCGGGGATGAACGTCACCAAGGAGGGACACAAGGCGGCCTCACCTGCAAACCCTGGCACTGCGGCATCTTCGCCCCCAACTAGAAAAAGGATAAACCTACTGTGATTTGGAGATCCGGTCGGCAAGGAAGGAAGATGGTAGGGAGTGGTGGACTCCATCTTGAATAGAGCTATCCATGTCCTTCAGGCGTTGATCAGTAGTTGAGAGGGGCTCTATAGCAGGCCTCAGCGCAGAACGAGGGGGAACCATATTTTCTCCCTACACAATGAGAGAAATCAGTCCGGAATAAAAATCTAGACAAAAATAACCAAATGAATGGTTAAGGAGCCTTTATAATCAAATATGCAAGGAGTCCTTGGAGGATGGTTCGCGATGACATCATCCCGTGAACCAACCCTTCGAGAAATCAGTCCGCGAAGCCCTGGCCCGCGGAGCGTTGGCCAGGAAGCCGTGAACCAAGTTTCTCTGCAGAAATTCAATCCCGAATTTATTCTGAAGACTCATATACTTTTTAAAGTTCAAGAGATATTTAGTCAGCGGAGCATCAAAACCATGAAGCAAGTTCCTCCGAAACCCGTCATCACTTACTTTTTAAATTAATTAAGGGTAATGGTTCGTGGTCGGGAAGTTTTTTCGCGGATGAAGGCAACCATGAAGAAGGAATGCTTCGCAGAGGTTGCTGTCAGTTCGCGGATGAGGCACTTCGTGAAGGAGAAAACATGCGGAGGCGAATGAACTCTAGTTTCGCGAAGAATTCTGTAAAGGAAAAGTGGGGTATCCTCATATTTATAGGCGTGGTCCCCTAACGAGTCCACCTTTCTACCGCAAAGTATCTCAGTTTCAGGACCACTTTGCATCGGAATGGCCTCCTCTTCATTCTGATCGGACTCCATTCCGATGGGGGGAATTTGTAGGGTCCTGAAAAATCTGCAAAGGAAATTTTACCCAAATCCCCCAAATAATTGGGGCAAATAATCAAAGAAAGGACCGGTCCCATGGAAGCGCAACATGGCCAGGCACCGTGAGGAACACCCTCCGTGAACCATTGTCGTTCGCAAAATGGAGGCGGAGAGCCTCCGTGGTCGCGAGGCAGGATGGGCGCCAGTCCAGTTCACCGTCACGAAGCACCCCAACTGCGGACTGTGTCGACCGGTTCCAGCTGCACCCGCTATCGTTCACGGAATAGAGGTGGAACCCTCCGTAGCCGCGGAGCACTCCTTGAGTTCGCCTCGCGGAGGGGGGGAGTGTTCAATACCCACCACAAATCGCGGATTGACCAAGTCAGCTGTGAACCAGGTATTTGGTTATGGGCCTCTGCAAAATGCGTTGTGTGTCCATGGATACATTCCTTTCCCCACTTTATAAAAGGAGACCAAGGGAGAAGGAAGAGGAGATCAGAGAACTAGAATCGGATTCGGAGGGATTGGAGACTCGGAAGGATATCGGTTGAAGGAAGGCTTCAGATTTCGAAAACAGCGAAATTCCCATCTGCAAACCACAAAAGGTATATGAATTAAGAAGGAATTGGAAAACACATAATAATTTGGTGAACCGCGAACCTAAAATAACAAAAAAAAAAGAGAACCACGAACCATACCCCCTCCGTGGATGACTTCCCCACGGACCAGGGAGTTTATGCCTCTTTTCCCATCCATCGTACCACATAGCACCCTCCTCCGCGGGCGAATCCCCGACCGATGAGCCTCCAATTGGCGCCACCCATGGCAACCGCTGCCCACTTGGAACCCTCCGTGAACCACCCTGGTTCGCGGATTAAACCCGAAGACATGAGCCACCCTGGTTCGCGGATTGAACCGGAAGCCGCGAACCACCCTGGTTCGCGGACGGCTTCTCCAGCCGCATGGCACTTCCCAACACGAAGGGCACCACCACCCATACCTCTCAGGTGCTCGCCAAATACTTTGGTGTTCTCATTTCCCATTCCAAGTAAAATCCTTCTGATCCATCCAGGTCCTCCACGACTCCCTCATTGGCCTATTCATTGGCCCCGATCTGAGGCCTACGCCAGAGCCACCGGATCCACGTGGTATAACTTTCAGGAGCATCAACACGCCGTTTTGAGTTCACATACCCACAGTAAACAGGGGAAAAGGGGTTGGCCCGGCCCTTGAGCAGATTCCCGAAGCATTCCTGGGTTCACATTCCCACGGTAATGTAGAGTCTGAGCTCGGGAATCCCCTTTCTGCCCCTCCACTTGTTGAGGGTTCCTCGGATATGGTAAAATAGCAAATATAAGGAAGCCCTTGTTCACTACAAGAGAGGAGATGGGCACAGGAGCACCCCCTTCCCTCTCCTGCTAGGATTTGTCACTTCGAGCATCCATCTCGGGGTAAGCCCAGACCTTCTGGGCCTCCTAAGAGTGTAAGCCCCAATTCATCACCCTGGGCCACCCTCATGTGTAAGCCCCACTCCGCTTCTCACGGACACACCTTTCGCGACGTGATCCTCTGGTCCCTGCTGCCTCTTATTTCTAACACCGAGCATGACTCACGTGGGCTTAGAGTAAGTATTGACCATGAAATCCTCCTATGGGCCTCCTTAGATTGTAATCCTCAATCCATCATTCTGGGCTACCCCATAGTGTAAGCCCCAAGCCAAAGCGAACTATGGGGACTTTTATCCATGCCAAAGCATGGTACATAGGAAGCCTCCACGAGGTTCAAGCCCACCACTCGGTCGTTTCTTCACGTTGAGTTCCACCCTTGTCTAGCATGGTGTTAAACTATATATGCGAACTATATGGACTTTGATCCCTGCCTCCTAAGAAGGGTACGTAGTAAGACTCACTGAGGTTCAAGCCTAACAATCGGTCGATCCGATCATCTCCACATCGGTTCACCGCGCCACTCCTAGTGCCGCCTCAAGCGTGTTCCAACCCTTCGTGGTCTTTAATCCAATGAGGGATGGTAAACCTCGGGTATAAATGATTTCGAACCCCTACGCCCAGTTGACCGTCCCCCACAATGGTTAAATCCATGGATACAATTTTTGGGTATAAACCAAAGATTCGCGAACATATGAATATGTCTTCAATCTATAAGAGAGTCTAGGAACATGAAATAATTCCCCCCTCCCCAAAAGGGGTGTGATGAGCCTGACTTCCCATCCTCTCGACCAATGTGAGTTCTTAAGAGTCGCTGGTCAGACCATCCGATGAACGCCTGCCTTTGGAAAGCAGGTCCATCAATCATTGGATACGGATCCATTGGGCGTTTCATGGCTGAAAAACCGGAACAAAACAGGGGTTTTTATGGGTTTTAATCATTTTTTGGTTGTTGGGGTTTTCTTATGTTTTTTTCAATGTTTTTTGTATTTTTATCTTTTTTGTGGATTTTAGGTATTTTTTAATTTTTTTGGGTATTCATGGTTTTTATGTATTTTTAGGATTTTTAGGGTTTTTAAAGATTTTAAAGTTTTAAGGTTATTTTGGTATTTTTTGGTGGTTTTGAGATTTTTATGGTATTTTAAGGTTTTTTGGATTTTTTTATTATTTTAAGGGCTTTAATGGGTTTCATAGTTTTTATTGGGATTTTAGGAATATATCGGGTTTTTTATTTTCTAGGATATTTAGTGTTTTTATGGTTTTTAGGTTTTTTAGGGTCTTATGGTTTTTAGTTGTTTTATTTATTTATGTTTTTAGGGGTTTTAGGTGTTTATTGATTTTTAAGGTTTTCATAGCATTTTAAGGGTTTTTTGTTTTTTATATTTTAAGGGTTTTATGGGTTTTTTAGGATTTTTATGGATTTTTATGGATTTTTATGGATTTTTGGGTTTTTATAGTTTTTAGGGTCTTTAGTGGTTTAGTGTTGTAATGTTTTTTAGTGGTTTTAAGTGTTTTTATGTTTTTATGGTTCACTTCAGGGTTTACAAGGTTTTTAGAGTATTAAAATTTTATAAATTTTTAGGTATTTTTTTGGATTTTTTTGGTTTTTAGGGCAAGGAAGATGCGAGGGTCAGGCTATTCCCGACCCCCCCCCCCAAATTTATTAGAAAGAAAAAAAGAGACCCTGCAGGCAAGGGAGGGGAGGGGTAAAATGACCCACACCGAAAAAACCCCTTACAACCCACACAAAAAAAAGAGAAAAATCAAAAAAGAAAAGAAGAAAAACAAACCCAAATAGAAAACAAACAACATCAAGTAGCCACCGTCATCATCACCAGCATCAACCAGCATCCAGCATCCAATAGCTCAAAACCAAGAAATGGCCAGCCTCCAAACTCTCCAAGTCCAGCATCTAGCATACTCCAATCATCACAGCCACACCATCGCTTATCAGCATCTCCAACAGCATCACCCAGTCAAATGGAACAAGCCATAACACCGACCAGCCTCCAGACCCCAGCAACACTTCTTCCCTGCAACCAGCATCCTGCAGTGCATTTTTCACAAGCCCTCACCTCCTTTCCAATCGTAGCCACCACCAACAACACATGACCACCAGAACTTGAAGCATTAACAGCAGCTTGCTCACACTCTAGCCCTACCGCAGCTAGGGTCCAACACCACATCATCAAATAGTCAGCATCTCTTTCAAACACCAAACACCACCCATCATCCCACTTCTGCTCCAGCATCTAGTAGCATCCAGCATCCAGCAGCACTCACCTACTCCAGCCCTCAAAGAGAGTGGCAGCGAAAACCCAGCAACTCATCATCCAGCAAGTTAGAAACCAGCCAAACACCAGCAGCAGCTTATTGAAAAACCAACCACCAACAACAAATAATATACAACAACTCAAAATCCATCAACCCCCTCCTCCTGACCAAACGACTTCCAGAATCCCTCCATAGCTAGGTATTTTATGTTTTTAAGGTTTTCTTTGATTTTTTAGTGTTTTTTGGGTTTTTTAGGTATTAAGGTATTTTTTTAATTTTATAGGATTTTTTTGGCTTTACCAGTTTTAGTGATTTTGATGTTTTTTTAGGTTTTTTGGTTTTTACTATTTCTAGGGGTTTTATAATTTTTAGGGTTTTAGGGGTTATGTTTTTTTAGTTTTTTAAAGTTTTAATAGGGGTTTTTTGGTCTTTAGGGTTTCTAACATTTTAGGGAATTTTATGCTTTTTTATTATTCTTATGATTTTGAGGGATTTTAGTGATTTTAGGGGTTTTAGTGCTGTATGGATTTTGTGGATTTTAAAGGTTTTATAATGTTTTTAGGGTTTAAAAAGGTATTTATTTTTTTTAGTGGTTTTTAGAGTTTTTATGTGATTTTTGGGGTTTTATGGTTTTTAGTGGTTTTATTGTTTTAGGGACTTTTTTACAATTTTTAGGGGTTTTAGTATTTTTTAGGTTTTTGGTGGGTTTAGGAGTTTTTTGGTATTTAATATTTTCATATTATTTTTCAAGGGTTTAACGATTTTTTAATTTTTAAATATTTATATGGATTTTTTAGAATTTTTAAGGTTTTTAGTGTCTTGAGTGATTTTGAGGGGTTTTTTTTCAATTTTTACATTTTTCAAGGATTTTAATTATTTTTTGGGTTTTAAGGGTTTATTATGGTTTTTGGGGGATATTTTAATTTTTAGGGATTTTTAGGGATTTCTTAGTATTTTTATGGTTTTTAGGATTTTGTGGGATTTTGTGGGTTTGTGGGGTATTTTATGTTTTTTGGAGATTTTAGGTTTTTTTGGAGTTTGTTAGGGGTTCTAATGTTTTTTAGTATTTTTACGGCTCTAAAGTATTTTTATAGTTTTAGTGTATTTTAGTTTTTTTATGGATTTTAGGGTCTTTAAGTTTTTTGGTGTTTCTATGGTTTTAGCGATTTTAGGGTCTTAGGGTCTTTTAGGTATTTTTACAATTTTTTGGTTTCTTAATGGTTTTAATAGTTTTTAGGTTTTATGCTTTTCTTAGGGGTTTTATGGTTTTTAGGATTTTTTATGTGGTTAGGATTTTTATTGAATTTTTTGAATTTTTATGGTTTTTAGGGGTTTTAGTAAATTTTTGGGGTAATAGGTTTTTTATGGTTTTGATGTTTTTTTGGGTATTCATGTTGTTTTGATTTTTTAGGGGTTTTAGGATTTTATTACCTTTTTAGGTATTTTTAGATATTTTTATGGGTTCTTAGGGTTCTTATTGATTTTGAGTGTTTTTAGGGTTTTAGTGTTTTTTAGGTTCTTAGGAATTTAAAATTTTATTAGGTTTTGATGGTTTTTTAGGGGTTATCATTGATTTTTTTTACCTTTTTTGTATTTTAGATATTTTTTATGGTTTTTAAGGTTTTTTAAATTTTCATGGTTTTAGAGGGGTTTATGGGTTTTTTGGTTTTTTGGGATTTTATGGTTCTTTGGTTTTTTATAGTTTTTTGAGTTTTTAAGGTTTTTAGATATTTTTAATGTTTTTTTGGGTATAAAGGGTTTTTATATTTGTTAGTGTTTTCATGGTTTTATGGGGTTTTAAGTGTTTTTACTGATTTATGGTTTCTATGATTTTTAGGGTTTATTGATTTTAGGGTTTTTAGTATTTTTGTTTTTTAATATTTTTAAGTTTTTTTAGGTTTTTAATGTTTTATTTGGGTTTTTCATGGCTCTTAGTGGTTTTTATGTTTTTGGTAATTTTTAGATATTTTTTAGATTTTTATGGGTTTTAGGATTTTCTAGGATTTTAAGGGTTTTAAGGTTTATTGAATTTTTAGGGTTTTATGTATTTAAAGATTTTTTTATCTTTTTAGGATTTCTTATGGGTTTTCATTGTATTTAGGTTCAATTTATTTACGGTATGTTATGTTTTTAGGGATTTTTATGAATTTATGGTTTTTTGAGTTTTTGGGGACTTTTAAGGTTGTTAGTATTTTTATAATTTTTTATATGTTTAGGGTATTTTGAGTTCATTATGTTTTCTATGGTTTTTATGGTTTTTATAGGTTTTTATAAATTTAGTGGGGTTTAAGAGGGTTTTAGATTTTTTACTTATTTTTTGGCTTTTATGGGTGTTGCATTTTTTTGGTTTTTACGGGGTTTATCTTTTTTTAGGATTTAAGGTTTTCATAGGGGTTTTTTGAGTTTTTAGGGTTTTATTTATTTTTACGGATCTTAATTATTTTTATTATTTTTATTATTTTTAAGGTTTTTATGGATTTTTGGGGTTTTAGGGTTTTAAGGGTTTTATGTTTTTGGGGGTTTTAGTATTTTTTGCGTTTTTAATATTTTGAAGGGTTTTATGAATTTTTAATAATCCTTTTTGGTTTAAAATGTTTTTATAATTTTAGTGGTTTTAGATAATTTATAGGTTTTTAGTAATTTTAAAGGTTTTTAGGGGTGTTTGTGTTTTATGGGTTTTAGGATCTTTTTAGGGTTTTAGGGTTTTCCAGGTTTTTTGGGGTTTTATGTATTTTTATGTTTTTACAGTTTTATTTATAGTTTTAATGTTTTTTAGAAGTTTTTATATTTCTGCGTAATTTTAGGTAATTTTATGGATTTTTATTCGGTTTATTCATTTTAGGGATTTGGAGCTGTTTAGGATTTTTAGGATTTTTCGGGTTTTTTGGGGTTGTTTGGGGTTTTATTGAGTTGTTAGGGTTTTTATAGGTTTTTAAAATTTTTAAACATTGATTGTTTTTTAAAGGGTCTTTATAATTTTTAGTAGGGATTTAGGGTTTTTATGGGGTCTTAGGGGTTTTTGGGTTTTAAGGGTTTTTATGGGTTTTAAAGGTTTTAGGTTCTTTTTAGTGTTTTCTCAAGTTTTTAGTGTTTGTAGTTTTTGAGTTGTTTGAAGATTTTTTAGGTTTTTATGGTTTTATTTGTGTTTTAATGGTATTTTTTGTTTTTAATAATTATTTTTATTTTACTTATTTTTTTGTAATTTCATTAGCTTTTATAAATTTTAGTGGGGATTTAGGGTTTTTATGGGGTCTTTGGGGTTTTGGGGTTTTAAGGGTTTTTATGTGTTTTTGAGGTTTTAGGTTCTTTTTTGTGTTTTCTTAGGTTTTTAGTGTTTGTAGTTTTTGAGGTGTTTGAAGAGTTTTTAGGTTTTTATGGTTTTATTAGTGTTTTAAGGGTATTTTTTGTTTTTAATAATTTTTTTTATTTTACTTATTTTTTTGTAATTTAATTAGTTTTTATGATTTTGGGATTTTGAGGGGTTTAAGAGTTTTTTAGGATTTTTAGGTTTTTAGGGTCTTTATCATTGTATGATTTTTAGGGGATTGGTGTTTTTTAGTTTTCTAAAATTAATTTATGGGTTTTCAAGTTTTTATGGTTTTTTCAATTTTAGGGATTTTTATTATTTGTTTAGGGTTTTACTAATTTTTAGGGGTTATAGGGTTTTTTGGGTTTTAATTTTCTTTTAGATTTTTTAATGTGTTTGAGGATTTAAAGTGTTTTAACAGTTTTATTGGGTTTGAAGTATATATATTCTTTTAGGGTTTTAATTTTTTTAGCATTTTTTATTGGTTTCAAGGGATTTCAGTGTTTTTTTGGGTCTTTCAAGGTTTTAGGCTTTTTATTATTTTTTAGGATTTTAGGGGTTTTAAGGGTTTTTATGATTTTACGAATTGCTTATGGTTTTTTATGTTTTTAGGTTTTTTTACATTTTTAGGGATTTTTAGGTATTTTTTAGGAATTTCATTATTTTTAGGGTTTTTAGGGATTTTGAGAGTTTTTAGGGTTTTTGTGTTTATATGTTTTTAAGAATTTTTATATTTTTGTGGGTTTATTATGGATTCTCAGGTTTTTAGGGGTTTTTATTTTTCTCGAAATTTTTAGGTATAATGTTGGATTTTAATGGTTTTTTGGTTATTTAATAATTTTGATGTTTTTAGGGCTTTTATGGTTTTTGTAGGATTTTCTATTTTTTTAGTTTTTAAGGGTTTTATGGGTTTTAATTTTTTTATGGTTTTTAGGGTTTCTAGGGATTTTAGTGTTTTTAGATATTTTTTTGGTTTTTAGTGGTTTTAGGTGTTTTCATTTTTTTAATGATTTCTTAGGGTTATCTATGCTTTTATACGTTTTTGTAATTTTATGGATTTTTTAGGATTTTTATGCGGTTCTTGAGTTTTTAGTCTTTTTAATGTGTTTAGGAATTTTAGGATTTCATGGGTTTTTATGGTTTTTTGAGTTTTTAGGGTTTAAATGGTTTTTTAGATTTTTTATAATTTTAGGTGTATACTGGGTTTTTTATATTATTTAGTCAATTTAGGGTTTTAATTCAATTAATGTTTTAGGGGGTTTTTTGGTTTTTCGGGGGATTTAGGGTCCTATTATAGATTCTCATAATTTTATAGGTTTTTAGGGGTGTTATTTTTTTAGGGTTTAAGGTTTTTTATAGTCTTCATGGTGTTCAGGGTTTTTATGTTTTAGGGGTTTTTTGGGTTTTTTTTCATTTTTTATGTTTTTACGGTTTTTAGGGATTTTGGGGGGTTTTGTTGGGTTTTATGATTTTTATATATAAATATTATTTTTATTTTTATTTTTCTTATTAATTTTAAGTGTTCTTAGGTTCTTGGAATTTCTTATAGGTTTTCAATGTTTTAGGGGTTTTTATATTTATGGGATTTTTAGGATTTTTTGGATTTTTTGGGTGTATAGGGTTTTTATGGATTTTTAGGGGTTTTAGGGTTTTTATGATTTTATTAATTTTTGGCGATTTTTGGGTTTGTTTTGTTTTTTAGGATTTTTTAATTTTTAGAGAATTTAACATTCTTAGGGGTTTAGTGGGTTTTTATATTTTTTCAATGGGTTTAAGGGTTTTTAGGGTTTTATAGTTTTTAGGGTTTTTTTAGTTTTTATGGTTTCTTGGGGGTTTTTTAGTGTTTCTAGTTTTTAGGGGTTTCAATTGTTTTTATGTTTTTATAGTATTCTTATGATTATTCAGGGGTTTTAAGGTTTTAAATTTTTTTATGTATTTTTAGTTAATTTTTAAGATTTTTATGGATTTTATGCTTCTTAAGAATTTTTATGTTTTTTTATGTTTTTATGTTTATAAAGGGGTTTTGGTATTTTTGGGTTTTATGGGGTTTTTTCAAATTTCTGGGATTTTATTGTTTGTTTTAGTTTTTAATGTTTTGGCGGTTAAAATTGTTTTATAAATTTTAATGATTTTTAGGGCTTTATTGATTTTTTCTGGTTTTGATAGTTTTTAATGGATTTATGGGTTTTAAGGGTTTCTTGGTTCTCCATTTTATTTTTACGGATTTTAGGGTTTTCTAGGTTTTTATGTGTTTTTAGGTTTTACATGGTGGTTTGAGGGTTTTTAGGTGTTTTTAAATTTTTAATAATTGTTAGGACCTTTTCAGGATTTTTAGGGGTTTCAGTGTTTTTAGGGATTTTAATGATTTTTGTGTTATTTAGGGTTTCAATGGTTTTTAGGGATTTTGATGTTTTAGGAGTTCTATGTATTTTATATTTTAAAGGTTTTCATATGGGTTTCTAGGTTTTTAATTTTTTTTAGTTTTTTTGGTATTTTTTAGGAGTAATATTATTTGAAGGATTTTTAGGGATATTGAGGGTTTTATGGATTTAAGGGATTTTAGGGAATTTTAGGGTTTTATGGTTTTTTTGGGTTTTAGGGTTTTTTTTGAGTTTTAAGTGTTTTATAATGTTTAGTGTTTTCTAACATTTTTTCACTTTAAATAGATTTTAGAGTTTTTATTGGTTTTGGGGTTTTATGGGTTATTTTTTTAATTATTTAATGTTTTTTATATTTTTGGGGGTTTTTCATTTTTGGGTCTTTTAGTGTTCTTTAGGGTTTTTATCATTTTTTTGGTTTTCCAAGGTAAGTGTTTCTAGGTTTTTAAGGTATTATTATGGGTTTCAGGATTTTTATGGTTTTTTACATTTTTATGGATTTTAGAGTGTTTTAGTGGCTTTATTGGTTTTTATGGTTTTTAGGGATTTTGAGAATTTTATGGGGTTTTAGGGGTTTTAGTGTTTTTAACATTTTTTATATTTTTATGGGTTTTTTTGTTTTCATCTTTTTAAGGTTTTTAGGGTTTGTAGGTTTTTTAGGGATTTTACATTTTTGGGATTTTTAGGGGTATTTAGGATTTTTTTATGGTTTTTATGGTTTTTAGAGATTTTGAGGGTTTGAGGGGGGGGGGGTTTCTATTTTACTGTTTCTTTTGTTTATAGAGGTTTTGTGGTTTTTTAGTGTTTTTTAAACATTTTTAGGGTATTGAAGGGTTTTTAGAGTTTTAGTGGTTTTTACAGTTTTTATGGGTTTAGGGCCTTTTTAGGGTTTTGGGGGTTTTAGTGATTTTAGGGTTTTATGGGGATTAAGTTTTTTAGGTATTTTAGGTATTATTTTCATTTACCATGTTTTTTTATTTTCTTACATTTTATTAATTTTTAGGAGTTTTTTATAATTTTTCTATTTTTAGCGTTTTTAGGGATTTTAAGGATAATTAAGGATTTTTCAGTTTTTAAGGGTTTTGCTGTTTTTAGGTTTTTAGGGGTTTTAATTTTTTTTAGTTTTTCAAAATTTTAAATGGATTTTCAGGGTTTTTGGATTTTTATATTTTTTTGGTGATTCTTAGGTATTTTTAAAGATTTTTATGGTTTTTGGTCCTTTAGATATTTTGAGGGGTTTTTTCAGTTTTAAGGTTTTATGGTTGTTTTGGGTTTTTATGTTTTTTTAGTTTTTAGTGTTTCTATGGTTTTTGAGAGTTTTTTAATGTTTTAAGGGTTTAAGGGGATCTTATAGTTTTTAGTGGGTTTTAATGTTTTTAGGGATTTTTGGGTTTTAATGGGTTTTAGGGTTTTTAGAGTTTTTAGGGGTTTTAGTGTTTTTATGTTTTTTAGAGGTTCTATGTTTTTCTAGTTTTTATGGTTTTTTAAGTATTTTTCAAGGTTTTTATGTTTTTAGTTATTTTTGTACTTTTTAGGATTTTTACTGATTTCAGGAATTTTTTGTTATTTTGCATGTTTTTAATGTTTATTTGATTTTATGTCTTTTAAAGTTTCTTAAATTTTTTAGCTGATTAAAATTTTTTAAGAGGTTTTAGTGATTATTTAGGGTTTTATGTGTTTTTAAGGATTTTTAATGTTTTCAGGGGTTTTTATATTTTTTGGGTTTTTTGGGTTTTTTGGTTTTTTAGGGTTTTTGGATTTTAGTGGTCTTAACCGATTATAGTGATTTAAGGTTTTCTTAATAAATTCAGGTCTATTTGGGTTTTTTATTTTTTTTAGTGATTTTTAGGGGGTTTTTTGACTAGAAAGGTCAGGGAATAGACCTTTTATTAAAAATGAAAAGAAAAAAACAGAAATGATATGGTCAGGGTCATACAAGAATTCATGAACTCGTGCCAAGAGAAACCGAAGATCAAATATTGTAATCCAACTGATAAGAATCATCGTAATCACTATGCTAGTTAGAATCAGATTCTAAGGGGCCATTGGTGACCATATCCAGTTTCTGATTGGACTAGTCCTTCCATTATATCACTTTCCTGATGTGAATGAATTAAAAACCATCATAATCAAAAAAAAATATCTTTCTTTGCACAAAGTGTCACTATATGATGGTTTTTTGGGGATATATCCTCAAAATTATCCCACCTTCTTTGAATTCCCTAGTTTTCTCTTTATTTATTAATTTCCTATTGAATATTTGATCGATTCCCATCATTATTCTTAGTTTGTTGACCCTCAATTACAGGAGAAGGTTCCTACAAACTCTAATTAAATTCTAGTGTTGCCTCTATTATGAGGCTACCCTAATCTAATTTAGCATTCTCTCTATTCTCAGGTACCAATGTCTAGCCCATCTCTAACCCTAATCCATGAGTTACATGTGCGCCTTTAGTGAATTGTTTTTGACACAATTGAAGAACTAGCTCAAACTTACACATTGCCCTTATAAGAAAAATAGGGTTTGTCTCTAGGTGGGTCCACATTGTTTTGTGTAGTATGATTTCTATATTTATTCCTATAATAATCTTCATGATTCCTATTGAAAGAAAAAATATTAACAAACTAAATCCTCATGAAATTTATCCTTAACATTACCAATAGCCTGACATTTTGAAAAAAAAAATCATGAATCCATTAATATACCACCTTTAAAAAAGATATCATCATCCAATGCAAAGAAAACAACATTATGTATCAAGTATGAGATTAAGTGAATTTCCACTTGGACCCTAGAATAGTGAAAAAAATAGGTTCACTCGATACTCCTATCTATTTTGATTGGAATTCCCACAGTAGTGGTAATATCAAATAACATCTAGGGATGCCATAATATCCAATTAAGAACAATAATTTTTATCCAAAGTTGAACTAGAGTATTTTTTATGGAAAATGGATTAAATTGAAAGTCCCACTCTTTAATGTATATCATATATGTCCTTAAATAGATTGATCTAGTACCCCATGCCCTACACTTCATATCCTCTGATGGGAATATGATTTGAAAGAAACCCTAACATAGAGTAATATATCTCTAATTAGAAAAACCCAATATAGATTTTAGCATCTGAAAAAATTCATCAATTCGATAAGATATTCTTCCAAAGGGGAGAATAAGCCTTGAAATTATGGACAATTTACAATGTTTAAATCTATCAAGAATCACCTCCCTATTAGCAGTCACATGTGAAGTGCCACATTTATTGATTGTTAAATCTAGAGCAATATCTTTCATATGTGCAAAATATATGTCATTGGAGATATGGTTAATATTGATGGTACAAAATTGAAACTTTAGTTTTCCATAATTCTTATCCATAGGAGGAAGACTAGATAAACCCATCATCTCATATTGACAAGCTACTTGTGTATCGAGAAGAAAATTTCTTGCTTCATCCACTAAACCAGGTTGATGATCTTCCACTATAACCACACAATTTGGCATCACCGCTAAGGAATTATGCTTGCCATCCACATTGATCACCGCAACTGCAGAGAAATAGACCACTATATCTATTCCAATCACTATGGTATTAGTCACAACCTGTGAAGTAGTGTCACACGCACTAGTCACCACCACTGCATCTGTTCTGGTAATCCTCGTACCAGCCACCAATGTGAATCGGTGTGCACCACTTGCTCTGATAGGTAAAACCTGAGCATCAATAAATCTGAGGATATTCCTACCAGATCTGACTAGATACAGGTCTTCCACTATATCATTTCTAATCACCATGACATCATCCACCACTGTTGAAGTAGCACTACCTTCACTGGTCACTATTACTGAATTCGTTTCAGTCATACTTGCATTAGACACTGATGTGAATCAGTGCACATCACTCACTCCGGTAAGAAAAAAACGAGCATCACTCACTCCGGGAAGCTTCCTCTCAGATCCAACTAGATCTAAGAAACTGCCTCCTACATCGTTCACTACTACTGTTTAAAAACATTCAACCACTATGGACCTACAGATCTCACATGTTCTAGTCAAAGCCCCTCCATCCACTATAGGTGATTCTTGAAGGCATGTGTCGCCTGTATTGATTATCGTCACTGGTGTTATTCCAATCAACATCTTATTATTCATTGACTCAAATTCACTCATATCAGCCTTCTTGAGAGTTGATGGTCGATCTCCTTGATTTTCCACTATAAAATGATGTCGGCCATCAGTATCCTCACCGTCATCTAGAAGGGCGGATCCAAGGAACAGTAGTGAAAAAAACGTTTTTTACGGCGGTTATTTTTTATTTTTTACGTCGAATTTTGGCCGAATTTATTACAGGAGATGTTATAAACAATGTTTTTTACATCGGTTATTTTATAACTGACATAAAAACAAAAATTCTAAAGCGTTTTTCACGTCGGTTCCTCAAAACCGATGTGGAAAACGCTTCAGAGTCATGGTTTTTTATGTCGGTTATTTAAAAAATGATGCGATATATACTTTTTCATGCCAGTTATTATATAACCAACATATTAAATCAGGCCTATGAAGCCTTTATCACGCCAGTTATAAAAATAACTGACATGATAAAACTGTCATCCAAGTAGTTTTTCACGTCGGTTAAATAATAACCGATGTGAAAACATATCTACTACGTCGGTTATTTTATAGCTGACATAAACAACTATTCATTCCATTTATTACTTCGGTTATTTTATAACCAATGTAAAACCCATTTCACATGCATTTATTACATCTATTTCTTCTGGAAATGGGAATGACCTTGTTTTTTTATGGTTCAAAATTTCCAATTGGTTTCTAATGGGTTTATTCGTAGAACCCGAAACATCCAATGATTCTATATCCATTTGGACCTACTTTCCAAAGTTAGGTGCCCATTAGTTATGGACTAGTGAAACTTAAGAATTTTCATTGGTTGAGAGTAAGGGAGGTCAGACTCATCACACCTTTTTGGGGGGAATTATTGTCTACTCTGAGACTCTCTTATAGATTTTAGTTATGTTCGTGAATCCTTATTAATTTACCAAGCATGAAAATGAGTTTTTCCTTTATATTTGGCAATCAATTATTGATATGTATGATATTTAGAGAATATTTTATATGTATTTGAGGTTCTTCATCGATATAGAATCATCCTTATTTTTAGAGATTCTTAGTCAATGGTATCCTTCAATACATTATATAGAAATATCTTGGTCATTATGATAGCCATACTGGTTTTAAATCCACTCAGTGGGGAACTTGAAGTTTATTGTCGTTCAGAAAGACATGGATTATTTTAGAGTTGGGATCGTACCCTCAGATGGGAAACTTATGTATCCTTGTTAGAAAATGAATCATAACCAACGTAGTTTGAGGAAGAAATATGAGGTTTATGCATGATTACTATCCCAAAGAGAGATTTCATAATTACTTTTACACTCTAAGCTCGTGTGAGTCATGCTCGATGTGAGAAACAAGAGGTATCAGTAAAACTTGATGATTGTGCCACGAAAGATGCAATCATAAGAAAGGATGTGGGGATTACATATGTAAGACTACCCAAGTAAATGAAGGCAAAGGCTTTTAGAAAATAAGACCAAGAGCAGGGTCAATAAATGTGTTTGTACTTTTTGGAAATTTGGGATTTTAACCTGGGAATTACTCCTGAAAGGAATCAAAAATTTAAGAGGGACTTATGATTGGGTTTCATTCCCGAAAAAGAAGCTGAAATCAAAAGAAATTAAGACTGGGGATTTCTCCTAAGGAGGATGCCCAAAGTTAAAGGAAATTATGATTGGGACTTAATATTGAGAAAGAGGATACCCCGATTAAGGAACTTGAGGCTTACTCCAAAGGGGGATACCCATAAACAGGGAACTTGGGGCTTACTCTTAAATAGGATGCCTAGGTTAAGGGAAACTATGTCTGCGGATTACTCCTAAAAATGAGGCCCAAATAAAAATAACTTCTCAGAATTCATTTCAGATAAGGAACCCAACAATGTATCCATGCCACAAATGGCTTTGAATAGGGTTTTGAAGGCTAAATCTTGAAGAGGAGAGGTGGATTTGAGGAAAGGAATTGAATTGGAGGGAGGCGTGCAAGTACTGTTCTGGAATGCAAGTCCTAGTCGCATAAGTATACTTGCGTGACATGAGTCAACTAGGGCGATGAATAATCCATGAAGTGATACTTGGGCGACTTTGAATTGGAGCCCTTAGTATCATCCCTAGAGGCTTTCAGATGTGTGGCGCGCAAGTTTACTTGAGAGGGAAAGGCGACACGCAAGTGTCTTCGCTTCCCTTAAGGGCTGGACACTTAGGCGCGCAAGTATTGATGAGTTCTAATACTTATTCCTTATTTTTCCTCTTTAGATCTACCATTCTAGGCAAACTATTACCTTAGAAGTGTTTGGAAGATATCAGATAGAGACTTGGGCGACCAGAGCATGAATATGAGTTTTGGATTTTTCATCTTTGAAATGGGGGGCCCACAGGGGGTATTTATAGGCCACCTGAGGTTAGGAGAAAATTAAGGTTGGGCATGCAAGTGACCTGTGTGATGCATATGAGGTGCGCAAGGGACTTGTGCGCCCAAATTCTGGCCCGCAAGTGACTTGCGTGCCTTAGTCCAAAATGGCTATGGGACATGGCTTTGTCAAATTTTTGGACATTTCTTAAAAGGGTGACACTCTTTTTGATTAAGGTATTTCCCTTTTTCATTCTATGAACTCTATGACAGAACGTAGTTTCAACAAAAGTCTCCCCTCAGAGTTGGATCCGGAAAGAGGAAAGAGGATTTGACCTTGAGGTAAAGAAGAAACAAGAATTCTGGCAGTTTGAAGTCAAGCATGTCAGACTATAAAAAAGGCTAATGTTTAAAGGTCGAATAACTTTGACTGATTGGATTAAAAATTGACTCAATTCCTTGATAATTTGTTTGAAAACATATTACCACATTCAAGTATGGGGGAAAACATGTAAAATATGACCTAAAAAATTTTGAATCTAAGGGATGATATGAAAAAAGCGCTAAAAGGAATTAGAGTAATTATTTCTTAAGAGTGAAGTTACCACTAGTTGGAAAACCTGCTAGGGGGTTGAATTATGCAGGTCCACTTAAGGGCATTGGCTGCATTGTCAAATAATAACATCTTTTGGATGACATGTATGTTATGTAGACTACTTATGCAAGGCCACCTAGGGGAACGTGTTTCATAGTCAGGAAACCGAACTCTTAGAAATTTTACTTATCTATTGCTAAATAGCCAGTGGAAGTTTATGCAGATTAAAATTTTCCAAAGCATAGAGTTTTTTGTATGTAGAGGGGTACTTGAATATGGAGAGGATATTCCCAATCAATATTGTAAAATAATTAAATGAATGTCACTCCTACAAAGGTATGACCCAAATGTAGGGAAGGGAAATATAAACCATAGACTTGAATACTTTTATATCATGAAAAAGAGTATGGGAAAAATATGTTAAGGATGGTTATTTTTTTTCAAATCCCTACATATTGTCATTAATACCAATAAGTACAAAATAGGTTTTCCTCCCAATAATGAAATTACCAATATTTAACAAACCCGTTAGGGGGTTGAATTAGGCAGGGCCACTTAAGGGCATTGGTTGCATAGTCAAATAATAGCATCTTTTGGCTGACAGGTCCATTATGTAGACTACTTATGCAAGGCCACCTAAGGGCACGTAGTGCATAGTCAAAAAAAAAATTCCCGGGTATCAAACATTTTGTGACTAGAAGTAAACGAAAGGGTTATGGAGATCTGGAAGTATTTAAGGTTAGGAATATGACACATCAAAATGGGCATTGTCCAATGCATGAAGTAGATCCACAAACCAATGCTAACCATAATCATGTTGTGGTTGGGTCCTGAATTGAGGTGCTGGACTTCACTACATATCTCATAAGGATGGGAATCAAGCCATACATAGTTCTTGAAATATTTTTTAACGTCATGTGGGACGTGAGTATAGGATATCTTAGTTTAGGGTCATAGATATCGGACCATAATGAGGGAGACACCTTGTGTGTTTGTTATAAACCTGATATGAATAAAGACCAGGGTTTTCATATCACATTCATGTGCTCAGAGGGGTACTTTTCAACCAAGGGACTGAAAGTGGAATTTGGGGTTAGGCTGAAAGACTTGGGGATGGATTCTAGGGACGCTCCAATGTTCTTATGTATCCCATAAGGATGGGAATCAAGCCATATGTAGTTCTTGAAATACCCTCTGTATAGATTTGGTTCGTACAAGTAAAGGGTGGAACAGGAATTTAGTGCAATGATGGTTTGACCCAAGATTAAAGGTTTGGGCATTACCATGTATGCACGTAGTCTTTGAAATATTACATGATTGGAGATCAATGTTAATGATGATTCCCTCTCAGGCGAGGGGCAACGAGGGACTGTATAGTTTAATGTCATATAACAAGGATGATGGGGCTACATAGTTTAATGTCATGTAGTAGGCACAACCGGAGCATACACAGTTTAATGTCATGTGGGATGAAGGTGAACCAACGTAAAGAGAATGATTTGGGGGGGGGGGGCTTCACGGATTAACATCGTATGAGATAGAGGTGAACCGATGTGAAGATGTTGGTTTTGGGCTTGAACCTCAGAAGGTTGCCTACGTAACCCAGCCTAGAAGGCAAGGATAAAAGTCCGCATAGTTCGATTAAGAATGAATTGGTGATAAATTTGTACTTGAGGACAACCTAAAGATGATGTTGGGACTTACGTGTAGTTAGCGGCCCAGAGAGGTTTTTATGGTTGAAGCTTACTCTAAGCTCACGTGAGTCATACTTGGTATGAGAAACAAGAGGTAACAACAACTCTAACAATTCACAGTTTAACATCATGTAGGACAAAATGGTGTTGTACAGTTTAGAGTCATGTAGCTAGGATGTATTGTAGTTTAACGTCTTTCAGGACATGTGTACAGTTTAACATCATGTAGGACAAAAGGGACAAAATTTAACGTCATGTTGGCCGATAGAGGGACCATATGGTTTAAAGTCTTGCAATAAGAACTAAAGGTACCATGTAGTTTAAAGTCTTGTAGTAAGGACTAAAGGGACCATGCAATTTAAATTCTTGCAGTAAGGACTAAAGGGACTATGCAGTTTAAAGTCTTCTAGTAAGGACTAAAGGAACCATGCAGTTTAAATTCTTGCAGTAAGGACTAATGAGACTATGCAGTTTAAATTCTTGTAGTAAGTACTAAAGGGACCATGTAGTTTAAAGTCATGCAGTAATTACTAAAGGTACCATGCGGTTTAAAGTCTTGTAGAAAGGACTAAAGGGACCATGTAGTTTAAAGTCTTGTAGTAAGGACTAAAGGGACTATGCTGTTTAAAGTCACACAGTAAGGACTAAAGAGACCATGCGGTTTAAAGTCCTTCAGTAAGGATTAAAGGGACCATGCAATTTAACGTCTTTTAGTAAGTACTATAAGGTGTATTTGTATTACAAAAAATAATTCTTCAAGAAACTTGCATTGGTTGGATATGTAATGAGTTCTCCATCCATTGAGATTAAATAATAAGCTCCATTGGAGTAAACCTTATGTATTGAGTAAGGTCCTTCCCACTTTTACTCAAGATTTGGAGGGTTCATTCCTGGTATCAATGGAGTTTTGAGGACCAATACCAATTATCCTTGAATAAATGAATGAAGATGAACTTTTTTGTTGAAAGCTTGTGCTATTCGATTCTGATAGACTTCCAAGTGGTGTAGGGTGCACAATATTTTTTCATCTAATCATTCCAATTCATCCAATTGATTTTGAGATTGTTCATATGTAGATGATTGATCACAAATGGCTACTCTGAGCGAAGGAAATTGAAACTTAATGGGAAAGAATGCTTCTGTTCCATATACCAATGAATATGGAGTTGACCGCATAGCAGTGCAGGTGGTGGTCCGATAAGCCCATAAAGCATGAATTTTTTTTAAGGCCATGATTTTTTATCTTTATCCACCATCTTTTTCAGTATGTTTGAAAGAGTATTATTGAAGACTTCTATTTGGCCATTGGCCGCTAAATGATACTGAGATGAATGGTTGGATTTGATGTTGTATTCTTGATACAACTTCCTTACCTCGGATGAACAGAAGTTTGTGCCATTGTCCATCAATATGATATGAGGGACCCCAAATCTGGTAATGATGTTAGACTTGATGAAGCTAATAATGCTTTTAGAACTAACTTCTTTGAGAGGTATTGCCTCTGCCCATTTGTAAAAGAAGTCAGTAGCAGTAAGAATATACTTAAACTTCTTGGATGTAACTGAAGGGGAAGGTCCTACTACATCCATTTCCCATGTGGAAAATGTCCATGAGTATTTAGCTGTATAGATCAACTCTGGGGGTTGATGAATGAAATTAGCATATACTTGGAAATAATGACACTTCTTAGTGAAATAAATGCAGTCTTGTATCATTGAAGGCCAGAAGTATCCAAGTCTTCGAACTTGATCAGACAGTCTATGTCCAGACTGGGGGGAACCACAGACTCCTGCATGTACTTCTTCCATAACAGCCACTGTCTCTTCACCATCAATACATATGAAGAGATTTCCATAAAAACCTCTCTTGTAGAGAATTTTTTCTAGGTGATCTGGGATATCATAAAGAGTAAAATTGACCACACGTCGCTGAACTTATTATTTACTATCTCTATCAAGTGGGGTGTTCCATTTTGAATCTATTCCCCAATAGCTGTCATCCATCCTGTAGTATTCCCATATGGTTCATAAATGGGACTAATTTCATTTATTTCCTTTGTTTTGATTTGAACATAAGGTGAAACTGTATGACGGTGGGCAATACTGATGATTGTTTCGTCCCGATTTGGATTTTCCAGAGCTGGGGCTACATTATCCAGTTCATCAGCTTAAGCATTTTGTGATCGTGGGACATAAGAAAATGTCAGTTCTGAAGGAAATTATGCCATTAACTCTCTGACATAATCATACAAAGGGATTAACTCTTCTTTTCTGTTGGAGACTCTACCTGATGAACCATTTTAGGCTGTACCATTTGGTGGGGAAGTGCCCATGCTTTTGAAGTAGATGGAATAAAATCTTCCAGAGTCAAAGGCAACTTAGGCTTTGATACGAGCTCATCTTTTTCTGACTACTCTTCTTTCTTTGAATTATGAAACCTATTTGAGGATGTTCCTTCTGATGAAGGGAGTTTTTCTGTGGCAGAAATAGCAGAATGTACCATTGGTTTCTTCAATTCCATTCGTAAAATGGCATGAGTTTGGTTGATAATTTTCCTGACCATCCAATCATCTTATTTCTGCGCATTTTTTGCTTTTGACTTCATGCCACTCGCCTTATACCTCTATATATGTAGCAGTAACACATTCTACCTAGGTTGAATAACATTTCAGTTTTACTTGTCCCGGGTCCACCATCTTTTGCAGAAGGTCTTTGAAGAAAAAACACTCCTGAATGGGATGCCCCAACATCTGATGAAATGGTCAATAGTTGGGAAGGTCTTCATCTCCTTCCTTGTTCAGCCTTTTAGGTCTTGGAAACTAAACCAAATTATTTTCCAGAGCCGAAATGAAGTAACCAAGAACTTATTCATTTTAGAAAGAATAAACTTTTTTCTTTAACTCCTCAAATGTTTCCATCATTGATCTCTTTAATCATCTTGACGAGACGACCTATGTTGTTGAAACTCAGGAGGTGGAGCCCTTCAATGAGATAAAGGTATTGAAGTGGAAGAAGGTACATATGCTTGTTTAAGTGTAACTGTAGTAGTATCTTCTCTACCCATTCTCCTTCCTGGACCAGATCGAATTACATGAGTTTTAGCCATAGTCTCTATAAGAGAATCTTCGATCTATTGAGTGATTGAAGTAAGGTCTCGAAACCCTCCAATATATTTCACAGGTATCAATGGTGTACATATTTCATCATGTAAATTTTCCACACAGATTGGCAACTATTCTTCTTGAGGGAGTGATATGCTTAAGGAATATGTTAATTCTTTCCAACAAGCAATGAAATATGAAACTCTTTCATTTTCCCTTTTCTTAAAATTTGTAAGAGGAAAAACTGTCGTCTTTGGTAATGTAGATAAATTGAAGAAGGAATCGTTGAGGAATATCTTCCCACCTGGTAATTGACCGAGACTGCAAACTTTTATACCAGACAAAAGAAGGCCCTTGTAATGACTGCACAAAACATATGAGCTTAACTGCTTCTTATTGATGAGGAGTTCCCATCATAGGATCACGATGAGAAAAAAAATGTGTTAAGTGTTTTTCTAGGTCTCCTGAACCATTAAAAATTGTGAATATAGTATTCGCAAAATTTGATGGGGGAGGAATTGAATCAACTCATTCAAGGTAAGCTTTCTTTTCTGGTTGAACTTGTGCACGTTGTCCTCCCATATCTTCCAACCGAGCTGTTAATGACTCAATGGTAGTTTTAACTTTTGAGAAACATCTGGTTGAGCTTGGACCTGAGAAAGTGCAATAACTGGAGTTTTGACAGTGTGGTGACTGGTACTACAACTGATGGTAGCACTACCAGTTTTTTTTAGCATGAACCATCGGATTGGACCTGTGAGAGTGTACTTGTAAAGAAGGATATTCTTGATCCATCCTAGTAACTGCAACGAATTCCCTTGATTGACTCACTCCAGAACTCTTAGGAGGAATACTACCTTGAATTAGTTCTTCATTCAATCTTCTTAACTCCTTCATTTATTCTTCTTGTAGTGCGAACCTTTCCTCTAATGAGAGTGATTGTCCTTCTCCAGAGGTAGGGTGGGACGTAACCTGACTTTTACCCTTTTCCTTGGAACGCGCCTTTCTGGTGTATGGAAGGGCATTGCCCGAAGGAATATCTTTCCTCTGGGAAGCCCTATGGCTTCTGGTACACACACCTTCTTCATTTATTTTTTTGTGTACAACTTCTTGAATAAGAAATTCTTCATCTGATTCTTCTAAGTGAACCTCATGTTCTAGGGGATCAGTGAAAACGACATTGATGACATTTATCACTGCATAACACATTGAATCCCTTCTATCAGCATTTCTGTGATACTATCTTCTTTCATGAATTTTATGATACGTTGCCTTTTGTTGAGTTTATCCATTAGGAACTTAATGGTGAACTGTAATTTGGATGGAATATCTATATAATTCAGCTCTATGTTCCTCTTGTGGCTTCATCCCTAACTGAGAGAAAACTGATTTTTGCTGAGGAAGAGATTGAGGATTTGAAAAATTCCCTAGTCCGGTGGACTGGGGCTGTTATTTCTTTTCCTGCTCAACTCCGTGAATCCCATTTGTTGATCCCAAGGGTTCGGCTAAAAGAGACCCCAGCCTGGAAATATGAGGTTGTTCTTGAGTTGCTACATCTGAAACTTTCTTAAAATCTCTCTTGATTTTGCGGACTTTAGTCTGGAAATTGGCCGGATGCATCAACCTACATCCACTCAAATCACCTGGTACAAATGACCGATGGATGATTTATGACACCTCTGTCACCTGATGATGTGCATGCTCTAAATGAGAATCCTATTAGATATTCTCATTTTCTTGATGAAAGATTAATTTGACAACTTTTTATTTGTATGCCTGAATTTGGGAAGAACTAGTTGAGGCTTGTTCCTGATCAAGCCTTTGATTGCACAGAAAACAAATTGGCTATGTCCGGCCATGGGCAATAACATTTCATGAGACCACTTTTGGCGGGCTTTGTTGACTGGAGAGTACAGTGAAATTCAGTTCTCCATGAACACCCCATCTCCTGATATTAATACCAGAAGGGGCATTGATAATTAACTAGACCAACATTTATAATGTGCCAAGGCATGAATGCTGAAGGGATCTCTACTGCTTTTCAACCTTTGGATGTCATGAAACTGAGAGAGTTTCCAAATCAATTTGGTGTTGTAACCCTTATATTATCTTAACATGATTTTAATATTCATGATAAGGTAATATTTTCTCTTTTAAGTGAAAATGAGTTTTTCACATGTTGAGACGAATATCATGAATACAATATTCAGTTAAAATTTATGGAATATCATACTGAGAGTCAGAAAAAGTCCATAACATGACTGGTACTTAACCTTTCGCCAGTTGTTTTCTCATATTCTGCAATTTCTCCTTATCATTCAATGAATATTCCTCTATCTAATTAGACCAAAGATGGTACTTCTTTGTTGGTTCATCAGTTTCAACAAGATTGGTAGATAATTCATTTATCAAATTATAAGATGAATGACCCAGGGGTAGTTTGGAGAATGACCTACACCCCTGGCTATCTTCTGATTGATAAGTTATTTTACCTACTAGAGGTAAAGCATCAGACATGACTGGATTCACATTTTCAAGTGCCTCAAGATAAAGGGGCTTTCTCATTACTACATTGTCCTTTAAAGAATTTTCCAGGCAATGTGAATTACTACTGTGGAGAGGACTTTTGCAGATAAATTTATTATCATAGGGAGGACAACCATGGTGGGTTACAGCAAAAGATGAAACCTTTTTCTCATTGATCATCTAGCCACGCAGAGGGTTATCGTGGCTCTCATCTAAAGATGATACTTCGAGATCGACCAAACTATCATAAATAAATCCTTCATGAGGAAGTGTCTGATGAAGACCATCAGAATTATTGTTCCCACTATTGGGAAATTAGAGAGTAGAATCTTGAGTTGCAATAGATAATTGTCTGAGGGCTTCAAGAACTACAGCATCGAGCAAGGCATTATTATAGATTTGTTCTCGATTTCTCAACTGTGTTGGACTGGTCATTTTCTTATATGCCTTCTTACTCACTTTGGAAACCACTTGTTGATGAAAGTTGTTATTATGGGTAGGTGTATGTGCCTGCTTAGGAGAAATGGTCAGGTAATTCTGATTATCTCCATTCAAATAGGGTGTATGTGCCTGAATTGATTGTCTATATGAGATGGGGGAGTATGCCCCAAAACTCTCTTGGACTGAGATAGAGGTGTGTATCTGTGATTCTACTGAAGTTGTTATAATATTATGATAGGCATCCAGAATATGGGCAGGGATTTGCTGTTTCTCTTTCACCATTGTCAGAATGTGCTTGGTGAATTCAGCTTCTAGAATGGGAATATATATCCATTATGTGCTTGGAGTAGGTGTATGTGCCTGATTCTGTCCTCCTTTTCTTGTCAGTGAATTCTAACAGTACTCATGTGTGGGGGAAGAAAATTGTGTCTGCCTCCTATTTGTCATCGGAGATTTCCAATTAAAATATCCGGGTGCTACCAAATGAGGCTGTTGGTTAGCCTGATGAATTGTAGGTGTATGTGTCTGCTGATTGTTCCCCACCACATTTGATTGGTGAGTTTATTTGGTTGCAGTCAGATGAGCCTGCTGACTAGCTGATGAATTATAAACAGGTGTATATGCCTGCCTATGAAACTCTGCTGGAATTGCCTGGCGAGATTGGTGTGCTACTTCCAGATGAGTCTGCTGGGCAGTAACATCAGGATGGACATATGTATATGCCCGCTCATTGTTTTCCATCATGTTGGCTTGATAGAATTCTCTAGAGGGGGAAGAAGTAAGAAAATGCTCCCTGTTGACCGGATTTCACCTCTGACGGTTCGTCTTTCATTCTTGAGTCTGAGGAACCTAAGCCAAACCCCTAAAGTTGATACCCTCATCATGTTGAGGGTGCACTACTGCATGAGTTTGATAGCGATTTTTGGTGGGAGTCCTCAGGAAGGACTCCTGCCTTCTTGAACCGAGGCCTTGAGTGACCTATTCATTCACCTCCTTGTAATATGGGAGGGACTGGTGGTTGCGTTCTGGGGATAACGACCCGAAACAGTTGGAAACGGTGGTTGGTACCACCTGCTTCTTGATCACTGGACGTTGCTGTCCGGACAACCAGGGTGAATTGTTAACTTGGAGGGCTTGTCGAGTGGCCTCCATAGTCGGAATGGTACCTTGTTGATTGTATTACTTCACCAATGAATTTGAGACCCAGCATTGCATACGTTGAGTAGGTGATGTCATCCTCAGAGCGGATGAGGATCCAACAGGATTAGTGGCCGAGGCATTCACAGGTGTGAACGTTAAAGAAGCCATTTCTGTAATTTATAGAGATCTTGGAAAAGAGTTCATGTTTGATATAACAGACATAATCAAGATAAGTTTGGCTATACTACATCATTTGGATGAGCACATATGTTATTTATTGCTTGGTTGGCCCTCACATTAAGTTAAATTGGGGCCTAACAAATAAGTAAAACATCATTTAACTTGGTTAAGGATTCACGTCGAGTACACCATTTTGGTTTCTTCTGGAAATGGGGATGACCTTGTTTGTTTAAGGTTCAAACTTTCCAATCGGTTTCTAACGGGTTTATTCATTGAACCGGAAACATACAATGATTCTATATCTATTTGTACCTACATTCCAAAGGTAGGTGCCCATTAGTTATGGACTGATGAGACGTAAGAATTTTCATTGTTCTAGAAGATGGGAGGTCATACCCATCACACATTTTGGGGGGAATTATTGTCTACTCTGGGACTCTCTTATATATTTGAGTTACATTTGTGAATCCTTATTAATTTAACAAGCATAAAAATGAGTTTTTCCTTTAGATTTGGAAATCAATGATTGATATTTATGATATTTAGAGAATCTTTTATATTTATTTGAGGTTCATCATTGATAGATAGTCATCCGTATTTATTAGAGATTCTTATTCAATGGTATCCTTCAATACATTATATAGAAATCTCTTGGTTATTATGATAACCATAATGGTTTTAAATCCACTCAGTGGGAAACTTGAAGTTTATTGTCGTTCAGAAAGACATGGATTATTTTAGAGTTAGGATTGTACCCGCAGATGGGCTACCTACGTATCCTTGTTAGAAAAGGAATCATAACCCACGTAGTTTGAGGAAAAAATATGAGGTTTATGCATGATTAATGGCCCAAAGAGAGATGTCATAATTACTTTTACACTCTACGCTCACGTGATTCATGCTCGATGTGAGAAACAAGAGGTATCAGTAAAACCTGAAGATTGTTCCATGAAATATGCAATCATAAGAAAGGATGTGAGGCTTACTTATGTATGACTACCCAAGTAAATGATGACAAAGACTTTTAGAAAAGAAGCCCAAGAGCAGGGTCCATATAGGTGTTTGTACTTTATGGAGATTTTGGATTTTAACCTGGGACTTACTCCTGAAAATGAAGACAAAATATAAGAGGGACTTATGATTGGGTTTCATTCCTGAAAAGGAATCCCAAATAAAAATAAATTAAGACTGTGCCTTACTCATAAGGAGGATGCCCAAAGTTAAAGGAAATTATGATTGGGACTTAATCCTGAGAAGAAGGATACCCATATTTAAGAAACTTGGGGCTTAATCCTAAAGAGGATGCCCATGAATAGTGAACTTGGGGCATACTCCTAAGGAGGATGCCCATGTTAAGGAAAATTATGACTAGGACATACTCCTAAAAAGGAGTCCTAGGTTAAGTGGACATGAACCTTAGGGCTTACTCTTGAAAAGGAGGCCCAAATCAAAATAACTTCTCAGAATTCCTTTTAGATAAGGAATCCAACAAAGGAACCATGCCAAAAATAGCTTTGAAGAAAGTTTTGAAGGCTAAATCTTGAAAAGGATAGGAGGATTTGAGGAAAGAAAGTGAATTGGAGGGAGGCGTGCAAGTACTGTTCTGGTGCGCAAGTCTTGGTCACCAAATTATACTTGCGCGACATGAGTCAACTAGGGAGATGGAGAATCCATGAAGTGATACTTGGGTGAGTTTGAATTGGAGCCCTTAGTATTATCCCTAGAGGCTTTTAGATGTGTGGCATGCAATTTTCCTTGAGAGGGAAAGGTGGCACACAAGTGTATTCACTACCCTTAAGGGCTGGACACATAGGCGTGCAAGTATTGATGAATTCATATACTTAGGACTTATTATTCCTCTTTAGAGCTTCCATTATTGGAAAAGGATTACCTTATAATTGTTTGGAAGACTTTAAATAGAGACTTGGGTGACTGGAGCTTGAATCTAAGTTTTGGATTTTCCATCTTTCAAATGGGGGCCCACAGTGGGTATTTATAGGCCACCTGAGGCTTGGGAGAAATTTCACTTAGGGAGCGAAAGTGACTTGCACGCCTCATATTTTATGTGCAAGTGACATTCATGCCAAAGGCTGGCGCGTAGGTATATGTGCGTGCCTTTATAACTTTTCAATATTTGACAAATCTTCCATCTTCTATGCTCGAGGTATTCCCTTTAGTCAATATTTGGACTCTGTGATGGAACAGAGCATCAAAAACATCAGTTTTAAAATTAATGACGTTAAAACCAATCCCCCGTGAATTTTTTACATCTATTATAAAAAATTGACGTAAAAAATAAATTTTTTAAATAAAATTGTTCAGCTGCTACTATGCCCTACTAAAAGAAGACCTGAAACAGACCAAAACCAGACCAAAACCCTACCAAAACCAGAACAAAACCCCCCGACCCCACCGGAAAACCCCCACCACACCCCTGGACACCCCCACCTCACTAGAAACCCCCCACACCCCTGGACTTCCCCACCCTACTAGATAGCTCCCACCCCCTAGACAACCCCCCAAACCCCTAGACATCCCTCCCACACCCCTAGACAGCCCTCCCACACCCCTGGAAACCCCCCACCTCATTGGAAATCCCTCCCACATCCCTGAAAACCCCCTTCCAAAATAAGACCTGAAACAAAACAAAAATAGACTAAACCCCGACCAAAACTAGACCACCCCCACCCCCTGGACAACCCCTGCCACACCCCTGAACACCCCACCCCACTGGACACCCCCACACCCCTGGACTCTCCCCCCCCCCCACACCCCTGAACAGCCTTCCCACACCACTGTACATCCCTCTCATTCCCCTAGAACCCCCCCCCCCCCCACCCCCACACCACTGGACAACCCTCCCACACCACTGGAAACCCCCCACCCCACTAGAACCCCCCCCCCCCCCCCCCACTAGATAGCCCCCACACACACCTCTAGATTTCCCCCACCCTCCTGGACACCCCCACGCCCCTAGAAATCCCTCCCACACCCCTGGACATCCCTCCCACACCCCTGGAATCCCCCCCCCCCCCACTAGACATCCCTCCCACACCATTGTAACCACCTGCCACCCCACTGGACACCCCCTACCTTGGACACCCCCTGGACAGCCCCCCCCCCCCCCCACCCTCTTGGATAGCCCCCACCCCTGGACAGCCCTCCCACCCTTCTGGACACCCCCACCCCCATAGACATCACCACACCCCGGGACACCCATGGAACCCCCCCCCTGGACAGCCCTCCCACACCCCTGGAAACCCCACACCCCACTCGACAACCCCTGACCCTCCTGAACAGCCCCCACCCCCTAGACATCCCTCCCACCCTTCTGAACACCCCCTGGACACCCCCACCCTCCTGAATATACCCCACCCCCTGGATAGGCCTCCCAACCTTTTGGAAACCCCTCCCACCCTCCTGGACAAGCTCCCATCCCCCTGGACTCCCCCACCCCCATGGACACCCTAGACACCCCCACCCCACTGGAAAAACCCTCCCACTCCCCTAGAAACCACGCCACCCAACTAGACAGCCCCCCCCCCCAACACCCCTGAAAAACCGCACCGCCCCACTGGAATCCCCTGCCAAAAGAAGACCTGAAACAGACAAAAAACAGACCCAAACCCGACCCCCCCCCACACACACACCTCCCACAGGATAACACCCACCACACCCCTAGACACCCCCACCCCATTGGACACCCCGTCCCACCCCTGGACTTCCCCCACCCTCCAGGATAGCCCCCACCCATGGACAACCCCCCACCCACCCCTGGAGAGCCCTCACACACCCCTTGAAACCCCGAACCCACTAGAAACCCCACTAGAACCACCCCACCCCCACCCCACTTGACAGCCCCCCCCCCCCCCACCCCTAAAAGCACCCCACTCCACTGAACACCCCCCCCCCCACACACACACACAGCCCTAGATTTCCCCCCACCCTCCTGGACACCCTGACCCCTGAAAAACCATCCCACACCCCTGGACAACCCTCCCAAACCCCTGGAACCCCCCCCCCCCACCACCACCCATCCCACTGGACAAAACTCCCACACCACTGGAGACCCCCACCCCACTGGACATCCCCACCCCTAGAAACCCCCTGGATATCCCCCATCCTCCTGGATATCCACCCCTCCCTAGACATCCCTCCCACCCTTCTAGACACCCCCACCCCCATGGACACCCCCCACACCCTTGGACACCCCCTAGATACCCCACCCTCCTGGACAACCCCCACCCCCCCTGGATAGACCTACCACCCTCATGGATAGCCCTACCACCCTCCTCGACATGCTCCCACCCCTGGACTTCCCCCACCCCCATGGACACCCTAGACACCCCCACCGCACTGGACAACCCTCCCACACCCCTGGAATCCCCCTCACCCCACAGATCACCCCCACGCACTAAGACACCCTCTAGAGAGCCCCCCACTCCCCTGAACAACCCTCTCACCCTCCTGTAAGTGGTACCACCCCCTGGACTGCCCCCAACCTCATGGACACCCAGGACACCCCCACCCCACTGGACAGCCCTCCCACACCCCTAGAACCCCCCCCCCCCCACACACCCCTGGATTGCCACCCCACCCTCCTGGACACCCCCAAACCCTAGACATCCCTCCCACACCCCTGGACTGCCCTCCCACACCTTTGGAACCTCCCCTCCTCCCCACTGGATAGCCCTCCCACACCCCTAGAAACCCCCAACCCTACTGGACACCCCCCACACCATAGGAACCCCCCAGACTAGAATCCATACTAGAAAAACCATCATAACTAGACCAAAATAAGAAGTACAAAAAAAATTAAGCATTCACATATATAACATTCAAAACTTATAATGTCAACATAAAAAATCCTAAATCCAACCTAAAAAGATACCAAATCAACAATTATAATGAAAATATTCAAAATTACATTTTACACTACAAAAAAAACTAAAATCCAATAAAACCTGTAAAATAATTTGACTATTCTACTTGTCAGTGTTTAACCTCTTGAGAAATATAGGGTTGAGGGTCATAAAATAGCTACAAATTAAAAGGATAGTAGTTAACATGTATAATGAATAAGTAAAATGAAATATTATGGAAAAGTTTAAAAGGAAATATTACCAAGTCAAAGTTCACAAGTGTTCCTGTTATAATTATTTCATACATAAATCTTAATATATAAGATACACATTAGATGACGCCTAGTTATTCATGAAAATTTTGTTTGAATGAGTATAAATTCAAAATATTATATTTATGTAATAAATAAAAAATTTCAAATTATGAATGGATATTTACCATTACATTTATATATTTGATCTTCGCACTCCTTTTCTTTGTGTTTTTTCGAAAGTAGACCCATCCCCTGTTAGAAAATAATATGAATTGGAAAAATTTAAAATTAATTATAATATATACAACTACTAAAAAATTGAAACATATATTTCCAACATATTCTTAAAACTTTTCCCCACATCACCATGGATAGATCATATCCAATAAATTTTTTTCTCCCAAGGGAAAAAAACCTTGCATACAATGATCACTGATAAAATAAAATTTAAGGTTTGTGGTTTTTTATGTTAAAACATAATGAACTCTTTGCTAGAGATATGTTTCATACCTCTCACAAAAAGGCACCATCCAACATTTTGTGATTATATTCTATTCAAATCTTTCAGCAATATAAAGCATTCTTTATTCCTCATCCAATTCATGTGATTCATGGGAAATCAAATGCGGGTCCATGAATCTATATACATCTATCCACTCATTCTTCTCACACATGTTATAAATATACCTAATACAAAATAGACATAAGTAAAAATTTTGAATAAATATAATGTAGGGAAAAGGTGTTAAGACTTATATGGAAAAAAAATTCACTATGTTGATGCCCAACTTATCTCTAGTAATAATATCCATGCTATTAGTTTTCACAATACCCACATTTATTGCACCTCCACAAACATGAGCTTCCATAGGAAACTCATAATGATCCACCAAAAAATTTGAATATCTTGACAATCTGTCAAGACTACTAAAATTTGTATCTGATGTCATAGTCATTTGTCTTTGTGGTTTTCTATACAGTATTTATTTACCTTTGAAGTATTCTGGTAACAATAAATAGAAAAATATATTAGTTTTAAAATGATAAAAAAAAACTTTAATTAAAAAATAAAATAGAATATATAACACACATACATCTATGGTAATGAGTCGCAGAAGTCTGGATGTCCAAATTAAAAAATGGTCGATACTATTTCCAACTATCATCACCTCATCTGTAGGTAATGGTACACAAGCTGATCTATCTATAATATCTTATACAATGATCCTTTGATGATCTACCTCTAAATGTTGATGATGAATTGTATCTCCTATACAATATACCAGACCATATGCAAATATATGATGTTGAGTATCATCAACATACAACTCTCAATAAGTAGGATGATGTGGAGGAGGACTAGGATAAAAAATGGGGTCTGCAGGTTGATGTGAGGGAGTGGGAGCTACTGGAGGAGGTGGAGGATAAATAATGGGGTCTACAGGGGGAGGTGGAGTAGTGGGAGCTGTAGTCTGAAATTTTCTTTTCATGTCTGACAACATAGATTGTACTGATTCTCTAATATTTTCCTCCATCATTGCATTAATATTATGAATTTTAGCCTCCAAGGATTCTATTTTTTTATTAACACCCTATAGGGTCTTGAAAATCTGCAAAGGAGAATGGAAATCCCTTAATTTGAAAAAGAATTGTACCCAATTTTAATCAAAGTATTGGACGAAAATGTGGAGACTACTCAATATTGGCGAAGGACTGATCGACCTGCGTACCAGTCCAACAAAGATGGTACGCAGACGGTTCAGTAAGCCGCCCCCTCCATGGACCAATGTTGTTTGTAGAACAGAGGTGGGAATCCTCCGCAGGCGCGAAGCAGGATGGGTGCCAGGCTGGTCCGCCATCACAAACCGCCCCAGCAGCGAGATGCGCCAACCAGCCCATACCATGTACACTGTCATTCGCGAAACAGAGGCGGAGCCCTGCGCAGCCACGAAGAACCCCCCCAAACTAATTTCATTCGCGAGTGAGGTGCATTCAATGCCCCCCTTGAGTTGTGAATTGACCAAGTCATCCATAAACTGGGTTTTCAATAATGGGCCTCCGCAAATGGTGACTCATGACCACGGATACATATATTTCCCCCTCTCTAAAAGGACATTGCGGGGGAGAAGAAAGGGATCGATTGGATTCAGGTGGAAGGATTTTAGAAAAAGGAGCTTAGAATTTCGCAAACAGTGAAGTTCCAATTTGCGAACCAGAACAGGTATGAAACTGGAAACGAATTAATAAGGAACTGAAAAAAACATAACAAATTGGTGAACCACGAACTTAAAATAACAAAATAAAAAGAATATCGTGAGCCAGGGCCCCTCCGTAGATGTACTCCCCATGGAATAGGGAGTCTATTCCCCTTTTTCGATCTGAAGTACTGTGTTGCACCCTCCTACGCGGGCAAAGCCCTGACCGATGAACCCCCGACCAATGTCATCCCTGGCCACCACTGCTCGTGTAAACTGCCCCACGTACCAACCTGGTACGTGGGCCGAACCCGAAGCCACGTACTGCCCTGGTACGTGGTATTCCTATCAGTCAGCGTACCATCCTGATGCATGAACGACCTCTCCAGCCATGTAACACCATCCTACATGAAGGGCACTACTCCTCGTACACCCATGTGGCCCACCAACTCCTTCGGGTGTTCTCATTCCCCGAGTAAGATAAAATCCTTCCAATATAACCTAATCCTTCGCAATCCCTTCATTGGCCTATTCATCGGCACTGAGCCAAGGCCGCTACCGAAGCCACTGAACCCGTATGATGCAACCTTCAGGCGCATCAGCGCGCCACTTTGAGTTCATATACCCACAGTAAGTGAGGGAAAAGGGGTTGCTCTGGCCCTTGAGCGGGATCCCAAAACATTCCTGGGATCACATACCCACGGTAGTGCAGGGTCCAAGCTCGAGAGTACCCTTTCTGCCTCTCCACT
This sequence comes from Viscum album, assembly GCA_963277665.1. Taxonomy (NCBI): domain Eukaryota; kingdom Viridiplantae; phylum Streptophyta; class Magnoliopsida; order Santalales; family Viscaceae; genus Viscum; species Viscum album. The sequence goes on along the minus strand of OY728159.1, from coordinate 2,051,370,686 downwards.
CGCCATGATTGAGGGTCCCCACTCGCATTTCCTTTTGACGAGTGCAAGCGGTGAGCCCTTCTCCCCTATCCTGAGAGTGGTTGGGCATCCCTCCTAGAGTATGCTCCACACTATCCTCATCTGAACACGATGACCCTTCCCTTATCATCAGAGAAGTTTCATTGCTCCACTGTAGGACTTCTACCTTCCTCCAACATCAGGGAGAAGGAGATTCCAGTGGTCCTGGCCTTCTCTTCCGCTCATCATCTTCCTCCCCTTCCCTTGGTAGGAATAATGTGTAAGGCCTACCAAGTCTGTTGCATTATCTTGTTTCTCACACCGATCATGAATCACGTGGGATTGGAGATTTGTGATGTTCACGGCATCTGTACGATGGCGGTGGTCGAACGAACTACGTGGGTTTTGATCCCTGTTTCCTAAGCAGGGTACGTAGGAACCCTCCCCGAGGTTCAATCCAAATTAGGACCACTAACCTTATGCAAGTCCCAATCATGCCCCTCCGAACGAACTACGTGGGTTTTGATCCCTATATCCTATGTAGGGCACATAGGACGCCTCCTAGAGGTTCAATCAAAATAACAGGAAACTATCATGTGTATGCCCTAATATTTAATGAACTACATGGGTTTTGATCCCCGTATCCTAATAAGGGTACGTAGGATGCCTTCTCGAGGTTCAATCCCAATAATAGGAAACTCTCACATGTAAGCCCTAATCTCGACATAACTACGTGGATTTGGATTCCCCTCATGAGGATATGTAGGAAGGCCATATCACAGATTCAATCCAAATCCTCAAGTCATTATCTATCCCCCTGGATGACAATAAACTCCAGAGCGCCCAGTTATGGGGCTTCAAACCAATGCTGTCTCTAGGAGTCCAAACTCCTTATAGTCATTAATCCAATGAGGAATGGTAATCCTCGAGCCTAAATGATTCTGAATCCCGGCGTTTAGCTGACCATTTTGAACCATGAGTAATCCATGGATTCTATGGTTGGGTATAATCCAAAGATTCGTGAACATATGAATACGCCTTAAATCTATAAGAGAGTCCTGAAATAGGAAATAATTCCCCCCAAAAGGGTGCGATGAGCCTGGATTCCCATCCTCTCGACCAATGTGAGTTCCTAAGAATCGCTGGCCAAATCGCCCAGTGAACACCTACCTTTGGAAATCAGAACCAAGTATCATTGGATATGGAACCGTTGTTCATTTATAAACAAAGACTGATATACCCGACCTGAGTAATTGAGCAGATCTCAGCCCTCCGTGAGATCAACCGTCGGGCGCGTCGGTCCCCACCACCCGAGACGGTTCTAAACAAAAATGGTGAACCCGATGTGAATATTTAACCAAGCATGACAGATTTAACCTAATCCAACTCTGTGCCCCATTATAATCACAAGGAGGAATAAGAAAGGTCATTAATTGTGCATGTGATCATGAGATGCTGCTTTGACGGGTTTGCTTTTTTTATTTGTTAAAATACTTTACAGGTACCAATCGGAACTCCCTTCGATCCAATGGCATCACGGAGGAACTCACAGATGTGTACTTCGAACAACGCAATGACCAGACATCCTCACCAACGAAGGACCTCATCACCTACTCAGCATCTTCAACACTGGGTCTCGGATGTGTTGATCTGAGAGTACCACTTGAACGGTACTCTCCCGACGATGGAGGAGGCCATGACGCCCTCCAATCTGCCAAGACCCATCTGTCTCCTACCCAGCAGTGGCCACGAAAGCATATCCAGAAGGCTCCTTTTTCCATCTCAAACTGTTTTGGAAGTCTATCCTGGAATGAGACAACACGTACCTCCCTTATCATAGGGAGGCAAATGAGGTCGAAACCGAGGACTTCATCCCCGCTGAACGGGGGTTCCACTCAAAGGCCCCTATCAGAAGACATCGCCGCGGTTACGTCGTGACTCAATATCGTCATGCAAAGGAGGATTTCGCCCCGAGGATCTAGTCCCATGCTCCCCAAGCTCCAGCCCCTCGGAACACCCGATGAGGGTGGAAAACATACAACCAGGGACCAATCATCACCCCTATCCCGAAGGAGGTGCTCCGCTGCCCAGTCACAGAGATGTTTGTGAGTAGGAACATACACCATTCTGCTCCTCCAAAGCCCATAATTTAGAAGCGGTGTCAACATACTAGAAGGCGCGCATCCCCACCAAGCTCCATCAAGCCTGTCACACACACAGGACGACACCAACCCGGAAGGCACCTCTTTCTGCCCAGGGTCATGAAGCCCACCAACCAGACGTGGTGGCAACCTAGCGCCTGTAGAACCAGCTCCTAGAAGATGTTCCTAACGCTTACCATCCCGATGTAGTGGAGATCAACAAAGTCCGCCATCCAGATGTGGTGGAAATTAATAGGTGGGCACATCCCCCTACCAACAAAGGCCACCGAATCGATATGGTGGGGAACCAATACATGCAGGGCCAGCTCCCTGTGGATCTAAGTAAAGTCTGCCATCCTGATGTGGTGGCAAACAGAGAGATAAACCTGCATATCCCGAAATAGGGGCAGACTCATTCACCAACCCCGACACAAGATAATTGTCAGTACGCACTGACCACCAGAGGACCGGAGCCGGATATTCCTACTCCAATACCAAAATGGGCCTTCATACCCGTTCTAGCCAAAGATGTCTCTATGCATATCCTGGCAATGTTGGAGGAGCAGGTATCAATCCCAGATCATATCTTGTAGACTTGCCAGAATGTAATTGCATCAGTGGAAACAACAAGGACTCGGGCCAGTGATCCCATATCCCCAATTGAGGTTACTCATCTAAGAGACGAGATAGCTGCCTTGGAGAAGATCTGCATCCCTTCTTCCGCCCAGGAGGGTCGTCGGCCATATTCCGTGATACAAGGGCAATCGGATCGAGCAGCTTCACTCGTTCCAACCAGGGGACACCCGTCCATCATGGTGGATGCTCCAGAGCAGGAATATATCCCTGATAAAATTCAAGATGTTCATCTGCATATCCCGACAGAATCATGTGACCCAATTAGAAAAGGACCCAAAGGTTAAGGTCGTCATCAACAGCAGACGGTACCTGCTGCCTGCAAGAGAGCACCCCGAACGCGCCGAAGGCAGCCAGAAAATAAAGAGAGGGTTCATGACTCGGCTCTGCTAGATGCTAGGGTTACCAATTTCTCTAATCATATATCAAAGTCTTATAACCCTTCCCACCCATTACCATATTATGGGAGTACAAGTATCAGTTGCGAAGGTCCTCCCCAGAGCACCCGCAGGGGACTCCCCCATGGGCATATAACGATCGATCACGAGAGATTCTCTTTTGATGCAAGTTACGGAAGCCCTCCACGTGACTAGAATATCGAGTGTCAAGAATTCCCTCCACTTGCTTCGGTCCACCTTGACGGTACTTCCCAGGGTATACACTACAAACACTCTCCGTGCAGTGGGACCACAGATTATGATAGTATTCCTCCCTATCATAGTCGCAACTGCGGAGGCCCTCCCCACAGTGATGTCTCATCATGACAAGAAGGCCCTCCCCTTTTCATGTCCTACCCTGAAGGTCCTCCCTAGGGGTTATGTTGTGATGACACTCCACGCAGTCGGGCATCAGATCAAGATTGTAGTCCTCACCACTCTGATAACAGAGGTCCTCACTTTAGAGACGTCAAGCAACGAGAAGGACCTCCCCTCATTGTGGTACATTCTGAAGGCCCTCCCCAAGGTATACCTTGCAAACATTCTCCTTGCGGCAGCTGTGATGGTAGTCCTCGCCACCATGGATGTCATTGCAAAGGTCCTCCCCGCAATGGCCCCAAGAAACAAGAAGGTCCTACCCTTGTCATAGTTTGTCTTGAAGGTCCTCCCTAGGATACACATCAAACGTCAAACCATTATGGTCATCCTCCCCGTGATGGCAGTTATTGCGAAGGTCCTCCCCGCAGTGACATATCATATCGACAGGAAGGTACTCCCCCTACCGAATCAAGCACAGAAAATCCCTCATATGTCGAGGCACTCAGAAGTATGGGATCAATCATGTCAGATTCCCAACTAGTCACCAATGACACCCTCCTTCAATCAGGAGACGGTCTAGGGCCACGTTCATCTTCTGAATCACCTCAGAATCGCCCACATGATAATTCAACACCTACCGGCCCCACTACCTCTGACCACACCATCAGGGAGCTCAGTTGGGCTGACCAGGTAGAGGAATCACTAGTAGAGGGGTATGCCGACATGCTGCACCCGAGGAAACGACTGGCCAGAGATGGTGTACCATTTATGTTTTGGCCCACAACCACCTCTCAATTCGACATACCTAGAAAGTTGTCAGAAGAATGTGTGCACGACATCCGCTCCAATATATGGACAACCCTTCACCGACTGAAATCAAGCTTCATGTCCTACGATGGGTATGTAGACCATATCAAGACAATATGAGACCTCCTACATCACATCGGCCTGGAAGCTCTTCCTTCGGCGTAGCAATCGAAACCTGAGAGGCGTAAAGGACACATTGAGTTAACCTGCCTCCATGCACAGCACCAGTTGTGCCACCTCATTGGTAACTCTCCGACGAGAGTCCATATCAGAGGATGGGGACAAGATGGAGCCCTACATTTAACTCCACTACCCGCCCAGAAGAACCTATTCGACATAATATCTTGCAACTTCATCTCATCAAGACATAAATCGAGTGGGGTCCCTATTCAGGAAAGGCGACACACCCAACTGAGAAAGGCCTTTTGTAAGTCCCAGAAGCATCAGGACCAATGAGAACAAGCCATTCACGAGCACCTGAATTAGGCCACCGAAAGAATACAAGAGACTTCTCACCTAAGAGAGGCCAATCAGCATTTATTGCTTGCTTCCCCAGAGGGGATTGATTCATAGGTGAACTTGGAATCAGATCCTGTTCACCCCCAAATGGGGGCACACAAGATCAGGCAGGTAGCGATAGCAGTATCCTCTGCCGCAATCCAGGTTCAACCCCATCCTGTAGGGATGGGGGAATTTTTAACAAAAATTCCCCCATAAGACCAATAAAAATGGGAAGAGACTCAACGTCCAGGGAATGGAGCCAACCCCATCCCTCAGGGCTAGGGAATTTTTACAATCTCAACAACAACCTCCCCTACGAGAATCAGTATTCTCTTGTCTAGGGAAGACATTTAGAAGAGGAGGTTACGACCCTATCATGTCCTTTGAATCATCATCCCCTTCAAAAGGGAGGTGTACCATAAGGTCATATCAAAGAACTCTCCGTGTCACCCTTCGTCAAGGAGTCCAGAAGTAATCCTGGGACAGGAAGGGGAAGGCCAATAAAAGGCGTGGGAGATCCTCTTCCTATTTATAAGATGACATCTCCTCCACCCCACGATATATATACATCAACACCATAGAGGCTAACCCTATGGGTGACACTAGAGATGATGAAAATCCAGATGGATCGGGAGGTGATGGTTCAGGTCAGGCTGTGATTCACAATGAATTGCCAGGTGTGCACACTCAAAACTAGAGGGCCGCCCAAAATATGGTCACCCCTCTAGATAACCCTCCTCCGCTTACCCTGCGAGCTTCCAACAAGGATGAGAACAAAGGACTGGTTACCCATAACCCTCATCCTTCTCTTGATAAAAATGAGCCACTTACACTCAAAAGAGAGATTCTCTCGACAGGAAGAGGAAATGAAAGAATTGAGGAGGATTAACGTCGAGCTACTCCAGAGGAATCGTCTTATTGAAAGAACTTCCCATGAAGAGCCGCACCTTGTACTCCCATCAAGTGCACCTCAAAGACCAAGGTTTTCCCTGGAAAACAAAGAACGGTCAGGGCCCCCACCCAATGAGGTGCCCGGTCCATCCAACTACCTGAACATGGATTCAGGTGAATACCAAGACTTCCCTCCTCTCAAGAAGCAACTGAAGCGAGTACTTCTAAACCCTATGAAGGTGTCACAAACGAAATATGAAAACATGGTGCCGGCCAAGCCAGATCCTCAAGAAATGCCTTGGGCTACACCTGCCCAAGACTGGGCCCAACAGGATGTAAACTAGGGTCTCGCCAGAACCATTGAGGCATTGACAGCTCAATTGGATGAAATGGAAGGTCGACGCACTCTGATACAGCTAGAGTGATAGCCCTACCTAGATTGGGTGAGCATTATGCCTCCTCCACCCAATTTTGGGAGCCCTGTATTCCTTATTTTCAATGGATCAGGTGATCTGGAACAACATTGGAAGCACTACGCGTCTTATTGCGACCCTATGATGGGTACTCCGGAACAACAAGAAGCAGTGAAACTCAGATTCTTTGTGTGGACCTTGCAAGGATCTTCCTTCATCTGGTATACGAATCTACCAGCTCAGTCAATAAAAAGCTGGGAAGATCTTCAGCAGTAGTTCCTATTCCACTTCAGCTCAATGCTGCCTAAAACAATGGTCAGTGACCTCATGAATTGTAAATAGAGGGAGAACTATAGGGACTCGGATTTCATTTCCAGATGGAAGGGTCTGACCTACTCTCTGAACATTCCAATGCCCCAAGATGAGATTATTTCCATATGCATCAATAATCTTCGGGATGAGCTGCGAACACCATTCATACCAGTGGAGTGCACCACTGGCTTCTATAATCTCTCTTCCATTTCCTAGAGAATTGAAGACTCCCTTCAGCGGACTAATATGAAGTCTCGAATTGCCTCACAGGCTCCTGTAAAGAGAGCATCTAGAGCTAAAACATCCTCTGTCATGCTCAAGCCAACCCCTACGCCTGCTCCACCGCTTAGGCCTCCACCGAATCATCATGGTCCCCCTATGTATCAGTGGCCGCCTCTGCCCAGGAGGGACAATTAGAGAGGATCAATGTTGAACCAGTTCGAGGGACGAATACACAAAGTGTACTCATTCCGAGAGGACCAAGTCTGTGCCTACTTCATCACCGCAATTAATTGTAATTTTCTCCACCTCCCGGAGCCAAGGAAGCCCGAATAATTCGGCCATGACGATAGGCCAGATTACTGCCCCTACCATCGAATGTTGGGGAAAAATATCCAGGAATGCTTCGTCTTCAAAGACCTCCTGGAAAGGATGGTAGAATCCAAACAGGTTGAGCTGGGACAACCCCCAGCACATGTGACGTATATTTCTACAGCCGACTCTGACAAAGGGGAGGGGTGGAAGGAAGTCCCCAACAATAAGGGGCAGAAATTTGATGATTGGATGACTCGGAAAACTTTCAATCAATCTCAGGGCATACTCCTCCCTCAACTACAGCAGCTGGTGTTGCCACCAACAGCCCCTAATGCCGCACAACCGACAATATCGACCTCACAACCCTCCACGAGCTGGTCATCCATGTGTAATTGAAAAGGGAGGAGACAAGAACAAGAGGAGAAGTCCGCAACGTGGTCGAAGTTATCCCCGACACTATCAGATTTTATGACCTCAAACTTGGCGCCATGGGCACCGACCCACCGAACGGCACCATCAGAGACAACAGACTAGGTTGACCTGTCACTGGATGAGGAACTAATCTTTGGTTCCATCAACGTCGTCCATCTAATGGAATCATTCCCTGACGAAGGGTATGGTTATGAACTTGAGTTCCCAACATGAGGAGCCAGGAGGAGGAATCGTAGAAGTAGGGGATACCACGGGAGGCACAATTAGGGACGAAACTAACCCTATGGTTTTACCCAGGCCCAAACAATTAATATCGCGGAAACCCGTGAGAGAGACCTTCAACAGACTTAGCAGAAGAAAGAATATCCCTCCACCTCCACAAGAATCCACTCTAGCCCCATCATTCTGTGGTTCCCATCAGAGGAGGAACAAATGTCTAGCCGCCTAGTGTGCACAAATAGACCACCCAAGCCGAGTCCCCAGAATGTGGGAACACCATCGACCTCCGACCCCGTGGCCAGTCCCTCCTCATCACATACTCCAACTCTTAAAGTGCCTGCTAAAACTCTCCCACTGATAGAGAAGTGTTGGCCTCTACAACATCCTTAAATAGATGGTGTCAATACCAGCCAAACTGTCAGTCCTGGATGCCCTGAGTTTGTCAGTAGATCTTAGGCAGGCGCTTATAGAAGCTTTGCTCAGCCCCCAGGAGTTTCAAGCCGAGGTAGCTGCCGCTGAGATTTACCATACGGAGACTGTCCTGGATGAATGCAATTCGGTGATTTACTTCACTGATCATGATGAATATTCCACCGTGCAAGGACACATCAAATGACTATATGTGTCCATTACATTAAATAATGTTGATATCCATACAGTCTTTATTGACAACGGCTCTAGAGTTAACCTCCTTCCCCTACAGAAAAATCATAAGTTGGGATATGGTGTGGATGATCTAATACCCTCAGCCACAAATCTTTTGGGTAATAACAAGAGTGAACATAAGACAATGTGGAAATTCAAGCTAAAAACCCATTTTGGCGACATTATGGCCTACATGGAATTCATGGTGGTCCGAAAAAACACAGCATTCAATGCCTTGCTAGGAAGGTCGTGTCTCCATAAGCCCATGGCCATCCCTTCATGCTACCACAAGTGTATTGAGTATTGCATCAATTAACAAAGTAGGACATTGCATGCTGAAAATTCCCCTTTAGAGCTCTCTGAGTCACACTACATTGATGCCGAGTTTTCTGAGAAAAAGGAAAAGAAGCCTTCGATTGATGGTATTGACTGGGTTCCTGCTCCAAACAGTCTGGAAATGGTTCCCGATGACCCCCTCAGGCAGTTTGGCGGAGACTACGTACTGCCCATCAACCATGTTGATAGCATGAGTTCAAGCCTGGACACACACTCAACTGTCCTCATGACTTCAGCCATAATGGCCGAGGGTGACAATGAGGAAACAACTACTAACCCTCAATTTCAGGGAGACATTTTGAGAGAGGACGCCCAAAATACCTCACCTCTGGACTCCCAAGAGCCCATGCCAAGAACTCTCCCGCCATCGGATCAAGAAGATGAGAATGTGGGGGAAGAAGAGGAGGAATATCTCAGGGATTCACCACCCACGTTTGAGGAAGGTATCACCACCACTGTGGATGAGCTCAAAGAAATAAACCCGGGTACCGAGGAAGACCCGAGGACCACTCTCATTAGTACAACCATGTCCCTCAAGGAGCACGAGGTATATACCTATTTCCTGAAGCAGCATCGAGATATTTTTTCCTGGAATTAAACGGAAATGCTGGGACTCAATCCCGAAGTGGTGACCCACCACTTTGGTCTTCCAGAAGACCATCAGGGCTATAAACAAGCCGCCAGAAGGACGCATCCCACACATGCTTCCAAAATAGAGGTTGTAGTCGATAAACTTATTAAAGTGGGCTTTATTCAGGAGGTCCAATACCCCATCAGGCTAGAAAACATTGTCCCTGTCAGAAACAATAATGCAAAAATCCACATCTTCATCGATTTCAGATATCTCAATCAGCATTGCCCGAAATATGATTTCCCAGTCCCGATCACTGAGTTATTAATTGACTCAACGACCGGGTATGAGGCTCTCTACTTCATGTATGGATATTATGGGTATAATCAAATCAGGATGGCCTGAGAAGATGAAGAATCCACTACCTTCAGGGCCCCTCAAGGAGTATTCAATTACAGGGTCATTCCCTTGGTCTCAAGAATGCTGGTGCCACATATAAACTCTCCATGCATCGTATCATTAAACCATTCCTAGGGAGATTGGTCGAATGATATGTGGATGACTTGGTGGTCAAGTCCAGATAGCACTCAGATCACCTGCCAGACCTTGAAACCATCTTCAACAAACTTCGACAATATAGCCTGAAGATGAACCCCTTGAAATACGCCTTTGAGGTTACCTCAGGAAAATTCATTGGATTCATCGTACGCCATCATGGCATCGATATCGACCATGAAAATACAAATTATATCCTTGGTTAACTACTTTCCCTCAATCTCACTAAGTTGAGAGGATTCCAAGGGCACCTAGCCTACATTAGGCAGTTCATAGCCAACCTGGAAGGTAAATTTTTTCCCTTCACCAGGTTCATGAAAAAGGGGGTTACATACCAACGGACAAATGATTTCCAAGAGGCATTCGACAGCCTAAAGTCATACATCATGAGCCCACTGGTGCTCATGCCCCCAGTTGATGGTAGACCCCTTATCCTATATGTGAAGGCCCTCGAACGGTCACTGGGGGCCTTCCTTTCATAGAAAAATGATGCGGGCAATGAAAACAGTCACTATTACCTCAGTCAAACCATGATCGATGCTGAAACTCAAAACTCAAACATTGAGAAGAGTTGTTTGGCCCTGGTCTTCGCAGTTCAAAAATTGAGACATTATCTGCAGCATCATGAAGTCCATTTGGTCTCGCATAGTAACCCGCTCAAGTACATCCTCAGCCACCCGATGCTGACTGGGTGCCTATCCTGATGGGAAGTCATCCTGCAACAGTTTGACATCCGATTCGTGCCTCAGAAATCCATGAAAGGCTAGAAATTAATAGATTTTATGGAAAATCACCCCTCGACATGGACCACCACACCGAATTTCGAGCTACCTGATGAAGACATATTCTCAATTCAAGGGGAGTTCCCAACATGGGAAATGTATTTCGACGGCGCATCCTGAAGCCCTACATGGAAAAGGATAGAGGATCCCAAATTTAATAAGGTGGGTTTGGGAATAATACTCATGTCCCCAGAAAAGGCATTCTTGCCATATTCCTTTCTCATGTCAGAAGGATGTACAGACAATGAGGCAGAGTATCAAGTCCTCATTACAGGCTTGGAGATCACACTCCAGGCACAAGTACATCAACTTAAGGTAAAAGGTGACTCGGAACTGGTCATCAAGAAATTCAATGGGGACTTTTCTATTAAAAAGGAGGAGCTGGTTCCCCTGTTTGACCATTTGTGAGGGTTAATGGCGGAATTCTCCACAGAACCAACATTGAACTATATTCCCTAGTCTCAGAATGCCTATGCCGATGTATTATCTAATGCGGCCACAACCCTAGATGACCCAGACCGGGATGAAACAATTATCAGTATTTCACATCATCGAATGGTCTTTCCGTTTGTTTAGACTAAGATGGAAGAAATCAACGAACTCAGTCATATTCCTAATCCATATGCTTCCGTCACCAGCTGGATGGACCCCATTGCAAACTACCTTCAAACTAAATTGCATGCTAGAGTATGTGGAGAACATCAGTCGGGGTCTAAGCTTTCCCATCAGGTTCTAAGGCTTGGGTACTATTGGCCCACCATGGCACGAGATTGCGAGCAGTTTACCCCAAAATGCCACTCTTGCCAAATTCATTCAAACTTCATTCACCAACCCTCAGAGTTACTTCATTAGGCCAAGTACTCTTTGACATTTTCCATCTGGGGAATGGATGTCATGGGACAATATCCTCCCACCTTGACCAAACAATTTAAGTACATCCTCACAAAAACTGACTTCTTTACCAAATGGGTAGAAGCTGTTAGCCTCAAGGAAGTCAGGTCAAGAAACATTGTCAGCTTTGTGAAAACCAATATCATTACCATATTTGGCGTCCCTCATACCATACTAACCATACTAATGGATAATTACACCAACTTATTCTCGGATGAATTGGAGAAACTATACCGAGAATATGGTATCAAGGCTAACCACTCATCCCGCTACCATGCAGCGGACAAAGGATAGATAGAGGCTTTCAACATGACCTTCTACAAAATTCTCTAGAAAATGGTGGACAAAGACAAGATATCATGGCTGGATAAACTCCTTAATGAATTGTGGGCTTATCAAACCAAAATCTGCACCGCTACTCGGGCTACTCCGTACTTATTAGCATACAGAACAAAAGTGGTCCTGCACATTGAACACTAATTTCTCTCACTCTGTGTTTCCATTTGTGATCAGTTATCCAATGATGAGCAAGCAGAAAAATGTCTAGGTGAATTGGAACAGATGGATGAGAGGCGGTTGCACACTTTGCACCATCTAGAAGTATATTAGAACCGAATCGCATGGGCCTTCAATAAAAAGGTTCTTCTTTGGTATTTCATGGAAGGAGAATTGGTGTTGGTCCTCCAGACCCCAATGATACCCGGAAAGAAACCCCCAAAGTTAGAGCCCAAGTGGGAGGGACCATATGTTATACACAAGGTCTACTCCAATGGAGAATATTCCCTAACCTCCATGGACGGGCAGTTCAGTACCGCTCCTATGAACACGAGATTTCTGAAGAAGTATTTTGCATAACCAAAAGCACCTATCTTTCGAGCTGTAGGATGTTAAACTGCCAATCGCCTATCGTCCGAGCTATAGGAAGTTAAACTACCAAGAACTTATCGTCGGAGCTACATAACATTAAACTGCCAAGCACCCATAGGTCAAAACTCTATGACCCTAAACTAAGTGTTTTTCGTCCTCACTGCACGATGTTTAACTGCACGAATTTTAGAGAACTATGTATGACTTGATTCCTACCTCTGCAGGATACGTAGCGATGCCATGATTCTCTATCCTGGCCCAGCCATCCCCAAATAAAGTTAAAAATTCCCTCTTCCCCTGTTCATGGACCAGCCCTGCACAGGGTGTATCCCTTTCAGAGAACTATGTATGGCTTGATTCCCGCCATCACAGGATACATAGTGACTCCAGGATCCCACATCCTGGCCCAACCACCCAAAAAAAATCCATCCTCTCCCGTGTACGGGCCAACCCTATATGGGATGTACCTCTTTCAATGAACTACGTGTGGCTTGATTCCGGCTCTCACTGGATACCTAGTGACACCCGGACCCCATGACCGGGTCTAGCCACCAACTTCATCACCGATTCTCTTAGCATGCCTATTCACATGTTACGCAACTATGAATTCCTCCATTCCTTGATTCTCACAATGAGTATTACTCACATGAGATTAGGAATTATGGCTGGTTTCCTTTGCATAAACACAAACTACATGGATTTCAGAGAACAACGAATGGCTTGATTCCTGCCCTCGTAGGATACATAGTGATGTTAGGGTCCCCAATCCTAGTCCATCCACCCCCGAATGAAGATTAAAAATTCCCCTTTCCCCTATGTGAGGACCATACCCGCATGGGGTGTATTTTCTTTTAAAGAACGACATATATCTTGATTCCTACCCTCATAGGATATGTAGTGACGCCAGCATTCCACACCCTGGCCCAGACACCCTGAATGAAGCTAAAAGTACCCCCTTTCCTTCATGCAAGGACCAGACCTACGTGGGGTGTATTCCTCTTCCTTACCACACGACATTAAAACTACATGGATAAGAACAAAAAAAAAATTTGTCCCTTTCCCCCGTACGGACCAGATCGTCACGGGGTGTATTCCCCAAAATAACTACATGTGGCTTGATTCCTGCCCTCACAGGCTACGTAGCGATGCCGAGATATTATCTCCAATCCCAACCGCTGATAAAAGAAAATGCAAGAATATATAACCTCGTCCTTACTGCATGATGTTAAACTGCACAGAATCCCCTTTTCACATCAGTTCATCTTCATCCTCATCGCACGATGTTAAAATGCACAGACTTCATCAGGACCCACCCAAGAAGTACGGAGAAATATGATGGGAATAATCCTTTCACATTTGGATGCATCCTCTCCATACATTTGAATCCAAGAACTAGATAATTTCAGATCTCCATAACCACCCATGGCCATCAGAAGTGGAATGCTATCGACCCGTGGACACCTTTGTATGACTATGCAAACTATGCCCTCAGCGTCTCTGCATATTGATAGCCCTTGGCCCGTCTACTAAAGGAAATATTTCCTCAGGCGATACTCTTCCTATCTCCATACACTTACCAGCCTCAGATCCCCCATATCATATCTCCCGATCCAAAAAATTATGGATTAGTGGTTTACAAGTCTGTTTCCCTCTCACATCCAAACGTTTCCAGGTTATCCCTACCTGGTTAGCCTATGTATTCGCCTATGGTTAACATGAAGAGCTGCATCTACGAACATCAATCCAGGGTTGGGCTACTTTGACACAATGGGAAATTGTAGTGAAGATGTTTCTTGTATGCTCGGACACTATTATCCCCATATGCCGAACTCTGCGCTATAAGCAATCCCAGATTTTCATAATCATCCACGACCATCGGAGGTGGAAATTTATCAACCCGTGGACACCTTTTTATGACTATGCATACCATGCCCTCAGAGGCTCTGCATATTGATAGCCCCTGGCCCGTCTACCAAAGGAAAGATTTCCTCAGGTGATACACTTCCTAGATCCATATGCTTACTGTCCTCAGAGCCCCCATACCATATCTCCTGATCTGGGAAACCCCAGAGTTACAGTTTACACCCTCATTCCCTCACACTTGTTCAGAGTATACCAGAGCATCCTAACTCAATTTCCCTCTAGGTGATTGTAGAAATAGTCACCCAATGGTCCAAACACTATGACCATTAAACTAAGAGTACTTTTTCCTTACCACATGACATTAAACTGCGTTGAGTAAAGGTACCCCCCAGTACAAGATAAATCAGAGCAGGGAACTCCCCGAGCTTTAACAAAAACTAGGGACAAACATCCCCAACATGTCTAGATATTTCCTTACCAAATGACAGACTTCATGGCATAGACAATCGCAGATCCGCATAATCATTCATGGCCTTCAGAAGTGGGAAGTCATCAACTCGTGGACACCTCTGCATGAATATTCATACCATGCCCTCAGCGGCTCTTCATATTGATAGCCCTTGGCCTGTCTACCAAAGGCATGATTTCCTCAAGAGATACTCTTTTTATCTCCATGTGCTAACTGGCCTCAGAGCTCCCATATCATCTCTCCTGATTCCAGAAGTCCTAGAACCATAGTTTACAACATCAACCCCTCTCCATGTCTTGGAAATGCCGAGATATTCGAGCCCAGTTACATTCTAGTCAAGAGTGGCCTTTGCAACTACGTCCTAACCGCATGACTGTTAAAAATTCACGGAACATATCTTTTCCGCTTGGCATGAAGCTGAAAAGACCAAGCATTAAACATCTAGGGAAATGCCTCCAACTACAAGCAATTTCACGGATTTAAAAATGCCCCTCATCCTCACTGCACGACGTTAAACTGCACAATATCTTTAAAATTCCCTCTGTCCTCACCTCATGACATTAAACTGCACGGATTTTGTAATAATAACAATGCCTTTTATCCTTGCCGCATGATGTTAAACTGAACGATCAAACCTGTCATGGGTTCAGTCAGGAATAGAGGCCTTCCTCTATCCCTCAGTGCATGGGCTAGACCTGCACCAACCACTGTCTCACACCAGCATGAGAAGGGATGACTTCACCCATTCCTGAGAAAGTTTAGCCTAGATGTTTCTTCCGTATTCAAGAAACATCTTTTCATAAACCATACTCTGTACTCAGAAAGAGATGAACCCTTTTAATCCACCCCTGGTAGTCCAAAATCTCAACTTCCTTGAAGTTGCTCAGCTATCGGGAGAATATTGACATAAGGACACCTTTTCATAACTATGCATAGCATTCCCTCAACAGCTCTACATATTGATCTCCCATGGCTCATCTACCAAAGGCAAGATTTCCTCTGGCAGTGCATCTCTCCATATGCCTCTAGGCCTCTGAGCCCCCATATCCATCCCAGGATTCAGAAACCCTCTGAGCTGCGGTTTACCAACCTATTTCAAAACCCTTCCAGAATATGCTAGAACGTCTCTGAAGAGATTACCGAGAACTAGGAGAAGTCGTTCCATTTTAAATAATGTCCCAGTTGCATGACTTTAAAATGCAACAAGATCCAACCAAACTTTATGCTGACTAAATGCATAGGACAGGGACCCTTCATCCACATTCTTGATTCATATATATGTTCCCAAACCCTTTCGGACATCACATACCCTTTCTGATCCACCCCTGGTGGTTTTTAATTATTCTCCAAGCCATCCATTGTGGTTTCCATATTCTGGACTTCCATGAAGTCCTCAAGCCATCAGAAATGAATAGTCATTGACTTAAAGTCACTGTTGCATGACTATGCATACCATGCCTTTAGCAGCTCTGCATATCGATCAGCCTTGGCCCGTATAACAAAGGCAAGTATTCCTTAGGTAATGAATTTCCAACTTCTGCACACCGATATGGATCCCATGCCTTGATACATGCCATGCATGTTGTTAAAATCTAAACTTGTTCCCCCCCACATGCATCTAAAAGGTATTGAGACATATTTTAATCAATCGAGCATCATTGGGGCCCTCCTCCCACCATATCTAGTCAAATACATTCGACCTAAAACATCAGTAATGATAATCCTGTCAGTGGGACTTTAAACCATTCACAAAAAGAAGCACAAATCCTGTTAGGCCTAAAACCTGAAAAGGGAGACCTAAACAAAAGTCGAGCCATACTCGCTGGGTCCACACCAAATGGGTCCAGGAAAAATTAGGGTATTAACAAAAAAGGAAAAAAAGGTTGATGGGTTTTTCTATAAAATCCTAGAAATATTCAAACTAAGCTCACTAGATCCCATGGTCCAGGCCAAAAATTAGAGCTCATTTCTATTTTATCATTTTCCTAAACTATGATTAATTCTGATTCAGTGATTTGTTATTTATACAACAGTCATTCCAGAAACAATCAAATTTTACAGTAATGAAAAATCGACAACATATTGTATTCCATTTGGATAAAAAGGGAGGTTTTGTACAAACCAGAGTCTCTCCTTCGCAAAAATACAGAAATAGATCTGGCAATCACAAAAGAGCCTGACTCACTCTCTCCATCAGATCGTCAACCATGTGGTGAAGGTTATTGAAAGTTTGTTCCAAAACGACCTTCTCTCTGGCCTCAACTTTGGCCACCGAATGAGTATGCCTCACCGTCATTTGGAGATATTTGATCCCATTACTGGTAGCTTCAAGGTCACCAGTCAAAGATGAAAATTGATCCCTCAGCACCACTGCTCGAGCTTCGCATTCATGCAGCTCGATAGATAGGGCGATCGCCTGATCTTGAGAGCTCGCCTCTAGTGATATCAGCTGAGGAGATTCATTATAGCTTCCTCAAAATCTCGGGTCCTGCAATGAGAGGCAGCGAGGTGAGCATGTTTGTGTTCACTAGAGGCAACCTCCCCATGAGAAATGGCAACCTGGAAGGCATGAAAATGATGTTTCTGATAGTTGAACACACCTGACCCCAAGCCTAGGAAGAGTTGCTAAAGGGATTCAGTTTTAGTTTCCATCTCAGCCAGATGATTTTCGGCAACAATCTCACAGATCCAGGGCGAGGCCCACCTTTTCACTACTCGGTGGTCTGCCATGACATGAGGATCTTTGGTATCCTTGCTATATAACACAGGAATGAAGTTTGGAATTGCAACCAGCGCAGACATGTGTGCAGTAGAAGATGGTTCCGAGACAAGAGGGTCAGAAGCCTCTAGCCCTGGTTCAAGCTTGGGAGTTCAGCTGCTAAGTCCAGCAACAACCGGTGGAGCTTTGCGAGTCACATCATGGGAGCTCGAAGTCACGGGGTCATCCTAATTTACATCCAAAAGGATTGTATCTATCTGAACATCAGTCGCAAAGGTGTTGAAAGAGGAAGATCCCCTGAGCCACTTCGACCTGTACACCATCAATCAGTCCTCCCTCAAAGCCAACGAGGAAGGTACGGTAGGAACAACAACCGCAGTAACCCCTGATTTGGGAAATTGTGGGATATCCTTCCCCAAGATCCCATTTTGATAATGCTTTGTCCACATTCTTGCATACTCCAAGCATAGGCTGGCATCCACTCCTATGTCAGGAAAGGGAATCCTTGTGCCAAATCCCCCCCCCCCCCCCGCATCAACATCAACCACCATTGACAGAGAATGGTCGAATGCATTCATCAGGACTGAGGATGGGGAAGGGAAACCTGGAGTTGCATACATCCAAACTGGCGAGAGAAACGATATGGGGCGTATAAATCACCCAGAGAAACCCCATCAATCCACGTGGATAAAAACCCATCCCATAGTGAAATCATGTAAGAACGCTCTTCTAATGTCCCTCTACGGTCGTCAACCATGACGCCATAAGGAGTGGGGTAGGGAGTGAAAGTGAACTAGAAAAAGTCACTCAGAATCTTGATGAATTCATCAGAGATGAGGGACTTTAGACGAACTCCAGCTATATCAAGTAGGGTAGGCCGAAGGATAGGGAGTGGGATGATTGTGTTATGATGATACTCATAACAACAGAAATGATCCGCAACCCAGACTTATAAGAATTGATATATCCCACTAAGATGATAGGGTGAACCACCCTCCTGTATGTGGCTCAGTAATTCGTATATACGAACCCAAGTGGCCAGGGCCAGATTCCCCAGGCGGCCTCCCGCCAGCTCAGCTACCATCATCAGGGTGCAAGCCCTGATGCCTGGGTTGATATCCCAAGATGGGAATAGCCACCTGCTAAAAAACAAGGCGAAAAAGACCTGCCAACCTGAGCATAGGTGGCACACCGAGGCGCACCTCATAACCCCATGAAAGATAGTCTCCCACCTCTAGAACTGCCCAGTAGGAACCTGGGATAGTTTGTGATTATTAAGAAGGATGAGTCCTAGGGCTCTTGATCTTTGGCACAAGATCGGTGGTCTTTAGAAACAACCCTATCCAGGTGCTGTAGGGAATAAGAGAGCGGGTGCGCAAGGGATGACCCAGTGTCCACTTAGCCATAACCAGAGGATCCCTCACCAACAAAGGCACCCATTAAACATCGTCCCTTTAGTCAGGAGTGGACAGAAACTTGTCATACATCTCACCAATGATTGGAAGCCCTCCCAGTTGGTGGATGTCCCATAAACTAATACCAATTTCACCATGGGAAAAGTGGAAAGTGTCAGTGATTGGACACTAGCGACTGAGCAAGTTAGGCAGGATCTAAGATGGTGGGTAAACAGCAAACTAGGAAGGCCACACTACGGAGTACAGATTTACTGCCTTCAGTGACTCAGGAAATTCTCGGCAATGATAATGGTCCTAGAAGGCCCAGGACAAATAATTTGAGAAAATCCCACCAGACCGAAGATCCCACCTTGTAATCCATCCTACGTTAAGATCCACTCAGGCAAGGTTGATCAAAGAGGGATAAATCTTGAGGATATCCTCTCGAGAGAAGTCCATAGTGTACCAATAACTTTGAGTCCAAAGAGATCCTCTCAAAATAAAAGTGTCTTTTGGATCAGAATTAGAGATCATCTCTCCTAACTGGGTGAGGTTCACTTGATCACACTTTAGCGACACTTCCAAACAAGAGGACATAAGATATGAGAAGATAGGGGGGATAGGGACATCACCCTGAATACATAAACCATAAAGTGGAAGACGATTCGATAGAAAATAGACCAGAAGTATAGGAGAGAGTAAGTACTTCAAAACACCATCGTCAAGAATGATTGGTTGTCTAGGGTCCTCTTTGAGGATCTCATATAACGACCCATACTTTACATACATTGTTAATACTTAAAAATTGAAGCATACTTATTACAACATATAACAAAACCACGAAAGGACCGTATAGGTATAGTGTCTTTAGAAACTGGGAAACATAAACAACTGGTTCATAAAGCATCAACATTGCCTCCCACTTATTTCATCATATCTAGAGTCCCTTTTTGGCATATCCTACTTAATAACCTTTTTCCTGACCTGGGGAAAGAAAACATACAAAAGGGTGAGCTCAAATGCTCAGTAAGGGTAAACAAAAGAAATATCAATCACATCGTATACACAAGTACATAACTTTTGGAAATCTTAACCTGAAAAAGAGATCATAATTTAATAACATGGGATAAATCATGGCAGTGAAATGTAATTACAATAATCATAACTTAAAACATGACACTTTGTGGAATTCACACATAATCATAGAGAATCATTTCTTATTAGTCAAGACTCATTGCCAAGACTATCTTAGTGGACAAAGTCCCTTTCTGAACCGAGTCACCCTCATTTCAGTCCTGTTTCACTGAACCGTTATAACCTACCATTCCAGCCATGTCTATCTCATGAGATATAAAATCTTTACCCAATGCATTGGAGGGAGATATAGGTCCCACCCATCTCATAATGATACCATTCTTATGTGTGCCACAAAATCATAAAACATACATCATTACATAACCCATGTAATAAAAATGGGAATCTTAAACATCGTGACATCATAAAACAATTCATATAAGATAAAGGAATTCATAAAAATAATTCCATCACAACATAATCAAATCAATGTAATAATAGGGATAAAAACAGAACCCTTTATTTTCTTAGATGGAAGATAATTTTGATAAAACACTTGAACTCCATTCTTGAGGAAAATATCCTTTCTACTTCAAAAACATTTATCCTTTCATAACATGTCATACAATTTTAAACTAAAAGAAGTTGATTAAAAATAAACTTGAAAACTTTTAAAGGAAGCTTCTTGGAAATAATGTTTTAAAAATCCATTCATGCCGTATAAGTTAAAAAAACATTCTTCGTGTACTTTTGTCGGAAAATTCAAAAAAGTACCTCGTACGAAAAATGACAAAATATTCCTTTCATATCTTTTACTAAAAACTCACCGAAGGGTAAAATAGGATTTAAACATTTGTAGTTGAATGGAAATAATATTACATATTGATGAAACATGGATGTGTATGATAAAATACACCCCAGTAAATACCAAAGTATAAACAATCTTGGATAAAAATGAGATTGTGATATTTCCCTTACCTTAGGTCCGACTTGCTTTGTAAGTGTCCGAACCTCCTGTATAATGATTTAAATAATGTTATTGACTTATTCCAGAATCATACTTATTTTTATGATATCATATATGGTCATATTCTTAGCTTATTAGTAGTAATATTTCATTGCTACTTGTTATTCGGGTGTTTATAACTTTTTGTTCTTATGCGTGTTTTGTCGAATAAATTCTTATTCATTTCTTTATGTTATAGATAACTCATTTCCAGAATGGTATTAGTGTAATATATATCATATTCATTCATTCAATTCATTTATATAATCATTATGAAATGAAGATCATGTAGAACGAGTCGCATCACATCGTGGAGACAGTATTCCGTACGTACGCACGAGTGATGATATCGTTCCTATGATCGTGGAATTGTATTGGAGTATATTTATAATATTTAAGAATCAATATCACATTATAATAGTCATATATAGTCATTATTTACACCATTATACCCATCCAAGTAAGGTGGTGGTGGAAAATAGGTTACACCACGGCGTGGAGACGGTATTCCGTACGTACGCACGTGTGGTGATTTCTTTTTCCATAGGATGGATAGATGGTGAAATAGGGTTGTTTCATACTTATAATAACATATTAGTATATGAGTGATACTGATGTTATTACTTCATAATTAAACAACTAAAGAAGAAGAAGTGGAAGAAGAAATAAAGATGAATGAATCGGTAACAGATATTACCTCTTCTTTGAAGTGCTTCTTTGAGACCTTCTTTTAGGGCACTAAAATTGGTCTTTGAAGAAGACCAGAACCTCTAGGATGTCTCTAGGGAATTGGAGAGGAGAAAGTGGTAGGGGTTGGCCGAGCTTGAAGGCTCAAAGTGGTGTGAGGAAGAGGGGGAGGAGGTGCCCTTTTATAAGGGAGGAGAGGGGCACCTTTGGAATAACTAAAAATATTATTTTATTATAAAGTCAATTTCGGTTTTAAATAGCTCCAAATTGATATATTTAGAAGATAATGTGGGGATGGGTCTAAATCCTCTCATCCAATAGAATTTAGACAAGTTTAGGTTCCTATTTTAACCTTATCATTTAGATTTAACATTAAGTTAAATAATTTTACTCTTACCATGTCTTCTTGTTTTCTTATACTATAAGGTTAATAAACTTACTATAAGTAGCCAAACGAACCCCAAGTTGTTTATTATTAATATATATAACCTTATCTAAGTCATTTTTCCGAACCTTAGATTTTTAGGAATAAAATAACAATTACCAATATAATATTTTTTTTAAAAACTATTTTATGTCAATTTTGACACTATTTAGTAATTGATTTTTTTGAAAATCATAATAGAATTATTAGTTCGAACCAAGTTAATTAAATCAATAATAACATGTATTAGTAACCTATAAAATTAGTGGGATTCATAAAAAGTCTCAAATTACATTTATTTTGGTGTTTATAACATCACTTATGTCAATATTTCATTAATAAGATAATTACTGCATCATCATTGTGTCATAAATAAATTAAATTATTTAATGTCTAAAAATTGAAAATAAAATACCATTATGTAATAAATATTTTTAGATTTCTAATGAATATTTATAGTCTAATTTTTATTATGTATAACCCCATATTAAAAATTATTTACTTATTAAACTTTGATTTTAAGTATTTTAACCCTTCTTTAAATAAATTAATAATAAATGTCCTAATCTAATCCAAGTGGGCCTAAATGGTCATATTTTATTCCTAAGTTTGTTTTTGGTCGAATTACACTTATCCAATAGAATTAGGACATGTGTTAGGGTAATAATAATATCATCTTTACCCTTAATTACCCTATTTACTTTTTACCGTGGTAAAAAAAAGTAAAAAGTTACTATTCACCAAAAAATTATTTTCATCTCATTGAACCACATTTTACTTACTGACATCAACCGTATCTCTCAGATTTTTGAAATTCCACTCACAGAAGTGGTAAAATTAAGTTTTATGAAAAATTCAGTTTTTTAACTACCACTTAGTGGTTTCACTATTTATCAAAAATTGAAAGTTTTCAGAAAAATACCAAAATTTCACCCTAGGATAATTTCGATATTCCGAATCCAAAAATGAAGTCCATTTTGAAAAATAAAATTTATAAAATTTCAAAAAGTGGTTATTACTATTCATAATAGCTAGTTTTAATAATATTTTAATAGCATATCATTGTTTAGTGAAACTCGGTATTGCGTATGACGCAAGCTATCGAGGAAGGTCGCGATTTCGTGTAAAGAAATCCAAGCAAGTGTTGTGTAGAAAAAGATTCCTTTGATGATTTATATAACATAAAAGTCTCGGGTGTTACATTCTACCCCCCTTAAAATGAATTTCACCCTTGAAATTGATCACTTTGTAACAAACAGATGAGGATACCTCTCCCTCATCATATCCTCAAGCTCCCATGTAGCTTCTTCTAATTGGTGGTTCCTCCATAATACTTTCACCAATCGAGTGGTCTTGTTTCGTAGGTCTTTTTCGCTACGATCCAGAATCTCTATCGGTTGTTTTTCATAAGAAAGATCTTTCTCCAGTGGTACAACTTCTGAGCTGAGTACATGTGAAGGATCAGGTATGTACTTTCTCAGGAGAGATACATGGAACACATCGTGAACTTGAGAGAGATTCGGTGGAAGAGCCAATCGGTAAGCTACCTTCCCAACACGATCCAGTATTTCAAAAGGACCGATATATCTAGGGCTCAACTTCCCCTTCTTTCCAAATCTCATAACCCTCTTCCAGGGAGATATTCTTAAGAACACTTTATCACCCACTTCAAACTCTAGGTCTTTTCTTCGGTTGTCGGCATAACTTTTCTGTCGACTCTGAGCTGCTCTTATGTGTTGTTGAATAGATCTGACCTTTTCTTCCATTTCATCAACGAGATCAGGTCCTAATAGCTTTCTTTCCCCAACTTCATCCCAGCAAGTTGAAGTGATGCATTTCTTTCCATAGAGAGCTTCATAAGGATCCATCTGAATACTAGAGTGAAAGCTATTATTATAAGAAAAATCCACCAAAGGTAGGTGTTGATCCCAACCTCCTTTGAAATCCATATAGCAGGCTTTCAATATATCTTCTAGGGTTTGAATTTTTCTCTCAGACTGACCGTCTGTCTGAGGATGATAAGAAGTGTTTAAAATCAACTCTGTATCCAGAGTATGCTGAAGACTTCGCCAGAACTTCGAGGTAAATCTCGGATCCCGGTCAGATATAATAGAAAGTGGTACTCCATGCAATCTTACCACTTCCTTTACATATATCCTGGAAAGCTGATCCAGAGAGAAATCCTCTCTAATAGCAATGAAGTGTGCAGACTTTGTAAGATGATCAACTATGACCCAGATAGCATTATTTCCTTTGGATGTTTAAGGAAGTCCTGTGACAAAGTCCATAGTAATGTTTTCCCATTTCCATTCGGGTATGGGTAATGGTTGTAACATCCCCTTAGACTTCTGTCTCTCAGCTTTAACTTGTTGACAAACCAAGCATCGAGAGACATATTCATCAACATCTCTTTTCATGCCATCCCACCAGAAGTACTCTTTCAGGTACCTATACATCTTCGTTCTTCCAGGATGAATAGAGAATGAAGAACTATGAGCCTCATCCAGCAGCTCCTTCTTTAATTCGGGGATGGGAGGAACACAAACCCGATTCCTGAACTTTATTATCCCATCACTATCAAGGTTGAACTCAGGAACATTTCTCACCTTCTTTTGTAACTAGACATCTTCGTTCTGTGCCTCTTTAATCCTCACATGTATAAATGGTTGAACATTCATTTGAGAAAGATAAGATTTTCCCCCTTCCATTATAATTCCAAGATCCATCCTTTGTAAATCCATAAATATTGGATCTTTTGTGATCCTCATCATGGATAAACTAGCATGGTCGTTTCGACTTAATGCATCTGCCACCTTGTTTGCTTTCCCAGTGTGGTAATGGATTGAGCAGTCGTAATCCTTAATCAGCTCCAACCATCTTCTTTGACGCATATTCAACTCCTTTTGTGTGAAAATATACTTTACAATTTTATGATCAGTATAAATATCACACCTTTTACCATAAAGGTAATGCCTCCAAATCTTTAATGCAAAGATTACTGCAGCTAACTCCAAATCATGTGTTGGGTAATTTTGCTCATGGATTTTCAACTGTCGTGAGGCATAAGCTATCACCATATCATTTTTCATAAGAACACACCCCAATCCCTTCTTTGATGCATCACTGTAGATCACAAACCTTTCTCCACTACAAGGCAGTGTGAGCACACGTGCACTGGATAACCTTCTTTTCAACTCCTTGAAATTCTCTTCACATTCCTCCGTCCAGACAAACTTAACTCCTTTCCGAGTCAACTTGGTGAGTGGATTAGATAACCGTGAAAAATATTTCACAAAACATCGATAATATCCAGCCAAACCAAGAAAACTTCGGATCTCAGTTACTGTTGTTGGTCTCGACCATCTTTCGATAACCTCTGTTTTTGCTGGATCCACAGATATCCCCTCTTTTGAGATTATGTGACCCAAAAATGGAACTTTTTTAAGCCAAAATTCACACTTGGTAAATTTGGCATAAATCTTCTCCTTTCTCAGGGTCTTCAATATAATTCTCAAGTGATCTTCATGTTCTTCCTTGCTCTTTGAATAGACAAGAATATCGTCTATAAAGACTACCACAAATTGATAAAGATAGTCTTTAAAGACTCTATTCATTAGCTCCATGAAGATAGTAGGGGCATTAGTAAGACCAAATGGCATCTCTAAAAATTCATAGTGTCCATACCTTGTACGGAAAGCCGTCTTTGGTATATCCTCCCTTTTGACCCTTAATTGATGATACCCTGAATGAAGATCAATCTTGCAAAAGTGTTGAGCTCCGCGTAGTTGGTCAAATAAGTCATCAATGCGTGGGAGAGGATATTTGTTCTTGATAGTGATCTTGTTAAGTTCTCGATAATCAATGCAGAGTCTCATTGATCCATCTTTCTTCTTAACAAATAGAACAGGTGCTCCCCAAGGTGACGCACTAGGGCGTATGAATCCCTTATCAAGATTCTCTTGGAGTTTCTTCTTCAATTCCTGCAACTCAATTGGGGCCATTCTATAAGGTGTCTTTGAAATAGGCAAAGCACCCGGTATGAGTTCTATTGAAAACTCAACTTCACAATTTGGTGGAAGACCCGGTAATTCCTCCAAAAAGACATCATCAAACTCCCGTACAATGGGAATATTCTTAATCATGAGTTTCTCACCAACCATTTGAGATAAATAACCTTCATTTAGTGGAATCAATACCCATAAGATGGAAGAAATTTCCACTGGAAGGTTATGTTCATCCTTGCATTGATAGATGATCATGGATTGATCTGGAATATGAAATGTGACTTCCCTTATTTGGAAATTGATATGAGCTCCATATAAAGAAAGCCAATCCATGCCAAGAATCACATCAAATTCCACTATAGGAAGGATCACAAGATTTGCAGGAAGCACTTTCCCACAAACTTCGATCGGAGAAGAATTATAAACTTTTGATG
Organism: Viscum album; assembly: GCA_963277665.1. NCBI lineage: Eukaryota > Viridiplantae > Streptophyta > Magnoliopsida > Santalales > Viscaceae > Viscum > Viscum album. Next base: position 2,051,344,330 of record OY728159.1, on the reverse strand, counting down.
CGACTGTTGTGCCATTAGGTGTTGTCACAGCTAACTCAACATCTAATTGTTGAGGTAATACGGTGATACCCTTAGAAAATTCTTTAGAAATAAAAGATTGGGTGGATCCAGAATCAATTAAAACATTTGCTACTTTAGAGTGGATGGTAAGTGTACCTTTCACCACATCGTTATCGTACTCCACATCGCTGATAGAAATTGCATGTGACTTTCCTTTGTCTTTAGCCTTAAGAGTTTGTTGACGTCGACAATCATCATCAACCCTTGGATTAGGGCATTTTTTGGCATAATGTCCCATCTCCTTGCACTTGAAACATTGGAGTGTAGTTGGTTAATTCTATGTATCCCTTCCTTTGTTTGCATCATTAGACATCTTCTTCCCATCATCGTGGAATTCAAATGCCCGATGACCTTCCTTTCCACATTTGAAACATTTACTTGTCCCTTTAAGACAACTCCCTCCATGTTTCTTTCCACACTTTGAGCATAAGGGAAATCTCATCTTCTTTTCAGTGTGCTCTTTAGATTTTCCTTTGAATTCCATTTTCCTCTTCTTATCAAACCCATAGGACTGATGGGTTACTGCAATCTCCATCTCAACTTTGAGAGCACATCAAACAATTTCCTTGTAGCTATTGAAGTCCCTTATGGCTAACGCCCTTCGAAGACTTGGTTTTAAGCCACTAAAGAATCGATCGATCTTACTCTCAGGTTGGATAATAATACCAGAAGCGTACCTTGAAAGTCTTGTAAAATTTGCTTCATAGGTACCAACAGATTCATCATCCTTTTGCTTTAGTTCAAGAAACTCTTTCTCCATCTTTGTTCGGAGAATACGAGGAAAGTACTTATTGAAAAATAAGTTCTTGAACTCGTCCCATTCCATGGACTCAATTTCATCCATTTGCCTCATATTCTTAATAAGATTCCACCATTGATCAGCATCTCCTTCCAAACGATACACTGCTAGTATGACTTTATCATGCTCAGAAAATTGAAGAACTGAAAATATCTTTTCAGTAGTACTAATCCATTTTTCAGCAACTAATGGATCAGTAGACCCGCTGAAAGAAGGTGGACGCTGTCTCATGAAGGATTCAATGGAATGTTGCTCCTTCCTTTGCTCGTTTGGAAGTCCTGCATGATTCATAGCTTGAGAAAGTTGTGTGAGCATGGCTACAAGATTTTTCATTCCAGCTCCCATAACGTTTGGTTGCTCAGGGGGACAATCATTGCATTGCCCATCGCATTCCACATTAACACAGTTCCTTCGGGTTCCAACCATTGACTAAAACCAAGAAGAATAGTGTGAGCAACACTAATTATAATTGGAAAACCACATAATCAAGAATAAAATTTCACACTTAAGGTCTTATCCTAGGTTATTCATGGCCATTTCTAAAACACTAAGATTGTGTTCTATGCTTAGACTTATCCTTAGGGTTCTTACTAAGGCTTTCACATCCTAGTTTCCAAAGGTTGACTATACCTTTCCTCTGATACCAACTATAACGACCCATACTTTACATACATTGTTAATAATTCAAAATTGAAGCATACTTATTACAACATATAACAAAACCATGAAAGTACCGTATAGGTATACTATCTTTAGAAACTGGGAAACATAAACAGCTGGTTCATAAAGCATCAACTTTATCTCCCACTTATTTCATCATATCTAGAGTCCCTTTTTGTCATATCCTACTTAATAACCTTCTTCCTGACCTGGGGAAAGAAAACATACAAAAGGGTGAGCTCAAATGCTCAGTAAGGGTAAACAAAAGAAATATCAATCACATCGTATACACAAGTACATAACTTTTGGAAATCTTAACCTGCAAAAGAGATCATAATTTCATAACATGGGATAAATCATGGCAGTGAAATGTAATCACAATAATCATAACTTAAAACATGAAACATTGTGGAATTCACACATAATCATAGAGAATAATTTCTTATTAGTCAAGATTCATTTCCAAGACTATCTTAGTGGACATAGTCCCTTTCTGAACCGAGTCACCCTCGTTTCAGTCCTGTTTCACTGAACCAGTATAACCTACCGTTCCAGCAATGTCTATCTCATGAGATCTAAAATCTTTATCCAATGAATTTGAGGGAGATATAGGTCCCACCCATCTCATAATGATACCATTCTTATGTGTGCCACAAAATCATAAAACATACATCATTACATAACCCATGTAATAAAAATGGGAATCTTAAACATCATGACATCATAAAACAATTCATATAAGATAGAGGAATTCATAAAAATAATTCCATCACAACATAATCAAATCAATGTAATAATAGGGATAAAAACAGAACCCTTTATTATCTTAGATGGAAGACAATTTTGATAAAACACTTGAACTCCATTCTTGAGGAAAATATCCTTTCTACTTCAAAAACATTTATCCTTTCATAACATGTCATACAATTTTAAACTAAAAGAAGCTGATTAAAAATAAACTTGAAAAGTTGTTAAAGAAGCTTCTTGGAAATAATGTTTTAAAAATCCATTCATGTCGTACAAGTTAAAAAAAACATTCTTTGCGTACTTTTGTCGGAAAAGTCAAAAAAGTACCTCATATGAAAAACGAAAAAAGATTCCTTTCATATATTTTACTAAAAACTCACCGAAGGGTAAAATAGGATTTAAACATTTGTAGGTGAATGGAAATAATATTACATATTGAGGAAACATGGATGTGGATGATAAAATACACCCCAGTAAATACCAAAGTATAAACAATCTCGGGAAAAATGAAATTGGGATATTTCCCTTACCTTAGGTCTGACTTGCTTTATAAGTGTCTGAACCTCCTGTAAAATGATTTAAATAATGTTATTGACTTATTCCAGAATCATTCTTATTTTTATGATATCATATATGGTCATATTCTTATCTTCTTAGTAGTAATATTTCATTGCTACTTGTTATTCGGGTGTTTATAACTTTTTGTTCTTATGCGTGTTTTGTCGAATAAATTCTTATTATTTTCTTTAGGTTATAGATACCTAATTTCCAGAATGGTATTAGTGTAATATATATCATATTCATTCATTCAATTCATTTATATAATCATTATGAAATGAAGATCATGTAGAACGAGTCGCATCACATCGTGGAGACGGTATTCCGTACGTACGCACGAGTGATGATATCGTTCCTATGATCGTGGAATTGTATTGGAGTATATGTATACTATTTCAGAATCAGTATCACTTTATAATAGTCATATATAGTCATTATTTACACCATTATACCCATCCAAGTAAGGTGGTGGTGGAAAATAGATTACACCACGGCGTGGAGACGGTATTCCGTACGTACGCACGCGCGGTGATTTCTTTTTCCGTAGGATGGGTAGATGGTGAAATAGGGTTGTTTCATACTAATAATAACATATCAGTATATGAGTGATACTGATTTTATTACTTAATAATGAAACAACTAAAGAAGAAGAAGTGGAAGAAGAAATAAAGATGAATGAATCGGTAACGGATATTACCTCTTCTTTGAAGTGCTTCTTTGAGACCTTCTTTTAGGGCACTAAAATTGGTCTTTGAAGAAGACCAGAACCTCTAGGATGTCTCTAGGGAATTGGAGAGGAGGAAGTGGTAGGGGTTGGCTGAGCTTTAAGGCTCAAAGTGGTGTGAGGAAGAGGGGGAGGAGGTGCCTTTTTATAAGGGAGGAGAGGGGCACCTTTGGAATAACTAAAAATATTATTTTATTATAAAGTCAATTTCGGTTTTAAATATCTCCAAATTGATATATTTAGAAGCTAAGGTAGGGATGGGTCTAAATTCTCTCATCCAATAGAATTTAGACAAGTTTAGGTTCCTATTGTAACCTTATCATTTAGATTTAACATTAAGTTAAATAATTTTACTTTTACCATGTCTTCTTGTGTTCTTATACTATAAGGTTAATAAACTTACTATAAGCAGCCAAACGAACCCCAAATTGTTTATTATTAATATATATAACCTTATCTAAGTCATTTTTCCGAACCTTAGATTTTTAGGAATAAAATAACAATTACCAATATAATATTTGTTTTAAAAACTATTTGATGTCAATTTTGACACTATTTAGTAATTGATTTTTGTGAAAATCATAACAGAATTATTAGTTCAAAAAAAGTTAATTAAATCAATACTAACATGTCATAGTAACATAGAAAATTATTGGGATTCATAAAAAGTTTCATATTACATTTATTTTGGTGTTTATAACATCAATTATGTCAATATTTCATTAATAAGATAATTACTGCATCATCATTGTGTCATAAATAAATTAAATTATTTAATGTCTAAAAATTACAAATAAAATACCATTATGTAGGAAATATTTTTATCTTTCTAATGAATATTTATAGTATAATTTTTCTTATGTATAACCCCATATTAAAAATTATTTACTTATTAAACTTTGATTTTAACTATTTTAACCCTTCTTTAAATAAATTAATAATAAATGTCCTAATCTAATCCAAGTGGGCCTAAACGGTCATATTTTATTCCTAAGTTTGTTTTTGGTCGAATTACACTTATCCAATAGAATTAGGACATGTGTTAGGGTAATAATAATATCATCTTTACCCTTAATTACCCTATTTACTTTTTACCGTGGTAAAAAAAAGTAAAAAGTTACTATTCACCAAAAAAAATTTCATCTCATTGAACCACATTTTACTTACTAACATCAACCGTGTCTCTCGGTTTTTTGAAATTCCACTCACAAAAGTGGTAAAATTAAGTTTTATGAAAAATTCAGTTTTTTAACTACCACTTAGTGGTTTCACTATTCATCAAAAATTGAAAGTTTTCAGAAAAATACCAAAATTTCACCCTAGGCTAATTTCGATATTCTGAATCCAAAAATGAAGTCCATTTTGAAAAATAAAATTTATTAAATTTCAAAAAGTGGTTATTACTATTCATAACGGCTAGTTTTAATAATATTTTAATAGCATATCGTTGTTTAGTGAAACTCGGTATTGCGTACGACGCAAGCTATCAAGGAAGGTCGCGATTTCGTGTAAAGCAATCGAAGTAAGTGTTGTGTAGAAAAAGATTCCTTTGATGATTTATATAACAGAAAAGTCTCGGGTGTTACATCTCAGCTCTATGGATCATAGATAGATGTCTCCATGGACCAATCGGAAGAGGCTTGACAGTAGGCCTAATCGCAGGTCGAGGAGGAACCATGTTTTCTCCCTGCATCATGGAAACCATACAGATGGTTGGTCCAAAATAAAAAATTTTGGAAAAAACCACCAAGCATTTGACAAAGGACTCTCTCAAGAAGAATTCATGGTGAGATCTGTGGGCTGGTATCATAGGCTAGTTCGCGATAATGGCATCCCGCGAACCAACCCTATGCAGAAAAATTCTGTGATATTCTGGCCAGCGGGGCATTGGCTAGAAAGCCGCGAACCAGGAAGCTATGTGGAATCTTTTAAATGTTTAAGTTCGAGAGACTTCAGATGTTACAAAGTCTGGATTATTCCAGTCTGCGGACCATCCAAAACCGTGTAGCAATTTCTTACGTGGCCCATCATGACTTACTTTGTAATTGATTAAAGGTTTTAGTTTGCTGCTGGGAGATTGGTCTGTGAATGAAGGCAAGAGAGAACGAGGAAAAGTTCACAGAAACGAAAGCTGGTTCACGTACGAAATGTTTCGATAAGGAGGCAGGCACGCAGAGACGAAATGAGAGATCTATTTTTGAAAAAAATCTGGTAAAATACAAGGGAAAGGCCCCCTATTTATAGGCATGGTCCCCTATCGGGTCCACTCTTCTACTGCAAGCTATCCAATTTTCATGACCAGTATACATCAGAATAGCCTCCTCTTCATTCTGATCGGACCACATTCTGATGGGGGGAATTTGTAGGGTCCTGAAAAATCCACAAAGGAGAATGGGAATCCCTTAATTTGAGAAAGGATTGTACCCAATTACCCTTAAAGAGTTGGAAAAAAATGTGGAGACTACTCAAGATTGGCAAAGGACCAACGACCCACATACCAGTCCATCATAGATGGTATGCAGATGGTTCAACAAGCCTCCCCCTCCAAGGACCAGTGTCGTTCGTGGAACAGAGGTGGGTACCCTCCGTGGGCGCGAACCAGGATGGGCACCAGGCCGATCCACCATCGCAAACCACCCCAGCATTGAGACGCACCAACCGACCCAGACCATGTATGGTGTCATTCGAGGAATAGAGGTGGATCCCTGTGTGGCCACGAAGCACCCCCTGAACCTATTTGGTTCACGAGTGAGGTGCATTCAATGCCCCCCCCGTGAGTTTCAGATTGACCGAGTCATCTGTAAATCGGGTTTTCGGTAATGGGCATCCACAAAAGGTTCCGTACGACCACAGATACATCTCTTTCCCCCCAATATAAAATTACATCGTGGGGGAGGAGAAAGGGATCGATCAGATTCAGGTGGAAGGATTTCAGAGGAAGGAGATTAGAATTTTGCAAACAGTGAAGTTCTAATTCGTGAACCAGAATTGGTATGAAACTGGAAATGAATTAATAAGAAACCAAAAAATGCCTAACAAATTGGTGAACCGCGAACTTAAAATAACAAAAAAAAGACCGTGAGCTAGGGCCCCTCCATGGATGTACTCCATGAGGACCAGGGAATCTATGCCCCTTTTTTGATCTGATGCACCGCGTAGCACCATCCTACACGGGTGAAGCCCTGACTGATGAACCCCCAACCGGCGTCACCCCTGGCCATTGTTGCTCGCGTGGACTCCCCCACGTGCCAACCTAGTATGTGGGCCGAACCCGAAGCCACATAATGCCCTGGTACGCGGGATGCCTATCAGTCCGCGTACCATCCTAGTACGCGGATAGCCTCTCCATCCATGTAGCACCCTCCTACGTGAAGGGCACTACTCCTCATACACCCATGTGGCCCGCCAACTCCTTCGGTGTTCCCATTACCCGATCCTGATAAAATCCTTCCAATCCAGACTAATCCTTCACAATACCTTCATTGGCCAATTCATCGGCCCCGAGCCATGGCCTCTACCAAAGAAACCTGACCCATATGATGCAACCTTCAGGCAAATCATCACACTACTTTGAGTTCACATACCCACGGATGGTGAGGGAAAAGGGGTTGCTCTGGCCCTTGAGCGGGTTCCCGAAACATTTCTGGGCTCACATACCCATGGTAGTGTAGGGTCTAAGCTCGATAGTCCCCATTATGCCTCTTCACTCGCCAGGATTGAGGGACCCCATTCGCGTTTCCTTTTGACGAGCGCCAGTGGTGAGCCCTTCTCCTCTCTCCTGAGAGTGGCTGGGCATCCCTCCAGGAGTAATCCCCACACTATCCTCACCAGAAGTCGATGAACCTTCCCTTATCATCATGCAAGGTTCATTGCTCTGCTGCGTGACTTCTACCTTCCTCCAACATCAGGGAGAAGAAGAGTCCAGTGGTCCCAACCTTCTCCTCCGCTCGTCACCTTCCTCCCCTTCCCTTAGTAAGAAGAATGTGTGAGGCCTACCAAGTTTGTTGCATTCTCTTGTTTCTCACACCGAGCATGACTCACATGGGCTTAGAGATTTGTGATGGTCATGGAATCCATATGATGGCGGTGGTTGAACTAACTACGTGGGTTTTGATTCATGTTTCCTAAACAGGGTACGTAGGAAGCCTCCATGAGGTTCAATCCCAATTCGGGCCACTAACCATGTGTAATTCCCAATCATTCCCATCAGAATGAACTATGAGGTTTTTGATCCCTATCTCCTATGAAGGGAATGTAGGACGCCTCCTCGAGGTTCAATCCCAATAATAGGCAACTCTCACGTGTAAGCCCTAATCTCGAACTAACTACGTGGGTTTTGATCCCTGTCTCCTAAGAAGGGTACATAGGACGCCTCCTCGAGGTTCAATCCCAATAACAGGGAACTCTCAAATGTAAGCCGTAATCTCGACCGAACTACACAGATTCTGATTCCCCTTACGAGGATACGTAGGAAGCCTGTATCACAGGTTCAATCCAAATGCTCATGTCGTTATCTGTCCCCCTGGATGACAATAAACTCAAGAGCGCCCAATTATGGGGCTTCAAACCAGTGCCTTATCAATGAGTCCAAACTCCTTGGAGTCATTATTCCAATGAGGGATGGTATACCTCAGGCCTAAATGATTCTGAATCCCTGCGTTCAGCTGACCATTACCAACCAGGAGTAATTTGTGGATACTATGCTTGGGTATAAACCAAATATTCACGAATATATGAATAAGTCTTAAATCTATAAGAGAGTCCCAGAATAGGAAATAATTTCCCCTAAAAGGGTGCGATGAGCCCAACTTCCCATCCTCTCGACCAATGTGAGTTCCTAAGCATCGCTTGCCAAATCGCCCAGAAAAAGCCTACCTTTGGAAAAAAGGTCCACATATTGTTTGATACAGAACCGTTGGGCATTTCGAAATGAAGACCGATATACCCGACCTGAGCGATTGAGCAGAGCTTAGCCCTCCGTGAAATCAACCGTCGGGCGCCTCGTTCCCCACCACCCGAGATAGTTTGAAACACACCCTCAATGGAAGATGTTGAAGAACGTGGAAAGACTTTTCTTACTAATACACCTGTCAGATATCCTCGTACATGACCAGGATTTTTTGGATTTCCCAATGCTGCAGATAGAATATCTTTCCTCCCAGTAGCTGTAAATACCCCCCGTGAGCTCTGCTCCTCAATATAATCTTGTATTAATTAATTAAAAATTTATATAATGATTGAAATTATATGAATAATATAGTTAACTTAAATAAATAAAATAAATATCTTACAATCCTCTCAGCTATGATTCTCTAATATTCCAAAAGATATTTCCCTTTTTTCCCATCCGAGTTCTCTTCCATTTTTCATGTCTAGATGGAAGGGATGGAGGGGCCACCTCTCTAGAGCTTGAAGACTCATCTCTCATTTTTTGTAATTTTTCCACCATCATTTGTTCTTTCAATAATGTATACCCCCCCCCCCCCGTGATAGACTATGAGGGTATACATTTTTAGATTGGATCTCATGATGAGATTTCCTTGTTTTCTATAAATTAAAAATAATAAATCATTAACAAAAAATTAATAAGATCATTTATATAAGAAATCTTATAAAATTTTACATTCCCTTACAAAAAATGAATCTTTTCTTCTACTTTCAACAAATTATCTCTATGTGTCTTCATCTATGAAAAGATATATATTACATGGATTGTCATGACTCCTATGACCAAAAATGAAATTAGATGAGAGGGTTGATTTGAAATCCCGCCTTCTCCTAGCAACCATTGATAATAATTTCTTCCTAACTCTTCAAGTGTTAGGAATATCAAATGTCATATGATTAAGAAGAGGTTAAACATATTATATTTACTAGAAACATTTAAAGAGTAATCAAACAATAGAAAAAGATCCTACCAAAATCGTCTCCCACAACTGAGATATTATTTCTTTGTCCACACTTCTCCAGTCATCATACAAAATGCTTACTTTGCTCTTACCCTGAGTTGATACAAAACTCTTAAAATATTTTGAATTTGGACCTCTAGGAATATTATTCTCATCAAACTCAATGAGTATCCTCTGGCCCTGCGTATGGACAAGAGAAAATTTTGGTAAACGTGTGCACCCATGTTTACCAACTCTTGAACTCTTTGTCATTATGGGAGCACTTGAGTAAGATTGAGGAACATCATGAGGAGCATGTGAATGTTCCTCCCCAGAGGTATGATCATTATGCTCATCTCCAAAATCTTGTGGTTGATCAACTGATTGATCATTAATTAACCATAAAATAAAAAAACAAACATTAGTTCAGAAATCTAAAAATTCAAATATTAAAATACTAATGTAAACATAAAATTGGATGTTGTACTAAGTTACTTTATAGTAAACATGGTTAATATGGTAAGAATGTTAAACAATGGAAATGATGGTAAACATGGTAAACATGGTAATGTAATTTTCATTCAATAAAAATAATAGATATATAATTTATGTAATGGTAAACATGATAAATTAACTAAAAAAATTAAAATAAACAAAAACTTCTACTTATTTGTTTTAATGTGCATTTTAATAAAGAAAAAAAATACAACATCAAATATTTTATGAAAATAATATCTATAAAAAAGAAATAAACATATGTTACCTATAATATTAGGAATGTACAAATGGATTGTTTTCCCAAATATATTCGTTATGATCATTCCTTATGACACAAACCATGTCTTCAACATGATCATCATTATGTTCTGCTAATCTTTCAATGGAAGTAGGGATATAACATAAATCAACATCTTCATCAAGTTGATCCTCACCAACATATTGTTTTTTCCCTTGTAAAACAACAGCCCGCTGTATATCTGATTGATCAACTACATAGAAAATTTGTTTTTCATGTGTTTCCATTATAAAAGAATCAGTTGTGTCTTATAATCTATTCAGATTAACAACTGTCATTCCAAATTCATCGTATCTGACACTGTTGTTACCGATAAACCATTTACAGTTAAAAACAAGAACTTTAATTTTAAAGTAATCAGCCTCCCATATTTCTTCAATCACTCCATATTATTCACTTGATGTAGAAATTGGGTTTTTGTATTTAGAACTTGAAAATGCATTGCTTCTGGAAACACCAATACACCAATATTCCAAACTTCACTTCTGTTGTCCTATGATTTCTTATGAAATGTATATGCATTAATGTCATAACTGGGCCATGTTATCACATTTAAACACGGAACACCCACTAATTATTTTAATGTCTCTGATACATCTGATCTACCAAGAAATGTGTTTTTAAACCACAGGAAAAATGTTTTTTTGTGTTCATTCAAAATCCACATTTCTTTATTCTTTGGATGAAATTGTTTCAACTCATTAATATGCAATGTGATATATGGTTTATCATCAGCTATGTTATTCAAGATTTATATTTCTAACTTCTTTATCTGTTCAACTGACAACAATTTGACTTTCAAGCAATGAATCTCCTTTACCTCGTTATTAAATCGTTCATGGCAAGATAGAGGCAAACATATGTGCTCTTTCGTAGCCAAGTATATCATAAAAAACTCTGCAACCTCCTCAGAAATATACATTTCAATAATAGAGGCTTCAGTTCGATATGTATTCTTAACATACCCCTTTAATATTTTCATATATCTTTCAAAAGGATACATCCAACAATGATATACAGGTCCACAAAGCTTTATTTCTCGAACTAGATGAATCATTAAATTCACCATTATATTAAAAAAAATGGAGTAAAATACATTTAAAATTGACAAAGTATAGAAATTGCATCATTTTCAAAATTGTACAAATCATTCACATCAATAACATTATTACAAATTGAATTGAAAAAATAACTAAACTTTATTATAATATTTCTGACATGGATGGTCAGTATTCCACACAATGCAACTGGTAGATGTTGTTGCATCATGACTTGATAATAATGAGATTTCATACCTATCAACTTCAAATCCTTTAATGAGACATTTTTTTTACATTTACAGAATAACCTTGAGGAACTTGAATATCATAAAGATACTGAAAAAATGTAATTTTATCCCTCTTGGATAATATATGAAAATATGGGGGAAGAAATGTTCATCTTCCATTAGGAGTGGGAGATAACTCCAAACTTATTCCCATTAATAGTAAGTATAATCTTTCATTCAAACCATCTTTTGTATTTTCCATTAATATCTAATAATGTTCGAATCAAACTGTTGCAGATATCCTTCTCCACATGAATTACATTGATATTTTGTTTAACTTCATTATATCTCCAATATGATCAAATTGTTGCAGATATTCTTCTCCACATGAATTACATCGATATTTTGTTTATCTTTATTATATCTCCAATATGGTAGCTCAAGAAATATTGACCTTTTCATCAAAATATGTCTATCATTACTAGATTTCTGTGTCTTTCCCAATGTCAAATAGTGGTTTTCCACCCTCTCAAAATAAATATTAGGGGATAAAGGTTTTGGAGAAATATCAAATTCTTATGAGCCATTGAATGCCTTTTTTAGTCTTCTATAAGAGTGATCCATAGGCAAAAACATTCGATGACCCATGTATACTATTTTCCTCCCATTATGCAATTGACAATATGAAGTATGTTGTTCGCAAATTGGAAATGCTTTATGCCCTTTAACACTGTATCCAGACAAATTTTCATATGCTGGGAAGTCATTTATAGTGAACATAAGCAATGCATATAGTTGAAAATATTCCATTTTATAAGAATCATACAACCTAATATCATCCTCCCATAAAAGTTTCAAATCAACAATCAATGGTGACATGAAAAAATCAATATCATTTCGGTGTTGCTTCAGACCAGAGATCATTATACTCAACATGACATATTTGCGTTTTATAAAAACTTTAGGATAGAGGTTGTAAATTACCAATAAAATAGGACATCAACTATGTGTGCTACTAAGGGTTCAGTATGAATTCATTCTATCTGTGCACAACCCTAGTCCGAGATTTCTAATTTCATTTCCAAGAGTAGGATACTGCTCATCAATTTTCTAACATTGTGAACAATCAGCTAGATGACATATATTTCCATCTCATATATGCTCATAAACATGACATCTTGACCTTTTGGCATCAAGTGAATTAGAAAATAAATGTTTCAAATGATCAATTATAGGAAGATGCTAAAATTATGACAACCCTAATCTTTTATTACATAATTGAACATAATTTATTACATAAACATAACTTGATAAAACATAGAATATCGAGAGGTATAGTTTCTATGGGGCTTAGGATCATTACATAACAACCTAAAACATGAAATACAATATATTTATTGAAAACATCCTTTAAATTACCACTATATTCCCTCGTACATAGCATTGCATGGGATAACCTAAGGACATGCATAAGAAAAGGGTGATCTATAAAGCCTAGTAAGGGAGTAATCATGGAATAACATGATGAATTCAAAACATGTTAGAAAATAGGCATATCAATAGAGAAAAAGAGAACCATAAACATAAATTCGTGATAATGCATGATAATCCTAACATGGAAATGTGGCAACAACACTTAACATGGAATTAACATGATCCAAGGCTCATTGCACATGGAGAATGAGTAAATCCTCATTGCACATGAAGCACGAGTAAATCCTTATTGCACTTGAATTATCATGAGTAAATACCCATTTCACATGATGTCTCGTGATACTATAATTTACCCAATGCATTGGAGAACTACAAGGGCGCACCCTTATTAAACATTTCATTTCATGCATAAGTGTGCCGCATGGATCATATAACATGGATTCATAAAACATCATCATTTATTCCATGATAAAGGAATGTAGAATACATAAATGAAACTATTTAAAAAAAAAGTAAATGTGCATAAAGTTTAATACCCTTGATAGAGAAATGGGCATGGTATTCACTACACGATGACTTTGGCTTGAAAAAATGGTGCAATTTTGGCAGCGTAACGACATGACGTAAGAATTCATAAAAATGGTTGATGATAGAGAAAGAGGTGTCTCATCATATTAACATGACATGGAAAGTAAGGGGTTCATATAGATACATGTCCCAATAAATTTAATGGAATGTAGATTCATGATACAAAAGAATTTCTTGAATATAAATGAGGAGAGAGAAATTCCTATCAAAATTTCAGCATAGTAACAAGTGTGCATGAGAAGAATTTAATAAGAGAGAAAGGGGTATTCCATCATTCAAACATAAAAAGGTCAGTATGGGAGAGGTGGGAAACCATACCCCAACATTTATAATTGAAATTAAAAGGGCATAACAACATTATGAAAATTGGACAAAAATGAGAAAGGAAGAAAAACCCTTACTTGAAAGTGTGCTTCCAAAGGCTTGAGAGAGGCTTGATAGAGTCTTCTTGGGAGCTTGGGGAAACTTGGGAGGATTATAAAGAGAGTAGGGCATAGGTTGGATGAACTCCAAAGGATATTAGTGAGGAGGAATTGGGAGCTTGGGTGGGTTTATATAGGATATGTGAGGGAATTTTTTATTATTTAGGTTTGGTACACCTCACATTAAACTAATCCAAACCACAAATGAGCCCATGGTTTTTTCCCATGGTTTTTGGAAAAGAGAAGTGGAGAAAAATATTTTATAAGGCCAAAGTCCAAACTTATTAAAATAATGGGGTTTCTTATGTGGTGGTGAGTCACACTCCTAAGGAAAACAATTTAAAAAGACAAGATGTTTAATAAGTCTTGAAGGGTCCATTAATGATTTGTAAAATAAGTCAAAAAACCCCAAAATAAAATTATTTTAATGTTAAAACATATATTGTCTGAACAAAAAGCTTACAGTATTTTATTACATCACATTTGGGTCATTATGATGTCATAAAACACATTATATATTTAAAGGGTATTTAATTTTTACCCAAAATTTTAACTGCCACAGAAAATTATGAAAAATTCACCATTGGATAATTTGGCATCCTAATTCCAGAAATAATATTTATTTTATCTAAATATGCTAATTTTCACTTTTAAAATAAAAACCCACATTTATCAAAAATTCACTGGTTTTGACAAAAATGGATTTCAAACCTTAATAAAAATTACAATTGCATTCATAAAATTATATGATCATTTATATTTAGTAGAAATTAATTTAATAATAATAATATTTTATTAAAATATTATTTAATTCAAAAATCCATTAATTCGTCAAAATATATTTCTTAGTTGAACATTAACTAAAAATATTATTTGCGCTTTAAAAACTATTTACAAGGTGACAAAAAGAACTTGAAAATATATTCATTATTATATACAAAAATAATGTACATAACCATCGTGTTATGGTCTTGTTACATAACCCATTATAACACTTGCATAAAATCAAATATTAAGGTGTGTAATGGTGACTGACTCTTGGGGTGGCTCAGATAACATGGCTCGGGTGGTAATCTCTATCAAATTCCATTTCTCTCGTAGGTGGTCCCTCTCAAGCATAACATATTCAATCTCAGCTTGGGCTTGGTGAAAAGAGAATCCTAATGATGCCACCTCCTTTCTGAGCTATAAAAAATGGGCTTCGCATGGGTCACGTCTACTGGATGAGGCCATCTCTTCCTTTATCTTAGTAAATTGGATTTGTTAAAGCCCTATATTTATACTAATCATGTGATCACTGTTCAACAACAATAATTGAAACGGTCACAATTATTAACATAAACCCAAATAAGTTGACATTTTATATGAAAATTTTACTTAAAGAGGCATTTATTTAGATCTAGAGGGATTTACATTAATGAATTTTTGGGTAATTACAAAAATACCTTGGAAGGAATCTTTGTAATCTCTACATTAGCCAGTGATTTTTCATTCAAATTATACTCTGATGTCCCAAATTTAAGATACTCTGAAAGAAATTGATATTCCTTCCTATATATCATACAGTCATTCGGAAAGGCCTGTATTTTCTTGTATCACAATCCCATCAGGCATAATATTTTCTTATCCTTATAATGTGAATCTGGAAGATCGTTATCTTTTAGAAGAATGTCTTTCATCAATTGTAGTAGCTCTGTAAAACTTCTATCACTCCATCCATGTTTTTCTTTCAAGTTAATCAATATTAACACCGCCGAAAAAACCGTAAAATCCATACAGCTAGGATATAATGGGTTTTCAACATCACCATATAGATTCACAATTGTTGGTTCTATATCAATTTGTTCTTCTTCAATATCGTGAATCATTTATTCAATTCTATCGGAGTTACCATCTTGCGAATTATCATCATCAGTAGATCTGATATTCTTCCCAACTTCACCATACCAAATCTAAGGGCTCAAACTCAGATTAAAACCATGAAAAATCAGATGATCTTTGATCTCTATACTTTTCAACTTCTTCATATTCAATTATTTTAGGCATGGACAGATAAAAATTTCACTACTGGGAACATTTTGTTTAGAAAATTCCAAAAAGGCATCAACACCTTACTCATATTCATTACTCAATCGATGTGTCTTAATAAAAAATTGACTCATTATTACCTATAACCAATATCAAAATTGTACATATTTTTAAGATAATAAAAATAAATGCTTATATGAAAAATATCATAATTTTAATGTAATGTTTTTTGAAATATAAAACAAATATATGCATATTTAAAAATATTATGCAAGAAAATTATTTTAAAAATAAAATATAGTTAGATATAATAGTTTTAAATTCATCTTGGATACTTTCTTCTTAAGGTACACAAATAATACATCCTGGTGCAAATGAATACCAAATTCACCCTTCCGTAAAATTGAAAAATGAAGTATAAATATTAAAATATGTATACATTCACTACTGAAAATTACACAGATCCCAATGATTTGAAACCTCTGAATAGCCCCCGCCCCCTGGACAGCCCCCACCCCCCTAGACAACCACCCACCCCTGGACACCCCCACCCCTAGACACCCCCACCCCCAAGACATTCCCTACCCCCTTCGAGAGCCCCCTCACCACCCTCGACACCACCCCCACCCCCCGGACACCCCCACCCCTGGACACCCCTACCCCCTTGGACAACCCCACCCCCTTGGACACCCCCTAGACACAACCACCCCCTTGGATAGCCCCCCACCCCATGGACAACCCCCCAACCCCTCTGGATTGCCCTCCCCCACCCCCTGGGTACCCCATACCCCCTTGAGCAGCCCAATCACCCCCATAGACACCATCCCCTGGACACCCCCACCCATCTTGGACACCACCCCCTCCGCCTACCCCCTCCGACACCCCCTGGACACCCCCACCCCTCTGGACATCCCCCCACCACCTAGACAGCCCCCAACCCTCTGGATATCCCCCACACCCAATTGGACATCCCCCACCCCCTGGATAGCCCCCCAACCCTCTGTACAGTCCCCCCACCCCATAGACAGTCCCTACCCCCCTGGATAGGCCACACCCCTGGACATCCCCCACCCCTCTAGGAAACCCCCTGGACACCCCGACCTGGCAGAACAGTCCCAACCCTAGACACACCAAACCCCCTTGGCAGCCCACTCACCCCCTCGACACCACCCCCACCCCTGGACACCCCCACCCTACTAGATAGCCCCCACCCCCTAGACAGCCCCCCAAACCCTCTGTACAGCCCCCACCCACTTGGACAGCCCCCAAACCCCCTGTACATCCCCCTTAACCCTATGTATATCCCGCACCCCTCAGGACAGCCCCCACCCCTGGACATCCCCCACCCCTCTCGACAACCCCCACCCCTGGACACCCCCACCCCCTGTACACCTCATACCCCCTTAGACAACCCGCTCACACCCGGGACACATCCCCCTACACCCAGGACACCCCCACCCCTCTTGGACACAACCCCCACACCCTACCCCTTGGAAACCCCCTGGACACCCCCACCCCTAGAACTCCCCCTCACCACCTGAACACCCCACCCCCTAGACACCCCCTACCCCCTTGGACAGACCACTCACCCCCTGGACACCACCCCCACCCCCTGGACACCCCTACCCTCTTGGACAACCCCCTCAACCCCTAGACAGCCCCCCCTGGACACCCTAACCCCCTTAGACATCCCCCACACCCCCTGGACACCACCCCTCGCCCCGTTGACACATCCTAGACACCCCCACCCCCTTGAAAACCCACAACCCTTGGAGACCCCCACCCACATGGATAGCCCCACCCCTTGGATACCCCCTGTACGTGCACACACACATGATAGAACACACAAAAATCGTAAACTTGTATGATATCACTTCCATGATTTCTTTTACCAGAAAATAATTTCACATCATATAAATGAACACTATAAATCGTACCATGACATCAAGAACAACGATAGAAAAATAATATCTCAAAAAATTAGTTTAGGGCATCACGAAAAATAAATACTGAAACCGAGCCATATGAGGCTTACTTGAGTGTTGCAAGTCGACCAGATAGATCTGGTGAAAATAAAAATGATTAATGATGTTGAAAAAATGAGGCTTGAGGGCACAACTTCGAAGAATACTTTCTAGGTTTTTCGCATGGGAGAGATGAGTCGCAGATCCCATGATTGAAGAAAATAGAATTACTGAATACGGGGCACGATAAATCATTTAAAAGATTTATCACATCGATTATTTAATAACTGATATGATTAACTATTTTTTCTATGTTTATAACATTATTTATTTAATAAACGATGTAGAAAATAATTTATCACATCAGTTATTTCATAACCGACGTGATAAATGCCACTTTATCACATCGTTTATTTTTCTAACCAATGTGATAATGAGTATAGAGTTTTCTTTATCACATCGGTTATAAAATAACCGACATGATAAAGTTCCTAGATTCTATTTTCATGTCGGTTATTTTATAACTGATGTGAAAAAGATAATATCTATATTCTTTACTTCGGTTATTTTATAACCAATATAAAAAATGGATCATCATCGATTTATCACGTCAGTTATTTTATAACTGATGTAACAAATCAATATTTACATCTTTGCACGTCGTTTATATAGAACCGATGTGAAAAATGCCGATGTGTTAAACGTTTTTTTTCCACCAGTGGAATTGGAGGATTTCCATAGAGCATTCAAGTAAGTCTTCATATGAAAAAGAGCCACCATTAGATCTTAGTCCCAAAACCCTTGCAAAGATAATGGTTTTT